>CM029399.1:1257177-2514354 GCA_017139565.1 Luffa aegyptiaca | reverse complement strand
CATTTTAGCCAACTAAATTATTCAAATACGTTTCAGCATAGCTTTAATTGAAATGTAACATGGACTAAGAGATTAAAGATTCAAATCTTTTCACTATGTCGTTGAACTAAAAAAAGAAAGAAAATTATTCTATACGTAGGTTTTTTTTTTTTTTTTTGGGAAAATAAGGTTAAATTTTACTCTAAACTTTCGATTTCGTCAAATTTAATTCTAAACTTAGATAATTGTTACAATTTTTATCCTCTAATCAAATTATGCTGATTAATAAAAGTTTCAGAATTGAAAAAAGAAGAAAAGAGAAAAAAAAAAGAGGCAACAGTGACCATGGACGGGAGGAGGAGGAGAGAGAAAAAAATATATTAAAATGACCATTTTCTCAAATCTCATGTGCTAAAATTTAGAATTTGAAAATTTAAGGATCAAAATAAAATCAAATCCAAATACTATGAAAAAAAATATAGTTTTTCCTTTAATTATTTTGTGAAAGTCAAGGGAGTAAAATAGACATTTTTTTCCTTTAAAAAAAAAAAGACATTTTAAAAAATTAATTAGTGATTTAACATCTAGTGGAAGACCATGTTGTACTGCACGCGTTCAAAGGAGCAGTGGGGATAAGAAAGAGACATAATAGTTCACAACAACTCCGTCAGAACGACTAGAAAATTTGGAGAAGACTTCAGCTCCAAGATCCAAACTTTAGTCAAGCCCATTTCTCTCTCCCACTTACAGAGTTGATCAATTGCTTGCTCCTTGATTTTCCATCTCTTTTAGTGCAGAACTTTAAGCTTTCCTTTGTAGAACACAGACAGGCGATCACAACAGACACTGAGGTTAGTAATCCTTAAACTCAATCTTGTTGGGTTCTATTTCAATGGAAGCTGCAGCATTTGCGAGCCTATAGCTGAGAATCTTGTAAAGGATCATCTGGGTTTTCATTTCTGAGACTGATGAACACTGGGATTAGTATTTAAAGCCATGAAGATTCTTGTCTCTCTGTTTTTCTTTGTTTGGGGGCTGCAACTGTTTGGAGAATTGAGCTTTTCATTTGCTCAATCAGAATCCCTAGACTTTGGGTTTCTTGAAGGCACTAGAGATGAAATCCCTAACGAAACTCCAACTTACACTTATGAAAGATCTGAAGAGGTGGAGAAACAGTGCAAATTTGTTCTGTCTTCTGCAGCTGAATTGAGCTCTGATACTACTAGGTTTATCAGAATGAAGGAACAGCTTCAATTTGTGAACGGAGATTGGTGGCAAGATGGGGGAAAGTTTCCTATAATGCCTTATGAAAATGTGACTCATATGTTTTCAGAAAATAGGTACTATATGTATCAAGGAAAGGGAAGGGACCCTACAAATGTTGAGATCCCTTTGAAGTTAATTTCCTTTTGGGTCACTGACATTGATCCTGCTCGTCAAACTAAGAAGTCTGTTGGTGTTAGTGGATTATTGTCAATGGGCATAAGTTTGGATGGTGCTTTTGACCAATGGTCCTCTGAACGTCCTCATTTTCAGTTTTGGCCTGGCCGTACTGAGCTCAAACTGCCCTTTCAAGGAATCTATACTGAATCCAAGAAGAATGGTGGGGAAAGAGTGCTGTGTTTGTTGGGTAGTGGGATGTTACCGTCCCGTGATCAGGAGTCTGATGATCCGTGGAGTTGGGTGAAAGATTCAAATGTGAATCGTCACGAGATACCACTTCTCCAAGATGATCAAATTCTACTTGTTCTGCACTACCCAATGAAGTACACGCTGACAAGTCGGGTAATCCAAGGTGAAATGAGAAGTTTGAACCCCAAGTCGAACTCTAAGTACTTTGACGACATTCACATTTCGTCTCAACTTGGAGATGTGAACTACAATTTTGCATCTGAGAAGGTTGTCACGAAAGCATGTGCTCCATACCCTTACAATGATAACTTGATGAAGAAAAACATTAGTATGTATAGAGGTTCTTCTTTTTGCAGGGTTTTGCAAGAAATGACCAGGGAACAATCTTTCACAATCCTCCCAAACTGGAGATGCAACTCTACAGATGAGTTTTGTAGGAAACTTGGTCCATTTGTATCAGACAAAGAGATCAATAGTACAGATGGAAGTTTTAAGGATGTGAGACTTTATATGCAGGATGTGAAATGTAAGCTGCAGGCCTCTAACAAAAATGACATTTCTGCTAGGGTTTCTGCTGTCTTTCGGGCTGTTTCGCCATCGGAGAATCTCTATGCCGCATGGAGAAGATCTGCACTTAATAACATGACAATGGTCTCTGAGGGAATGTGGAAGTCTTCCAGTGGGCAACTTTGTATGGTTGGTTGTCTTGGACTTGTTAATGCTGAGAAGATCTCCTGTGACTCTAGGATCTGCCTGTATATACCTATCTCGTTTACCCTCAAACAACGAAGCATTCTTGTGGGTTCAATTTCGAGCATTAATGATAAGCCAGCATACTTCCCTTTGTCATTTGAGAAGTTATTGAGGCCTACAGAGCTGTGGAGTCATTTTAGGGACTCCCATCCATTTTACAACTACACAAAAATTGCTTCAGCTGGTGCTGTGCTTGAGAAAAATGAGCCTTTCAGTTTTAAGACCGTTGTAAAGAAGTCATTGCTGCATTATCCCAAGCTGGAAGACACAGAAACATATGAACTCAGTGAGTCTTTTCTCTTAGAAGATCTCACCCTTCATGTCCCTGCACTTCCCAATCCAGCACTTGGTTCTCAAGCTTCCAGAACTGATGTTCAAATGGATATTATCTCTGTTGGTTCCTTTTTCGGACGGGATTGGTCTAGGTTAAATGGATCTAACTCAGACATGATAACTCCTTATCATGTTAAGCCTGAATACACTGAAAAGCAGCTGCTTGTGAATGTATCTGCACTACTCTCACTCTCAGAACAAGCAGATAGCAACTTTTCTGCACTTTTCGTGGAGGGCATTTATGATCCACATGTTGGAAATATGTATCTAATTGGTTGCAGAGACGTTCGTGCGTCGTGGAAAGTTTTGTTTGAGAGCATGGATCTTGAAGATGGCTTGGATTGTCAAATTGAAGTGGTCGTGTCTTATCCTCCTACTACAGCTCAGTGGTTAATCAATCCATCTGCAAAGATTTCCATTTCTAGCCAACGGACAGAAGATGACCCGTTCTATTTCAGCCCAATAAAACTCGAAACGATGCCAATCATGTATAGGAGGCAACGACAGGATATTCTTTCTCGTAAGAGTGTGGAGGGTATACTCCGTATGTTGACACTTTCACTGGCGATTGCTTGCACCTTGAGCCAAATATTTTATATAAATCATAATCTGGAGTCTGTTCCATACATATCTCTTGTTACACTGGGAGTTCAATCCCTTGGTTATACTCTTCCATTGGTAACTGGTGCTGAAGCTCTCTTCAAGCGACGAGGTTCCGAATCTTACGAGGAGTCATACGATCTCGACAATAACCTTTGGTTCATTGTGATCAATTACATAGTAAAGCTTCAAGTTGTGGTCTCACTTCTATTGACTTTGAGGCTTTGCCAGAAGGTTTGGAAATCTCGGATCAAGTTACTACGACAAGCTCCTCTTGAACCGCATCGTGTCCCGAGTGATAAGTGGGTGCTTATTGCTACCTTCTTTATACATCTCATTGGGTACGTAACCGTTCTCATAGTTTATTCTTCAAGGACAGCCGAAATCCGGGTAAAGAATTACATGATTGCTAGCAGTTCAAGTTCCCACATGCTGCAGGGATGGGAAAAAGACCTACAAGAGTATGTGGGTCTTGTTCAAGATTTTTTCTTACTTCCTCAAATCATTGGAAACTTGTTATGGCAAATTGATTGCAAACCTCTTAGGAAGTTCTATTTCATTGGAATCACACTGGTCAGACTTCTCCCACACATTTATGACTTCATAAGAGCTCCAACTGTAAATCCCTACTTTGTTCAAGACTATGACTTTGTGAACCCAAGCATGGACTTCTACTCTAGATTTGGGGATGTTGCCATTCCTTTGATTGCATTCATCCTTGCAGTCATCGTCTACATTCAGCAGCGATGGAACTATGAGAAACTCAGCCAGGCTCTCGTCGTTGGGCGGATTAGGCTTCTTCCAAGCGCTTCCAGGATGTATCAGAGGTTGCCTTCCAAGTCATATGAAGCTGAGCTTGCTTCTGCTGAAAATGGTAACACAAAACATGAAGATGTAGATTGACACCTAACGATTTACGAAACATGTCGACATCAAAGTTGTTATAAAAGGAAGTGAAATTGAAGTTTGTTGCTCTAAACTTTATCTTTTTTCTTTTTTTAACATAGTAGGTGTTGTATACTGCACAATTTCTGCCTGTTTACTGTATGTGGATGTTTGTGCATCAAATAAAACATTCAGAAGCCTCATTTGAGGATCTCCTGAAGGGTTTTGAAAAGATCTCATGAGAATTAGTCTTTTGTTACTCTAAGATTTTATTGGCTCAAATGATCACAGTTGCAGAATAAAAATCTTAACTAAAGCAATGATGAAATGGCTTATGCTTTGGCCAGTAGCATTCAAATTCCCATTGTTCACTGTTCTTGGCTTAAAAGAATGTCATACTATTCTGCAAACATCAATTCTAAGTCAAGAAGGGATGCAGTTTTGTTTGTGAAATTTCTGCTTCACCAATGACTTGGCCTTCTCTAACTTCTAAATGGGTCATGTCTATTGTTTTAAAAGAAGTATCAGATTCAACATGCCCAATATGCATAAGAACTGGGTCATGCCCTACAGTTGTAGGACATCTCTCTCTCTCTCTCTCTCTCAAGGTTTTAAAAACATAAAGGATTGTGCTTTATAGTGTTTTTGTTTATAATTCTGGTCTGATTTCATGTTTTTTTTTTTTTTTTTGGTTTAATGACATGTGGGGTGGGTATTTGAACCTTTGACCTTTTGGTCCTGGTCTGGATACATAGTTTCGATCTTTACATTTTGGAATATGTATATTTTAATACTTTAACAAGAAAGAGGATAAAAGAAGGCTTGAATTGAATGCATTTGGGTCATGCACCTTGAGCCAATATGCTTTATATGGAATGGGCTAGGGATGGCCCTTATATTAATGAGCATTTAACTTGGTTGGTTTTCAAAAAACTAACCAAACTGAATAATAAATAGTTCTTCTAGAAAAAATCAGTTAAAAAGAAAAGACTACTAGACCTTCAACTAGCTTTGTTTGGTTTTCATTTATTTAGAAATTGATAGTTGATATGTGAATAGTGAATATTAATGTCCACAACACTTCAAGGACCTTCAAGGACCTTAAATGCCCATAATGATAAAAATTTAGAGAGGAGGGTTTAGTGTAGATGAGAGTTATAAAACCTATTTTGGTGGAAAAATCAAAGCCATCAAGATATTAATTTTTCAAATCCTTAGTCAATAATCTTGTTGAATTCGAATAAATGAACAATGTTGTAACATTTGAAGCTATTATTCTCACGGGCAAATACTTTTTAAACGTTAAATAAATTTCTATATCACCCACTAGAATAAAAAATCTCAATTGATTCTAACACGACTAGAAAATCCAACTAATCCTATTCATTTTTTTTTTTATTGAGTACATTAAGAGGATACTTAACATTCCAAGAATGCCAAGCCATAACAATAATATTATTAAGAAAAAGAATTCATTTTTACTCTTGTATTTAGCTTAACAAGTCAATTTAAACTTTTGTGATGAACATATATAGCTCAATGAGTGAAATGGTTGGATCCTCTTATCTTGATTTTTTGAAATGAAAGATCCATAAAGAATTACCTCTTCAAAGCTGAATTAAAAATTGCTCACAGATCAATGAATGAATCATTCATAAATCAATGAATAAATCACACAAAATTGAACCCCAAAAAAAAAAAAAAAGATTTGATTCCTTCCCCAAATGGTTTATTTTAGGTTAAATTATAAATTTAATCCCTAAACTTCCATGTTGATGTCTAATAGATCTCTAAACTTTAAAAACATTCAATTGGTCCTTGAACTTTTAATTTCGTGTCTAATAAATCTCTAATATATTTAACATTTTTTTAAAATATTAACGAATCTATTAGACATAATTGAATTTTGTGGCTAACAGGATAGTAAACTTTCAATTTTGTGTCTAATAGGTTTGTAAATTTTAAAAAATGTCCCATAGCTCAAGAACTTATCATACACAAAATTTAATTGAACGCTTAAGGACTTATTAGATACAAGATTGAAAATTTAGAAACTTAGTTAGATGTTTTTTAAAGTTCAAGGACATATAGACACAAAATTGAAAGCTCATGGATCTATTAGACACTTTTTAAAGTTCAGAGACTTATTTGACACAAACTTAAAAGGTTAGGCCCCGTTTGATAACCATTTGATTTTTGGTTTTTGGTTTTTTAAAATTATGCTTGTTTTCTCTCCATTTCCTTACCTTCGTTTTCATTTTGGTTAAGGAGACATTAGAGTTCTTAGCCAAATTCCAAAAACAAAAACAAGTTTTTGAAAACTATTTCTTTTTGTTTTCAAAATTTGACTTGGTTTTTGAAAACATGGGGAGGATGTAAGTTCAAACCAAAGAAATGGATAGGTGGAAGGAGTGTTTATAAGGTTAATTTTCAAAAACCAAAAACCAAAAACGAAATGGTTATCAAACGGAGCCTTAGAGATTCAACTTGTAATTTAACCTTTATTTTAAACCAATCTAGTCAGTCCATTAGCTTGGCATCCACCTCTTCTCCCCCTAGAACTTCTTCATTGGCTTCTGCCATTGCTCAAAAACCTCTTCAACTTCCACAAAGATCAAATAAAAGATTGTAGTACATATCAGGCAGAATGAAATTGAATAAAGAGCAAACAGCTCAGACACTTGCTTTAATCCCTACCATAATTACCATTCAGTTGGGCACAGGTTATGTGTATCTATGTGCCTAGTAAAATTAATGTCTAGTAGACACCTGATCCTAGGGTTTGGCAGGTTGGATTTTATGAATTGTGAAGGCCTCTTGCTTCTTTGAAAGACGATATTTCGATACGAAGCCTTTTGGATAAAACAAAAAGTATATCCATTCTGCGATTGTAAAAATATGGAGAGACTTGTTATCTCAACAGGTTTTACTAAACAGCGTCAGCGACCGAAAATTATTCATTGTGTTCGTTACATTAAGCTGATGATGCCTGTTAGATGCATGGTAATTAGAAAGATGCAAAAATAGTGTCATGCTTTAAAGATTGGGAAAAGATTAGTCAAAACATGATAGCCACACCAAATAAATTCTCAATAGTTTAAAGCAAGAACAGAAAAGTCAATATAAGTATATATATAAGGAAGCTATATAATGAGAGGGATAACCAAAATAGTTTGCATTAATGAACATTAATTGCATTGGTGACATTTACAGATAGTGAAAAGTGCATGAGGAAAATGGATAACTTGTGCTGAGTCTGCTTCACCTCTTCTTGTTTCCTTTTGGCTGAGTGTAGCTTTAAGTTTGAGTTATCTTCAGCACTAATTTATCAATGAAATAGTGGAGGAGCTTTAGAACAAAAGAAATAAGGTATGAAGATTGAAGAAGTCATGTAGATATCAATGTATCAGACAAAGAAGTTCCAAATATTAAACCTTTTGCCTTTTGGTTTTGAGTGAAATTAGAATTAATGCCACCATTGAATAGGGCAGGGAAAAAGATTTACTATGTACAGAGATTAGAGTTTATAGTTTTCAGTTTCTGATTTAGCACTTTCTTGCAGGGAAAAAAGAGAAGGGAAAAGGGTGATGAGTATTTAGAAAAACCATTTCATTTGAGAACATTTTGCTGAGCTCGAGGTTTTTGGGTGAGTTTCTCTGCTTTTCATTGTTGTATATTTTCCAAAAAGTAGAGTTTTTTCTGAAACTTATTCAGTTTGGAAGGAGACAATGGAGGTATTCTCTAGATCAATACATGGGGAAGATGATGAAAAAGCACTTAAATGGGCAGCACTGGAGAGACTTCCCACTTACAGACGCTTAAGAAGAGGTTTATTGACATCATCTCGTGGTGAGGCCAATGAAGTTGAAGTTGACAAACTTGGGGTTCAAGAAAGGAAGAGTTTGATGAAGAAATTGGTGAGTGATACTGAAGTAGACAATGAAAAATTCCTGCTGAAGCTGAAGGAACGCCTCGATAGGTACGAGGATAAAAAGTTAAATTTACCGTAATTCATTAATTTAAACTTTTAGATTTATCAGTGGTTTAATATTGTGTCAAAAGTCTATCTTTGAATCACCATGATGTTGTTTCCTCTCCAATTAATATTGGTAATCATTTGTTAGGCTTTTCTGCTAATTTCAAGCTTATAAGTGAGGATGGGATAGGGTGAGAATAATCCCCATATTTACTTTTTACAGTTCAGTAATTTTCTTTGTTTCTTCTTTGTTTTTGGTTGTTTTGGTGCCTAAAACTCAGGGTTGGAATCGATATTCCCACCATAGAAGTAAGATTTGAGCATCTTAGGGTTGAAGCTGAAGCATATATTGGAGATAGAGCCTTGCCTACGAACTTCAACTTCTTTGTGAACTTAGTGGAGGTGAGAAAAACCAGCCTATTATATGTACATAAATTTCAGAAGTTGTTCAAAATCTTTTTCTGAACAGCACCTGCAATTTTGGCTTTAAAGGGGTTTTTGGCCAATCTCCACATACTATCCAGTAAAAAGAAACAGCTGACTATCCTTCATGATGTTAGTGGAATCATTAAGCCAAGCAAGTAAGAAGAGATGGCCTTTCTAATAATGAAGTCTCTGTAGAGTCTTATTCACAATGAACTTAAAAGATTTTTGGGGGTAAAATTTTGCAGGATGACACTGCTTTTAGGCCCTCCAGATTCTGGAAAGACGACGCTTTTGATGGCATTAGCAGGGAGGCTTGCTTCTGATCTTAATGTAATTTTCAGTTCAAGTTCTTTAAATCAGCTTATTTGGCTAAAGATCATATGGGAAATCACTGAATTTTGCTTCTAACAGGTCTCTGGGAAGGTGTCTTATAATGGCTACAGCCTGAATGAGTTTGTTCCACAGAGAACTGCTGCCTATGTAAGCCAAAATGATGTCCATATGCCAGAACTGACTGTAAGGGAAATCTTGGCCTTTTCAGCAAGATATCAAGGGGTCGGATCTCGTCACGGTCTCTATCTCTCCCTACAAAATTGCTCTGAGAGACTGCCAGTGCCTTCATTAGAAGCTTTGTAGAAAAGTATTTTTAATTATGGTAGCTGTTAATATATGTTGAAGATTATGATCCATTAGCTTAACTTTTGAGTTTAGTGGTAATTTAATATGGTATTAGAGCAAAATGTCAGTTTGAACTCTACTGTATTAGAGCAAAGTATTAAAAATTATATTTACAAGATTAAAAATGCTCCTTAAACTTTTGGATTTGATGGTAGTTTAACAATAACAATAGATATGACCAAAAGTTTTGGTTTTCTGCAGAGTTGTTGGCAGAGTTGACAAGAAGAGAGAAAGAGGCAAATGTTCTGCCTGACCCAGATATTGATGTGTTCATGAAGGTGTGATTCAAAGGCCTCTAAATAAATTCCTTAGCCACATAAAGCGAAGAAAAAGCTTAAATTTTTCATCCAATTCTTTTGTAAATTTGCAGGCAGCATCACTAGAAGGCCAGAAGAGAAGCCTGATCACAGATTATATTTTGAAGGTATTATGATCAAACACCAATCTGACTGAATTTAACGAATATATTCTTTTTGTGTCTTATAATCTCTTTAATCAGCTTTCTTTCTTCCTCCAACAAAACAGGTGCTAGGACTAGAAATTTGTGCAGACACCAGGGTTGGAGATGAAATGCTCAAGGGCATCTCAGGAGGACAGAAGAAGCGTCTCACCACCGGTAACCAATCAAAATCACTAAACAAGAAACGAGAAAGTTAACGAACGAGCTTGAAATGATTTAGTTCCCTAAATCATCAGTTAATCTGTATGTTATACAGGTGAGATAATTTGTGGGTCTACAAATGTACTGTTCATGGATGACATATCTACAGGCCTAGACAGTTCAACAACCTTTCAAGTTGTGAACTCAATCAAGCAATACATTCACATTCTCAATGGATCTGCTGTTCTTTCCCTTCTCCAACCTGCACCAGAAACTTTTGAACTTTTTGATGACATCATTCTCCTGTCTGAAGGCCGAATTGTGTACCAAGGTCCCTGCGAACAAGTCCTTGAATTTTTTGAGTTCATGGGCTTCAAATGTCCTGAAAGGAAAGGAGTGGCAGACTATTTGCAAGAAGTGTGTCCCTGTAAAATGTAGCCTTCTTCTTTTATTACATTGTAAATGGGAAAGATAATGATTCAAGGCTGAGTGAATTTGGTGCAGGTGACTTCAAGGAAAGATCAGCAGCAATATTGGGCAGAGAAGGATAAGCCTTACACATATGTCACAGTGACAAAGTTTGCAGAAGCATTCAAATCCTTTCATGTGGGAAGGAAACTAGGAGAGGAATTAGCAGTCCCCTTTGACAAGAGCAAGTGCCACCCTGCTGTTTTGGTAACAAAAAGGTATGGCCTTGGATATAAGCAACTTTGGAAGGCCTGTTTTGCTAGAGAAGTTTTGCTGATGAAGCGTAACTCGTTCGTTCACATCTTCAAGCTCTTCCAGGTCGGTACAGGAAGTTGTCTTTATTTATCCTATCAAAATCTATCTGATATCTGACTTCTCATTATCTTTCTTTTAACTAGATTTTCCTGATATCCGTCATTTCAATGTCGCTCTTCTTTCGAACCAAGATGCCCCGCAACTCGATAAATGATGGAGAAATTTACATGGGTGCTTTGTTTAATGCACTGGTTGTTTGTATGTTCAATGGGATGTCTGAGCTTCCATTAACAATTGCTAAGCTTCCTGTTTTCTACAAGCAAAGGGACCTCCTTTTCTTCCCAGCATGGGCATATGCTCTTCCAGCAGGCATCCTTAAAATCCCTGTCTCCTTTGTGGAAGTTGCACTTTGGGTTTTTATCTCTTATTATGTCACTGGTTATGATCCAAGTGTCAAAAGGTTGAAAGTTTCTAAACCTCCTTACTGCACTAAGTTCCATCACAGACATATTTGAAGTCAGAGTAGTTGCTAATGCATTGTAACTGTTTGCAGGCTTTTTAAACAATACCTTGCACTAGTTCTTGCTAGCCAATTGGCTTCTGCATTATTTCGATTGATTGCGGCCGTTACTAGAAGCTTCGTAGTTTCAAGCACATTTGGTTCATTTGTTCTGTTGATACTCTATGGAAATGATGGTTTTATTCTCTCAAGACGTATGCGATAGCTGATAGCCATGTGTTCACTTTTTCTTGACATTCTTCATTAAAAACATACGTAACAATTCGTTTTTGAAATCCATAGATGCAATGAAAAAGTGGTGGAAATGGGCTTACTGGGTTTCGCCAATGATGTACGCACAAAATTCATTGGCAGTGAATGAATTCCGAGGAAGTAGTTGGGATCAAGTAGTTTCTAGAACTTTAACAACCTTAAAAATGTATGCATTTTGTCTGAATCTACAAATGTTTATCTCAGAATCTTTACTTTCTTGTCAAGGTTGTTCCTTTTACTGGGGAAACTCTAGGGGTTTTGATCTTGAAGGTTCATGGCTTCTTCCCATCTGCTGATTGGTATTGGATTGGAGTGGGTGCAATGATTGGATTTATTCTTCTATTTAACTTTGGCTATGTCTTAGCCCTTACTTATCTCAACCGTGAGTAACTTGTCATTCTCTGCCCCAATTCAAAACTTTAAGGAGCAACTGTTTATGCTTTGCATTTCTTATGCAGCATTGAACAAGCCTCAGGCCGCTAAACCGCGAGTCTCAGAGAGCGATGAGAAAGAGTTTGAGATAAAAAACACCCCATCTTGTGAAAATTCTGCAGGTCACATGTTTCTCAAACTTGATTTTTAGTTCCTTTAGAGTGATTTTTTCTTCCTAAAAGGCACTTAAGTGTTGTCTACCAACAGGTAATGGAAGTGAAAGTATGAGAGTTGCCTCTCAAGCATGGAATGAAGCAACTGACGAGGTTAATTGTAATAAGAGTAAAGAAGTTGTTCTTCCATTTAAACAGTATGTGCTCACTTTTGATGAGATCGTATACTCGGTCGATATGCCGGAGGTGATTAATCATCAAACTACTCTTAAGGCTTTGAGATAAGATTGTTTCAGAGCTAATTGTGGATATGAACATGCAGGAAATGAAGAGTCAGGGAATCATAGAGGATAAACTAGTGCTTTTGAAGGGTGTGAGTGGTGCTTTTAAGCCTGGTGTTCTCACAGCTTTGATGGGCGTGAGCGGAGCGGGGAAAACGACTCTGTTGGACGTGCTATCCGGGAGGAAAACCGGTGGATATATTGAGGGAAGCATCAAAGTTTCTGGCTACACGAAGAAACAAGAAACTTTTACTCGAATTTCTGGTTATTGTGAACAAAATGACATCCATTCTCCTCATGTTACTGTTTATGAGTCTCTTCTCTACTCGGCATGGCTACGTCTTGGCTCTGATGTCAGCAAAGAAACAAGAAAGGTTGCTATGCTGACTGATTACCTGTGGGATTTTAAACTTTTTACAAACACTTTACCAAGTAGAACTGATCAAGAACATTCCATTAAACAAAAGGAAGTATCTCTGCACAGCACAATTGAGTATGTTCAGTTCTTAATCTTTTGTAGATGTTTGTGGAAGAAATCATGGAGCTGGTTGAACTTGACACATTGAGGCAAGCAATAGTTGGATTGCCTGGTGTAAATGGTCTCTCAACCGAGCAGCGCAAAAGGTTGACAATAGCCGTAGAGCTCGTAGCAAACCCATCCATAATATTTCTTGATGAACCAACTTCAGGACTAGATGCAAGAGCTGCTGCAATTGTAATGCGGACAGTTAGGAACACTGTCGATACAGGACGAACAGTTGTGTGCACAATCCATCAACCGAGCATTGATATATTTGAGGCATTTGATGAGGTAACTTTACGAACAATTTACGAAAACCACGATTAGTTCTTGATATACAATTGCTATACAGTTTCCTTAAAGCTGATCTGATTTGAAGTTCTATTTAGTACTTGAGTTCAGCTGACTTATTTAATATGAGGCTGCAGCTATTGCTATTGAAGCAAGGAGGAGAGACCATATATGTTGGACCACTTGGTCATCATTCTTTCCATTTGATCAAGTATTTTGGGGTAAAAAGAGGTTCCTACATAACAAAGCATTGGTATATATCATTTACTTGCAAGATCTGTATAAAGTTTACATGTGATTCAGGGAATCGACGGGACGAGCAAGATAAAAGACGGTCAAAATCCAGCAACTTGGATGTTGGAAGTAACCTCCTCAACCCATGAAATGGCTTTGGGGGTTGATTTTGCTGATCTATTCAAAAAGTCTGAACTCTATAGGTTGGTTGGGTAACTGTTATCATCATTTTGAGTTCACAATCATTTCCAACTATACTTACTTACATCATCTCCTGTTTCATGTTTCAGGAGAAACAAGGAAATAATCAAAGAACTAAATGAGCCTCCCCCTGCTTCTAATGATATTCATTTTCAAACTAGATACTCTCAGCCTTCTTTCAACCAATTCTTGGCTTGCTTATGGAAGCAACATTTGTCGTATTGGCGTAACCCGTCATACATTGCAACCAAGTTTCTGTTTACTCTCGGTGCATCGTTGATACTCGGGACAATGTTCTGGAACCTTGGCTCCAAGAGGTAACTTAAAAAATGCTTTTGCCCCATTTTTTATGCTGTCAATATAAAAAACTGACTCAAGATCAATCCTAGATCAACATACATAGATATTTTTAATTCGATTGGTGCAATGTATACGGCGTCTCTCTTCCTCGGTGTACAAAATGCTGGAGGTATACAGCCAGTCATTTCGATCGAGCAAACAGTCTACTATAGAGAAAGAGCTGCAGGAATGTATTCAGCCTTGCCATATGCCTTAGCTCAGGTGTTGGAAAAATGTCATACATTAAGCATAAGTTGCATAACATATTACAATAGCAATGCAATATGCACATGTTCTAAAGTCTATTTTCAATGTTTGACAGGTTACAATTGAGTTCCCATATATTTTTTCACAATCTTTGATGTATTGCACCATAGTATATGCAATGATGGGATATGAATGGTCTTTTGCCAAGGTTCTTTGGTTTTTCTTCTTCATGTACTTCACTTTCCTCTACTTCACCTACTATGGCATGTTATCCATCGCTGCCACGCCGAGTTACCACGTCAGTATGATTATCTCGACTGCGTTTTACGGGATGTGGAACATCTTTTGTGGCTTTATCATCCCTAGAACTGTAAGTATTTTTGTTCTATTATACTTCAAACTAACGTTGAGGATTAATCTTGAGATTTATTAAAAACATGAGAACTATATTTAAACATTTGAAAGTACAAGGACTAAAATGGAATGAGTCTTTAGTACCGGGACCAAATGATATTTTAACCTATTTTGTTTGAAGAACACTTGTGATCGAACTTCTCATCGAAATGACATGTAT
Source organism: Luffa aegyptiaca (assembly GCA_017139565.1). Lineage (NCBI taxonomy): Eukaryota > Viridiplantae > Streptophyta > Magnoliopsida > Cucurbitales > Cucurbitaceae > Luffa > Luffa aegyptiaca. Next base: position 2,499,804 of record CM029399.1, on the reverse strand, counting down.
AAATTGTATATCTCAGAGGATGCCTGTGTGGTGGAGATGGTTCTATTGGACTTGTCCATTGTCATGGACATTGTATGGACTAATTGCTTCACAATTTGGAGATGTGGAGGAGAAACTGGAGACAGGGGAGACAGTTAAGGAGTTTGTAAGAGAATTCTTTGGTTTTAGACATGACTTTCTTGGAGTTGTTGCAACTGTTATGGTTGGCTTTGCAGTTTTCTTTGCACTCACATTTGCCATTTCTATTAAGGTCTTCAATTTCCAAAAGAGATAATGTTGATTATAATATATGCTGTAAATGGATAAATATTAATAGTGAATGACAAGGAGAAGAAATATTTTACATTAACCTTTTTAAGGCGGTTTGGTTTGGTTGGATGCCCATGGGTAATAGTTGTCAAGGAATAAGATGAATAAAATGATGGGATTAAGATTTGTTTCTTGAGTTCAAGATTTGCAGGATGTGGAATCGAACCATCGATCTTTGGGATGAAAATAAGAGATTATTGTGTTTGGTTTTGTATGATATGTACTTAGATTTTCAAGAAAATAAATTATATATGTATTTTTATTTTGTGTGGTGATATGTCATTTTGATTAATAACTCATCAAAGTAAATTCAAATAAATAATATAAATTAATTTATTTTAAATTATTAGTTATTTTATATTAACATTTTAAAAGATGTTTTTTTTTAGTACTACATTTTAAAAGATGTTATTTTATATTAACTATGTTAATTATTGAATTGTTTCTATGTATTTTAATTTGATTTATTTCAACCTAGTTAATTCTAACCTTTTTATTTACTTTTCATTAATTCGTAAAAATTAATTTACATCAATTAGGTTTAATTAATAAATCGATTCTAAATAGTGTGATTTAAATATTTTAGTTAATTAATTTAAAATCAAACTGTCAAAATTTTATTTAGGGGTTGTTCGATAATCCTTTCGTTTTTTGTTTTTTAAAAACGTTTTTGAAATTATAAGTAAATTTCAAAAACCAAAAAAAGTAGTTTATAAAAACCGATTTCTGTTTTTCAAAAGCTAATTTTTCTTCTGATGCTTATTTTTTTTTCTCTTTTACCTATCTTTCTCCAACAAATTTCTTTCTCTCTAAATTTTCTCTCAAAAAACTTTTTTTCCCTCTGTAACTTATCTATTTCTAAAAATTTATCCATATCTTTGCTCTCCTAAGAAACATATTCCAACTTTTCTTTTGAAAAAAAAGTTATTTCTTTATCATATCTTTTACTCTTAATCTTACTATCTCTCTAAAATTTCTATTTTTATTTAATTTTTTTGATCTAAAATTTATCTCTTCTACTCTAACTTTTTTCTTTTTTCTCTAACGAATATCTTTTTTGGAGTCTAACTAATATTCTCTCTAAACATTTTATTTCATGTCTCTAAATTTTTTATGTTTTTTTTTAGTACATCAACATTTGGGGGTGGAGGGATTCGAACCTCTGACCTTTTGGTCGAGAGTACATGTGAGCTAGGCTTGCTTTGGCTCTAAATTTTCTATGTTTAACTTTTCTCTCGAAAACATTTATATTTGTGTCTCTAAATTTTTATTTCAATGTCTCTACACATTTTTCTCTCTCTAAAACATCTTTTCATCTCTCTAGTTTTTTAAAATTTGAAAACCAAAAACAGTTATCAAACGAGTTTGGTTTTCTGTTTTTTAAAAATAGAAAACATAAAACAGTTAACAAACATATATGGTTTTTGTTTTTAAAAAACAGAAAACCAAAAACTGAAATGGTTATCAAACTAAAAATGATTTTTTTTTTTTTTGAAACAAACCAAAAATGAATTTATATCAACATATAGTTAACTAATTAAGTATGAAATCATAAATTTTAAATTCTAGTAATATTTAGCCGTTTAGCACAATGATCAACTGAATAATTTTTTTTTTTTTTTTTTTTTAGTACATCAACTGAATAATTAATATTAAGCTAAAATCCAACGTATACCTATAGATTGTATAATTAATTAGCTAGCTAGTACAAACTATATATATATAGAAAAGATTCTTATTAGAAAGTTTTTGTTTAAAAAAAAAATTTGAGTTAAAAAATATTGAAACAGATGTTGTTTCCAAAATCCAAATTTATTAAATTAGTATAAGAAAAAAAAATTAGAACTTTTTTTTTTTTAGTTAAAAGATTAGAGCTTTTTTTTAAAAGAAAAATTAAAAAATGAGAGCATTTTTTTTTTTAGAAGAAAAAATGAGAGCATTTTGTATGTTGTTTAAGGGGCTGTTTGGGGCGCTGGGTTGATTATAATAGCTGGGGGATTATAATAGTCTGGGGGTTATAATAATCTGTGTTTGGGGTGCAGATTATTATAGTCTGGGATAAAATAGTCTGTGTTTGGGGTGCAGATTATTATAGTCTGGGATAAAATAGTCTGTGTTTGGGGTGCAGTGTTTTGGGATGCAAATTATTTTAGTCTGGGTTCAAATAATCTATGTTTCAAGCTGACTGTTTTTTTTTTCTTGACTTTTTTTTTTGTTTATTTTCCTCATACAACTTTGTACTTCAAATACTAATAATAAAAAAAAAAGGTTTAGTTGTAAAAAAAATAAAAGTTTTGGGTACATGGGTTAAATTATGTGTTTAGCTTAAAAGGAAACAAAAATAACCTAAAGTAAAGGTTGATTTTCTTTGTTTTAGAGTCATGGTTTTTTCAAAAAATAAGTCATTTTATGATTTCATATAGAAAAACCATATTTGTTTCATTTATGTATTTCCAACATAAAAATGGTAAATGTTTATTCAAAACTCATTTTACCTTTATTATCAAAAGAATCAAATAAAATAAAAATCACATAAAATAAAAACTTGAGTAGTATTTTTTTTTAAATTATTATTATCACGGTAAACTTAAATACGATAAGTATAATTTGGAATGAAAAATATGGTACGATGAAGATAAACATTCATATACTTCATTATCAAAAGTAATTATGTAATAAAACTTCATATTTATATATATGTACAAAGACAACCTAGTATCTAACTCTCCCTAGAAATTTTATGATTTTTCCGACGACCACCAACAAATTTTTCAGCGATCGAAAATTTTTTCCTCTTTTTTCCTTTCATTTTCTTCTACCTCTTTTTTCTTTCTTTATTTTCATTTTTTATATTTTTCGAAATGAAAATGAGAAGAAGATTTTTTTTTTTAAAAAAAAAAAAAAAGTCGCCGGAAAAGTCGTCGGTGATTGTCGGAAAAGTGGCCGGAAAGTCGACGGCGGTCGTCGGAAAAGTTGTCGGTGGTCGCCGGAAAGGTCGTCGGTAGAAAAGTCAATGAGTCACATGGAAGAAGAGAGAAAAGAGTTACTGTAGAGAATGGATAGAATAATTGGGGTGAGTTGAATAGTGGTTACTGTAGCAACACGGAGGGGAAAAATAACCAACTCCGCCCCTTATTTTTGTTGGTGCCCCAAACACTGGGTTGGTTATAATAGCGGGGGCTATTATAACCAACACAGTGGGCCAAACGGCCCCTAAAAGACGAAACTCATGAATGAATATTTAAAACAAATATTTAAACGGTGTATTTTGCCTCCATTTCCACCAAACAAGACTCCCAACCAAATAGTCCTTACAAAAAAAGTTGTTTTAAAGATTAGAATCTAATTAACTACATAATTATACTGGACGACTACTCATCCTCTTACACCATGTCTTGATTTTTTTCACTTAAAAAGTTATATACTATGCTTTCAAATTAAATTTGAGTGGTAGACTCGTAATAATATTGTTCTGTGGGCAAATTAAGGGTCCGTTTGGAATACATTTTAATTTAAATGTTTTTCAAGAGTACATTATTTAAAAAACATTTTGTATAAAAATTGTTTAGAATTTAAACACTCATATGTTTTGTTGAATACTCACAAATGTTTTTATACACAAGTTATTGTTTACTTAAGAAGTCTTTTTTAAAAAGTTGGTTTCAAGTGTTTCTCTCAAAATGGTTTATTTATCAATCTCATTTTCTAATAAGTCATCTTTAGTGGTTGCCAAACACTAGAAATTTTTTCAAAATGATTTATTTTCAAAATTAAACACTTGAAAAGTTAAACCAAACACATCCTAATTCTATACACATACATTATTTCACCCAAAAAAAAAAAATTATAGAGATACATGAGAACAATTAAACTCAATTAGTAAAAACTCTTGTATAAAACAACAGTTGAATGGGCAATATATTAAAACTGAAACTAATTTTTTTTTTTTTTTTTTTTTAATTTTTTCTTTCTAGGACCATTGAAACTAATTATTAATTATTGCTCAACTTGAGCGATTAACATTCAACCAGAAATAAAAAATTAAAAAAAAAAAAAAAACGGTGATCTGTCCATATAAAATGTACTAAATATATACTTTAATCTCTAATAAATCTTTTTTTTTTTTTTTCATTTAGTCTCTATTATCTAAAATTTTTCAATTTAGTTCGTTATATAATTAATATTTTTCAATTTAGTCTCTCATCATTGATTAATGTTAAAATTGGTGGTTTTTTCCAAAAAAAAAAAAAATGTTAAAATTGGTGGAAGGTCTTATTACATGACATAATACTTAGTAAATTGTTGGAAATTTAAAGGAGATAAAAAATGTCATCTAGGTGAAAAGAACACAAATTTTAGGATCCGATTGGAATGCACTTTTAGTTTAAATGTTTTTCAAGAATGCATTTTATTTTAAACGTTTTGTATAAAAATTATTTAGAATTTAAACAATCATACGTTTGGCTACATTTACTCTTAGATGTTTTTATACCCAAGTTATTATATACTAAAAACTCTTTTTAAAAAATTTGGTTTCAAGTGTTTCTCTCAAAATGGTTTATTTTTCAATCTATTTTTTAATAAGTTATTTTTAGTAATTGCCCAAACACTAAAAAAAATTTGTAAATGATTTTTTTTTCTTCAAAATTAAACAATTGAAAAGTTAAACCAAACACACCCTTATACCAATTTCTTAGAAGTTAGGAGGAAAAATCAGAATTTTTTTTCTCTTAAATGATTTTCCTTTTTCCTCTAAAATTGTGCTAATTCACTAAATAGTTTATCAATAAGCCAATCATCATTTATCAACCAAATTTAACATTCACTAATGATCGAGAGATTAAATTGAAAAATGTTAAAACATAAAAGGTTAAATCATTTTTTTTTTAAAAAAAATAATATAGGGACTATATCGAAAAATACCAAAAAAAAAAAAAAAAAAAAATAGGTACTGAGCATATATTTAGGCAATGAAATAAGGCAGATAATTTATGAAAGAAATATGAAAGAAAAATAACAAGAAAAATAAAAGTGAGCGGTGGAGACAATTAATTAATAATAATTAGAGTGCCTAAATCTCCATTGGCCAATCAAATCACTAACAAGATTTGTTGGTTAAAAGCGTACGAATTGGCAATTCTATATAAATTATGAGAAGAAAATCTGATCCTTTGGGTTTGGTGGCTTGTCACTTTCGTATTAGATATCAAGAATGTCTATATTCATATTTCAACTCCAAAGAGATGTCAAGTAATTTGAATGGTGTCGTGAAAAAAAAAAAACAAATAAATAATTTGAATGATGTCTTATATATATATTAAAAACAATACCGATTCATATATCTTACTTTATACAAAATTTGTCAATTTTATTATATTAACACCATGACGATTAATTATCGTTAGAAAACAATTAGATAAGGAACAATTTAGACTTCAATAAAATTTGACAAGTTTTATTATATCAACCAGGATGATTATGATATACAAGCAAACAATAGAGAAAAGCTCGAACAAGATAATTTTTTTTTTTTCTTGTGTACTAACATTCTTTAGAAACCAACCTAAAAACTCTAATAATAGTTTTTTTTTTTTCTTTTTTCTTTCTTTCTTTCTATTTGGGGTGTATAACTTTGCACCATGGCATGAGTGCTCATTTGTAGATATTAAAGCAATTTGCTTTGAAGTTTACAACACCAAGTTTACCTCAAGTTTGATATTCTGTAGAGGTTTTACACGTTGTGAAACTAGTTTACCATCTTGATATTTAGATTTATTTGATGATTAGACTCTCCATTAAAGTTTTTGACATCTTTTAAATGTTCAATTGAATATTTTTTCTTCTTCTTTCTTTCTTTTTTTTTTTTTTTTTTAATTATATCTTTGACTCTAATTACCTAATGATTTTTTTTTTTAAAAAAACATAATAAATATTTGTTCTTAGCTTTGAGGACCACTTTGGACGAGTAATGTTAGAAATTATTTCTTAATTCATCAAATAATAGTATTTTTTTTTTTCCATAATTGACTTAGTTATATCAATTGGCTTTTGAAAGAACAAGACTACTACATCTCATTTTGTCTTGGTGTTCTTTTGTCCTTTTCTTTTTAGTATTAATATAAAATATGATAATCAATCAATATTTCAGATCTCAAATTGAATGGCACATAAAATCATGCTTATGCAATAATTCTTTTGTATGATAAAAAAAAAAAAAAACCTTAAGAAATGTATGTAGAATTTGTAGTCTACTTCTAAAATTAATGAAATGAACAAATAGTAATTTTTTTTTTTTTTTTTTTGAGAATAAATGTGTACAATGGTTTATGTCGTGCATTTTGTTAGCTAAAAAATGTGTACACGTTAAAATGTAATGCATTTTTATTATTTTCTAATCTTTTTTCTAAAATATTCTTGATTAGCACAATAGTTTTCAAATTTTTGAAAAAAAATTTGGCTCATACTTCTACATTATTTTTTAAAATGGAAGATATAAAGATAGTGAAAATTCCTAATTTATCATATGTGGAAACTAAAACATAGAAGTTATGAAATTGAAGTTATTATTTATTTTGGTTTTCATCAATAAATATTTATCACATCATCAAATAATTATTAAATAAAATTTCAAATCGAAGGACAAATTACACTATAATTTTTCAAAAACAAGTTGTGGTCCTCATTCTGAGGAATACAACAAATTTTGTTTTGTTTTGTTTTTTTTTTTTTCCGAGCACGACCACAAATTGAATTAATTGCAATAGTTTATATATTATGCATTTGTCAGCTTACATACATGACACATTAATTATATATATTATCGCATGTCAAATAAAAAATATATATATTGAGATCACTTATTGTTATATTCATGGGTTAGTTGGCCATTTAAATTGTTTAAACATAATTTTTGTTCAAAGATTTCTTTAACAAATAATGAAAAATATTAGTTCATTTTCAAATACTAGTAGTTAAATGGTTGATTTTTTTAATGAAAAAATATATGTCAAGGACTTTATTCTATAAGGTGTCGAGGAATAAAATATCCAAAAAAAAAAAAAAAGGCTTATGGAATGAGATGAAATAAAAATAAGGTTAGATATCATTTACTTTCTCAAGTTTTAATTTTGTTGAAATTTGGTCATTAAGGCCCCGTTTGATAACCATTTGACTTTTTGTTTTTGATTTAAAAACATATGCTTGTTTTCTCATAAATTCCTTACCATAACTTTCATACTTGTTAAGGACCCTAAACAAGCATAATTTTCAAAAACCAAAAACAAAAAATTATCAAACAGGACCTAAATTTTTAAAAAGTCCATTTTGGTTCATGAACATTAAAAAACAACTATTTTGATCTTTGATATTTCAAAATATTTACGATCCACTAAGATTCAATATTTCGTCGCTCTAATCCATTTAAAACAAAGAAAAGGAGAAAAAAAAAGAAAAATATTTATTTTAATCCTTTAGACTTAAAAAATGTATCTAGCCCATAGTATATATATAGTAGTTTCTCCACTAATATTTGTGACAAATAATACTCGTTTATAAAATATGTATTTCATTATATGTTCATATTAATATGTTAATGTATATATCTAAAACCTTGTTATCGATTTTTTGAAAGAAAAATAAAACTAAGAATTAAAATATTTATTTTTTTTTAATTTTCTAAATGTTTAGTTATTTGAAAGTTTAAGGATCAAAATGAAATTGTTTTTTTTACAACACATGGGTCGAAAATGGGAGTTCGAACCACAGACCTCTTGGTTGTAATTCAACTTGACAATATAATCTTCTAAAAACTAGTACACATATTTCTAAACATTGATTATAAAAATAACAATATCAATTATAATTTAAAGAATAACTTCCTTAGAGAGCAAGTAAATTATGCTTGAAATTTACAAAAGCTCAATTATGTCGTTGAATATTAAGTTATGCTTCAATTTTTTTTCATAGAATATTATATCACAAAAGGAGCGAGGATTCAAATTTATGACAACGCTTTTGTGAGAAGCGTCTAGAGAAACCTTTTAACCATTATACTATACTCAAGTTAGCACATAACTATGCATGATTAATTAATAGAAAAAATTGCAAAATCCACCCTTAAAATATCAAAGTTGTTGCAATTGCACCAAACTTTTTATGGTAAAATTAGTTGAACTTTTAAACTTACACCATTGATAAAATTTGACACTTTTTTTTTTGTTTGAAAATTGAAAATTAAAATTTGACACTAAAACTTACACAATTGTAGAAATGTAATATTGAACCCTCAAAACTTTTAATTCTAAAAATCAAACCCCCTAACTTATGTATAATTGTAAAAACAAATGTAGCCCTCAAACCTTTTATTTTAAAAATTGAATCCTTGAAACATACCTAATTGTTAAGTTTGTTTTTTCTTTAATTTATAAAATTGTTATTTCTTAAAAATTTCAAAAAAATCTCTAAATTATCATGATTTTGCCTATTTTATCATGATACTTTCAAAAGTTTTCAATAAGTCTCTCAATTTTCAATTTTGTATCTAAAATAAATTATTTTGCTAATCCATTCAACACTTAGACGACATGTCAATATAGTGTATTATTTAAAAATTATATGGCAGACCAATTAATATATTAAACATGGATCAGTTTGAAATACCTTTTAATTTAATTTTTCTAATTTGTTTTAAATAAAAAATATTTTTGGTTGTGCTATATTAAAAAATGATCATATTAATTACAAATATATTTTTTCTTATTTCATATTTTGAAGATTTTTGGTTAATCACTTTAAAGACATTTTTGATAATTTAGCGTTTCTTCAAAATTAGTTTTTAAATTAAACCAATTATTTAAAAAGTGCTTTTATTTATTAAGATTTAAAAAACAAACTTATGATCAACTAAAATCACTCAAAAAGCTAAACTAAACACAAATTAAAATATTAATTTTTTGAAAAATACTTATAGAAAAATAAAATTTATTTAAAAAACAAATTTCCAAAAGCTATCTAAACACACTATAGCATAGCTTTGTTCAAAAAAAAAAAAAAAAAAAATACACTATAGCATAGCTCAGGCATAAAGTTTGTACTATCGACCATGAGATCAAAGGTTCAAATCCTCACCCCACATGTTGTAAAAAAAAAAAATCCTTAAATATTACCGTCAACATAGCCTTTTAAACAAATAAAATTCAAAAATTCAAAAACTTATTATAAATTTTTTATAGTCACTAAATTAAACCAACCAAAATCATGAAAGTTAAGTTGACTAAATAGACAAAGCTCTGAAACTACACTTAGAACTTTTTTTAAAAAAAATTTCAAATTATTCAACTTCTTCCAATCAAACATCATAAGCTCTTTCTAACACAAATATTTACAACAAACATCATAAGTTCCTTCCATTGATCCTCAAACAAATCTCTAAAAGAAAAGAAAAGGAAAAAAAAAAAAAACCATAATGGGTTCAGAAACGCCTCTGATGAGGACCGAGGAACTGCCGGTGATAAATTTCAGCGGCGGCGATTTGAAAGCAGAGGACGGCGGCGAGTGGAGGTGGACGAGCAAAAAAGTCCGAGAAGCTCTGGAAGAGTACGGCTGTTTCATCGCGGTGTACGACAGAGTTAGCTCAGAACTTCGAGGCGAGATTTTCAAGGCACTGAAAGCACTTTTCGATCTTCCAGTTGAGACGAAGAAGAAGAACAAATACGAGAAGCCGTTCAATGGGTACGTTGGGCAGCTTCGAACTCTTCCTCTGCATGAAAGCTTGGGCATTGACGATGCCACCAACTTCCATGGAGTTCAGAGTTTTGCAAATCTCATGTGGCCATCTGGAAATCACCATTTTAGGTCACTTCTTTTCTTCTTCTTTTTAAGTTACTTCTTATATGTGATTTTTTAGAGATTGATTTTGAAATGGTTAATATTATTCAAAATAAATCCATGTCTTTATTGTTTTTTTTTCTTTTCTTTTTTTAACCATATGGGAGAAAAGATTTGAACCTCTAATCTTCAATTACAGGTATATGCTCTCACCTTGACGAACATTTATTTATTCCAAATCAATTTAGTGTTTGGTTCTATACTTTTATACATAATTTGCATACGATCAAAATTGATTTTGAATGATTAAAGATATTTTAGGAATAATTTTAAGTATGAAAAAAGTGATTCTAACCTTGCATTCTCTTAGAATTATCATTATTTTTTGTTTGGATGTGTGCTGTGAAAATAAAGAGAAAATAATAAGTTTGTTGATCTTGATTTTTAATTTTTATTTAGGAATAAAAATTATTGTAGGAAAAGAGATTAAATAAATAATTTACCTCAAAATTTTATGAAATCCAAATAAAGTCCGTTAAATTTTGAAATCCCTCAAAATCTTACCAACAAAAGAGACCATTAGGCAAGGTTGGCTCTTTTAATAAGCCTCCTAAACTATATTTTAGTTTATTTTTCTTTCTTTATTTCCTTCCAAATATTTTTTAAGCAACATTTTTAGGTGCTTAGTATAGCTCTAATGAAATTGGTATTCTTAATTGGCTTTAAATACTATTTGATCTATTCTTTTGAAAATATTTTTAGCTTGTATATGGACCACATATTGTTATTATACTACAACAAATTATAGTTTTAATTAGTATTATTTTTTGTGGGTGTTGATTTTCATATTTGAGTTGGATATGATTTGTTTTTGTGGGGTTTGGATGTCATTTTTTTGTTTTGGGTTGAGTGTCTTGTACTCTAGCTGCTTGATTTTATGGTCATTATTGTTTTGAAAGTTTTGTAGTTTAATTTGGTCTTAACCCTTCTTGTAGTAATTGGATTTATGATGTTATAATGACAAGATTTTGGGTGATCTATTGATTTGTTTTTTTTTTTTTTTTGAATTGTATTATTGTTGAAGTAACTATGTTCTTCATTTGGTTTTTTCAGTGAAACTTTGCATTCATTTGCAAAGATAGCAGAAGAATTGGACCAAATGGTGACCAAAATGATATTTGAAAGCTATGGAGTTGAGAATTACCACCACTCTCATGCTTCCTCCATTACTTACCTTCTTCGAGTTTTGAAAAACAAAGCTCCTCAATCTGAAAACCCTAGCTTGTGTCTTGTGGATCACACTGACAAGAGCTTCACCACCATGGTCTATCAAGATCACACCAATGGCTTGGAGGTCCAAACTAAAGATGGCCAGTGGATCAAAGTCGAAATATCCTCACCCGCAAACTTCGTCGTCATTGCCGGAGATGCATTCCAGGTCGAGTATATATACATTCATATATATTAATCAGGAATCCAACTCCTTAAACTTTAAAAAGTCACAAATTTCTAAAAGTTGAGGGATCGAACTTGTAACTTAGATAAATCTATTTTTACTCATATTCCGAGAATTGAACCCTAGTAATTACGACGATGTTTTGGTTGGTAGAGAAGGCATGGAGCAATGACAGAATAGAATCACCAAATCATAAAGTGACAATAAGAGGGAATGAAGACAGGTACTCTCTTGCAATGTTTGGATTCAGCAATGGAACTGTGGAAGTGCCAAAAGAGCTGGTAGACCAAAACCATCCATTGCGATATAAACCTTTTGACCATATTGGATTGCTTCATTTCTTCCGCTCTGAAGAGGGTTTCAAATCCAAATCTCCACTCAAAGATTATTGTGCTCTGTAAAACAAAACACAACTATCCAATCTCTGATCTATATATGTATATGTTTTCAAGTTCCATTTCCTCTGTGTGAGCTTTTTTGCTTTTGGTTTGATCTTTTGTGTGCTTTGGTTTTAAGTACTTTCTCGTCTCACTAAAATGGACGAACACTCATAAACTTGGTGTGTAATGTTTTAATTTCTCTTGTTAATATATAAAAAATAATTCTCTGTCCTTTTCATATTAGTTGTTTTTTAAGAATGGTTTTGCATTTGTGGTTGTTTTGGATCCATAGTTTCACAAAAACTACACAATGTCTAAGTTGATTAGGAAATTGTTGCAATTCGAAAATCGGAGAAGCCAAAAAATTTGTTGCAATTAAACACATAACCCACAATATTCATTATATTGAAAAAGTATATGAACTTGTGAAAATCCTTAAAAGCTGAACTAACTTAGGAAGAGAAATCATTGGTATATGTGAGCAAACCTAAGCTAAGTTGTTTAAGACATTATGTCCTTGACTAAAGTCAGAGGTTTGAATTCCTGCCCCATATATTATTAAACTAAAAAAAGATGGTTGATGTGTTTTTAGTACAATATTGAGGAATGATGGATTATATCATCGACCTTTGAGATAGTAATTAATGTGTCTTATCCACTAAACTATATATGTTCATATTGACAATTTTTTTTTTTTTTTTGAAAAAAGATACTTCCATTGATGAGTAGGTAAGAAACATACAAATAAAAGGAAGAGACTAGAAGAAAGCCCTCCAACTTAAAGCGATAGGTTAAGTATCATAATTACAAAAGAACTTGGATTTGGAGCTCCAAGAAGCTAGCGGTGGCAGTGATGATGATGATGTCTTCCCAAGGAAAAGAAGAGGTCTTGGAATTGCCATTAAAAATCCTGTTATTGCGTTCTAGCGAGATATTTAAGAGAATTGACAAATCATTATTTTGATGTTAAAAATGAACTCAATATTAACATTAAATGAAATTAACGAATTCAAACAAAATACGATAAGTTTTATATTTAGTTTAACAATTACAGGAATGAAAGATCGAACCATTAACCTTAGAGATGACCTTAGAGATGTGGTAGTAGGTATCTTGCCATTAAGTTTAGGCTCAAATTGCAAAATATATAATAAAGTTTTTTTTGGGACATAACTATGCGTTGTCTTCATTTGTTTGTCTCAAACATCCAAGCACAATATTCCATTTTATAATATACATTCGTCATCATTTTCTTGTTCATATTCTAATCATTTAATCATGTTTTTTAAAGAAAGCTGATTTAATTTAATCAATTATTAACACTTAAAACACATCAAACAACACCCCAAATTACCATTTTATTATTTCAAATCTACATCCATTACAAAAAACAATAGATCAGATGATATAGACATATCAACCATACACAAATAGAACCAAAAAAGTTCAAACCTTTTCCTTTGTTTCAATTTCCTTAGAAACTTCTTTCTCTTACATATAAAGCCATCTCAAAACAATGAAGTTACATCAAGTTATTAATTAGCTTGTAATTATGGGTTCCCAAGCAAAAGCCAAAATCCCCACAATAGATCTGTCCAAAGAGAAATTGAAGGCAGCTGGCACAGAAGAATGGGCCTTGAGCTGCAAAGAGATGAGAGTTGCTTTAGAAGAATTTGGTTGCTTTTTGGTGGTTTATGATGAAGTTTCTTTGGAGCTTCATAACTCCATTTTTGAAGCAACAAAAGAGCTCTTTGATCTGCCATTAGAGAGTAGGATTCAAAACACGAGTGAGAAGCCTTATCATGGCTACTTTGGTCGATACTCATTTCTTCCTCTCTATGAATCCATGGCCATTGATAATCCTTCTGACCTTCAAGCAGCTCAAGCTTTTGCCAATCTCATGTGGCCTGCTGGAAATAATCACTTCTGGTAATTATTATATTATTGTTCTTTGTTTAGTTTTATTTTACTTAATTTATTGGTTAAATTCCACTCCCATGGATTCGAATCTATGATCTAATAATTTTTATAAGTTTTAATTTAGTTCTTGTGATTTTAGTTTCATTTTCCTTCCTATGATTTTAAAATTTTCAATTTGGTTTTTATGATTTGGTCAAACACAATAAACTATTTTTTTTATTAGAATATTATTTTTTGAAGTATTGATAAAAGATTTAATTTACCTAACCCATCAGTTCAAACTTTTGGGGGTTGACTCATCACACAAATCAACCCAAAAAGTTTAAGCTGATAGGTTATGATTAGTTTAACACTCTCCCTCATTTATTCCGTGTTCAAACCTTTGTAATGTCATTTATTCTCCAATTAATATTGATTTCCACTAGTTGGGTTTTCTGACAAATTTTCAAGCTCATAAGTGAAAGGGAATATTAAATTTACCATTAACCTATCAGCTTAAGTCTTTGGGTTCATCGGTGACTTAACAGGTTCGAACACAAGACCTTTTGGTCTGATACCATATTAAATAATCAATCAATTACCCAAAAGCATAAGCTTTTGATTTCATTAGTAATTTGACAACACAACTATATCAGATGTGAGGCAAGAGAATTTGAACCTTACTATCGGTTAGAAGCAGAAATGTCTTACCTAATCAACTATCCTCGTGTTGGCATTCCTAGACAATTTTTTACACATTCAAAGAAACTTTTTTTTTTTTTTTTTGGTACTAAACCCAAATCCTAGAACAATCAATCCAATAAAAAATCAGCTCAGCTCGTTGCCACAATGATCAAAAACATAATTTATCTTCTTAACAATTGAACTTTAACTACATCTAAAAGGGACCAAATTAATGTCAATTATATCTAACCTTTTGCTTTTCAAAAGTGAAAAGTTGGGTGTTTGTTTGATTACCCTTCCCTGAAACTGAACCAGTGAAACTGTTCAAAATTTCTCAACCATGGTGGCGAAACTGGACGAGATGGTAACAAGAATGGTGTTCGAAAGCTATGGAGTATCGAAGCTGAGTGACTCAAACATCGAATCCACGAACCATCTTCTTCGATGCTTCAAATACAGAGTTCCTGAGAAAGACGAAACCGATCTGGGTTTGCACTCTCATACAGATCTGACTTTCTTTTCCATAATTCACCAGCATCTCATCGGAGGTCTGCAAATACAATCACTTGATGATGAATGGATCGAAGTCGAGCCCTCGGGGCACTGCTCCTTTATCGTCATGGCTGGCGATGCAATCATGGTACGGACATTCTCGAAGATAGATCTTTCAACTTTAAAAAATGTCTAATCAGTCTTAAGTTTTCAATCACCATTATAATAGGTCATGACTTTAGTATGGTTTTTGAACTTTTAATATTGCATCTAATAGGCCTATGATATATTTGACGATTTTTTAAAATTCACAGGCCTAATTTAGTCTCTAAATTAATAAGATCCTATTCTTTTTAATTTTCTATCAGATATGTTTGCAAATTTCTGAAAATAATGTTGAATAGGTTGAAGACGTATTAAATACATAACTAAAAGTTCGAAGAACTAAACTAGTAATTTAACGAATATATATTTTAGTTTTGATTTGATTTGGTTTTATTAAGAACTTAACTTAAACCCAAATCAATATTTTGAAAATAAAATTGAAACTTTTGAAACATAAAAAGAAAAAAAAAAGGAATTTAGAAGGGTTTCATTGATGGGTGTAGGCTTGGAGCAACGAGAGGATAAGGGCTTGCAGGCACCGAGTGATAATGAGAGGCAACGAAAGAAGATACTCAGTTGGGTTATTTTCGTTCAAGAGTGGAACAATTGGTGTGCCTGAGGAGCTTGTGGACGACGCCAACCCACTGCGATACAAGCCCTTTGATCACTTCCAGTTCCTTAGCTATGACAAAGCCAATGCTTCCCATAAAACTGTCTCTCGTATCAAAGATTATTGCGGCCTTTGAATCAACAATACTTGCCTATACACCGATCACGAAAAATCCCTATTGACTTCCTGATACTGATGTGTTTTTATTGGATCAAAGACTTTCGTGGAATCTACTTATCTATTGAGTTCAATAAAACTAGACAAATAAAAACTGTGACATCAAAAAGTCAGTAGGAAAGTAATTTCATGCATATTTGTGATAATGTGGGGCATTTTACTTGAAAGAAAAATATGGAGCAGTTGCAAGGTTAGTAATGTTAATATTTAAATTAACATTACTATCAACTTAATAGTAATGTTAATCTATTTTTCAAAAAAAAAAAAAAAAAGATAGTAATGTTAATTTAAATATTGCTTATTTTTAATTCTTATATACTTTATATTATGCTTTTATCTAGTTTTATTGTCCATATATTATTATTAGTGGATCCTTGACTAGTCACATCACATAAATTCAATTAAAATTCATCTAATAGATATGTCAAGTTAATATTTCATAAAAATATAACTTTGAATGCTGAAGGAGACATTGGATTGTTAAAAGAAAAAGGGGGCAATGGACAACATACAACT
The DNA here is from genome assembly GCA_017139565.1 of Luffa aegyptiaca. NCBI lineage: Eukaryota > Viridiplantae > Streptophyta > Magnoliopsida > Cucurbitales > Cucurbitaceae > Luffa > Luffa aegyptiaca. The sequence continues at coordinate 2,483,351 of CM029399.1, read as the reverse complement.
AAGATTAGTATTCTTCATCCATATTCTTTTCCAAGTTTTTTAAAACAAAATTAGGAAGAGAGCGAAAAAAAGTTGCTTTTAACTTATTTAAAAAACTTATGGTATTTTTTTAATTAGGTTTTGGAACAACGCTGTGTCTATCCGTCTATGATATTTAGATGCATTTGATTAAGTTTTTAGCATAGTTGTATTGTTTCAATTTTGATGCAACTTTAGTCCGATGCATCATAATGTCCTATATAAGCGTTATAGAAGGTAGGTTGCATTTGACATTGATTTTAAAAGATTATAAAAGTGATTATAAAATCTTTTAAATCGTTTTTATTGTTTGTATAGTTCCATTTTGTAAAATCCTATAATAATAACTTTTCAAAGAATCTAGTAGATTTGGTAACTAATTATTATTCTCCCAACTTTGAGATGTCACCGTCAACGAGAGCATAGCTCAACTGACATAAAGATATACTATAACCACAAGGTCTGTGAAAAACTAGAATTCCTTAGACTAATACACCACATTAGTGATTATGAAGGCCCAACAAGCTTTTGACCATTTTGGTAGCAATTTAAAGAGAAAAATGGAGTAGGCTTATTTGAGAGGTTATTTGGTTCCTTGGATTTAATTAGTTTTAAATATAGCTTAAAATATAGACTATTCCTTGGAGTAGTCTCATAGTTATTAAAATATAGCTTAATTTATTCAGTTAGTGAATTTAATGAAGTCATTAAATTTAATTAATTGCTCAAATTAATTCCCTCGAGACTTTATCATCTTTATAGACTCACACACAACTCTTATTTATTTTCCTATAAATTCTCTCTCAATGCATGGTAATAAAGAAGTGGGGGATTCAAGAGAGAAATAAAAATTAAAAAAAAAAATAAATAAGTACACACAAAACCTTTCGAAGGTGGAAAAGCCTATAAAAATTGTAAAATTAGGTAATATTAGTAAAAAAAAGTATATCTTAACAACTATTTAATAACGTTAGGAAACTATTCAAAATTCGAAATATTATTTTTTTTCCATTTTTTTTTGTCAGTTTATAATATAATATTTTTTTAAAAAAAAAAAACCCTAAAAATTGGTAGCCTTATACCTGCTCCCCAATCGGAGAAAAAATGATAGGAAATTTCAAAAAGTTTTTACTCACTTTAACTTTTATACCTCAATTTACTTTATTTTTTATTAAGAAAATTGTAAATATATATGCATATTCATTTTAAAGTTTACTAGATATGGGAGCATAAGAATTTTCATTTATTTTCCGCTAAAACGAATCGTTTTGAGCAAGATTTAGTAAAATATAATAAAATTTAAAAAATCGTCGCCGTTGCCGGGGATCGAACCCGGGTCACCCGCGTGACAGGCGGGAATACTTACCACTATACTACAACGACTTGATGTTCATAAAAACAAAATTTAATTTTTTATCCATTTTCCTTTAGGCTAAATTATAAAAAATACCCCTAAACTATGGGGTTTGTTTCAAAAATGCCCCTGAACTTTAAAAAGTTTCAAAAATACTCCTAAACTTTGAAAAACGTTTCAAAAATACCCTTGCCGTTAATTTTGGATGGAAACCTTTAAAGTTTTAGTTTCAAAAATACCCTTGAACTTTCAAAAAAATTTCAAAAATACCCTTATTGAAAAATGTTTCTTTTTTTTTTTCCTTCTCCCACCGTAAATTAATCTTTTTTTCATGAAAATTAATGAGAAACTTTACTTATTTATCATGTATTCATAATCTAGGAGCTTTAATTTTTTTCTCTTTCAACACGTCCCAAGAACTTGGCAAGATTTTCGTATCGAAACTTCAAGATGACTTTTGTTTTGTTCTTGAAATTCTGCATGTGTGAACTTTTCAATATTATTTTCTCACCAACACCCATTAACTTTCTTTATATTCATGTTATGAAAAATAAATGAAACTATTGTTGTATACGAGTTCTAACAATTTTTAAATATCAATAATAACATAATCATATATAAAACTTTTGATTAATTAATCTTATAAATTGGACCAAATTCACAGTCTATAAACTTCTTCTTATCACTAACATACACAAACAAAGAGTGGAAAAAGGAAAAAAAAAATTTAGGAAACAAAAAGGAAATAATATATATACATATATATGTTGTTTTCTCACACTTATCTTCTTTACGCTATTTAAAAGAGAAAATTCGATTTCAAAGTCTGTTTTTATCTGGTATTGTGTTACACACAACTTTTATAAGCAAAGTTTTGCATTAATTTTCATGGAAAAAGAATTTACGGTGAGAAGAGGGAAAAAGAAGAAACATTTTTCAATAAGGGTATTTTTGAAATTTTTTTGAAAGTTCAAGGGTATTTTTGAAACTAAAACTTTAACGGTTTCCATCCAAAATTAACGGCAAGGGCATTTTTGAAACATTTTTCAAAGTTCAGGGGTATTTTTGAAACTTTTTAAAGTTCAGGGGCATTTTTGAAACAAACTCCAAAGTTCAGGGGTATTTCTTATAATTTAGCCTTTCTTTTATAATATTTTTATTGTTGGTGAGGTGTTTAATATAATGAATCTAAAAATATTAACTACCATAGAAACGAGAAAAAAGTTCTAAGGCAAGCAAAATTGGAGATAAGGATTGCATCATCGACCATTGAAATAAAATATGTGTCTCATTTACTAAAATATGCTTTAATTGATAAAATCTACCAACGTGATTATACAAACCTACCAACGTGATCATTAGCTAAATTGGTTGGGACATTACTCATCTCCTAAAAGTTAAAGGTTTTTTCTTATTGAGTTAAAAAACTTATAGTACTATTTAAAATGAAAGATAACTTCTAATAAATGAATTAAAGGTCATATAAAAAAAAAAAAACTAAAGGTTGTTTTTCTTTTTAATTCAATAATAATAATGTAAGGATGATGATTTGAACCTCTTTTATATTGTGTATTAACTAATGGATTTATACTCAAGTCAGTAGAATGGAAATGTTATTTTAAATAAAGGAAAAACATATGAAATTATGATTAATATTCTTCTAAAAGATAATTAAGATTAAGAAAACTAAAATAAAAAACACTGTTTTTTTTCTGAGACAACAGCTATGCTTACTTTGACAAAAAAAAAAAAAAAAAAAAAAAAAAAAAAAATGAACGTTTTCGGGAATCAAACTTGGATCACTCGTGTGACAAGTAAAAATAACTCACCAATATATATACTATAGTGACCCTTTGTTAATTTGCAATTTTATACGTTTGTCATATATATAATAATATAATGTTTGACTCTCTTCTAATGAAATTATATATTTTTAAATAAAAATATAAATCAAATCAATATAAAATCTTTTCGCTCGATGATTATCCTTTTATAAAATAATTGAGCCTTGCAATATATAGAGATTTATTGTGATCTTTAGAGTAAACCTTGAGATCCAAATTAAAGAACCATCAATAATAATCAATAAAGAGAGAATTAGCCAAAGCGAGCATGACTCAGCGATAAGTGACACATATCTTCGACTTAGAGGTCAGATGTTCGAATCTCTCCATCCCAAATGTCGTTGAACTTAAAATAAAAATAAAAATAAAGAGAAAAGATTAAATGATGGAAGACAGAATATAACATATTTGTATATATATATAAAAGTTGAATTCATTTTTTCTTTTTTGCTAACAAAGATAAGACTAGAGGTTTTTTAAGCAGTTGGAGGATTGAAAAGTTATTATTATTATTTATTATCATTATTATTACTATTATTCCTATTATTATCATTCTCTTTTGTCTCCCACTTTCAAAAGATGTTGAATTTGTACAAAGTCCATATGCTTTATCTTGGAATGACAATTTCCTGAACCTGTTATTTTAAGTTTGAAATGAATCCAAATTTGTTACATGCATATCTATACAATATCATCCTAGGATTTTGTTCAATATTATTCAACCTTTATTATTATTATTTTCCCCTTTTTGAATGAATCATATACCAAATATTTATATGGAATGGTTTATATATATCTAGATAGTACAATAAGAATATGATATCATTGCTAACAATGAATAAAGGAAAGTCCAAAACGCTTAGATCTTTTATTCAAAGAATTCTTCGTGTATAATATTTCAAATAATATGTCACACATCATGTGTACTAATTATATCCTTCTCCTAGTTATCTCGAAGTTTTGGATATGTATAGATTTGAAATAACGTTATTGTGAAAGACAACAAATTTCCACTATTGACATCAGGACCAACAAACACAATAAAGCCAACTTAGTAATTCGATGAAAGTTAATAGGTCAAAAAAACACTTTATTCTTTGAGTTTACATGAAAGTAATGATTTAGTTCTTTGATTTTAAGTTATAACAAACTTACAGAAGTTGTATTCTTTTAGTTAGGAAATTAATCAGTTTATCTATCAGTTTTTCCCTAACTAACATCTGCTGTACTCTATTTATACTCTTGCTTTTCATCAATAATATTCATTGAGCAAGGCTTATTATTTACTCTCAAAGGTCTAATATGGTATCATAAGTTATAATGATTTAGTTTCTTATACTTTCATTTTTCTAATAATCTAGTCTCTAAACTTTAGTACGTAATAATTTAGTCATGAAACTTCAAATGTCGAAATTATTTTTTTAACCAATTTATTATGACATTTAACCAAGGTATAATGCCTCATATTACCAAAGCATAAGAATTTCCTTTGGTCAAAAGTTAGGGTTATTTTATTATTTTTTATATGATATTTCATTTGTGAAGAATTTTAATAACATATAACGGTCCATAAAAATAGAGAATACACACATACCTGAAAACTATATAACTTATCGAACTATATTCATAATGGATCAATGTCAAATGATACCTTGATTCAAACACATTGTAAATAATATTGATTTACAAAGAAATCACATTGTAAATATGAAATTTCTATACATCTAAAAAAATAAATATACCTGAACCAAGTTAAATCATAGGCATGTTATTGCCAACATCAATAATTTCAAAATTTGAAATTTCTCATATTATTTATGATCCATTACGTTATTTCAATCAGTCAATGAAAAGGGACCAATATGACAAATACAGAGCATGTTTGGTTAAGTAATTGATTGCTCTTTACCCCTTGCCGATGGGTATTATATATAACATATAAATATATATATTAAGAGTAGACTCCATAATTAAAACATTTAGATTTTCCACACAAGCAAGCACGATCATTTAAAATAAATTTGTTAGATTTTTTTTTTTTTTTTGGGACTTTTGGTGGAATACCCACTAACTCTAAGTCAAAAATGAGAAAATATATATGTATGTTATGATAATATAATTTTGACATTATTTAAGTTAAGACCATAGGCAGGATACAAGAATATTAATTTGATGTGATTGAAATGGACCGCCACAGGGTACTAGCTTGCTGTAAATTATATTAATGTGTATATCTCCATTAGGATGTGACCAAAAAAATGTGGGACACTAACTTTTGTTTAGCTTTAGATATTGTTTTAAATGAACAAATTCATGGATGAAACCTCAACTCAATTTCAAAATTGTTACCCACACAACCTGTAAATCAATTATGCCCTCCAAATGAGTTTTTTGGTCCTGTAATTTTTTTTTTTTGTTCTTTATTTTAATTAGTTCGATAAATGAGATTGTCAGAGATATGAACCTTTGACCGAATGAAGGTAATTAATATCAACTTATCCACCAAGTTATGGTGAGATAAAACCACTTTCCAACATTCAAAGAGGAATACATCTGCATAGATTTTTGTCTTCTTAAATAATTTCCGATTTTTCTACAAAACATTAACCTAAACAACCACCCAAATCCCTTTATGCTATGTATTATCTTCGTTTCTTCTTTTCTACTCTTTCTCAATATTTTATCATATTACTCCCTTTTCATTTTTCTTTTAACTCAACTTCTGATCGGGCGCGTTGTTAGCATATACATGGTTGAGCAACATCTTCGCCTTAAAATGTTAAGTTCAAGATTTATGTAAAGTGTTCAACAAGTCTAGTTCCAAGAAAACTATATTTGAGATTTATGTTTTTAAAAATTTGAGACAAACTGCATTTGGATATTTGTTGAAACCCATGTCTTGGTCCAACAAACCATGTGCTTAGAAACTCTCGAAACAAACACGAGTTCAACATCCTAAGTCAAACTCAATCAAATTATCCAACCGCTCACCCTAAACATGGGATAACAAATTCCGTCCCTTTTTTCAACACCATGTTCATATAGATTCAAGCCTAACTTATGATCTTAATTAGGGTTTGTTTGACAAGCATTAGGTGAAAAGATTGCAATCTAATACTATATAGGGGTATTATGGTGATTTAATCCACTTGGCCTGATGTGAGTAGACGTGGAACATAATGATGGAAATGAGTTATAACAATAATTAGTGGAACTAAATCGAGGTTTAAAGTAGTTAATGATTGAGTTAATCATTTCCAAAACCCTTTCAAGCAATGATTAAGGTGATTAAACGTTGAAAAGAAAAGAATGTGTCATTTGTTTTGGAAGTGGAAGAAGAAATAATCTCAAAAGATTCAATTATTTCCATCCCAAAAATCAATCAATAATTAATACATACAAGGCACACATTCAAAGAGATTTGAAAATCCATTCATTCATTATGTGTCCTTTTACACAGGCAAAATAAAGTTTTCTCTTCAAAATATATTTCATTTATTTTCCTTTTTTTTTTTTTTTTTTGGTCCTTCCCACATACAACCTATCTAATCCAAATTAAAACAAACACAAATATGACATCACAACTCACACACACACACCTTGTGGATTAGATATTACTCACTACACCCACCATTTAAAAAAAGAAAAAAAGAAAAATTGTAACCCCAAAGTTGGCTTAAATTACATTATATTTATATAGTTAGCCAAATAGGGAAGAGTTGAAGTTGAAGAAGTGTAGAGCTGTGTTTTACTTTGATTAGTGGGATTAGCCTACTTTAACTCGACTGTGATCATTGACGTCTAACAGTCCCGTTAGAGGAGCGCAAAGACGAACAGATGATAGTGCATTGTTGAAATGCTCGGCTTTTTTACCGAGATACTCAGTCCATGTTACTGTGCGGTAAATAGGTGGCTGAGTTGGGCCCAAGAGTTTCTTGAGTGGTGAAATTTCGGCGTTTTCCGGTGGCCCAAAAACGTAGGCCACTGAGAGGCGTTTTCGGGTCCGGTTGACGATGGCCTGATGGAGAGGACTTATGTACAAGCCGTTTGTCATAATGTGAAGCAGGTCTCCGACTTGGACCACCAGTCCACCAGCTACTGGCTCCACCGTCACCCACCGCTTCCCTTCTCGCAAAACTTGTAACCCTCTTGTGTTGTTTTGGTACACTATGGTTAAGAGGCTAGTATCCGTGTGGGCTCCGAGCCCCATGGCTCGATCCGGATCCGGGCAAACCGGGTAGGAGTTGAACTGGGTTGCTGCATGACCCGTCTTGAAATCCCCATTTGGGCCAACCCATTTCACGTCCTCTCGGGTTACACCCAATTCACCCAATGCTAGCTTCATTAGTCTCCCACATAGATTCTTCATCTCATGCTCATATTCCTCAATTATATCACTACAACAAAAAATAAAACAAATCAATCTTTGTTAATCGCATGAAATATTCAATGTGATTGTCACTCAGAAAATGTGGAGTATAGTACCAATATTTGGTGTAGTCGTGAGGCCAGAGTTGGCGGAAGTGGTGGAGAGGGGAGCCAAGGATGGTGAAGCCTTCGGACCACATGCGTTTAGGGAAGAAGGAGGAGATACGAACGACGCCGTAGCCGGAGATGCCGTCGGGGGTACGAGCGACCTTGAGCTTGTGGGAAGGGGGAAGGGAGAAGAGGGTAGCAGCGGAGGATTCGATGGATTGAAGGAGGGAAATGGGGACGCCATGGTTAATGAGTTGGAAAGCTCCCCATGTTCGGAAGGCGTTGTCGATGAGGTGAGGGGCGTTGGGGAGAGAAAGGTCGATGAGGGGGACGGAGTCGGAGAGGGGAATGGAATCTTTGGCGGAGGGGGGGAAGGAGTCGGGTTGAATCCATGCATAGGAATCGGGGAGTTCTTGGAGGGAGTCGAAGTCGAGGTTTTTATGGACGGGGACGTGAACGGGGTGGGATTTGAAAACGTCGGCCATTGTAGAGGCCATGTAAATTGTTAGTTTTTTAATGAGAAAAGATGAGGAAGAAGAGGGAATGGTAGCTAGATGTTATTGAAGGAGAAAAACATAGGATTTTGTAAACAGGGAAGATAAGGCAAGCTGAGATTACAATAGTATCTAGTGAGTATTTATAGAGATCATGACCCTATAGATAGTGACAACTTGTCCCAAAACAAATAATCTAACAATTGGGAGAGAGAGAAAGAATGAGAGAAAATTGGAAAAAAAGAGAGATTAAATTAGAGGAGAGAGGGATAGAGATAATGGTGAGATTATTAGTAATATGTTGGAAGGAGTGGTGGTTCTTACACCAATGTTGAGTGGTGTTTGGAAGGTAGAGTTAATGGAAGGAGACAAGAAAAGAAAGGGGACTGAGTGTTTTGTATTTGTATTGGTATTGGACAATACAAAGAACAAAATAGGAAAGGACCATTTTGCCCTCCCAACAAAACTATCTTAATTAACTCAACCACAAAATCCATCTCTTTTCTCTCTCCCAAAAAAAAAAAAAAGAAAATTAAAAATTTCCATCAAAACAAAGACACATTGCCCTTTCCCTCCTTCTCCATGTGCTTGTGTTTTGGTTCTCAAGTAGAAAACAATCTAATTACAACTTACTCTCCCTCCTAAACTATACTATCTCTAAACTACATGACAATACTTCTCTATTCATTTTGACCATACTACCCTTCCTCTTATATACATATTCAACATGGGCTCCATTCACAAGAGAAAAAGTAACAACTTCAATTTTTAAACACATGCTTTTCATTAATATTAACTATAGCATAAAAAAAAAAAAAAAATACTTGGAGACATCTTCAAGGGCAATCTTGTCTTTCCATCCCACAAAGAACATAAGTCAACAACAAAAGAAAAAAGGGTAGAGAGATTAGTAAAATATAAAAATATAAAATTCAAAGAGGTGGGTGTGTATTGAATTTTTGGATATTTCTTCTATATAAACAAAAACATTGTATTCATTCAAAAAAAAAAAAAAAAAAAAAACATTGTAAATTTAGGAATTTGTGTCATGGAAAGTGGTAAAGTTTGTTTCAGTCTTTGGTCGTTACATTTTAGGAGAAGAAGAAGGAAAAAAAGGGAAGAATGGTGGTTTTTTTTCTTGTCTTGTTATTTATTATTTTTTTTTTAGTACATCAACATTTGGGGTGGGGGGATTCGAACCTCTGACCTCATGGTCGAGGGTACATCCCAATTACCGCTGAGCTATGCTCGCTTTGACTTTCTTGTCTTGTTATTGAGATCAATGTGGGGCTCCAGTTTATAAACTTTGTATCCTCTCTCCCTCTAATACTCTCCTACCATATTTATTAGGGTTGTCTATGGACTTTTTCCTTTCTTTTGTCATGCAATTCCTATATGTCATTCTTCGTTGGAATCACACTTATACATGAAACATTTACTCGTGAATCTTCCAACATAAATGCATTATATTATAGTCATTTTACATGTATATATGCCTTTTCATGTCGTCTAAACATGATAAGGTCGTGTCATTTCATACCACAGATCATCCTTTTATTCACTAGCTCCAATATACAACTATACATACACATCATTCTCTCTCTTCACGTGTATATATATAGACACAGATATTAATCTATGTACATATGTCGTATAATATATTTGAATACAAATTAATATAAGATTACAAGCACATTGACATGAACTAGTTAACTATATAGAGTATTTTTTTTTTAAATGTTGATGGTGAGAGGAAATATATGACAGAAGAATGTAGAAGGCGCTGGTAGGGATTATTGATAGTAATATATCCAAAGTTTTGGAATTATGAGAGGTTTTTGTTGTTAGGGCTAATGATTGAGGTTAAGAATATTGCATGATAAAAAGAAGGCACAAAGATGCTTTTGGTTTGGACTTTATTGGTTTCCATCATTTTCATTTTCAACAATGTGCTCCATATGCTATTCATTTGAAGTTGACATTCTTCATATTGATTGTTTTTCATTTCTCTTTTCTTTCTTTCTTTTTTCTTCTTTTCCTTTTTTTTTTTTTTCCTTTGAACTTAAAAAATAACCAAGCAAATTAGATTTTCCATTTAATTATTCTACTGGTTTTGAAGTCCATCGTTTAATGGTAGATGTTATGGGTAGGGTTGGGAGCCTACACGCCCACAATTTGTAGGCTATTTGAAGACATGTGGATTGTGCATATGACCAAGTTCCCGACCAGATCACTTACTAAGGCGGCCAAGCCAAGGAAGCATGATCGAGGACTGCACTGTTAAATCATCAATCAACTCAAAAGCTTAAGTTAATGAGTTTAAGGTAAATATATCAATCTTATATCAATATTTTAACAATATAATTCTTCCTTACTTGTGGATATGAAAAATTGTAGAAGATCCAACAAGTATATAAATCAATATTACTTGGGGGAAAATGACATTGGAAGGTTTCGAACATAGAACTTCTTGCTTTTATACCATATTAAATCACATCAATCTATCTAAAAGCTTAAGCTATAATTGGTTAAGGTAAATTTAATATTATATATACCTTAACATGTGCAACAAGTAACCTACTGAGCTCGATATAAACCGAGATAAGGCATGCACCCACCTTTTTCCCCAATAGGACAATGGGGAAGAGTGTAAATAGATTGGACTCATTTCTCAACAACAATATGCAATACTACGATCCTAGCCCACACCTCAATATTACTTCAGTCTAAGCACGAATTTAAGTATTAGAGTGTGTTGGACACTAAAGGATCAATGAATAATTCTAATATTTTCTCTTGAATTGATCATACAAAATGAGGTCCCTTTTGTATACAAGGATGGACCAAATTTAAGGCAAGATACAAGCCACAAATTAAGCAGAATTAAATGTACAAATCTTTACAAATTATGAAGCTAGAATCAAGGTAATAATGAGGAGGATTATGTGCTCTAATATGCCCCCTCAAACTGAAGACTGATGAGAAGTCAGAAGTTTGCGCCTGAGTGAAAGAAATAGCTGAGAAGATAGTGGTTTTGTGAGTAAATCAGCAAGTTGATCTTTAGAAGAGATAAATTGTACTGAAATATCCTTGCGAACCACTTTTTCACGAACAAAATGGTAGTCAATCTCGATGTGCTTCGTTCGAGCATGAAAAACAGGATTGTTTGCAAGAGAGATTGCCGACACATTATCACACCATAGCGTGGGAGGAGCAGATAATGGAATATGTAGATCACGAAGAAGTTGACGTAACCAATATAAATCAGCTGTGGTGGTTGCGAGTGATCTGTATTCAGCCTCTGTAGATGATCGGGAGACAGTGGGTTGCTTTTTGGCAGCCCAAGAAATGGGACTTGAGCCAAGGAAAGCAATAAATCCAGATGTAGATCGACGATCCGATGTATCACCAGCCCAATCAGAGTCACAATATGCTGTGAGTGACATATCCCCGTGTCGAAATAGAATACCAAGTTCCTTTGATCCAGAAAGATAACGTAATATTCGTTTTACAGCAGAGAAATGAATTGTGGTAGGTCTGTGCATAAATTGACATACTCGGTTGACCGCAAAGGTAATATCAGGCCTGGTGAATGTGAGATATTGAAGAGAACCAACAAGCTGACGATACTGTGTAGGATCATTGAATAAAGGCGCAGAAGCGTAGAGATCAACTGAGGTAGACATAGGAGTTAAACAAGATTTGGCAGAAGTCATCCCTGATTTGTGAAGTAGATCAGTGAGATACTTAGCCTGATTGACAAAAATACCATCGACAGAAGAGTGAACTTCTAGGCCAAGGAAGTAATTCAATGCTCCAAGATCTGAAATCTGAAATTCGGTGGCTAATTGTTTCTTTAAGACAGAAATGTAAGCATAATCAGATCCAGTTATGATAATGTCATCCACATATAACAACAAATATGTGGAGAGCGTTCCTGTCGAACGTATAAATAAAGATGGATCAGCAGCTGAGGCAATGAATCCCAATGTTAACAAATAGGATGTAAACCGATCAAACCATGCCCGAGGAGCTTGTTTAAGACCATAGAGACTCTTATGAAGTAAACAGACATTAGTAGGACATGATCTATCTAGAAATCCAGGAGGTTGAGACATGTAGACCTCTTCATTTAAGTTTCCATGTAGAAATGCATTCTTTACATCCAACTGATTTAATGGCCATTTAAATTGAGCAGCTAAGGCAAGTATTACCCGAATCGTTGGCTTTTTAATAACTGGACTGAAGGTTTCTTCAAAATCAAAGCCTTCAACCTGATGATAACCTTTTGCAACTAAACGAGCCTTGTGTCGAGCAATAGAGCCATCAGGATGATATTTGGTTCGAAAGACCCATTTGCAACCTACAACATTCATAGAAGGCAATCGAGGTACTAAGGTCCACGTACCTTGTTGTTGAAGAGCGTTGAACTCTTCACACATGGCAGCACGCCATTCTTGATATTTGGAAGCTTCAGTGTAGGATGAAGGATCAGTTGGAACGGAAGGTGCTATGCTGGATAAGAAAGCCTTTGGCTTGAAAATTCCAGACTTGGCTCGAGTTTGCATAGAGTGAGTATTAATTGGCATCGAACTCATAGCAGTTGTAGTGTTATCTGCAGTCTCAGGCAATAAATTTGCAGTATCTGTGATCTGACAAGAATTATTAGCACAAGTAATATTATCGTTGATCTCAACTATAGATGGACTAGAATTGTCAACAGTGGGTAATTGTGATGGGCTGGGGTTTTGAGGAGTTGATGGAGACATGTTTAAGAGAGTGAGTAATGGAGTTGGGTCAATAATTGTTGGAGGGGAATGGGATTTGGGTTTAATGGAAGATGTGGCAAAAGGAAAAATGGTTTCATGGAAAATAACATGACGAGAGACAATTGATTTCTTTGTTTGAGGGTTATAGCATATGTAACCTTTGAAATGAAGAGGATAGCCAATGAAAATGTGTTGAGATGTTTTGGGTTCAAGTTTATGTTTATTGGTTGGTTTTAACAGAGGATAACATGCACACCCAAAAACTTTTAAATGATGCAAATCAGGAGTATGACCATAAAGTGTTTCAAACGGAGAAGACATATTAAGGGATGAAGAAGGCATGCGATTTATAAGAAAAACGGCAGTAGAGAAAGCATAAGGCCAAAATTCAAGAGGAATAGAAGAATGAACAAGTAATGACATTGCAGTTTCAACAATATGTCTATGTTTACGTTCTGCAACTCCATTTTGTTCAGGAGTGTAAGGACAAGATTTTTGATGCAAAATTCCTTTGGATTCAAAGAATGAAAGAATAGACTTATTGCTATATTCACCACCACCATCAGATCGAAAAACTTTTAACTTTTTAGATAAAAGGTTTTCAACAAATGGTACGAATTTGTGAAGAATTGTAGTCACATCAGATTTTTTAACCAAAGGAAATAGCCAAGTAAATTTGCTAAAATTATCAATAAAACTAACATAATAGTGATATCCATTGAGAGAAATAACTGGAGAAGGTCCCCATACATCACTATGAACAAGTTCAAGTGGTGCAAAAGAAATTGAAAGCGACATTGGAAAGGAAAGCTTAGACATTTTAGCTTTTAAGCAACTAGGACATTCATGAGTAGAAATAGATGAAGATAAAGACAGACCAAGACGAGATAGACTAGAAAGTAAAACTTTAGGAGCAGGATGTCCAAACCGATGATGCCACAAGGAAGACTCCTGTTTTGCATGAAAATTATAGTTTTTGGGGTGCAGTTCAGGGCGAGATAGAGACAACGAACTTGGAATTGGGTAAAGGCCATTGATGCTAGCACCGGTGTGTAGGATTTTGCCAGAAACCTTATCCTGAATGAGGAACCAGTCAGTATCAAAGATAAAAATGCAATTATTATCATGGCAAAATTTATGAACAGATAAGAGGTTAGTAGCCAATTGAGGAGCATGTAGAATTTTAGAGAGAGTAAAGGTATGGGAGGGAGTCGAAAGTATACCACTACCAGTGTTTTGGATATTTAGGGACTGACCATTACCCACTGTGACTGATTCTTCGCCATTGTAGTTGTTCGATAAATTAAGATTGGCTAAGTCATTCGTCATGTGAACATTGCATCCACTGTCAGATAACCAAAAATTGTCAGAATTATCAGGAGTATGCTCAGAGTTTATTGAATTTACCGCCATAGCTGCTAATTGGGTCGGAGGATGGCGACCCTGATAGGAAAAGTTCATCCGATTGTAACAATCAAGTGCACCATGTCCATATTTTGAGCAGATTTGACATGAAATTCGGCCCACATTATTGGTATTTTCGCCAGACCCAATTTGAAAATAGGCCCAATTTGGACACCCGAATGTGACCCATTTCCCAGAATTCCACGGCTGAAATTAGAGCCATATGAAGCTCCATTTTGAGGCCTGGAAGTGCGTGAGTTTGGCCCATAATGAGCAGAATTTTGAGGCCCATAATAAGTAGAATTTGGTGGCCCATAACCATAAGTGAATCCATGTGAAGAATTCGGCTGGAGAGTAGGGTTTTGCGCCGCACGACCCCTGGGATTTCCGAAGTTATTCCGTCTTCCGCGCCCACGACTACCGTTCGGAGAAGAAGACGAAGATCCTCTGGAGTTAAATGCCGCCATCGCCGTGGGTAAGGGATCAACGGTGGAACTCTTCCGAATCGTCTTTTCTTCGGCATTGAGGAGGGCGTGAAGTTCTTCGAGGGTAAGAGTGCCGCTGCGAGTTCGGATTGATGTTCGGAATGCACTGAAATCATCTGGTAAGCCATTCAATGTATGTACTAAAATTTCTTCATCTTCAATTGAAACAGAGGCGGCCGCAAGTTTGTCAACGATTTCTTTGATTCTGCAAGTATATTTTTCAATTGATTCTGTAGAAAGCTTCTTGATGGTATAAAGGGCAGATCGTAAGTCAAGGATATTGGAACGAGTCTTGGACGAGTAACGCTTTTCTAGTGAACACCAGAGATCTTTTGCAGAGGTGGATCCAACAACATGAGCAAGAGCCGAGGGAGAAAGAGTTGCATTGATCAGTGTGATAAGAGCTTGATCACGAGAGATCCATTGAAGATAATCAGGGTTAACTGCTGTTGTATCTGCACCAGTGGACGAACGAACAAATTGGTGAGGTTTGGGGAGAGTTTCATCAATGTGGCCGAATAGGGCATGAGCCTTCAAAATAGAGGTTACTTGATATTTCCATAGAACGAAATTGGTTGAGTCGAGGCAAAGTGGTACTAGGTTGCAGATGTTGGATAGAAGAAATAAAGGGGAAGACATTGAAGCAGGTGTTGAAGGTGCTGAGGAAGAGGCCATGGTAAATACGTGAGGAAGGAGAAAAAAAAATTAGGTATGCTCTGATACCATAAAGGATCAATGAATAATTCTAATATTTTCTCTTGAATTGATCATACAAAATGAGGTCCCTTTTGTATACAAGGATGGACCAAATTTAAGGCAAGATACAAGCCACAAATTAAGCAGAATTAAATGTACAAATCTTTACAAATTATGAAGCTAGAATCAAGGTAATAATGAGGAGGATTATGTGCTCTAATAGACACAACACCATATCAATGTGAGTATATCTTCCCAGTTCTCACAGGTTAGCTCGACTCTTCACTACTCACCTCAATTTAGAGGCTGACATGAAAAGAAAAAAAAAAATCTGAAAAATATTTAACACTTTAGCCTTGATTTTTTTTTTTTTGAAAAATGATACTATTATTAAGTCGTATGTGAGAAACATACAAAGAAGGAATTACAAAAAAGCCTTCCATTAATTAAGAGAAATGGAAGACGCTTCATAGTTGGAAAAGAGATCAGAAGATGAAGACCAGAAAGCAGCAAGAGCTATAATATCCTCCCAAAACTGAGCTACTGAACGATCCTTGTCCTTGAAGATGCGACTATTTCTTTTGATCCAAATAGAAGCAACAAAAATATTCTGAAAAAGAATATCTTTCTGAGACTTTGGTTTGATGGCAAGAAGTTCAACACTGAACGTCTGAATCTGATAAGGTCTTGAAGAGATTATACCTCTAGCTTCGAACAGCTGGTTCCAGAAAAGGCTAGCGACATCACAATCAAGAAAAAGATGGTCCATAGCGACATCACTTTAGCCTTGATTTTGGATGACACATATATGAAATATTTTATCGCGGCAACCAAAAAAAACCTATCATGATAGCCTCCCTCCCTCCATTCTAGCTTATTCAAATTCACCAAACTCTCTCTATTGAAAAAGGACAATAATAGATGGCAAAGGGAAAAAATAAAATGAAAAGAAGAAAAAAAATCATGAAAAAAGAAAAAATCCTTCACTAAGAAAAACCATAAACGGAAAAAAATAATTCACTACGATTAAAAAATTGGCACAAACGATGTCTATATTTGTTTCTTTCCAACAATTATGAACAATGACAAAACAAACATATATAAAAACAAAAGGAATCAAAACCAAAGTAAAAAGAAATTTCCATTGTACAAAACACACAAAAAAGGAAAGAAACCATCACTAAAAATCAAACATATGTGACACCTAACCATACCCGAAAATGGTGAAACAATAGCAAATCTAATCAATTGGTTTTTTTTTTATCATATATCTTAAGACATGCAAAACCTAGCTAGCAAGGTTCGTATGTTGTTGTCAAGTTTAAGGAAGAAAACAGAAGGAACTAAGCTAGAGGTCACAAAGTATAGAAGTAGAATGACACTTGTCACAACCGAGTTGGACCGTCCTAGGGTTGCCCCTAGTTATTATGTTGAGGTAAAATCAAATCCAAAGTACAAATAAAAAACATTGGTCACGCTTTTTGATGTATGAGATCAAACTCTAGCCCAAAATTGTTTAGTTTTAGACAATTGATTGGTCTTGCTCTTTGTTCCCTTATTTAGGATTCATTCTTGTGGAAGTTGGTGTTGGCAGTGGGCACTCCCCACTACACATTAAAAAAAAAAAAAAAAAAAAAAATCAAAATGGATTAATTATGTAAAGAAAAATGACTTTCTTGACATATGGTTGATGTTCATATACTTTTTCAAATTAAACATGAACCAACCCATATTCATGTATGCAGTACATGAATGTATAAGATCCATGAACTTTTCGACTAATAATGTATATATCCAATTTATTAAAATTAAAGTTTGTGATGATCTAAGTAGCATATCCCAACTGAAAAAAAAAATAAAGATTTGATTTGATTGTAAAGATATCGATTAATTAATCAACAAAGAGCAGATATATAAATTTGAGAATAGTAAATTTATCAGAAGCACTATTTAAAAAGTGAATATATAATAGTGATATTATTATATGAAGATTGCAGTGGTTGGCACACATTTTTCCTTTTAACACTTTAATGGAAAAAAAATGTCAACGAAATGATGTTAATATGATCACTGAAATAATAATTAACAGTTAGAGGTTGACAATCATTAGTTTAATTAATTCAAATCTATTAGCCATCACTTAGCGGCAGATCCCTAGAAAAAAGAAAAGAAAAAAAAGAAAAAAAAAAGGTATCTTTTTTAATTGGATTTTTTAAACGCATGCAAACTAGGGGTCAAGCTCTCTCTTCTCCACCAATAAATAGATAAAGATTGATTTGAGTTTAATATGGAGAGGGACAAATAAATAAATAAAGAAATAAAAAGGTGTTGGGAAAAAACCCATTAGAATATTTATAGATTGTCATTAATCACCAAAATCAAAAGAATAGGGCACAATTAGAAAAGACAATTGATTTATAATTTCCCACTTTTTTTTTTTTTTTTTCCATCACTATGATTAAAATAAAACAATATTGACAACCACTTCTTTGCCTTCAACCCTTTTTCCCTTTGTCAAAATCCTTTAATTTCCATTCTTACATGTAATTAGCTCATCATTATTAATTAACCATTTCAACAACCAAAAAGTTTGAACATCCATCCTTTCATTTTAAGTGCTTGTCAATTTTATGACGGCTAAATACAATATCTTTCAATTTCGCCCTTAATCTAAATAAAATTAACCCTGTATTTAAAAATTGCATTATTTATTTATTATTATTATATTTTTTAAAAAATATTATTATTATTTTTTTTTGCACATTATTGATAGCGCGTATGTATAATAATACATACCTATAATATGTTGATATCCTTTTAGTGGCGTTATTGTTCATCTTCAATTTTTCCCTCAGGCCACAGTTTGTTGCACTAAAAAGCAATGTTTCTTTTTCCCATTAAAAAAGCCAAAATATCATTTTGTTCCCAATATTTTATGTTTCATTCCATTTTAGTCTCTATATTTTTAAATGTCCAAATTTAGTCTTTATACTTTCAAAATCTTAAAATTAGTCCCTACTAAAGTTAATTTTTATCCAAATTGATTAAATAATAATACCAATTTCTTCCCATACAATAAGAATATAATGTTAACACACATTTTTCAAATTTTATAGAATGAAGACTAATAAAGACTAGTATTTTTAGAAATCTTAACAATAAATTAATAGTGTGGACCAATTTTAAATTTTCTATTCAATTTAGACACTTGAAGTACATGGATTAAAATGGAACGAGACCTAAAGTATAGGGACCAAAATGGTATTTTTAACCTTTACAAACTTCTTCGTACTCCCAACCAATCACATGACTGTAGCAGCAAAATATTTATATATATATAAATAAAGTGATAGGAGGGTAACCCTAAGAGGGGCTCAAGGATAGAAATGAAAAGATGATGACAAGAAGTAGAAGCATGGCTTTGATGGCAATTTCCTATCCTTACATTAATATTTTAATATTGACATTCTTTTTCTTATAATATATCAGTTCATTAATTTTCTTTTTCTTCTTCTTCATCATCATCTTATTCTTCTTTTCCTCGAGTCTCTTGGCTGAAAACATACCGAACTAATTTATAAAATATATATCCATTAATAAGTGATAGAAATTAAAAATGAAAAAGAATAAATTGTGTGGTGGCAGACCAGAGTGTGACAATTTTCACTATTTTGAAATCTAGGGTTTTGTTGATTTATGTTATTATATATTAGCTTTTGGCAACTATATATGTTACATTATAATACATGAGTATGTTGATAGGGCAAATCTTACAAAATATGTTTAATTTGTCTGCCAAAGTAGATTTACCAATGTATATGATAAAAAAATTAAACCATAGTCGGAGAGGGGTGTGTGTGGTTTTTATGAATTTTTTCCTCCCTAAAATTATCATATTTCAATTTTCGTTATATAAGACTTTTG
Organism: Luffa aegyptiaca; assembly: GCA_017139565.1. Lineage (NCBI taxonomy): Eukaryota > Viridiplantae > Streptophyta > Magnoliopsida > Cucurbitales > Cucurbitaceae > Luffa > Luffa aegyptiaca. Next base: position 2,463,887 of record CM029399.1, on the reverse strand, counting down.
TTTAAAAAGAAGTTTGTCGATAATTATCTCCAATTAATCCTATGTGAAATTCTCAAAAGTAAACTTTACCTATATAGAGGCGGAAATATATAGTACTATTAACTCTAAAAATGAAATAAACAATATCTAGTTTATGTAGATTGCTGTCTAAACTGGTTTGTTGTTTTTCACTATTTTATTTTGCAAATTCTTCTTCTATGTTTGTTTATGAACGTCATTCACGTTGCATTCATGACAACACTTTTTATTGTAAGAGTAAATGATTCTTTATTCTTTTTATATTTGTAATGTAACAAAGAATAAAAAATCTTAATATATAGGTAATTAGTAAGATATAATATTTTGATCTGGATATATAGCTCAACTGGTTAAGAAATCTCAAATTCCACATGTATTCTTAACTAAAAATAAATGATCTCTCTATATGTCGTTTGACCTGGCCTCCTTTTTGATATAGTCTTGCTAGTGCTTTTAACCCTAGCTACTTAACAACATCATGAATGTGAGGCAAAGAAACACTGTCGTTTTAATGAGCTCTAAGTTGATTTTCAAGGTGGCTATCATCATCTTGGCTTATTATATATATATATATATATATATGTTTGTCTTTTTTCTTAGATCCCCAAAATCTTCTTGCCACACACACACTTGAAGATATATACCACACACAAAAGATCTTGATCTCTATTACTTCATCGTCGTCCTTTGTTGAAAAAAATAATATAAGACATGGTCCAAATTGATCCTACCATATAAATCACCTCCCAATCTAAATTGCACTTAAACTAATATAATTACTAGTAAGTTCGAGTATCAATTATTTGATTCTTGAGAGGATGAAGGTTCGAAAAGAAACTAACATTGTTGCAGTAATTAAACTAAATTCCTCTCAGTTAGATATACCATGTTAAAATTACTACTAAATCCATAACGTTTAACGGTTAGATTAAGGTCAATTTAATCTTTTTAGTCTATTCCGGGAAGCAGGTTGTCTAATATATACTTTTTCTTTACTAAAAGTATCCCAATTGAATCAACTAGTAGGGCATATTTTATGGAAAGATTTGGAAGAATAAAGTTAGAGGTTTAACCAGCAAAACCACCATTAAGAATTGATGGAAGGTTTAATTAAAGTAATGAATAATGAAGTTAGGATTTGTTTGGGGGATTATATATTATTTTATATGTAGGAGGTTAATTAGATAGGATGATGACAAGGAAGAGTTTTGGAAAGAATTGGAAGGGAAGTTGACAAAGCAAAAAACAAAGTGAAACTTGAAAGGAATATGGTATATGACATTTAAACAGTTTATAGAGAAGAGAAAGACAATATGGATTGGCATGTGTCCTGTCCTTTTACAAGATAAAGCAAACCATTATTTTGTATTCTACTCCCTCTCTTTTATTCCTATTTTTCAACAATCTCATTCCCTCCTTGAACTCTTATCCCAAACAGTGGCATGTTTTTTCGGGAGAAGGATATTTTATTGGTCGTATATATATGAGAAACATACAAAGGCCTAGAAGAACGTTTTCCAGTCAAGAGCGATATCAAAGCTTTATAATTAGAGAAAGCATTCGATGAGGAAGATCAAAAACCAACTAAAGATATAGAATCTTCCTATAGAGTGAGGGGTGATCTAGCCTTGTTTGGAAAGGTGCGGAAGTTGCTTTCATTCTAGAGAGTCCAAATAATGGTTACAAATTAAAGATATTGACGCCAAAAATGGCCTTCTGAGAATTTTTCTAACAGTGGCATGTTGTATAGCCATATAAGATATATTTGGTGTCCAAGCACGAGAATTTTTTCTAACCTCTTTTTGGATCTAAAATGTCCTAGACGGTTGATCAAGTCTATTGGATCTTCCTATCCTGTTTAAGTTAAAAATTTGTCTCCCTTCTAAAATGTCAAGAAAGCTCTGCAAACTTCCCCCAATAATGCAGGTCTCTAGTTTTTTTTTTTCTTTTTCTTCTTCTTCGATTTGTAGGAATAGTTTCAGTCGTTGTTGCCCCTTCGGTAGAGTGAGTCTACTTAGCGAATTGGTAGCTTTTTATAAAGTTTATCTTATCTAAAGGAATTCTCTAGAATTTCTTGGAGCAATAGGAAAGACTAAGATATTTCTAGAGTATTTCTTTTGCGATATTTATTTACAATCTTCTAGATAAATCTAGATTTTACTCGTATATAAATTTTAAGTCACGAAGATTTACTCTAAAAAGCTTCAAAGATAGTTATTTTAACACTGACTAATACTAAGGGTATGTTTGGTTTAACTTTTCAAGTGTTTAATTTTGAAAAATAAATCATTTTGACAAAAAAAAAAATCTAGTGTTTGGCAATCACTCTAAAAATGACTTATTAAAAAATGAAATTGAGAAATAAATTAAACCATTTTGAGAGAAACACTTGAAAGCAAATTTTTTAAAATGAGTTTTTTAAATATATAATAACTAAGGTAGAAAAACACTTGTGGGGAATGTAACCAAACATATGAGTGTTTAAATTTTAAATAATTTTTATATAACATGTTTAAAAAAATGTATTATTATAAAACATTTAAAAATTAGGTATTTCAAATGGGCCAAAGTTTTTGACAATGTGTAAGGATATCTCTTACTTTTTTTATTATTTCTTTCTGGAAAAAAAAAAGGAAAAAAAAAAGCCTTTTGTTCTCTCTTTTCCCATCTCAGTTGTCGGTAAAAGATTTTTTTTGATACAAATCAAGATAAAAGAAAATTCTTGTGGTTCAATTCGCAGAGGAGTATTAAAAGTACCTGTATAGTATACTATATGCAAGTTTTCATTATATCTAATCCTAGAAGTTTTAAGTTTTTGTTCAAAAACAACCCGCAAAGATTTTTTCCATTAAATTCATATGGACCGAAAATAACGTGTATTTATAACAAATACATTTTTTTCGACTTTTAGTGCAACTTTAATGAAATGCATGCATCTATCTCCTTGTGTGAGGCCATAAAAACTAAGAAACTCTAACAAAATCAAGCATCTATATATATATTATCATCCAAAAGTGTCAATGATTTGATCCGATCAATGGAACTAAAAAAAAAAGAAAAAAAATATTGTAATGAGTAGCAATTTAAAGCTTGTTATTTGCAAATACATCAGCTTTTAAAAATAATTATAAATATGGAAAATCTATCAATGATAGACATCTATCATCGATAGGCTTTGATCACAATACATGTGTGGTCTATTAGTGATAGACTATTATCACCGATAGAATAGTCTGTTAGCAATAATTGCAATTGCGATTAAAAGTCTATCGTTGATAGACTTTGATTTTGTTATATTTACAAATAGTTTTGGAAAATCTATATGTAAAAGGCATCTATTATTGCTAATATAGCTCAATCACAATGCATGTAGTCTATCAATGATAGAATAGTCTATCAACAATAATTACACTTGGGATTGAAGTCTATCGTTGACAAACTTCTATTACTAATAAACTTCAATTTTGCTATATTTGTAATTATTTTCTATTTGTACATACATCTCAAAAAGAAAAACGAACAATCCACATACTAATGATTAGTGATTTAAGAAGGCCCAACAAGCTTTGGACCATTTTGGTATAGCAATTTAAAGAGAAAATTTGGGTAGGGGGTTAGTTATTATTAATTTTTTAGTTCAACAACCTTTAGAATGAAGTATTCAAAACTACTAATTTCTTAGTCGATAGTACATGTGTTAATTAACATTAAATTATGCTTACTTTAGCTATTTGAGAGGTTTATTTTTGGTTATGTTCCTGTGCTAGAGATAAGTTTCAGTTGCATAGTTATTAAAATATAGCTTATTTCATTTGGTTAATGAGAATTTAATGAAGTCATTAATTTAGTTAATGGTTCAAATTAATTTGTTATATTAACTCCCGACTTATCATTTTTATGTCTTCTAAGGCTATAAAAGATCATAGATAACTCTCACTTATCTTCCTAAAAAAAAAAAATTCTCTTTAAATACATGATATATATATATATATATATATATATATATATATATATATATAATAGAAATGTGGAATTTTCATTAAGAAAAAGAAAAGAACAAAAGAAATGAGCAATTTGTATAAAAAAATTGAGAATTAGAAAGACGAAATAAAAAACAAATTTATGATCTAATATTACTAAAAAGAAAATATCAACAAATATTTTTGTCTGCTTAATTTATATATCTCAATTTACTTTATTCTTTAAAAATTAAAAAATATATATATAACGCCGTTGCCGGGGATCGAACCCGGGTCACCCGCGTGACAGGCGGGAATACTTACCACTATACTACAACGACTAGATGCTTGACCAATAAGATTTTAACAAATATATCAAAGTTAAAAAATTTAACTCAAGTCATTCACGAGACAAACGAAAATACTTACCACTATACTACAACAACCAAATGTTCTATTCCTAAAAAAAAATGTTCTATGAACATGATTTAAAAAAATATGATAAAATCAAACTCAGATCACCTGGATGACAGTCGAGATTACTTAACACAGTACTACAACAATAAGATGCTTTTTAATTAATATTTAATTTTGTTCAAATTGCGTAATATTTTTTCCATTTCAAAAACCCTATTTATCATTTTGACTCTTGGTGAGGTATTTAATGTATTGAATATCAATTTTTTTTTAAATACAGAATAATCTCAAAAATATTTTAAGCACCACAGAAACGTGGAAAATAAATTCTAATGTAAGGAAAATATTTTTTTTTTCAATACAAAATATAATTGTATGCTTTTAATTCAACAATTATGCAGTAAAGGATTGAATTAGTAATGTGTAATTTATTCACTGAATTATATTTATATCGAAAAAATGTGTAAATGTATCAAGCGAACTAATGCACACAAAAGATAATATATTCAACCAGACAATGTTTATAGACATCTATCAATGTGAACATAACTCAATTGTATCCAAAACAAGAACTCAAAAAAAAAAAGTCGAAGACATTATGAAAAGCCAAAAGTTTGAATCTCCTTCTCTTGTTGAACTAGAAAAAGAAAAAATATATATAGACGTTGATTTTAACCTTTTTCTTTTCACATCATTTTAAATGCAAAATGTTATATTACAATCATAATTTATATAAAAGAGACGAAGTATTATTTCAAAGGAAAGATGATACTAACTTCTAATTAATAAAGGAATTACAGTTTGCTCTCTCTTTTTCAATTAAAAAATAATGTGGAAATGAAGATTTGATGATTTTTTGTTCGAGGTTACAATGTTTCTAATTAGTAACGAAATTAAATGTTGTTCACAATAAAGTATTGATAAATATTCTTTTAAAAAAAATGTATATAAAAAAAATATGTAAAAACGCCGTTGCCGGAGATCAAACCCGGGTCGCCCGCGTGACAGACGGGAATACTCACCACTATACTACAACAACATTTGTTTTGCAATAAAATTTTATTTTATTTAATTGATTACACACATTTTCTTTTTCTTTTTCTTTTCTATGTTTACCATTCATTCTATTTTATTTGGCCAAAGTAAAAATCAGTTGAACAATTACATTTATTTTAAATTATATAATATTTGTAATAACAACAAAATTAATTCAAAGCTAGAGAAGTTTTCAACTCTCTTCTAATGAAATTATTTTTAAATAAATATGTAAATCAAATCAATATAAAATCTTTTCACTCAATAACTGAGCTTTTCTTTATCAATATAAAATCTAACCCTTGAGATCGCATTTCCTAAAAAAGAAAATAAAAACCTTCAAACCCAAGAACCATAAATGAAGTTAAAGGTAAAAATAAAAATTGATCTCAATTAAAAAAAGAAAAGAAAAAGAAAAAGATAAGACCAGAGTCATAATTGGTTGGAAAATATTTTTAAGCACTTGGAGAATTGAAAATCTTCCCAAAATTATGATTATTATTATTATCTTTCTCACTTGTCTCCCACTTTCTCAAAATGTTGAATTTGTACAACTGTGCTTTATCAGAAAGACAATTGCCTAAGTTTGTCATTTTAAGTTCCAAATAGATCTAAATTTGTCATGTGCATATATATGCAATATTCATCATAGGATTTTGCTATTTATTTTCCTTTTTGAATGAGGCATATACCAAATATTTCTATGGTTTATATATCTAGATAGGACAATATGAATATGATGATATCATTGCTAATAATGAATAAAAGGAAAGTCCAAACCTATCTTTATTCAAAGAATTCATGGATAATATTTCAAACTATGTCACACATCAGTACTAATATCTTCTAGGCCATTTCAAACTCTTTGGATATGTATAGATTTGAAATAATTGTTGTGGAAGGCAACAAATTCCCACTATTAAGATCATGACCAACAAACACAATAAAGGGCCACTTAGCAGTTCAATGAAAGTATTTTTTTTTTTTTTTAAAGAGAAAGGTACTTATATTAGCAGCAAACGGCAATGTATGTGAAAAACATACAAAGAGAGATTACAAAAAGGTCTTCCAATTAAGAGCTATGGATGCCGAATCATAATTCATGTAAAATTTAGACTTGATAGACCAAAAAGCCACAAGCGATAGAGAATCTTCCCAGAGTTGCACTATGTTACAGGACTTGTGTTCTGAAAAACCCGATTGTTTCGCTCTTTCCACGGGTTCCAGAGGGCCGCTACAAAAATGTTGATTCTAAGCACGTCCTTTTGAGAGCGAGACGGAGTGGCAAAAGCTTCGAAGCAAAGATATTCCGCATGGGGAGGGGCCGGCGATTGAATTCCAATAGCTTGGTAAAGACGAGAGCGAAATTCTTATGCCCAGTTCAATGAAAGTTAATGGGTTAAAAAACATTTTTAATCCCTAAAATTTTAACAATTTAGTCTCTAAGTTTTATAATATGTAACAATTTAGTCTATGTACTTGAAAATTTATAGCCATTTAATTCCTATGGAAAAATGTTGTTGTGATTTGATAAAATTTCTTATATATGTAGATTGATAAATTAATTAAGTATCAAATGTGTTTATAAATTACAAAGGCTAAGTCATTACACGATAAAATTGACAATTTTGATTAGATTTTTCATGATGACTAAATGGTCACAAATTTTAAAGTGCAAGAAAAACTAAATATTGTTATACAAAACTAAATTTTAGAGATCAAATTGTTACTCTCATGAAAGTTCAAAGACTAAAAATATTTTTTTAACCGAGTTAATATGATGCTTATACAAGGTATATATATGCCTCAAGATACCAGTAAGAATTTCCTTTTATCTAAAGTTAGGGATACTCTATTACTTTTATATGATATTTCATCTGTGAAGATTTGAATAACATTTAACCAGCCCATAAAAAAGAATATACATATATCTGAAATTGTACAACTTAATTAACAAACTATGTTCATAGTGGGTCCTTTCAAATATTTATACAAGTAATACCCTTGATTCAAACACATTGTAAATATTGATTTTTTAAAAAAATCGCATTGTAAATATGAAATTTCTATACATCTAAATAATAAATATACCTGAACCAAGTTAAATCATAGACATGTTATTGCCAACATCAATAATTTCAAATTTTGGAAATTTCCCATATTATTATTTATGTTCCATTAGGTTATTTCAATCAATCAATGAAAAGGGACCAATGTTGACAAATACAGGGCATGTTTGGTTAAGTAATTGATTGCTCTTCACCCCTTGCCCATGGGTATTATATATAACATATAAATATATATATATATATATATATTAAGATTAGACTCCATTATAAAACATGCATTTAAATTTTCGACACAAGGCAAGCACGATCATTGAAAATAAATTTCTTCGATTTATTTCTTTTTTCTGGGAAATTATTTTTTTGTGGAATACCCACTAACTCTTAAGTAAAAAATTAAAGAATATATATATGGTATGATAATATAATTTTGACATTATTTAAGTTAAGACTATAGGCAGGCTACAAGAATATTAATTTGATGTGATTGAAATGGACCGCCACAGGTACGAGCTTGCTGCAAATTAATGTATATCTCCATTAGGATATGTGACAAAAGAAACTGCTTCCCCGTTGCAACTTGACTTCGAAAAATGCAGTAAACCCTTTATATTTTTCCTCGCTTTTGCTTTGTTTTTTACTTTTTGTGTTGCCTTTTTGGATTATTTTTTCAAAACCACTTTAATTTCCAAATCCTAGTCAAATTATATAGATGTAATCTTGAAAGAAAATGAAAAGAAGATTCTTGAAAAAAAAAAAAAAAAAAATGATCTTTCCTGAGGATGTTTTGTATAACTCATGGATCAAAACCTAAACTCAACTTCAAAATTTTTATCAACTCAGCCTGTAAATCAATCACTCCTCAAAATGGGTTTTATGTTCATGAGATTTATTCTCTTTTTTTTTTCTAGTTCTACAAATGTTGGAGGGATATACGAACCTCCGACTTCAAAGAAGGTAAATGAATATCGTCTTATTCACTGAGCTATCTTCAGATTGATTATCGTGATGGGATGAGGGAAGGAGGAACGGTAAAAACTGCCCCATCCGATGACAAGGAAATGGTGGGTTTAGGTTTCTGAGACTGGCAAATTGCAAAAGCCAAATACAAACAAGCACGTGCATGGTTGCAGTCTCTCATAGGACAAAACCCCTTTCCACCATCCAAAGAAAATACATATGCCTGCTCTTTGTCTTCCCAAATAATTCCCAATTTCTCTGCAACTATTTCTCACGCCATCTTAACACTACAAGAAATCTCACTTTTAGCGTCGAAAAAAATTCGTCTCTAAAGGTTGATTTTCGACGCAAAGTATCTTCTGCGTCGAAAAAAATTTCGTCGCACAAAACGTTGCTAAAGCACCGTCGCAAGCTGGATTTTGCGTCGAATCCTAAGAAAACGTCGCAACTTGCGACGAAAACGACTTTGCGTCGCAACCTACGACGAAATTTCACAAAACGTCGCAAGACCCGTGCGACGAAAACACCAAATTAGTCGCAAGACTTTGTAGCATATTAGCACCCAAAAGACGTTGCAAGATGTGCGACGAAATACAAAAAGCGTCGCAAACTTTGCGACTAAAACCAAAAAAACCTCGCAAGCTCCCCATCCGAAATTTGTCATTTCTTGCGTCATTTTTTTATTATTTCGTCGCAGATTTCGATTCTTTTGCAACAAAACCCCTTAATTCGTCGCATATATTTAGGGCATTAAAAATATATATATATTATTCAAATTAGACGTCTAAAAGCTCAATTTTATATTTAAATTGTCCTAATAAACATTTTATACACATAATTACCTATTCTTACAAAACAAAACATTTAACATTAAGAAAAAGTCATCGTTACATCCAAAAGTTGTTTCATATATGAACATTTTACTAAGTATTCATAAGTTTAAGAGTTAGAACAAAATAAATACCAAGAAAGTTTAGCCAACTACAAAAAGAGCGCTAAGTATATGTTAGCTCAAAAAAGATGATGTTTCTTTGGCCATTATGTTGTCGTTAGCGAATTTCTTTTAATCCTGCAAATAAAAACAAATTACATATACATAAGTACACATGAATAACAAACCATACTTAACTCATTCACAAAGAACATCATAATGATAACATATAAAGTCACATTTCCAATGACAAGAACAAATATCATTCCCCCTATTGTTAAATTGTCCTCAATCTCATAGTTGTAAATTTTTTAACCAATTTACATTTTATAAAGAGAAAAACCCAATCTACAAGCACATGGACGAGTTAAGATAAAAATGCATTTCTTTTCAAAAATATAACCTTAACCACAAGTCTCATCAACCACATGAACAACTTAAAATAAAACTTTTCAACCACAACCACATGAACAACTTAAACTACAAATAAAACCTCAAACCACATGAACAACATATATGCTAAGAAGTTGTAGTTCAAAAAACTTATGGTTTCACATACTATGCTTACATCACACAGTAACTTCAAAATAAAACTTAAACAATGTTCAATAATCTCAAAGTGTAAGAAATAAACATTACATCCACATTATAATATTTTTCATAGGCACAATATTTACCTTTCAAATCATAATTTACAACTAAACGAAAAATAACAAATAAGTTTTGAATCAATAACTTATCTCTACAAACATAAAGAACGACTTATCATTATAGGTACTTTAACAAATAAAACAACCGACATAATAGGTACTTTAACACTTTCCAACAAAATTCAATAGGCCCAATATTTGTTTTCTCAATAATGTTTTGCCACCAAAACAAATATTTAATAGACCTCACGAAACAACACACTTCCAATGGGCCTATTGTAATTATATTTAAATGTTTCACCAACCAAAACAAAAAATCAATAAAACTCAAGAAACAACACAATTTCAATGTACAACCTAAGCTAAAAAGTTGTAGTTCAAAAAACAATCACCACATTTCAAAATCAACCCACTTCACTAAAAATAGAATCTCAAACTTTAAATCAACAATGGACACAAGACCCCACCCCCTCTCCCCCAATCCACATTCACTAAAAATAGCTCAAGCTTCAACAAAGAAAACAACTTTCTCATAACTTTAAATCCACATCCACTAAAAAAAAACTCAAACTTCAACAAGTAAATCAACCCACAAATATAAACAACTCCTCCCCCTCAAATCCGTATTCACTAGAAGAATATCAAACTTCATTAATAAAACTCTCCCCTTAAATCAAAAGACACAAGAATGTCAAACTTCATTGATAAAACTCTCCCCTTAAATCAAAAGACACAATATAGGTACTTTAATACATTCCTATTAAACAACATACTTTCACAAATATAAACAACATACTTTCACAAATATAAACAACTCTCTCTCAAATCCACATTCCCTAAAAAAGTTCAAGCTTAAACAAATGAAACAACGCCCCCCCCCAAATCAACAAATATAAATAATTTTTCACTTAAATCATAATTTACATCCAAGAGAACAATATAACAAACAAACTTTGAATCTTTAACAACACTTTCAACCACAATGTTCAATAGGCACAACACTTTTTTTCTCCAATAGTATATTTCAAACACATAATATCATTCAAAAAATTTAACTAACAAAATGCACCTATTTTATTTTCTACAAATCTTTCACCAAGAAAAAAAAATCTAACAACAAACTTTCTTAAATGAAAAAACAGAAAAATTACAAATAAAACTAAAAATTTTATAACTCATACCTATAATGACGAATCCTTCCAATGAAAACGACTTCTTTCAACTAACCTAACAATGTTTATGCTGAAACAACAAGAGAAAAAGTGGTGTAAATGACTACAATTAACCTTATAATAATCAAACCTTCATCACATTCCCCCTCCCCCTTCCCCTTCCCCTTCCCAATATTCAATCAAGAAGTCACATGAACATATGTAGTAACAAAAAAAAACCTCAACAGTAGACAATAAAAATTTCAATAATCACCTAAATTTGAACCGACAATATAATATCTAACAATCACAACAATAAATATATACACCCCCCAACCACATTCACTAAAAAAGCATGACAATGTTCAACAATAAATATATAACCACACCATAATTTACATCTAGGAGAACAATAACAAACAAAACTTGAATCAATAATAAACACAATAATAAACACAATAATAAACAACCTCCCTCCCACTCCCTCAATTCACAAATATAAACAACTACTCACTCAAATCCACATTCAATAAAAAGACCAAGCTTCAACAAACGAAACAATATATTTCTCTTTCTTCTTCGCATAAAACCACCATTTCCATCCTTCTTCTCCTTCTTCCCTACAACGAACCCAACTTGGTTTTTCTAAACATTTCTTCAAAAGACGAATTAACCTCTCAAGCCTAACACATTTCTTACAATTACACAAACCCATTAAACATAACTAATCTCAAATCTAAATTTGAACCCAAATCAAACATACCGGTAACAAACTACACAAATTCTTTGAAAATTTCCAAGATTAATTTACCAATTTCGTTGAGAAAACCACCGTGTTTGAGCTCCCCTCCTCAATCACAACTTAATAACCTCTTCAATTCTCACATTCTTGGTTTGCCTTCTCTTTTTCTCTCTTTTGGAACTTTCTGTTTTCTTCTTCCTTTTTGACAAGCTGAACATGCAAGAAAAAATGGAAAGATTAGAAAGGAGAAAATGGAAATGGGAAGAGAAAATGACGAACCTCACTCCGTTCTGGGCAAAGGATTCTCGAGCGTCGTCGGAGGAAGTGGACTTTGTCGTCGTCGCCGGAGGAAAATGGCCTCTCTCGTCGGAGGAAAATGAGCGCCAAGGGGAACAAAGGCAAGGGAAGGAAAACGAAAATGGGAAAAGAGGAAGTGGGGAAAGAAAATAAAAGAGATCTGTTTAATGAGAGTTGCGACGAAACACACTTTTTCGACGCACGGTTGCGTCGATTCCAATATTTTCGACGCAAAGTTGCGTCGCTTTGACTCTCTTCGACGCAAGGTTGCGTCGATTTGACACCTTTCGACGCAGACTTGCGATTTGACCCGTTGTCACCAATCGAGCACACTGCACGAGCCTTTCGACGAAAAAGTCCATTTCGACGCTCGCTTGCGACTAAATACCTATTTTCGTCGCTCACATCAATCCGTTGGGCGCCAAATAAAATTTTCGATCGCGCCCATTTCCTTTACGTTTGCGTCGAAATGGTCATTTTCGTCGCAAGCTTGCGTCGAAATGAATTCTTTCGTCGCTCACATCCATCCGTTGGGCGCCAAATGAAATTTTAAATCGCGCCCATATCCTCGACGTGTGCGTCGAAATGGTCATTTTCGTCGCAAGCTTGCGTCGAAATGAATTCTTTCGTCGCAAGCGTGCGTCGAAATTTACATTTTCGTCGCAAGCGTGCGTCGAAATTTACATTTTCGTCGCAAGCTTGCGTCGAAAATGACAGTTTCGACGCAAAGCTGCGACTATATTACATTTTCGACGCAAGATTGCGACTTTTTTATTTTCGACGCTGTGTTTTCGTCGCTAAATCGTTTATTTCTTGTAGTGTAAGCTTGGAAATGTTAAACTAAAGATTTAGGTGTGAAAGGTTTAACAAAGTCTCGAGACGAACATGGGTTTGACATCTTAAGTCATGTTGAGGATCCTACATTGAAGAGATAAGTCGAGACCTCACAATTAGATGAATTACTCTACTCATTGTCAATTGGTTTTGAAATGGAACTGGGTCAAAGGCATGCAAACTAACTCTTACCTTATATTAGGGTTTGTTTTACCACAGTTATGTGCAAATTGCAATTTAAAAGTATATGTAGGGGCAATTATGGTGATTTTACCCATTTGGCATGATGCATGAGAGTCCACGTGGAACATAATTAAGGAAGTGAATTATAACAATAATTAGTGGAAGTAAATCGAGTTTTAAAAGTAGTTAATGATTGAATTAATCATTTTCAAAAGCCCTTTCAAGGCAATGATTAAGGTGATTAAACGTTGAAAAGAAAAGAATGTGTCATTTGGTTTGGAAGTGGGGGAGAAGAAACAATCTCAAAAGATCCAATTATTTTCATCCCCAAAAATCAATCAAATAATTAATACCTAACAAAAACACATTCAAAGATATGAAAATTAATTCATTCACTCATCATGTGTCCTTTTACACTAGCAAAATAAAGATTTCTTTTTTTCTTCAAAATATATTTCATTTAAGTTTAATTTCCTCTTTTTTCCTATCTAATCCAAACTTACACAAACAAACACAGTGATAGACATCACAACTCGCACACACACTCTGGATTAGATATCACTCACTACACCCACCATTTAAAAAAAGAAAAAAAAGAAACTAAACCCAAGTTGGCTGAAATTACATTATATATATATATAGTTAGCCAAAATGGGGTAGAGTTGAAGTTGAAAAAGTCTAGAGCTGTGTGTTTTTATTTAGATTGTGTTTTAATTAAGGTGGGATTATAAGGATTAGCCTACTTTGACTTGATTATTGTGATCGTTGACTTCCAAGAGTCCTCCAGTGAGAGGAGCGCAAAGACGAACAGACGACAATGCGTTGTTGAAATGCTCGGCTTTTTTACCAAGGTACTCCGTCCAAGTTACTGGACGGTAAATCGGCGGCTGAGTTGGGCTCAGAAGTTTCTTAACCGGTGAAATTTCCACGTTGTCGGGTGGCCCGAAAAGGTAAGCCACTGAGATGCGTTGTCGGGTCCGGTTCACCACCGCTTGATGAAGCGAAGGCTTGAACAACCCGTTCGTCATAATGTGGAGCAGGTCTCCCACTTGGACCACCAGTCCACCGGCTACCGGCTCCACCGTCACCCACTTGTTTCCCTCTCGCAAAACCTGTAACCCTCTCGTGTTGTTCTGGTACACGATGGTCAAGAGGCTGGTGTCCGTGTGGGGCCCGAGCCCCATGGCCCGATCCGGATCCGGACAAATCGGGTAGGAGTTCAACTGGGTGGCTGCATGACTCGTCTTGAAATCCCCATTCGGACCCGCCCATTTGACGTCTTCTCGGGTAATGCCCAATTCACCCAACGCCATCCAGATCAGCCTTCCACATAGACTCTTCATTTCTCGGTCATATTCCTCCATTATATCACTACAAAAATAATAATATTTCAATATTTGAATATTTGAATATTTGAATGCAATAGTATAATTAAATTAATATCGTATCCGTTTAGTACCAGTATTTGGCGTAGTCGTGAGGCCAAAGTTGGCGGAAATGGTCGAGAGGGGAGCCGACGATGGTGAAACCTTCGGACCACATGTGTTTAGGGAAGAAGGAGGAGATACGAACGATGCCGTAGCCGGAGATGCCGTCGGGGGAGCGAGCCACCTTGAGCTTGTGAGGAGGGGGGAGGGAGAAGAGGGTATCGGCGCAGGACTCAACGGAGTGAAGGAGGGAGATGGGGAGGCCGTGATTGATGAGCTGGAATGCGCCCCAGGTTCGTAAGGCGTTGGCGATGAGGTGGGGGGCGTTGGGGAGGGAAAGGTCGATCAAGGGGATGGACTCGGAGAGGGAAATGGAATCCTTGGGGGATGGGAAGGAGTCGGGTTGAATCCATGCATAGGAATCGGGGAGCTCTTGGAGGGATTGGAAGTCGAGGTCTTTGGCGGGGATGGGGAGGTGAAGGGGGTGGGATTTGAAAGCCTCGACTAATTTGGAGGCCATGGGTTGTTGTTGTTGTTGTTAGTTTTTGAAAGGAAGAGAGCTAGGGAATAATGTTGAAGAGGGAGAAAAACATAGGAATTGTAATAAGGCGAGAGATTAGAATGGTATGTAGTGAGTATTTATAGAGATGATGGGCCTATTATATAGACGTACTTGTCCCAACACACACACACACACACACACACTCACTCACTCACTCACTCAAAACAAATAATCAACATAAATTAGAATTAGAGAGAGAGAGAAGGTGGGTGAGAGTGAGAGAGATGATGATTCATGAGTAGTATTATGTTGGAAGGAGTGGTGGTTTTTACACCACTGTTGAGTGGTGTTGGGGAGGGAGAGAGTTAATGGAAGAAGGAGACAAGAAAAGAAAGCCATTGGACAATACAAAGAACAAAATACGAAAGGACCATTTTGTCCTCTCCAACAAAACTATCTCAACTCAACCACAAAATAAACCCATAAATATTTTCAAACAATGAGCAACAAGAGAAGTGCCATCTCCTTCTTCATTTTTTTTTTTTTTTTTTTTGTTTAAAAGAAAAGGCTTAAAATTTTCCATCAAAAAAAAAAAAAAAAAAAAAAAAATACAAACAACACACTGCCCTTTCTCCCCTTTCTCCATGTGCCTATGTCTTGTCCTCAAGTAGAAAACCATCTAAATCAAACATACCCCCCTCCCCCTTCCTCCCTCCTAAAATATGCTCTCTCTAAACTACATGACAATACTCCTCTTTTCATTTTGACCATACTACCCTTCCTCTTTTATATCTTCAACATGGGTTCCACTCACAAGAGAAGAAGAAATTAGAACTATATAGTATAAATTAAATCTTTTTTTAAAAAAAATACTTCAAGACATCTTCAATGACAATCTTGTCTTTCCACCCCATGAAAAGCATAAGTAACAATAACAAAAGAAAAAATCTAAGGTAATGAGAGATTTGTAAAATATAAGATGTAAAATTGAAAGAGGTGAGTGTATCCAATTTTTGGATATAAAACATGGTAGATTTAGGCATTAGCCATGAAAAGTAGTAAAGTTTGTTTTGGTCTTTAGTGGTTATATTTTGAGAGAAGAAAATAATTAAAAATAAAAGGAGAGAGAGTTGTGTTTTTGTTTTTGTCTTGTTATTGAGACCAATGTGGGGCTCCAATTTATAAACATCAACTTTGTATCCTCTTTCCCTCTAATACTCCTACCATATTTATGAGCTTGTCTATGGACTTCTCTTTTCTTTTGCCTAACTTGATTTAACCCACTCCTTAAAATATGTCTACAACATGTTTTTTTTTTCTTTCTCATGCTTTGTTTTTACCATTCAACCTGTTATTTCAAGTTGATAATAACCCTGATTTTACCATCTCATTTGTTCAAGAATTCTTGTTGATGATCGAAATGAATCTTCTTGAGCCTATTCTTTTTCGTTCTTCCTTTTGTTTCTATAGGATCATAACCATTCAAAACCCTTCATAGTGGTGGTGAGGGGACATAAAACAGAAATAAAAGAAGATTTTATAATGTCATTGGTTGTCATGCAATTTCATGTCATCCCTCGTTGGAATGACCATCACACATGGGACATATGCTCGTGAATCTTCCAACATAAATGCATTATATTGTGGTCATTTTACATGCATATGCCTTTCACGTGGCCCAAACATGATGAGGTCGGGTCATTTCATACTACAAATCATGCTTTAATTTGCTAGCTCCAATATACACATACATACACATCAATCTCTTCATATTGTATATATAATATGTTTATAGATTCACATTAATCCATGTACATATGTAGTATAATATATTTTGTATACGAATTAATATTGATTATATGTGCATATTGACATGAAATAGGTTAAATATATAGATTTTTTTTTTTAATGTTTATGGTGAGAGGAAATATATGAAAGAAAGAATGTAAAAGGTCAAAGAAGGAGTTGTTAAGGATGGATTATATATCCAAAGTTTTGGAATTATGAGAGGTTTTTGTTGTTAGGGCTAATGATTGAGGTTAAGAATATTGCATGATAAAAAGAAGGCACAAAGATGCTTTTGGTTTGGACTTTATTGGTTTCCATCATTTTCATTTTCAACAATGTGCTCCATGCTGTTCATTTGAAGTTGACATTCTTCATATATTCGTTGTTTTTTCTCTTTTCCTTTTCTTTTTGCTTCTTAATTTGATTTTTTTCTCCTTTGAATTTTTTTTTTTTTTTTTTTTTTTTGTTCTTTGAAGTTAAAAATAACCCAACAAATTAAATTTTCCATTGAATAACTATGTTAGTTTTGAAGTTTAATGGTAAATGTTATGGGTAAGGATCAAGGCGGAGCTAATGAACCCACAGTCCACATAGACTATCTTGAGCCCCGACGGATCACGCATATAACCAAGGCCCCATAAGGCTTACTAATAAGGTGACTAGGCCGATGAGGCACAATTAAGAAGTGTGCATGACAAATGACCTACTGAGAGTCGAGGAACACGCCACCTCTTTTTCTAATTCTCGTTGTCTTGCTAGGTATGATCCTGGTAATAGGATAGTGGGGAAAGTATAAATAGAAGAAACTCATTACTCCAAAAAAAAAAAAAAAGTAAGTAATACTATCTCTAACTTCGCTTGGCATTACTTCAATGTAAGCATTAACTTAAGCATTATATTTGAGAGCATGTTGAGCACAACATCATACCATTGTGAATATCTTTTCGTAGGTTAGCTCGACTTCTTGCTACTCACCTCGGTTTGGAGGCTGATGAGGAAGTGTGTGACTAGATTCAAGCATCAACAGTAGAAACAATAAATGAGACAAAAATGGCATCTGAAAAATAATTCAACACTTTGGCCTTGACTTTGGATAAGACATATCTATGAAATATATATCGACCACCCAAAAAAAAATATATCATTATAGCATCTCTCTTTCTCTTTCTTCATTCTAGCTTATTCAAAATTTTCAAACTCTCTATTGAAAAAGGACAATAATAGATGGCAAAGAGAAAAAAGAAAATAAAAAGAAGAAACAAAATTCATGTAAAAAAAAAAAAATCCTTACAAAGAAAAACCATAAACGAAAAAAACAATTCACACTACAATTAAAAAATTGGCACAGACAATGTCTACATTTATTTCTTTCCAACAATTACTACCCATTACCAAAAATATATATATGAAAACAAAAGAAACCAAAACCAAAGTAAAATGAGAGTTCCATTGTACAAAACACACCCAAAAAGGAAGAAGCCATCACTAAAAATCAAACATATGTGACATCTAGCCATGCGAGGAAATGGTGAAACCAACAGCAAAATCTAATCAATTGGTTCTTTTTATCATATATATTAAGACATGCAAAACCTAGCTAGAAAGGTTCGTATGTTGTCTGAGTTTAAGGAAGAAAACAAAAAGACCTAGCTTGAAAGCCACAAAGTATAGATGTAGAATGACACTTGTCGCGGAGGAATTGGAACATCCTAGGTTGCCCCTAGTTAACATGTTGAGTAAAATCAAATCCAAAGTACAAATCAAAAAACATTGGTCATGTTTTTGAATATGTATGATCAAACCCTAGCTAGCCCAAAATTGTTTAGTTTTAGACAATTGATTGGTCTTGCTCTTTGTTTCCTTATTTAGGATTTATTCTTGTGGAAGTTGGTGTTGGCGGTGGGCACTCCCCACTACAAAAATCTGTACTTTATAAAAAAACGACAAATCGAAAAAAAATTCAAAATGGATTCATAAAGAAAAATGACTTTGTTGACATGGTTGATGATATTCATACACTTTTTCAAATTAAACATGAACCAATCTATATTCATGTATGCACTACATGAATGTATAACATCCATTAACTTTTAGATTAATGTATATATCCAAATTTATTAAAATTAAAGTTTGAAATCCAAGATCCCATTAAAAAAAACATATCTCAACTGAAAAAAGATCTGATTTGGTTGTGAAGATATCAGTTAAACTAATTATCAACATAAAGCAAATATATAAATTTGAGAATAATAAATTTAGTAGCAAGCACTATTTAAAAAGTAACAATAATAATAGTAGTAGGGTACACATTTTTTTTTTCTTTTAACTCTTTAATGGGAAAAAAGAAATTGTGAATGAAATGATGTTATTAATATAATCACTGAAATAATAATGAACAGGTAGAGATTTTCGATCATTATTCATTAGTTTAATTGTAAATCTATTAATTAATCATTACTCAGCGGCAGAACCCTTGAAAGAAAGAAAGAAAAAGAAGATGACCATTCTTTTAGTTGGGTTTTTTCAAACGCATGCAAATTTTTGGTCAAGTTCTCTCTTTTCATCCAATAAATAGATAAAGATTGATTTGAATTTGGTCGGAGAGGGACAAATAAATTAATAAAAGGGGTTGGAAAACCCATTAGAATATTTATAGATTATGTCATTAATCACCAAAATCAAAAAGCATAGGGCAACTACAAAAAGACCCACTTGTTTTCCATCACTATGATTAAAAAATTAAAACAATATTGACAACCACTAATTCTTTGCCTCCAACCCTTTTTCCCTTTGTCAAAAACCTTTCTATTTTTACATCTAATTAGCTCATCATTATTAACTAACCATTTTGGCCATCCAAAAGTTTGAACATCCATCTTTTCAAAAAAAAAAAAAAAAAAAAAAAAAAATTGAAACATTCATCCTTTCCTTCTAGGTGGTTGTCAATTTTACGACAGCTGAATACAATATAATTAAAATCAACTCGTATCTAAAAACTGCATTACACTATTAGTGATACATATCTATATATTGATATCCAATTTAGTGGTGTTATTGTTCATCATCTTCAATATTTGGTGGTTCTTCTAGGGCAAAGATTTTTTTTTCTTTTCCTCCAAGCTAGGCACAGTTTGTTGCACTAAAAAGCAAGGCCTCTTTTTCCCTTTACTTTATATTATTAAAAAAAAATGTAATTTCTCCCCAACCAATCACATGACTATAGCAGCAAATATTATAAAAAGCAAAGTGACAGGAGGGTAACCCTAAGAAAGGCTCAAGGATAGAAATGAAAAGATGAGGACAAAGAGTAGAAGCATGGCTTTGATGGCAATTTTCTGTCCTTACATTAATATTTTAATATCAACAATCTTTATCTCATATCAGTTTATTAAGCTGCTTTTTCATCATCATCTTCTTCCTTCTTCTTTTCCTCGAGTCTCTCTTGACTGTAAACATACCAAACTAATTTAAAATATATATCAAATAAGTGGTATACAAATAAAAAAAGAATAATGTTGTAGTGGCAGACCAGAATGTGACAAATTTCACTATTTGAAATCTAGGGTTTGAATTATTATTTGTATTTTATTTTATTATCGTTAGCTTTTGGCAATAATTTATAGGTTACATTATAACACATGGATGGTTGAAAGGGCAAATCTTAGATAGCTTCCAAATGGGTTGTCAGCCAAGGTAGATTTACCAATGTATATTATAAAGAAAAGGGGTAGCAGCTAGCAGCTGGAGGGGTGTTTGTAAGCATTGAAAAGAAGAAATAAATTAAAAAGTTAAGAGAAATTCCAAATGTCATCATCATAATTGGCAACTTATTTTGCTTTTCTCTAGGATTATATTTCTTTTTTTGTCTCTTTATTTCATCTTAACCCTAAATGCAAACAAGGGACACTCAATGTTGTTCATCAGACACATTTTTAACCCTCGAGAGACCAAGACCACCTAGATTTTCTCGACTTGAATTTCAAGTCAGAAAATTGTAGTAAGATTTTTGTTTTTTTTTTTTTCATTCATTGTATTTATCCATTGCCCATTTAAGTTATATCCCTTTAAAGAATCAACTAGCTTCATTATATATTCTATATATCCTCACATTATGGAAGAGAGAGAATCTGACTTTGTTTGGAGTCCCAAAATTAGGAGAAGGGACTAGATATAGAAAGAAAAAGAAAAAAGAAAATGAAAACCCAAAAGAAAAGTTATTATTATTGAATAATTGATATATATGATGGATAATAGAGAGGGCCTCTGGAGAGACCTGAAAATGGCTGGATATTGAAATCAATGTTGTTGTTGTTCAATGATATATAATCATTAATGTTGTACTCAAAAAATAATAATCATTAATGCTTTTTTTCTTTTTCTTTTTTTTTTCTCATCAAATGCCCTAGAGCATTTAATTTCTTTTGCAATCATTTTCGTTCAATGCAACAATTTTCAAATAAAAAAGGGCAGCTCTATTCGGTCAAGAATGAAAATTTTCTTGGCAGAATGTGTTCAATTATTGATATGTAAGAGACACATCATGTGGAAATTTAAAAACTATACATTCAATAATATCATCACCTTGATATGAAATATATATATATATATATGTGTGTGTGTGTGTGTTGTTTTTATGAAATTTTAATATCATATTTCAAGACTTCATTTTTAGTTATAAGACTTGTATAAATGAAGTTAGAGTTCAATAATCTAACTAATCATATCTCAAAATATCAACAGTAAACTTTATCTAGGGGTTTTTTCAAAAAAAAAAAAAAATACTATAGAAATTAAATAAACAATGTGTTGTTATGTAGATTGTTCTCTCTTCTTCGATGTTTGTTTATCGACGTCATTCACATTCTTTTATTCTTCTTTCATACATATATGGATGACAACACTCTTGTTGTGGATGAATGATTCTTTTATTCTTTTATTATTATTATATTTTTTAAAGCATTGATATAATTAAATTTACCATAATCCATCAGTTTGAGTTTTTGGGTTGATTGTTTATCAGGAAAAAAAATTATTTTTGGGTTGATTGGTGATTTAACACGGTATTAGAGTAGGAGATTCTATGTTCGAACTCTTGTAGTGTCATTCTCTCCCCAATTAATATTGATCTCCACTTGTTATTGGGTCTTCTACAAATTTCCATGTCTACAAAGTGAAAGAAGTGTTAAAAATGTTTATATAAGATTAAATTTAACTGCAGTTCATTCACTTAAGCTTTTGAGTTGAGTGGTCATTTTACAATATTTTTATCCAATTTTATCTTATTCTATTGGAAAAAAAATGAAACATGTGTCGTGTCATAATGTGTAACAACAGAACACGTATATTAGACTAACTTATATATGAAGAAACGTAATCATTGAATAATTTTTCAATATATGTCTATTCGAGCATAACTCAACTAATTAAGGAATCTCCAACTCCAACATGTTCAATTCTTAACTTAAAAGAATCTCAATATAACCCTAGCTATATTAGTGGTTTTATGGTTTCTTGCATAACCCTAGCTACATAAATATGAGGCAAAGAAACGCCGTCGTTTTGTTGACCCTAGTTGATTTTCTTATTTGCCCTCTTTGTTTGAGGATAATGGAATCTCAAAGAAAGGGCCTCACCAGAAACCAACTCATCATCTTTAGATTATTATGGTTCCTTGCATGAAAGGGTACTTTTGAGTTCCTCATATATATATTATATATATATTTTTTTTTTTGTTTTTTTCCTTAGATCCCCAATATCTTCTTGCCACACACACACTTGAAGATATACCACACACACAATCCTCATCTCTCATCTCCATTACTTCATCTATTATTGAAAATAATATATTTAAGATATGGTCTAAATTCATCCTACCATACAAATCACAACTCGATTTAAACCCTGTTTAAACTAGCTAAGTGAGTTCAAATATCAATTATTGGATTAATAAGGATGATAGGAAGAAAGAAGATTATGTAGTAAACTAAACACACTTCCTTGTGTTTTGATAGACGTCCCATACATGTTAAAACTACACTACGAAACCCAGACGAAGTTTAAACAGTTAGATTAGGATAAATTTAATCTTTTTTAATCTATTATTCACCGTCCTATCTAGGATTACATGGTGTAGATATCGAGAAATCATGTTTTTTAATAGTTTTTCTCTATTAATAAAAATTATATATATATCACCAAATTGAATCGATTAGTAGGGCATCTTAATATAGAAGGATTTGGACCAGTAAGGTTAGAGATTGAGGAGTTCAGCCAGCAAAAAAAACCACCATTAAGGATTAATGGAAAACTTAGGCCCCGTTTGATAACCATTTGGTTTTTGGTTTTTGGTTTTTGAAAATTTGGCTTGTTTTCTTCAAATTTTCCTACCATGGTTTTCATATTTGCCAATGACACATTTGAGTTCCTAGCCAAATTCTAAAAACAAAAACAAGTTTTTGAAAACTACTTTTTTTAGTTTTCAAAATTTGCTTGGTTTTTAAAAACAAGGAAAGAAAAGTATTAGCAAAACATAGAAACTTGTAGGTGGAAGTATGATTTTTAAGCTTAATTTTCAAAAACCAAAAACCAAAAACCAAATGGTTATCAAACGGGCCCTTAATTAAAGAAATTAAGGATTTGTTTGGGAGATTATATATTTATTTTATATGTAGGAGGTAGATAAGATGATGACAAGGAAGAGTTTTGGAAGGAATTGGAAGAGAAGTTGACAAAGCAAAAAACAAAGTGAAACTTGAAAGGAATATGGTATATGACATTTAAACAGTTTATAGAGAAGAGAAAGACAATATGGATTGGCATGTGTCCTGTCCTTTTACAAGATAAAGCAAACCATTATTTTGTATTCTACTCCCTCTCTTTTATTCCTATTTTTCAACAATCTCATTCACTCCTTTTCTAATGGATGCAAAGCTAGCTACCACTTATATTTATGTGGGGGGTTTTGGTTTTCTTATCCCCCCTTATATTTAATCTCTCTAGCTTTTGTATCCAACTCTTTGATTCTTTTTCATTATTATTATTATTTACCATGTGTTTCATTTGTACTCTATGGTTGTGTTTTACCACGTGTCTGTCCAATATGATGATATTTGATATTTGAGGTGGTTGAAAATATATTGAAAAGATTGAATATATCGTCGTTATAGATCATTAGATTTAAACTCTTATTGGGTCTAATAGTAATTATTTGACATAGTTTTTCAATAATGAATTTCCTTTGATATGTCAATAGTTTATGTATTAAGTCTAGTGGGAGGAAGCATAAAAAAAAGTATAATGGAAAAATTAGAATCTATCTCTTCATTATATGTAGAATTAGTTCAAGTTTTTTGTTTAAGTTCTTTTTTTATTTCTTTTTATTTACATATATAATTAGAGTGTGGATATATGAATTTAAAGGAAATAGTTTATATTTGAATTTTGTATTAATATGTGAGTCCTTATGAGAAGAGAATATTTTGAAAAGATTAAATTTATCATATCGTGGATCTACAAAATGTTAACTTCCGTTCGGACGGAAAACCTCAAGGAGAAGATTCAATGGGATAATTTCTAAAGCACTAATTTCTATAAGAATGACAAAAGTTCATTAATTTGAACTTTGTTCTCTAAAAATAAAGCATCATATAACATCCCCATTTGAAAAAAAAAATGTTCAAATATTATATAAAAACTAATGAAATTTATGAGAAAAGAAACTTTGATACAATCTTTGTACTGTACTTTACTTTTTCATTTCCTTGGCAATATAATTCTTTATGTAATGAAACCTTCATTCATGTTTATGACAAGACATGTCAAGGAAGACTTGCATAGGCAAGAACAAAGCAAAAGCCAAGAAGCATCCTTTTTTTCTTACTAGAAGACACTTTTCACAAGTCAAATCCTCAAATAAAATCTATATATGATCCCTCCTTCAAATTCCAATAAGTTTATAATAATTAAGATTTTTTTTGTTTAAAAAAATTAAGATATTCTTTAATTCATTGTAAATTTGTTACTTTATTAACTTGAGGAATCATTTTTACCCTTTTATCAACCCAATGAGTCCATTTTAACTTTCCATTCCATTAAATTCAACTCTAAACTTAAATAAGTATTTAAATTAAATAATGCAAAACTAAATAAAAAAATCCTCACAGGCTAACCAATAAATTACACTAAATATTATTATCAATAAAATACTCATGATCAAGTTACAAAAAGGCCAATACCTTCTAAACCATAAATTACTAGGGTTAAATTACAAGTTTAGTCTCTTAACTTTCAAGTTTGTGTCTAAAAGGTCTTCAAACTTTCAATTTTGTGTTTAGTCCTTGACATATTTGAAAAAATATATATTAACTGATCTATTAGATTTAAAATTGATTTTTTTTATCTAATAAGAATTCAAAATTTCAATTTTGTGTCCATTAAGTTCTTGAATTTTAAAAAAATGTCAAAGAGATCGATGATGAAATAGACATAAAATTAAAAGTCTAAAGACCTATTAGTCACGGTTAAAAATCCAGGGACTTTATTGGATACAAAACTAAAGGTTTAAGAACTTATTAGACACCTTTTAAAATTCAAGGACGAAATAGACATAAATCTAAAAGTTTAGGCCCCGTTTGATAACCATTTCATTTTTTATTTTTGGTTTTTGAAAATTAAGCTTATAAACACTCCTTCCACTTATCAATTTCTTTGGTTTGAACTTACATCCTTTCCATATTTTCAAAAACCAAGTCAAATTTTGAAGGAAAAAAAATTAGTTTTCAAAAACTTGTTTTTGTTTTTGGAATTTGGCTAAGAACTCTAATGTCTCCTTAACCAAAATGAAAACAAAGATAAGGAAATTGAGAGAAAACAAGCATAATTTTGAAAAACCAAAAACCAAATGATTATCAAACAGAGTCTTAGGGACTAAAATTATAATTTAATCAAATACTAAAGGTTAGCCATGCATAAAATTAAAAAAAAAAAAAAAAAAAAAAAAAAAAAAAAGTAAAAACACATCAAAACTCATAATAAAACACATTGATCCAAGTAAAAAGTATCCATACACAACAAAGAGAACTATTTAAGTTTGTATCTATAAAAAGTGGTTAATGGGTTACTGAACTTTTAATTTTATGTGTCTAATAGGCTAGTGAACTTTAATTTTGTGTCTAATAAATCTTTGACATATTCGATATTACTGGAATTAGATTGTTATTAGGAAACACCTAAGGTCCTATTTTTGTATTTAATAGAAACCTAAAAATCCGTAATGTTGAATAAGTCAACAATCCTATTAGATACAAATTTGAAATTTCAATGATTTACAAGATCTAAAATTAAAAATTTAAGAACATACTATGAACTTCAATGATATTTTAGATACAAACTTGAAAATTTATAAACTAAATTTGTAATTTTACATTTTCTTTTAATTACTTCTTTTGTTTTAGAATTATTTATGATATCTCGAATAATCAAATTGAATGAAACTCTTCATAGGTCTACCCTTTCTTTTCCTCGAGAGACAAGCAAAAAAAGACAAAAATGTTTGTTCTACAAAGTTTCAAACTTCAAAAATAAGTTTTTGTCTTTTCAAGAATAAATTAGAGCCGTTATAATAATAATATATTAATTATATCATATTTAAAAATTGCGTTGGTTGCTTTATTTCTCTCATGTGTGTCCATTTTTTCAGCATGCAGCAGAGGTACATTAAAAGGTTGGATTTAGGGTTTGAATTACAAGTGTAATGAACCAAAAATAAGATCAGTTACATGCAACACAAACCGACAACGTTATCAAAACTCAAAACTTTAACAAATGCAATGAACAAGATATAAGTTACGTTACATGCAACAATTAAAACACAACACGACAACATACTCAAAAAGTGAAGGTTTTAGTTTTTTTCTTAGGTTCAATGTATGCAATCCAACATTTATCGTTGGAAAGTTCACTCATGCCCTAAATGTAGGATAAATAAATATATATATATATATATATATATATATATATATATATATATATATATATATATATATATTTTAAGATGTGAAAGTCAGTATAACTTGACCGTAATGGATATATATACTTCTTTTCTTGAGATCGAAATGTAGGATAAATAAATAAATATTTTTCTTAAGATGTGAAAGTCAGTATAACTTGACGGTATTGGATATATACTTCTTTTCTTAAGGTCGAAAGTTCAAATCCTCTTTTATCTATACATTTTTGTCATATACCTAAATTAAAATACAAAAGAGCTAGTATATATATACATATATATAAATCATTTGTTTGAAATATTGCATCCAAAACTATACTCTTCACTTTCTTGTTTAGGTTTTTTTTTTCTAAAAAAGTTAAGGGTCCGTTTGATAACCATTTCGTTTTTTGTTTTTGGTTTTTGAAAATTGTGTTTGTTTTTTCTCAATCTTCCTACAATGATTTTCAATTTTGTTAAGGAGACATTTGAGTTTCTAACCAAATTCCAAATTCCAAAAACAAGTTTTTGAAAACTACGGCCCCGTTTGATAACCATTTGGTTTTTGGTTTTTTGTTTTAAAAAATTAAGCTTATAATCACTACTTACCTAGAAGATTCTTTGTTTTGCTATCTACCTTCTTTCTATGTTTTCAAAAACCAAGTCAAATTTGGAAACTAAAAAAAGTAGTTTTCAAAAACTTGTTTTTGTTTTTGAAATTTGGTTAAGAATTCAAATGTGTCCTCCACAAAGATGGAGACCATCCTATGAAAATTGGGAGAAACCAAACATAAAACAAGCATAATTTTCAAAAACCAAAAACCAAAAACAAAATGGTTATCAAACGGGGCCTACATTTTTTTGTTTTCAAAATTTGGCTTGGTTTTTGAAAACATGGAAAATGATGTAGATAAAAAACAAAGAAGCTTGTGGATAAAAATAGTGTTTTATAGGCTTAATTTTCAAAAACCAAAAACAAAAAACGAAATGGTTATCAAACGGGGCCTAAGTTACACAATTTATAATTTGAATCATAGTTTCAATTGGGTTAAATGAGTTTAAAAGTTTTAAAAGTCTTCATGTGCTTCAATTTAATCTTTGTAGTTCCAAGAGTTTCATTTTCTCCTTATAGCTTAGTTAAACCTCTTGACTTTGTCCATGTATGTCGTACTATATATTGACACATTTTTTTTACGTGACAATAAGTTGATATTTTTCCTATTTTTGACTAATCATGTTACTTACTAGAGAACTTCTATATGCTTGGACATGTGATGTATTTTAACTTTTGTGTGTTTGTCTGTGTGTGTGTGTTTTTTTTTTTTTAATTTAAAATCTAAAACATATATTATAAAAATTGTTTTTAAGTTCTAAAACGTCATTTAATGTCAACAAGAGCATAGCTCAACTGGCATAAAGATGTACTGATAACCACGAGGTCTGTGGTTCAAATCCTTCACCCCATAAAAAAAAAAAAAAAAAAAAAAAAAAAAAAAAAAAAACCGTCATTTAATAAAAAAATTTAATGTTATGTGTTTTAATAGTCTTTTTCTTTTTTTTTTTTTGAGTGCGTATTTTAAAAGTCATTTCGAAATCTTGTTAATTTGAAAATAATGCTTGGTAATTTTTTATTTTTATTTTTTTTTATTTTAACAATTTGATTAAGATTTCAACTACATTTATAAAATTCGATTTTTTTTTAAAAAAAAAATCTACATTTAAAATTCAATGTAACTCATTTTAAATTTATAACACAAATATTATTTTAATTTGAAGTTAAATACTTCTATTTGGTCATTGAACTTCAAAAAGTGTAAGATAATAGATCCTTAAACTTTCAATTTTGTCTAATAGGGTTCTTTCACATATTTTACATTTTTTAGAACTCACACATCTATTAGACACAAAAATGAAATTTTAAGATTTTATAAGGCACAAAATTCAATTTTATGTCTAATATATCGATTAATTTTTAAATTTTCAAAAATTTCAGGGACCTATTAGGCACAAAATTGAAAGTTTAAATACTTATAGACTTTGTTAAAATTTGTTTAGAGAACAGTAGACTTTGTTAAAATTAAAAAACCTATTTGACATATAATTGAAAGTCTAAGGACTTTTTAGACACGTTTGGTCCTAAGATTTATATTTGATTTCTGACTGAAGTTTGAAATCAGTTTCTAATTGGTCCCTAACTATAAAAAAAGAAAATAAAATAAAATAAAAAATCAATGTAACTCACATTTAAAAAATTAGCAAAATTATATTTTAACTGTCATGTCATCATTTTGTTATATAAACTTGCAATTAACTCAAGAACTATTTAGAAACTAATTTCAAACTTTAAGGACCAATTAAAAATGAAATTCAAACCTTGAGGACCAAACATATGACATTTTTAAAACCTCAATGATCAAATAGAAACTAAATTCAAATGTCAAGGACCAGAAGTGTTAGTTTTAAAAATTTAGAGACCAAATAGAAACTATTTACATACCCTAAGAATCAAAAGTTTATTTTTCCTTTAAATTTATATCATGGACAAATAAGTCAAAAAATAATTTTCAACTATCTCATCTTTTAATACAGTAAAGACAAAGATGATTATATAATTAATTGATCAAATTCTAAAAAACAATTATAGAATGGCATTATCAAAATTATCAATTAAATAATCGAGGTAAGAATGTCCAAAAATGGCTCACCAACATTCTACCTTTTAATATATAGTAATGAAATGATTAATATAATAATGGTTAGGGTTTAGGGCTATAAGTTAAAAAAAGGATAGCATACACTTTAATTTGATGTTTTCGATTTGAACTTAGAATCTTTTTGTTAATAAAGTTTTAAAATTAATTTTTTAAGTCATTGAAATTTGAATTTAGTTTCTATTTAGTCTTTATATTTCAAAAGTGACACATGTGTTAACTCTTGAGGTTTGAATTTAATTTCTAATTGGTTCCTAAAGTTTAAAAGTGGTTTCTATTTGGTCATTGAGTATAAAAAATTGAAAAATAAATAATTGTCCACAACTCATTTAAAAAGAAAATATATATTAGTAAAGTATAATCAACAATAGGTTAATTGTCACGTCATAATTTCATCAGGTCAACTAACAGTCAACTTTACTCAAAGTTGTACTGATAACCACGAGATTTGTGGTTCGAATCCCTCACCACAGTCAATTTTACTCAAAGACCTTATAGAAATTAATTTCAAACTTCAACGACGGATTAAGAAATCAAATTCAAACCTCAATCACTAAAAGTTTAACCTTTTATAAGAATGAAGAAAAATAATTGTGAGGTTGATTTATTCTTGTACATGCAAAGTTTTGTTGTTACATTATCGTATCGAATCGAAGTGAATGAAACATTTCATAGATCTAAACCTTTTTGATTCCTCGAGAAAAGCAAGAGAGAGAGAGGGTTAGTCTTACAAAAGTTTCAAACTTCAAAAATAAGTTTTATCTCCTTCGAAGTTGCACCCAATAATATTAAATAATTAATTACTTGTGCAATGCAACAAATGAATAATAAATATATTAGAGTTTTTTTTCTCTCTCCACTTCTCTGATTATTCCTCTCACCTGTGTCCATTTATGAGCAGCAGAGCAACCTTATAAGGTTCTGTTTAACAAGTGTAATGAACAATAGATGAGAGTTACATGCAACACAAGAAGACAACATTTGACAGGTCTCCCAAGTACACAGAACAACCAGCCTAGCAACCAAATCCTTTTCAAAATTATTCAAAGAAAAAATGTTTTTTTTTTCTTTTTCTTTTTCTTTTTGTGGAGTAAAGATATTAAAAGTGGTGGTTTGGTGAGAGAGAAAACTTGTACTTACTTGTGAGCACATGCAATGGAGGCCCTGGAATCCAAACCCAATAACACAAAAGCAAGTTGTATGGTTTTTTTTTGTAGGTAACCCATGAATGAGACAGTAGAAAAAACAAAAAGTTAAATGGGGAGAAAAGAAAAAAAAAAAAAAAAAAAAAAAAGTTTACGTTTTGTTTTGGTTTTGTTTTGGTTTTTGCTTTGGCTTTGGCTTTGGCTTTGGTTTTGATATCACCTTCCACGAGGATAGAGATCTTCTTTGGGCACATGCACTTGTCTTCTTCTGCATATAACCAAAAAGATAGATAGTGAGAAGCAACATGGCATGAATAAAATTTGAGAAATGCCATCCTAGCTACCTCACTTCTCTATCCACTTAACTAATGTATGGCTCTTCCTCTCTTGGAATTCATAAGGTCGAGTTTATCCAACTTCTTTTTCTGAACCCCTTTTCATGCCACAAACTATTAGGTGCTTCCGGTATAATGAGGTTTCCTCTTTGAAACCGTTGGATGCACATCTTCAAATTTTTCTGCCTCTAATAACGTTGAATACAAAATCGAGATACTTTTACAAATTCTCTCTTACGGAACAGTGCAAAACTACTTGTCTCATTGGATTGGATGCATCTAATAATATCTCCTTTGATGCATGAACTTCCTAACTGTTTTTCACTTCTTGTGGTAAAAAGGGAAGAAAAGATAACCTTAAGCCCAATACAAGATTTGTTTAGCCAAGTTCCTTCTATGGTTCTCTAAATGGGCCAAGCTCAACCTTGTGGCGCAATCCATGTATAGGATACAAGAAGATAACCTTTAGCCCAATGCTAAGTCCAAGGTTCTCAATGCTAAAACCGGCCCAAGACAAGGCCTCATTCAAGAGGAATTATTGATGGGTGTGAAAATGTGACCGGTAATTTTAGTCTATTGAATGTATAAGAAAAACTATGAATTATATTTCAGATTTGTAGTGAACAGTCATCAAGGAACGCATATATTTCAAACTTGTATTCAATAATTATTATGGAACAACCACATTGTAGTGGTTACATTCCTCGTCAAAATGTGGTAGATTCGAACCCTATAACAAAAACTATGAAAAGGGTATGTGTGATCTAGCATTATTAGATGCTTGTTACTATAAAAATGGTAGCTTGGATAAATAATTGTACATGTGTCACAAAGTAAAATCTTTGTTGTTTATTGTATGATTACTCCATCTAGATCAACCAAAAAATGTCAAATATAGTTTTTTTTTTTTTTTTTTGAAATAAAATGTCAAATATTGTCTTAGTCATTAGCTTTTTTTAGAAGGATGAAATTAAAATTTTCAAAAGATTAGGGAAAAAAATTACTAAGATACCAATGGGTCACTTCATAAAAAATATTCTTAAATTTTCATATCATCATCCTTATACATTTATAAGGATAAGAACTTGATTGAAAAAGAAAGTCAACACATGAAGAAAAAATTAAAATGACATGAATTAAAGACGATTTTCTATTTAGCCTCATCTAAAATATTACTGCTTGGCTATAAACAATTCGTTTCTGAAAAGTTCTTTTAAAAGGAAGGGGAAAAAAATCAAAATAAACCCACATTCAAATGATTTACGACATACCCCAAGATTCTCTTGTACTACTCGGAACAATCTGAAAAGGAGAATTTGAATCATTCTTATAAACAATCTTGGGAAAAAAAAAAAGGTATATATACATATATATTAGTTACATTTATTCAGGAGAATAACCTAATATATAATATCTCTGCCACATGCTGAAACTATTGGAAATATAAAGTGTCATGACCATTATGGTAAAGCACATTTCACTGCCATGCTAGGATGGTAACAGCAATCCCTTGCATGACAAAGGAAGGGAGATTCCATGAGCATTTCAGTTTGTTGGCCGACCCTAAATCACAATGCATATCTTAGTATTAAGATGGGCAAAAAAATTTGTATAATTATTGACTTCCGGAAAACAACTATTGAATAGACCTGGAGTAACATTTATCTATCGTTAGAATTATAAGACTAGTCCTAAACTTTAAAAAGTGTTTAATATAGGCTTCAAAATTTATTATTTTTGTTCGACAAGTTTCTAAACTTTAAAAAGTAATAGGTCTTTAAACTTTCAAGTTTATATCCAATAGGTCTCTAAATTTCTAATTTTGTCTAATAGGACTATTGACCTATTTGACTTTTTTTAAGTTCACAAAACTAATCTACTAAACCTATTAGATACAAATGGAAAGTTTAGAAACCTATTACACATTTTTAAAGTTTAAGAACCTATTAGACATAAAATTGAAAGTTCATATACACTTAATGTTTAGGAATCTTTTAAACAAACTTTCTTTTTGCTTTTGTGAAGTTTTTAGACACAAACTTAGTTCAGGTACTATACTTCTGATTTAAACTTTATATATGCTATCATTGTATAGTCATATAAGTATGCGCAGATAATTAGCATTTGTTGACGTGTGCATTAGCATGTAACCTATTAATATAAAATGGAAAAGAAATAACATTGCAAAAATTTTAACGATGCTATTGAATAGAGGAGTTTACCAATTATTTTAGGAATAGAAGCAGGACTTCTATGTGGAGTTGCTGCACAATTACAATCTTCTCCAAAATAGCCTGTAAGAATAAGTCGAAACATTCATCACATATTGCAAAAGAAAAATCATAACTCGAAAAAAAATCATAATAAATAAATAAAAAGTCATGCATAACAAGACTAAAAGTAACTATTTACATCCAAACCAAAAACTTAACAAAACTGCAACTAAAGTTAAATATACAAAAATTACTTTCGTTATGGTATAGAGACCGTCTCGATTAATTACTTTTGTGTGATCATGAATTCTTTGATTGGGATACCCCTCCAATAGAAAGATCTTTTATTTGCTTGTAGTAAGAGGAATAAACAACATTTATTTTGAAACTGAACGTTTTAAAGTTTAGTGCAAGTACATGAAGTCGTTTCCTTCGTAGAAAGAATATTCTTAGTTACTTTTCACACCATATTGTAAGTTAAAAAAACTAATGAAAGATAGCCCCCGTGAGACGGACCATTGGTTGAGGGCTTCGTTTTGGTGACAACTGACAATGTGGCTAGTCCTAGATTTGGTCATCCGAGTAAAAACAAATCATAATTAATTTTAAAAATGCCTCCCAAAATTAGTATATTTTGGCATGATGTCTTTCCGTACCTTAATGGGTGAGAAGCTCAATACCAACTATTACCACAATCGTTAAGAAAAAGAGAATTATGGAACAAGTCTACATTATTAACCTCAAGATTCTTAAAGGAAAAACAAAAGTGAA
This sequence comes from Luffa aegyptiaca, assembly GCA_017139565.1. Taxonomy (NCBI): domain Eukaryota; kingdom Viridiplantae; phylum Streptophyta; class Magnoliopsida; order Cucurbitales; family Cucurbitaceae; genus Luffa; species Luffa aegyptiaca. The sequence goes on along the minus strand of CM029399.1, from coordinate 2,429,767 downwards.
GTAGAAACTTATTAAACAAAATAATTAAAAATATGGACTGAAATTGTAACACTAGAAATTTTCTCGTACTTACAGCGCTTAAAGCATGGTAAGAATGTCGAGTTCAATAAATTCCCGAAGCCTTCGTGGCAACGGCAAGTGTATGAGTATGTAGCTGCTCCATCGGCAACGCAAGTTCCATTACCGCACCAAACAATCCGGCAAACTGAAACTTTTAAATGAAAGCTCTTTCTTCAGTTTCAAAGACAATATTAATGAGTTCAAGATTACATAACTTGAAATCTAATAGATTTACAGAGTTTATTGTAAACAAGAAAGTAAATTTCTTAATATAGTTTAGAGAGAAGCGTACAGTTTGAGAAACCAAAAGGTGCTCGAAAGAAAGGAACCCTCGTTGTTGGTGGCAGTGACAGTGGAAGTGGAGATTCGCCGCCTCTTTGGAATTCCGCAGTGCCTGAAAGTTCAGTAACAATGTAACATTATAGTTCGTACAATTAATTATTTTCCAATAAAGGCATTTTTCTCTACCTACTTGTCTGAAAGTTGTACAAATACAAGTACACGCAGCAGAGAAGTTTTTCTCTACCTACTAGTCTTATTCTTCACAATCTTTGTTCTGTTCTTTATATTTTATTTTAATACAGAGAAACTGTACACAGCTATCATGAGAAAAGACAATTTCTGCATTCCTGACCCAAATTATTCTCTACAACCCATGAACTTAATATATTGACCAGTTATAATCGTACACTGTTATTAATTTAGAAATAAATGAATTTGATTTATTTTAAAAAAAAATGCGATTCAAATTTTTTTTTTAATAAGAAACTTGGATATATTAGACAAAAAGAAAAGAACCGCCTAACGGCTAGGGGAAGAGGGGCCCTTATCCAAGAGAAGCTAAAGAAGACTAAAGGGCCAAGAGAAAGTATGTTGTACATTTCTAAAAAAAAAATCTCAAAAGGTGACACTGATCTACAAAAGTGTGCACATTCCTCTCCAACCCATATATGCCAAACAAGAGTTTAGCTGCACAAATCCAAAGAATTCTAGCCCAATTAGAGAACCTCCAACCGGCAAGAATTTCCTCAGGCCATAAATCAATATTCTTAGGCAAGCATGTTGCGATACCAAAAACATCCAAAAGGAAAGACCAACCTTTAGCAGCAAAAGGGCAATGGATGAAGATAGGGTCTAAAGTCTCTTCGTTCATCAAGCAGAGACGGCAAACTGAGGGGGAAATGTACCATTGTCTACACTTTCTTTGAAGGAGATCTTCAGTGTTTAAACTCCTATATGCTATCAATTCTAAGCCTCCAGATGGAAGAAATGAGGGAGGAATTCAAACTAGGTGTCGTCTCCGTTCAAAAAAGCAGACTTGGAGGAGAAGAGGCCATCTTTCTCGATCGACCAACAAGCCTTGAAATCTCCTCTCCCCAAGCAACAACATTCAGCTAATCAGCTTCACCCACCCAGCCATCCATTTCTCTGTCAAAGAGACCTCTATGAAGGCCGAAGACCCAAATCCGAATCCTCGAATCCTCTTTCCAGCATTCAGCAAAATCTTTCTCGTTCATATTTTTGCGAGTCTATGTATAGACATGTCTATTCTCTTAATGATGTAGATATCTTTGTTAAATGTTAAAAAACAATCTAATTCACGTTGATTTATTTTACGAAACTGCATTGCAATTTTTCTTATTCAAAAAATGGATTGATCCAATGGTCGGATTAAATCAATATCCTTAGATTTCACTTCTAAAAGGCTAGTCACAATTCTATTTTATGCAATTTTAATAAGTAAAATTAAACAAGCTATAGATAAATTAAAATCATCAAAAGAAGGAGGCACATTAACCATATATTGAATACCCTTAAATGTTGATATAAAGTTTGGCTTAAACTACAAATTTGGTCGTTAAGGTTTAGAGAAAGCAAGAATTTAGTCCCTATGGTTTAAAAATTAGAATTTCATCTTTATGATTTGATAGAACCCCATTAAATAATCCCTACTGCTAGATCCGTAGGTGGCTTCTAACAGCCAAGTACTCAATCCATTAGTGGCCTAAGGGTATGGACTACTTAATGAAGTTTTATCAACCCATAGGACGAAATTCTAATTTTAAAACCATGAGAACTAAATTCTTTCTCCAAACTATGGGACCAAATTTGTAAATTAATCTATAAAGTACAATCTATAGAGTGTGAGTGCATTTGTAGTGAGAGAGGGGGAGAGAGATTCTTACAGTTGGGAAGAACACAATAGGGGAAGGAGAACGAACCAATTTGGAGTTTTCTCCAACCAGAATTGCACTCACAATCGAAACCAAGAAATGAAGCATTAGATGCCTTGCAAGTTCCTTGCCCACAATTTATGACTGAGCACACAGCAGTACCTACAAAACAAATCAGAATATTTAAAATAGAATTAAACCTACCTAACGAACCCAAAGAAATGAACAAAAACAAGTGCTAAAAGCAACACTTGACAAACTCACAAGAGAAGGATAGAAATTGCTACCTCTTGATGAGCTTGAAACCAACTCATGTGACTTGTTCAGAACTCCACTGGTTGGAATGAACAATTGAAAAGAAATGAGGATGAGGATGCAAAGATTGAACCCTTCCTTCATGATTTTTGTTGCTAAATGGCTGCAAAGAGCTAGTTCACTATTTAAAACTGAAATCCCCCCCGCCCCCCTATATTGGGTTTTTCTGGTAAGGAAAGGGTTGGTGATGTCACCAATAATGCTCAACCTCCAGTACAATACACACACACAAAACCCAAATTTATATATTTTAAAAATAAAAAATAAATTAAATAAACATAAACCAGCAAACACAAGCATTATAAATTGAAGCTAGTTTCTGAAAAGTCTTCAAAACTAATTTCATAGAGTGAGTTTCCAGCAACATAATAGATAAAGAAAATAATACATTTCATTGGTGAAGTGAATGTCAATTGAAACTTCAACTTCTTCGTAATTGATAAAGTTACATAGAATCAGTGGTTAAAGGAAGCAAAGGTTTACAAGCTGTAAAAGAGGCAGCAGACACCTGGATTACTATTAATCACACCGTGACAACACAATCATTATCATAAAAACAAAATTAATAAACAAATCACTTTGCAGAATGGAAAGTGGTGAATCCGTAACTGATCTTCATGATAGCGTGTAATTTATGCAGACCCAAATTCTGAAAACCACTTCTCATGCCGTTCGATATCAGCGGCAGAAACACTTCGCTGTACCTTCTTCAATGCTTCTTCAAAGTCGCACATGGCAACAGGGTCCTTTGAAATCTCATCCTTGGGCATATTCTTAATCTCATCGCGAGTTTTTCCGGCTATTTTACGTCTCATTCCATTCAAGGAAGCATCTCTGCAGACATTTGTGAGATCGTCCCCACTATATCCTTCTGTCCGGCGAGCAACATCATCGATATTCACATCAGGAGCCACCTAGTATGGATAATCATAATTCGTTTGCATCAAATTCATTCAGACTAAGAAAATAGTTTATTGCATGGTAAGTTCAAATCAACAACCATTTGAGCTAAAATATATTTCTCATAAACTAAGACATAAGGATTTCTTTGCAAACCATGATAAACAATCCAAGAGAAGTAATTAAAATAAAATACAAAACAAACGGAAGATGAAAGAAGAACATGACGCAATTGGTTCAAGAATTAAGCATCTCGAATTTCCAAAGGAGATAAGAATTAACAGGAATAATTATGCAAGTACAATCAGTCCAACAGCGTTCTGATAGTTAATGAATAGGTATTTGATTTACCTCGACAGTTTTTAGATTTATCCTGATAAGTTCCTTCCTGCTCTCAAAATTAGGAAGAGGAATATAAATACGCTTTTCAAGCCTCCTCCTGAAATCGTAGCACCAATCAGAAGAAGAAATCAATTAGTAACCCCAGATAAGAAACCCAACACCAGTACGTCTACCACATAAACAATCAAATTTACTTGAAGAATGAAGTATAAGAAGAGATGTTAACAGGACCAACCTAAGTGCCTCATCAATGTCCCACGGGAAGTTTGTAGCAGCCAAAACCATCACTATCTTACGGCTACCATCTTCGCCTGAGGAACTATTGTTCACACCATCTACCTGAACTAATAGCTCTGACTTCACTCTTCTGGATGATTCATGCTCACCAGAAGCCCTGAAGAAAACAACTTGATGCATTAAACTTTTCTTAACAAAAATTAGGAAGGAGAGGGACAGGAGTAAAACTTATGCAAAAATCTCCTATAGAAAAGAAACCAAAAATTATCTCTAATTATGTGAAGAACCTTACCCACGAGCATTACATAAAGAGTCAATTTCGTCTATAAAGATAGTACTTGGTGCATAAGCTCTTGCAAGATCAAACAGGCACCGGACCATGCGCTCACTCTCCCCACGCCATTTTGAAGCCAAGGTGGCAGAAGAAACATTGAAAAAGGTTGTGCCACACTCGGTTGCCACAGCTTTAGCAAGTAAGGTCTTCCCAGTCCCAGGAGGGCCAAACATTAGGACTCCTTTCCATGGCCTTCTTATTCCCTGCAGGGAAAAAGCAGCAAGATTAATAATTAATATGCATGACAGTTGACACAGGTCACAAGCACACGTGACATATGGACACAGGCAACAAGCACAATATGGCCAGCAAGGGTGATGAGACAAAGGAATACATGAACCCAACCATATGCACTCCGCAAAATAAAAATTTAAAGCTAGAAGAAGTTTCAGGTTCAAATTGTGTAAAATTCTCATTTCTCTATCAATCATCTGGCAGTAACATAGTAAGTCCTCCTAAAGGTCACGTAGAATGGGCCCCCAGAAATGATTGTTGACTTCGATCGTTGATGGCTAAAGCACGCATTAGCAACAGGGACATATAACCAAGCATATTAATCATCACGACACGAATATCAGCACAGAGTGATGATTGGTTTGGTACCATTAATTTGCAGACCTATCAAGTGGCTCCATAGGTTTCACTAATTCAAGAATACCTGAAAATATTCTGGCATCCACAGGGGAAGAACAACAGCCTCCTCCAGAAGTCTTTTTGCTTCACTCAGGCCCGCAACATCATCCCATCTCACTCCTGGACTGGTTTCCAACACATCTCTTTCAAGCATAGCAGCTAGATCAGGATCAGGTCCCTCGTACTGTCCCTTCTTAGACTTGCCCTCATCATCACCATTCTAACAATAGCATTCATTAGTTTATTGATACAAACATGATATACTGCACAAACTTGATATAGTATTCATAATAAATCAATAATCCATGAAATCGAATCTAACTAAAAGTAGTGAGAAACAATATTATTTATTTTATAAAAAAAAAAACAAACAAAAACAAACTAACCCACAGAGAAAAATGAGATTTAAGGGCTTGTGCGGCAACCTATTCTTAAAACAGTTTTAAATTTTGCTTACAAAAATGGTCTTAAAAACTGTGATCTGATGGCTTGCAATTTTGAAGGGAGAAAAAGAATACCTTCATTTTATCCACACACACACACACACACACACACACAAAAAAAAAAAAAAAAAAAAAAAAAGTTGAGTCGTCTATGGAAAAAGAAATGGTTATCTGGACATGTTTCCACTGAAAATTTATTCTAAATACCATAAAACTATTTTGTAAACAACTCCTAAACTGGCCCTAAATCTCCTACATGTGAGAAAACAAATTGTACAAAAGTTAAAAGACCCATAAAAGGCTTAACTCTATAACTTTTACGTACAAGAGAAGAGGGTAAAGCATCACCAAGATATGGAATTTCTCATGCATAGAAAACTACAAAAGCTCCTTACTAAATACCCACACAGATCGGAACACACAAGCAATGAACTCAAAAGTCACAAGTCTGACGCAACAAAAGAAGCGTTTCACACATGCATATGATCCAAGTTCTTCATGGAGGAAAAAAGAACTGAGAATGAAATTTGGGCTCACAGAACTTACTGCAGAATCTGACTTGCTAGATTTTCCAGTAGTACTAGAGCCCTTCTTTCCAGTAGTTGATGCACGGACACCAGAGTTAGTACGACTTGAACCACCAGCCTTCGCACCACGAGTAGTAGTATTTGGTCTGGTGGAACCACGAGCCCAAGCCCCATCCTGTGGGGATTTCCTCATACCAACTTGACCAGCCCTTGCAGGCCTTCTACTTGAAGAGTCCCTACTTGGAGGCCTCCATACATCAGGATCATCCATGGGAGGAGCTGAAGAAGTTGGGTACTCATCTAATGGTTGAAAAACAAATGATGATTTAGCATGAATTGGAGGAGAAGCGGCACGCCGACCCATGGGTATTTCCTTAAAAGCCTTTCTCTCTGCATCTAACTGCTTTACAACTTCAATTTCCTCAGAAAGGGCTTTTTTCACATTCATCCATTTTGCACGCATTAAAGGGTCATCTACTGAACTAAGATGCCTAGAATTGATAAATCAGTGAAAATGAGTGAGAACCATACTGATAAAAGCATAGTTAAAAACATCAAAGATTTAAACAAGAGGAATTCTGCAGAATTTGTTCCCCCTGCGCAGGAGTACTATCAATCATCACATTTTCTAAATCTCTTTTGCTCATACATCCTTCACGGGAAATAGAAACTAAATTGATGGCAGTGTACATGGCAGTGTATGATCATTAATCAACAACCCCAAAATGCGATCCACTTCCACAAGTTATGCTCTTACAAAGACAAGTGGTCTAATTTAACTATCCTCATAAAGAACTACAAGAGCCACGATAATTCATCGTATCTCATTGCGCTACTCTCTAATTTTAACAATAAATTTAAATTAAACTGGAACAAACCGACGCAGGAAATTGTGGACCATCCTTTTAAGGGTTTTCGATTACCCAAAATAGGAAGAAACGATACCATATCTTCTTAACTTTTTAAATTTAAAATACGTTCGGCATTCTAATGCTCAAAACAATACTCCCTCGCAATAACCACCTCCACATTATTCGGTAATTTCGCACAATAACAAAACACTGGAGTTTCCTCGTATTCTACCGCACATTTCTTTCAAATTACTCGCAGCAGACCGAAAAAGGTCAGAATCACATCAATCTAACTATGTAAGATGAGAGAAGCGATTGATTCAGTAAGAAGTAGGCAAAATGCACCGAATTCGAAGCGATGGAAATATCGAAATATCAGAAAAGATCGAAAATCAGGTAACGAGAAATTTGAAGTTCTAGAGATGAAATTGGTAAAGCCAGATGGGGGAAGAGAGATTACTTGTTGATCTGAGCTATAACACCGTCAAAGAAGATGATCGAAGTTTCATACAGCCCTTCAAGAGCGTATTCCCTCGCCAATTTCAGATGGTCCTGAAATCCCACCAGTGTATTGCTCCCCATTATCTTTCAATCCGTCGCTCTCTCTCTCTCTCTCTCTAACTGGCAACTCCTGAGAAAACCCTTCAACTCATGTAAATGTAGAAGAAAGAAAGCTTCAGAGTTCCTCTCTCTCTCTCTCTCTTCTTTCTCTCTCTAACAAGTCGATGAAGCGAACTATGACAGAGACGTATGAGCTTTCAGAGTCCAAGGAATGAGAAATCGGAGAAGAAGATAAAATTACTGAAATACCCTTGGGCTTCTTATGCAAGAAAAGTCCATTATTCGCCTTTAGGAAAGGTTTGTTAGGACCGTTAGGAATGTAGGGCCGCCCACTAAAATTTGAAGTTTTAAAAAAAGTTGGGCCAAAATGGGCCCGCTATAATTTGAAGTTTGAACTTGGGCCGCAAATGGGCCCACTTCCACTTTTTTCTAAAGTTTATTAAATAATTTTTAATTACATTTTTTACCTTAGATTTTCCACTTAATTTCCATTCAGTCTTGAGTTTTCAAAACTAACATTTTTTATTTTTTATTTTTGAGATTTGAACTTAGTTTTCATTTGATCTTTCAAATTTAAAAACCGACATGTTTGGTCCTCAAGTTTTGAATTTAATTTCTAAGTAGTCCCTAAGTTTGAAATTGATTTTTAATTGGTACCTTAGTATACAAAATAAAATATATAATATGAAATTTCCAACTCGTTTAGAAGGTATATATCAACAAAGTCATATGTTAACTGTCACATCATTATTTCACTGCCACATCATTATTTCAAATTAAACTTCGATGTTACTTTTGAAATCTCTAAGAACCAAATCTATAATATATATAAATATATAAATAAATATTTGCTTAAATAAATGTTACTTTTAAGTATATATAAAAACGCTTATGAAAAAATGTAACCAAACATATGAGTGTTTAAATTCTAAACAATTTTTATACAAAATGTTTTTTAAAAAATGCATTTTTGAAAAATATTTAAATTAAAATGTATTCCAAATGGACCCTAAATGTATTCAATTGTCTGTAAATTTTTTATTTTATTTTATTTACTGTATCTATAGTAGAAGTAGGTAGTTTTTTAGTTTTTTTTAGAAGGTAGTTTTTTAGCCACATTTTGTGGTTTAAAACTGATTAGTGTGTAACTGTTCTAGGGGTATTTAAGTCCCCATTGTCATCAATAAAATAACAACATTATTTGATCTTGATCTACTTTTTAGAAATCTGGAATTTGTTGTATTGCATAGTGGAGGTTTGAATCATCAACTTCTAGGATGCTAATAAGTACTTTATTTAATGGAGCTATGTTCAAATTAACAATAATAATTCAAACTTAAGAACATTTCACCTATAATACAAATGTCTTAATCGTTGTGTTATATGTTAACTTTTTTTACTCAATTTATATTAATAGTTGATTATACTCACTTTTTCTACTTTTTTTTTTATAACTGGTGGGGTGAAGATTTGAACCACAAACCTTTTGGTTATCAGTAGCAGTTTTATGTCAACTGAGTTATGCTCATGTGATGGAATGTGACATTTTGGTCATTTTTTAATCACTAGTAAAAATCCCAAAGACCAAAAATGTATTTTAACCTTTTTTTACTTTGAGTGGCTTGCATTAAGTTTTAAAAATGAACTTTCATTTTGATGTATTTTTAATCGGTTAGTTTAAAAGTAATACTTAAATAACAAAAGATCATATGATAATTAAAATTGAAAGGTTAGGGAACTTGATGGAAACATTTGAGAGAAGACAACTTTATATAAACAAAAGAGTCATGAGAATGTGAATGATGTTTTGTGCCACATTTCAATAAATATTATTACATAATTCTAACTTTTTTCTTTTAATGCCAATAGGGTGGGAAGACTGAAGATTTATTCAAATGCAGCAAGTTGAATCTCTTGTCAACTTTGCCACTGGGGACCTTCAAATTTCATCTGTTGAATCATAAATGGAGAACTTGCAATCACTGTACCATTCCCTCACTGCACAACTCTTCCAAACCTTTCCTCAACCTCTCGGCAGCAGCTCGGCAATCGTCCTCCACCAGACCTCCAAACGAGATCCGGAGATTCCCCGGCGACCCACATGCTGATCCAGGGATCACGACGATCCCATGTCGACGCGCGAGCCAAAGAACAACTTGATGATCGTCAACGAACTCGTCGGGAAGCTTGGCCCAGAGGTATATGGCACCCTCCCCTCCTTTTACAGCGCCTTGTCCAAGAGGGGAGAGTGCTTCTAGAATGATATCTCTGCATTTCACAAGGTCTTTTACTTGGTCTGTGACCCACTCTGGGCCTAGCTTCAGAGAGTGGAGAGCAAGATGCTGTGATAATATAGAAGCACAGATGGGAATGTTGTCCTGAACTTTTAGAAGTTGAGCTGCAAAGCCTTCAACTTCTGTAGGGTATGCTATCTGCTTGCATATTTCAATCATCAGTTACGACTACACGTAAATTAACAATGAATAGATACGAGAGTGAGAGTGAGAGTGAGAGCGATCGATGAGACGAGAGTGTAACTTACATATCCAACTCTCCATCCCATCATTCCATAAGCTTTTGAAAAGGAGAAAATATTGACAATATGATCCCCTTCCACACATGAATGTTTTAAGCCATCAAACATGAAGTACCTGCAACAACAGATTTCAGGACCTCAAAAAACTGTCATTCTACTCTCTAAAGCAATGACAAGTTGAACACACACAAAAAATTGTTTGTAAAGATGATAGTGTGCTCATGAATCTATAAGGAACTGCAAATTTTAATGAACTTACTCATAGGTGTTATCCACAACAAGCCAACACCCAGCCTTCTTGCAAAGATCTGCTAATCTCTACGCAAGTGCCAAAAAAAGAAGCAAATAGTTGGTTCAGGTAACATATAAAACAGAGAGAAAAAAAAAGGAAAATAAAAGGCATATCAAAACATATATGGCAAGAGTAACAGGGAGACGAGAGAATCAGAAACCTTGAGAAGAGGATCCGGAATATAGGTACCAGATGGATTTCCAGGATTAACAACAGTGACGAGTTTAGGGGTTGGTTTGGCTTCGGATAGTGTTTTCTCTAACCAGTCTGAAAACCGAAACATGATAAAAAAAAAAACTGAGTCGAACAGCAGATAAATCACCATAAAAGGCTGCTTTATCATATGAATTATGTTAAAAGCAAGAAAAAGAATAATGTCCCTGACAATAATCAATTCATATCATGGAATGAAGTAACTTCAAGCGTAAAACAGTGTTGCCCTCTATTAAGGACGACCAACTTGAATACATGATAGAAGATTATCATCAAACAGTACTCTACTAAGTGGATAATAAATATATTTACACGGTGTAAAAGCATACAAGAATTTTGATCCTAGAGAGTTCTGATCAAGCAAGAGCAAGAACTATGGTCTTAATTCTCACGCCCCAATTAGAAGATTGTTCAATGACACCTCTAGAAATTTTGCTCAACTGTGGGAAGTCATAATTTTTGTTCCTTCTTGTGTGAGGTCTGAATTATTTTGTAACTGGACACACAACACTACATCAACTAAAGACCCTTCTTGCACAGCTTCATTTGCATAGGTCATCTAAAAAGAATTCAGAATAACATCTACCAGGTCAACTGCTGAACTAAAGATCTCTTTTGTAAAAAAACTAATACAGATGTTTTAAAATCCTGTTTAAGCAGACAAGCAGAAGCCTAACCTTCCAGTTCCAGCTTCAAATTATACATCACACATGAGAGCAGAAGCTTGAATATTCTTTTTCATATTTATATCCATATAATTTTTTTAAATAATGAGAGCAATGAAATTACAAAGACAGGGGCCACACAGAAAGGGCTAAAGACATAATGAATGGCTACAATTTTAATCAAGTAAAATGGTTACATATATGTAATCAACCTGTAAATACTAACCTGCATCTGGATAAAGCGTTTTCGGGTCACCGGGACCTACCAATATATTAGTGACACCAGTCATTTGGAAAGACATGTAGGCATTGAAGTAATATGGAGCAAACATAACCACAGAATCCCCAGCATCACACAATGTAAGAACAAGATTCACGAATGCCTGCAGTAAAATAGGCGCTATATTTTACAATAAGAATAAAATGGATACTGGATAGAAGTAGTTAACAGAAGAAAGTGATCCAAAAAGAAAAGCTAATAATATATGCAAAGCAGCGCAGTGTTGCACTTATGTTCATCAACCGAGCCATGGCACATCATGTCTAACAGATAAGTATGCTCTAACTTAAGCTGGGCATCCTTGCTAGTTTTGAATAATTATTATAAACAATATCAAATGATCTGCACTATCCTCACCTGATTTGCTCCAGCTGTAACCATTACAGAGGACTTGTACAGTTTATTTTCCTGATGCAACTGCAAAACAAACAAAATGTCAAATAATTAAGTTACTCCATGATTTTCCAGTTCCATAGTACGAACAAGAATCCAATTTCAGAGAAACAACATTCTTGTCATGTTAAAGAATAAGAAAGATGACAATATGGAAAAATAGACAAGAGACAATCTTTTCAACATGTCAGAAGCCAATAAAATGGTTAGTTGTGCAGAGCAAAAGCCAATAAAGTGAGTACAAATATAAATTACCAAATGTTGAAGCAAACCATCCATCAAAAGAGATAAAAGAAAAACGACTTCATATAGCAACTCACAAATACTGGATAGGACAACGTCGTATAGAGAGCTACAAAGGCAAGGAGAATGATCTAAAGACTATGAGGCTGCAAGCAGCAGGACGAAACATTATAACCTGGATCATATCGTGAATGAGAGATGTGAAATTAATATTACTGTATGTTATGCATTTCAGTTAATCGGGAAACCAAAATGGCCAGAAGTCTGAGCAATTGGGATCATTTTTACCTAATAAAATAACAGTCAAACTTTAGAAACGAAGAGGCAATGAAATTTGAACCCTCTTTTGTATATTCCCTCTATAATATCACAAGGAAGTTAAATATGCGAACATTAACATGTAAACCATTGAAAATATAAATAGATTGAAGGTAAATCCCAGCAAAGGCAAAGCAATTAACTGTTTTCAATTCAGTAAAAACTAGAAGGATCAATTCAAGAAGCTAAATGACTTTGACTGATCCAAGCAACTGTAAGTACCGGATTGTTGATTACAAAATTCAGCATTCAGCTCTTCATTCTCCTTCATTGGCACAAGCTTCTTTGGATCGAATAAAAAAAATTGCATTGACTCTCATTAGTATTAACATCTACTTCCATCAATCGAATTTTCTTTTGGTATCTTTGGTGTGAGTGTAACGGCCGAATTTTCAGGGATGTTTCTTTAAACTTTGCTGCTTTTTGGGATTTGATTTTATTCAATGTTTTATATTGGTGTAAATGTAAACACCCATTTAGTGACTATAGTCTATCCTCTTTACTTTCCAATTGGAACTCTTTCATGTAATGATCCTTTTTGGGAGTTTTTTCTCCCTTTATTTCATTTATCAATGAAATGTTTCTCTTCTCAAAAAAAGTATTAACATCTACTTCCAATGATGAACTTAGGGAAGGTACCAACTACCAAAACCTTGAAATGACTCATCAACATCAAATAGAGCACAGAGATCCAAATGCATGTCTTTGCCCCCCAGTAGAGTGAGTAAACAAAATAAAGATAAAAATGTATATACCTTTTGTATCAGCGCCTCTCTCAGCTCTGGGACACCTTCATCAGCCCCATAGCGACTGATTGAAGGCTCCCAAACAAGTTCTGCCACCTTATTCAATGCCTGTTTTGGAGGTTTCCAATAGACCACTCCCTACAGCATGTAGAAATAAGAACTTTAAGTGCCAGAAAAGAGGCAGCCAGGAATGAAAGCTGCATGTGTAAGGATTGTTAATTTGGTTCAAAGACCGTAACAGTATAATAGTTTAGTTCAAAGTTTCGGAACTAGACATTTGAGATGAATTACAAAAGTCGGTTTTCTCATTTTACTTTCTATTCCAGTTTGGTGGATTACCACTGCTCAAAAGGAAAATAAGGGAAAAGAAAAGTTTGAACCATGCGAAGACTATTTAATGTAGAGAGAAAGATATCCATTTTATGGGAGAATAGAGTTTCCAGAAACCATTTTTTAATAACTTTGCTAGATTCATTTTGGTTAAAGTTCACCCCTGTATCAAAATCGACATCCAATGGCTTCCAACCCCAATAAACAAAAAGAAGATTCTCCTTGTACAACACAAAAGACCATATAAAAATATATATGGCCAGCAACACCATGGCAGCATTGAGAAACCAATATAGACCTTTTTCCACAATTCGAAACTCCCCCATCATCATAAAACAGGCAATTGAAATGAAACACTAACCTGGGCAAGTGACAAAACATTTTTACTTCCTCGAACTAATTCCTGAATCTGCAAAAATTTTCACCATCCATTATTCAATAATAATCTATCACCCTGACCAAGAAATAACCACGCACGCACATTTAGATAAGGAAACACACACCAAATAGAGAGAGAGATTTAAACAATTAATCTGATTATAGTAAGATAAGGCTCAAATACCTTAACCATGATAGGCATCTCGGTCTCCAATGCCCTTCTCGCAAGTCTTCCATAGGAACCCATTTCCCTATCCTTTTCCTCGCCAACCCCAATAGTTTCGACCCCAAAAAAGACCCCTTAACTTAAAAGTTACACTACTTTCTCCACCGATCTCGAAACCCCAAAAGAACCCAGATTCTGAAACTTTCCTAGAAACTCAAATAAATAAACTATAGATTATTTTAGCGCTTTTTACCAAAGACCCACCAACCCAAAATGCCCGAAACTCAAATGTTGAAGGCCAGAAAGACTGCTTTTCTACGAAGGTTTCGGGATAGGCACGCCCTTGAAGAACGCCAATGTACAAATAATAACATATGATTCTCGTCAAAGATAAGGGAAAAGAAAAGCCAAAATACTTTTGATCTCCCTCTTTTTTATTCTACTTTGGGGAGTGGAGTGGGTGGGTTGGGCTACAATACACGCTATTGTGAACTTTTGTGCGTTACTTTGACTTCTCTGGCTCGAAGCTCACTGGCTTTGTCCGTTTTCACCCCAGAATATGCCAAAATTTTGCCCTCTAAGCTAGAAATCTTACATGGGTCTCTCAATTAGAGGACCCTTACGAAGAAAGTTTCATTTCCCACCCTCCCACCGCACCGCTCAGAATTAAAATCCAGTAAAATGGAGAAAGAACGAACCCCTTTGGTTAAAAAACCTCAAAACAGAAGAACCCCAAAACAAATCCAAGTTTTGTGGTGTTTATTTTGACTCTGTAAACCCTGTTTTTCCCCATTTTTATTGGTTAATATGCTAACTTTTTGAGAAGAAAAAAAAAGTGTTTTTGGGCATTATAATATTGGGTTTTGAATCAACCAATTTCTTGGACGGCAGAGACAAAAAGACCTGCTCTGGCTGGCTGCTGGACCCAAGTTGAAAAATGAAAAACTCTTATCTTTCTCTCTTTCTTCCTTTTTCTTCTTTTTCTTTTTCTTTGTCAGTGTCTGGGAGATGACAAAGGAGTACTGGTACTCTCTGTTCCCTTGCATCGATCAATCTGCGCTCACTTTGATAAATTCATGCAACTTAATATGGACTTTTTTTTTTTTTTTTACAACATGTGGCGCGGAGATTGAACTTCTGACCTGTTGGTCGAAATACAAGTCAGTTGAGTCATACTCTTGTTGGACTATTCATCTCATTTTTCATCATTTTTTTTATGACATTTCTAAAAAAGAATTCAAAGTACTCATCTTTTGGCATACATATTTTAATTTTATTCTTTCTGAATTCTATTGATAGTTTCACAATTAAAAAAAAAAATCAATAAAGGGTATGCTTAAACATAGCTCCTATGCTTCAATTCATCGATCTAAATATAGCTCACTTCGTATTTATACTAAAAAAAGGAGTAAGAAATTCCAACCTCCCACTTTAGGATAAAGAAAGGAAGCACTATCTTAACTATGAAGTATAAGTTTAGTAAATATGACTCCTATCTAAACTTTAAACTTTAGATATATTTTGAACTAAAAAGGGTTTTTACATCTATGTATAAAGAACCTACCTTTATATTTATACTTTGAAGAGATGCTTTTGATTGATTCCTTTTGAAGATTAAGTAGGTCTTTTTTTTTTTTTTTGACAATATAGGGGTGGGGGATTCGAACCACAGACCTCGTGGTTATCAGTACATATTTATGCCAGTTGAGTTATGTTCTTTTTGAAGATTAAGCAGGTCGTTTTTTAATAGTGTTGGTTTCTATATAGTAAGTTTAAGGGAGAAAAATAACTTTTATCTCTAAACTGGGCAAGTTATCAATTTTCACCCCTTTCAATTTCATCAAATATATATGACACTAACCAATATAAATGTTGCATTTTTTACCCTTTGATCAATTTTCACTAATTTACCCACTAATTTTCATCGATAAGCAATATAAATATCTAAAAAAATCACTAATGTCAACAAAAATCAAGCTTTGCACATCTTTGATCGATACACAAACCAAGCATTGAATAACTATATCCAAACTCACCAAAATAAATAAATAAACTCTAATTTATTCTGATGTGAAATCCTATTAATTTCAAAGTAGAATTTTTTTTATAACATACGAGGTTGGTCGAACCGTTGACCTCTTGATAAGGGTACAAACTTAAAATCAGTTGAGCTATGTTCATGTTGACAATTTTGTACCAGACATGTTTTATAATTCACCTAATGTATATGAGAATACTTGTTTTAACAATTCTTTAAAATGTAAAAATTACAACACTTTTTCAAATTTAAAGTAAATATTGCAGTGTCAAAGCGAGTTTAGTTCAGCGGTAATTGGCATGTACTCTCGACTAATAGGTCAGAGGTTTGAATCCAATTTTGCAGTACTTAGCTAAATTTAAGGTGAACTTGAACGAACTTGAACGTTTAGGATAAAATTGATGTTATCTGCCACGCTTAAGGTAAAAATGGTTTTTTTTTTTTTTTCTTTTTCTTCCTCTCTCTCTCTCTCTTTTTTAGAATGTGGATTGATGAAGCTCAATTGTTGGATTATTATTTATTTTAGAGATCAACCAGCTGCACTTAATGAAACAAATATTCTGATATGTTAGAAAGAATGGAAGAGAATCCTATTCCAACTTGTCTTGTCTTTGCTTCTTTAGCCTCCTCATTTATCATCAAATAGAAATTTTGAAAAGAAACTAAAAGACTGTAGCCAGGGAGTTGAATTTAAAATGTGCTGCATGTTCGTTGGTCGAAATTTGAAAATATGTTTAAATAACCATTCATTAAAACAAAGTTTGGGGAAAAAGAAAACTTTTACTCGACTTTCAATTCCTTCGCACCTCAAACTTGCTAAGTGTTGCAATTTAAACCTTAAACTTTAGAAGGGATAATAATTTTTACCCTTGAAATAAGTTTTTTTTCAAAAAAAAATTGTAAAGAAAAAGTTTTCTTATATGCATTCAATGAAACATATATATGGTATAAAATTGATAGGATTTCGAAGAGGAGGAGGAAGAAGAAAACGCTAGAGCTCAATCTTTGTCGAAAATTGTGAGTTTTGACAAAGTTAGTCAATGGTTAACCTATGTATTAATCAAACTTCATTTTATCCAAATTTTGATTTTATTGAAATGCGTGAGTTTATTGAGATTTCTCATTTTTTTTTTTCTTTTTTGAGAGAATTCTCATTTAAAGAGGGTGAGTAAGATGAGTTGAGAAACGGCAAAAATTAAGTTTAATTTCAAGGGACAATAACCGTAATCTCCATCTCTGAATGTGTAATGGAAAAAAACCACTCCTCGTCCCACCCATGCCCCTACTAAATAAGGATTCCTATCTCAACCCACAAGGAAAAGTGACACCAGTAATTGCTTTTTCGTTTATCAATTTATAATAGATACAAAAATGAATATCATTAGTTGAGTAAGCCAATATGGCAAGCTTACTCAAGCATGTTTGCATATTGAGTTAGCACTCCAATAGTTTTTATAGACGTGACTGCTCCTATGACCTATTCATGTTATCAAGAGTGTTAGGGTGTGTCGTGTTATATCACACCAAAGTAACGACGCAACTAATTGATGTGTAATACAACCACATAGACCTCATTGATATGAACCAAGGAACTATGCCAAGACTTCAATATCATAAGATCCATCCAAGGTTCTTGTATCACTCATAGTCGCCTCACAATCTTACCCCTTCCTACTTGGCTGCCAAGACTAGCACTTCCAAAGTGAGTCAATGTCATACCCAACCAATAAAAGCACTTCTTGATCCCACCTAATAGGCCACGTGATCAAAGGCAACCCAATCTTGCCTAATAGGATTGGTCGGTAGCTGACTAGGCTGTGAAAAGGTCAATCTTAATGGTAAGCTAAAGTGAGTTGGCAAAGGTAACCTAGGTGAGAAGAGATAATCTCATTGGCTCATCTGGTCAAAGCAAGTGTGGTGGTGAAAAAAAAAAAAAAGTGTCTTGGTTGTACTTGCTGAGGTGGCAGGACCCAATGTCCACGTAGGTTATTACTTTCTATTTTGAAATTTTCACTCATAGCAAAAGTTAGTATTTCTCAAGAAAGATAAGAAGCTGAGCAAAAATATGAAGTGTACATAAACATCATGTAATAAAACACCAATCAATTTATTAAAACAACACCAGAATACAACGCCCAAAATTCTGCCGAAGCTCAACAAACTAAGCATATAGAGAGAGCAAAACAATGAGACAAAGTCTGGTTCATAGAATTCATTAAGAATTTTCCTGTCTCAAAACGGACGGGTCAAACTTTGGCCAAGTGAACCAAAGTACAAGATTAGCAGTAAATACAAAAAAGAAATCTTGGGTGGCAATTCTACATGGTCTTACAGACAAAGCTTCCTTCTGTCAATGTATATTCAACGGCCAATCTCCACCCGGCACGAGATCAATTGGGGAGGAACATGACCAAAGTAACAGAACTATAAACAGAAAGCTTCAAAAAAAAAAATGTAAGAGAAAGAATGTTAATGGGAAAGGGTAAGGATTAACATTAGACATCAGGCTTAACATGTAGAGTTAATGACAAAAAAGAATCTACTCCAGGGAGAATCTCTAACTTCTATATCAAGTATATATGTAACTGTTGGCAAATTGTGGATGGTTGGCCTTCATCTAACACGTGGTTCTGAATAGCGTATCAAGTAATTTCGGAGAAGACAAAGTTGCGACGGCTTTGAACTGTTATTGAGACAACAGTTCGTGAGAAAACACATGCATATCCAAGGAACAAGATATGGTTTATCAGACTTATTCTAGTACTCGTTTACCTTTTCTTGCCGATACTTGACGCGAATCGAACTGAGAGGACAACCATTTGTGTTCAACTGTAAATCTTGTAAAGCAAGAACAGTTTGTTGCAGATCCGATGCTTTATACGAGGTATAATATTCCAGTGTTGAATTCTGTCAGAAGAGAATAAAATTAACAAGTCTAGCAAGTTTTTAAGGACTACTTGAATAAAAAGGATAAATGAAGGGACAATGCGTACCCATGGGTGACTCGACTGATCCAACGTCCACTTGGAAAGAAATACAGCTGATGCAGCTATAACCGAGGGAAGAAAATTCAAGAAACCGTAGTCAACCAGTGTTAGTTCGGCTAGATAGTTGGCGAGGCACTCGAGTTCAAGACTAGGGGTCTGCAAATCAATTGAAGTCAAGAAATATAAGCTTTGCCTATAAGACAGAGAAGGCAAGGAAGCTCCTAAAACTATCAAGCAACGCATTACAATCACCTCATTATTACCTTATAAGTCGTTTGTGCAGCTCGAACATATCTCCTGAAAATCAGAAACATGCACAAATAAGGACACCGAACCTATATACACAAAAAGTTATGTATGCACTGCCTTGCTTGCGGAGTGGATCACAGCAAAAATACCTGAGGAAAGATTTTGCAGTTGGTGCAGAAAGTTGAAAGCCCATATGCTTCAATATTTGACCTTCCATATTCAATACCTAAAAAAGAATCACCAAAGAAACTTTTAAATAGCAGAGAACAAAAGAAGAAACCTACTATTGTATTACAGCCACACTCCTAAACAATCCAAACCTGGCCTTAATCAGGTTTCTAGAGGAAAACGATGTAACTCTTGAGAAAATATCTTACCATCTAGCGTTGTTAAGTTCAATCTACAAACGAAAATAATTATCTGGTGGAACATATCCATGAGACTAGGAAAGTTCAGTCTAGAACTAGCTCACTATTTAAGGCAGACCACACAACAAATTATTCTATCAATAAATATGTTTCTCTTCCAAAGAGCAGTAAACATCCTGTGCTACTTATCAAGTTAAAAAAGGATATTGTTTTCCTTCCCATTTCATTCCTTTCACTAGAGCCTTTCTTTTCACCTAGAATCAGCCGTTCGACCACTCAGCAAGCAATGATTAACATCGTTTCATCTTTTTTGAGAGAACATTGATTCATCTTATATACCATCCACTGTTCTGTATGGCAAATACATCATACCTCCTCTTTTGTGTAGGTGCTGTCAGTGATGAAACAAAAGTCTTCAACACGTGGTGCACAAATTTCTTCATACTTCCTGGGGGGCACAAGGACCACTGTTGTTACTTCCACCATATTCAAATTAATATAGCTAAATATTTTTGGATGAGCTTTGGCGAGTTCTCATATTAAATAATACTTGCAAGATACTTGTTATGAGCATTTAAATTTGTTCACTTAATATCATCAATAGTTGCAGACTGCAAGGGTTTTATCACTTAGCCTAGAACACAATTTAGACTTTTGGATGAAGTACAGACAACTATGAACTAGATCTGAGAAACTTACGAGGCAATTAACATGCAAGTGATACCCAACAGTTGAAGCTTTTGTCTCTCGATGTAATTTTGGGAGAGAAACCAATCAATGAAAAATACAGTGAGGTAGAGTGTATCTGGCACTAATTTGTATTCCTCCGATACCTGAAACCAAGACTGTTGATCAGCCATTTCATGGGAACTCTCTTTCTTTTGAGTTTCGAGGTATAAGTTTGTTAAAATTTAAAAAAATTGGAAGAACTAGAAGAGGATAACAGGAACGCAAAAATCATCTACAGCTTCATGAAATCAAATTATTAGTTTATGAATTCTTTTTACAAACAAAAGAATAAATAAATAAAAGAAGGCGTAATGAAGCAACACAAACCTCTACAAGCCAATCAACCAATATCCCTCGCATGCTTTGTGTAATATCGGTTTGCACTGTTTCCATGAAATTGGGACGCGGCCTTCTGCTTAGCTATAGAGAGGAAAATGAAACTGGTTAAAATAATAGAACCTTTTAGTTTAAAGCAAAGTGGGAACCAAATTTGAGTCATTTTATCAGGGAATTGAAAGAATATATGGCCTGAGATCAATTCTTCATTCCAAGTACATTCAGTTTTTTTCTTAGAACAAGAACTTTCAGATCCTCAAGGCACAAAAGCGATGGTCACATCATCCTAGTACAAAGATTATGAGTTGATTGATTACCTAGGTCAAATTTCTGTTTAAATCAGAAATCAGAACAAAAAAAATGGTGTTTGCGATATGAACCAAAATCAGAACCACAATGTATTGCAATATAAAAGATAAAAGAACTACATGATAAACCAAGTATTCAAGGTACTTGGACCCTCCCTCTCTTGAGATCACTCAAGCTCTAAACTACTGAATTAATGGCTAATCTTTCCCTTTCCCACTCCCTCTATTTATAACCCAACACTCTGACAAACTCCTTAACTAATTGTTAATATACCCTTCCTAATATTCCCAATTCCACCTTACTCACATTCCTATCAATTTGTCATTTCAAATAGACGGATTAAATTACATGTAAGGTTGATTGTCTGGGTTGAAGAAAGTGTGAGGTATCCAAATTTAGAAAACACCAAATACTAATATATTGCAATATCAAAAGGAAACTACAATATAACAATAGCCTTTCGAGAGGGTTACCTCTCTCCCAAAGTCCCAGACTAAGACAATACTCAAAATCATCCACCCCTCTAAGGCTCCTAACTCCCCTATTTATAATCAAGACCCCCTAACTAATTACCAAGACACCCCTATCTAATTACCACTGTGCCCTTACTACTATTCTAGTACTATTCCCCATATACCTCTATTAGTACTCTCACAGAAAGCGATTGAGGAATCTTAATGCTCCATTCCATATAAGGAAACATGACATTCTTCAACCACAACAACGTGCAGCTTTAGAACTATAGGGTCATTTTGATGGCTTGCATCCATCGGATGTTATTACTTGGTAATGTCTTCAAATCTCATAATGTTGAAACTGCTCAGAACATGAAGCAACATCCATATAATTAAAACCTTTCTTAGAACTCATAAATCAAAGATTATCGGACAGAGAAAAGCATAGAACTAAAATCATTGATATTAGCATTTCTTATTTGGATCCTAACTTATCAGAGCCTCTTATGGTCAATATAATCATGTTTATGCTGAACAAATATTGCCTCCTTGTATTGTCAATGTCAATGCTATAACTGCAAGATCCTTTTTGTTCTTTTCTTTATTCACGCTGAACATGAGCAAAAATGCCATATGAAAAATAGAAACTGAAAGTAGATAAAACCAACAGAATCAATATCATATACCTCAGCAACACGTAAATTGTTGTAGATATCATGGGCATAGACCGTGCACAGTTGAGCATCTCTGTCATTACAATCAATGTCTGTAATGTCCAGGTTGCTTCTTGTCCCCAGAAGCAACACTTTCTCTGTTGTTTCCATTTCCAACAAATATGACGTCAGCAGTTTTATATGTTTAGAGGCGACAACGTTATCCAAACTTGAAAATAAGAACTTCAATGTAATTTATTTATCTTATCATTTAAAGAAGAAAACTCTAACGTCAAATTGTTTTTACTTAGATACATATTGTTGCTTGAACTATTGCTTCGAACATTGTTTCAGATGTATCCTGAAAGCTCAAACACCAGCATTCTTATTAGTAAAGTATTCACAATACCAACTTCATTAAATGTGTGCTCCGAACATGGCTTTTATAAGCAGGGAAATTAGCCTGGTTTTTGAAGAGTAAAACCGACTTTGTTTTATTGAACGGTCAGCTTAAACAAACCAAACTAATTAATTCCCTTTCATAGTTATTAAAAGAATTGCAATCAAATTACAACTTTTATCAGCTTATAGTGCTCGGTATCGAGTGAAATGCATCTAGGTTATATACCAAAATAAGGATAAGGGGAAAGTGTGTTAAAAAAAGAGATCAACACATAGAATAGAAAGCTGAATTAGCTTTATTCCGCTACTTCAAAGAGTTATGAATGTGTTCAAGTTTAGAGAACAAAAAGTTAAGAATAGTTACCTTTATTTTGAAAATTTTGAGACTCTGAAGGGCTTTGAGACCTCCAATTATCGTCCCGAAGATCACTAGTGACCTCTTCCTTTATACCACCTACTCGATGATGTGTCTCATGATCTTCAGAATTACTTGAATGTTCAACTTTCAACTTAGCTTTCAATTTGACATTCGCTTGTACACCTTGTGTTCTAAGATCAAGAGGGATCTTGGAGTAAGCCACACCAACTGATGAAGCTCCTTTGGCTCTATGATCAAGAGGAACCTTGGAGTTAGCCACACCAACTGATGAGGCTCCTTTGGACTTCTTGACACGGTTTTTGACTGTTGGCTTACTACTATTGGCCTGTTAGGAAAAAAAAGGGTAAGTTCCAGTGCAACAAAGTTGCATAACTTTGCAAGATATCTGTCTATTATGTCCTCAAGCAAGTAAAACCTCGTATAAGAATGGCCATGCAAATGCACAAGGTTAAATACTACAGTGGCCCACAAGACATGGGAAAGAAATTCAAAGAAACTTTATTAGCCCCAAGACATGGAAAGATTACTGTAAGATTCACAAAGATCCCGAATCAAATACTGTGGAGAAAGAAAACTAGGTCACCTGAATTTTAGCTGCATCGAAACATTTTGAATATGAAGGCTCACAGCATATATTGCTGACATCCTGAAGCACGGCCCTCCTCTTACATGGCCGAGATGATTTAGCAATAGAATGGCAGCTATTTTCTTCTGAGGCAGCTCTTTTCAGATTAGCTCGTGCAACCCGCCTATCCTGTTGATGTGCAGGAACTTTTGGAGGCAGCTGTGCTGATGCACTAAATGCAGCAGCCCGAGCACGTGTAATTCTACCAGGGAATTCTCCAATATTAGCCCTGATGTGATTTTCTTCTTTTCTCATATTTGAAGGTCTCAAAGAAGATTAAATCATCCAAATGCATCTGAGTAAAACCTGTTGTAAAATGAACAGCGCTCAAGTAGTGAGCTTAACACCAAAACTGTGTATTGTCAAGCTTTTTCAAGATATTTCCATTAAAACAAATTTCAAAAAGGTCTTATAGATTTGATGGGATAGAAGAAAAATAGTGAAGTTCCATGGTACATGTACCCTTTGAATGTTTAAAATCCTAATAAAAAACCACTATGGTAGCTGCAATTTTCAAGAGGACTGTTTGATTAAAATAGTGCACGCTTTTCACATATGGCAGAACTACCACAATGTAGTATTAATCAGAAGCCATGATTGAGAATACATTGGAATGCCACTGGATGATGGATAATAGATTACATACACTTGAGATTCACCACACATAAGTGTGAAATAAAGGCCGTTTCTAAAGAAATTAGAAAGATTGGCAGAAACAATAGGAAATCAAAAGTAAAAGATGCTGGTTTAACCAATCTAAAAGACCAAAGATCCCATATGAGCTTCTAACATCTTGTAATTCTTGAAATGCCAAAAGGTAGTAAAACTGAACCGACGTATTATGACAAATGACTCAAATTAACTGTACCTAGTAATACCTCCACCATGCTCATCGACAGTGCAGTGACCAATCTTAGAGAATACAATGAGAAAACTTAAGATTAGAAAACTGTGCAGGTTAAAAGACTGATGGACATTATTTCAAGAGAATGTGATGAAAAATACGGATTCCCAAGCATTTCACCAGTAAAAAAAAACAACAAGAAAATTGGGAGACAAAAGTAACAAGTAATCAAGGTGCTTGGTCTCCAAGAATGTAGAAGATAAAAGGGGCAAAATCAAAGGATCTACACAATGTCTTGCTCCAAATCAAAGTTTTTCAGTAGCGTAATAATTCACATTCTTGCATTAAGTCCAAATTATTAGAATGTCCATTTCCTTATTACACAATCTTCTAAGAAATAATTCAAGCCCAAATTCGACTTCTTTCTCCAAATTCCCACAATCATCAAAAAAACCCAAACAACCCAGCTAAAAATCCCCAGAAAACCCATGATTCCAACGCATCAAATCCATCCCCAAATCTTCAAGAAGACCAACTCCACTCCGCCCTAATCCACAGCGACCAAACAATCGCGAAATCAAAAAGATGCGGACAAGAAACAAAACCTGAATCTATCTTCCAAGCTCCAAGACCTCCATTGGAGCTCGAGATGAAGATCGAAAAAAGTCGAATCAATACAAGAATACTGGAGAGAAAAAAGACAGCGTAGTGTGGGTGAGTAAAGTTGGAATGAGAGTGAGCGGGATGAAATGGAAATTTGAAACACAGAGTAAGGGCAAGAAAAAAAAAAGAAAATGAAAAGATTCAAAAGAACAAAATTAAAAAGAAAAAAAAAAAAGGAAAAACAGTTATTAATAATAATATTAAATGAATAATCGTGTTTTAATGGCGTTTGTTGTTTTGACCAAAAAAGTGAAAAGGACACTTCGTGGACTCGAAGCTGTCAGCTCGCGCGTGAGAACAGGTCCTCGATTTTGATCCGCCAATTTACCTTATTACCCCTTCCTTTTCAAATTTCTTTCCCACTTTTCGTCTCTTGTCGTTTCGTTTTCTTTGCATCCAACAAAAGGCTACTTTTGTAATGTCCACCTTCAGGTTAAAATTTGTTACGTGAGACAGGGCTCGGATCCTCTACTTTTTGGCGTTGTGGAGTTCTTGGGCTTAACCTCTTGGAATTTGCCACGTGGTGGATGAGTTTTGTGTTGCTTTTTTTATTGGTTAATGAACTTGAGCCTATGTAGATTTGGGCACATCTCATGTTTGTTATTATTATTATGGTTTTTAATTGAAACATGATCAGATAATTCCTTTTTTTTTCTTTATTGTGTTTCTTATGTTAGCTCCACTAATTTGGGGAGAAATTACTCGTTAATGCTATATGAGGCTAACAAATTTTTTTTCCAATTTAAAAGATTTTTTTTTTTTTGAAGGCTTAAAAGATTTTACTACTTATGTTTAGTTATTAATTCAGATTAATCACAAAATTAAATTCTTTTAGGTTTTCGTTTATTGCATTTTCATATTTAAATATATAAACTTTTAAAAGGTGTGTTTTTCTTATTTTGGTAATTGTCACTATTTTTTTTTTTTTTTGAGAAAAATACTTCATTAATCAGGGGGATTACATTACAATTCCTCAAAATGGAATGCAACCCATTAGGGATAACAGATCCCATCTCAAAACCCTCTCCTCTCATGACACAAAGAGGGGGGGACAAAAAATACAAAATCCCCGTTAACAGATGTTGCGTGTGCAAGAAGGTGCGCCAAAACATTACATGCTCTTGGACATTTTGAGAAAGAGACAACCTTCGTGGGCTTCGCAAGTGCTTCGACTTCCTCGACGATGAATGAGATCTCTAACAGGTCTAGAGAATCGTGGTTCAGCAAGTTCACCACTTCGCCCGAATCAGATTCAACCTCGATCGGCTTTGGCCAGTTGCTCCCGCCGGCGCCGATGATGCCGGTAAGACAATTTAGCCCTAATTTGATGACTTTTAATTCCAGCACTTTAATAGAGGCATGCTTGCTAATTTTCTTACACTTCGTTCCAATTAGAGACTCGTCCGAGTCACGAATTGCCAAACCGAGACCCCCTGAATTCGAGGCTTCAAACCACGCTGCATCAGAGTTTATCTTCCAATGGTTGACCTCCGGCGGCTTCCAGTTGGTGTGACTAGGATGGTCACTATTTTGTAGTTAAACTCCAACCAAATGTTATACTCCACCCCGCACAACATATATGACTTTGAGTTTAATACGTGTTTCATACCACATTATTATATATACTTTAAAATCGCAATATTGAAGTCACAAATAACAAACAAAAATGAAGAAAAATATTGAAAAACTAACACATAAACAATTAGGTTGAGACACGGATATTTCACTTTTCTTAAGAAGCTATCTGCAATGTAAATTTCTATCAATTATCAATATCAGTAGGTCTTCTTTGATTTGTACACTCCACGATATTATAATTCAATTAAAACATTGTCGAACTCAAACCACTATACAGTAGGAAGTTGAGTTAAAAGCTCTACAATAAATAACACTCATTTTTTGTCCATTGCTCCTAATAGAGCATAGGATATAGTCGTATAAATATGAACAAGTAACAAAAAAAAAGAGAGAGAGAATGTTGAAATTGTTGTGCATTGTTTTTATTTATTTTTTATTTTTTATTTTTGTTGAGAAGTTGTGCATTGTGTGTTATGACTTAGGAGTGCTTGTAAGAGAGATGTTTATGCAATAATTTTAAATTTAAAAAAATAAATACATAATTGATTAGTTAAATATTTAACAAACTGAAATAATATAATATTTTAAAAGAAACTCGTATTTAAATATTATTAAATATCTAAATATAACGAGACACAATTAACGGTAGAATAATGCGGGTAATTAAAAATGGTTAATTCTATGTAGGATCGAGACTCCAACTAACAATCGTGGTACTTGGCTAATAAAGTAGGGTTCATCCAACAAAAATTATTAATGATTTAAACATACAAGATAATAAACATAGTTGTGTCACACTCATATTTTGTTGAAACGTCTTTGTGTAAAACTCATATTAGTAGCACTAGTATTCAATTAGTGGGGTAGGGTTGCACTTGCATCCAACCAAGCTCATTCTTGATTTTACATATGTACACCAAGATGATTTAGGAAAAATAATCACCACAACCTATTTCGTGAGAAGATATTTATAATTATACACATTACTAAAATTTCAACCAATAAACATGGTGTTTAACGTATTTTTGCAACATAAAAAATGTACAAAAGCATAACTAAATTTACTTTTAGTAGTAAAACCTAGATACAATTAAATTTCGAATGATCAATAAATTGCTAATATAAATTTTAAAAAATTATCACAAAACATAAGCGTTTGATGTCAACAAGAACATAGCTCAACTGGCATAAAGTTGTATCGATAACCACGAGGTCTGTGGTTCAAATCCCCCTCCCCACATATTATCAAAAAAAAAAAAAAAAAAAACGTTTGACTATGAAACATTATAAAAAATTTATAATGTATTTGCTGCAAAAAAAAAGAGGAAAGCTTCAAGGGAAATAACAATATTGGTCTGAATGATCATTAGTGAGGAAAAAAAAAATATAATTAATTTCTCAATATATATATATATAATTCAACCCATGAACCTTGGCTCGGTTAACTTTATGGGCTAAATTCTAATTAAACTGAACCGACTGTGTTCAATCCAGTTTGCACGAGCCAACCCGCCCGGTTATATTAAATATATTGATTTTTAAAAGTATGTGGTATTATATATTTTGGTAGTTATCTAAATTATTTATTTACGTGTAATATATTCGCTAAATATATCAAATAATTCATAATCTTTTAAGTAATTATAAGTTTGGTCTTTTATATCTAGAAGTTCTCAAATTTGCCCTTAATCTATTAAAGTTTTTCTTTAAATATTTTCCGTTAAAAAAATTTGTGTTCAAATTTGTTAATATATAGAGATGATACTGTCACATTGACATTACTAGATTATTGTTTCATTTAACATATTGACATGTTATTTAGAAGAAATTAATTTTACTAATAAACAACTCATCTGCAATATTTAAGATATTGAAATATATATATATATATTTTAAAGTTTAACATGTATTCAAATATGTTAATAAAACAATATTTTAATAATAAATCAACTTTTTGCTAACAAGTTTTAACAGTTGTTTTTTACAAAGAAACCCAATAAAAAAAAGTGAATCATTAGAGATAAAATTAAAATTTTTAAAAGATAAAATGATTAAATAGAGAATTATCTACTAGAAAATATTAAAATATTGAAGTCAAAATTGATATTTCAAATTTTCAAAATACTCATGGATATATCCATAAGATATGGATATCAACTAAAATTCTTATAAACTACCCATCTTATTATTATAAATGAGATATTTTTAATGTTTCAAAGATATTTATACAAGATTTCGAAGATATTGTTCCATCTTTAATATTAATATTGAACTATAATTTATAAAAGTATAGATATATTCATGGATATTATAATCCTAACTACAAGATTTAGATGTCATCTAACCTATATTAAATTATGTTTTTCTTTTTTTCGTTCAATATACCTAAATTAAATTATGTTAATTTGAGAAGAAAAATAAAATGCTGCAGCAATGTTATTTTTAAAATCCTATCCACTTGGCATTTTCAAAATTCAAACTGCCTCTTGTCTTCAACGTTCACCCTGCAGTTTCGCCGCCGATTGGGCCGATTCTGTCCGGTAGCGGGCCTCGTCTGACCCGAAGCGGACCGATCTGGTCGGAATTTCCGAAAATTCGGTTCAATTCGGTTTCAATTTCAACAGTGTAAGAGATCGAATCTGGACCAGTTAGGGCAAAAAATGGGAACGATTCCGCGTTGAGAATCCCATCATTTCGATACAGGAAGAAGAAGAAAGTGCTGTTACAGTGAAAATTGAAAAGGGAAAAAGATTGGAAATGGATATGGGCCAGTGAGACAATCGTGTGCGAGAAAAAAGATGAATCGATTTTGAGGCGGCGGCAAAATCTGGGAGCGGAGGCGTGAGGGCAAACAACTTTCGTTAGGGAGAGACGTGAGGCGCTCAAGAGATTCAATTCAATTTGGGATTAGGTTTTCAAGTCAACATTTTAAATCAAATCTGATTCAATTACGCAAAACCACAAGAAAAATTATATCTTTATTGTTTTTTTTCAAAATTGCAGCGAGTGAAATTTAAAAGTTATTTTTTAAGGTCCGTTTAATAAATATTTGGTTTTTTAAAATTAAGTTTATAAACACTACTTTCACTTATAAGTTTTTTTTTTTTTTTTTTTTTTCTAATACCCTTCTTTTCATATTTTTAAAAACCAAGTCAATTTTTTAAAACAAAAAAAAGTAGGTCCCGTTTGATAACTATTTGGTTTTTTGTTTTTGAAAATTAAGCTTATACAAACATACTTCCACCTTTAAGTTTCTTTGTTTTAGTACTAATCTTCTTCCTTGTTTTCAAAAACCAAGTCCAATTTTGAAAAAAAAAAAAGTAGTTTTCAAAAACTTGTTTTTGTTTTTAGAATTTGACTATGAATTCAAATGGATCCTTAACAAATGATGAAAGCCATGGTAGGGAGTTTAGGAGAATACAAGCATAATTTTCAAAAACCAAATGGTTATCAAACGGGGTCATAGTTTTCAAAAACTTGTTTTTGTTTTTGGAATTTGGCTAGGAATTCAAATGTATCATTGATAAGAATGAAAATCATGGTAGGAAAATTAGGAGAAAATAAGCCTAATCTTAAAAAACCAAATGGTTGCTTTAAGTTGGTTAAATTGAAATTTAAGTTTATTTTTTGAAATTATTAATTTTACAACTTTTGAAATTTAGAGTTTAATTTGATAAACTTAAAATTTTATTTATTTTATTTTTCAATTCAACAACAACAAAAAATCAAATTTTGAAACAATAATAAGTGTCTTATTTACCGATATATAGGATAGGTTTCCTCGCTAAAAGGTATATATATATATATATATAAAGAAAAAAAATCTTATTATTTTTATAATATTGTATTTGTTTTCTTCTTAATTTATAAGACTTGCGGTTCTTGTAATTAAAAGGTAGAAGGACGACAAGGGACCATAAATGCTTTGGATATGGATGCCTCTCATATCCACATACCACCCAAAAAGATTTATGGTACTCAACCTCCTTTCCTTTATATATATATATAAAAATAAAATACAAGCAAACAAGCGAACCAAAAAAACAAACAAACAACATCCACCCTACATTCATTATCATTGGACGAGTCCCCTAGTAGTACGGATATTTTGACTCTTTGAAAAAAGAGCTAAAATTTGTTATATATGTTAGCTTAATGTAAAATTTATCGTCAAAATGAAAACAAGCTAACTAAATGTCTTTATTTTATTTCGCAATAGAAAAAATTGAGCTCGTGAGTTTAATATATACAAAAAAGGAACAAGTTGAAAGAATATCCAATTTCTATATATCGATCTATAGGGGGGTTTGGAATAGAATAAATAAGAACACAATGAAGGTTGGAAGTCTTAGCAATGATGGTGATATCCTTGACAATAGGAGTCACATTTAATATTATAACAACTTATTAATATCATAGATGGTTGGGTGTAGGAAGTTAGGACTAAGAAGAATATGTTGATCTTATGATAAGATCAAATTGTTTGAACGAAAACAAAAATAGAAATATAGGACAAACAAAGTAATATCATAACGTTGTAAAAGGTAGATCGAAGTTTCAATAATCTTGTAAATGAGATGAAAAAGGGAAGGTACAAAATTGAATTATTTCTTTCGCTCTTGAAATAGCTAGATCTTATTGTCACTAGTAATTACAACTTTATGCATAGCCTATGAGAAAATTTGTAGCCATGTGATAAGTGTGTTGATTGGCACCACATTGAGACATGGAATATATTTTCTTTGGAAAATGTGATACATGGAATGAAATATATATATATTTTTTTCATATCCATTTTTATTTAAAGGCAAGATTATGATTCTATTAAAGTCAAAGTGAATTGGAAAAGGACAACAAATCAAGTCATTAGGCAAATCAGAGTAACTATTTGAATTTAAGAAATTTTAGACAAGTTGAGAAAATCAGATAAGGGAAAGGAAAATTCAATGTCACTTATCTATCTCGTAATTTCCATATTATCTCGTTTTAGTTGGTTCTTTAGATAAAAAACCAACTTAATATTAGTAACCACATAAAATTATCAATTTCAAGTTTTTTTTTTTTTTTTTGCTAGCAATTAAATGACACAATATCCTCCCAATAATTTAGACCTTTCTTTTAAGGTGTCATTAAGATTTTCTTGTTTGTACTAATATAAACAAAGTATCTAAACTTTGCTTAAAAAGAACTCAAATTTGGAATTCAACTATTCTATATTTACTACTAAGTATCATATTCTATCTATAAATAACAAAAAAAAAAAAAAAAAAAAAAAAACTATTCTCCCATATGTTGAAGATTTTTTGTTTTTTTTTTTTTTTCTTTCTGTTTTTAATTCAACACCATATGCTAGAAATGAGAGGTTTCAAACCTCTAATCTTTTCTTTTTGTATGAGGAATTATACTCACTTGTCATAGGTTGAACATTTAAACATTTACTCATATAATTTACAATGCTATATTATATATATTAAAAAAAAAAAAAAACGTATAGAAAACATTAGGCTATGAATTTGACACTAGAATTTTTAGAGTTGTGTTTAGTATGTCTCTATTTTTTTTGTTTAACATTTAATAAATCTCAGAAACTTTTCATTTGAAACTTAAAAGATATCGAATAAATTTATAAACTTTCCAATTTATTTTTAAAGTTTAAGATCTTATTGAACATAAATCCTAAATTTAACGGTTTATTAAATACTCTAAAGTTTATACACATAGCCAAAACATAATTTTTTTTTTGACAACATCAAAACATAACTCTTGAAATTTATAGTCAATCTAAATATAGTTTATTAGACAATACACCAGTTTATTTTTTTAATACATCAATATTTGGGAGTGGGGGGATTCGAACCTCTGACTCATGGTCGATGATACATGTCAATTACCGCTGAGTTAAGCTCGCTTTGGCGAGAACGTAAATCAATAGTTTGATTTACTATGTTCGAAGTTTTTTTGAACTAAAAAAAATTATAAAGTTGGTTAACGAAATTTATAATTCAATACATAAATAATTTAAAACGAGAAACAAAAATGTTCTGTATATAAAAAAAAAAAGAAACAAAAATATTCTGGCGCAAGGAACCGACGCAGAGTTTCGTTGAATATGGTCTCTGGACTCTGTCTTTGGAAAAAAAGAAAAAAGAAAAAATAAAAGAAAATATTTTAGAGATTTTTCTCTGAGAACGAAAGAGAATTGTCATCTCAATTCTCAAACTCTCAATTCACATCCGCACAGCTTGACATCTCTCTCTCTCTCCTCTTTCTCTCTTTCTCTCTCTTCCCCACCTTCCCACTCTGGCTCGTAAAAGTCGACCAAAAACCAAAACCACGAAGACTCTTGGAAATGATAATTGATAAAGAAACTCTCACAGTGAGCGATAGATAAGAATGGCAGCTCAGCCGCTATCTCCCACTTCAACTTTTCCCTCTCTTTTCTGTAGCAACAGTAATGGCGTTGGTTTTTATAAATTCGGCTCTTCCCTTCACACCCACCATGTCTCTGTTTCTTCTTCTTCATTTGCCATGGGTAAAACCAACCAATCCATTTCCAGATTCTGTTATAATATGCCGACCCATTTCGCAAAATCAGGTAATTTCGTCTTTCGAGTTAGTTTTGATTGAATTGTATCGGTGTTTATGCGGTTTTGCGTGTTTAGTTATGGGATAGTCTCTGTTTAGCTTCTTGGAATGGTTTTTGATGATTGTGAGGGGTAGTTTGCTGTCGAATGTTCTTCAATTTCAACTGCCTTTTGTCTCCTATATTCGATGGAAGATTATCTCTGTTTCAGGTTTTATGCTTTTGGTTATGCGATACTCTGTTTGGCATCTTGGAAAATTTTGGGAAATAGTTTGGGACCTTTCTAGGTGTTTGAGCTACAATGGAGGGAAATTGTGGTGTCATGTTCTTCACTTATGGGAATTTGGTTTCTTGATGCTAGAAATGAAACATTTGTTTTGCTTTTTGCAATATAATTTGTTGTTTCTTGAAATGGATTCTGTTCATTCTTGGTGTTTGGTTTGGTTTCTGACGTACCGAGTCGTTTTTTTCTTTCTTTCTTTTCCTTTTTTCCTTGTTCTCACATTTCTCTGTGGTATATCATCATTGGTCCAATATATGTGTGGTAGTTGAATGTATATGTGGTTTATCGCTTATACCGTTGTACTTAGAGGTGGCAACAACAGAGTTAAGTCAGGTTGGGTCAAGCTTACAAAGAGTTAGTGGCCAAAAGGGTTTGGGCTGCTGTTATATGAGATGTGGGCTTTAATGTCTCTTATCAACTTTTGGCCTACAAAGTTATCATGTATAGAATTTTGAACGTCAACAAGTGAGTGGGGGATTCCAACCTTCGACTTTTAGAGAGGTGAGTAAAGTCTTGACCAATTGAGCTATGGCTTGATCAGTTGAGTTATTATATATTTTTATATATATTTCTCAATTCTCATCATAGATTTGTATTGTCATCTTGGTTCGTTGAATATGAGGTAGTTAGCAGTATATGTGCTCCATCGGATCTTTTTAGAGGTGTTAAAAAGGTTGGTTTGGGCCTTCAAGGGCTAATGCTCAAGCAAAGTTCAAGTGCTTATTAACAGGTTGAGAATGTGCTACCTTGATTGTTAAGCCTCGGGGGAAAAGACTGACATTTATTTATTTGTAGTTATAGGAAATGTTTTACTTTCAGCCTACAAGTTCGTCCTTTTCCCTCACACTTCTTGGTTGTATACCATCATTCCAGTTTACAATGGTAGTTAAAGAGACATG
This sequence comes from Luffa aegyptiaca, assembly GCA_017139565.1. NCBI lineage: Eukaryota > Viridiplantae > Streptophyta > Magnoliopsida > Cucurbitales > Cucurbitaceae > Luffa > Luffa aegyptiaca. Next base: position 2,395,450 of record CM029399.1, on the reverse strand, counting down.
TCCTTCATTACTTGTACTCAAGGGTATCAAAATGGTTCGGTCTCTTCATACCGACCATGGCTATTGGCAAAACCTTAGATTGAATAGATTCTTCTGCTTGCCAATTAAACAATAGGGCTGGGCTAATCCTATAACACTGGTATATTCTTTTGAGTTTTGACATTTCAACCTGGGGAAGGGATCGGAGCGAAGTCATCAATTCAATCATTCACATGATCTCCTGACCTCTTCTCTATGAATGAACCAAACTTTAATAATACATTCACCAAAGAGATATAACCATCTCTCTAGATTGCACATGCTCATTAGATCATTCTATTCGTGCTTGAAACATCGCTTCACTCCTTTTAAGGGACATTCTCAAATGAGACTTCTATAAGTAAAAAGATCATATGTATTTTTTACTTTGTAAAGAAATCAGAGAGAGCTTCTGAATTCTTCTATTTTATGAATGAACTTTTCAATATTTGTGGTGAAGTTTCTATTTCAGAAATCTACACTTCAATTGTTTGATGATCAATGCTGTTCCACTGCTTCTTGTTTTGTATGCCTTCATAATGTGTAGACGCAAACTGCTTTAATCATTGATCTTTTCCTTCTGTCTCCTTTGGGATTTTACTCTAGGCAATGGATGTTCATGGATTCAAGATAACTCCTTGTGTCACAGTGTTGCTGCTTCCGAGTGTTATCAAGGCTCCATTTGTCATGCATTACCCACAAAGCCAGCACAAGTTTCCACTGTGGAGGATCTTTTTGAATTCATTTGCTCAGGTCCCTTGATAGAAAAGTTGGGTCTGAGCCCTGAAAATGTGGCTGATGCCATAGATAAATGGCTAGCTTATGGCTCTTATCTTTGTCGATTGTTCAAGGTTAATGAAATGGGGCTCACAATTCCTCAGAAAGCAAGATTTTATCATTACTATATACCTGTGTTTTTTTGGTGCGAAGATCAAATTTCTCAACACTATTCCGCCTTTAAAGATGGAGAAGAAATACCTCCCTTAGTGGTAAGCTTTAGGAATTACCTTGTCTTCTTTCTTCTCGTTTCAAACCTGTTTATAATAATTATTTGATGTTTTTCCACATCGAGGAATTGAGATGTTTCGCATGAGGCTAAGCTTTTGGAGCTAAAAAATTTTTATTCTCTTGACTACTTGTCTTCAAATCACTTTGTCCTGCAGATAGGATTTAGTGCTCCACAAGGTTGTGGAAAGACGACACTCGTGTATGCTCTCAATTATCTTTTCGAAGTAACAGGCAGGTAGGCTGCGATGCTAGTAAATATACCATAACGAGAGCTGACTATCTGCTGAAGCAGTGATAACTGATAAGAGTATAGAGAATGGAAAAAAAAATATATAATTTCTGACTGAAGTTCTATCTCAGGAAGTCCGCTATGTTATCCATCGACGACTTCTATCTGACAGCCGAGGGACAGGTTGGTTAGCTATCTATGGTGTTTTTAGCATTTGGTTTCCGTTTGCAGTGCTATTAATAAATTAAGCATTACATGGCAGGCACAACTGAGGGAAAGCAACCCCGGGAATGCGCTTCTGGAGGTAACTATTTGCAGTCTCTCCCTCTCTAATATTGTAGAATAGGGTAGCAGGTTGTTGTCCATATTTCTTCTTTTAATTATTTTCTTTCCATTTTTAGTTTCGTGGAAATGCTGGAAGTCATGATCTCGAATTGTCAGTCCAAACACTCACAGCTCTATCCAAGTTGACCAAGGAAGGTCAGCTTCTCCTTCACTTCTTTTTCTTTTGTTTCCCTGGTTTTGAACTTTTACTCATTGAGTTCTATTTCAAGATGAAGGTTTAAAGATGAAGGTCCCCAGATATGATAAAGTAAGTGCAAATAGCCGCCACCTTAGTTTGCTCATATCTAATTCTAGTCATTTATGATTATAACCCCCCTACCTTCTCTGTTTTATCCAGTCTGCATACAGTGGAAGAGGTGACAGAGCTGATCCTTCTACTTGGCCAGAAGTTGAAGGACCACTGACAGTAAGAAATTTTAATTTAACAAAAAAGGAACTTCAAATTTATTGCACCTAGCTACATAAACTTTGATTTGGTTACCTTTAGGTTGTCCTGTTCGAAGGTTGGATGCTTGGCTTCAAACCACTCCCAACGGAGGTTGTCACGGCAGTCGATCCACAGGTTATATAGCTTATCAGCTTTCCAGAACTTATTTTCAAGCTGATCCTCCTTTGTCAATCTATCATTAACATTTTTCCTATCTCAACCAGTTCTTCTTTATACTCAAACATGGTATCTCTTCAATCTCACAAGTAGAAAAGGAAAACAAAACCTGAAAACATCTCACTCAAATAAACTTTCGAACTTTACAGCTTGAGATAGTGAACAACAATATGAAAGCATACTACGACGCTTGGGATAAGTATATAAAGGCGTGGATCGTGATCAAGATAAACGATCCCAGTTGCGTTTACTATTGGCGTCTACAGGTAGCCTATGTTAACATTACCATTCAATCACCTCGGTTTCAGAAACCTTAAAAACCGTCTGGCAAAATGAATTTGCAGGCAGAGATTGCAATGAGAGAGGCAGGAAAGCCCGGGATGAGCGACGAAGAGGTAAATGAAACGAAAAATGGTTCCAAAGTTGCAGTAGTAACATGTTTGTGAAAAAGTTGTTTGGTATGGATGAGAAGTTGTGGTGGTGTTTGCAGGTTAGAGACTTTGTGTCACGTTATCTGCCAGCTTATAAAGCTTATCTTCCCACTTTGTACTCAGAAGGACCAAGTGGGTCAGATCCAAAACGTCTGCTTGTGGTTGAAATTGATGAAGAAAGGAACCCAATTCTTGGTTATTAGGTGAAGGATATGAAGTTAAAGTTGCTTTTCTCAGCTTTCACATGTTCTTTGACCACTTTCTTACACCCTATGTGGATACCACTCAGCACTTACCTACTTGCACAAAAAGTAGGAACTCTTACTTATTCATTCATTTGTATCAATCTTTTAATGTTGTATGTAATAAATCAATGGGCTTGACTGTTATTTTTGAAGTCCTAAAGAAAAATCAAATGAGGGACTAAGTAGGAGCTTTTACTTATGGATTGTAGATTATGTTTTTCCCACTTTTTGTAAAGGTACCTCTCTCTATAAAAAGGAGGAATCTTGGGGGTTGGGGCCTCAATTGCAAAGTTGGGATCATTATGGGCTTGTCAATCCAAGAGATGGAAGTTGGGCCTAGGCCCAACAGGTTGGATTGAGTTGGGCCAATTCAACCATAATGCTCAAGTCTATCACCCTTTGATATGTTTGGATCATATCTCTAGTGGGGTGTTATTCAAGGAGACTGGTACAATGTGACTAAGAATTTTACGTTGGATGTAGGAGAGAAACTAAAAATAATGGTTTATCATACATCCAACATTTTAGAGAGTGGTAGTCACAATGTCACGGTCACATTGTATAATTTCCTTTCTATAGGATTTGAATGTACTTATTGCGTATTTACATTAATTCTTAAGGGAAAATTATTGTGTTTCTTAACCAAAGGTTTATTGAGTATTATTTATAAATTAAAACTTTGAAGTAAAGTTTATTCCAAGGGTTTTAACTTAAAGTTCTCATTATTTTATCCTTCAATTTGATTATTATTTTTTGCTTATCTATTCTTTTCTATTTTTTTTTACTTGACTAATATTAGTTTTATGATGAACTAATAAAAATCCTAGAAAGTAAGGCTCATTTTGTTTTATACAATATACTATTTTAAATGTTGATTTATATTATATTTTTTTTAGTATGTTTTATTTCTCGTTTTTCATATTGAATTGTCCAATGGAAAGATGGTACTTTAAATTACTACAAATACATTGATTTAAAATTTTGTACCACCTGTCTACATAGAAATGGAATCATAAAAAAATAAAAATAAAAATAATCATTAACAAAAAACAAACAAAAGGAACTATTTTCTTAATATAGCTCAACAGCCTAAACTAGAAGTCAATAATTGAAGATGAATACCAAAACAAAACTAATGTATCCATATTAAGTAAACAAACTTCATATATTACTATTCTTATATGTCTCTCCTAAAATAAAATCACACATGTGACATTGACAATTAACTAAACAATTAATAGAGAGGTCCTATATTAATTATGTGAATTACTTTTATGTCTATTCTTAAACCAAATAAAGTCATAACAATTAACGAAAAGATTACAAATATAAAAATTAACCCAAATATATTTCCTCGGGTAAAGGAGCATCTTCTTCTTCTTTCTTCTTCTACTTATAGATCCTTAAATTGCAGGCCGAACCCTTTGGCCTCTGATCTCTTCATTATCCTCAGCCTCTTGCACGATTCAATAAACATGCTGCAAAATATTGTTATTATTATTATTATTATTATTATTTTGTTAATTATAATTATAATTAGAGACTAATCATTTTTTTTTAAAAAAATATATATCAAATTGGATTATTATGATTTTAAATTAGGCATGGGATATGTCGGGGAGGGGGCAAGGGGAATTGAATTGAGGACAACTTTGTAATCTAGCTGACACTATTATTAAGGTTTGGTTCATGTCGGCATCATGTTGTGTGAGTTAATGAATGGGATGGGAGTCTAAAATGACTATTTTGCCCTCTCTGTACCTCTCTTCATAATTAAATGTCAAACAACATATTCTTAATCACAATTTGTATTAATCAAATCAAATAGAATTTAAAACACCGGTAACAACGGTAACACCAAAAACAAAATAAATAAATATATATTTTCCAAAATATTTTATTTTGATTCCGTCCCTGTACTTTAAAAATATTTGATTTTGGTTTTCTATATAAAAAAAACTGTTATGGTTTTCATTATATATATAAATATATAAATCTAATCTTATATATAATGTACGTTAGTTGCAACACGGAGTTTAACAATAATGATCAAAATAATTCCTTTTTAAAAATTTAAGAGACAAGAATAAAACATCTTAAAGTATTTCAGATTAAAGTATATAACAAATACTAAACAAGAAAGTCTAAAATATACTTTTTAACTCTTGCATTTTGTTTCTCTGATAGCAATTTAATTCTTATAGTTTTAAAACTATATTCATTCAATCCTTGACATTAAAACTCACACTATATCATGAGTCGATGCATGAGGATCAAACAAAATAGGTAGGATTTTAACTCTGAAATTAATTTTTAAAATTATGCAACACAAAATATAATTATATCAAAGATGTAAATGAAATATGAGTGAAAAATTGAGTTTGATAAAAAAAAAATAAAAAAAAATAAATTTAGAGAGAAGAAAAAAAAAAAAGAGTAAAACTTACTCCCAAGGGACGTCTCCAACAAGCATCCAGTCCCCATCCTTGTCCTCATAAATGGGAACGTAATCAGAACTTTCTCCATGCTTTAATGTCTTCCCTGTCATTTTACAAATATGCCACTACTTTCTCATTATATTTTTCTACATAAATACTTCTTCTTTTTATTTAAAAATAAATAAACAAATATGCATCTAATATTATGTATTTTATCTTATACTTCTTCTGATTTCTCCCCTAATTTTTTCAAAAATTGGAAAATTATGTATATAACAATTTTGCTTCATTTCTCATAAAATTTTCTTGAGTCCATCCTATTTTTTACTAACTCAATTATTATTATTTTTTTTCACATCACACAGTACAAAACTCAATAAATCAGTAAGAATTTCCTCTTCCAAATATGTTACTCTTTATTTACACATCAAATTCCTCGAAATATTGCTACAAATTAAATGACTATAAATCTCTCATATAATTTACCATGCAATATTAACTTATTAAGCACGTTACTACATAAACCCTAAAAAAAGTTTAAAAGAAAAGAGATAGAAAATGAATAACAAATTAAAGGTGAGAAAGAGCTCTAAATTTACCAGTTCCAAAGCAAGCAAAGAGCTTTTCAAGAGCAAGGGCAAGATCCGAGTATCCTTTATGAGAACCCAAGTCAAGTTTACGCAGAAATGGAGCTCCATCCATGCTGATCTTCACGTACATTTTCGAATTCTCATTCTCATGCAACGACGACGACGACTCTTTCTCTCCAAAACTATTCTTTTTCCGATACGAACACACCGGTGGCCACCCCACGACCTGTCCCTTACTCGCATTATTCTTCCTTCCGACATCGTCCCTGGTCGGCTCGTCTCCACCAGCAACGATGTCAGCATAGACTCGTTTCTTCTCATTTTTGTCGCTGTTGCCGGGGAGACCGAGGCGAAGCTCGGTGATCTCGAGTCCAAGGGCTTCTTTTGCCATTGTTGAAAGATGGGGCTTGTGTTTTTTAGGGATGGGAAAATGAAAAGGGATTGGAAATTGAAAGAGGGATATATAGAAGAAAGAAAGAAAAAAAAAGAGATGGGGAATTTGGAGAAGGGAGTGGGGAACAATGACAGGTCAACTAAGGGGTTAGTGGTCGCTGAGATGAGAAGCAAATGTGGGGTCTTGATGTTCCCTAAGACACTATTAAGGACCGGCATAATAAGTTGGATGAAGGACTTATGTTTAGGGTTTTTTTTTTTAATTTTTTTTTTCTTCTTCTTATTATAAACATCCTATGTCTTTTGTTCTTTTGATTTTATGGGATTTATTTCTAGCCGTTTGATTGGCTGACTTTCTAAACGTATACCGTCATGTCATATTATGTGGGTTTGTTTTAGATAATATTCACTTTTTCGGTGCCTAGACTATCTTATATATAAAAACGATTTGATCGCGTACCACGTTTGGTTGTTAGAAAAATTATAGGATTTTAACGTTTTGAATATATAGGTGGTTGTGATCATCATGGAGTTTGAACTTTAATTGAAATTTTAAGTCAATTGGTTAAAACAGCAGTAGCAAATTTAAACTCGAGAAGAAGACTTTTAAAATGGTATGTTTGTCAAGAAGATTTTGATGAACTCTTGCTAATTCAACTAGGTAAATATTCCATTAATTATTTATGATTTATTTTTTCAGTTGAAAAAGTCGGATCCTTTTATATTAGCATTTTAGATCAACCAAGCATAGGAAAAAAATTATAAATATCAATTTTTTTTATGCCATATACATATCAATTATTTAACAGGAGTGAGAACTCGAACACTTGACTTTCAGACAAATGAAAAATGTTTTAATTGATCGAGAATAGCTCAACTAAACACAAGAGTAAAATTAGGTTAAAAAAAAAAAACCTTATGTGCATTGGTGAAAAAGCTTTTCAGTCAAGTAAAAATGATATTTGTGTATGTATATATATAAATAGCTCGTTATTGAGCACATATAGTAACATTATTTAATGCTCTATTTTTTTTTTTTTTTTGTTGATAAAGTGACAACTTATTTAATTTGTACCAAATACATTGCAATATACATATAGCTTATAATAAGTACAATCATGTCACATGTGAAGTGAAATGACTTTGTAGGTAGATGTGTTCAACTCAGATTGAAACATAGAAATATCCGAGCCTAGGAGTAGATCTTGACCTTTTACTATTTTCCTTTTTTCCTTTTTCAGAACTACCTATCTTATTTTTCAAATATATTTTTTGACAACATTATTTTTCAAATATTTGGGTTTTGATTATCATGAATATTGATTTTTATAAACAAAACAAAAAAACTTTCTAATTTAGAAGGGTAGAAGACAAACTTTCCTATCTCATAAAACTTGTTTGACATATTTTTCTGTAAAAGATTTTTAGAGAAACTTAAAAGGGGTTAGTTGAAAATATAGATAATACCACAATTAATCATTCTTAAGCTATAATTATTTTGAAAACATTATTATTAGTATTAACTACAGTACTAGTTATCATTCATGTTGTTTTTTTTAGTTCAATAACATTTAGAGGTAGGAGATTCGAACCTCTGACCTCTTGGTTGAGAGTATATGCCAATTTATCGCTGAACTATGCTCACTTTGATTATTACTCATGTGGTTTAATTATGTTCTAAAATCTTTTATTATTTATCATAGTATAGAATATTTAATAATCACATCAAACAACCAAAATTGGATTTATTACCACATTTGTGTAATTTATATTTACTAGGTTTTTACCACGTGCGATGCACGTGTAATAATTTGACTATATTATTATGAAGTAAAGTGAATTTAAAACTAATATAATTAAGCTTAGTTTTATAGACTCTTATAGTTTAAGAAATCGTTGGAGATTCACATTTTAATACGTAGCTATTGTCCATCAATATAATCTTTTTTTTTTTTTTCTTTTTTTTACATTTAAGAAAATTGACCTTAGTTCTTCCTACACATAGCAGTTTAACTTGGATTACTTTACTCACCACATAAGTAATTATCTCTACTAACTTATATTTCGTCAGGATTTCAAAATCAACCAGATTTTAATTTTTTATGTTGTATACTTCTCCTTCTAGTTCTTCTATCTCAATCATCTGAGAAAATGAGAGTTCTCAATCCTTGCATAAACAAAACGTGATTTAAAAAAAAAAATTTGACAAAATCGAAATATTTCGTGGTAGACACAAAACGCAAAAAAAAAAAAAAAAAAAAAAAAAAAATCAAAATTTAATGAAATTTGATTTTTTTTTAAAAAAAATAAAATTGACAAAATCGAAATATAAATCAAAATCATTCCTAGTAGACAAAAAAGGTGAACAAAAAAAATTAAATTGACAAAATCAAATTTTAATGAAACTTGTTTTTAAAAAAAAAAATTGACAAAATCAAAACTCTTCCCAATAACCACAAAACGTTAACCAAAAAAAATTATTGAAAAAATCAAATATTAATGAAACATGATTTTTTTTTTTAAAAAAAAAATTACAAAATCAAAGTTCTTCCATATAGAAACAAAACGTGGAAAAAAAAATTAAAGAGATAAATCAAATTTTAATGAAACATTATTTTACAAAAATAAAATTGACAAAATTGAAATCTAGACACATAACGTTTTAAAAAAACTAATTGACAAAATCAAATTTTAATGAAACTTGTTTTTTTTAAAAAAAAAAAAAACTGAGAAAGAAAATTAACAAAATTGAAATCCATCCACGTAGACACAAAATGTGGAAGAAAAAAAATAATTGAGTAAATCAAATTTTAATGAAACTTGATTTAAGAAAAAATTGAAAAAATTAAAATATTTCCCGTAGACACAAAATGTGAAACAAAAAAAATTAAATTACAAAAATCAAATTTTAATGATTCATTTTTTTTTAAAGAAAATTGACAAAAATAGAAATCTTTCTAGCAGAAACAAAATGTGAAAAAAAAAAGTTAATTAACAAAATAAAACAATTGACAAAATCGAAATTATTCTCGATAGACACAAAACTTAAAAAAAAAAAATCATTGATAGAATGGAATTTGAATGAAACTTGACAACATCGAAATCCTTTTCTATAGACACAAAACGTGAAAAAAAGAATTTAATTGACTAAATCAAATTACAATGAAACATGATTTAAAAAAAATAAATAAATAAAATTGACAAAATTGAAATATTTACCGTAAACACAAAATGTGAACAAAAAATAATAAATTGAAAATTTTGAATTTTAATCAAACTTGACTTTAAAAAAAAAATTGACAAAATCAAAATCACTCTTAATAGACACAAAACGTGAAAACAAAATTAATTGACAAAATCATATTTTAATGAAACTTTATTTTTTTAAAAAAATAATAAATTTGGCAAAATTGAAATATTTTTAGTAAACACAAAACGTGAAACAAAAAAAAATTAATTAACAAAATTAAATTTTAATGAAACTTTTTTTTTTTTAAAAAAAAAAAGGACAAATTCGAAATCTTTCTCGTAGAATCAAAACGTGAAAAAAAAAAAACAATGACCAAAATTAAATTTTAATGAAACTCATTTTATTTTTTAAATAACAAAATTGAAATCCTTTTCGATAGACACAAAACGTAAAAAAAAATTAATTGATAGAATCAAATTTTGATGAAACTTGATTTTTTCCTTTTAAAATAAAATAAAATTGACAAAATCGAAATCCTCCTTGTAGACACAAAACATGAAAAAAAAAATTAATTGAAAAAATCGAATTTTAATGAAAGCTTATTTAAAAAAAAAAATTTACAAAAGAAATATTTCTAAATCAAAATCGTTCCCAGTAGACACAAAAGGTGAAAAAAAAAAATTAAATTTACAAAATCAAATTTTAATTAAGCTTGATTTTTTTTTTTAAAAAAAAGAAAATTGACAAAATCGAAATATTTCCAATAGACAAAATGTTAACAAAAAAATAAATAAATTAACAAAGTCGAATTTTAATGAAACTTGATTTTTTAAAAAAATGAAATTGACAAAATCGAAATTACCCTCAGTAGACACAAAACATGAAAAAAAAATTGAAAAAAATCAAATTTTAATGAAACTTTAAAAAAAAAAAAAATTGAAAAAATCGAAATTTTTTTGGTAGACACAAAACGTGAAAAAAAAAATTGAAATTGACAAAATTAAATTTGAATGAAACTTGATTTTTAAACAAATTGAAAATTGAAACCCTTCCGTAGACACAAATCATGAAACAAAATAATAATAATAATTTAATGGAAGTACCTGAAAACGGACAATGGGAGGAGATATAATTGTACATGTGAAAACCAATGGAATTTATTGACAAAATTTAGACTCAAATCAAATATATTTTTCTTAGACTAAATCAAATATATATTTTTTTAGACTAAATCAAATATTCTTTTAAATTTTATTGAACTACTAATTTTGATCATGGAATTTGAAAACTAAAGGTTAAAATCACCCTAATATTTTAAATTTTATTAAATTACAAATTTTGATTATGAAATTTGGAAACTAATTATAAATAGTTGGAGATGTGAAAACCAACGGGGGAAGATGAAAAATTTATACACGAAATTTAGACTTAAATCAAATATTCTTTTGAATTTTATTAAACTACGAATTTTGATTTTGAAATTTGAAAACTATTGGATAAAATCACATATTATTTTAAATTTTATTAAATTATAAATTTTGATTCTGGAATTTAAAAACTAATTTTGTAATTATTTGAAATGTAAAGTGACACATAAAAGAAGATGAAATCGTGAATTTCCCAAAAGAAGAATCTCGAGAAACAAATAGAATACGAAAAATCAGTAACATAATTTACCAGAAAAAAATCACAATGCACGTACATATAAAATAAATTTAGAGAGTAGACGATTACTGAAATTGTTTTCCATATAAAATCAATTTAGAGAGCAAATGACTACCAATTATAAAAATAAAAATAAAAAAAAACACCTGAAATACAAAAAATAATAATAAATAAAATTAGATTTTGATAGTTACGAAAGTTTCATTTATTTCTTTCATTTTTTAATCATTTATTTTTTTTAATTAAAACAATTAGAAATTTTGATTTTTTCATTTTTTTTTTAAATTAAAACACTTACTTACGAATTCTGACTTTTTTTTAGTACTTTAATCTTATCTTTTTTTTAATTAAAACAATTACGAAATTTGATCTTTTTTATCTTTTTGTTTTTCAATAAAAACAATTACGAAATCTGATTTTAGAAATTTAAAACTAATTAGATTTTGACTAATGTAATTATCTTAAATTTAAAGGGGTATTTTAGTCTAAAAATGTTTTTCACGGATCCTAGCTTTTTAATATATTATAGATATTTATTTTTTACCATAAAATATATTTTTCAATATTAAAAGTTTCTTTTATGCCAATAATTCTTTTTTGGGTGTAAAGTAATTCAAGAACATTTCATAAGTACATACCAATAGACAATGATCACATGGAGTTATATTTTTGGAAATAAGTATCAAAGCATGTGCATCCATCCAACATCTTCTAATTTGATATATAAATCTTAAATAAAAAGTATATAAATATGAAAAGGAAATAATTAAAATTATAGAGATCTCAACCCAAACAAACTTTCAATAAAATTGAAATGCTAATCATCATTCTATCTTTTAATCTATACCATATATACTTGAAATTAATTATTGTAGCCAAATCAATGATATACATAATATTTAACACATTTTTTTTCCTATTTCATAAATCCTCCATAATTGATCATAAGCATATAAAATAGGGTTTTGTCGTGAGCAAAAAGAAAGTACTCATTTTATTTAGAAAAGGGTATAATTTCAATCAAAATTATCTAAGCTTTATGATCTTTATTGTGTGTCAATCAAGTTTGTTTACCTTTTGTTTTCTAAAATATTTAATAGTTACTGTAAATGAATTCATATAAATCTGAAAAGAAAAATAAAAAGCTCATCAGTCCTTCGAATCATCAATCTTTACAAATGAAGGAGATCTGATTTCAAACTTACAACCCCCATTATGAAGAGATAGAAATGCATAACTATTTGAGTTTTACATATGTTAACGGTTTTGATTCTTGTTGATGGTCAGATTTGGTCAGAGGGAACTCACCTGACCTTCACGTGCCACCAACGGTAAATTTGTTTGAGAGGGGGGAAGACGTGGCCTGCAAGACAGAAAACCTACACACCGGTGTGGTGCTAGCCAGACTGCCTCCGATGCTTAAGTCAGATAACGGAAGTAGGAGAGCCAGAGAGCAAGAGGAGAAGTCGAGAATAGAGTTCGGGATCCCTTCTTCAGTGACGAAGAGAGGTTTAAATACCTGCTCATGCTCCTAGGGTTTTTAGGAATTCGGAGGCGTTTCGGGACAAACCAGGCGGAACCGGGGCGGCCAGAGGCAGCAAGGGCCAAACGGAGGCGACCGAGCTCGGCTCGCACAAGCGGGCCGAATGGTCGGGCTAAGTTGGCCTGACCCTTTGGTCAGGTTTTCCTCTGGGTCGGTTTCCTGGTCCTATCTCTGCCCGGTTGTCCTCGTCAGCTCCTTGTGCATCAGAGTGGTCCAAAATTACCTATAACAATTCTAATTTTTTATTTCTATTTAAAAGACTTTTTGCTATTTGAGGAGCGCAATTTCACTCCGCTTCAAATTTGGATTATATTTACCTTTCTAAAAGAAACATATATATATATTCTCAAATGGAAATTAAATTAATTATGAATGATGTTCTTTTAGAAAAAATGTTTGGCTTTGATTTGTTTGATTCCACATTATTGTGCATGAAGAAATGATTTTAGAAGGAAAAAGGAAAAAACAAAAAAGATTGGCAACACTTTTGTTGGAAAGAAATGTAGAAATAAAAAAAGAGAAGCAAAAAAGTGAAATGTTTGATTACATTTTGGATTCATCATCATCGAAAGAAGAGAATCGTTTCAAGAGATTTGGGTGTGCGAAAATAATAATGAAAACCAAAGTTTTTATTTCTGACACTAATTATGTCTCCAATCAAATTAACAAAAAAACTTCTAAACATTCATACATTTTCAACATTAACTTTCTCTCTCCCTCCCCAAATCTATATAATATAGTATAAAAAAGATCATATATCGAATAATTTGAAAAAAAATTTAAGGCCTATGTAATATATATGTGAATTATTAGCTAAATTCCAATATATATTCGGTCCAAAAATATGTCTTTACTTTGCCTAAAAAAAAGTCTCACTATCTCAAAGTTATCAACTTTAATTATATAATTCTAACAATTTGATCGAACACATATAATACATTAACTAGTTGAGTTTGTTTAATTAAGTTGACTTTTTGTTAAATGATAATTGTATAAATTTGTTCATAATCCTATATATTATTTCTCACTTTCATCACAATGTTTTTGTCAATAAATAATGTTAAAGAAATGATGATATCATAATTTTTTTAAAAGCCTACTTTTTAATGAGGTGGTTAGTTATTGTTAGTATAGTAGTATTTTTTAAATAGAAGGTCCCATTTTTTTTATAGGAATTAACAACCCACATTTTCTATAGGTTAAAAGACATGTGGAGTTGGTAAATCTTTAATTTTATATAGGTGAGCACATCTCTAAACTCATTAAATTAAGATATAAGATACTTTCATTCCGATCTAGATATTAATTATTTCGCATATCTAAAATAGATATTCAATATTCAATGAATTAAATATTAAACATTAATTTAACCCTCATATATTTAATATATATGCCACGAAATAAAACTCATTCTTCAAAATAGGGTGCTTTAGTAACAAGTTATTGTAAAACTTAATTAATAAAAATATTGATTAAAAAATAAAAAAAGAAAAAATTTTGGAGAGTACGAAATGATATATTTAACAACCTTAATTGGTTGAAATGTGATTCACACATGAAAGGATTATATATAGTCAATAAAGCATGTTATATGTAGGGATAAACCACAACATATAGTCAAAATTAACACATCACACATTATTTGATGGAACTAAGAGGTTCCTCAAGAACTACGATATTCTTTTTCTATTTCTTAAAAAAAAAAAAATACTAATCAACAAGAAGGTATTAAAGGTACATTATTTCCCTTTAACATTCACTTTTCACTTATTTTCCTTTAGTTTGTCTTTAAAGTCACTTTTTCATTCAAAACTCATAACTTCACAAGGAATAATAGTGATTTCAAGTGCATAATAACCTTAACCTTTGAAACATCAAACCCAGAAAACTATTCTCGAAACAGTATCTCAAAATCGAAGTATGCCCTGATCGATACGTGCCGCCCTATAGTTTGGAATCTTAAGGTAGGGTTTAGAGAGAGAAAGAGGGAGAGAGAGAGAGAGATGTTTGTTAGCAACCGAGCATATGTTTCCTTGGAGTTAGACAAGAGAAGAAGAGTGAAAGGAAGAAGAAGAAGGAAAAGGCATATCCCTAAGAGAAAGGCACACGTGATAGAGTTGTCTCCAACATATCATAAGGTCACCAATGTCTAATTTGGTTCTTCACGCCAACCCATTTAGACAATTAGACCAAATTATTTAGATTTTGCCTCTCAACCAAATCTCTACCACTCCTCAAATCAAATGGACCCACCACCCACTTTCCTTTATACATTTCTCTCTCTCTCTTTTGCTCTAATTTGGGGTTTAAATTTTCCATTTTTCAACACTATTTCTTCATATCAAGTCTTTATATATAGTTCAAAGGGGAGTATATATATGTGTGTGTGTTTTCCTTCATATGTGGGTTGCCTATTTTTATCTTAGGGTATGACACATTTTTGTGTAAATTGAATTATTAAATTGACCGATAGAGTTTGAAATAATTTGTGGGAGAGAAGATAAAGTTTGAGTGTGTAAAGAGAAATTAGTGCGAAAAAGGGTATGTATAAAGAGAGACTCGCTAATAAGAGAAAATGTGTAGGGAGAGATATTAGAAGAGAAGTTGATTGGAGAAAGTAGAGTAGATCGGTGATGTGAAAATGTTGGTGATGAGAAGCGATAGGAGATGTTATATGCGATAAAAATGGTGAGTTTACAGGTGTGGTTTTGGAATAAGTATTATTTTTGGAAAGAATATATTAGTTAGAAACATTTTTAAAAAATGCTTATTAAATAATCGCTTTGAGATGTTTGTTTTACCCGTCTTAAAAGTGTTTTTGAAGTGCTTCCCAATTACATATTAGGGTCTGAAGCACTTTACAAGTACTTTTTCACAAAACACTCTAAGTACTTTTGACTTTTTTCAAATAAGCACTTTTATGTTACTTTCAAACACGAAGATTTCAAGGGAGTGCTTTTGAGTATTTGACAACCAAAAGCTCTCTCAGATGTTGAGAATATGCATATAAGCTAAATTAGTGAAAAAAGTAGGTTGAAATTAGAGATTTTCTATAGTCTTTTTTTCTTTAAAATCACTCCTTCAATCACTTTTGGGACTTTATGAAAAGTGTTGGTACCTATTTTTCTTGTCAATATATACATCTCATTAGTATCAAATATCTATATATTGTACAAAGACAAATATCGAAGATATTGTATCGAGAGAAGAATATACAATATTTGACAAAAATCCAACAAACTGTTAATATCTCCTTTTCAACAATTAAACACATGAAATGAGTTTCATAAAATAAAAAAAAAAAAAAAAAAAAAAAAAAAAAAAAAAAAAAAAACAAATTCTCTCTCATCTCTCTGTCTAAATTATAGTTTAGCTTAAAGAAGTAAAACATCACATTTGTTTTTCAAAAGGGACATGATGGTTGAATCCATGGAATTGGCTAAAAGGCAAAAACATGACACATGCAAGTGTCACATGCCTATATACTATACTATCAACACTAATACAAACCAACAAACACTTGTCACCTCCTGTCTTTACATTTATATTTGTCTTTTACTTTTTATACGCATTCAATTTACAAATTCCTAATATTCTAAATTATTTTTATTTTATTTTAAAAAATAAGTAAATTGCAGAAGTTATCAATCTCCTGTTGTGAAAGTTGAGATTTAAACCTTTGACTTTTTGATAGAGATGATAATGTCTTAATCAGTTGAGTTATATTTAAGTTAAAAGTTATACATATACTTATAACCTTGTGCACACTAGTATAAATCTTAATTGCACATTTTCTTTGTCGAATAGACTTTTCAAATAAATTCTCTACAAAAGCACATTCAAAAGTTACTTTAAAAAAAAAAAAACTTAAATCAAGGACTTATGATTTCAAGAAGTTTAGTCATGTGTAGTAATTGTAATACTTTTGAAAAGATAAAAACAAATAAACAAAAGGACAAATGAGAACTCAAGTCTTTGAAACTACTAATATCTCAAGCACTTGAACTATGTGACAATTTGAGCATGATTTAAATGGTAATTAAGACATATGGTATCAGTTAAGAGGTTTGAATTCGTCCACCTCACATGTTGTTGAGCTCTAAAAGAAAAGACCAATCGAACCGAGTTCGGTTGAAGTTCACAACAAATTCATAGTCGGTTCATCGAGAAGGGCAAATTCGGTAATGTGATTTAAAAAGAGGTCAAATATGGAAAAGAAAATTGCATTTAGTTCCAACAAGTAAAAGGGGTCACGTATTCCTCCCCTGTTGGGTAACAGAGGGATGGCCCATGTGTGTTCCACGCGGTTGAAACTATGGGCCAACCTTTGTTGTATTTTGGCCCAATTTGTAATCTTACAAAGTCCAGACCAAACTATGGCCCATAAAGCCCAACAGATTGAGACTGCAGTGCAACGACCTGTTTTCATTTCATAATTAAACCATTCAAATTATTATATTGGTCATTCATTAAAAAAATATATATATATAAAAATTTTGATTAAAAAAAAAAAACGAAAGATAAGAATAAGTTACTACACATAATTTTTATTTTTCTTTATGAAACAAATTAGGATACAAAAAACAGAAAATAAAAGATAACGACATTACCAAATAACTATCTATGTGGCCAGTCATAGAAATGATCTCGTTAAAGTATAAAGTTTAAAAATTAGTAGACTCAACCATACAATTAAGATTTGATTAACTAAATTTAATGTCATTTCGAGGTACCAATCCAAGTTATCGTGATGAATTAGCTAACATGTTGGTTAACCGTATTTGGATTTCGGTCTCCAAAGAGTGGTTGCTCGAACAAGCTCAATCCCATCAGAGAGAATTGAGTGGTGGAGTTTGATGTCTTCATCTTTGATAGGCACAGAGAGACACTGCAATTGCTTTTCGACTCTGCATTCTTTTAGGTATTTGATTGTTACAGCTGAGAGCTCATGATTCTTTGACACCCATCCAGGAGTACCCTGACACCAAAATATTCACATTTTTTTCCTATTAGTCTTGTTAGAATACTTGATTGTGCTGGATAGTATTGTTTTAAATTTTTGTCGACATGTCGATATTTCCATCGACATTTCTACATTTCTACACCAAAAGTTCTTTCATCTCTCAAATTTATGAATCTCACTTATAAATTTCAATAAAAATATATTCAAAAGCATATGTAAGAGATTTTGTTAATGGGCGTGTGCAACAATTTTTTTTTTTCCATTGATTTATTATAAGAAAAGAACCAATGGAGATAAATAATAAAGAGGATGAAAATAACATACCTCCAAAATGAAGTTGACATAACTAGCATTGTTAACGTGTAGATTCATATCCAGATCACTTAGCCTAGCCTGGATTTTTATAGAAAGGTGAGGAGTCAACAAAAGACAAAATATATACCTTGTAGTACTTTTCATTAATATTGAATTAATCATTTAAAGAGAATCTAAATATATTGACAAATCTAATACCTCTGAAGTACTATATGTCTTCAAACTTTTGTATATATAAATATCTATTTATCACATAAATAACAAAAGAGGTGCTTGTGTTAGGTTTTTAAAAATTTTTAAATTAAAATAGACATGGTTATTGAATATTAACATGAAACTTCAAATCTAAACAACCATCAAAAATCAAAGTTGTCATTTGACTTCTATCGTTCCTATTATGCAAAATTAAATAAATGAATAATAATCAAAAGAAACTGGAAATGGATCATTTTCTCTAGAAAACCTAAAAAAGTGAATATTTTGTATGCTTTCATAACACTTTTTGATTAAAAAAAAATTAAATTAGATATGTTTGACCAAAATGATTTATTTTGTTTTAATTTTTAAAAAAAAAAAAAAAAAAAAAAAAAAAAAAAAAAAAAAAAAAACTCTTACAAATAAAGACTTGTGGTTGCAATCATCAGCGTCAGCATCTAGTTTTCTTGAAATGATGTTATCTTCCTCGATGATTGGATCACTTTCCAAGAAGTGAGGATTCATTTCCACCTTCATTTCATCACAAAACTTTGATAGTTTTCTTGTGCTTTTGTTCATCAAAACATAGCAACTGAAATACATGTAAACATAAATTAGGAATCAACGTGCCGTTGTTTCGATTGTGTTAGGAGGATAAAGGAAAAAGAAAATAACGTACCAAGTTGCACGAATCAAAATTTCACCAGTTTTATGGTCACGAACGATCCAGTCTCGACGATAACTATTTTTTCCATGAGCACAACTCCACGTGCGTAGTTGAACAACGTCATTCCTTATAATAAACCAACCAAATAGATATGTATATACATATGAAAAGAAAAATTATTTTGTTTACCTTTTTTTTTTACAACATTAATTTTGGTACTGAATGACTTTTAAAATGAAATTTTAAAATATATAAATATATATATTACATTATGCAATTTAAAAAAATATATGTAATTGCTAATTACCAACAAGGATATCGGTCCACCACCACCTGCAATTTATGAACCACCCATATGAGGCCCCTTTTAGTCATTTCCGGTGTTGTTCCCAACCCTGTCTTCACCAACCCACAACTTTTGAAGTGGTTTAGTTTTGACTCCTAATAAAAAACCACACCTCTAAATTAAACTCGTTAATATATCAATAATCTTTCTTATTGGTCGAAGGATTCAAATCCACACCCTTATTCGAAAGTTATATTCTTAAAGAGAAAAAAGAAAAAGAAGAAAAAATCTGAACCTGTAATTGGTTGATAATGAAAAATATTGTCATTTTATTGTCAGGTCCCGACTCGTATGATTTGACCAAGAAATGACGTTGAAAAACCAAACCATCATTCAGTAATTCTCCCATTGTTAAGTTTTGATGAGTTATTTCAAGCTTTCCGGACTCATATTCGTCAATGTTTCTAAGCTCACCTGCCAAGAGAAAAGAAAATTAATAAATCAACTTTCAAACACACCAAGAACAAGGGTTGGAAAAGGCAAGATTTTGATTATCATCATCTTACTTGCAATGGTCTTAGCCATGTTAGTAGCTTTGAGCCTTAGAGAGCAATTTTTGGCTTGGCCTTTGAGCTGCAAATTACTTGTTGCATGTCCAAATGTTGGTTCTCTCTTTGGAATTGAGATTATTTCTTTACCAAAATTACAACTATATGATGAAGATACGAATGCCATGATTATGAAACTTGAAAACGATTTGATAGAGTTGAAGCCTTGCATAAGAGAAGAGAACCATTTATAGGATTTTGAGTTTTTTTTAGTAAGATTCAATTTTCAGTTTCTTTCCTTTTATGTTTCCACTTTAAACCACTACCATTAATGTTGTTTTCATGAATTTTCAGTTTTAAAGATGTTAGAAGACATTCTTGTTTTTATAAGCTAACGTTGAGTTTTGTATCCCAATTGATTTAGAATTATTTTTTTTTCTTCTTTCGTTCGAAAATTATTGACGGTTTTTTTAGTACCGTCCATGTTAGTGTCAGAATTACGATTTTGAAATTTCAATTTTTTTTAGTTCAACAGTTGAAGTGGTATATTGAACCATTGACCTGGGATGGTAATCGATGCCTTAACACAAACCAATTTCGAAACAGTTGGCTGAAGGTGCAAATCACCCTTAGATGCCTATGGCATGGAGTTGCTCAAGGAAATTTAAAACCAAACAAATAAGCTATATAGTATATACCCCTATCGAACTCCAAAAAAAAAGGTCATAAACCCCTATTTCTTTCTTTTTTTTTTTTTTTTTTTCCTTTGGAAAATATATACCCTTATTTCATTTAATAAGCGTTAAAATTTCTCTGCAATCCACAATTTTAGGTCATGCCGCTTTAGAGGGCATTTGGTCCACATTGGAAATGTAAATTATTTTCTTTTCCTCAATTTTTACCTTGTGCTGAACTTTCATTCCGACATCAACTTTAAAAAAGATGATTCTAAGAATGAATATTTATTCAAATCAATGCTTTACGAGTTTAGTGTATAAGAAAGAATATTTGAAAAATAGTTCCTTAACTAGTGGTTGACAATCCTACATTGATTTGTTTGAACTTGATCTTTCGATATTCGTTTATTAAAGCTTAAATCTCAATAAAAATTAATAGATTTATGATGTATAATGCGAAATTTGAGATGATTCTAAAATTACTCTTCAAAGTATACATTAATTATTCAAGAACATTTTTAATCATATCAAAGTCACTTAAAATTTTGTGAAACCAAACATTAAAATGGTTTGTAATCAAATACTCTTTACAATAATACTTATGATTAAATCACTGTCTAAAAACACCTTATCATACAATCACTCTCAAATATACCTTAACATTCCTTCAAAATATATCATCCACAAGTCCATCGTAGGTGCTTTTTCAATTTTTGTAAGGGCCAACTCTTGGCTGCCAAAATCTAACCTACTAGAATCAGATGTGATACCAAAACGATAATATAGAATCTAAGAGAAAATACATAAAAGAAAAGTTGATCAGTAACTCAACTCCATGGCAAAAATTTCCATATATGGTGTTTATACATAACAAAGCAATCAGTGAAATCGACAAAGTACATTGTTAAGTTCAGTATCTCTATGTTGCAGGATGATGTATTAACCATGGAGGATATGAAGAAAAGGAAAGAAATCTAGCTCTCTTCACCTAAATATAACCTCAGATATTGGATTGGAGGAAAACCCATACAACATCCTTGTCTAGAATCTACAAAAATTGTGAGCAACTGAAAATGTCGACCCTCCAAATGCAATGGGAACTGAAGTTATACACATTTGCAGAAGGAATACATATCAGAGAATTGGGCAAAGTAGAGAAGGGTAAAAAGAAAATAAATAAAAGGGGTAAAAGAAAGAGAGAGAGAGAGAGCAAAACAAGATCTTCAACAAACTACAAACCGGATCACCACAGCTAGCTATGAACCTAGCATGTGACGGTGGTTGTTGATTCTTTGCAAGTAATTTAATTAGCAGACTCTGGGCAGCTTTCCGAGTGATGCTTTTCAATCATCTCAAGAATTAACCTGCAAATGCAACAATACCTTACATGTTTGGCATTTTAGACATCACGGTCAAATACTAAGGTCCTTGAATCCTTCAAGCTTTCCGTTATCTGAAACGGAGTTGGCATTTCGACTGCCTTCTGAACGACTTGCACCAATCCTTTCTGCATCTTTGAATATTTGGTTGTTCACTGAGTTTGGTATGGCAGAGCTGTGGCTGCCTTCGAAGTATGTCGAGTAAGGGAAGAACTCTGAACAGCGAGTTTTCCATCCTATGGTAGAATTCACATTAGCAAAACAAAACACCAGATCAGAATACATAAATTAATATTTTAATATCATGCTAATTTTATACAAAATGATGAATTACTGTCTACTGCTACATGCTAGTATGCCACCATCATAATACAGGGTGTTGCAGAGAGAAATCTTGTTTTACAACCGAGCCATGTTCATATGCTTGATAAGCACGGTGATCTGAATTTTAATGTGGGTAACTAACATGACAAACATTTTAAAATTACACAGTACTGCCCCATCAACAAGTTACAACAAAGTAACTTAGACAATAGCAAGGTAAACTAAAGCCTATATCAATTTCATCCCTTTAGAAATCTCACACTCAAGTTTGTCATTACTGTTTACAGAGAAGGTAGTAACTAGTATCCCACAACTTAGAGAAGTTGAGTGTATTGGCTAATGTCAATTTTGGTCTGTGTTCAGTGACACCCATCATTATCTCCTACCAAAATCCTTGCATCCATTGATTTCTCTTCTTCCAAGGGAAGTCGTTCCTTCACAAATTCATGCACAGGGGCAAACTTACATTGCTGAGGACACTTGTTTGATAGGTGTCCCTACTGTTAACATCTGAAGCATTTAATTATGGAATGCATATAGATTCTTTTTTACTGCTTTAGTTATCCATCACTTCCCTGAATTCAACTTTATGTTCATCTTCGCCGGTGCGCACTAGGTATTCAATAATATGTTATCTTTTTGTTCTCACCATAGTTCTTTCTACGGCTGATGGATGTTTCAAAATTATCTTTCTTTCACACGTACAGCTTTCAAGTAGTTCTACGTTCTAACCAACTACTTTCAAGTGGTTCTAACCACAAATATAAACAAGTGGGTGAGTCTATAACATTCTTCTGTATGCTGTCCTATCCTTTGGTTTCCTTGTTGGAAATTCTAGCATCTTCAATACAAGTATGCTTATAACTACATAACAATAAGAATATTAAAAAAAGCAAAGAAAGAAAGGAATCGCTTCCCATCTAGAACAGATGACTTATTGTACTGTTGGAGGAATTTGTTCTTTTAATAGAAACGACCTCTCATTCAAAAACATGAAATAAGACCCAAGGGCTTACAAAAGAAAAAGAAACACAGCCCACCAAAAGGAGCCAACTAACTATAATGACGAGTCATTAAAAAGAATAGCACCCAACTGATAATTTCTAACTAACAAACAAACTTAGAAACAAACCCCACCAAGAGGCATTATTCGTATCTAATGATATTCCAAATCTCCTTCTAGGACCTCTCACACTCTATCAATTCTGTTATTTCTCTCTGGAAATTATGCTATTTCTCTCAAGTCAAATGTCCCACATGATAGTGAAGAAACAAGCCTACCAAAAAATTCTAGCAAATATTGATTTCAGGATTCATACCAAATTTCTCCCTTTGACTTCCATTCCATTCTGAGAGTACTATGCGACCAATCTCCCCCTCTTGGCCACTTCATCGATTATACAAATGATTGCTACCCTGGAAAGGACTAAGGAGGGAGGAAATGAGACAAGAAGGGCTTATCGATTAAAAAAATGATTGCTGTCTTGGAAAGGAGGGGAGAGGAGAGGGGGGAGGAGGAAATGAGACAAGAAGGGCTCTTGGCTTACTTGGAGGCAAAGTATGTTCTTAAACAAGTTAGTACAAAGATCCATCAACGATGAGTGGGGCATGAGCCCAAAAATGCAATCTACAGCTCAACAAATAGTCTGTTCAATGCTCGACTTTTGCCACAACATATTCATTTTTGGATGCTACTATCATACCATCAAGAGGTTACAATGCCAAAAGAAAACCATTTGACCTTTTATTCGAGTACAATAAAGACTGAACCTGGTTATGGGTCTAACAGCTTGATATTGAAAGTTGCCAACTAATTCTGATGGCTACTAGTGCTAGAGTGATGAGATGAAGAATAAGATAAATGATGGCATGGGGCAACTATTGCTCATGATGAGACAACGTAAGAATAAATAATGGCAGTTGCCACTAGGAGACTGATGGCAACTGTTGCTAATGATGAGACTGGAGGCTGCCACTTCATTTCTCAATTTGTGAAGTGTTCTATTCCTTTTGAGGATAGCTGGAATACTTATTTAAAGGAGGATTGTTGGCTGTATGTCAAGGAAGATTGTTGGTTGGGTTACTGTTTCCTTTATATTATGTTCCCTACCTGTGCCATCTTTCCACTATGAGGTTGCATTCTGTGCCTTCTACTTTTCCATCCTCGGGTCTTCCTTGGATTTTTGTTGTCCTTGGATAGGGAGATCCTAAAAAGGTCAAATTTTTGTGTGGCTAGAAAAGTTGACACTTCGGATTGAAGTCAAGAGCATTCATCCCTTTTGTTGGGGCTGCACTGGTGTATCCTATGTAGTGGATCTAAGGATCTGGACGATATTCTTTGGAACTACTAAATAAAATAGGAGAAATCTTAAATGATGAAGATAAATCACTTAACAAACATATAATATCATTAATCATCATACAATAAACTCCTTCACATAAGAGAAACTTTAAAAATTAAACAGTGCACACTATGACTATCAGTTTGAAATTATAAAATAATTGGACACATGAATTGGCAGGGATCTCCTTCGCTTACTTGATGCGGCAGCATGGTCAATAACGACTGTTTCCAGGAGTTTGTGAATGGCAATGCACTCCTTGAGCTTCCACTCCTTAATTGGCCCAAGTGCTCCATTTCTAATAATACCAGATCTTAATTTCATCACTAGTGCAAAGCTAAAAATCTAGAGATATCCGGTACAAACAGAAAACAATAGGACTCATGAAGATGTATTAACCTTGGCACCATGTCGTTTGTTGACTCTTCAATCAATTTGATAGCCTCAGATTTTCTCTGAGGTTCTAATAAATTTAGCATTTCTGCAACTGCAGCTCTATGCATCAAGGAATCTGCATTAGGAAAAAAGACTGTTTAAGAAGCTATAGAAAAAAAATATTATACATCTATGGAGCTGTGGACTAAGAAGCACAGATGCCAACACATTTCTAAATGAATATGGTAAGCCAGACACATTATGGAGCTAAGCACCATACCACAACAGGAAGCGGCCTCACAGTGTGCTCTTTCCAAATATTTAAATTATTCTTATTCAAAAATTAATTCTTGCAAGTAAGATTTTCTGGGTTAAAAATTATGTTTAGAAATTGTATTTGTATTTCCAGGAGTGGGCTTTTTTATTCATTTCTGTATTACTCTTCCAGGGAGGTTTTAGAGTTGAAAACAATGGAAAGGCCAAAGGGTCTGACTATTTTCATTGTTTGTATTTATAGATTACTTTGGATCCTGAGGATAAATTTTTCTCATCAGAAGTACTTGATAATTTTTCAATATTTAAATGAAAAGTTCTGTTTTCCTTTCCCCAAAAAGAGACAAAGTGGCCAAGAACTAGATATCCCATATGTGTAGACGTAATTAAAATTAAATTCAGTATTATGGTATATATGGGACTGAAATATGGTGGATGACAATAACCTTTGTGTTTCTCAAGAAAAACTTCATTCGCCTCCATCAAAGATCTGCCATGCACTTGACTGCAGGAGTAGATAGAGCCATTTAGAGTAAACCACAGAATAAACACTAGGTGTAACTCAAAGACATTCTAAAACCTGATCAGAGGACGCTCTGCATCTAAAACACTCCAAACAAGTTTTTCACCATCAGTTGTTGGAGCAGGCATTAAGTCCACCTTGCAGAAGAACTTAATCTGCGTACAAATACATAGGAGCTATAAACAATCCACAACATTCAAACATGTTAAAGACCCACACAAAAAACAAAACTATAAGCTCTTCCAGACACAATGAAACATCCATTTAACCAAAAAAAAAAAACTCCCCAGTTTGTCATCTGAAAATAAGTTAATCAAAATAAGAGATACAACATAAAAATGGTGCATCTGTTGTATTTCTTGAACTTGAAAATGCATTTGGTAGCAGAATTTGAAAATTGGAACTTGAATCCAAGATCCAGAAAATGGTGTTTGGTCAATTTTGAAAATTTAAAATGTAATATCTGGTTTGTAGAATCCATTATCCTAAAAGCAAATGATAACATGAATTGAATTTTTGAGACATACAAGGTGTTTTAGGAAAGAAAGAAAGGAGGCTTAGGGAGAGTAATGAGAGTGAATTGTCAGTTTTATATATATATACATACACCTTTGTATTTAAATCTGTGAGTGTCCAAACCAACTTCCACAAACCTCAACTATTCTCACGAGATTAACATCTGGCCCAACTACATTTGGTTGCCAAGGTAACACATAGGATATTAAATTCTAGGATGACTTGAACTCGCTAAGTTCTTTACTATTCACATTGGCTCTTCTTGACCTTGGGCCAAACCATGGTGAAACATAAGGGATGTTAAGAGGGTACATACTTAGAGAGAAGATTTAGAAATAAGAGCATAGGGATGATATGAGAAATTGAAAAGATGAATGACCTACAAAGAGGAAGCGGATGTTTGGCGAGAAAAAAAAAAAGCAAAAGATGGAGATGCTTAGAAAGAGAGGCTATGTGTTACCAGAAACATACAAATCCCCTTTTTCATTCCATTTTCTAACCTCACTTTATTTTATTAATTTTGATATATTGAATTAAAAATAAGGAAACTTCAGAAAAGAAAACAAAATAAAAGGAAAATAAAAAATCAACTAAAATGGATTGCTGTTTTTAAACAAGCTTGCAAGGGTAAAGTATTCGTAGAATCCATTGGATTCAAAACATTAAAGAAAAACAAAAATAAAAAAGATAACATATCAATCAGGCCTCCTAGTAGTTTTATGAAACTATTCACATCACATGCAACATACCAAACAACGATGTGAATCTGGGTGTTCCGCATCCAACCTTAGAAGCTGTTTTACAGCCTACAGGAAAGAACAAGTGCAAAAGATAATAATAATTTTTCTAATAAAATTGGAAATAAAAAAGGAATAGCAGATTAAATGATTCTCGTGTACCACAGCTAGGGCAATTATTCTGAAGAAAAGCATGGGGGAGTCCCATGATCTGGCATTATAAACGTATTACATACCTGAAAGGCAAGCAAAATTTTCTGCCTTCTCATATTTACTTCAAAAGAAAGTGCGTGTGTCTCCAAGGAATCGGGAGAATGCTTCTGAAGTAACTTCAAGTACTTTGTAGCCTCCAGTAATGGATCTTCAACCTATAAAATTTGGAAATGAAATTTATAGAGCTTCACAAACAGACCACCCGCATACACAAACACAGACAGAGAGCAACCTGCACCAACTTTTCTCCATGTGGGTCTGTATCAACAGGTTTGACATGCCGTTTCCCAGATTTTGAGACACCGGAATTATTTGTTTCTTCATTTTTCACATCTGCCTCCTAATGTGAAACAGAATACATTAGAAATCAACAGAGAAAATCCTCCAAGAGCAGCTACAATAATAAATCACAATACTTTCTTAGCTCGTGCTTCAGCCTTTCTCTGTCTTTGCCTCATCTTCTTTTTCTGAGAAGGAAGCAAATTTGACATATCATCATCCTCTCCAGTACTTGATTTTGGAGGAGAATCATAAAGCTTGATATAGCATCTGCACCTCAAATCCAAATAAAATGTTTAGATAAAAATAAGAGTAGACAAACCACATACAAAACGAACTACATAAACATTTTCTAGGAGCAAAAGGTAAAAAACCAAGTAAACTATTTGTCAAAATAATGGAAAACGAAGAATGCAAGAATGATAGCATGAACAAAAAAAGAGAATAAATCTCTTTATAGATGTATGGAAACTATTCTTGTAAAGGCTCTCGAGTGGTGTAAACGTTTCTTTTATCCTTTTTCAAATTAAAGTTAAAATGACCTTTTGTTAAATTATCAGACATTTTTGTGACCCCAATCAATGAAACATCAGATCTCATTAGATTTATTTTGAAATAAATAAATAAACACGTTTTTTGAGCCTTTGGCCTAAAATTGTGTATATACTTGTCTAGCAATTAAGGAAAAACAATTTAATTCTGAAAACTTGTCAGTTTTCAAAATCTAACTTGTGCTGAACACTAGCAATTGATTTAACACTTCAAACAGATCTTTCATAAACTTTTTGACGCATGCATAAAAGGTAAATTAGAGAAATATGTAATTAGTTTCTTCACCTTCTCATACATGTTCAATATTTTGTTCTTTTCTTTTATTACGTTTAGAACATAGACTTTTTAACAAGAAAGACATCGAAATGTGTGAAAAAAAAATTAAATGAACTTAAAGAAACATATTTTGTAGTCACCTCCCTGCCATCAAGTCCAAGTTCGTAGAAATGACATTATTATGTATCTGTGAATCTTATTTGGAGAGTAAGAATGGCAAGATGTCTTATTGGAAATCAAAAGATGCAAACAAAATAGGTCTTACGAAAAGGCTTCACCTGATGGCCCCTATAGCTGCTTTTTGAAAATATGGCTCTGAATGCAATCGATCTTGGAACCTCAGCATATCAACATATGCACGCAGAGTCATCTTCCGCAAGCAATAAGAATGAAAGTCAAACTGATCTTCGGTGATATCAGCATAATGCTTCTCGACAGCCAAAAAATTCTTCAGAGCCCGTCCAAGATCACCTTGGCGGAAGTAACTTTCACCAGAAGCAAGTTCATACCTTTAAAAAAAAATAATCAAAATTTGATCACATTTAGTAGAAATTAAGAACAATGATATTGGATAGTTGACAGACACGGCAGAGGATGGAGACAAACCACATGCATTGCATATCATGGAGGTTGTTGTGCTGATCTCCATCTTTTGTGAACAAAACTGCCGTTTTTTCTGCCAAGGCCACCTTCAAGTATGACGGTTTTAGGAAACATTAATAGTAAAGCCCAGTGATACCACATAAGTAACTAAATTATGCATCAGACAGAATATCAAATGCAAGAATTGGAAAAAATATATATATATGGTAAAACCTGATCTGCCTGCAGCATACGCTTGACACATTCACTATTTATGTACCGATCTGCAAGATCCATACACCTAGCTTCATCGGCCAATGCAGCAGAAGCAGCTGCATCACCAGCATGCTTCAATATCCGACTCTGTAGTATAACAATACAAATCAAACATGATGCTGAATCACTAAAAGATGAAGAAATTGTTCACCACAAGTTTTTAAAAACTATCATTATTATTATTTACAAAAAGTTATTATGAAAACCAAGTCTTGAGAATATGTTTCATCACATCCAAACAAGCCTACAAGGCATAAATACATCAATATGTAACATTTATAATACTTAAAGCTGCCTTCTCTAGCATATTGAGTGCCTATGTATATCCTAATTTAATTAAATCATACTAAAACTAATCTTAAATAAACATCCCCAACCATTTTAAAACAACTACTATTATAATCTTAATCAATGACAACATTGTTTTCCCCATTCTGCATCACCTTCACAGAGTACAAGTCAATGACAGTTGGAGTGTGCTCTATAGCCTCATCGATCTTGGAGAGAGCAATGTCATATTGGCCCCTTCTGTCATAATGCTGAAGGGAAAATATCGTGATTTTTTAAAAAAATAAAATCACCTGAAAGGCAATGTTGAAGTAATCATCAAACTGAGAGACACTAACCTGAGCCAGTAAGAACAAAATCCACATGAGTGTTGATGGGGGCTCCTTTTCGGTACTGTAGCAAAGAACATCAAAAGGTAGAAAGAGAAATAAATGGCAAATTGGAAAAACATTCCTTAAACATCCCTCTCCCATTTAAATTATACTCTTTCTTTCTTTTCCTTTAATTGGAAAAAAAAGGACACATTCCATGCAGATCATCAATGTCCATCAAATAAAGGATATAAATAACAACATAACCCCTATATCATGCCAAAGATAGAAGCATTTTTGGAATAGAAACCCAATTTCTGTCTAATGCTTTACTCATCAGGCATAAAAGATTTCCGTCAATGTTACAGAACATATTATTTGAGTCCATAGTAGGTACTGAGAGATGGAGGGCTAGTGATGCTGGCAAGAATAATCCAAAACAACAGGATTCAAAAACCATATACTACGTGACCCAGTGATCAGATTTTCAAAGCCATTCATCAATACATAAAGCAACTTTTTGCACAAAGGAGTTAGGAGAAGTACAGAGACTTGAAGAAAAAAAGCATCAATTTTACAAAATAGTAGAGATTAATTTTTCTTAGCACCCATACATAAAGCATTAAAAAGATAAATTTCTTCATAAAAGCTCATAACATTGCGCCTTTTAGGTGATAATGACTTCAGTCTTCAGCTGCCACACAAATTATGGGGTACCTTAATGACCAACTGGTAGAACAGAGAATTATAGGAATCACCTGTTGAAAAGGTTAAATGGTGAAGAAGGTAGATCATTTGAACAAACCATAGAAGCCTGAGAACTAGAAGCCCCTAACATTCTATAGTCATGCGTAAAGCACAGGTCGGCTTTACTTTTAGGCTCATAATGGCAATAGAATTTACTTAAGGGAAAATTCTTGCACAATAGTATTAGCCTCACTACTCAGTTTCTGTGGCTTGCAACGTTGCCAATAGCCAAATCTTAAATTTTCGATTTGATTCTTATTTTTATACAAATATTTAAGAGGTTAGAAATGATCAACACCAAAGTTTGAAAATTTCAGAAGCAATCTTAATTGGTAGGGAAGTGGTTATGTGGGCTTGCCTCCTTTTGTGCAATATTGGGGAATACTCACAAATTCAGAAGTAAAAAAATAAAACTAGGGTTTTTTATTCCTACAAATTTTTGTTCAGGAAGGCTATTCACCTATTCCTAAGTTAGTGTCATGTATATTTTTTTTTACAGGAGAGATCGATCATTTCATAGATCACAAAGAAGTGGAGGAAAGTAAAGCCCCAATATCAAAGGAAAATCACAAGAAACTCTTCCACTAGTGTACACTGTAGAGATCAACAAAACCCATGCCAACTTTGGATGTTAAAGCTTCCTAGATAAGTAACCAGTATTACTAGATTGAGGATTCTCCTTGGGTGGTTTGGATTGAAATAAACCATAGGCTATTTTCTGAAAAGGAGCAGGCTATTGATAATTTCTTTGACAATGTTACTTTCCTAGCAATCTCTTGGTGTAAATTTTCACCTTTTTTTCAATCTTATAGTTATGATGATTGGCAAAGTTTTTTCAAATCCCATTGGATTTGGGCTTCTTTATTTATCCCTACTTTTATAAGTTTCATATGTCAATGAAATTGTTTCTTACAATTAAAAAAAAACACACACACACATCAGTGGTGTGTCATTTTTAAAAATTAGGGCGTCAAAGAACACATTTCTTCAATTAGATTTGAATATTTCGACATATTTCAATGGTTTTCTCAATGGAAAATGGAAATATGTTCTAGTTCATGTATATACGTACTTCTAAGATGCAATGTTTTAAAGCAAAAATTTTGAAAGAATCCAAAAACCAAATAAAAGTGTTCCTTTATGACATTGACAAAATATCTCATTAAGAATATTGAAAGTTTTTATGTTTATGCACCAATAATACGCTTTAAAGAAAGTAGATGCTTTCAACTTTCAAACTTTTATTATTTTTCTCCAATATTTCCTTTTGTACCCATTACTTCTTTCAAACAAACAAACAAACAAAAAATTAGATAAGATTCTTTCAAACAAAAAATAATAATTAAATAGAGGGAAAATATAATTTTATTCCTAATATTTGTGTTATTTCGTTCCAAATAACATACTTCATTTTTCTAATGAATTTTTTTTTTTGCAAAAGAATCCTTAATTTTTTTTTTTAGAAGAGAAACAAATTTCATTTATGAATGAAATAAAGGGAGAATAAGCTCCCAAGAAGATCATTACAAGAAAGAGTTCCAATTGGAAAGTGCAAAAGAATCCTTAATAAGTTAGAACTTCTTTGGTGAACCTTCTTCCTTGAGAAGCTAAACCGTTTTGAACGAGTTAAAAGGATAAAACACATCGGCTGTATCTCCCCAACAGTAGTGGTTATAAAGAAATCTTTGGAGAAGATGGCTCGACTTTTTAACTTTGGAGGGTCTTTGTTTATATAAGAAACCAAAACTACTGTTTTTACTCTTTTTTTCTTTTTTCTGTTTATTTGATATCCATGAGTACGAGCCAGCTTGTGACACCTCAATGATCACACAAGACAACCATATGACCTTACTATATTTGGTTGTCAGGAAACATGTGGGATATCAAATCCTAGGTAGGTAGCCACCATGAATTGAACATATTCCCTCTAAGATTTTTATTTTCCCTATGACCCTAATTGACCACTAGGCTTGGCCCATGATGGTTGAAACCAAAACTACTTTAAAATTTTAAATTTTAAATTATAAAAAAAAAAAAAAAGAGAGAGACTAGATATCCCCTTGACTGAATTGCAAAGGATCTCATCTCAATACCGTCCAAGACTTCTTAACTCAGATCCTATTTGCATTAGGTCAAAGATGTACAAGGTTCTTTGGATTAATGTTGTTGGTCGCTACGGTTTTGGTGGTCTGGCCGGTTTGTAATCACCAAAGTGAAAAAATCCTAAAAATGACAAAGAAATCTTTAGATACTGTTGATTTGAGCTTTGATGGAGAACCTGATCCAAACTCCAAAGTCCTTTATGATATATTCCATTGTGTATAGAAAACAGAGACTCTCATTGATTTCGTCAAAATATAAAAAGAAAACAAGATATTCGGATGAATGTCTGCCAAGGTTACAAGAAGCCATCCAATCAGCACTGAGGATAAAAGAAGATTAATTACAAAAGACAAACTCATTTTTACCAAAATGAAGCCATACAGTGCACAAAATCAATGACATAATGAGCAATTACTATTCCTTTATATTCTAAGTCAACAAAGTTTTTTATCTTGTCCGTCAATTGGTACCTCCTTTTTTCTTTATAACCCTTTGATCTACTGAATTTTTAAAAATGATGTAAATCAACCAAGGCACATTACACTTTCCAAGTGGGGTATAAGTTGAAAAAAAAAAGGAGTTTTGATTAGTGTCTCGTAAGCTAAACAAGTGTACCAGTAACTAAGAGATAAGAAATATTACCTCCCAGGGTATTGACTGCCCGACCTGATTGAATGCTCCAACCAAAGAATTAATTGCTCTAGTATGTCGGCCTGAATGAGAATTCATTAAAAGGAACAATAGAAAAATTATATGAGTTGTTTGTTCAAGCAATACAGACATTCTAAAAATTCCATTCAAGGGTTTTGAAACTATTCTTTAAAGAAAGAAAGAAAGAAAAAATTGGGCAAACTAACCTTTCCAGGTTGATCATACAAAGGGGAAAGATCAGAGAACAAAGAAGGAACTCCCTGAAGCAAATAGAAAAAAGATTCACTGAATTCCAGCGTCCATTACAAATTAGATAACCAAAAAACGTAACTTTTTTTTATAAGAAACGAAAACCAAGAAACATAATGAATAGCCATAACATAAATACCTTGGTTAAGAGAGGCCGAATATAGTTATCAGCCGCATCTCTAAATTTGTCACCTTGCAGAAAATCAAGTGGTATTCTCTGCAAAAGAACCACTTGCGTCAAGAAATTTAAACAGGAAAGATCACATGATGGACAATAATAACAGTAACAATATAAATAAAATAGTAGTAACATGAAGGACAATGACAACAAAGTTATCCACAAAACGCATAAATTGCAATAAAGTGCAGAAACATTAAGAGAGTTCTCTTTTATTAATAGAAACATCTTTCATTAAGAGGTGCAACATAAGATGGCCACTCGGAAATTAGTGTGCACAACGACCAGACGGAGTGAATTCAGAAGAGTTTTTTTTTTTTTTTTTGAGAGGAAATAAGAAACCTCATTCACAAAAGCCAACGCCAAAACAACCTACGCACGGAGGGATAAGGTATCCCATCCTCCAAGGAAACTACAAAAAAGCCTTCCACTCAAGGTTAATCATGGCAGCTGAATAATTACAAAAAAACCTTGGCTACTTAATTTGCTTAGCTTCTCCTATAGTCAGTTCTTATTGGTGTTCTTTATTTAACTTTAAATTGTTTATTCTTTACCAGGCATTTTTCCTATGTAATTTTTCTATGTTTCGTTCTTTCTTTCCCTTCTTTTTGGAGTTTACATCTCCTTCATTTCTTTTTAAAGAAATGATCTCATAAAATAATAGGTTCATGGATCCATGTCAGTGCACTAAAGTGGGCCAAACACCCACCCCTTCTGGGAGAAAAAAGAAGAGGGTGCTTTTTTGTTTCTTCCTAACCAAATGCCACACAACGTGGTAAAGGAACCTGCTTGCCATAATAAGCGTCCTCTTCCCCCAAATTAAATATTTAACAAATCAAATAGAAAAATTTTCAATTTTAAGAAAAAATTAAATGTAATAAAAGAATAGAATAGCATGGTTTTTTTATTAGAAGAAAAATTATTAGTAGTGTAAATTAGAGAGAGTAAACAATGTAAAATAATTAATAAAAAGGTAGTGTGACTCATTAATGGATGAAAGAGAAAAGGGTAAAGGTCGTAAAGTTGTTAATAAAAAGATTGTAGGGCCCACAGAATAAGGAATGAGAATAGAATTGATGAGGTTTTTGAAGAGGAATGGGATTACCCCTTTTATGAGGAAGTGATTCCCAAATTGGTGGTGGATTCAACCAATTGATTCCATTCCAACATTTTAGTAAACACCATAGAAGGCAATGAAAACTTTTATTCTCATCCCCTTGAAATAAACCAGCCTTGATGCTGCACTTTATTCTTCTTTCTACTATTTCAATTAAAAGCCCCCCCCCCCCCCCAAAAAAAAAAAAAAAGATAGAAATAAAAATCCCCTATATAATCATCCTTCCTCACTAGTTCCATGTAACGTCTTCAAATTAACTAAATGTACCCCACCCCATCCTTCCGCACCTTCCAAAAGAAAATTTTCCATGAGCATTTTTAGTATCCTCTCAACAACTTACTTGAGAAAGGTGAAAGGGTAAAATGGGATACTAATCAACATCGATGAATCAACATAAGGCATCCTCCCGAGAGGGAGGGAGGGAGGAAGAAGAAAAAGAAGCTCTTATACCTTCAGGCGGTTGGTCTCCTTTAGTCCTCCTCAACCACCAAATTCTAGAAAAAGGATGCTCTAGGGTTGTGTCGTAAGGACTTACAGGGCATAGTATACCAAGATCTACATACGGTAACGAGGAAACAACAAACCCAGCTTAGTTAGCCGAGGTAGAAAAGGTGCATAAAAGGAGAAGAATGAGTATTCCAATAAGTTGTACCACTTCTAATTTAATCAAAACTATTTTTTTTTTCAAAAATAGACACACCTTCTCTTTTTTTAATATTTGTGAGTGTCTGAACCAACTTGCACGTATCTCAACTAATTTCAAGGGATAACCACTTGACCATACAACATTTGATTGTCAGAAAACACATAGGATATTAAATGAAAAATAGACACATTCTTGCCAGGCCAAAGTTATCATTCCACACAAAGCGTGCAAAAGATATGCTTGCAATAAGAAATCTTAGTCATGCTCATATCAAGTTCTAGAATGGGCAATTATATTTCTCAATCCAGCCTTAAACTCGGGCAACGAAAATGGAAGGAAATTTTAAAAGAAATTAGAAAATATTGGTCAAGATGTCATACCTTGACAGTAGATGACCACCCATTTTGCTGCCCCAGAGATTTGTACAATTCATCTAACCGTTCAATTTCTTCTGGAGAATACTCAGAATTTTTTGAAAATAGCCCAACACAAACTTGCAGCCCTTCATAGTATCTAATCAGTGGCAAGAAAAAAATAGCATCATCTGGAACCTAACCAAATGGATTTCCAGGCCAAATTTTAAATTTAAAAAAGCCACACATTAAAATATATTTGATTCTAAATTAAAGTGTCTGTGTATATATATTGATGAGAGATGATGGACTAAAGTATGTGTATATATATATGTTATATCCGTAAATGTCCAAGCTAGCTTGTGTGCATCTCAACTACTCTCGTGGGACAACTATCTAATCCTACTACATTTGGTTGCTAAGAAAACTCGTATGATATTAAATTCTAGATTGATAGCCACCATGGCCTGAATTATTCACTCTGAGTCCTTTACTTTTTCATCGGCCATTGAACACCTCTAGGCCAACCTATTATGGTTTAAAAATTAAAGTATATATGATCACACATTTAAATATATATGACATTCATAGGGTGAATACACACCTTTGTGGGAAATAGAAAGATAACATAGTCTGCTAAGCTAAACATCTTCGGAGGCTTTTCAAGATGTTAAGAAACTGTTCGTCTCTTATAAAAAATAAAAAGAAAATAATGGTCTATGATGAATAAGCATCTTCTAGATCGCCTTTCTTTCTTATTTAACTCAATGTTCAAATATGAAACCTATCAGCATATGCAATAGGAAGTAGACTTAAGCAATTCCCTTTCTGTTCCTCCAATGCTTTAGAGCCAAAGAAATAGATCGTCCATCTTTTGATGTTTCCATAAAAGCCATATGGTTTGAGATCTGTTTGCTCAAAGAGAAGCAGCAGGAAATACAAATCCTAAAGATCGATGAAGAAAATTAAGCCCATCTTACCTGTAATTGTCAGGATTAATGGCAAGCAGCGTCTTGTACAATTTTTCACCTTCTTCGAGACGTCCAAGCTTCACTAACAGAGAAACCTCTTGTTCCTTATAAGCCAATTTGTCAACCTGTAAATGAGCCAGATTGGTCAGTACTGCAGGTTCTCGCTCCCTGTTTTTTCTTTTTTGTTGGGACAAGAAAGACAAAATTTTCATGAAAAGTTTTTTTAGATGAGAAGCCGAACTTTCATTTAAAAACATGAAAGTATATGAAAAGAAATTAAAAGGAAAAGTCCCAAATTAAGGAACCAAACCAGATAACTATACAAAAAAGGATTTCAATCTAAAGGAATAAAACCTAACAAATAATTAAAGTAAATCAGAAGTTACAAGATACCAAATGCCTCAAACAAGCCTAACAAGGCATAATCCCATAATAAAAGATCATACACATAACATATATAAGAAAAACACAAGATACACATAAAGAGTTAAGTCCTCATCCCGTGTTTACTGAAAGATTAGTTTAAAAACCCAATGAATAGAATCAACAAGACCAACTTACAATTTTCAGCTCTTTCTTGTGCAACTCATCAAGAGCTCTTTCATGAAAGCCACATTCATCCAACAAAGAAATCTGAAAGAAAAATACAAATGGGTTATCAACCAAATTAAACTTGCTTAATAAATATTGCCAACAAAGTTCAACCTTGTGACATGTATAGAAACCTCATCAAAGAAGCACTCATTACTTCGTTTACAGAGAAAATAAATAAATAAATAAATATGTATATAATTCATTAAAGAAAAAACCTTATACAAGAGCATCTCTCCATGCTCACAGCGTTCGCTCTCTGGTGGATAATCATCTTCAAGCGTACCCTCGTATGCTTCCAAAATTTCTACTGCTTTTGATGGACTAAAAGTGACGGGGAAAAAAGGTTAAGCAGAAAGCCAAATGATCTACTCTCAAATACACAAAAATAATAAATACTTGAGTAAAATAATCTGGCAACCTTTACCAATAAAAGCCAAGAATTGTGAACATCTACTTATGGTTATAAGATAAGAACAATGAATTGTCTGTCATATTCAAGTCACAAGGTTTTCAACTTCTTCGTCCAACAAAAACAAAATTGAAACCAAACCATGAGCCGTGGTTTCAAATAACTTTTTAAAATATATATACTCGTACACTCTCGAATTAGGTTTTCAAAACATCAATATTGAATATAATTATTGTTCATTATAAGCTTTAAATTTTGTTTGTAATAGATATTTTTCCATTTTCAGGAGCTCTCTAAGAAGATATGTGAGCTTAAAAAGTTTCCCTGGCATTGCTGGGGATGGTCTTTAAAAATTCTCTGTCTTCTGAAAATAGAATTTTTTAAAAAATAATAATAAAACTATCAGGAAAAAAATGGATCAAAATACTGAAATATATGAGGCTATGCCAAATAATTAATAAAACTATAAAACATGTAATTACAAGTCAAACAGATAGGATCGTACTTTGAATTTAGGTGATGAGCAACAGAAAATCCAATCCAATTCATGCGATGGTTTGGTTTCAAGGTCAGAAGTTGTTGTCTCGTTTCAACAAAGCCTTTCAAGTCTCTCATTTGGGCCTGCAACATTAAAGATGAGAAACATGAACTACAAACATATGCCCAAAAAATCAAATAGTCATCAAAATGATTGGATCATAATGATAAAGTAATTAGAACTAAACACGTGAGATTAGTCGAGGTGCGCGCAAGCTGGCCTAGATACTCACGGATATTTAAAAAAATAAAAGATAAAATAATTAGGACTAAACACGTCAACTAAAGATCATCAGCACGTGATCCAATAAACAGATACCACATGAACATATAGTTTCTCACTTTATCCTATCCTTTTACTTTCCTTTTATGCATGTTCCAGATCTGGTAATTTAGCAAGACAAAATCTCTAAATGGTACATACAAAATGAAATTAGATGCATTAAAAGGCCAAGAAGGAACATATAGAGAAAGGCTAAAAGTTCACAGACATTACATTGTAGAAACAAATGCAAAAAAGACAGCGAAATGACAACAATCCTAAGCCATACTAATTTCCCCCTCCCCATCATAATAAAATGATAGACTCATCCTGAGGCTATGTTTCCAATGAAAATAGATTTCATGCTTAATAATCTATCGACATGATCCAATCCATTCTTGCTTAAATTTGTTGCAACTCCCAACTGGAAAAAAAAAATTTTAAAATTAATATATATATATATATATATATAAAGAAGAGAGAGAACTACTTTTCTAAATAGACCAAGGCTAGAGTACCCAATTCAAACTCCTTTCTTTGTTCCTTCTTATCACTACCTATCTTATACTTTTTGTCAGCTCTGAGCCTATGCCAGTTTCTAGTTACTTCAGCACAAACTTGTGCTATTCGTTCGGCCATAGCACTACCATCTACATCTATGTCAGCACCAAGTGGAAGCTTCGCCAAATGAACAATTAGCCACAAATTATAGGATAGACAAATTCAAAGGTTGATTTTCCCAGTGACCAATACTGCATATAGTTAAAAGAAAACTATGCTTGAGCTAGTCCAAAGTCCCATTGTCGGAGGTTTAGTACTGTTTGGTACTATTTATACAATAAACAAACTTTCCTAAAAGTAACCTCAATTTGATTAACTTTTTTTTTAGATAAGAAACTGGATAGAATTCAATAAAAAAAAAAAGAGCATCCTAGGAGCAGGGTGAGTAACTCTCCCTCCTAAAGAAGCCCTCCAATCCCTTAGAACCATTGAGAGGGGGTGGTTACAAAAGAATTTACTATAGCTATGACCCCAGCAAGAAGTGGTAAGCTGTACAATGCCCCAAAAAGCAGGAAAGAAAGAAGATTTATCTTCAAGGGTTCCCTTGATCATTAGTTCCTGTAAATTTCAGTCTATCGATGTAATAGTTTCTCGATATCAAACAGAAGCCCTTGCAAAATTTATAATCGTTAATAGCTCAAAGTATCATCCGAAAATTCACCAAAATAAAAAATAATATCATCAAGATTCAGAAATAACAAATGATATTTATGCATTGCACAAATATAATGCAGAAAATGGCAGGTTAAAAAAACGAGATATAGTTCAAACCTGTAGAAGTGACAGATCACGTAAAATTTCAATATTGTCGGGATCTATTTTCAGGGCATTCCGGTAGCATTTAATTGCCTCTCTGTATTCTCTATCCGAACGATATAAGAGACCATAAACATGCCAGCAAACATGACTTTTGAGGTCATTCTGCATCAAAATAAGAACTTAGATGACCAGGAACTAAGATATGAATCAGCTATTACGAAACAATGCATCCCGAGTGCAATGAAAAATACACAAACCTTTAATCCTGATCGAACAAGTTCATATGCTTCAGCCTTACGATCCATGCAATTTAATGTTAAACCCTTCATGGATAGAGTTTCTGATGGCATGGGGAAGTAAGAATTATTCAAGGTAGTCAAAAAAGGAAATAACAAATAGCGCTCGTCCAACATTCTGGCCCGGATGCTATATACAAATTCAAATTGAATAATCATTAACCACGAGTTGGAAGTACCTCCATGTTCGGGGAATTTTTTCAATATTTGATCAGCTGCTTTCAGGCCCTTCTTGTACTGTTTTGTTTCGTATGATTTCTACAACAAAGGCAATAACAAAAAGACACAAGACACAATTAACCATTGCAACAACCCCTCAAATATTGACCAATAACACAGCTAATGAATATCACGTCAACTACAAAATGACCAAATCACGTTATAGTAGTATCCAGTGAAGTAGTACACAACCCAATTAGAATAAAAGCTAGCTTACTTAATCACTAGTTCCCATAAAATAAGAATGCAATCAAATAAGGTCCAAAATTTCCTCTATTCCCCACATTTCTCAATGAAAGAGCAGCGAACACCAGCAGAACATAAAGTTCACTAAAAAAAAAAATCTAGGGTTTTTGTCCTACGAAAATAAGGAGGAAGAGGGGTGCAACTATTTGACTTCGATCGAACTATGATTAAAGTGATGATGAAGCAGATAGAAAGCAATCGATAAACTTACGACGATGAGCTTGAAGAGGTTGGCCTCCTTGGGTGGAAGTGACGCACCCATTGTTGCAGAGAGAGAAGGAGAAACAGAGAAAGAGAGAAGGAGAAAGGAGAGTGAAAATGGAGTGAAAAAGAAGAAGTTTGAGCTTTGTATGTTGTGAGTTTATAGAGACAGGTGCGTGTGGGAGTGGTGGCGTTTATCTGCTGCAACCCTACGGGGAAGGAGAAGAGGAAAAAAAAATATATTGACCCAAAGAAAAGTAAAATTAATAATGGAATTTTAGGAAATTACATTTATATTTCTAAATTGTAATTTACATTGCGATTGCATTGCGCGCGCGTGAACTTCCTTGGAATATTTGGATTCTAGACTTCTAGTCTTAGCCTCTATTTCGTCAACGAAGAATTTTTTTTTTTTTTCTTTTTTACAAAAACAACTGGGGTGGGAATATTCGAATATCTAACCTCTTAGTTGAGGTATATGTCAATTATCTTTGACACAAAATAATGACTTATACTCTTCAATTTTGTAGATTGAATAAATTAATACCTTAACCAATAAGGATAATTTTTCTAACTATTTTGATAAGAGTTTGGAAAAATAACGACCGAAAAATGTTAAATTGATTCAATTATACAAATTTGGGATTTTGATTATATAATTATTGATTGGAGGTTTTAAATTGATTCACTTGACAGAGTTTAGAGGTGTAAATTTTTTTTTTTTTATCACCATGCTAGTTTTTTTTTTTTTTAGTACATCAACATTTGGGTGGGGAAATTCGAACCTCTGACCTCAGAGTCGATGGTACATGTGGATTGATGTAACGATACTAAAGGTTTTAGTGTGGCAATCGTTTGATAATGTGGATTTATCAAATACAAATAATCTCAACGCCCTTCATATAAATTTAGAACAATATGATAAAATGTCACGGGCAGATTATCTTGTGATTAATGACAACATAATAAAGAATTCTTTTTTTTTTTTAGTATATCAACATTTGGGGGTGAGGAGATTCGAACCTCTGACCTCATGGTCGAGAGTATATGTCAATTATCATTGAGTTAAGCTCGCTTTGGCAATAAAGAATTCATTATTGTCTCAATAGTGAAACACTCTATGCGAGTTCGATAACTAACCAGACTTTAATGTTTCAAGGTATGCAACTTAAACACAATACTTGCCTATGGGAGAGAAATTTTGACACTCAAACATTTATAAAGGAAACAAGTATGATCATTTGTCAAAGTATATGGACACTATAACACTATTTGGGTTTATATAGTCGATGACAATAGACACATATGATATAAAAACTATAGATTTTGCAGATGTCAAAAAATGCAAAATAATTAAATCAATCCAATCATCGTGGTCCATCTAACCTTTTTTTCACAATGATCGTAATGAAATTAAAAATGCAAAAATTTGATGGGACACAACGACTATTTGCAGCGAAAAACTGCATGAATATAGCATAATTTTTTTTTTATACTCGCTTTTGACCAAACGTAATATCAAAATAAAGAAACAGAGGAGAGCACTTCACATGAGCCGACACAAATGAAGAAACCATATGCCAATCATAGCAAATCAACTTTGTAACTCCTTGAGAAATAAAACAGAGTGAAATTAGAATAAACATTAAAACAAAAATGTCACATACAAAATAATTGAGTAATTACTTACAAAACTAACAAAAAATAATAATAACAATAATAACTCATCAATTTCCTTTTAAGTAACGATGAATTCAATTTCAATATAAAGACCAATCCATTTTGAATCTTTTGAGATTGCAAAATTCAAAATACAAAATCATCAAATTATAGGTAAAAGTATATTAAAGTCCTAAATTAAACCCTTCTTCTATAAAATTTTTTTTAAAAAAAAAAAAAAACCCTAAATTAGACCTATGTTTTTCCGTTTCTTTCACACACTAACATCTAACCCTATCAATGCACGAATATGTATTTTCTATTCGGCTGACAAGTCGACAAAATGTATTGTGTAATTTTGGTGATTTTATTTGTGAAATTGAATGTCAAGATTCTTCGTGATTTTTTCTTAATTTAATAAATTAAATTTGGAACTACTCCAGCACTCCACCGATAAAGATAAAAAAAAAAAAAAAAAAAAAATAGAGCCGATTTTATTTCTCTATATACGTGAAAGGTATTTCTTTCCCCATAAAAAAAAAAAAAAAAAAAAAAAAAAAAAAAAATCGAGTGGCATTCGGTAAATTAAAGATACATAGAAAAGAAGATAACAGATTGAAAAGGAAAAAAAAAAAGGAAAAAAGAAAGAAAAGGTGGATTTATTATTATTATTTTTTTTTTCTGGTGTGAAAAAGGTGGAATTTTCCTTGTTGTTTTCTTTCGTTTTAGAAACCGACTAATATATATATTTTTTTATTTCAAGATACATGTCAATTACCGTTGAATTATGTTCGTTTTCGAATAAGTAAAATTTCAATACAAAACACAATATTTTTTTTTTTTTGAAAAAAATACAAAACACAATATTAATCAGATACTATATATATATATTTTGAAATAACTGGATACTATATTAATTCATAATGTGACACGCAAGTAATGGAGAAGTTTATGAAATATTTTTATCTATGTGACACTTGCCACTCTCATTTTATATTTTAAAAAACATAAAAGATTGAAAAACTTATGTAATTTTTATTTTTTAAAATTATAATCATCAGCAAA
Organism: Luffa aegyptiaca; assembly: GCA_017139565.1. NCBI lineage: Eukaryota > Viridiplantae > Streptophyta > Magnoliopsida > Cucurbitales > Cucurbitaceae > Luffa > Luffa aegyptiaca. Next base: position 2,352,031 of record CM029399.1, on the reverse strand, counting down.
AAATGACAAAAATAGGAGTTACATTAGTATTTTGAATCACGGGAAACCAAAAAATTTTGTTTCTACACCCGTATGTAATTTCGAGATTTTATTTTTTGTGAGAATACTTGAAATGAGAAAAAGACAAACAACATAATTAAATATTCTGATCTCATAAAAATCAAAAGCCGAAAATCGAAACCAAAATTTTTCACACTCCGAGAAAACCACGAATTTATAAGGTGAAGTTAAATGTATTTTATTTTAGACTAAACTATATAAACTATATTTCAATTTTATCACCAACCTTTATAAAGTTTCAGTTTTATCACCAACATTTAAAACGTTTCAGTTAGGTAATAAATTCCGAGTTAGCAATTTCTACTAAAATACCTAAAGAAAATTAAAACAGGATTGACAAAATTAAAACTTTCCAAATGTCGAGGAAAGATCACCATATGTATTAGAAACATCTTATATAACTCATTCGATTTTGATTTTTCTCTACAATTACAATAAAATCTGCCAACAAAATATTTTCCCACCAACAAATTACAAGGTGGATAATAGCATTGCAACTTTTAAAACGCCAGGGATAACATTTTTGTATAGTTTTAGCCTTCATTTCATCTTCTCACACTTAAAAGCTCTAACTTCAACCATCCCCACTAGGCATTTTTTTTTTCCTAGGACACAGAAAAGAAAGAAGTATAGCCATTCCAAGAAACGATCATCACAATCAACATTCAGACAAGGATAAACTTGAGAGACACAAAAAGATAGAACCAAAGAAATGGATTTTCACTTTTGAGATTAAAATAAGCAGGACATGACAATACATAAAGCCAGAGTTTTTCCAGTCAAAGGACATCAACTAAGGACTTTGGAATGACATTTCTAAGTGTTTTTAATAATATATATATATATATATATATATATATATTTTAAGCATTAGAAAGTCATTCCAAATTGGTCTTAAATCTTCTTACGAGTTAACTTCCGGAATGCAATGTCTATCTCCTCCTCCGTCATTTCAATCGTGTCATCACTATCATATTCCTTTCCTATATTCACATCTTTCTTTGCTTTATGACCATTCTTCGGTTCTTTACTGATATTTGACTTTCTCTTTCGTTCTGGGGAATTGTCAAGTAGAGAATTAAGTTCTACTTCATAAATTCTTTTAGAATCTCTAGCATGTTTGCAAAGTTCATCCTTTGAAATCGACTCTTTCTTATTGCCAAGCTTTGCCAGCTCTTCCACCACTTGAGGAACGAATTTCCATTCTTCAGTCATCTGATTGATGTCCTGCATACGAATTCAGTATGGGTTAAGTGTCAATCTAGGACTGAGAGCAAATACTGTTTCTCTTTGCATTAAATAAAATAAACTCAACAGCCAACCTAAGCATAACTCAATTGATTAAAGCATGTACCATTGACGAAGAGGTTAGAAGTTCGAATCTCTAACTAAAAAAAAAGTATGCAGGCAGAATGAGTGAAAGGCATTTGGTCAAGCTAATTGAGAGAAGTGAAAATAAAGATCTAAAAGGACCCTTGTGTGGACCATGAAAGTATCAATTCCTACAAGCCAGCAATCAAGAATCAAGAAAATCAATTGAACTTGAATTTATTTTCAGCCAATTGAAATCTACAATACTGTGGTTCTCAAGTTAAGCTGCAATGAGCTATAAGGTCAAGGTTTGAAATGGCTGCTCATTCACAGTATAGCTGATGGGTCTGCAATATCATCTGTTTTTTCTCACACTAGTGAGATCATTTATGAAATAAGGAATGCGAGGCTTGAGCTAAAAGCCACTAACCTTACACAAAATAGCCAGATTAGATAATGGAAGGGCTAAAAAAATGCTCACAAGAGAACGACTAACAAATTCTCTTTGCTTCACAGGAAAAAAATGAACTTGAAAAAAAAAAGTGTCCAGTCCTTTTAATATGACAAATTTTTTTTTGAGTTCAACAGGTAAGGGTGGGGATTTGAATGACTTTCAATATGATAAAATTACCTACCCTAAAATAGAAATGTTTAAATACTGCCATTCATAACCAGCTGAAGACGTGACTAACAAGGAAGTTAACTTGCTAGTAATTAAAACCTTAAGAAGAAATTGATCAAGGCAAATGTTGATGAATTTATAATAACAAGTAAATAAGAATCTTCAACTATGTGAGGGCAGTCGCACGATCTGAAAGGCATTTCGCTAGAGGGAAATCCCAATAAGAAGGTTGAAATGTACAAATAAATCTGCTACTTATTCTGTTATTAATCAATATTTTTTACACGTTATCATATTGTTGGAAAAGCATTTACACTGCAATGGAGAAATAAATTGATCATAACTACATAATCGCCTTTGTCTACCTGATTTTGATGAAGAGAATCTATGGCATCTTGTAAACAAGTTAAAATTCCTTCTGCTGCTATCTTCTTTATCTCACTTGGATCTGGCTACAAAAGGTTTAAAATGAAGAAATAAAATCAACGACAGTTCCACGCCTTCCTAAAAAACAACTAGGCGATTTTAGAGAGAAGATGCCAGGTTGCCATTTAACTCGCATGGGCCAATGGGTGCAAGAATAAGTAAAACATATATTTCGCAAAAAAAGGTAAGCACTTTTGTTCTAACCTTTTCTTCCTGACTCTCTAGCCAGGAAAGTGTTTTATGGTAATCATCAATAGCCCACTTCTTCAATTTCGAAGGAGAAAAGCACTCTCTTGAAGAATTAATCTCTCTACTCTGCATATAGCACACAATTGAAGATATAAATATCTATATATCAGCATTTGTACGGAACAATAATCTGCATCCCGCAAAAAGACTAGCTTTGCTTTGTTACGTCCCATACAAAGCATACAAATCAGGATGGAAGAACAAAGATGATATGATGATAAAAAAATTCACAATAATCAGACTATTTACCTGAGTTATCTCCCGCTCATTTGGTTTCAAACGTGAAGTTGTTTCAACTGGTTTCTGAGGTTTCTTGGATGGCGATGGAATAGCTGCAACCATACATTCCAGGCATAGGGATGAAAATGAGTGATGGGATATACAGAAATAATTCTTCAGCATGAGGTACAAAGTGAAGGAACAACGAACAACATCTAAACAAAAATAAGGAAAACACCAAAATGATAGGTACAATAATTTGGGGTCTGAAGTCATGATAACGACCCAAATTACATAGCCATAGCATAAGTAAATACTACCCATGATGTAATACTACAAATACAATAAATCCAAGTGGGCAATGGCATATGTTGCTTCTTTCTTTTTCCATCGTTCAAAAACTTGTCACTGTCTGTAATTCAAAATTTTTTAGTACAACAATGGGGGGTGGGGACTAAACCTTCCACCTCAAGGAAGGTAATAGGTGCCTTCATCCATTAAGCTATGCTCAGATTGGTTGTTGCCCATGCTTAGGCTCTCAAATACATAAAGGTGTGGATATACACAATGTAGTTGGTAGATCAATCCAAGGAGATGTTGTAGTCTAAGAATGATAAAAAGGCCAAGTTATTTGTTCAGTCTATGATTTTGAATAGGCACAACACAGTGAAAAGGTATTCCGAAAAGAAATCTTTATTTCGACTAGTTTCCAAGCTGGTACATCTAATGTAAGAATGGTGAAATAAGAACCATATTTTTCTTTAGTTGTAAAACCACTTATAGATGCTGGAGTGAGGTTTTTAACGAGTTTAACTTTAACCTCAGTTGGTGTATGGTAGACTCCCTTGCTGTGAACCTTCACCAACTCCTTGTGGGGTTCCTTCTACAGAAATCTAAGATTTTGTGGCTTCGTGTGGTGAATCGCTACTTTAGAATGTTTGGTAGGAAAGGAATTGAAGAAATTTTGAAGTAACTAGTAAGGTTCGGAGGAGATTTGGGATTTGGGAAAAAATTAAAACTCTCGGGTTATTTTGGTGTACACTCTCCACCAAAATAACCCGAATTGAAGAAATATCTTTTATTGGTGTGAAAAAGATATTATGGTTAGCTATTAACAGAGCTTTTTTCTGGTATCTATGGTGCGAGTGCAATGGAAGACTTTTTCGGGATACCTCCTCAACCTTTGATGACTTTTTTGATTTAATTCTTTTCCATTCTCTATATTGGTGTAAAAATTTACGCCTTTTAACAACTATACTTTCTCCACTATGATTGCTAATTGGAGATCCTTTTTGTAATTTCTCTTAGGTGTTGGTTGTTTTATAACAACCCTTATTTCATTCATCAATGAAATATAGTTTCTATTTCAAAAAAAAAAATTTGGTGTACACTCTCTTCCTCTTGAATACTTATAATACCTTTCTCATTGCAACCAGTTGGAGTGGCTTTTTTAAGCTCCTTTAGTTTTTCTCTCTCTTTGTTTCATATCATCATTGAGAAGTTTGTTTATTCTTCTTTTAAAAAGGTCTGTTTATTCTTAAAAAAAATTGGTAGATCGGCAAAAATTATCATAGTCTGCATATAATTTATGCAGAAGAAGACTTTTATGTTGCACAACTATTCTATAGTGAACCTGATGAATTTTACCTTCAATTGACCTTGGATCCATATTAGTCTATACTTTCTAATGGAAGAAAACACATAACATTAAGCAAGGCACTCAAGCAAATGATGGAACCGTGGCAATATAGCATCAAACAACTATTTTAACAACTTAAGCATTTGAACTGATATGTAGAGAAACCAAATCTTTACTTCAGAATTTGAAAGAATAAACTTGGAAAGAAACCCAGGAGCTATACGAACATAAAATATATAAATATTCTTACTATTACAATTATTGGGCTAGATTGTGTGTATCTTGACTAATCTCAATGGACTACCATTTCACCCTGCATCATTTGGACTGCGGAAGCACATACAAATTTTTTTTTTTTTTTTTGATATCCGTGAGTGTCCGGGCCAGCTTACCCGCACCTCGACTAATCTCACGGGACAACCACCTGACCCTACTACATTTGGTTGTCAAGGAAACTCGTAGGATATTAAATCCTAGGTAGGTGGCCACCATGGATTGGACTCATTCCCTCTGAGCCCTTTATTTTTTCTATGGCCCTTATTGACCATTAGGGTCAACCCATGATGGTTAGCACACACAATATTAATATCCTCATACAATGTGAATTCATGACTTCAAAGGTATCTGAATATACTACCTGTCTCTTTACCTATAGTTCTATGAAAATTGTGCAAACCTATGGTTCTGGTGTTTATGACTATCATTTACATTGCGTGGAATTAACAGCCATGCAAACATATGCATTTCTAGATTACCTTGGCTGGCTTCATGTGAAAGGTCGCTTCTTCGCCAGGGTTTTCCAGCATAGAGGAGGTAGATTTCAATGTCAACGAGCTTCTTCTGTGCATAACAATTTGAAATCCACTCCTGACAACGTACACAGAATGAGAATATTTAGAAACTAAATCTACAATTTAGACTCACGCTACCAATGACAACCAGATAATGGTTTAGTCAGATTTTAGAGTTGCTTTCTAGAAACATCTAAATCTAGGGGGAAAATGTGCAGATATTGGAAGTGCTTGAAAGGGAAGCACACTGCCTAATTAGATCAATATGGTATAATACGCTTAAAGAAGAATAGAACTTATCAGTTATCATCACCCAAAAAAAAAAGAACCCGTGACATAAGCAAGACAGAATATTTCAAAATAACCACGGAATATTCAGCACCTACTAAAGTAGAAAATAAACTTTATTTTATATCAACAACAACACTTAATGATTAACAGCAAACATATTGCCATCAATTGTTCCATGTAGTCAAGTCTAGCATCAGAAAAATAGTGAATTGCTGACCAAAAAAATCCATCACAAATTTCTTTGAGAAACTCTCTGGTTAATGTTCAAGTTTTTGTTAAAAGGAGAAAACCTTTGATACTATTGTTCCGCAATCTGATTCCACTTGTCGAAATTTTGGAGTATTTGGGAAAGCACAGATCAACAAAGTGCAATCTGAGTTCCAATCGGGCTTATATTGAGCTCCCATTTCTAATGCCTGGGACCGCAGAATGCTGCGCTCAGGATTAACAAAACCTGACAACACGAATACTACTCCTTCCTGCATTTAACGTTGGTATTTTAGCTTAGTGTAACTGTAAATTATCAAAATATGTAGAAGTGACACGTTCATAAGAAACAGAAGGGCTGAAAAGAAACAATATGTGAACCAGAAGTCTGGAGAAATCTCGGTGTAATGAACTGCTAACTGGGGCTTCACAATTTCCTTTCCCTTGCTTAGGCTCTTCAGCTTCGACCATTACATCATTTCCACCAGAACCAGAACCAGAACTAGAACTGTTCGATTTCTTGCCTCGAGAAGTACTCCCATCGTCCTTCCCACTCATCCATGAAGGAAGACTGCGCTTAGCATTGCCACCACCCTCATTAACCTTTGAATTCGACATATTGGTCCAACTAAAACAATTATATTTATACCACCAGGCTAAAATTTGTTAGTTCATCTCAAGTTCAATGAAGACTTGCGGGAATAGTCGAAAGACATCCGTTCTCCGAGCACCATTATTAAAAAGCTCAAATAGGTGCGAGTAAGAGCCTGCAAACATAATGGACGCTGTTTTACAATTCCGAAACAACTTCAAACAATTGCCAGGAGGCAGGAACACAGAGGCAAAGTGCACTAAGCCTAACCAAAACTAAACAAATTCATGTCAGTTACATCTCATCAATCCCCAATACCGGATCAAACTTGAAAAACTGACGTTTCCAGTCTGTAGCAAGATAAAGTCCAGAAATAATAGAAAATTAACGCATCATTTGCCAGCCAGCCGACATGAAAATGGGAGTATTAAGCTCAAATGAAGTCAATACTCAGATTGTTCAAAAATTGAGCACCAAATGTGCATTAAGTTTGACATGCAATCGCCTCTCTGCAGTGAAATTTGACCACTAACATAACAGCGTTTCGTGATCGTGTAGGGTTAGCAAGAAACAGCAGAGATTGCAGGAAGATGATGATAGAAATTCGAAACAATACCTAAATTCGACTTCCACTGAGTTCACTCGGAAGATTCTGAGTCGGTTCAAAAAGTCAGCACCTGGCCCTGCTGCAACCGCGACCCTCCCAGATTTCCACCGTTCCGAAGCGTATAGAAATTGCACCACTTCATACTTCAGCCCCTGGAATTTCATTAATTTGTGTTTTTGGCTTATAGTTCGTTATATTATCCAATTTTCTGTAATTTTTTTTTAATAAATAAATTATATTTTGCAAATTTTTTTTTTTGTTAAAAACAAATATTCGTCAAATTGGGATATTAAAAAAATATTAAATATATGTTTTATTTTAGTATCTGATATGGATGTTTTTTTTTTTCCAATTTAGGTACCATTATTTAAAAAGTTTGAATGTAGTCATCTATATCTATATATATCTATACTTTTATCTATATTTATATGACTACATCTTAATCTTAATCTTAATATCTTAATATATATAAATGGGGCTTAGAGGGGAGAATCTTTGCATTCCTCTTTTACCCTTACATTTTTATTAAATCCCTATTTTGCCCTTTGTTGATGGGACACAACTCTTCAAGTGTATCACTTTGTATGGGTGTAACTGGTGCCGACGAGGTGCGACTCTTAGGAGGTTACATATGAATTGATGCATCCTATGGGTATGATCCATGTATAAAAAGAAATAAACATGATTGTCAATACATACATTTTTTTATTTCTTTCTATCAAAATATCATGTCATTATAGCAAATGTTCTCCTTTTATCAAAGAATTCAAAGTTTTCCAAAAAGAATGGAAATTAAAAGTTTATGTTCTTCATAAGGAAACATTGAATTGTGTCAAAATGAAGTTTGAGAATTCAAAAACTCATTTTTTTTCGACGAAGAGGTTTTATTGTATATCATTTTTTATTTTTCTTATGTCAATAAATGTTATATATATATCCATCAAATGTTATTTACAGTTTACATTAATTGTTTACAATAAGTATATTTTTTGATAAATCGTAAATTCCTTCTGAAAAATATAATTTTAGAAGGATTACTCTGTGTTTCCAAATCTCAAATATTTTACATTTTGTATCCATTTGGATTCAGATATATTTTCAACAAAATTAATTATTTAAAATTACACTAAAGAATTTCAATACATTATAAGTTTTCTTTCTCCCTATTATAAATTATATATTTGTTTAACTATTTTTAATTATTAAAAAAAACCTTAGAATTGAAATTAAAATGTATTTTTTTTTCCTTTCATCTGATGTACATCTAAATATAGGAACAAAGAAAACGTAAAAATCATGTGGTCCAACAAAAAAAGTTAAGAAATTGTTCAAAGTCATCAAAATTTTATTTAAAATATCATATCTTAAAATGGATGTAAATATCATATTTTTTCCCTCCTTTGTTCGTAGAATTCTAATAAATTTTTATTTTGTCCTTCAATCTTTACTGACAGGATGCAACTCTCCAAGTTGAGGTATCTATTGAGAAAATAGTTGAATATTTATGCTTAAGGGACATGATTATTTGGGTGGGGTGGTTACACATTGAATCAACATGTCCATTCACCTACAACCTACAGGTATGATTCAAACCATAGAGTGTTGTGCATGAAATGTTGTTTATAATTATAAAGAGATTCTTCTATATAATCAAAGTTCGGTTTGTTAAATAATTTTTATTTATTTATTTTTTTCTAGAAATCAATTTATTCGAAGAACACCAAAGAATTACCTGTGAAGTAAATAAACTATATTATTATTGTCATTTCTTTTTATCGATTTCAATTTACAATTTTTACTCCACTTATGTTATCTATTTTAATTTTAATCATCTATGTGTTCTTTATCATTTTATATATATTTAAATTCTTTTTAATTTCATGAGACTATAGAGGAAAAAGTTTAATTTACTTCCCATCTTTTACCTTTACAATTTTAACAAATTCCTATTTTGTCCTTCAATTTTTGCTGACAATACGCTACTCTTTAAGTTGAGCCGTCCATTGAGAGAATAATATAATAGTTGCAATTTATGCTAGATGGACACAGTTGTTCAAGTGGAGGTTGGTAAACATTAAATTGACGCATACATTCACATAGGTGTGAACCAAATTGTAGATGTAAAACATCATGATCAAATGGTGGAGATGTGTCTAAGATGTTGTTTATCAAAGCGATTCTTCTTTTACCAATATCAATTTCAATTACATTATATATTTTTTTTAATTTTAATAATTATTTTTTTCTTTATCATTTTTATCTTTTTCATTACTTTTTGATTGGATGTCAAATATTTACTATTTAAATTCAACAAAAGATATTTTTCATTCAAAATTTAAATTTCACCACATGTAATGTATTTCATATTCATTCTAAGTTAACTTACAATAAGATATATATAGTTTTTTTTTGTTCACTTTCTTTTTTAACTTTCAATTAAGACAATAACTTTTCACGTGCATTGCACGTATTGTTTAACTAGTCTATTCTAAAAGGGGTTTCTAAAAAAAAATAAAATAAAATAAAATAAAAAATCTAAAAGGGACTTAAAAGGAGAATCAAAATCATTCCTTTCCTCTTTTGTCATTTTTTTAATCTTCAAATTTCTCTTTTATCCTTTTTATTTAATTATTTAATTATTTAACTATTAATTATATTTATTTTAGATTTTATTAAAGATTGAACATTTTTTGGAATCATATTCACAAGTTGACAATTTTCGGGTAGAGATATCGTGCTTTAAATTAATACAATGTTAGAATCAATCTAATTGATTTTGAAAATATTATTATTATTATTATTATTATTTATCTATACTATCTCATTGATTTGATATTGTTTTTCAAAGTGATGAGAGCTAATAAAAAAGGGTAGTTTTTTTTTTCCTTTGTGTATGTATGTATATATATATATATATATATAATATTGTTGGTCAAAGCCCTTATTTGATAAAAAATAATTATTCTCTCCTCTGTATCTCTCTTTATCTCCCTCTCTCCCATGTCCCCACCATATTCTATGTTTTAATCTAAATTTCAATTTTTTTTTTTATGACATAAAACTAATTTCTATTTATGTATATAAATAATAATAAGGTGTTGAAAACAATTTATTGTAATTATTAAATTAAACAATATATACTTTTTTTTTCTTTTTACTATTTTATTTAATGTTTACATTTATTCATATTTAAATTAAACTATAAATTTCACGTGCTAGATTACTCGTTGTATTTAGATGTTTAAACAAACTCATAATAAATTTACATAACATGATATTTTGTGGGTTGACAAAAATTTATAAACAAATGAAATCACAAGATATCACTTTTTATAAGTTTGCTCCAAATTTCTTAGAAGTTGGCATTTTTTTTTATTTTATTTTTTTAAATATATAATATTGAATGCAATCTAATTCATCATTTAAAAGGTTGCCAACTTACTAAACATATAAATTTATTGTTAATCAGCCAAAGTAAGTATTACTCGATAATTAGTATGTACCCTTTAACCAGGAGGTGAGAAATTCGAATCTCCATACTCCCAAATGTCAATGTCCTTAAAAAAAAAAAATCATTAATCAATTTTACATAAAATAATATAATTAAAAAAAAAAGGCTAAAACACATATTCACCCCACCAATATATATATATATATAATTTTCTTAAAATTCTTTCAAATTTTGTATCATTATTTTCAATTGAGACCCACTTATTATTATTATTGTTGTTTATTGAAACATAACGATGCACTCAGGAGTAGTTTATACTTTTTAAAATATTAAAATTATCTACGATTGGTGTTAGACAAAAGTTAAAATGTCGATATCAATGAAAACGTCGAAGTCTCAATTTAATGAAAATGTTGATGGAAATATGATAAAATGTCGTTGTCGATGGATATTTTTGGAAAATTTTCCAAAACAAGAAAAAATTCAAACAATATTTAAATTAATAAATAAATGTTTTACATTTTTAAAATAATGTAAAATATTTATTATAAATATTACCTCCATATTAGTTACATTTTGTGTATATTTTATCATTTTTTTTTTCATGATATAATGAAAATGTGGATTAAACTCGCATGTCAATGTCGAACCCACGGACATGTGGAAACGTCGATGGAAAATGTCCACCGAAATTTAATAAATTGATGTTAGGCTGTTAGCATGGAATTATTATTATTTTTTTCGTCTACCAACGTCTTTTTATTAAATCTATTTTTTTTTTCAGTACAAATCTCATTTTATTTAAAATCACTAATCGAAATTTAAAATTATTTTGGCAATAAATATATTACCATTGAAATAAGTTTCCTAAAGGAGAAAAAGGAAAAAGTGAAGGACCACTCTGCAAAACGATAGAATTTTAAACTGGAAAAAAATTACGAAGTTTTCGCGCTTTGGTTCTTTCTTTCAAATTATGCAGTCGCTCTAGGGTTTGGTCCAGACATTTGAGAGTGCAACAATGGTGAACGAAGAAGCTCGACAGTCCGATGTAATCGATCCTCTTGCTGCTTATACTGGCATCAACCTCTTTCCGAGCACCTTTGGAATTTTACCGGATCCGTCAAAGCCACACAATGATCTTGGAACCGAACTCGACGGCATCCACTGGCATCTCAAGTCCACGGTATTTGGATCGTTCCATACTCACTGTGTATGATGCTTTCAATTTATCGGTTTATTTAGTTTATAATGCCTCTTGCTTGCTCCAAGAAATCCGAGGACAATTCAATCGCCGAGGTTCTTTTTTTATTTTTCCTTTTTGCATGTTTTGGAGGATGATTTGGAATTCGTACTCTGCTATGCTGTTTTCAGTAGGTATGCCAGCGTGTGAAGTGGTGTTACTCTTTAGTCGTAAAATTTTAGCTCAATGGTTGAATTGGAAACTCGGTTTCCTGGTTACTGTGAGTGAGGAACTGGAATGTTTTTGGCTTTGCATGTAATTGTTTCTTTTTTCCTTAAAATTAAACGCACTGCCTACTCTGGTTTTAATGGTAAGGTTAGCCCATTTGATTTGTGAACTGGGATTTGAGATACTTCCGGGCACGATGTTTAGTTCGTCGGCTAAAGACGGGGGCTTGGTTTTTTAGCATATTGATTCAAGAGTACTGGAAATTATGGTGTTATAGCCTTACTTTTCATTTCTACTCTCTAATTTCTCTCGGGCGCTTGGTTTTTTTTGTATAATGATGCATATTGTATCTAGTTTTGGTTTAATCGAGGATCAACGACTCATAGACCTCCAAAATTTGTCAGATCTTAAGAAGTCCTAGTAAACTTATAGAGCAGGCCAGATCAATTTTAGACGGTAACTCTCATTTGATGCAATCTGAAGCTGCCACATTTCTTGTAAACAACGAGAAAAAGGAGGAAGCTACAGCAAAGGTGGAGGAAAATCCACAAGAAAGAAGGCCAGCCTTAAACCGAAAGCGGGCTAGGTTTTCTTTAAAACCTGATGCTAGGTAATGCTTATAATAAGTGCAGTTTGCCTACATTTTCTTTATAAAAAAAAAAAAAATCTCTAGCCAACTTTTATGACATCTTCTTTTGATAGGAAACCTCCTGTGAACTTGGAACCAACATTTGACATTAAACAATTGAAAGACCCTGAGGAGTTCTTTTTGGCCTATGAAAGGGTTGAAAGTAAGTTGTGCTTATACTTTCTTTTCCACACAAATTTCAGATGCATATAGATTTCTGTCAATATTTTCTTCCCATTTTGAAATTGATCCTTAGATGCCAAAAGAGAAATCCAAAAACAGACGGGAGCAGTTTTGAAGGACTTGAACCAACAAAATCCATCCATGAACACACGTCAGCGCAGACCAGGGATTCTTGGGTATAATCACCAACATGTTAAATTATTAACAAAGTTTCGTGTCTTTTCTTTGAAGCATCAATTTTCTTGTGGCTGAGAATCCAAAATCTGGTTGTGCATGCAGGAGGTCTGTTAGATACAAGCATCAATATTCATCAATAACATCTGAAAATGATCAGAATGTAGAACCATCTGAAGTGACATTTGAATCAGGTAATATCAGTCCATCAAGGATGGGCACAGAAAAAGATCCAAGTTCACCTATAATTGGCTCAGAAAAGAAAACTGACGAAGATGTACTCTTTGAGGAAGAGGACGAGGGGGAGGAATTAGTTGGTAAGTAATTTATAACAGAGATCTAAATGCAATTTTCTGAATGCATTATGGTCCAGTTGATTTTATCTATATCACATACTGTCGTCCTCTCCCTCTCTTCTTTTTCATTTTGCACTGTGCCCATAGACCCTTTTTTATGCTGCGATCCTTTTTTCTTTGCAGCCTCAATAACCAAGACAGAGAACGAAGTGAATAAAATGTTGAGTGGATTACTCTCTGCTAATTGTGAAGATCTAGAGGGTGATCAAGCCATGAACATATTACAGGAGTGCTTGCAGATTAAACCCATTAATTTAGAGAAACTATGCCTTCCAGATTTAGAATCCATACAAACTATGAATTTGAAATCTTCAAGACGCAATCTGCCACGGCGTAGTTTGATCAGTGTGGAAAATCGGTTACAAAGGATAGAAACTTTAAAATCCAGGCAGGATGATGAAAATTCGGTTCATCCTTCTACACCATCCTCAATGAGAAGTCCATTGGCGTCATTATCAGCCCTAAATAGGCAAATTTCACTTTCAAATTCATCAGGTGATCCATTTTCAGCTCATGATATTGACCGATCGCCAGCAAGAAATCCTTCCCTTTTTGAACGCAGTAATCACTTGTCTGATGCAGTTGGTATTGCAGAGCAGTCAAGTGTTTCTAAATTGAAGTCACTTTCAACTGAAAATGTTGGAGCTGTAGCTAATGGTTTTGAGTCACCCAAGATCCCTAATGGAGATGTTGATTCCATATCTAAAATATCTTTGAGTAATGTTTTAAATGTACCCCAAGTTGGTGATGCTGCTTCAAGTGGAACTCATGCCAGCATGGAAGCTAAGGATATTAGTGGCAGCGGCAACAAAGTGGAAGTAAATGAAAAATTGAGTTGTCTTGAAGCCCAGGCAGATGCTGTGGCTAATGGAATGAATGCGTTGGATGATGAGGTACATATCTTTGTGCCAGTTATTCTTTGTACCATGCCTACTAGAGTCTTAAATGTTTTGAAGTTTGATATTGCATAATATGCAGATGGAAGATCACGAAGGATCGGCTTCTGAGCAACCAAACACATCCAAGGTGGATGCGATCAAAGAGTCCCCGATTGTCATTCAGAGTCAGTTGGGTATGATCACCAATCTCAGTATCATTAGTTGCTCTAGCTCATAATTTCTTGTACAATCATGTAAACAGGAAAATAAAACCTAATGTTATGTTACTGCTCATCTCAGTGCTTTTGATGGTGAGACTTTTTTGATAAATTTAGGACATGTTTTACTAAATATGTCTGAGAACTGATATATAAGTTTGTAAGAAATATGTTCTTGATTGTTAAATAAATTTTAGTAGTTGAAGTATACAACTTCAATGCTTCACATTTGAAGGAACTCTATAGCTATGATTTGTTCTTCTGAACGAAAAGACACATGCCAGTATTTTTCAATCATGTTATAATTCTGAATTGGCTTCAGCTTTCTCAAATGAAGAGTCATTTAATCTCTTCACAGATATACTGCTTATTTGCACTTCTATTTTTATGTTGAAAAGACAAATTAGTTGTCTGCTTATCAAATTCCAGTAGATGAATTAGATGATTTCAGGGCGTGTTCTTTGTTTCCTAACAGATCAATCAACTGCTACTTGTACTGAAAATATTGTGGATGGGCCGTCTAGGAGCAGTGGAACAGATCACCATGATAAGGTTTTTGAACTATTCTTTCTTTTTTTTTTTTCCCCCACTTGAACCTTTACTTCCAGTTGCTCATTATTGATGAGTCAAAGTGCTTTGTCAAATTGTGGTATTTGTTATGCATGAAGGCTTTCTTTATCGTGGTCACCATTATGGCATTGCCATAAGGAAGTACTGTATTCAGTTTCATTATGCGTTTTATCCTGCACGTATTTGTTCATTATTGTTACCACAAAAAAAAAAAAAAAAAAAAAAAAAAAAAAGAAAAAAAAAGAAAAAAAAAAAGAAAAAAGAAGAAAAAAGAAAAAAGAAAGAAAGAAAGAAAAACACCAGCAGAGATGGAGAAGGAAAAAATATGATAAGAACCCTCTTTTTGTTAACTCTACTTGTTTACTAGAACATGGTTGTTACCGATTTTTACTTTTGAGAGAAAATAATGGTTTTTCTGAGTTATTGATGTAGGAACAGGTCAAGCCAAAATCTCGTGCAAACAAACAACCCAAAGGCAAAAGGATTTCTGGGAGGCAAAGCCTTGCAGGTGTTTAGCCGTAGATTGATCCCAACTTTTAATTTCTATAGTATTTGGATTAATTTCTGTAATATTTAGATTTTTCTTTTGAAAACACTTTGTTATCTGCCAATCTTCCCAGGGGCTGGTACAACGTGGCAATGTGGGGTGAGAAGAAGTACCAGGTTCAAAACACGACCGTTGGAGTACTGGAAAGGTGAAAGGCTGTTGTATGGACGTGTACATGAGAGTAAGTAGACTCTTCTTGGAAATGTCTTTTAACAATTCCTCACGTATATGTTTCTCACAAATTCCTCATTTTAAGGCTCTTTTGGACTGATAATATTGGTCGGTTCTGAATATGTCAAGACCAAAAGCTTTAGTTTTTTATCTTGTTCAAATTTAATCAACCATCATATAAATTTGTAAATTAACGAGGAGCGTTCTTTCATCTTATATTCCATGGTCCTATTTCACGAGCTAATAAATTGATTTCCTTATCCTTTTTCTCAGGCTTAGCAACAGTAATCGGGTTGAAGTATGTGTCTCCTGCAAAAGGTAATGGCCAACCAACTATGAAGGTGAAGTCTTTAGTCTCCAATGAGTACAAAGATCTCGTTGAGTTAGCAGCTCTGCACTGAGGGTCGTGTAGCTTTATGAATTTTTCATGTATAAACAAGCAATTCTCTTCTTGAATATAAAAAGCATCTAGTCTCGCCTTTGTGGAAACGTTGTAGAGGAGAATTATGCTTAATGCCATTACAATGTATATTTCTGCGCCATTTCTTCTAATATCATATGTATCTATCCAAGCTATCTCGCTTGTGTGTAAAACATATGAACATTATGTTGTCGCTCATGTGTCATATGACTTCACATTTTTTTAGCAACGTTCCCAAATGAATTGTAATCCTTTGGCCAGCTTGATTTGCTAGTCATTATGTATTGTATAATGTTTGCAACCTGAAAAAAAAAAAAAAACAACATAACCGATGAAATCTTGCGTTGGCTTGGTTTTGATAGTTTTTTTTTTCTCTTTAATTTGGTGGTTGGTTTTATTGATATTTGTTGGATGGATGATGGATAATTGGTTTTAGCTATACCTGAGAGAGAGAGAATGAAAAACCATTTAAACCCCTATGGCATTAGATTGAAATGAACGTCTATATGAAATTTCTACTTTTCATTTGGTCTAAAGTTGTTCGATCTTAAATACCATTGGGACTTTTTGCAATGTACTATGCTACACTAATCTACCTTCATCTTATTTGGGTTTCCAAGTTAATTTTTTTAAAACAAAATGTTAGCAATTTGACCAAGTTTTGTTAATTTTTAGACAATCTATTAATTGGGAATTAGAAACCGATTTTTTTTTGGTTAAAACTATTAATAAATTGCTTTTGTTGAAAAGGTTAAATGCCATCTAAAATATGCTCTATTCATCTACTACGATTGAAAATGCTAAAGGATTACAACATCAAGATTTAGCTTATAATTCGAGTAATATATGGGATTAGCTCTACTGCATGATTACACTCTTGAACATCAGTACAGAAAATCACAACATATTTACTAGACTTGTTTTTTCTTTTTTGTATTTTTTCTTTTTTCCTTTCTGACTCAAACAACCAGACACTCCCACATAATAAGTAAAAGAAAAAGGAGAGAAAAAAAAAGAATAGATAAAAAACACACATTGAATGCAGATTAGCCTTTTTTCCAGCACTCCAAGTTTTGAAATCATCTACCGTTGAGATTAGAAAAATGAGCGAACATTGCACTACCTGAGTGATCATCAATGGTTTGGACCTCCGCCGGTTGCCTATTCTGTTCTGGCTGCACGACAGGGCGGTTGTCGGAGTTCGGTGCACTTGTCGGAGTGTCGACAGCGGTAGCGGGGGCGACAGATTCCGTGCCTGCAGCTTTGCTTTCATCTTCAGTCTTGCCTTGTGAGAATGCTTCCTGAAGTTGCAATGCATACTCCAAATTCCAGAGCACATCCCCCATGCTTGGCCTATCAACACCATGTTCAGCAAGACATTTCTCTGCTGCCTCTGCAAACTTCTTCATGGACTCAGGATTTATGGCTCCAACTAGAAGAGGATCCATTATCTTTTCCAAACACCCTTTTCTCTTATTCTGCATTGCCCAATCAGCCAAGTTCACTTGTTCCCTTGTCAAAGATGGGTTGATTGCTGGCCTTACACACAATGCCTCAAGCAGAACAACTCCAAAGGAATAAACATCTGATTTTTCTGTCAACTGTTGCCTTCTAAAGTACTCTGGATCCAAATATCCAAAACTTCCCTTCACTGCTGTACTGACATGTCCCTGCCCCATTGGAGCATCCTTAGACAGCCCGAAATCAGCGACTTTTGCGGTGAAGTTCTCGTCGAGCAAAATGTTGGTCGTTTTGACATCACGGTGAATGATTCCCTGTGCTGTTCCTGTGTGTAGGTAATGAAGACCTCGAGCCGCTCCGATACAGATCTCTAGCCTTTGCTTCCATGACAATGGAGGCAAGTCCTTTCCATACAAGTGATCTCTGAATGGACCATTTGACATGAACTCATATACCAAGATCATTTCAGAGTTTTCATCACAGTATCCAATCAGAGAAACCAAATGCCTGTGTCTGAGTTTGGAAAGCATCTGAATTTCTGTTTGGAATTCTGTTATGCCTTGTTCAGATTGAGGATTTCCTCTCTTAACTGCAACCTTGGTCCCTTCATCAATCACTCCAAGGTACACATTTCCAAACCCACCAACACCAATGATTGAATTGGAATCAAAGTTCTTGGTGGCTTCTTGCAGCTCTGCTAAAGTGAAGAACCTTCCAAGGCCTAAAGTAGAGGAGTAAATGTTGGTCTTGTGTGAACCATATGAGGTCTTGCTTGTCATAAAGCTTGAATCACCAGCATGTACAGGAAGCAACCAGGAAGAGAAACTGTTCCTCTTCTGCCAATCTTGAGGCCTTTTGTGCCATTTCATCACCATGGCGCCGAGCCCAACAAACGCCCCGAACATCATGGCGAACCCGACGGCAGCAACCGTGCCACGGTTAGAACCATTTGCAGACTTACCATCCAGTCCAAACTCTCCATCCAGACTATTAACAGAGTTGCTTATTTTCAATACCTCTAAGCCATTTAGAATGGCATTCGCATCTCCGGTTTCGACGTTAGCCGGACTGATTTGAATTGTCATTCCTTCTACAATCAAGGAAGCATTAACCACAACATCCTTGTAGTATGCAGTTGCCAAGCTTCCTAGCTTGTGTGACAAATCCAAGTTGCTTATGGCAGCCTTCCCATTTACATAAACATTGAAATAGAGATTATTGAGTACTTTGCTGACAATGTCACAGAAATGAAAGCGAATTAGGTAGCTAAATGAGGGTTCCGCCTCAAATTTCCAAGTGATATTGAAATTTGGTACATTGACTTGAACATCTCCCATTTGAACTGCACTTGCATAAACACTTGGAGGAGCAATTAACATGCCTGTTTCTTTCAAGCCCCCTTGGTATTTGATGCTATTGGTTTCAACAACCACATTCCTACCAGCAGCTTTAGGTGTCCTGTAAACTTCATCATTGTCCCATGTCCTTCCAAGAGTGTCATTTTTTGAAGTGATTATAGGTCCTCCCATGTTCAACCTATACAATGTCTGAAATGCATATTTGGTCAGACCCTCGATCGTCCCGACCGGAGAGAGCTCCACGTTGGAGTCGGCGATCAAGTCGACCGGAGCGGAGACGACCTCGATGGCATTGATGAAAGCAGCCGAATTCTTCATTGGGAAGAACTTGATTGAGAGTTTTGGTTCAGTGATATTAAGCAGAAACTCCTTGAGAACAAATGTGGATTCATTGTTGATGTTGAAGCTGTGAAGCAAGACATACTTTTCAGTGGTTACTGAAAATTTGGCCTGCAGGAGATCAAAGTCCTTGGTTTTCATAGGCAGGAAATGGAGGCGGAGCCAATGCCATCCTGGCTCAGCCAACTGAAAATTGTAAGTAGCTTCTTGGAGGAAGATTCTCGCCGTTAAGTCGACCGGGGATGGTGCCTTGGTCTCCTGTGGGGCGGCGGCTATGATATCATCTTTGGCCTCCAGGAACTGCTTGGATTGCTCATCAGTTTTGAACACTCTTCCATCTGGGAGTGCACCAATTTCCTTGTTGGCACCACAGTCAATGAGAAAATTATCTTTGGGAATGAAGGAAGCGCTTGTCCCGGCCGCAAACGCGGCGTTGGGGCCATAGAAGAGGAAACAGAGAAAAACCAGGAGGAAAGCCATCAAAGAAGATGACATTAATGGAGAGGAGATACTTGAAAGTCTCTTCTTTTCTTTGATCTCCATTCCCTCCTGGGTGAGGAGGTCTGAATCAAAAAAGAAAAGAAAGCAACTCAAAGCTAAGATTTCTAAAAAGAGTTCTCTATTATGGATTTCCCCAAACCCATTGGTTATTTTTATCCACCATTTTTAAATGGATGAGATGTAGTTTTGAAATTCTTCCCAACAATATTGAGGCAAGAATTGGTTGTAGGAAGAATTTTGGCCCATTGAAATTCCTGTTGGTTTTTTGTCATTTCCCTTTTTTAGCTTCACCACCCAAATCAATAGTACACACTTTTGAAGGAGTCAAAGGCCATAACTTTTTGTGGTTCACCATTCACCCATCACAATTTCATTTTCAAACTCTTTGCTCTAGCTTTCATTTTACAATTATTTTATTTTAAACATATTGTAATTTGGAAATGTAGGTTCACAGGAAGATTGTTGAAAAATGGATTTATATTTGGATGGATATATTGAAGTTATATACCTTTCAAAACCAAACTAAATTCGAGTAGCACTCACATACATACAAATGAAGTGCACATTCGTCTCTGGTTAGAACCGAATAAAGTCACTCTCTTTCAAGAAAAACTATTAAAATTATATACATACGACATGTATACAATTGATATATTTGATTAAAAAAAAATAGAATACAGGCCCGTCCCAAATGAGACGGGACCTTGTGATATTTTTCAAAATGAGGCTCTAAAATATTTTATAACAAAGACAAAATTGTAAAAATTCAAAATTCGTACTATAAGATTAATTCTTACAAAAAAAAGAAACAAAATATATGAAACTAAGAAAATGTCACTAAACTTTGGGTTAAGCAAATTTTTCAATTTGAGGTCCCTAAATTTCGAGACCCTGTGGTAGATCACATTCCACACATGCTAAAAGACGGCCCGAGTAGAATACATAGATTTATGTAACCTATACTATTTGAAATTTGTGAACATACTTCCATGAAGATTTGACATTATGGAAAATTATCCTATAAATTACTTGTATCCTTATGTAGTTGTGTTAATACTACTTATTCGTTGATTACATTTGAATATTATTCAATCAAAATATGAGGAGAAATTATTCAAAATTGACCTCATGAAATGGTTGGTACTCTCGAAAAAGTACACTGCCCCCTCTGTCCCACCCCACCAATTTTTGCACTCATAAAATTAATCTTTTTTATCAACATATTTTTCAACGTATCAATACCTGGTTTTCATGTTACCCTAATTTTCATAAATGTTATATATATTCTTACAGGGTATTTGTTTTGAATATAAGTAATTTCTTTTTGATATCTGTCATATATATATCGTAATATCTCTCATATATATATATATATATATATATATATATATATATATATATATATATATATATATATATATATATTTATATTTGAAATAATCTCTCTCATATATTTAACGGTTATAAGAATGACAATCACATTGAATAATTTTTTTAATAAGTAACATTATGCTCATTCTCTCTCTATCACATGCTTTATTTAACATACGATAGATTATTTTTTTAACATATTCTTAGGTATGATTTAAGGGTCCATCGAAAATCAAAAAAGAAAAGTTTGAACATACAACGGAACAAACCATTTGATCTTCCTGTAAATAGAGTTCGTTTTTCTTATTCTTCCTTGATTGGAGTTGAATTAAACACCTACATTTTCAACTTTTTCGTCTATACACAGTATATAAGTTTGAGTATTTACGATAAGGGGATCAAAAGAAAGAAAATTACCATATAAATTATGTAAATAATGATGAAAATCGTGATATTACATATACAATTAAGATTGACACCGGAAAAGGAGGTTATGATGTAAATTAAATCCCTTTGAAAATGTGATTGGCTATTCATAAATTTCTAACTTCTAAAAAAGAAGAGAGATCACTTAATATTCCAAACAACTGGTAAGAACAGAAAGCAATGACTTTTTAAGTCATTGTTTCTAAAAATAAAGACATTGTCTAGAGAAAAACTTGAATATAATAGAATCATAGGACAAAAATTCCATCGACAAAACAATATTTATTTATGCCAACATGAACATAACTCAACTAACATAAACATCTACATTCGACTAAAAAGTCAGAGGTTCAAATCCCACACCCCACATGTAGTAAAAAAAAAAATAGAATCTTTCTATAAATTATAGTGTCCAGATGAATGGATAATTTGAAATATACCATAAAATTAAATTAAATATAAAAAATGTCAACAGATATTTTTTCAAGAATATCTCAACACTTGATCGATATTTGCATAAAATAGAAAGCGACATTGACATTGAACTCATCATACTGGTAAAGCATGACTCATTATTATACTCACGCAAAATCGAATACTATTGGTCTCATTTACTCAGCAGCATCCGACGTATTGTATCCCCACATTAATGAAAATATCATACAAAGAAAAATACTCAACCACAGTGGTAACGTAACAAACAAATAAACTTCTGAACCAAAGCACTATCATACTCATATTATATAATAGAGAATAATCAAACTCCAATTAGCACATAGCTGCTGCTGCTAAACAAATTTCTTCATCATTTCTCATTTTTCTCATATTTGGGGAAGCCCTTTCTCACTTGCTTCATTAAAAAAACCAAACCACAAGAAAAACCTGGCACCATGGAATCAACCAAACGTAATTACTTCTTTTGTATATAATTTTCAGCTTACACAAACTAAGCATTTAAACGAAACACCATACCGCAATTTAAACAAGGAAAAGCCACACGTCAAGCTGAAAATACTGTTATCAGATTAAAGGCAGGAGAGGAGTTTGTCGTATTTTCCTACAAGATTGAACAGACAAAAAGGTTATATCAGATCATCTACGTCGGCCTCTCCATATCTTCTAGCCAAACCAGGAATAAAGATCCAACAGTCAGTTTACCTAATACTTATTGGAACCTATAGCAGCCCAAAGTGCTCCAGAATAAAGCTAGAGATCACAAAGGGCATAGAAGAAGGCCTGCACGATATCAAATATCACCAGTTAGAAACTTGATTGATCTACGTGCAACATATAAAAGTTCAGTTCATCAATTCCAAACCTTTGCTTATTGAAATAGGCTCCATCACTTATGCTTCATTACTTCATTGACCAAAGTTCATCTCTGAATATCTGAAATGAGAAAAAAGAAAGACAGTTTTACATCAAACTGGATCATAATCTTCACCTTGATATCTACTAGTGAGCCAAGACAACCCCATTGAGATTTTGAACTCACGTCTATTAGTAAGTGAGAATAGACAGTATATCTGAACTTACCTACGAGGCTTATTTTGTCGCTGTCCAACATCATCACTTTCAAGTTCTGTAAAGGAGAAAGATCAGTTTGGCCAGAAGCATTTTTGTGCCATATGATAAACATACACAATCAATCATATTCTAGTAAAAAGAGGACAATCTTACCGTTCTGTGAAGGCTTTGCCTCGTTACTGGATTTGGTTGTGTTATTTTCTTTGCTGCAGAGAGTAGAAATAATCAAGATGTAGTGATTAAAGGACCTTTTCATATTGCGGTAAGTATGCAATGAACATGTGCCCAAGTGGATCAACTGAATAAATAAGCAGTAAAGAAAGTACTAATGAAGCCATCCAGTATTTTCAGAAAGGCACCAACTATGTATCCGCAACATATTTCTAAACAAAGAGCATATTGATAGTAAATACTTTATTAGCTTTCACACAACACAGCCAGAGTGCCAAAGAACGACAATCTAAAATTTTAACTAAAACACACCTCAATGAAGTATTGGCACAAACAGAATGACACCAGAAAACTTCAGCATCGAGAATTATCAAACCAGTAACAACATACTAACCTCAATGTTCCTGCAGATGATGTCTGTCCTGAAGGTCGAGCATGATAAGCACCATCAACAGCAATATAAGGCGAACAATATGTAGCTCCCAGAGCCCCAGCTGCACCGGCCAAAACTGGTAACCTGAAGAATATGTAGCTCCTTCAATGATAACCACCAACAGGCAATAGGGGTAGTGAAATTGATTTTTTCAAAAGAATGGAGAATATGAGGAGGAACTGCACGGAGCCTGATAAAGAGACTTCTTAATCTATTCTATCTCAGCTCATTCAAGTTAAAACCAATTAGGCAATGCCATCCAGACAATGAAAAGTGGAAGAATCTAAATCAAGGCATCACAAATCATTTTAGATACAATAACTCTCAAACAACATTTGTTGGAGTATCAACTAATACATTTCATCTCAGTGTTAAACAAAATTCCAGTTCATTGTTTACCAAAATATTGCAAGATCAACAGCATCATCCACCTAGAGCTAGAGCAGGGCATATTTATGACGTTGACATGTAATTTAACATCCTCAAGAATATGACAAACTAGAAAGAGAATCCATACCATGTCATTTCTGAATTTCCCATGCCAAGTTGGGACTGGGCAACATATCCTGGAAATGCCATGCCAACTGCAGGAACTCCAATACCACCAGGATGCTGACCTCCAAATTGCATAACTTTACATATGTTCAAGTTCAACGATAAAAGATTAATAGAATAGATAATAGATAAATTGTGAAAACTAGAATTTTGAAGGCAAAATAAAGGAAAAAAGAAAGAATGCATTATCTGCATTAAATTCTTAATTGATCAACAAAATTATATCAAAGCAAAACAACTTTTGTACTTTATAAACTCAAATTGCACATGGCAACATACCAAACTGAAAGCAAATTTATTTTAAAAGAAGTGTTATATTCTCGAAACTGACTGAAACTACAAGGCCTATCCACAAGCAAGGAGTAAACACCCATGCATTTTACCATTCTCCATTTCCCATAAAGATAACAGTAGTGCTTTGTAAACTTCTTTTTGGTAAGGTTGTGATATGTAAACTTTACCTGGCAAAAATGCTGGAGTAGGAGGAAAGTTCTGATCTCCATGAGTAATATTCATGTTCCCAGAGGTTCCCATAATCTGAGCCCCACCATAAATAAAGGAACCTGCACCAATACCCTGGGCCACACCTTTTCCCTTTCCAACCAAAGCAGTTTTCAATTTGCTTGATTCTGAAGAAGAATCTGCCTCTCCAGATTCAACAGAGTTAATTGATGTAGAAGTTTTTGGTGGAGATGATGATTGAGATCCACTACCAGGTCGCTGACCCAACTGCTGGGCAGGAACCTGAACAGCAGGTTGAACCCGAGTTTGACCAGGAGTTCGTGCTACACCATGTGATTGAGTCGGTAAAGAGACCTTGTTAACTTGGCTATGGAGAGATGCAGGAGGGTAGCTGGCTGATCCTACAACAGCACCCCTTCCCTGAGGCCTAGATTGGGGAATCTGAGCATTATTGACCACTGAAGAACCAGAAGATGGCTTAGATAAAGGATTTCCTAAAGATGGATTGGTTGAATCATTTATGTAAAGCCTGTCCATGGCAACAGCATCAACTACATGCTTTCCGTCAACCATTACACTTGATTGTGGCATAGAGCGACTATCATCATATACATTCTTTTCAGGAAGTCCAGCTTGTACTTCTCTTTTTTCCACTTTAGGGATGTTTTTACTAGACGTCCCTGAAGGGTAGAAAGGTGGAGAAGCAGAATTCAGGCTAGATGCAAAGACATGTTTCCTAACAGAGACTGGCTCACCTTCTACGTTTGGAGCAGGTGCAAGAGATCTCCCTGTATTATTATGTGATGCTTTCTCAGGAGCCTTCACAGATCTGAGGTCAAATGCAAAAGTATGATAGATGAATATGTGTCCATGACTTATGATGAAAATTATAACAAGTAAAAGCTATTAAAATTCATTTATAATCATTGATTACTCACGGTTTTTCTTGTGAAGGAGAGGATCGGGTATTGTTATTTATAGTTGGTTCATACCGTCTAGGTCCTCTTCCTCTCACAACTTTAGGAGCATTGTTTTGAGTATTATTTTTATTGTATGCTCGAGATCTGTTCCCTCGAGCATAACCATGATCCATGCCTCGACTTTTACCTCGACCTCGTGGATGACCCTTGGAAGTTTTCCTCTAATTTGGTATAAAGAAAAGAACACATTTGAGAGAGATAGAGAGAGACTCAAGTCATGCATTTAGTGCATATAAAAAACAAATCATTACCTCCTCACGATGCCTTTCTTGCAAAGTCATTTCTTCAAACTTGTCATGCCCCCATTTCATGTCATCCTTAGACTCCCACAACCTCCTTCCACCATGTGTTCTCCTACAGATTGTTTAAGAGAAAAAGATAAAGGGAAGTGCAATTAGATATAGATAATACCAAGAAATATACTAAGAGCTTGAAGTACAAAAAGAATGGGGGGAAATCCAGTTCTAGGAAAAACAATTGTGTCTCATCCTCCATCAATATTTCTCTATCTTCAACAGGAAAGCATGTAAATCCTAATAGCATTTCTTAGAAAATTGGAATTAAATCGTGAAATAGATTTCTGAATTTTCCCTACAAAGTTCATAGTAATCCATGTCCAGGCTGATGATTGAATTGCTCATAATTCCACTGGACACATGGGATTTCTGGTCTATTAAGTGAAGAGTAAGACAACATTTTATAGCCAGAAAAAACAAGATGAAGTACGCATTCTGTGGATTTATACTTGCTGAAAAGTGCCCATTTCTATAGAAATAGTTCCAGAGCACAATTCCTAGAACATAAAATAACTAACTTAACATTCTTAGAGGTTTGGAGTTATGAAAGTAGATATGGACTTAAGGCTCTAAAATACAAATCATGATAAGATCTACCTAAAATAAAGACTCGAGAAAGTTGACAGTTAAAAAAAAATATCGTTATAATGAGTCAAACACCCAGAATACACTACTCCATAGGAATGGAAAAACTCCAATCTAAAAAATTTCTTAAGAATACCCTCAATTATGTTTGTTCATAATTTTAGCAACATAATTATAGTACGTCGAAATGCACCAAATCGTAATTTTTTTTTAAAAAAATAAAATATACGGAGTGGTGGCTGAACCTTCTAAAATCAAAACTGGACTGGTTTTTCTCCAAATGGGAAAGAGAACGGAGCTATACCTGTGTCGACCACCTGCATTGTCCCTAAACCGATCATCATGCATATAGAAAGCCCCGGCAGTGGGAACAGCGAAGGGCTCATTCACCTTCTTCTCCTCATCAAATTCCCCTTCTAGATTCTCTTCGTGCAAATCAGTCTGTCCTTCTGCTAACGGTCTTCCATCATCGTCCAGTTCCTTCACTGCATTGCCGGAGACAGCATCCAATTCACCATGACCGCCCGACTTCCTATCCCCATACCTCTCCACATCCTCCTCTTCATCAACGTCCTCAACTCCTTCGCCAACCTCATCTTCATCTACTTCTTCACCCAATTCATCCTCATCGTCGTACTCCGCAGCTCCACCCTCTCCATCCGAATCATCCGAATGAATCCCCATCCTCCGAATCGCCCGCCTCCCTTCTCGCCCCTCTCCTTCACCCTCCTCATCATCACTCGCTTCCCGCCTCCGCATCGCCAGTGACCGCTTCGCTTCTTCCGGATCACTCTCATAATCAACCTCTTCTTCAGTCGCAGTAGCCATCAATCAACTCCAAAAAGAAAGAAAAAAAAATTATAAAAAAATCCTCACCCTCACCCTCACCCTTCCGATCACAACCACGCAATTAAAAAGATTCAACAGAAAAACTCGTCAAGAAATCAAACAACAAATCCAGAATCCTCAAGAAGCCCTAAACACTTAAAAGAAACCAAACAAGAATTCGATAAACCCCGGCAGAAGTTGAATTGAAAACTGAAAATCTATCAGAAGGAAGTGGAGAAATTTCCTAAAATGAGTGATTAGGCACTACAATTGTGGTTGAAATCTAGGGTATACCTTCGGCCGGAACCCTAGAATTAAAGACAAGGTGAAAGATTTGGGAATTTTTGGGAGAAGACCGAGGCTGGAAAAGGAATCCTTAATAGAGGAAAATTAGGAGAAATTGTTGGGAATTATCTAATTTTAAAAGGGTAATTTGGTAAATGTGACGCACTGTGAAAGAGAGATAATTGAGATGTGAAATCGTGATATGGCAAGTGAGAGACTTTGGCTTCGGCTAAGTGAAAAACGTGAATCTATGTACGAAAAGCCCGCCAATAGGAAGTTGCCACGTCAGCATCTTACATGGGGCTTGTAACTCGGGTGGGGTCCACGTGTAAAATTAAACTAATTTTAAAATTTAGTATTGACAAACCGGAACTACCAACTTCCTTTCCCTGTTCTCGATAAAAACTGAAACGATTCGTTTTGAAGCTTATCCAAAAAGAAAGAAAAAAAAAAAAAAAATTGGCTAAATTATAAAAAAATACCTCTAGATTTTGTTTCAAAAATGTCCCTTAACTTTAAAAAGTTTTAGAAATATCTTTGAACTTTGAAAAATGTTTCAAAAATACCTTTAATTTTTTTTGATGAAAACCGTTAGAATTTACTGTGAGAGGAGAAAAAAATAATAAGCATTTTTCAATAAATGATATTTTTTATTTTTATTTTAAGTTCAAGAGTATTTTTTAAACCAAAATTTTAACGGGTTCCATCCAATTTTTTTTTTTTTTTTAAAGAAAATCACCTTTAAAATTAGTTGACCGCAAAACTGAGTAGAAAACAACATAATTCTTTTTGGTCCATCCAATTTGTCACATGATGATGACTATATATATATATATATATTTTTTTTTTTGAGAACGATCACCCACGGTAAATCTAATGTTTATCTGATCCCATAAAAAAAAATAAAAATAAAAAGATTCAAACGTTAGTTTTTGTTGAACCCAAAAATCAATGGTTCTACCTCTAGATCTAGTTGAGTTAATCTTTTTTTTTTTGGTTTTTTTAATGTTTTAAATTGATCCAGTAGACTAATCCACATATAATTATCCTCATTTTGAATTTCGCTGATGTTTAGACTGATTCATGGGCTAACATATGATCCAAATTTTTTTAAAAAAATTACCAATTAATATCTCGTAAAAATATTTACAAATATACTAATGATTCTTAAATGATTCTTAAATATTTGTTCTTAAGGATGAGCAAAAAATGTCAAAAACTAAGCTGATCGAAATTGGTAAACCAGCTTTGGTTTGTTGGTTTATGGTCATTTTCAGTCAGGGTCAGTTTTATAATCGATCGGTTTGGTGAGTCCAAAAAGAACTCAAATTGACCAAACCGACTTAATGTTAAAAAAAGAAGAATCAAATTAGAGTGTATAATGACAACCATATCTTGATAAGACCAATATATAATTATTATATAAAAATTAATTAATTTTTCTTCCCCATTCTCTCCTCCTTTTCCATCCGTCCCTTTCTCTCTCTTATTTCTCTTCTCCTTTTCCCTAATTGCCCTTAATTAAACTCGAATATAATTTGTCAAATTTAAATTTAATTTGAAAGAAAAAAGTTCAAATTTTCCATAAACTAGTCACATGGTATGAATTTTTATTCTAAACTTTCTACTTCATCAAATTGGACCCTAGACTTGGTTAATTTTTCTCAAAAAAAAACAATGTTTGTAGAAATCTACTTAAAAGTCACTATTTTTCAATAATATCAAGTTTCATTAATGCACAAATTAATCATTAACAAGACCCAAAACAATATTTTAACCTTTTCAAAAAAAAAAAAAAAAAACACCAATATTTTAACATAACTTTGCTCTCTCACAACATAATAATTTGAAAATTTGCCGTGGGTGGCAAATAAAAATTATATAATTGCAAATATAGTACAATGTAAAAAAAATTGCAAACATAACAAAATCTATAAGAGTATATTATTGATAGACATTGATAGACTCTAATTAATGAGAATCTATTTGATAGAGTCTACTAGACACCGATTATTGTCTAAGAATCTGATAACAATTTGCAACTGTGCTATATTTTCTATCAATTTGGTCCAATTTGTCATCTATGCAAACTGCCTTGATAATTTAGATCAAACATAACTTGGGCTTTGGCCCAATTAATTGGCCAAATTCCACCTATTTAAACGCCCATTTCACAAGAGAGAAAACAGAAACAAAGGCATCATCTTCTTCATCATCATCAGCAATGGAGAGCAGCAGGGCGAAATGGGGTATTATAATGGCGTGGCTGGTGCTGAGCTCGCTCACGCCGGCTAAGTCCACTTCTTTTCAAGAGTGCTACGCCACCTGCTTCGTCATATGCGCCATCACGCCCGGCGTCGCCTTCTCCGACTGCCCTTTGAGATGCCTGCAAGCCTGCATCATTCCGTCTTATCCTATCGACAGCGACGACGCCAACGCTCATCGGCAACAAAAGAATCGATTCTTCTGCGAGCTCGGCTGCGCAGCTTCCTCGTGTACCAAGTTCAGCACCAAGCAAAACCCAGGTTCCAAATTTACGCACCACCTTTCTTTAGTTGCTTAACAACTCTCGGAAAAGAAAGGAGGAAGACAATTGCTCCTATCAAACATCTTCGGTCTTTGATTAACAAGATAAAAAAAGAAATAATATTTTCAACCGGGTTAAAGTACAGATTTAGGTGACAGATTTTCTCCTTGGTATCGAATAAGTTCGTGAATTTTCAGAGAGGTTGGTTGAATATATTAGAAAGATATAAAGTTTAGAAATCGTTAGATACAAAATTAAAAGTTTAGAATTTATATGATATAAAATTGAAAATTTAGGACGGTAAAAAGAAAAAATTGAAAGATTATGTATAAAATTTTAGAGTTTAAAGACTTCTGAGCACACATCTAAAAATTTAGTGACTTAACCTTTGTGCTTTTCTCAGCTTATTTGTCCTTTTGAAAGATTATGTATAAAATTTTACTCTTTTAGTAGAGATTTATGGCTCTGTCCTGTTTGAATTGAATATGATTATTTCCTTTGTTTTGTTTTGTTTTATTATTATTTTTTTAATTTTAATTTTTATGCAATATATATTGATGCAGCTGAAAAGGAAGTTGGGAGCTGTGTGAACTCGTGCTCTCAAACATGCTCCCTGAATTGATCTTCATCTGAAAAATATTGAAGCCCAAAACCAACTGTGTTTTATCTTTTTTTTTTTAGTATATAGTATAGTATATACTGTGTTTTTATCAGAAATGAAACTACATTATTGTTGGAATTTCTTTCTATACCAAAGAAAGATTGGGTATAAGTGTTAATGTATGTAATGTTTTAATTACAATATTTGAGTGTTTTTCTTAAAATTTGTTTTGATTATTCAAAAATTAAACTTCTAGCATGATCTTCTCTTTATATAACCTCTAGTAATTTAAAGATAAGTGTCTTAATCAAGTAAATTTATACTTAGATTGATGCTACTGTCACTTATATATCAAGAGTTAATATTTTAGATTGCATATCGACATGTAAGTATCTTCTTATTCATCACAATTATTTGTTGATTACTATGCTTAATATATATATATTCTTGACTACTAGAAGAAGAAAAAAAAAACTCTATTTCAATGAGTTGTAAGAGATGGTAATTAAGAGGTCCAAATACAATATTTAGGAAGATGATTAAATTATGATGTGATGGTTTCATTATTTAAATGATTAATATGCAGAGAGGTTCACGGGTGGGCATATTGTTATTATTGGAAAAGCCAACAGCTTCTCAAAATATGTATCAAGAAAGCTTTTTCTTTGGATCTTTGGCTGTATATGGCCCGTGAACTTTCTTTGACAAATGGGATCAGATGAGACAGCATAATTCAAGGAGTCCCATTTCAAAACCCTACTCTTTCATATAATTAATCACTTCAAAGAAACAAGTAAAGCTAGGGTTAAATTACTAGTTTAGTCACAAATTTTCGAGTTTAAGGATCAATCTAAACATAGTTCAATGGTTAAAACACCAATTATCATTTTAAAGGTTGACAGTTCTATCCCTCATCCCCACAATTGTTGAATTCATAAAAAAAAGTGTTTTAATTTTAAAAAGTGTCTAATATATCTTTAAACCTCCAACTTCATATATATAATAAATTTTTTAACTTTAAAAAATATTTAATAGGTATCTGAGAAACTTTAAGTTATTTGATCGAGAGTATAAATTTTATGTCAGTTGAGTTATGCTCTAGTTTGGCTACCATGCAATACATTTTAAAGCCATACATAAAATTGAGAAAATTGCACTGGATTGATCAACTTGTTCAATTAGTTTGATTTTTAAACTTGAACCAACAGCAACAAAAATACAAGAAACCATTAATAAAAAGATATTGATAATATTTAAGGATCTCATGCCTGTGAAGAAGTTAGGAAAATTCTCCAGTTTGATATTTGACAGAAGCCTAGCCAGTATATTTAGTTTTATTTGATAAATGTTTGAGAAAAAATAGTTTTACACAAAATTGTATCAAACAAAATTTTATTCCAGTTTAATTAATCAAAAGGATATGAAAAAAAAATGTATTGAATTTAATAAGAGAGTAAATTTTTTATTTAACAAATTTTTTTAATTAAAAATTTGATAAATAAATGAGATGGAATGACTTTATTTAAATTAATATACAATCAGATCTAGTACCAACATAATATATACACATTCAAATTTACCAAACAATTTAAATGGTTAAAAGTTAAAACCCACTTTG
This sequence comes from Luffa aegyptiaca, assembly GCA_017139565.1. Taxonomy (NCBI): domain Eukaryota; kingdom Viridiplantae; phylum Streptophyta; class Magnoliopsida; order Cucurbitales; family Cucurbitaceae; genus Luffa; species Luffa aegyptiaca. Next base: position 2,319,688 of record CM029399.1, on the reverse strand, counting down.
AAAGTCTTCAACTCAATATGCCAAATAGGACCTAAGCCAAAGTTAAAATCTTGTTTATTGCTTCAACCATTTTCCCCAAGGTCTATGTGATTCCTATGATTATTATTGTAATTTTATTGATCCTATTCTACGTCAACATCTTTATTGACATCTTTATGAAACTAAAGTATGTTTGATTTAAATTTTCAAGCGTTTAATTTTAAAAAAATTTTGGTGTTTGACAACCACTAAAAATGACTTATTAAAAAATAAGATTGAAAAATATAAACCATTTTGAGAGAACACTATTTTTTTTTAAAAGAGTTTTTTAAGTATATAAGAACACTTAGAGTGTTTAAATTCTAAACAATTTTTATACCAAATGTTTAAAACAAAATACATTCTTGAAAAACATTTAAACTGAAAGGCATTTCAAACCGACTCTAAAACCTCAATAATATTTTTTTTTTAGATATCAACATCTCAATAATTATTGGGTTTTGAATTTTTTTTTACATATTGTTGCAATTTACTTGCATCAAGTAGTGAATGTAATAAAGAGTCAACATAAGATAAAAAAATGCAAAGAATTTTACATATTTTATACGATCTCTTTATCTAGTTTGAGGAATATTGTGGACAATTTTGACACGTAAACATAGGGAAAATTCATGGACCGAACTCTTAGCATTTCTCACACAAGCATCAACCTTTTTTTTTTTGTCTTTTTTCTTTTATACATATTGATGGCTGCATGAGCAATAATTTTGAAACTAGAAGGCTTTAACTTAAATCTGAAATAAGACTTTTAGCCAAATTAATGGTTTTGTTTCACACCCTTGACATTCCTTCATTTCATAGTATCCTAAAAGTCAAACAAGTCCGCCTTCGTTCGGCCCGTCGTATGCGCAAGTCAGAGAGCACGAGTCTACGCAGCTTTCCACTTTCTCCACAGCTATCATGTTCATAAAAATAAATAAATAACATCTATCAAAACTAGAGAGAGGGCTGAAAATATAAGTAGATATTATATGACTTTATCCCAAAAAAATAAAAATAAAAATAAAGAAAGGTAGTAGTAATTAAGACCTGGGTCTTGCTCAGTGGTGAACTTGGTGCATTTAGAAGTGACACAACCAAGCTTGCAGAAGTCACTACGGCTGTCGTCTTGGTTCAAGCCCACTGAGGAAGACTGTTTATCAGCCAACAGGCATTGCCCGGCGCACTTTGAGCTGCAGAATGCCAGCAAAACTATTCCTCGCCGGCCATCCGGCATCAACGGACGGCCGCAGGGATCGAAGCATTTGCTGTAGCAATCCCCAAAGGGTTTGGCTGAGGACCTCCCAGCTCCTGCAACAAAGATTATCAAAACGAAGCAAATTCCCACCACTTGCTTCATTTTCAAATCTTTGCTTGCTTTTTGCTTTTTGCTTTTTCTTTTTTATTTTTGTTTTTCGTTTTTGTTTTTGTTTTTGTTTTTGGGGATTTATATAACAGATCAAACCCACTTCTAAAATAACCAAATTATTCAAGTCGATCGTTTTAAAGGTAACTACGCAACTTACGCCCAAGGACTAGCTCAATTGTACCATAAATTCATTGGTCTTCCAACCATTTTTGAATCTGTACCAATAGTTACAGATGATAGATTTGCTATTCTCTCTTGTGTTTCTCTCTTAATTAGAAGTCTAAATTGAGGGTTTTTTTTTTTTGCTTGTATAAATACTCTGCATTTCATGTACCTCGGTTTTACATGTACTATATTATATACAAAATTGAAAATTCAAAGATATAGATACTATTTCAAAAAAAAAAAAAAAAGATACTATTTGATTTCTCTAAAAAATAAAACCCCTATTTGATAATCGTTTGGTTTTTGAAAATTAAGCTTAAATAGACCCTAACTTTTTGAATAGAACTTTTGTTCTTTGACAGAATCTTTGGAATAAGTTTCTAAAGAATATTTTTTTTAGTTTTTAAAACTTTGGCTTGGATTTTGAAACACTTAAAAGTAGTTAACAATACAAAGAAATTCATAGATCGAAGGTAGTCTCTATAAGCTTGATTTTAAAAAACTAAATGATTTTCAAATCAGACTTAAATCTTTAAACTTTCAATTTTGTGTCTAATAGGTCATTGACCATTTCAATAATTTTTAAAATTGAGTATTAGACACAAAATTGAAAATTTAATATCTTTATTAAATACAAGTAATTCAACATGGTCATGGTTGAGCAATGTGCACTTTAATAATTCTTCTTTTCGTAGTTGGAATATATAATAAGCATATGCAACAATGTAGTCTAAAAGAATTGGTCTAATAATCATGACCAACACATTGTGTTGAACCAAAGAAAAACAAAACTAGATCCCATGCATATGGGATGATCTTGTTAAGACAATCAAACACATCAATATAATGTACCAGTTTATTTCAGTTGAAGACCCTTATTTATTTATTTATTGACAACATGTGGAAGGTGGGGGTTCGAATCATAGACCTTTTGGTCAACAGTACAAACTTTTTATATCAGTTGAGCTATGCTCGCGCCCCTTTATCTTTTGAGTAATTGCAGTGGGTGGCAAATTAATTATCTATAATAGCAAATTTAGCACCAAGTAAAAAGAATTGCAAATATGGCAAAAAAATTAGAATACATTTTTAAATTCCCATTTTACCCTTATTGTTTTCTCTTCATCTACCAAGCCTCTAGGTTTTCATATTTCGCATTTGCAATGTATTTGTGTGTGTATAATGTGGAGTATGAAATTAGTGGTGAGTGTTTGTGTGTTTGGGAGTTCACTCTCTGGCATTTTTTTTTTCGCACCATTTCTTTTTTTTTTTTTTTTCTTTTTTCTTTCTTTCTTCCCTCGCATTTCTTCTACCACACAATTTTTTTTTTTAATTTTGTATTTTCTTGCTTTTTTTCCCTCTGTTTTGTTGTTGAGGTATTGTTATGATTGTTTCTTCTTCTTTTTATTTATTTATTTTTTTTTTTGATAATATGATATGTGTGGAGGAGGATTCAAACCACAAACCTTGTGATTATCAGTACAACTTTATGTCAATTGAGCTAAGCTCTTGTTGGCCTTGTTTTTAATTCAAGAATGCCAAGAATACAAAAATAGCAATTTTGGTGAGTGTTTGTATAGGTATATCAAAGTATATCACTGATATACTCCGGTTAATCGTAGTCTATCACTGACTATCATTGATCGAAGTCTATCACGGACTATAATTGATAGATAATGAAATACAAAGAATACAAGAATATCAATTTTATGGTGGTGGTCACGGAGCTTGTGTGCTAGGCTTTAAAAATTATATTGTTGATTAAGAGTCGCTTGTTCGTAATGGTTATTTTTGGATTTTATGTTCTGATCACCACAAGAGACTTAAAATTTTTGTTCAATTTATGATTGTAGTATAATAATTTTGGATGAGTTTCTAATTACCGAGATGAATTGCAATGGAAATAACTTTACTGATAGATTTCAATTAAATTGATTTCTATCAGTAACAATCATTGGTAGACTTCAATTAATTGATAATTAACTGATTTCTATCAGGGATAGAAACTGATAGACTTCAATTAACTGATTTCTATCCTCGATAGAAAATGATAGATTTGAATTAAACTAATTTCTATCAGTGATACAAGTCAATAAACTTCAATTAAATTGGTTTCTATCGGTGATAGAAACTAATAGTTTTGAATTGAATTGATTTCTATCAGTGATAGAAACTGATAACCTCGAATTAAACGGTTTTCTATTAGTGATTATCACTGATAGACTTAAATTAAACTGATGGATAGAAATTGATAGCCTTGAATTAAATTGTTTTCTATCAGTGACTATCACTGATAGGCTTGAATTAAACACGATAAAAACTTATAGATTATGATTATCAGAGTCTATCAGTGATACACATTGATAGACTTCGATTAATCAAAGTCTATCAGTGTCTATCACTAATAGACTCCGATTAATTAAAACTTATCATCAAAGTCTATCAGTATTTATCACTGATAGACTCCGATTAATCAAAGTCTATCAGTGTCTATCACTAATAGACTCCGATTAATTGAAGCTTATCATCAAAGTCTATCAGTATTTATCACCGATAGACTCCGATTAATCGAAGTCTATCAGTGACTATCAATAATAGGGACTGATAGACTATTGGAGATACTAAGGGTATTTTCGTAATTTAACGTATTTTTTGCTATTTCCGCAAATAATTTTATTTTTTTGCTATTTTTGCAATATTTTTGCCTGTTTTTGCTATCTGTGCAAAGCCCCCTTATCTTTTCTTAGCTCACGCCCCTTTATCTTTTCGATGTGTGATCTATTTCTAATTATTGGTACAGATTCAAAATGGTTATTGGAAACGAATTTTGGTACAATAATTGACCTAATCCTTGGGCTTTAATTGCGTATTTACCTCAACATTTACGAATCGAGACTTGAATAATTTGCTTATTTAAGAAGTTAACGATCTGTTTTCCCCCAAAAACTAAAAGCAAGCAAGGATTTAGAAAATGAAGAAGCAAGTTGTGGTGTTTTGGTTGGTTTTGATGTTGGTTAATATTGCAGGCACAGGCAGGTGCTCAGCCAAATCCTTTGGGGATTGCTTTTCCTCATGTAACGATCTCTGTCTTGTCAAGTTTTCTAAAGCAGCAGACCTACTGTGCGCTACAAAGTGCGCGGCGGAATGCGTCTTTTCCAATTCCATGGCCTCTGCATCCTCCACAATGGGCTTGAACCAAGCAGACAGTACTCGTAGTTACTTCTGCAAGCTTGGTTGTGTAACCTCTCGATGCGCCAAGCTCAGCACCAAGGAAAACCCAGGTATGATAATGTTAAAATTTTGTTTTCATTCTAACATTTTTCTAAATAAGTATTCTCTTTTCCGTTCGACAATGTTAAGATTGATCGATAATGATAGTAAGGGTCGAGTAAGGAAACGAAGTTGCTCTGGCCCCCGCAATTCATTTTAATTAAGTTGAAGAAAATTAAGAGATTTCTAATCATATATCAGATATATCGAATGAATTCCCTTGTTCGTTATTACAAAAAATAGTGTTTTTACCAAAAAAAAAAATGTTTCTCAAGATTTAATAGAATTTAGGGTTGAAATTATCATTTCTTGAATTTTCTGGGTGAAAAGAGAGGGTTAAAAGTTCTCTCTTCTTTGCCCTCTTAGATTTTCAAAATGGAAAGTTTATAGATATGAAAAGTTAAGGTCCCGTTTGATAACCATTTGGTTTTTGGTTTTTAGGTTTTGAAAATTATGCTTATTTCCTTCTAATTTGCTTACAATGGTTTTCATTTTTATTAAGAACACATTTGAATTCCTAACTAAATTCTAAAAACAAAAATAAGTTTTTGAAAACTATTATTTTTAGTTTTCAAAATTAGACTTGGTTTTTGAAAACAAAGGGAATGACATAGATAACATAATGAAGAAACTTGTAGATAAAATAGTGTTTATAGGCGTAATTTTCAAAAATCAAAAACTAAAAACGAAATGGTTATTAAACGGGGCCTAAATTGTAAAATTTTGTCACTTAGAAGATTTCTCGATTTGTCCTATATATAGTATAGTACTTAGTGAGTTTCCATAACTTTAGCAGAGGAATTAGACTAGAGTTTGGAATTCTTCCTCTTCCAAATTTATATAGGAACTGATAGAAATTTCAACTTTTTCTTCTTTATAACCTTATTGTTTACTTCTTTAAATGTAAGGGAATAAATTTGAAAATTTTTAAACAAGGACTAATAGTCTTTATTGTTTGGGATAAAGTCATAAAATATCTACTTATATTTTTGGTCCTCTCTAATTTTGATAGATGTTTATTATTTTTTTTATTGGCCATGGATAGCTGTGGAGAAAGTGGAAAGCTGTGCGGGGTTGTGCTTTCAAACATGCACATACGGGGGAACAAAACAAGGCGGGATTTGACTTTTAAGATACTATGAAATAAATGAAGGGAATTTCAAAGGTGAAACAAAACCTTTAGGCTAAAAGCCTTATTTTAGATTTAAGTTTAAAGCCATGTAGTTTCAAAATTTTTGCTTATATCATGCTTTGTGTGAGAAATGCTTAAGAGTTCTATTCATGAATACGATTTTGAATAAGTTTTGCAATTTTTATCTTATATATCAATCTTTTCGGGTGAATGTAAGCAAATAAACAATGTAAAAAATTTTCAAAACCCAATAATTTTAATGAAAATCAAGTCCTAAACAAATGTTGATATCTACAAAAATATTGAGGTTTAATGTGGTTTTTTAACCATTTTAATTAACTCTGATGGTGTGTGTATATATATATATATATATATATATATATTTAGTTCTAAATCTGATTGTATATTAATTTAAATAAAGTCACCTTTTTCTTAGTTGGATTTGCAAAACGCAGTTAACAATTTTCGAAATTGGGTTTCTTTAAATCATTGTGCATTCGCAAACAAATTTTCAAGAATATATTTTATGTTTTCATAAATCTACAGGAGTGTTTTCTGATTGACAATCCATCCCATATCATTTATTTTTCTTCTCTCTGTTTTCTTAATAAAAAAATTCGTTACATTACATCGTGTCTACTGACTCTCTTATTAAATTTCTCATCTTTTTTTTTATATTTAAATTGGAATAAACTTTGTTCGATACAATTTTGTAAATTATGTTGCTCTATCATTTATCAAATAAAACAGATATAGTAGCTAGGCTTCTATCAAATATCAAACTCGAGAATTTTCCTAACTTGAGAGTGACCTTAATATTATTAACATTTTTTAAAAATGATTTATTGTATTTTTGTTGTTGTTGGTTCAGGTTTTAAAATCAAACTAATTGAACAAGTTGATCAATCCGATGCAATTTTCTCAATTTTATTTACACCTTTAAAATGTAGCATGACAATTGAAAATAAAATAAAATTCAGAAAGAATGAAAAGATATGACTAAATTAATCTTGGTGGACAAGGACATAAATGTGTGACAACCATGAATTCTAGGTAATAGAACATTATATAAAATGTTGTAGGTGTGCGCTTAACCAAGGAGGTTTTTGCCAACTTGAACATAACTCGCCTGGTTAAAACACATATTATATATTTATACTAAAATGTATGCGAAATTGTGCATGTCTTCATGCCCTTTTTTACTTTTGCATTCTATATGAATCCCAACTTCATTCCATCCGCCTAACACATACTAACTACAATTTCGAGATTTTCTAACATTGAAAATATATCATAAGCATATTTCTTGACATTTTTTTAATTAGTATTAGAATCGTCCAATTATGAAAACTTTATACATGACACAATTAAAAAAAAAAAAACTTTTAACTAACATGAAGGAATGTATTATATTTCTTTTCCACTAAACGACACCCCAAAACATGAACTTTGAATCAAGCTATAAATCTAAATTAACATAAACAATACTTTATTGATCAAACATATAAAATCACACATACCTCTTGGATTCTCTTCTTAGGAAATCTAAGACTGCTAGACCTCTTCTTGGTGCTTTGAAAAATCAACTTTCTAACTAAAAGAAATCAACACAACACTCATTAGGTGACTGATACTAAAATATACTACAAAATGTTTTCATGAAAGAGTTCCAAACGATTAGTAGCAGATTTTAAATACTTAATCATATCTAACCTTTGTTGGATTTTGTTGTAATTTGTGAAAGAAGAAAGTAATTGGTTGAATGTCAAGAGATTCAAGTTGGTTGTTTAATTCATGAGTTTAATGATAAGAGATTAAATTCGTAACTTGTGTGAACATGAACGGTTTGTGCCTTTTTGTGTCATAATTACAGAGAAAACGAATGACATTCTGTATTCTGCATCTGTTGTAAATACACTTATAAATACACTGTAATTAACGTAATTACAAAGTATTTATTGTTTGTCTTTTCGTTTTTTTTCCATAGAGTTACTATTTGTATAGCTATAAATAGCAGCTGATTTCTTCTTTTCAGATCATCTCATTCTCGAGTTTTCTTACCACTTTTCTGATTTTCATTTTGATTTTGTTGAGAGCAAGTATCCAAGAGTTCCGCCAGATCCGTGTGTAGTTCGAGGTTGCTGTTCTACTGGAATTAGTCGTTGTATCCTACTGAGACAATCGTTGTAGTCTGCTAGCAACCCGTGCAGGGCGAATAATTGTCTTCAGGACAGCGCTTTGAAAGTGTGTCTTGACTACCTATCATCACATTATTTTGTTTTACATGTTCTGTTCGTTTGATGTGGTTGTCGTTGTCAATCGGATCATCTACGACCATTAGGGTGCTTTTGATCTTCCAATATGGTTTAATTATGTTTTCTGTAATTTTTGTTATATACAGTGTTTGTAGATATATTTACATTGTATTTGTTTGTAGCCAGTTGCATTGTAATCTGTTTGTTAGTGTGAAATAGTTTTTATATACAACGTATTTTCCAACAACATTACCGAAAAAGGCTTGAATCCTTACTGGTTTGTGTTAGAATAGATTCGAACTTGCTGAAAACAAAAAGATACCAAAATAAAGATTTCACAAAGTATAAAAGAAAATTCCATAAAAGGAAAAAATTAGAGTACAACTCTGTTCAGCTTCAACCTCAATGTCAATGAATCATAGAGATTTTATAATTAAACATACCTTAAGAACTAGTGGCCGTAAAGACAAGAGCATCGAGATCTCAAATGGATTCTAAAACATGTGAGCACTAAGTGAGGAAGGATTTGAGAAGAAAACAAACATGTGGGTTGGAATAGACTTCAAAGCGTGTAGGGGGGAAATTGAGAAGGAGATGAGAAGAAACTTCAAAGCATGCATGCGCTGTTCTTTCAGGAATTCATCGTCCGAAAAAGCGTCGAGACGCTCGTGGGTGAGGTTACACACAGCTACATAAGGAATCATCGTGGGTTGGAGTTGTGCAGCACACACCATCACCGCTGTCGTGAGAAGTCCAACCTAAATTATGATTACAGGATTAGAGAAGGAAGAAGCTAGTAAGAAATGAGATGACCGTTGAGGATCCTACATTGAAAAATTAAGTGGAAACCTCACAATGATTTACTCCACTCATTGTCAATTAGTTTTGAAATAAAACCCATGTAACCTAATAATGACTAGGGTTTTTTTATTTTTTATTGTTTAATGTAGCGTACATGAAGAAGAAAGAGACGCACAAATATTTTCGTTTAGCTTTTAATTTTTTTCATTTATTTTTTAAACAAAAAATACTAACAATATATAAATAAATTATTTTTAATTAATGACAATCAATCAAAGTCATAGATTTTATGACATTGAAAAAATATCATAAATTAACAAAAAAAAAACGTATGTTTTCTCCCAAAAAAAACATGTCTCCAACCAATTACAATTCTAAAAAGAGACTATTTAAGTTTAATTTTCAAAAATCAAATGATAGGATCTAGATCTTTGAATTTTCAATTTTGTATTTGATATAGGTCGTCATTGGACTCTTGTTCAATAGTTTTTAAAATTCACAAATATATATTAGACACAAAATTGAAAATTTAAGATGTTATTAAATAGAAATAATTCAACTAGGCCATGGTTGTGCTCTTTAATATAATTCTTTTGATTGAGACATTTTAATGTAGTTGGAATATATAATAAGCAGATGCAACAATATATAGTCCAAAGGGGTTGGTCTAATAATCATGATCAACACATTGTGTTGAACTAATTAGGAAAAACAAAACTAGATTATTCGATGCATATCTAGTAAGGCAATCAAACACATCAAAATGTACGTGAGGGAATTTTCCAAACTTGGTGACCCTATTATCAATAATTTTACCAGTTTCGATTCCAAGTACATATAAAACCGAGGTAAATGAAATGCAGTATTTGTACAAGCAAAAAAAAGAAACCCTCAATTTAGACTTTTAATTAAGAGAGAAACACAAGAGAGAATAGCAAAAAATCTATCATTTGTAACTTTTGGTTACAGATTCAAAATGGTTGGAAAACCAATGGATTTATGGTACAATTGAGCTAGTCCTTGGGCGTAAGTTGCGTAGTTACCTTTAAAACGATCGACTTGAATAATTTGGTTATTTTAGAAGTGGGTTTGATCTGTTATATAAATCCCCAAAAACAAAAACAAAAACAAAAACGAAAAACAAAAAGAAAAAAGAAAAAGCAAAAAGCAAGCAAAGATTTGAAAATGAAGCAAGTGGTGGGAATTTGCTTCGTTTTGATAATCTTTGTTGCAGGAGCTGGGAGGTCCTCAGCCAAACCCTTTGGGGATTGCTACAGCAAATGCTTCGATCCCTGCGGCCGTCCGTTGATGCCGGATGGCCGGCGAGGAATAGTTTTGCTGGCATTCTGCAGCTCAAAGTGCGCCGGGCAATGCCTGTTGGCTGATAAACAGTCTTCCTCAGTGGGCTTGAACCAAGACGACAGCCGTAGTGACTTCTGCAAGCTTGGTTGTGTCACTTCTAAATGCACCAAGTTCACCACTGAGCAAGACCCAGGTCTTAATTACTACTACCTTTCTTTATTTTTATTTTTATTTTTTTGGGATAAAGTCATATAATATCTACTTATATTTTCAGCCCTCTCTCTAGTTTTGATAGATGTTATTTATTTATTTTTATGAACATGATAGCTGTGGAGAAAGTGGAAAGCTGCGTAGACTCGTGCTCTCTGACTTGCGCATACGACGGGCCGAAAGAAGGCGGACTTGTTTGACTTTTAGGATACTATGAAATGAAGGAATGTCAAGGGTGTGAAACAAAACCATTAATTTGGCTAAAAGTCTTATTTCAGATTTAAGTTAAAGCCTTCTAGTTTCAAAATTATTGCTCATGCAGCCATCAATATGTATAAAAGAAAAAAGACAAAAAAAAAAGGTTGATGCTTGTGTGAGAAATGCTAAGAGTTCGGTCCATGAATTTTCCCTATGTTTACGTGTCAAAATTGTCCACAATATTCCTCAAACTAGATAAAGAGATCGTATAAAATATGTAAAATTCTTTGCATTTTTTTATCTTATGTTGATCCTTTATTACATTCACTACTTGATGTAAGTAAAACAACGACCAATATAATTTTTTTTTTCAAAACCCAATAATTATTGAGATGTTGATATCTGTAATAAATATATATAATTGTTGGGAGTGTAATCAAAATCTCACATTGGCTAGATAAGGGGATGATCATGAGCATATAAGGGATGAAAAATATCAATATTGGTATGAGGTATTTTGGAGTGGATCCAAAGCAAAGCCACGAGTGTTTATACCAAAAGTGGACAATATCATACTATTGTGTGGAGATATGTGGGTGTCCGATAGACCTTTCGAAGTGGTATCAGAGCCATGTCTCAGAGGTAGCCGTGTCGGGTGGAATCCTCGGATGCCGAACAAAGAAGTTGTGAGCCTAAGGATACTTCGGAGAAAAGCAGTTGAACGGACTCTTGGTAAAAGAGAGTTCGACGGATAGATGACTATATGATTCGGTGGTACTTTGTTTGAAGGGAAGATTGTTGGGAGTGCGACCAAAGTCCTACATTGGCTAGATAAGAGGTATCTCCATTAGTATGAGTATGAGGCCTTTTGGGGTGAATACAAAAACAAAGTCATGAGGGCTTATACTGAAAATGTGGACAATATCATACGCCATTATGGAGATCTGTGTCGTGTCCGGTTAGTCCTATATTTACAATTAATGTATGTATATATATATATATATATTATCGATGATTTCTTGTATTTTTGTTGCAGTTGGTTTAAGTTTAAAAATCAAACTAAATTGAACAAAGTTGATTAATCCAATGCGATTTTCTCAATTTTATGTATACCTTTAAAATCTTGATAATTGATTTGATCTCTTTTAAGAAAAAAGAAGTCATGTTTTTAAGTTTCAATAAACATTTTTATGTTAATTAGTTTCAATCTTGATGAGAGTGGTGAGTAGAAAAGTTATGTTTTGGTCGTGCAATAGCATTCTAAAACTAAACAATTGAACAAAATTTCAATGACGTGTTTGCAGATTTAAATGGGTATGACAATTTGGACTAAATAATTAATGTAATACAAAAATCAAACTAATTAAACTAGTTTACACATCTTTGGCTGGATTTTCTTAATTTCATGTACAACCCTTTCAAAATGATTTAGCATGAAAATATTGGAAACAATCTTTTAAAAAAAAATGAAAAGACATGGTGAACACATCTGTGTGACAACTATGGATCGAATCCATTTCACTGGTGTCGACTTGCTGATTCCCCTCTATGTGGATCAATTTTGTATGGAGATCTTTTGTTGAAGCCAAATTCTCAAAGGCGTGTCCTTATCCAGTCTTTCTTTTCTGCCACCTTGTGGACATTATGGAATGAGAGCAACAATTGAATCTTCAAAGGGATCTCTTGCCGCTCTGCACAAATTAGGAAAGATATATATCGTCTTTGCTCTATTTGGCTTTTTGGTCCTCTTCTTCGGGTTTAATTAGTAATTATGATGCCCTTCTATATCCCTTAATTGGAAGACTTTCATGTAGCTCCTCCCTTGTTATGTTTCTCACATACATGTTAATAAAGTATCTTTTTCTAAAAAAAGTAATATGGACCCTTATAATGAGGAGGATTAATGATATATATATTATTCCCTAAAACCTTAACAATCATTTTAATCTATTTTTATAATTCAAGTTGTAGAAGCACAACTTGGTGTGAAAGGTACATAATTAATTTCTATATAAATAGTCAACAAGTAAAATATATAAGGATAGTGATATTCACCGATTTGAATATAGTTTAGTGAATAAGACACCAAATATCATCTAAAAAGTCGATGGTCAATCCCCACCCTGCTATTGTTGAACTAAAAAAGAAAGAATATTAATAATGATATTTAAATTTGTAATGTCCTAGTTTTACGATTTTGAACCGTTGAGACTTCATAATCTAGCATGCTTCAACATTTTCATGCATCTCTTGAACACACAACATATATGTTACTGCCAATCTGAACATAACTCGATTAAGACAGGTAAAATTGTAGTAGATGTGCACTTAACCAAAGAGATTGTTGCTAACCTGAACACAACTCACTTGATTAAGACAGATTATACATCTATCCTAAAAGTTAATTAGATGTTTGAAATTTCCATCTCTACCTCTTATAATTCAAACTCATTAAAAATAAATAAATGAAGAAATTATAGAGATGGTGGTTTGTATACGAGTGTTGGAGGGTTTAATTATAATTTTCTACCCCCACTCTTCAAATATTGTTCCACTAGCCAGAGTGCTTATTTAAGAACTCTCCCCCCCAAGAACTCAAACCACACAAATTAAAGCTGAGTTTCAAGAAGCTTTGAAAAGAACAAATGAAGTCAGTTGTTATAGTTTGGTTGGTTGTTCTCAGCTTAGTTGCAGCAGCTGGCAGGTCAACACCAGAGAATTGCATGCAAATTTGCTTGCTTACCTGCCCTTTTCCCGTTGTATTCATTTTGGATACCGACCTTTGCATTCCATACTGCAAAGCTCGGTGCCCCTATTCTAAAGAAGACACATCTTCGTCCCCAATGGATTTCAACCACAACAACAATCGCTGCTTGGCTGTTCCACTTCTCTCTGCACCAAGTTCCTCACCAACAAACACTCAGGTCCCTACCTTTTTCTTTGATCTCTAATCTTTTAGCTTTTTTTTTTTCCTCAATTAATTAGATTTTTTATAAAAGATTTGATACAATTTGTTAAGAGAAATCTGTCGTGTGCTTATCGTTTTGTTAGCATATTTAGGTAGACACACATGATATATCAACTTTTTGCTAACAAATTTAACAATCGTGAAGTGGAATGACCTAATTGAGAATTTTTAATTCATTAAAATTAAATTGGAGAACTTTAAGAGATTTTAAAAAATGATATTAATTACCTAAAAGATTAGGGGATTCTTTCTTATATATTTATCCCCATTTTTATACTTTTAGCCTTCTCTCTTTTTTTTCGATCTCTAGTTTTGATAGATATTCTTTTTTTTTTGTTTTTTAATTTATGTGGCAGATGAGAAGAACGTAAAAAGTTGTGTGGATGCTTGCACTCAAGCATGTACAAACACTATGAATAAATGAGAGAAGATGAATCGAGTTGGGGTTGGCTTTAAGATATATTGTGAATAAATAAATGTCAGTATTGATAAAACAAAACCACTTGACTATAATTAAGCTAATCCCAAATTTGTATTAAGATATATATATATATCAAAGTTTCAGCATGCTCCATCAAGTTAAAGCCATGTAGTTCAAATTTTTTGCTCATGCACCCATCAATATGTAAAAAGGAAAATAAGAAAAAGAAAAAAAAAAGAAAAAAAAGGGTTGATTTATCTATACATATCATGCTTGTGTGTGAAATGCTGGCGTAAAATTGTCCACAATATTCCTCCAACTAGACAAAGAGAGGATCGTATAAAATATGTAAAATTCGACTTTAGACAATTTTGGAGAAACTTTGTAACTAAATTTTATCTTATATGTTAGTTTGAATCTTGATAGTATGATAATCTAATGACACGCTTCCACATTTTCATGCATCTCTTGAACATGCGTCTTTGTGACGAATTTTACTTAACTACAATCAAACCAAAATGAGATCAGTAAAGAGAGAAGAGAAAAACACCAACGATTACAGTGGTTCAACCATCATAGATGGTCTACATCCACTCTTCAAGGGGCAGCCGAATGATCTTATTCACATCAGAGAATCAGAATACAAAGGTAGGAGATGAATCTCCTTTCTCTCAACCTCACTTCCCTGGACAAATTTCCCAGCTCACCAGACTCTCTGCACTCCCCTGTTTTCTCTCTATCTCATGCAGCAGGAAGAATGAACGAAGATTGATTTATATTCTTCTTTCTGTTACAACAGAATAAGAAAGGTGGGGCCCAACAGAAAATACACTAAATTCAGATATAAGTGGAGCAATAAGAAATATGACGTGGGCTGAGATGGTCTTCAAACTTCTGATGTGGACTCTGAAGATGAGTGACATGGCAAATATCATCAGTCTCTTTAATATAGTTTACTCTAACATATATTTAAATTGTTGAAGTTGGTATCTGGTCCTTCTTTTTGGTTTTTGGTTGCTATTGCTCCCTTTCAGTTTTTTGGTCTTCTTCAAAGTTCTTTTCCAACTATAATGCACACTCCATTTCTCTACATTGGTTGGCTTTTCTGTAATCTTCCTTGATATATATGTTTCTCACATACAGCTTTAAAGAAGTATCCCTTTTCTAAAAAAAAAAAACATGTATTTAAATTGTTGTAGACATACGCTTAACCAAGGAAGGTTATTGTCAACCGAACATAACTCACCTGCTTAAAACACGATAGTCCTATGAAGACGAACCATGGTCCCCAATGGGTTTCAACTGCTACTTCTGCAGGCTTGGCTGTGCCACTTCTCTCTGCACCAAGTTCCTCACCAACAACAAGCACCCAAGTCCCTACTTTTTTAATACTCAAAATATATTAAATAGTCTCTAATCTTTTAGCTAGTTTTTTTGATAAAATTTTTAGCAGAAGCTTGTCGTGTACTTATTGTTTTGTTAGTATATTTAGACACATGGACATGTCATTTTAGACGTGTTTTTTTAACATTGAAATGGAGAAAATAAAGGGAATTAAGAACATTGAGAGAATTGCAAGAGAAAATCCTTTGCTTCTATATATATTTTGATCAATGCAATCATCCATATATAGAGGCATATGGAGAAAAACTCTGGCAAAAAATCAAGAGAAAATCAACAATTGAGAATCTTCCTATCCTTGCCCTAAAACCAACACAATTGGGGAAGGAGATATTCAAGATATTAGGGTAAAACAAAAGAATGAGCCTAAAACATAATGAGCCAACAAATACTGAATTAGATAAATAAAAAACTTAATGGACTATCTTAACAGTGCTACTTGTATAACTTTTATATTTTGTTCATGGGTTAAGTTGCATGTGCAATTGTATGTGTATATATGTTAATAAAACAATTATTAGAAAGTCATGTTTTTGTCCTACCAAAAGCATTTCCAAATATATGTAGTCTAAATAAAACGAAACTTGAATGTTTTTTTTTTTTTTTTTTTTTTTTTGACAATATACTTGAAAATGATGTTTGTCTTCCACTATTTAGAATAAAAATTAATGAATATAATACAAAAATCAAAATAAATAAAGTACTAGTTTGATGCATCTACTCAATTTTCTTAATTTTACGTGTACCGTTTAAAATGTAGCACGAAAAGACATCATTAAAATTTAGTGGAAACATAAATGTGTGACAACCTACAACTATGCTAAAGCGAACTTAGCTCAGTGGTAATTGACATGTACCCTCGACCAAGAGGTCAGAGGTTCGAATCTCCCATCTCCAAATGTTGATGTACTAAAGAAAAGACAACCGCGACAACTATGGATTACAAGTAATAATGGATCATTGTAGTGAGCAGGACCTGACCTTCATGTGGCACCAATGAATTTGTAGAGACTAGAGAAGACATGACCTGCAAAACCAATAGAAACTGCACATAGGTGTGGTGCTTGCCACACCCACCCCGATGCCTAAGTCAGCAAATAGGAAGTAAAGAGTGTCAAAAATCAAGATTTCGAACCCCCTTGAAGAAAGGAGAGAAAATAAAAGCATAAGCATATGATCTTCGATGGTTAAAGAATATCTCATATGTTTTAATTGCTGTAATTTAACTAATTAGTTAGTTATTGCATCCGTTTCAATTTTGTTAACTCTACATACAAATTTCAAAATGTAGCATGATATATAATTGAAATATGACATTGAAAACTAGAAATTAAGATGTATATATGAAAAGACATAACTAAAACTTAATGGACAAAGATATATAACAACATATTATGAAAATTAAACCTCATTGATACATGTGGATTCCAAAGTCATGGTAATGGAAAGGGCAAGTGATACACTATCCATTTTAATCAACTTTTTATAATTCAAATTTACAAGAACAACCTTATTACTGTGTAAAATGATTTTTCAATAGTTAACAAATTAAAAAAGATACAATAATATTTAAAAGGTAATATGCTCTAAATCAAAATCCCTAGGTACATCTCCAACATGCATGCTTTATCCACACTCACACAAAAGAAGTTACCAACAAACATATATTTAACATTGCAATAATTCTGGATGGACGATGATGTGCCACAAGGAAGGTGGCTTGTTTGCGAGTCAAGACTTGAATAATTTTATATATATACCACTTCACTAACAAGGATTGGACCCAACGAGCTGAAATTTGCTTATTTAAGAACTCACCCTCATTTCCCAAAAAACTCAAGGGAAAGATTTGAAAAGAGAGTTGGAGCTTAGAAAATGAAGCAAGTTGTGGTAATTTGGTTGGTTTTGATGTTAGTTGCAGGCAGGTCCTCAGCCGGCTTTGGGAATTGCTATGCAAATTGCTTTAGTTCCTGCTGTTCCACTCCCATGTACTCCATATACTGCACTGGACAGTGCGCCTTTGCCGCTGCATCGTCCCCAATGGACTGGGACACTCGTAATTACTTCTGCAAGCTTGGTTGTGCCACTTTTCAATGCACCAATTTCAGCACTATGGAACACCCACGTCCCTACTATCATTTTAATTTTTTTTTTTTTTTTAGAAAAAACTTGGCTGCATACAGGGATCTCTCTGCTTACTATCATTAAAATGTTGACAATCAGGAGAGAATTTTTTTTTTTTTTTTTCTAATTTTCTCATTTTCTCTTTTTTAGTTGTCAAAATTTTAATGGGGTATGTAACCATTTTTTTTTTTTAACTTTAATGTTTTTTTTTTGTTTTAAAAATTAATCTATCTACACTTACGGTTGCATGAGGTTAAAATTGATCGTTGATAAACTTACATATTGACAAAGGTGGAGCAAGGAAGAAAGTTGCTCAGGACACACAATTCGTCCTAAGAAAATTATATGTAAAAGTTTTTGCTCTCCTTTGGACTCTTAAATATTCAAAATTAAAAGATTATATGTATAAAAAGTTAATAAGGCCCGTTACGTTTGATAATCATTTGGTTTTTGAAAATTAAACCTATAAAAACACTATTTTTATCCACAAGTTTCTTTGTTTTGTTATCTATATTCTTTTATTGTTTTCAAAAAACAAGTCAAATTTTGAAAATAAAAAAAAAGTAATTTTCAAAAACATGTTTTTTTTTTTAGAATTTGGTTAAGAATTCAAATGTGTCCTTAACAAAGTTAAAATTGGGAGAAAACAAGCATAATTTTCAAAAACTAAAAACAAAAAACCAAATGGTTATCAAATGGGGGCTAAATTGTAAACTTCTGCCCCTCCCTTAATTTTTTTTTTTTGAATTTGTCCTTACATATATAGTTTCGTATCCAGTGAGTTTCTAATAACTTTAGAAGAGGAATTATAAACTACAAAGTTTCTAATTCTTCCTACTCCAAATTTTTAGGAAGTTTATTGAAATTTAACTTTTCTTTTCTCGGTTGGTAGCCTAATTTTTTTTTTGCTTTAAATTTCTCTCAATTCACTTCGATATCATGTAACGTTATTAATTAGCTTAACTTTCACCAATAAAATATACATAATTGAAAAGTATTAATGTAAGGGAACTAAATTGACACTTTTTAAATAACTAGTTTTTTAACACGTGCTTTGCACGTGGTAGTTTTCATTATTTTATCATATTCCTAATATATTTTTCATTTCATTTTGTTATATATTAATATTATTTGTTTTAAAAAAAGTTAAGCATATAAACGATCTTCGGTTCATTTATATTTACAACAGAATAAATGATTTATTAAGTATTTTACACATTTATAAAGTTTTAAATTATTAAAATTTTGATAAACTTTTAAATTTTCATTATATAATTACGGAGAACTTCATAAATTTTATAATTTATTTTTAGGAATAAATTGACAAAAGTTTTAATATTCTAACTTTTTCATGTTTGTGTATTAAAGAAAAGTAGGAGAGAGTTATTTATATAGTGGTAGAAGATAAACAAAAATACAAAACTTTTAAAATTTCCTTATTCATGGTAATTAAATATAAATTCATAAAATTTTAAGATAATTAAACTCATACATTTGTATAGTTACTTAATAAAATAAATGATAAAACTTTTCATATTCAAGTTTTTTTTTTTTTTTTTGAAACAGAATTTCATATTCAAGTTATTCATATTAGAATGTTTCATGTTCTAATGGTTTACATTCAAATTTTTTAATTATCAACTAATACTTCCTCAAGAGTTAAAGAGAGAGAAATAATGAGAAGAATGAGAAAGAGAACAAAAGTGGAATGTGAAGAATTTGAAAAAACATTTCAAAAAGTGGGATGAGAAAATAAATAATCATAAACATGAGAGAGACTAAAAAAAGGGTGGAATTTGAAGAATTTGAGAAAGTACCATTTTTTTAATTATTGTAATGAGTTTATTCATTTACTACCAACAATTTTTTTTTTTTAAAAAATGTATATTCCTAACAATAATAATATTTCTTCTAGCTTCTCTTTTGCATATCTTCAAGTCTTTTCTTAAATTACCAAGGATTAATATTGCGACAAAAGAAAATCAAGAAGAATGTTAGATTAAGGAATTCAACAAAAGTTATGAGGCAAAGCAAAAACAATGAATAAAAGAATAAAAGCAAACATAAATATAAGTGAAAACTCAAAACCTTGTAAAAGATATTGTTGAAGAGAGCTTTATACATAGTTGTAGGAGATAAAAGTTACAAAACCTTTGGAATTTCACTATTAAACATAATTAAAAATAAGCTCATAAATTTTGAAAAATAAATTATAGAAATAATGAGATAGAGCTTCTCATATTTTACCTTTTCACATTCTTATTAATTAATGTTATTAAACCTTAGAATTAAATGACATGCTTAATAAACATAAAAATAGATCAAATAACATAAATGGTCTAAAAAAATAATTTTTAATTTATTATTGATAATTAATTTACTATTTATAATTAATTGAAAATTATGTGGGGCGTTAAGGTTAGACATTTTTTTTTCTCAACAAAAGAAATATAAACTTGTAATTGATGCAATAAAATTTATTTTTCAACAAATATTATTAATAAAAAAAACATGAATGATATAAGAACAATAACAAAAATGAATAGTAACAAAACAAAATCTTAGATATACACTCATTTCGTAAAATAGATTTGCTCACTTGATAAATATTGATATACAAATACAATTCTTCAACTTCATCAAATTGGAGTTGCAATGTCAGAAGCCTAGGATCTAAGATATAAATTTGACACATGCATGCATTCCCTTGCAATTAGAATATACTACCTCTCATGAAACCTTTGCAATTTGAATACACTACATCAACATTTCGAGATATTTTGAAGATTGAAGAGACTTTGGAGAGCAAAGAAAACAAAGAGAACAAAAATAAAGAAAGAATGAAACTAAGTGTTGGTGAAGAAAATGGTGAAAAAAACTCCATTTTATAGTAGTAGAAGATGAGAGTTAAAAAACCTTTTAAATTCTATAACCTATAAAATTTCATTATGACTTATAATTTAAAAAGGTTGTAGGAAAAACTTTTTGCATTCCAACCTTTTAGTAAATCCTACACATTTATTATTGATAATTAATTATTAATTAATTAATTTAATATTTATAATTATTCTTTAATGGTAAAATTGTAAATTAGTAAATTAAAGAAAGGACAAAAGTGTCCAAAAAAGTTTTTTCAAGATCCTCACTTTTTAATATAGTATAGATAAGGATAAGGACTAATATATTAAAACAACTCTTTATTGTTTGGGGATAAAGTCATAAAACATCTATTTATTCTCATGCACTCTTTCTAGTTTTGATAGATGTTTTCTTTTTATTTTGTTTTTATGAACATGACAGCTGCAAAGAAAGTTGAAAGCTGCATGAACTCGTGCTCTAGAGCATGCACGTACACCTAGTAAGAGGGGACAAAACAAGTTTGGATTTGGCTTTTGAGATACTATGAATAAATAAATGTCAAATTAGGTGAAACAACACCATTTGAATAAATAAATGTCAAATTAGGTGAAACAACACCATATCAAGATATAGAAATTAATCAAGGTTGCTTTATCAATATATCTATATATCTCTCTATATATATATCATGCTTGTGTGAGAAATGCTAGCGTTGCGTCCATGAATTTTGCTTATTCTGACTTGTCAAAATTGTTCACAATCAAACTAGACAAAACATCCTATAAAATACGTAAAATTCGACTTTAGATACTTTGGATAAGCTTTGCAATTTTTATCTTATGTTAGAATCTAATTATTTATTACATTTGCATTGATGATGTAAGCAACAAAATGGAAAAAAAAAGGAAAAAAAATGTAATTTTTTTTCAACAACCCAATAGTTTCAATGAAAATCAGGTCTTAACCAATTGTTCACTTGAGATTTTAATGAAGAAATTTAATACGTGGAATGACTTGATTTTGAATTGATTTGTGTGGGTGTAATACAATCTTTAATATGTTTGATCTTCTGATTCTTTCTCTTTCAAATGTAAACTTTAATCTTTGGACTTGTCGATCTACTTGGATCGACCTCTGACTTGTTGGTCTTCTTGAAGAAGCAATATAATTGAAGTCTTAAAATTTTGTGCACTTCAAGTGTCTGACTTTGATCTTCAAGAAAGTGTTTTGGATCTTCACAAGGAAGTGTTCCGGTTCTTGATGTATCTTTGATCTTCAAGGAATCTTCAATTAAGAGCTTTAGGAAGTCTTTTGACCTTTTAACTCCAAATTCTCTCTGAGTTTGAATGACTTTTGAGTCTAATCATTTGATTTGAGTTTTATTGACTTTTGACGTCCTAACTCAATTTAATTCCACCAAGTTGCAACTTGTGCGATTTTTTCAATTTATGTACACCTTTGAAATATAGCATGATAATTGATTTTTTTTTTTAAGAAAAAAGAAATTAAAAAAGAAATGTTTTTAAATTTCAATAAACACTTTTATATGTTAGTTTCAAATTTTATAGTGTTAAGTAGAAAGTCATTTTTTGTCATGCTATAGCATTCTAAAAATAAATATAATAGAACAAAATTTGAAAATTAGAAATTAAAATGTATATATATGAAAAGACATAACTAAAATTTAATGGATAAAGATATTTACAATTTTACAACACTGCAATCTCATTGATACATGTGGATTCCAAGTCATGGCAATGATAAAAGGGAGTGACACTCCCACCAAAATCACAATAACCATTTTAAATCAACATTATATTTTACAACTCAACCTTACAAGAGGGTGTAAAAGGTTAGAATCAATTTACAAATAGTTCACCATTTTAGAAGATCATATAATAATATTTATATTGTAATATGCTCTAAAGCATAGAATTCTAAATGCTAATAAAAATATAGCTTAACTGGCATAAAATTTGTACTCTTGATTCAAGATGTCATAAGATCAAATCCCCCACCCCAACATGTTGTCAAAAAAAAAAAAAAAAAAAGCCTATAATTCTAACCTCTAATCCTCTTGGTTGAACGTACATTTCAATTACTCACTTTGACTAATTTTAATATTTTTTATTACCTTCGATTCCAAGAAAGAAAAGGAAACTATTAAACTAGTTGGATCCAACACAATTTTCTCACTTATAGAAAATCTAATGGACAAAGATATTATACGACACTATGCAATGTCAATTGATATGTGTGGAATATTCCAAGTTATGGTAATGAGGAGGGCTAGTGATACACTCACCAAAACCACAATAACCATTTTAATCAATATTCTATTTTATAATTTAAACTTACAAGAGCAACGTTGGCGTGTAAACTGTATTTATAAAATTTTAAAGATACAATAATATTTAATTTAAACGGTAATATTTGCTCTCAAGTTCAAAATTTATATGCATGATGGATTCCATCTTTGTTCACTGTAAATTTAGAAATATGAAATTGTTGTTGTACTCTATTATATATATATATATACATATACATATTTCACTAATAAAGATTCCACTGATGGAGCTCATGAAATTTTCTTATTTAAGAACTCACTCTCTTTTCCCCAAAACTAAAAGGAAAGATTTGAAAAGAGGAGTTGGAGATTAGAAAATGAAGCAACAAGTAGTTGTAATTTGGTTGGTGTTGATATTAGTTTTTGCAGGCAGGTCCTCAGCAGGGCCTTGCTGGAACAATTGCATCGGTGAATGCAGCTATGCTTATACGCCCATAGACACCGCAGTCTGCGCTTCAAACTGCGTTAGAAAATGTTTCTTTGCTGCTGCGTCGTCCCCAATGGACTTGAACCATAGCCACACTCGTAATTACTTCTGCAAGCTTGGTTGTGCCACTTCTCTCTGCACCAAGTTCAGCACTGTCAAAGACTCAGGTTCCTATCACTAAATATATATATATATTTTTAGAAAAGATGATACTTTATTGAGAAACGCGTACGAGCGTGCGGCTATTACTAAATATATGTTTTAATCTCTAGTGTACCTAAAAAAAAAAAAATCAGTAAAAAGGTTAATTAAGACGTAAGAGACTAAATTTGAGTTTTTTTTATACATAATTAAGGACTAAATTGAATTTTTTTTTCTCATAGTAGGGACTAAGATGACATATATTTAGTTTTTTTCCATTTTTGTTTTGCATCTTCTCTCTCCTTTCTGTATATGGTTCTGATAGATTTTTTTTTTCTTTTGTTTCCATGAACTTGGCAGCTGCGAATAAAGTGGAAAGCTGTGTGAACTCGTGCTCTCGAGTGTGCGCATACACTTAGATGCATCAAAGTAAGAGGGAACCGACCAAGCTAGAATTTGGCTTTTAAAATACTATGAATAAATGGATGTCAAAGGGGAAACGAAACCATTTGGATAAAAAGCCTTATTCCAAATTTAAGTTAAAGTCATGTATCGATATATATATATATAATATAGTTTCAAAATTTCTGCTTACGTACCTATCAATATGTCAAAAAAGGGTTGCTTTATATCTATATATTATGCTTGCGTGAGAAATGCTTAAGAGTTCCGTATTTGAATTTTGCCTATACTGGCTTGTCAAAATTGCCCACAATCAAACTAGACAAAGGGATCCTATAAAATATGTAAAATTTCACTCTAGACTAATTTTGATAAGCTTTGTAATTTTTATCTTATATTGAGCTTTTATTACATTCACCCTTTGATGTAATTAGCAAAAGAAAAAAGAAAATAAATAAAAGAAAAATAAAAATTTTAAAAAACTTAATAATTTTCATGAAAGTCAAAGTCCTAACAACCAACATTTGGAAAGTTGATATCTACAGAAATATTGAGATTTTAAATTTATAAAGATAACAATGTTCCATAGATTTTTAATTTATAAAGATGACAATGAAAATGTCGAAACAGATACAATCAATCTTTTTTAACAAAATTATAGAAATCACTTGTAGAAATAATATAAACATGGCTTAGAACCTATTTGACATATTGAATTTGAAGACTTTCAAAGTGGTTTTAACCATTTTAATCGTTAGGTAAATCTGGTTGGGTATAAATATATTTTTAGAACAAAATCTTAATGAATATTAATTTAAGTAGTCACTTTTCTCCTTATATGGATTTGCAAAATCCAGTTTAACAAATTTTTAAATTGATTTTCATAAAATCATTTTTTTTATAAGTGTTTTCTTAAAATCATAGTGCATTCACAAAAACTTTTAAAAATTCTCATTTTATCGTTTCATAAACTTCTTTTCATAAACTTACAATAGAAAGTTTTATGAGTCAAAAAAAGCATAGCACAAATGGGATAAAGTGTACTTGATCAAGAGGTTAGAAGTTCGAATCCCAACCACATTTTTTTTTATTGAATGATGAATTATTTTATTTTATTTTATTTATAATAATTATTTTTTTTTGTATTTTTGTATTTTTGTTGCCGTTGGTTCAAGTATAACAATCAAATTAATTTATTTTTTTTTGACAATATGTTGGGTGGGGGATTCGAACCACAGATCTCGTGGTCATCAGTACGACTTTATGGCAGTTGAGCTATGCTCTTGTTGGCAAAAATCAAATTAATTCAATAAATTGATTCCGGTGCGTTTTTTTCAATTTATGTACATCTTTAAAACGTAGCATGATAATTGATTTTTTTTTTTTTAAAGAAAAAAGAAGTCATGTTTTTAAATTTCATAATAAACACTTTTATGTTAGTTTCAAACTTTATAGTGTTGAGTAGAAAGTCATTTTTAATTTTTGTCATGCCAAAGCATTCTAAAACTAAATAATAGAACAAACTTTGAATGATGTGTTTGTAAATGGGTATAATGTTTTCTCCCACTCTTGAAATGAAAAGAAATAATGAATGCAATATAATTAAACTAGTCGATGCATCCGACTCCATATCTTCTCTTGAAATGTAGCATGATTATTATTGAAAATAATTTTTCTTTTTTAAAGAAATGAAAAGACATGACTAAATCTTGGTGGATACAAATGTGTATCAACTATGGATTCCAAGTAATAGAACCATAATAGTGAGGAGGGTTTAGTGATATATATTTTCCAAAACCATAACAATCATTTTAATCTATTTTTATAATTCAAGTTATAGTACAACTTGGTGCGAAATGTAATTAATTTATAAATGCCTAACAATTTTTTAAAATAATGATATTTAAATTGTATATAATATCCTAGTTTCACCATTCTAAACTTGAAACTTCATCATCTAAATAATGGTGTGCTTCAACATTTTCATGTATCTCTTGAGCATGAGTCTTTTTAATATACTTATTTTCACAATTGTCACATATGTGACAGCCTCAATGAATAATTTGTCCTGCAAAACATACCATGAACAAGTTCCACTAGAAATTTTGATGAGTAGAGCATATAAGTGAAACTAGGATACTAAAATGTGTTGGCCCATTGTCGAGCTAAGGAACAAGTAAAAATCGTTACTAGAATCCTAAGAATTTAAGAAGCCAATATATATGTTTTTTTTTTTTTTTTTGGGTTCAAGTACAAAAACCAACTAATTAAACAAGTTGATCCCTCCCGTTCATTTTTCTCAAATTTATGTATGCCTTCAAAATGCATCAAGACAATAGGAAATTAAAGAAGAAAAGAGTCATGTATTTAAATTTAAATAATTAAGCACTTTTGTGTTAGTTCCAAACTTGATGGTTTCAAAGTAGGAAGTCTATCTCTTTCTGGTCATGCCAAAAGCACTTCGACCAAGGATATAATATAAGATGTTTGGTAAATAGGTATTTTTGCTCTCCTCTTATTAGATTTTTTTTTTTTTTTTTTTTTTTGAGTACATCAACATTTGGAGATGGAGGATTTGAACCTCTAACCTCTTGGTCAAGGGTACATGCCAAATACCGCTAAGCTATGATCGCTTTGGCCCCTTATTAGAATTAAAAGTAGTGAATGTAATACACAAATCAAATTAATCAAACTAATTAATGCATCTGGCTCGATTTTTCTCGATTCTATATGCACCGTTCAAAGTGTAGCATGATAATTATTAGAAATTAATTTTAAAAAATCAAAAGGGGACTAAAACTAGATGGACACAAGTTATGTTTCCAAGTAGTGTACCATTTTATGAAGAGTTAGTGATATATATTCACTAACACCATAACAATTATTTTAATCCATTTTTATAATTCATAGTTGTCGGAGCAATTATTGTTTAAAAATGTAAGTGTTACCCAACATGTACAAAATTATTTTCCACCCACACACATCTAAATTTTGGAGATTTTAATGAATATGCCACTAAGAAAACATACTTATTTAAAAGACGATTATCAACCTGAACATATTTCAACTAATTAAAACATTATACATTTAACATAAAAGTTATATGTCGAGGTTAGATGTTCCAATCTCCATCTATACAACTCAAAAAATAAAACAAAAATGAAGAAAAAATGGCGATTGTTTATGAGTCGACAAGAGTTTAGGGCCCGTTTGATAACCATTTGGTTTTTGAAAATTATGCTTGTTTTCTCCTAAATTCCCTATCATAGCCTTTCATCCTAGTTAAGGTTGCATTTTAATTCCTAGTCAAATTTTAAAAACAAAAACAAGTTTTTGAAAACTATTTTTTTTGTTTCTAAAATTGGACTTGGTTTTTGAAAACAAGGTAGAAGATTAATACAAAAACCAAGAAACTTATAGGTGGAAGTATGTGTGGATAAGCTTAATTTTCAAAAACCAAAAACAAAAAACCAAATGGTTATCAAACGGAGTCTTAATAATTTTTCTCCCTAGAAAAATGTTAGATAAACTCATGAACTTCCATTTTTCAACGTGAGATGTAAAAAGTGCTTATTTAAGAACGCAACTTTCTTCCCCGAGAAGTCAGAAACAATAAAAGAGAAAGCAGCTGAGTTGGAAGAAGGGTTTGAAAAGAAAATGAAGTCAGTTGTTGCAGTTTGCTTGGTTTTGAGCTTAGTTGTAGGCATGTCCACAGCCTACGTCACAAGGGATTGCTTACCCGAGTGCATTGCTCCCTGCTATTCTTTGAATCATTGTGCAATTTGCTTGGGAACTTGTATACAATCCGCTGCGTCCTCTCCAGTGGATTTGAACCACAGGGACACTCGTTCCTTCTGTAAGCTTGGCTGTGCCTTTTCTCTCTGCACCAACTTCCTCACCAGCAAACACCCAGGTCACTATCTTTTTCATGTGTTAAAAAATAGCATCTATGAATAAACATGTTAATAAGAAAGTAGTTTAATGATATTTAATGAATCCGTAACAAAATGATCGAGAATAAAGTGGACACAATTTTAGAAGATTCACGTTTAGTTTGGAATTACTGTAGCTTTTAAAATTATTGCTGACAATGATACCTTTTAGACAACTCAGGTATGATATAAAGAAAAAATAATGTTCGATAAATGTTAATACTAAATTGTTGTGATTTAGCTATGACATCAAAGAAGATATATTATGTCAATTATTTTTATATTGATATTTATATCTAATTTAATATAAGATAATTATTTAAAAATTTATATATTACTTAAATTGCAAGTAATTTTGTCTAGTCTAAATTATTTGATAAAATTTTAGGAAAAATAATTGTTATAAAAATTGAATGAATCAAAATTTTGTTGCTATATGATAATAGGCATGAAAAAAAAGAGGAAAGAGATATGCAAGAAGTATATATATATATATAGTTGGAATTTTTAAAATTTCGTTAGAGAAGATGATCAATTTTTTTTTTATTTTTTTTTTGAAAAAGAAGATGATCGAAGATATCTGCATTATTATGCTCATAGCAGTAAATTTAAAAGTGATTTTAGATAATTAATAATCCATTAGTTTTACCAAATAGTCTAGCTAGTTAAACTTCTTACATAATTGTTTTTTTTTCCTCTGCAAAAGTAATCCCAAATAGGCCTAAGAAAAAGGACCATTTCTTATATATATATATATATATATATATATATTTTTTTTTTTTAATATATACTTATTGTCTATCTTCTTTTTTCTCTAGTATTGATAGATGTTTTCCTTTGATTTTTGTGAACATGGCCGATGAGAAGAAAGTGAAAAGCTGTGTGGATTCGTGCTCTCAAACATGCACAAACACTATAAATAAATGAGAGGGGACGAAACGAGTTGGAATTTGACTTCAAGATACTATGAATAAATAAAATGTCAATTATATGGTGAAACAAAACCATTTGGCTATAAGCCAATTCCAAATAAAGTTAAGGCATGAGCTAAGATATATATATATATAATTTCAAAGTTTCTAACATGTACCCATCAATATGTAAAATACTATGGTTGCTTTATCCTACATCATACTTCTAAAAATGGCAAAGAGTTCCATGTGTCCATGCCTTATGTTGATGTTTTAAAGCGATCTAAAGATATATATGCTTTTCCTAAAAAAGTGATCTGAAGACATTAGTATTAATAATAAATTATATAGTATTAACATATAATTGAATTAAAATAAATTAATAAAGTAGCCTCTCCCATAAAAGTTGAAATATAAATAGAAGAAGACAGAGGAATGAAGAAGTATAAATAGAGAAATAATGATAAAAATAGGGGAAAAATACTCTCTCCCATAAAAGTTGTGACCAAAGTCCACATTGTCAAGAATGCTAATAATATTAATTAATACAATTTAAGTTACTTCTGTGATTTTTTTTTTTTTCTGACAATATGTGGGGAGGGGGAATGAGGTTTGTAAAAAGACATCGAATATAGAAAGAAATCAATGTAATACAAATTTAAAGTCCAACTAATTAAACGAGTTGGAACATCCAACTCTACTTTTTTACTTGGAAAAAGAAAAACATCCGACTTGATTTTCTCAATTTTTTTACATACCTTTCAAAGTGTAACACGACAATGGAAGGAAAATTAATTTTAAGTTAAAAATCACTTTTGGTCCCTGAACTTTCATGAATGTAACAATTTAGTCTCTGAACTTTGGTTTGTAACGATTTAGTCCCTGAACTTTAATAAGTAACAATTTAGTCCGTATACTTTCAAATTTGTAATGATTTAGTTCCTATCGTGAAAAATTAATGTAAAGATTTAATGAAATTTCTTACCTAGATAGATTAATAAACTAATTTGGGACCCAATATGGCTACAAACTTTAATCATTAAATCATAAAAATTGACATTTAATTTTGATGAATTTTTTTTATGACAATGATTAAATTGTTACAAATTTTGTATGGGGACTAAATTGTTACTTATTAAAGTTCAGGGACTAAATTGTTACAAAATTGAAAGTACATGGACTAAATCGTTACAAATCAAAGTTTAGGGACCAAATTGTTATTTTAATGAAAGTTTAAGGACGAAAAGTGATTTTTAACCTTAATTTTATTTTAAAAAAATATAACGACGTGACTAAAAGTTAGTGGTAATTAATGTGTGACAACTATGGATTCCAAGTAATGGATCATTGTAGCGAAGAGGGTTATGATATATATTCACTAAAACCAAAACAATAATTTTAATCCACGATTATATTTGAGAAAGATAAGGAACACTTGAGCCAAAAAATAATTGGAAGCCCTTTAGAAAGTAAATAAAATACCAATTAACATTTTAAAGGCAGCTTCAATCTCCACATTATAATTGTTGAACTAAAAAAACATCTTATTGTTTGGTTCTCAATGTTAATGCAAGCAATGAAGAAGCAAACAATCCTTGCCAACAAATTAGGACCTGTTTGGAATACTTTTAGTTTAAGTGTTTTTCAAGAATGCATTTTTTTAAAAACATTTTGTATAAAAATTATTTAGGGGCTGTTTGGGGCGCTGAATTGGTTATAATATCTGGTGGTTATAATAATCTGGCAATTATAATAATCTGGGGGTTATAATAATCTGTGTTTGGGGTGCAGATTATTATAGTCTGGGATAAAATAATCTGTGTTTGGGGTGCAGATTATTTTAATCTGGGATAAAATAATCTGTGTTTGGAGTGTTGATCTGTTTTAACATGAGGTTCTGAATCAAAGGTTCAAACTGACTGTTTTCTTTTTCTAGTTTTTTTTTATGATATACAACACTTTGATTTGATTTAGGGTTATGCTTTTTTTTTTTTTTTGTTACAAAGCAAAAAAGTTTAGGTTTTGGTATAGAAAAATCATATTAGTTAACTTTTAGTATTGCCAAAATAAAAATTGTAAATGTTTAGTTCAAAAATCATATTAGTTTTTTTTTTTTTTTTTTTTTTTTTTTTTTTTTTTTTTTTATCAATAAAATCATTTGAAATAAACTTGAGTGTGGTAAATATAATTTCGTTTGAATGTTTTTTTTTTTTTAAGTTGATTAACCTTCGATGTTGTCAACGACTTTTCCGGCAACCTTTGATGTTTTTTTTTCTTTATTTTTATTTTTTATATTTTTCAAAATGAAATTGAGAAGAAATATGGAAAAAAAAATTGGTGGCCGGAAAAGTCATCGGCGATCGCCGGAAAAGTCGTCGGCGGTCGTCGGAAAATTCGTCGGCTGACGGCGGCCGGCGGTCGTCGGAAAAGTCAAGGAGTCGCATGGAAGAAGTGAGGAGATAGTTACTGTAGTAGGTTGAATAATGGTTACTGTAGAAAATGGATAAAATAATCGGGGGTTAAAATAACCCACCTCACCAATTATTTTTGTTGGTGCCCCAAACATTGAATAGGTTATAATAAGGGGGGTTATTATAACCTATTCAGTGCCCCAAACACCCCCTTAGAAGTTAAGAACTTATATGTTTAGTTACATTTCCTTATGAGTGTTTTTATACACAGGTTATTATACACTTAAAAACTCTTTTTAAAAAAATTTGCTTTCAAGTGTTTTTCTCAAAATGATTTAGGGTGTGTTTGGTTTAACTTTTCAAGTGTTTAATTTTGAAAAAAAATCATTTTGAAAAAATTTCTAGTGTGTGGCAACCACTACAAATGACTTATTAGAAAATGAGATTGAGAAATAAACCATTTGGAGAGAAACACTTGAAACCAACTTCTTTAAAAAGAGTTTTTAAGTATACAATAGTTTGTGCATAAAAACACTTATGAGAAAATGTAACCAAACATATGAGTGTTTAAATTCTAAACAATTTTTATACAAAATGTTTTTAAAAAAATGCATTCTTGAAAAACATTTAAATTAAAATGTATTCCAAACGGACCCTTATTTTTTAATAAGTCATTTTTAGGGACCGTCAAACACTAGAATTTTTTTTTAAATATATATTTTTTAAAATTAAATACTTGAAAAGTTAAAAGTAAACATACTCTCTTAGTTTGAAGTTTTGAGTTTGTAGAGAAATGGAAGAAGATGCTCGTCTCTCATCCGAGCTGGCCTTCTCTTATTCAGCTTCTTCGATTGGGATTTCACTGCTCAACTGATTGATAGATGCAATGTGTTTTAATTTATTGCTTAGTTGGTTTCCTCCATGTCTACAAAAATGATGATCCATTTCAAAAAAAAAAAAAAAAAAAAAAAAAAAAAAAAATACAAAAACGATGATCAAAGTTGACATGTCGAGAATGCAGATAACATTTCCCCAATAATTAAAGGATAAGCAAAAAGCGACTCGACAAAACTTCAGATCCCATTTGATAATCATTTGGTTTTTAAAAATTAAACTTATAAATATTACTTCTACTTATAACTTCTTTGTTTTGTTATCTTTCTTTTTTACACATTTTTAAAAACTAAGTCAAATATTTTGAAAACTTAATTTTTTTTTTTTTTTCAAAAACTCGTTTTTGTTTTTGGTATTTAATTAAAAATTCAAATTTTGTTTCATTAACAAAGATCAAAATCATGGTAAGAAAATTAGGAGAAAACAATTATAATTTTCAAAAACCAAATAATTATCAAATGGAAACTCAAGTTTTAGAGTTCAACAAGTTTTGGTTCAGTTTGGCAACCATTTGGTTTTTGGTTTTTGAAAATTAAGTTTATAATCACTACTTCCACTTATAAGTTTATTTGTTTTGTTAACTACTTTTTTACTATGTTTTCAAAAGCCAAGTCAAGTTTTGAGAACTAAAAAATGTATTTTCAAAAACTGGTTTTTGTTTTTTAGAATTTGGGTAAAAATTCAGATGTGTCTTTAATAAAGATGAAAACCATTGCAAGAAAATTAGGAGAAAACAAGCTTAGTTTTCGAAAACCAAAAACTAAAAACTAAACCCCCGTTTGATAACCATTTCGTTTTTGGTTTTTGGTTTTTGAAAATTATGCTTGTTTTCTCTTAAATTCCCTACCATGGCTTTCATCCTAGTTAAGGTTGCATTTGAATTCCTAGCCAAATTTTAAAAACAAAAACAAGTTTTTGAAAACTATTTTTTTTTGTTTCCAAAATTGGACTTGGTTTTTGAAAACAAGGTAGAAGATTGATACTAAAACCAAGAAGCTTATAGGTGAAATTATGGGTGTATAAGCTTAATTTTCAAAAACCAAAAACCAAAAACCAAATGGTTATCAAACGGGACCTAAATGTTAACCAAACGGATCCTTCATAATTCAAGTTTCAACCAATATTGTTGGAGAAAATTTACAAATTTTTGTGGGCAATTTTCTTTTATTATTCAGTTTCATGTGGGATCACACGCGAGGTGAAAGGCTTAGCGTTTCATGTTCTTACATCCTTAATTAGGATAAGATTCCAATTCTTTGTGGGCTGTATTATTTATTTTATTTTATTTTTATATGATTCTTAGTTTCTAAAACAATTTACAACTATGTAAGCATTCTAGATATACTCATGGAGAAGGATCATATTTCTAATGTGATGAGAGGTGCTTATTAAAGTAACTTTTTATCTGCTTTAAACATGTCCAAGCAAAGAAATCCTAAATCACAGATCAAGTAGAGTTGTGTTCTAAATGTATTTTCTTTTTCGACCATTATTCTATGGGTTCTAATATGCGATAAGCATGAGATCAACTATTGTCCAATTAAAATGTATTGATCCAATCATCAAAGATTTCGTTGAACTAAGGAACAAAAGTAAATCTTACTCGATTATTTTCTCAATTCGATGTACACTGTTCAAAATGTAGTATGACAATTAGAAATTAATTAAAACAAAATGAAAAGACACAACTTAAACTCGTTGATACAAACTTAGAAGAATCCAAAGAATATAATGGATCATTTGTTAATGAGAAAATTAGGCTATATGATATATGACCACTAAAACCAAAACAATCATTTTAATCCATTTTTATAATTTGAAGTTGCGAGAGCATTTTGGTGTAAAATTTAAGGATTGGTTTATAAATGACTAATAATAATTTAAAAGATGATAATAGTTATGTCATCTTTTAACCCACGTTCATAATACAAATTATGGGTTCCAAGTAATGGTCCATTGTAGTGAGGATGGTTAGTGATGTAATTCACTAACACCAAAACAATCATTTTAACAAGTTTATAATTGAGAAAGATATGGAACACTTGATATGCAACAAAATAAATGGAAGGCGATTAAAAATAATTTCTCAAATTTTGTACTCATAATATAAGAAATCTTAGAATAATACATGAATAAAAAATTAAGGGAAAAAAATACATTTTTTAACCTCTAAACTTGACAAAATTATATTAATTATTTTTACCATAAACTTAAAATTTTATCAATTTGCACCTTAAATTAAGTGTTTCAATCTTTACCTTCAAACTTTATGAAGCATTGCATTTTTTTTTTTTTTACATTTTTAATACATTTACATTCGAACAATCAATAAAAAAAAATTCTTATATATATTTAATGAATTATAAAATATATTAGGTACGAAACTGATGAGACTTCAGGGGAAAAACGATAAAAAAAAATTGATTTTTTTTTTTGGGTTGAAATCTGTGTGTTTTGGAAGATTTATTAAATGGTTAATATTGTGCATTAATCGTGCTCAATTTTATATATAAAAAAATTTATTTTTGTCAAAATTTTTAAGTTTTAAAATATTTTTATTAGCTTTTAATTAAAATTTGTGTAAATTTAGTAGAGAATGCATAAAAGATAAAAATTGAGGGACTTATTTAAGTCCAAATTCAAATTGATGAAATTAAAATTTAAGTTGAAAATTGATATTACCATGCCAAGTTTAGGGTATATATATATATATACAAAATTTATATGCCTTAATAATTCTATTTCATAGAAAAAGCATAGAAATTATAAAATTTCAAAAGAATTATTAAATTAATAAATGAATTTCAACATTATGATCATTTGTAATGTTCATATCTATGCACATAACTAATATATATATAATTTTACAATAATATAGGGATAATATATGATGAGGATCCCACATTGAAAAGATAAGGGGAGATCTCACAATTTATAAGATAGATGAATTATTCCACTCATTGTCAATTGGTTTTGAGATGAAACCCCATATAATCTAATATGGTATCGAAGCTCATGGGATCCAATCCATTCATTGCCAATTAATTTTGTGATGGAACCTCATGACGGGATAAATATTGTTTTGAAGAGAAATAATGATTTAAATTTTTTTCACTAATTCACCCCGATAATTTTAACAAAAAGAAAAATGCATGGTTAAAAACATCTCCAAATTAATGAATTTCAATAAAAATCAAGCATAAAATTAATAAGGGTCCGTTTGGAATATATTTTAATTTAAATGTTTTTCAAGAATGCATTTTTTAAAAAACATTTTGTATAAAAATTGTTTAGAATTTAAACACTCATATGTTTGGTTGTATTTCCTCACAAATGTTTTTATACACAAGTTATTGTTTACTTAAAAAGTTTTTTTTTTTTTAAAAGTTGGTTTCAAGTGTTTCTCTCAAAATTGTTTATTTATCAATCTCATTTTCTAATAAGTCATTTTTAGTGGTTGCCAAACACTAGAAATTTTTTCAAAATGATTTATTTTCAAAATTAAACACTTAAAAAGTTAAACCAAACACACCCAAATCCGATTGATGTAGAAGATGGGCCATTGAACAATTCTCCCAAAATTGATAAATTTCAGCAAAATTAGAGGTGGCAATGTCATTTTTCTCTAAGTCGCATAAACTTTGTATTAAATATATGTTTTATAATTCATTAATACCACATTAGATTATTCTATAGGAAAAATTCTTCAAATGAAAGTTTACGAGGCCAAACATATTATATTATATGGGCTTCCATCTCAAAACCAATTGGCAATGAGTGGAGTGACCCTTGAAGCTTATATATTGTGAGGTCTCCACCGATCTTTTCGGTGTGGGATCCTCAACATGTCCCCTCAAGATGGTGATCATAGTTCAACTGATACTAGAAATATTTAAGTTTAAAATGCCAACAAGAGCATAGTTCAACTGGCACAAAGTTGTACTAATGACCACAAGGTTTAAGATGTAGTTTGATAAATTAGTTGAAAGTTCAGGATATAGAATTAATTAATATATACGGTCAAAGTTAAGGGTAAACTTTTGTATTTTTGAGAACCAATTTAATAATCATAAGCAGTTGTTTTGATTTTTATTATATATATATGTGTGTATAAAGAAAGAGAACAAAATGGTGATCATTTGGTTCTCATTGAAGTTTACGATTAGTCCAATCGACTTGGTTTCTATCTTTTTTCTCAGTCAAATTGAAATGAACATAGCGCAGTCTTCCAAACGAAAAGGAACAAGTCTAATTAGAAATTTTTGATGTGAGAAGAACATGTGGAAAAATAATGTATAGTGTGAATGAAAGGTATATGTACTATAGGAGTACTATAATTTTTTCCGAACATTTATAAGGAAAACTAGATACTAGAATGTGTGTTCATCCAATCATCAAAAAACCTTATTGAGTTAAGGAAAAAGTAAAACAAGATACTAGAATTCTAAGAATTAATTGTTATAGGCCAATCAAGTATTGAACTTGGAAATTTTCCTATTTTATTGGCCATGGATGATCCTAATATCATTACATTATTTCATTTTATTTTTGTGTACTTCTGTTGCTTTTGGTTAAAGTACAAAAACCAACTAATTAAACAAATTGATCCATCCAAAGTCAATGTTCTCAAATTTAAGTAAACCATTAAAATGTAGCATGATGATTGGATTTTTTTATTTTTTTATTTTTTGAGTTCAACAACAATTGGAGGTGGGAGATTCGAATCTTTGACCTCTTAGTCGAGAGTACTCGTGCCAATTACTACTGAGCTATGCTTACTTTGACATGATGATTGAAAATTAAAAAAAGAAGTTATGTTTTTAAATATATATCAAACAAGCACTTTTATGTGTTTAGTTTCAAACTTGATGGTTTGATGTAGAAAAGCAAATCATTTCCAAACATATTAAAACCTAAAGATAATAAAAATTGAATGACAATTGGTAATAAATAAGTGTCTAATCTTTTTTTTTTTTTTTTTTTTTTTGAGTTCAAGAACAATCGGAGTTGAGAGGATTTGAATATTTGACCTTTTGATCGAGAGTACATGCCAATTACCGCTGAGTTATGCTCACTTTGGTAAATATTATAGGTATCTAATCTCTCCCTAGAAAGAAATGAACTCAAATACAAAAAATCAAATTGATTATTAAGTGGATGCTTTTGGCTCGAGTTTTTGAATTTTATGTACACCGTTCAATATGTAGTATAGCAATTAGAAATTGGTTAAAACAAAATGAAATGACACAACTAAAACTTAGTGGAGATAAACTATGAAATAATCCAAGTAATTGGGGATCATTGTAGTTAGGAGGGTTAGTGATATATGTTCACCAAAACCAAAACAATCATTTTGATCCATTTTTATAATTCAAGTTGCAGGAGCACCTTAATTGGTGTAAAATATAATTAAGAATTAACTTACCACCCATGGTTAACCATTTAAATTATAATAATGTGTTTTGTTTACTTGCCAACGAGAGCATGGTTGAACTGGCATAAAGCTTATATCTGACCAAGAGGTTAGAAGTTCAATCTCCCACCCCTACATGAATAACTGATGTGAACTTTTCCTACCGCAAGCGCACGGGTCAAGTAATAATATAGTGAAAGTAAATTCGAATGTCGTCCTCTGGATTGGATTTTTAAGCAAACCAAGTATTGTGAATTATCTTGCTCAATTTTATTTAGGGATCAAGAAATAGTGAGTGAATGATATGAAAACAAAATCAAAGCAAGTGAAAAATGGAAATTCAATTGGGCAAGCACTTAGGGAATTGATTTCGCCGATTTGGTCTAGGATTGATTTTAAGGAGTAAGTTATTATGCACAATGAAATTATGCGCCAAAGACCCTTTAATCACAACTACCTCTCCCGAGTATAATTGATTCTCATGCAAATTAACCAACTTGATATCCCTATCTAGTTTATTAATATGCAAGGCAATGAGATCTTTTGACCAATTCTAAAGTTAATCTAAAACCATCACGAATTAGAAAATGTCTATATCAAATCCCCTCTCCCGAGCTAGATTCAAAACATAAATCATCCAACTAATGACCAATCAATTGAAAGCATTAAATCAAGATTACAAACATAATAAACATTGCACAACTTAAACCATAAATCAATCCATAAACTCAATCAACTACATCAATCCCTAAGCTACAAGTTTAGCTACTCACGATTTGTATTACAAGCTCAACTAAACATAATAAAGCCATAAAATCTCGCTAAGAAAAGGAAAGGGAAAAGAAAACTCAATGTAGGCCGAGACCGAACGTCCCCGTCACGATCCCCACGAACAATGGGTTGATTTCCGACTTGCTCCCCTTGCTTCAGCTCCTAATTGCTCTGTTTTTCCTCTCTTTACGGCCCCAAGAAGTCCCAAAATTGAATCCCCCAAAAACCTAGCCGAAAAGAACTATAAATACTGATTTTTCGTCGTAGCGTCGAGACGCTATCCAGACAGCGTCTCGACGCTGCCTCTAAAACACGCCCGTCTGGAATGGAAATAACGGTAGCGTCGAGACGCTATTGTCACAGCGTCTCGACGCTGTGACGCTGACGCCTCTTCTAATTAAGGAAAACAAGCGTCGAGACCCTCCAAGAGTGACGTCTCGACGCTAATGGGCAGCATGCCCTCTCTTGGCTCCTTGTTGCTTGAACTTTCAGGTTCTTTGGCATATTTTCACGTCCCGAACACCCGATTAACTCCAATTCCACGTTTTAGCTCTAATCATCGCTTTCCTACAAAATAAACAATAAAGCACAATAAATTGGCCCAAAAATCATAAAACACTAGCTAAATTAAATAAGTAAAAGTAGCTAGCTATGCTCGCTATCAATAACATGCCTACCGTAGAGTTATCCTTTACCAAAAGAGAATAGCTAACCGTAGAGTTCTCAATGAATAACATGCCACTAAGATGTTATCCTTAATTAAGTTAGTTGTTAATTTGAACATAACTCAACTGGTCAAGTTATTGGATAATTAGATATAAAAAAAGTTATTAGATAATTAAACAAAGAGTAACTCATATATCTTATAGATTG
Source organism: Luffa aegyptiaca (assembly GCA_017139565.1). Taxonomy (NCBI): domain Eukaryota; kingdom Viridiplantae; phylum Streptophyta; class Magnoliopsida; order Cucurbitales; family Cucurbitaceae; genus Luffa; species Luffa aegyptiaca. The sequence goes on along the minus strand of CM029399.1, from coordinate 2,280,673 downwards.
TGAGGTTTCCATTCATTTTAATTTTTTCAATGCGGGATATTCTCAACATACTCCCTCAAGATGATGCCTCTTTGAATTATTTATCATTCTTAGATCAGATCCATTTTTCTTTTCTCTTAGACCGAATACCCATTTGGACTTTATGGATCCTGATATCATATTAGACAAATATGGAGTTTCATCTCAAAGCCAATGACATCATACATTTATCTAAAAAGTTGAATGATGTTCAAATCTCCATCTCTACATTTATCCAACTGATTAAAAAAGCAAACAGATAAAGAAATTAAGGTGGTTGTTTGCATATGAGTCAAGGGTTTAATAATTTTTACCCCCACTTGAAATGTTGTTCCACTAGCAGGAAGTGCTTATTTAAGGACGTAATTAAGTCCGATCTTCTCCAAGAAGTCAGAAACAAAAGAAGAAATAAATTAAGCTGAGTTCCAAGAAGTTTGAAAAGAAAATGAAGTCAATTGTTATACTTTGCTTGGTTCTCAGCTTGGTTGTGGGAAAGTCCACAGCGTACCCAGGTGAATGCTATGTCGGGTGCTTCGGTACATGCCTGTCTAGTGTCTTCGACTGTGCACTTTGCCTTGGAAAATGTATAATAACTGTGGAGTCCTCCCCAATGCAGTTGAAGCACATGGACAATCGTTACTTCTGCAAGCTTGGTTGTTCCACTTCTCTCTGCACCAAGTTCCTCACTAATAAACACCCAGGTCACTCACTATTCTTCAATTTACTTCATCTTATTTCAATTTTTTAATTTTATCTTTCATGCATTCAATTTTTGTTAAATTTTTGTATTATTAACATATCTATGTACGATTTGGATTGATGTTTTCTTTTTTGTTTCGTACGAATGTGGCAGATGAGAAGAAAGTGAAAGGCTGTGTGGACTCCTGCTCTCAAACATGCACAAACACTATGAATTAATGAGAGGAGACAAGATGAACTGGGATTTAGCTTTAAAATACTATGAATAAATAAATGTCGATATGGGTGAAACAAACCCATTTGACTATAAGCTATTCCCGAATTAAGTTGTGGAATGTATTAAGATATATGTGTAGTTTAATTTCAAAGTTTCTGCATGCACCCATCAATGTGTAAAACACACTAGGGTTGCTTTTTCCTATATCAGCTTGTGTGAGAAATGGAAAGAGTTTCATGTTCATACATTTCGTTGGGTTTTCGTTATATTTCACTTACTAAATTCAGGAAAAAAAAAACTTCTAAACCCTGATAATTTCAACAAAAATCAAGTCCAATACTAATATTTGAAATGTCAACGTGAACAAAAATGTCAGAGCCTCCAATTTTGTAAAATTGTTGATGTAAATGTTACCGTTGACAAGAATTTCTATAATAATCATAAAAATCATGGAAAACTTGTAGAATTTGACTAAATTAAAGATATAGATTTTTACCATGACTTAATTAAATTATAATTGATATTTTTTTTTTTATAATTATGTTTATAAACCTAAGTAATATTTGTATTCTTACAGTAAACATAATCAACAATCAATTCCGAATTTCAAGTTGGTGGGTTACGGTAAATTTAATTTTATCAACACACTCTCGCTCACTTGTGGACTTGTAAATTCGAAGAAGGTCCAACAAGTTTAACACCAACAAATTAATTTGAAGCTTTTTGTTTGCACTCTAGTCCTATATTAAGAGAAATTATTAGAGGAGACCGTTTCATTGCAGCTCTTTTCCAATAATCCGCCACGTGTCCTTTTTTTTTTTTTTTTTTTTTTTTTTTTTTTTAAATTATTTTATTTTTTATTTTCTGCTTTTTGACCTTTTCCAATTACCAGATTTTTCTTCCTTTTCTTTAACGTTTCTCTTATTTTTCATATATTTTATTAGAGTTGTGTTATATTTATTTCAGAATCATATTGACGTTAATTTAACATCTCTATCCACCTTTTCAAATTTAGTGATAAAATCAATCACAAATGTTTTCGGATAACACTAGAAGGATAAAAATTTCTTTTACACTTTTTTTTTTAAAAAAATTTCCCTTTACACTTTTAGTATCTATAGAAGTCTCTGCTCCAACTAAAAACGTTTCATTGTAAATGTGTTTGATCTTATCACTTAATGATGTAAACAGATAAATTATAAGTGAAATTAGATGGATGTTCCTAATATTAATATATTGTTTTATTTTATTTTATTTTGTACTTTTGTTGTTTTTATTTTAAGTAAAAAACCAAATTATATTATTCAACTTGTTTTTTTAATTGGAAACTTGTAGCATGATAATTGGAAATTAAAAAAGAAAAATAAAGAGTTTCTAAACTTGATCAAGCACTTTTATGTTAGTTCCAAACTTGATGGTTTCAAATAGGAAGGCATGTTCTTGGTCATGTCCAAAACATGATCTCCAAACATATAGTTTAAATAGAACAAAATATGAATGATGTTTAGTAAATAGCAGATTTGTTCTATCTTATTCTTAGAATTAAAAGAAACAAATGTAATACTAAAAAAATCAAATTAATAAAACTTAGTTGATGCATCTGACTCGATTTTCTCAATTTTATGTACACCCTTTAAAATGTAGCATGATAGTTAAAAAATTAATTAAAGCAAAATGAAAAGACATAACTAAAACATAGTGGATGCGAACTATGAATTCCAAGTAATGGACCGTTGTAGTGGGGAGGGTCAGTGATATATATTCACAAAAACTAAAGGATACGTTTCAAACACATTTTAATTTGAATGTTTTTCAAGAATGCATTTTTTAAAAAACATTTTGTATAAAATTTATTTAGAATTTAAACAGTCTCATATGTTTGGTTGCATTTCCTCATAAGTGTTTTTATACACAAATTATTGTATACTTAAAAGACTCTTTTTAAAAAAGTTGGTTTCAAGCGGTTCTCTCAAAATGATTTATTTATCAATCTCATTTTCTAATAAGTCATTTTTTAGTGGTTGCCAAACACTAGAAATTTTTTCAAAATGATTTTTTTTTTTCAAAATTAAACACTTGAAAAGTTAAACCAAACACATCCTTAATCCATTGTTATAATTCCAAGTTGGTGGGGGCACCTTGGTGTTAAATAATAATAATCAATTTACAAATGGCTAACAATTTAAGCCAACATGAGCATATCTCAATTGACATAAAACTTGTACTAATGATCAAGAGGTCTATGTTTCAAATCCCTAGCTCACCCCACATGTTGTAAAAAAAAAAAAAGTTAACAATTTAAAGGATAATAACATTTCAATTGTAATATATTCTAGATACAGATTTTGAATCCAACTCCAACATCTCTATTGACCTCAATATTCCCGTGCATCCCTTGAATACAAGTCCTTTTAAACTTTCTTTGTTTGCACTCACACCTATGATTCTTAAGAAAAATCTTTAAAAAGATATCCAAAGCACACCTAGTTTTAAAGTTCTTAATGAATAACCACGCGGATCAGAACATGCTTAATTAAGGTAGGTTATTAATTAGATTAAATTACAAGTTTAGTCCATAAACTTTCTGGATTGTGTCAATTTGGTCTCTGAACTTTAAAAACTATCAAATAGGTCCTCGAACTTTCAATTTTGTGTATAATAAGTCATTGACCTATTTGACATTTTTTAAAATTCATAAGTCTACTAGATACAAAATTGGAAGTTTAGCGTTTAAATAGACATAAAATTAAATTTTATATCTAATAGATTGGTTAACTTTTAAAAATCTCGAATGTGTTATGAACCTATTATGTTAGACATAAAATCGAAAAATTCAGGGATTATTAGACATTTTTAAAGTTCAGGGACCTATTAGACATAAAATTGAAAGTTCATGGATCTATTAGACACTTTTTAAAGTTTAGTAACCTAATTGACACAACTTTGAAAGTTTAGGGACTCAAGTTGTAATAAAACCTTATTAATTACTACCAATTTAAGCATAACTCATCTAATCAAGTTATCATATATCTATCTTAAAGAATAAATATTCAAATTTCCATCTTTACCTTCAGTGAACTAAAAAAGATAATTGAGCTGGTTATTTATGGGTCAAGGGTTTAATAATTTTCTATCCACTTCTAATGTTGTGTTGTTCCACTAGCCATGTGCTTATTTTAAGAACTCTGTCCCTCAAGAACTCAAACCACACAAAGCTGAGTTCCAACAAGTTTGAAAGAAAATGAAGTCAGTTGTATTTTGCTTGGTTCTCTTCTTTGCTGTGGGAAAATCCAGAGACATCCCTGAGAAATGCCTTATTGGGTGTGTATTACCCTGCATTTCTGATGCCCTCCTCTGTGCAGTTTGCATTGGAGAATGTGTTATTTCGACCTCGTCCCCAATGGATTTGAACCACATGGATACTCGTTACTTCTGCAGTCTTGGCTGTGCCAATTCTCTTTGCACCAAGTTCCTTACCAACAATCATCCAGGTCACTCTTGTTTTTTATATGCTACATATATATATATATATATATGTTTAATGCTTTCTAATCTTTTTAGTTAGATCTCAATTCAGTTATTAATTTTGTTAAATTCTTGATTTTATCAATGGTGTATCAAAAGTATTTTTATAATTACTGCCATAGTTAAATTATTGTTTTATTAACATATCTAGAGTAGTACGATGGACAGGTTGGATATCATGTGTTTATAAATAATATTTTTTCACATATCTAAATATGTTAATAAAATAACAATTTGATGATATATTACCTTTTTGTTCATAAATTTAACACTTTTAACTGATTGACTTAATCAATTGAGAATTTGTTTTATTCTATTCATTGTAAATTGTGAAGAATTTTAAAAAATTAAAAACTAAAATGAGAATTAGGCCAAAAGATTAAGGATTAGTCATATTAATTTAGACCCTATTTTATATGTTTTTTACTCCTCTCTTCTTTAATTCTAACTTTGTTTAATCATCACTCTCTTTAGTTTTGATGATAGATGTTCTCCTTTTGTTTTTCTGGATGTGCAGATGAGAAGAAAGTGAAAAGTTGTCTGACCTCGTGTTCTCACACATGCACAAACACTATAAATAAATGATAGAAAATGGAACACACGTTGGGATTTGGCTTTAAAAAATAATGAATAAATATGTATTAGAAAATATATGTAGTTTCAAAGTATCTACAAGCACTCATCAATATGTAAAATACTACCAAGGTTAGTGCTTTGTCGTAGATGATGCTTGTGAGAAATGTAAGATTTTCATGGCGATGCAAGCATTGTGTTTGGTTTATGTTATATTCACCCATTAATTTCAACCAAAAAATAAAAAATAAAAAATCTTTCACAAACCACTAAATTTCAACCGAGAAAATCAATCCAAGCCAATATTTGAAAGGTTGATGCTTGAAAATATATATGTAGAGATTCCAATTTGACAAAAATGTTATTGTTGATTGAAATTTCAAAAATAATCATGAAAGTTATAGATGTTAAGATAAATTCCAGTAGCTCCAGATCAATTGCCACATCCTCAGACCACATGCCACATCAGCAAGAAGTAACAACATAGTCACCACATCAATAGCCATCCACATGTCAGCAAATTCATAGCTTTGTATAAAACAATCTTGCCACAAATTAGAAGCCGTAATCTTAGCACTCCATGATCTTAGCAAACCTTAGCTGGGCCTTTCACTTGACAGCTCAACCTTGGAGATTTGGGTTGTAATCCTGAGCTAAAATTAAGGAAATGGCCGTTGGCAAATCAATGATAATTTTGTCATTGACTTGCTCCATTATTCACCTTCCTTTAGTAGTTGATTCCAAAATCAACACTTTCCTTGTTTACCTTCTATGTGCAGTGTATATGAAAGAATGGGAGAACACTTCCACAGACACAATTTTTCATTCTTTGATTCAACACAGATTATTGTTCCTTTATTCCAGTGAATTATACAAAAGAATTTTCTTCTCCTCATTCTTTCTTTTAGTTTTTTCAATAGATACTTGTAGAAATTAAATGAATTAATTATTGAGATTTTAACTAAGGCTTAAGATAAGGCAAGTGCTTTATCTTTTTATTTATTTATATATATATATAATTGTATTTATTTATAAACATATATAAGTAATATTTGTGTAGTAATTACAAAATTAAGGAAGATATTAAGCATTGATATGCAACAAAATGATTGTAAGCAATTAATTAAAATAGGTTTATAATATTATTAATCATATTATATAAGAAATTTTAGAACTAATAATATATGAAGAAAAAAAATTATATTCCTAAGGTCAACCATTTCAGTTTTTGGTTTTTAGTTTTAGTTTTTCTATTTTTGGTTTTTTGTTTTCTGTTTTCAAAAACAAAAAACTATATGTGTTTGATAACAGTTTTTTGTTTTCTGATTTTCAAAAACAAAAAACTATATGTGTTTGATAACAGTTTTTTGTTTTCTGTTTTTTAAAAACAAAAAATCAAACATGTTTGATAATTGTTTTTCATTTTCATTTTCTGTTTATTTTTTTTTATTATTATTTTTATTTTTAAAAACAAGTTATTTGATAACGATTTTTTTTTATTTTTAAATTTTATATCTTCTATAAAAAGAAAGTTTAAGCTAGTTTTTTATTACCTTCGATTATAAGAATGAAAATGAAACTATTAAACTAGTTGGATGGAACACAATTTTCTCACTTATAGAAAATCTAATGGACAAAGATATTACGACACTATACAATGTCATTTGATATATGTGGAATATTTTTCCAAGTAATGGTAATGAGGAGGGCTAGTGTGATACACTCACCAAAACCACAATAACCATTTAAACTTACAAGAGCAACATTGGTGTGTAAACTGTATTTATAAAATTTTAAAGATATAATAATATTTAAACAGTAATATATATGCTCTAAAGTTCAAAATTTATATGCATGATGCATTCCATTTTTTTTTAGACTGAATTGTAAGTTGATAAATATGAAATTGTTGTTGTGTCGTGGAAAGAATCATTGTCTTGACTTTACCGTTCTCATAATGGATGATGTTCCACCAAGAAGGTGATTGTGTACGAGTCAAGACTTCAATAATTTTATACCATAAAAAATTGTAGTGAAGAGGGTTATGAAGTATATTCACTAAAACCAAAACAATAATTTTAATCCACTTTTATATTTAAGAAAGATAAGGAACACTTAAGCCAAAAAAAAAAAAAAAAAATTGGAAACCATTTAAAATAAATTTTCAAATTTATTATTCAGTGGATAAAATACCAATTAACATTTTAAAAGTTGATGTTTCGATTTCCTACTGAACTAAAAAAACATCTTATTCCACTAATTCGATTTTTTTTTTAGTACATCAACATTTGGGGTGGGAGGATTCGAACCTTTGACCTTTTGGTCGAGGACACATGCCAATTATCGCTGAGCTAAGCTCGCTTTGGCTTCCACTAATTCGATTGGGCTTTCACTGCTCAACTGATTTATAGATGAAATGTATTTTAATTTATTGCTTAGTTGGTTTCCTTTCCTCCAAGTCTACAATAAAAATGATGATCAAAGTTGACATGTCGAGAATGCAGATAACATTTCCCCAATAATTAAAGGATTAGCAAAAAGCGACTCCACAAAATTTCAGATCCATTTTGATAAACATTTGGTTTTTGAAAATTAAGCTTGTTGATGGTAAAATTTGGTCACAGGAAACTCACCTGACCTTCACGTGCCACCAATGGTAAATTTGTAGATGAGGGGGAAGACGTGGCCTGCAAAAGAGTAAACCTGCACACCGGTGTGGTGCTAGCCACACCGCCTCCGATGCTTAAGTCAGAAAACGGAAGAGGAGAGCAAGAGAGTAAGAGGAGAGAGTCGAGAGTCGAGAGTTCAGGTTCCCTTTTTCAGTGGCGAAGAGGGGTATAAATACCTGCTCATGCTCCTAGGGTTTTCAGGAATTCGGAGGCGTTTCGGGACAAATCAGGCGGAACCGGGGCGGCTAGAGGCTACAGGACCGAATGGAGTCGGAGGGACTCGACCCGCGCAAGCGAGCCGAGCATGGGGTCAGGCCAAAAGCCCGACCCCTTCGGTCTTGGCTCGATCCACTGGCCCGTTTTGCCCCCGGGGTCCATCCTCCAGTCCGATTTCTGCCTGGTTGTCCTTGTCAGCTCCTTATGCATCGGGGTGGTCCAAAATTACCCATAACAAAGCTTATAAATACTACTTCTACTTATAAGGTCTTTTGTTATGTTATCTTCTTTTTCACATGTTTTTAAAAACTAAGTCAAATATTTTGAAAACTTAAAAAAGTAATTTCCAAAAATTTGTTTTTGTTTTTGGAATTTAGTTAAAAACTCAGATGTTGTTTCATTAACAAAGATCAAAATCGGTAAGAAAATTGGGAGAAATCAATCATAATTCTCAAAAACCAAATACTTATAGAATGGAACATCAAGTTTTAGAGAGTCCAAAAAGTTTTGGTCCGGTTTGACAATCATTTGATTTTTTGTTTTTGATTTTTGAAAATGAAGTTTATAATCATCACTTCCACCTATAAATTTATTTATTTTATTATCTACCTTCTTCTTAAGTTTTCAAAAACTAAGTCTAAGTTTTGAAAACTAAAAAATGCATTTTCAAATATTTGTTTTTGTTTTTAGAATTTGGGTAAAAATTCAAATGTGTCTAGTGTAATTTTCAAAAATCAAAAACTAAAAACCAAAATTTATCAAAACCGACCTTCATAATTCAAGTTTCAACCAAATGTTTTGTGGGCAATGTTCTTTTAATTATTATTCAGTTTCATGTGGGATCAGACGCGAGTTGAAAGGCTTGGCGTGTCATGTTCTTACATCCTTAGAATAAGATTCCAATTCTTTGTGGTTTTTTTTTTTTTTAAATGATTCTTAGTTCGTTTCTAAAACAATTTTGCAACCATGTAAGCATTCTAGATATACTCATGGATGAGGATCATATTTTTAATGTGATGAGAGGTGCTTATATTAAAGTAACTTTTATCTACTTTAAACATGTCCAAGCAAAGAAATCTTAAATTACAAGTCAAGTAAGAGTTGTATTCTAAACGTATTTTCATTTTCAACCATTATTCTATGGTTCTAATATGTGATAAAGTATGAGATCAATATTACGTGGCATGAGGACAATGGAGTTCAATTTCATTAAAGAATAATCAGAACTCATACACAAGAATTAACCCTCATAACAGTACTTATACAAATAAGAAAGTAGTTAATGTAACTACTGTATAACAACTTACAACTAAAGAAACTAAATAGCTTATTAATCAACAATATTGGCCAACTAAAATATATATTGATCAAATCATCAAAGACCTTGTTGAACTAAGGAACAAAAGTAAATCTTACTTGATTATTTTCTCAATTCGATGTACACCGTTCAAAATGTAGCTAGTATGACAATTAGAAATTAATTAACACAAAATGAAAAGACACACAACTAAAACTCGTTGTGTAATGGAGCATTTGTAGTGAGAATATTAGGCTATATGATATATGACCACTAAAACCAAAACAATCATTTTAATTATTTTTTATAATTTGAAGTTGCGAGAACATTTTGGTGTAAAATTTAAGGGTTGGTTTATAAATCACTCATAATAATTTAAAAGATGATAATAGTTATGTCATATTTTAACCCACGTTCATAATACAAACTATGGATTCCAAGTAATGGTCCATTGTAGTGAGGATGGGTTAGTGATGTAATTCACTAAAACCAAAACAATCATTTTAACAAGTTTATAATTGAGAAAGATATGGAGCACTGATATGCAACAAAATAATTAGAAGGCCATTAAAAATAATCTCTCAAATTTTGTACTCATAATATAAGAAATTTTAGAATAATATATGAATAAAAAATTAAGGGGGAAAAATACTTTTTTTATCTCTAAACTTGACAAAATTGTATTAATTATTTTTACCATAAACTTTAAATTTTATCAATTTGCACCTTAAATTTTGATAAGTGTTTCAATCTTTACCTTCAACTTTAAGAAGCATTACATTTTTTTTTTTTTTTACATTTTTTTTTAGTACAAAAAAAAATGTAAAAAAAAAAAAAAAAATACAATGCTTCTTAAAGTTGAAGGTAAAGATTGAAACACTTATCAAAATTTAAGGTGCAAATTGATAAAATTTAAAGTTTATGGTAAAAATAATTAATACAATTTTGTCAAGTTTAGAGATAAAAAAAAAAATACATTTACATTTTAATACATTTACATTTGAAAAATCATTAAAAAAAATATTCTTATATGTATTAATGAATTATAAAATATACTAGGTATGAAACTCATGAGACTTCAGAGAAAAACGATAAAAAAAAAATTTTGATTTTGTTTTTGGGTTGAAATTTGTGTGTTTTTGGAAGATTTATTAAATGGTTAATATTGTGCATTAATCGTGCTCAATTTTATATATAAAAAAATTATTTTTGTCAAAATTTTTAAGTTTTAAAATATTTTTATTAGCTTTTAATTAAAATTTGTGTAAATTTAGTAGAGAATGCATAAAAGATAAAAATTGAGGCACTTATTTAAGTCGAAACTCAAATGGATGAAATTAAAAGTTTAAGTTGAAAATTGATATTACCAGTCAAGTTTAGAGTATGTTATAGGTAATTTTGGACCACTCCAATGTACAAGGAGCTGATGAGGACAACCCAACCAGTGGCGGATCCAGAAATTTGGGTCAGAGGGGGCACAAATCCTCTTTTAGACTCGGTTTGATAACCATTTGGTTTTTTGTTTCTAAAAATTAACTCGTAAACATTACTTTTCACTCACGGTTTTTTTTTCTTTTATCTACATTTAAAAAAAAATAAAATCCAAACCAAAGTTTAAAAATTAAGGCTTGTTTGATAACCATTTGGTTTTTTATTTTTTTATTTTTCGGAAATTATGTTTGTTTTCTCCTAATTTCCTTATGATGGTTTTTAATGACACATTTGAATTTCTAACCAATCCAGAACAAATAATAATAATAATAATTGAAAACTACGTTTTTTTTAGTTTTCAAAGATTTGGTTTTTGAAAACATAAAAAGAATATAGATCACAAAACAAAGAAATTTATAGGTGAAAATAGTATTCATAAGCTTAAATTTCAAAAAACCAAATGGTTATTAAACGGGGTCTAAAGGTGTTTTAAAACTTTTTCTTAAAAAAAAAATTGGCTAAGAATTCAATCATTTCTTAAAGAAAATGTAAAAATCATAGTAAAGAAATTAGGAAAGAATATAATAAAAATATTTAAATTACAAAAAATAAAAATTAATTGTCAGATGGACCTTCAGTATTTCTTTTCGTAAAATAAGTTCTTTCTCCTTCATTAGATTGTAATTTTTATGCAATTAATTTTTTTTTAAAAAAATATGTTATTGAAAACTTAAAAAGTAACTAAAATAAAAACTATAATAATGTATATATATTATTATTTTATGTTTGTAAATACTTAATAGATATATTTGAGTTTATAATATAAAATAATAAGAGGTAAAAGTGTTGTAATATTAGCTAAGAGGTTAGGTGTTTAAATCTTCCACCCTACCATTGTCAAAAAAAAAAAAAAAAGAGTAAAGTTTTAAATTGTTGTCATAAAGTTGAACTTAAAAAAATATAAAAAAAAAATCTTTTTTGAATTACGAATGATTTATTTTACATAATAAAAAGAGTTTATTATATATACATAAATACATATGATAATGATAAGTAAAGAAAAATTAACTATGAAGAAAGGGAGAGTTTGATAGGTTAAATAAATAATTAAAGCAGTTATAAAGGATAAATAAATAAGAAGTAAGTTCTAACGTGGAACTGGACTCGAACTCGGGAGCTCTAGGAAGATAAGTGAGCGTTGATACCAATAAGCTACGAGGGGCACTTGTTAATAAACGACGAACTTTTAAAAATAAATATTAATATTAGTTTCAATTATATATTAAAATAAGAAAACCCGATAAGTTGAGGGGGGCACGTGCCCCCTCTGGCCCCTTAATAGATCCGCCCCTGAACCCAACACGAGCCTAGAAGTAGGACCGAAAAAGGGACTTCGGGGGCGAAACGGGCCAAAAGGTCGGAGGGACTGGGCCACTCGACTCACTTGCGTGGGCCAAGTCCTTCTGCCTCTGTTTGGTCCCTGTTGCCCCTGGCCGCCTCGGTTCCACCTGGGTTCAGTCCGAATCGCCTCCGAATGCTTAAAAACCCTAGAGCAGAAACAAGTATTTAAGCCCTTCTTCATCACTGAAGAAAGGAGATCCCGAACTCTATTCTCTACTCTCTCCTCTTGCTCTTTTTCTCTCCTCCTTCCGCTTTCTGACTTAAGCATCAGAGGCGGTGTGACAAGCACCACACCGGTGTGCAGGTTTTTCTGTCTTGCAGGCCACGTCTTCCCCCCCCCCCCCTCTCATACAAATTTACCGTTGGTGACACGTGAAGATCAGGTGAGTTCTGCTTGTCCAAATTTTGCCATCAACAGAGTATATATATACAAAATTTATATGCCTTATTAATTCTATTTCATAGAAGTTGTCCAAAAAAAAAACCTATTTCATGGAAAAAGCATAGAAATTATAAAATTTCAAAAAAATTATTAAATTAATAAATGAAATTTCAACATTATGATCATTTGTAATGTTCATATCTATGCACACTAATATATATAATTTTACAATTATAGAGGGATATATATATATATGTATTTGTGTGTGAAGACAGGAAATATTGTTTTTAAGAGAAATAATGATTTAAAAAAATTTCGCTAATTCACCCCGATAATTTTAACAAAAAGAAAAATGGTTAAAAACATCTCCAAATTAATCAATTTCAATAAAAATCAAGCATAAAATTAAATCCGATTGATGTAGAAGATGGGCCATTGAACAATTCTCCCAAAATTGACAAATTTCAGCAAAAAAGGTGACAATGTCATTTTTCTTTAAGTGGCATAAACTTTCTATTAACTATATGTTTTGTTGTGGGTGATTCTAGACCACCCCAGAATTCAAGGACTAAGCAGGACAACGCAGCACCAACACGAAAGCTTGGTCGGGAAGCGAATCCCGGAGGAGAGTGAGTCGAAGGGGTTGGGCCGTCTTGGGCCAATCCCATGCTCGGCCCACTTGTGTGGGTCGAGTTCCTTCTGCCTTTGTTCGGCCCCTGATGTCCCGATCCGCCCCAGTTTCACTTGGTTCAACCCAGGATCACCTCCGAGCACCTAGAAAGTCCTAATTGAAGACACATGTATAAATGGTGTCTCCCACACCCGAAAAAGGGTTTGAAAAATTAGCTACCAAAAACACTCTTTACTGTTTGGTCTGACTTAGGCATCGGAGGGCAGGTGGCCTACACCACACCGGTGTGTTGCGGTTCTGACTATTCTTGCAGGTCACGTCTTCCCCGTCTTCAACAAATTCACTACTGGTGTCACGTGAAGGTCAGGTGAGTGGCTTGGCCAGATTTTGGCATCAACATGTTTTATAATTCATTAATACCACAATAGATTATTCTTTATGAAAACTTCTTCAAATGAAAGTTTACAAGGCCAAAAATTGCTAGAAATATTTAAATTTAAAATAAAAAGGTTATAGCACTTTTTCTAAAAAAAAAATTAAGATGTAATTTGCTAAAGTTGAAAGTTCACGGTAGAATTAATTGTTGGGAATTGGAGAGTGCGACCAAAGTCCCACATTGGCTAGATAAGGAGATGATCATGTGTTTATAAGGGAGGACAAGTATCTCCATTGGTATGAGGCCTTTTGGGGTGAATCAACAAGTGGTATCAGAGCCATACTCATGCTAATTACCACTGAATTATACTCACTTTGACATGATGATTGGAAATTTAAAAAAAGAAGTTATGTTTTTAAATATATATCAAACAAGCACTTTTATGTGTTTAGTTTCAAACTTGATGGTTTGATGTAGAAAAGCAAATTATTTCCAAACATATAACCTAAAATAATAAAAATTGAATGACAATTGGTAAATAGGTATCTTCTAATTTTTTTTTTTTTTTTTAGTTCAAGAACAATTGGAGGTGAGGGATTCGAATATTTGACCTCTTGAACGAGAGTACATGTCAATTACCGTTGAGTTATGCTCACTTTGACAAATAGGTATCTAATCTCTCCCGAGAAAGAAATGAACTCAAATACAAAAAATCAAATTGATTATTAAACTGGTGGATGCTTTTGGCTCAATTTTTTCAAATTTACCTACACCGTTCAATATGTGTAGTATACCAATTAGAAATTAGTTAAAACAAAATGAAATGACACAATTAAAACTTAGTGGAGATAAACTATGAAATAATCCAAGTAATTGGGGATCATTGTAGTTAGGAGGGTTAGTGATCTATGTTCACTAAAACCAAAACAATCATTTTGATCCATTTTTATAATTCAAGTTTGTTGGAGCACCTTAATTGGTGTAAAATATAAGAATTAACTTACGACCAATGGTTAACCATTTAAATTATAATGTCTGAGGCTTACAAGTCATTTTAACATGTTTTGTCTACATGTCAATGAGAGCATGATTCAACTCAACATAAAGCTTTGTACTTTGACTAAGAGGTCAGAGGTTCAATCTCCACCCCTACATGTTGTCAAAAGAAAAAAAGAACATGTTTTGTCTACACTTACAAATAATTCCTAAGAAAATTCTTTAAAAAGCTACCCAACAGTGTGTATAAAATTACTCTTTACCAAAAGAGAATAGCTAACCCTAGAGTTCTCATCTCAATGAACATGCCACTAAGATGATATCCTTAATAACCCATATATCTTATAGATGGTGTGTTTTCCATTCATTTTAATTTTTTCAATGCGGGATCCTTAACATGCCCTTCAAGATGATGTCTTTTTGGATTCATCATTCTTAGATCAGATCTTTTTTTCCTTTTTTTTCGACTGAATGCACGTTTAGACTTATGGACTCTGATACCATATTAGATAAACGTGAGATTTTCATCTCAAAGCCAGTCACATCATACATTTATCTAAAAAGTTGAATGATATTCAAATTTCCATCTCTACATTTATCCAACCGATTAAAAAAGCAGACAGATAATAAAAAATTAAGGTGGATGTTTGCATATGAGTCAAGGGTTAATAATTTTTACCCCCACTTCCACTTGAAATGTTGTTCAACCAGGAGGAAGTGCTTATTTAAGGACGTAATTAAGTCCGATCTTCTCCAAGAAGTCAGAAACAAAAGAAGAAATAAATTAAGCTGAGTTCCAAGAAGTTTGAAAAGAAAATGAAGTCAATTGTTGTACTTTGCTTGGTTGTCAGCTTGGTTGTGGGAAAGTCGACAGCGTACCCAGGAGAATGCTATGTTGGGTGCTTCAGTACATGCCTGTCTAGTGTCTTCGACTGTGCACTTTGCCTTGGAAAATGTATAATAACTGTGGAGTCCTCCCCAATGCAGTTGAAGCACATGGACAATCGTTACTTCTGCAAGGTTGGCTGTTCCACTTCTCTCTGCACCAAGTTCCTCACTAATAAACACCCAGGTCACTCACTATTCTTCCATTTACTTCCTCTTATTTCAAATTTTTAATTTTATCTTTCATGCATCCAATTTTCGTTAAATTTTTGTATGATTAACATAAATATGTACGATTTGGATTGATGTTTTCTTTTTTGTTTCTTACGAATGTGGCAGATGAGAAAAAAGTGAAAGGCTGTGTGGACTCCTGCTCTCAAACATGCACAAACACTATGAATTAATGAGAGGAGACAAGATGAGCTGGGATTTAGCTTTAAAATACTATGAATAAATAAATGTCAATATGGGTGAAACAAACCCATTTGTCAATATGGGTGAAGCTAATCCCGGATTAAGTTGTGGCATGTATTAAGATGTATGTGTAGTTTAATTTCAAAGTTTCTGCACGCACCCATCAATGTGTAAGACACTAGGGTTGCTTTATCCTATATCAGCTTGTGTGAGAAATGGCAACAGTTTCATGTCCATACAATTCGTTGGGTCTCGTTATATTTCACTTACTAAATTCAGAAAAAGAAAAGAAAAGAAAAGAAAATGTTCTAAAACCTGATAATTTCAACAAAAATCAAGTCTAAACTAATATTTGAAATGTTGACCTCAACAAAAATGTCGGAGATTTCAATTTTGTAGAAGTGTTGATGTATAAATGTTACTGTTAACAAGAATTTCGATAATAATCGTAAAAATCATGGAAACTTATAGAATTGGGCTGAATTAATGATATAGATTTTTACCATGAATTAATTAAATTATAATTAATAATTTTTTATAATTATGTTTTTAAACCTAAGTAATATTTGTATTCTTACATAATTAAGAAAAATATCAAATTCTTATATTAACCAAATGATAGTAACCCATTTAAAGTAATTTCATAATTTTATTACTCATAATATAAGAAATTTCAAACTTCATATATGAATAAATAACTACATTTATAAACATAAGGTATATTTGTTTATCCTTGAATAATTAAGGAGGATATATTAAACACTCATCCCTACAAAATGATGGTATGTCATTTAAAATAATTTCATAACTTTATTACTCATAATATAAGAAAATTTAAACTTAATATATGAACAAATAACTATATATACCTGAATAATTTTAATTCCATGGGAACGTCCTTAAAAATATCCAAGTAGATGGAAATCTCAAGAAAAAGCATAGAAATTGAGAAAAATAGAAAGTTTGATTAATAAATAAAATTTCAACATTTATCATCTTTTATTATCATGTCATGCACATAACTAATATATATATATATATATATATATATATATATATATAATTTTACATGATAACAAAGGGACAATATTTTGGTCTGCGAGATGGGAAAATAATGTCTTGGAGAGAAATAATGTTCTAAAACGCATGCGATCTAAAGATATGCTTTTCTTAAAAAGAAAATGATCTAACGATATTAGTATGAATAATAAAGGGAAAAATACCTTTTTAGTCCCTGAGTTTTTACGTCTAGGTGCGTTTGGTCCCTGAGTTTTCAAAACATACCCTTTTAGTCCCCAAGTTTTTAAGAATATGTTTAAAAGGTCCCCATCACTAACAGAACTGTTAGAAATTAACGGAGTGCTGACTGGACTATTTAATTGTCCACATGGCTTGCTGATTAGGCATAAATGATTTGCTGATTTGCCTTTTTGTTAAAACTAATTACAAAATTGAAAAAAAAACCCTAAAATAGATTTAACCAACCCTTCAGAAAAAAGAAGCTTGCGTCTGAAGGTGGAGCCAATCGACAAAAACCCACGTAGAAGAAAACCAATCGACAAAAAGTTTGCGTCTGAAGGGGAGACTTGCAAGGTTTTGATTCCATTGCAATGTGATTTCTACGGGACAAAGAAGAAACGTTAGAGAAATTTTTTCCTTGAAATCTATTTCGCCCGCGACATTCATACATTTGTGTGAGAAGGACAACTTTCATGCGATTCTGACCGACGAGGCTTCAATTTCGACAGCGAGGCAAGTACATAATATTTTCTCCCATTTATTTTTTTGATCATTCTTAAACCCTCACTTGAGGATGTTGTGCAACGTTGAGAGTTGAGAATTTCAACTTTTTATGTGTTTTTGGAGCTTTGTACAATATTGTCTTGAGAAGTGACTGTCCAATTATTTTCCTGTAAAAAAGGGTGAAACATGGCATTCCGTGTTCTTGTATAACATGATTTAGGTGATTTTTCAATTTTTAATTATGTGTTTTTCTTCATCTACTTCTTTCTGTATATATTCATTTTTATGAGAGTGACCATTATTTCCTAGTTTCTTTATGGTGGGCTCTTGCTGAAGAATTTTTTAAAGAAACATTTTGATTCTAGTAAAGTGAAGAACTCATTTTGTCCCTCCCTCATGAGATGTTTCCTAACCAAATATGTATATGATATACTTTCCAAGAATTCTGGAATAGTTTGGTTTTCTTTTTGCATTTATGTTGAGTTTGTAAAAGTTATATTAGCAAAATTCAATTATATAGAAATTGGTTTCCTTTGTGTTTTCGACATTTAATTCGTGTAACGCACTAGACTTAATATCAATCTTTATTTTGTGTAGATATGGTTTCCTTAATTCCGAACGAACACAATCCAAACGAAGTAGTCTGCAACATTGATCAACTTAATGGTGAAGCGAGAATTTACTTAATTGATTGGTATCATACCTCTAGTGATGATTCTGAGGGTGTGGAAAGAGGTGAAGAGTCAAACGACAGTGATGAGAGACCAACTTCACCCAATTTAGAATTAGATGTGCAGGTTGAGATTGAAGGGGAGGTTGAGTCGGTTTATGGGTCAGAGGATATCCTAAATAATCCACATAATTCTGATGGGGAGGAGGTGGATGGAGCACCAGAGTTTAGGGTTGAGACTGATCTAGATCATATTCGATTTTGTGTTGGTATGAAATTTAGTAGTTCTAAAATCTTAAAAGATGCTATAAAGGACTATGCACTTAGGGAGTCTTACAATGTGAAGCTAAAAAAGAATGACAAGAAAAGAGTCACTGCAGTTTGTTCTGATGGGTGTAAATGGAGGTTGCATGAAAGCGTTGTGGATGCAAATAATACATTTCAAATTAAGTCGATGATTAGTGAACATACATGTCCTAGAATGTTTCATAATAGAAATATGAACTCATCTTGGTTGGCCAAAAAATACATTGACCGTATTAGAAACCTACCCGATTGGAGTCTCACTCAATTCATTGAAACGGTAAAAAATGATTATCAAGTTCAAATTTCTAGGACCCAAGCTTATAAGGCTAGAAGGAAGGCCTTGATACAAATTAATGGAAATCTCTTGGAACAATACAAGCGATTATGGGACTATGCTGCCGAGTTGAGATTGTCGAATGAAGGTTCTACAATAAAAATAACTTGTGATAGGGTGGTTGAGGATTCTCACCCCATATTTAGACGAATGTATATATGCTTTAAAGCCTGTAAAGAGGGGTTTCTTGGTGGATGTCGCCCGTTCAAAGGACTAGATGCATGCCACCTCAAGGGGTCATGCCAAGGGCATCTAATGGCTGCAGTTGGAATAGATGGTAATGATGGCATATACCCTATTGCATGGGTTGTGGTGGAGGCGGAGACCAAATAATCCAAATGCTTGAGACTATTCGAAAACTTGTAGTTGTCGATCATGGGATTTAACGAGCATACCTTGTATTCATGTTGTACAAATTATCTATTACATTAAAAAAAAACCTGAGGAGTTTGTACATGAATCTTACCGTAAGCAGACATTGATGAAGATTTACTCCTCCTTCATCAAACCGATCAATG
Organism: Luffa aegyptiaca; assembly: GCA_017139565.1. NCBI lineage: Eukaryota > Viridiplantae > Streptophyta > Magnoliopsida > Cucurbitales > Cucurbitaceae > Luffa > Luffa aegyptiaca. The sequence continues at coordinate 2,261,372 of CM029399.1, read as the reverse complement.
ATCACTCTTTATGGCCAAGAACCACATTTGAACCTTTGCTACCACCCAAGATCCGAAGGCCTCCTGGTAGACCAAAAAGGCAGAGAAGAAGAGATGTTGACGAAGCCACATTGTCTCATGGGAAGCGACGCATTCAGGTTATTACCAAGTGTAGCTGATGTAAAGGTACAGGACATAATGTTAGATCTTGTAAGGGGTCAATAGCACAAAGTTCAACAAGAATTAGGAGAGATAGAACCTTCATGGGATTGAGCATTCATATTACTGTAAGTGTTACTTCACCTTGTGTTCATTTACCTTGTTTTCATTCATCTTGTGTTAGACTAAATCATTTGTGTTTGCAGGAGGTTGAAACTGGAGCTACTATTGAGGGAACGACGTCTGAAAGTGGGAGACAAAACAATGAAGGTGAAAGATAGAGTGAAGAAGGAAATATTGGAACCCAGCAATCTACAAATCAACCATAGTCATCTGAAAAACTTTGTTTTTGTATAGATTTAGATCTAGGGCAAATATGCAGATTTTTTTTTGTGCATATGACAACTTTTTGGAAACTCTGTTTTTGTATAGCAGTTTGATAGTGCCCAATCTTTATGGCCATAAATTTAGTTGTAACGGAGTCACTTTATTGGTACAATTGTGATATTTTGTTGGAAATGATGAACATCTCATTATTTTATTTAGAAATGTCAAACATTTTTTTTTTGGAAATGATGAACATAGCTCACTTTGTCTTATTCAAATATTCTTTGTCTATGTTTAGAATATTGAAATGGCAGGTTGTGGAATCCATGTGTTTATATATATATATGTTCCTGCAAAAGACTTGGTCCTAAGTATTGAAATGGTAGGTTGTGGAATCCATGTTTTATATATATATATGTTCCTGCAAAAGACTCGGTCCTAAGTATTGAAATGGTAGGTTGTGTTTGCGTTAATTCCTTCATTTTCTGCTGTTTTTAATTCGCTGTCAAATTAATGCTAAAAGATATGTTTCTGCAAATGGCTAAAAAATGACTAAAATATCTCAACTTCCATTTCATGATTGAAATTTTATAATTCAATACATCACAAAATAACCAACTTTACAATAATCATTATTATCTCTTGTCACACAAGCTTAACAACTACTGCAAAAAGGAACACAAAAAATCAACTTGGAATCTTGTAGCTTATATGGTCTGCTCCCTTCAATGCTCCATTTTAACAAGATGGTTTTAAAACTTGGAATCTCCATTTTAACAAGATGGTTTTAAAACTTGGAATCTTGAAGCCTCATGGGTCATCCCCTCGTTTGATGGTCCATTTTGATATCTTACTTGTTGGAACCCAGATGAAAACATCCCATCATTTGGTGCACCATTTCTGAGCGCCACTTTGAGCTTATCATCTTCAATATATTTACCTCAATCTTTTGAAAGCTGGAAAAAAGAGAGAGAACAATTAAAAACTCAAAGAATGAAAACTGATTATATCCACAAAAGCTTACCATGCATGTAGTGTATATTAGTTGTTGTGTTGGTAAGGTCTGAATTCAAATCAAGGATGGAGTAAACATAATAAATAGAATCAAATGTGATGATGGTGATGGTAAACAGAGTAAATAGAATCAAATCTCCAGAATTTTGAAGATGCAAAGTACATCAATCTAACAGAACAGTTAAGTCAGAGACAATTACAGCAGGGATTCTCATTCTTGCTTTGCGTAAATATCACCATGCTCAAAACAACAACATAGCACACCCATTTATGATCCAACAAGTCCCTGACAAATTAGCATTATGACTTTGCTAACATCCTAATATATCCAAGTAATTCTCTAACAATCTCTTCTAATGCTTCTGAAAAAATGGCCAAGAACTTCAGGTGCCTATGAAGTCTAACTAATTCATAATTCCTCAAAGAAAAGTTTTTCTCATATATGACGTATTCCTACAAAGGATACCCAACCAGTTTTGAAAAAATGTATCAATCTCTACCATAATAAACTCTCCCTATTGTAATGTTCTACTCCATGAAGTCCAAAAAGAAAACTCAAGCACAAATCGTCTCTTATATTAGCTGGAATGGACAAGGGGCATACAAGCTGTGTTCCCCCAGACAATTTGACAAATCCCTCATCTTTGCATTAGTTTTGGAGATCCCTCTTCACGTACAGCCAACAGAACTTCTCTACTGGCAAGGAGATGACCTTGATTCCTTATGATTGTCAACACCTATTGTATATCCCAAAACAATTCTAGCAAGAAGGAAAGAGGGACTATCATTTTAAAATCCAAACACAAACATAATCTTTGCATCACACCAAGAAAAAAAGCTATCATTTTAAAATCCAAACATAAACAAAAAAGAATGTTCTCAGATGAACATTACAACGAGGGTTTGAAACCTAGAGAATGACATTAAATCGAAAAAAAAATCAAAGAATAAATGAGGGGAAATATTTTATACTCACATGGAATTTCAGGGTTTGAAACCCCACTGGTGGAATCCAGTTTCAAGGAAAAAATCACTAAGAGGTCCGCTGGCAAAATCGAGTTTCAAGGAAAAATCGTCGTTGTCGAAATTGAAGCCTCGCCGGTCAGAATCGCATGAAAGTTGTCCTTCTCACAAAAATGTATGAATGTCGCGGACGAAATAGATTTCAAGGAAAAAATTTCTCTAACGTTTCTTCTTTGTCCCGTAGAAATCGCATTGCAATGGAATCAAAACCTCGCAAGTCTCCCCTTCAGACGCAAACTTTTTGTCGATTGGTTTTCTTCTACGTGGGTTTTTGTCGATTGGCTCCCCTTCCGACGCAAGCTTCTTTTTTCTTAAGGGTTGATTAAATCTATTTTAGGGTTTTTTTTTCAATTTTGTAATTAGTTTTAACAAAAGCCAAATCAGCAAATCATTTATGCCTAATCAGCAAGCCATGTGGACAATTAAATAGTCCAGTCAGCACTCCGTTAATTTCTAACAGTTCTGTTAGTGATGAGGACCTTTTAAACCTATTCTTAAAAACTTGGGGACTAAAAGAGTATGTTTTGAAAACTCAAGGACCAAACGCACCTAGACCTAAAAACTCAGGGACTAAAAAGGTATTTTTCCCAATAATAAATTAATAATTCTATATACTTTAAATAAAAAATTTTGATAACGTACATGGAAGAATTTGTAATAGAGGTTAATAAGAACACAACAAAGTTTGTACTAATCTCCCACTCCACATGGTGTAAAAAAAAAAAATGAAATAGAGAAAGATAGAAAGAGAAAGAAAAGAAATATAATTGTTGATGGTCACATTTGGTCGGGAGGAACTCACCTGACCTTCATGTGCCACCAACGGTAAATTTATTTCAGAGGGGGGAAGACGTGGCCTGCAAGACAGAAAACCTGCACACCGGTGTGGTGCTTGCCACACTGCCTCTGATGCTTAAGTCAGAAAACGGAAGTAGCAGAGCAAGAGAGCAAGAGAGAGTGTAATGTTCAGAGAACGAGTTTCGGGGATCCCTTCTTCAGTGACGAAGAGGGGTTTAAATATCTGCTCATGCTCCTAGGGCTTTTAGGAATTCGGAGGCGTTTCGGGACGAACCAGGTGGAACCGGGGCGGTTAGAGGCAGCGGGGATCGAACGGAGCCGGACGAGCTCGGCCTCGGCCCATGGCCGAGGTCGAGGCCGAGCAGGGGGTCTGGCCAAAAGCCCGACCCCTTCGGTCTTGGCCAAAAGCCCGACCCCTTCGGTCTTGGCCCTACCCATTGGCCCGTTTGGCCTCTGGGGTCCATCTTTCAGCCCTATTTCTGTCCGGTTGTCCTCGTCAGCTCCTTGTACATCGGAGTCGTCCAAAATTACCTATAACAATAATGATAAACATTTGTAAACTCGTTAATTAAGTATTGATACAAAATTAAATTTACCACAATCTATTCATTCAAGCTTTTGAATTGATGAGTAATTTAGTATGACTAGTTTAAAAACACGTGCGATGCACGTTAAATTTCACTTTTTAGATTGAAAATTAAAAAAAAATGGTGCCTAGAAGTCTAAAACTATATATTATCTTGTTTTATGTTCATTTACAATAATAAATATGAAATATTTTGCACGTGGTTTGAAATCTTTGCAATATATTTTTTACGGTGAAAGTTAACTTTTGAATAAATATATTTTTCATCTAGTTCAAATAGTAAATATTTGACATTAAACTATAATGTAAGAGGTAGAAAAAATAATAAAAGATATATAATTAAAATTAAAATACATATAATAGTTGTAAACTAAATTTGATAAAAACATAAAAAGTGGCATCATAAAGATAGTTTATTATCTCATGGATAATTCATCGGTGGGCTTCGAGATTGTATTTTGGAGAAAAAGAAAGAAAGAAATATATTTCATAAGAGTTATATAAGTTGATTTTTTTTAAAAAAAAAAAAAAACTAAAGTATTTAATAAAGTATAGCCTCTTTGAAAATAACATTTTTTTGTATGTTTGGATGACAAATTTTGATCTTCAAGTGATTTGATAAGAATTTTTGTATTGACATTGAAAAAAGTTGTTAATGTGAAATTACATATTTAGAAATATATTTTCTAATAGTCAGAACAATTTGTCCTAGTGTTTTGTTTAACGTCATCGCACAACATAATATAACAGGAAATTTGTTTCCTTTCGAACTTGAATGGATATCATTTTGTGCCATTAGGTGGACTTAATTAATGGAAATCATGATATCAAAATGTGTTTTCCTGTTCTCCCATTACTACTTCGACAATTTAAATATAGCTCCTATACATTTTCTTGAAGAACTTTCTCCAAATAGGTAAATATAAATTAGGCTAAATTATAAAAAATGCCCCTGAACTATGGGGTTTGTTTAAAAAATGCCCCTGAACTTTAAAAAGTTTCAAAAATACCCCTGAACTTTGAAGAATGTTTCAAAAATACCCTTGCTGTTAATTTTGGATGGAAACCGTTAAAGTTTGAGTTTCAAAAATACCCTTGAACTTTCAAAAAAATTTCAAAAATACCCTTATTGAAAAATGATTCTTCCTTTTTCCTCATCTCTCACCGTAAATTCTTTCTCCATGAAAATTAATGCAAAACTTTGCTTATAAAGGTTGTGTGCAACACAATACCAAATAAAAAAAAAAGCCTTTGAAATCAAGTTTTATCTTTTAAAAAGCGTAAAGAAGATAAGTGTGAGAAAACAACATATATATGTATATATATTATTTCATTTTTTGCTCTCTCTTTGTTTGTGTATCTTAATGATAAGAAGAAGAAAGGTTTGTAAGACTGTGAGTTTGGTCCAATTTATAAGATTAATAATCAAAAGTTTTATATATGATTTTTTTCTTATTGATATTTAAGAATTGTTAGAATCCTTACACAACAATAGTTTCATTTATTTTTCGTAATAGGAATATAGAGAAAGCTAGGAAATAATATTGAAAAGACTACCAACACATGTAGAATTTCAAGAACAAAACAAAAGTCATCTTGAAGATTCGATACGAAAATCTAGCCAAGTGCTTTGGGTGTGTTGAAAGAGAAAGAAAGCTCCTAGATTAAGAATACATGACAAATAAGTAAAGTTTCTCATTAATTTTTGGAAGAAGAGTTAATTTACGGTGGGAGAAGGGAAAAAAAAAACATTTTTCAATAAGGGTATTTTTGAATTTTTTTTGAAAGTTCAAGGGTGTTTTTGAAACTCAAACTTTAACGGTTTCCATCCAAAATTAACGGCAAGGGTATTTTTGAAACATTTTTCAAAGTTCAGGGGTATTTTTGAAACTTTTTAAAGTTCGGGCATTTTTTAAACAAATCCCATAGTTCAAGGGTATTTTTTATAATTTAGCCTATAAATTACATAGGACTTTAAAGGAATGGTACAAAGATTGCAAGGAAAAATTTATAAATTTAAGAAAAAAGAAAAAAGAAAAAAAGTAATTGCAAAATAATTAGACTATTAATATATTGATACCCAAAAAGAGTTTATTAAAATTTAGGATAGCAATGGTAACAATCGCTATATTTTATTGGTGCTTTATGATTTTTTTTTTTTTTTATATATAGATTTTGATACAAAAAATCTATACATATCAAAATAGTGATGAAATTAGAGTAAAAAAATATGTAGAAAACTCAAAAGTTAATATGCTTTTTGGAAAGACATGACTAATGACCCCTTTTTATTGTAAGATATATTTTTAATTTTAATCCTCGATTAGATGCATCTTATGTGTAACTAACTATGCTTGAACAGTCACGTCTCATCAGCAAAGATTGAAGGACACTTTAACTCAAAGAGTTGTGTCTCTTTAACAAATATAGATGGGCAAAATAGACATTTATTAAAATTATAAGGGCAAAAGAGGAAAGTAAAGATTCTCCTCCTTAAACCCTTTTATATATAGTAAGATATTAGAGCAAGAGATCTTGTATTCAAATTCCTCTAATGTTTAGAAAATTGTTTTAAATGATCCTGATTTTATTGAAATTTCAAAAAAAAAAAAAAAATCATGGAAATTGTTTCAATTTTTAATTGAAACTTTAGATTAAAAATTAATACATCTTCTCACGTTAAGGTAAATTTTGATACTACCTTCCATAATATAAGAAAATTTAAAATAATTTCATAACTTTATTACTCATCATATTATTATGTACTTTGGTTAAAAGATATATGAAGTAGAATAATGCATTTGAAATAGGGAATAATAAAGAGATTTGGATTGTTTTCTAAATCTCTAGCCATCGTGATTGTTTGGTTCTCAAAGACAACCAAATAATCATTGTCAACTGGAAGACTTTCATGTAGCTCCTCCTTTGAATGTTTCTCACATACATTTTAAAGTATCTCTTTTCTAAACAAAAAACAAAAGACAATCAAATAATCTATTAAGATAGCCCATTAAGAAATAGATCTAAAACCCATTGTCTTTGTTTCTTTATTTGGTTTTGTATTCGACCCATGTATTCTTGGCCATATTTGTAGTTCTCTCTTCTCGTTTATATTCTAGGGCAAGGCTGAAGGTTCTGGAATTTAATTTGTTTTTCTTCTTCATGATTTTTGCAAGAGTTTTTCTCCCCATGCCTTTATATATATGTATGACATGTACAATGCTCAATGATATATGAAAGCAAAGGGTTTTCTCTTGCAATTATGGCTTCTTTCTCTCTATCTTGATTTATCCATTTCATATGAAATGCTGTGATAATCATTGTCAACTATTAAATCAACAATTCAATTCAGAAGTTCAAGTTGGTAGATTACGGTAAATTTAATTTTATCAACACACTTTCGATCATTTGTGGACTTGTAAATTCGAAGAAGGTCCAACAAGTTTAACACCAACAAATTAATTTGAAGTTTTTTGTTTGCACTCTAGCTCTATATTAAGAGAAATTATTAGAGGAGGCCGTTTCAAGATTGTAGCTCTTTTCCAATAATCTGCCACGTTTTTTTTTTTTTTTTTAATATTGTCTTCGTACTTTCTCCCTTATTTTATTTTTTATTTTCTGCTTTTTGAACTTTTCCAATTACCAAATTTTTCTTCCTTTTCTTTAACGTTTCTCTTATTTTTCATATATTTTATTAGAGTTGTGTTATATTTATTTTAAAATCATATTGACTTTTATTGAACATCTCTTCCACCTTTTCAAATTTGGTGATAAAATCAATCACAAATGTTTCGGATAACACTAGAAGGATAAAAATTTCTCTGAGATTTTTGTTGGAGTGCGACCAAAGTTCCACATTGGCTAAATAAGGGAATGATCATGGGTTTATAAGGGAGGACAACTATCTCCACTGGTATGAGATCTTTTGGGGTGAACCAAAAGCAAAGCCACGAGGGTTATACGCAAAGTGAACAATATCATACAATGGTGGAGATATGTGTAGTGTCCTATAACCCCTTACCATTTTTTCCTTTACACTTTTAGTATCTATAGAAGTCTTCACTCCAAAACGAAGAACGTTTCATTGTAAATGTGTTTGATCTAATGACTTAATGATGTGTAAACAGACAAATTATAAGTGAAGTTAGATAGATGATCCTAATATTAATATATTGTTTTATTATTTTATTTTATTTTGTACTTTTGTAGTTTCGTTGTTTTTAGTTTAAGTAAAAAACCAAATTATATTAGACAATATTTTTTTTTTTTAATTTATGAAAACTTGCAGCATGATAATTGGAAATTAGAAAAGAAAAATAAAGAGTTTCTAAATTTGATCAAGCACTTCTATGTTAGTTCCAAACTTGATGGTTTAAAATAGGAAGTCATGTTCTTGTGGTCATCTCCAAAACATCTCCAAACATATAGTTTAAATAGAACAAAATATGAATGATGCTTAGTAAATAGGCACATTTGTTCTATCTCATTCTTAGAATTACAAGAAACAAATGTAATACTAAAAAAATCAAATTAATTAAACTTAGTTGATGCATCTAACCCATTTTCTCAATTTTATGTACACCTCAAAATGTAGCATGATAATTAAAAATTAATTAAAGCAAAACGAAAAGACATAACTAAAACTGAGTGCACACGAACTAAGAATTCCAAGTAATGTAATGGACCATTTAGTGGAAATTAGGGTTAGTGATATATATCCACAAAAACCAAAACAATCATTTTAATCCATTGTTATATTCCAAGTTGGAGGGGCACCTTGGTGTTAAATATAAGAATTAAATTACAAATGGCTAACAATTTAAAGGATTGTAATATTCTAGATCCAAATTTTGAATCTAACTCAACATCTATTGACCTCAATATTCCCGTGCATCGATCCGTCCTCTCTCTTTGTGTTGCATTCACCCATAATTCTCAAGAAAAATCTTTAAAAAGTTACTCAAAAGACACCTAGTTTTAAAGTTCTTAATGAATAACTATCATCACGCAGATCAGAACATGCTTAATTAAGGTAGTTATTATTACTACTAATTTAAGCATATCATATATCTATGTGAAAGGATAAATATTCAAATTTTCATCGTTACATTAAGTAAACTAAAAAAGAATTGAGGTGATTATTTGCAGGTCAAGGGTTTAATAATTTTCTACCCACTTGTAATGTCGTTGTGTGTTGTTCCACTAGCCATATGTGCTTATTTAAGAACTCTGTCATCCCTCAGGAACTCAAACCACAAACAGCTAAGTTTTTCAACAAGTTTGAAAGGAAATTAGAATGAAGTCAGTTGTATTTTGGTTGGTTGTGATGTTAGCTGTGGGAAAATCCAGAGCCTTCCCTGGGGAATGCCTTCTTGGGTGTGTAGTACCCTGCGTTGCTGATCCCATCGTCTGTGCATTTTGCATTGGAAAATGTGTTATTACGGCCTCGACGTCCCCCATGGATTTGAAGCACATGGATACTCGTTACTTCTGCAGCCTTGGCTGTGCCAATTCCCTTTGCACCAAGTTCCTCACCAACAATCATCCAGGTCACTCTTGTTTTTTATATGCTACATATATATATATATATATATGTTTAATGCTTTCTAATCTTTTTAGTTAGATCTCAATTCAGTTATTAATTTTGTTAAATTCTTGATTTTATCAATGGTGTATCAAAAGTATTTTTATAATTACTGCCAACTTCCATTGTACGCATAGTTAAATTATTGTTTTATTAACATATCTAGAGTAGTACGATGGACATGTTGGATATCATGTGTTTATAAATAATATTTTCTCACATATCTAAATATGTTAATAAAATAACAATTTGATGATATATTAACTTTTTGTTCATAAATTTAACACTTTTATTGACTTAATTAATTGAGATTTTTTTTTATTCTATTCATTGTAAATTGTGAAGAATTTTAAAAATTTAAGAACTAATTAAAATGAGAATTTTGCCAAAAGATTAAGGATTAGTTATATTAATTTAGACCCTATTTTATATGTTTTTTAGTCTTCTCTCTTCTTTTATTCTAGCTTTGTTTAATCATCACTCTCTTTAGTTTTGACGATATATGTTCTCCTTTTGTTTTTCTGGATGTGCAGATGAGAAGAAAGTGAAAAGTTGTCTGGCCTCGTGTTCTCACACATGCACAAACACTATAAATAAATGATAGAGAATGGAACGCATGTTGGGATTTGGCTTTAAGAAATAATGAATAAATAAATGTCAAATGTGAAATACAACCATTTGGCTGCAAGCGAATCCCGCCTTAAGTTAAGGCATGTATTAAAAAATATATGTAGTTTCAAAGTTTCTACAAGCACTCATCAATATGTAAAATACTACTAAGGTTAGTGCTTTGTCATAGATGATGCTCATGAGAAATGTAAGATTTTCATGGCCATGCATGCATTGTGTTTGGTTTATGTTATATTCACCCATTAATTTCAACAAAAAAAAATAAAAAATAAAAAATCTTTCACAAACCACTAAATTTCAACCGAGAAAATCAATCCAAGCCAAATATTTGAAATGTTGATGCTAGAAAAAATGTAGAGATTCCAATTTTACAAAAATGTTGATAAAAATGTTATTGTTGATTGAAATTTAAAAAATAATCTTGAAAGTTATAGATACTTGTAGAAATTAAATGAATTAATTATTGAGATTTTAACTAAGGCTTAAGATAAGGCATGTGCTTTATCTTTTTATTTATTTATATATATAATTGAATTTACTTATAAACATATATAAGTAATATTTGTGTAGTAATTACAAAATTAAGAAAGATATTGAGCATTGATATGCAACAAAATGATTGTAAGCAATTAATTAAAATAGGTTTATAATATTATTGGTCATATTATATATAAGAAATTTTAGAATGAATAATATATGAAGGAAAAAAATTATATTCCTAAGGTCCCGTTTGATAACCATTTGGTTTTTTGTTTTTGGTTTTTGAAAATTAAACTTAAAAATACTACTCCCTACATATAAGTTTCTTGATTTTGTTAGATATCTTCTTCTTATGTTTTCAAAAACCAAGCCAAATTTTGAAAACTAAAAAAAGTAGTTTCCAAAAACTTGTTTTTGCTTTTGGAATTTGGCTAGCAAGTTAAATGTGTCATTGACAAAGATGCAAATCATGATAAGAAAATTGGGAAAAAAACAAACATAATTTTCAAAAACCAAAAGCCAAAAACCAAATGGTTATCAAACGGTGCCTAAGTAATTTGATTTTATAGAGATGCCGATAAAAATATCACATAGAATGTAGATGAAAATCTCAAAGAAAAAAAAGCATAGAAATTATAGAATTTGAAAACAAAAATGGTTTTTTTTTTCTTTTTGGAATTAAGAAATGAAATTTCAACAATTTTAGAATAGGATAATGTCTTTGTGTGAGACAGGGAATTAATGATTTGGAGAGAAATAATGTATTAGAATCGTCTAAAGATATGATTTCCTTAAAAAGTTACAAGGAAAAAAAAAATCTAAAGATGCCTGGTTGAATGATAAATTGTAGGAAAAAAAAAAGTATCAAGTTTACTCCTAAACTTGGAGGAGTGTATCAATTTTCACTCTAATTTTCAATTCCATCAAATTGTACCTCTTAAGTCTTAACATAAGTGTCACGATTTTTACTTTTGGTTCAATTTTTCTTAATTTTTATCCACTAATTCTTTTTAAAAACAAGTCAAAGATCTATCAAATTTTCTACCAAATTAAGTCGGATCAATGGACAAGAGATCGATTATTGAATAACTTTTCTCAAAACACATAAATTTTAACAAAAAAAGTAGCCCTAATGTTGTTCTTCTAAGTCACATCAATTTTCTATAAGAAATGTTTTATAATTCATTAATTACACATTGTCAAAAAAAATCATTAATTACACGTTATTCAAGTGTAATGTAATTATTATGCAACATTTATCTATTTTTTTTTTTTTTTTACAACACGTGGGATGGGAGATTTGAACCGTATAATATTATTATATAATTGAGTTCAAAGGTATTAATAAAGTAGAATAAGGAATTTGAAAAAAGGCTAAATTATAAAAAATACCCCTAAACTATGGGGTTTGTTTCAAAAATGCCCCTAAATTTTGAAAAGTTTCAAAAATACCCTTGAACTTTGAAAAATGTTTCAAAAATACTCTTGTTGTTAATTTTTTTATGGAAACCGTTAAAGTTTCAGTTTAAAAAATACCCTTGAACTTTAAAAAAAAATTAAAAAAATACCCTTATTGAAAAATGCTACTTCTTTTTTCCTCCTCTCAATGTAAATTCTAACGGTTTCCATCCAAAAATTAACGGCAAGAGTATATTTGAAACATTTTTCAAAGTTCAGGGATATTTTTGAAACTTTTTAAAGTTTAGGGACATTTTTGAAACAAACCCCATAGTTTAGGGGCATTTTTTATAATTTAGCCTTTGAAAAAATGAGAATAAAACAAGGAAGAAAAAGGGAAAGGGAAATAGTGATAAAAATGGATGAAAATAACTTCTCCTATATTTAAAACAAAAAAGGTAAAAGGGAAATTGTACAAATTTTTAGTTGAAAAAGTAATACTCTTTATAATCTACATTATGTTTCTTATTTTTCAAATTTACTAATCAAATAGATTTAGTAAATATCTTTTCAGTTGATTTTTTTTCCAAAAATTCTAAATATTTTTTAAACTTTCATAAAAGTAACGATTTGGTCCCTGAACTTTCAAAAGTAATGATTTGGTCCCTGAACTTTCAAAATAGTAACGATTTGGTATCTCGATTAAAAATTTCGAAATCTGACATGACGCCAATTGTCAATCCTTCATGTATAAAAATAAAAGCCACGTATGACAAAATAAATAAAGGATCGATTTATGGTTTATGGCCAGTTTAGTATAAATCTGTTGAAACGAATAGGAAAGGTCATGCGAAAACGATGGTCTCTTCTCTGTACTCTATTTTCTCTTCTTTGTATTTTGAAACCCAAAAAAATCATTCATCCCTTATTCTTATAAATTACTAAATTGAGAATATATAGTAGAAAGAAATTGACCAAAGTTTAAAAACCTTTTTTTTTTAAACCAAACCCTAGAAAAATCACCTTCAATTAAACATTTTAGGAACACAAAAAAGTAGAAGGAAATTAAAACTAATCTCATGAAATCCAAATAGACACCGATTGTAAACCGTAAAACTTTTCAGATTTCTCAAGAGTCTAAACTGTCATGAACTCACAACCCACCACTCACCACCCACTATTTCTCTTCTAAGCTATTTCTCTTCTAAGCTTTTAATTTTTCACATGTGCCAGGTGGTGCCATGTAAAAATTTTATTTCTAAATTAACAGAATCTTTAACGGAAGGACCAAATCGTTACTATTTTGAAAGTTCAGGGACCAAATCGTTATTTTCGAAAGTTCAGGGACCAAATCGTTACTTTTATGAAAGTTTAGGGACCAATAGTGATTTTTAACCATATTTTTATGTTGTTTTGAGGCACATTTTTCTATTAGTAAATATCTTTTCAATTGATTTGTTTTTGAAAAAATTCTAAAACCAATATTGACTAAGAAAAATAACGTTGACGAATATACTATTTTATGTTATAAACTTTCATTACTTTAAAAATAATAAATACACATAATATAATATATAAATTTATAACATAAAATATGTAAATCAATTAATTAATAATATTTTGAAATTTAACCTAATAAATATTTAGTTGGTAACTTATAACTAAGTTTTATTTTTGGGTTCTTTTTAGTACAACAAATGTGTGGTGTGAGGGTTTGAAATCTTCAACATCAAGGGAGTAAATGTTTTTACCGCTAAGCTATCCTTAAGTTGGCAGTATGTTATAGTTATTAAATATATTACTAATCGTATTTTATACATCTTTTTAGCCAACAAGAGAATAGCTCAACTGGCATAAAGTTGTACTAGTGACCACGTGGTCTGTGGTTCGGTTTCCCTCACCCCACATATTGTCAAAAAAAAAAAAAGCTTTATACATCTTTTTAACTTAACATCTTAATTTTTAAATTTATTATCAAACACATATTAAAAAACATTGAAAACATAAAATACATATAATTTTTTGGGACTTTGGTTGCTTTTCGTTCAAGTACAAAAACAAACTTATTAAACAAGATAGATCCATCCGGTTCAATTTCCTCAAACTTAAGTATGCCTTTAAAATGTAGAACGAAAATGGGAAATTAAAAAGAAGAAGACATGTTTTTAAATTTGAATAAGCACTTTTATGTTAGTTCAAAATTGGATGGTTTCAACTTTCAAGTAGCTAGGAAGACGAAGCATTTCCATAAACATATATGATATAGTCCAAATAAATTTTAAAAAAAATGTTTGATTTTCTCAATTTTATGTACACACCATTGAAAACGTAACATGACAATTAGAAATTAATTAAAACAAAATGAAATGACACAACTAAAACTTAGTGGATACAAACTATGGAATCCAAGTATTAAACCATTGTAGCGGAGAGTATTAGTGATATGTTTACTAAAACCAAAACAATCATTTTAATCACTTTTTATAATTCAAGTTGTATGAGCAATTGGTGTAAAATGTAAAAAATTAATTGTTCACTAAAACCAAAACAATAATTTTAATCCATTTATATTTCAAGTTGCAAGAGCACTTGGTGTCAAAGGTAAGAATTTAGGCCCCGTTTGATAACCATTTGTATTTGTATTTGGTTTTTGGTTTTTGGTTTTTGAAAATTAAGCTTATACACATCTATTTTCACTTATAAGTTTCTTTGTTTTAGTATCAATCTTCTTTCTTGTTTTCAAAAACCAAGTCCAATTTTAAAAACAAAAAAAAAAGTAGTTTTCAAAAACTTGTTTTTGTTTTTAGAATTTGGCTAAGAATTCAAATGGATTCTTAACAAGGATGAATGTCATGGTAGGGACTTTAGGAGAAAATAAGCATAATTTTCAAAAACCAAATGGTTATCAAACGAGGCCTTAATTAACCATTTAAAAGATAATAATATTTAAATCATTTTTAACATGTTTTGTCCACACTCACACACGTACGATTCTTATGAAAATTTTTTAAAATCTTACTCGATGACATTTATAAAAAATTTTGTCAATCAAAACACATGTTACTTAAGAAATTAAAGTAAGAATTCTCAATGAACGTGCCATTAAGATAGTATATATCCTTTATTAAGGTAGTTGATGTCAATTTGAGCGTAACTCAACTGGTCAAGATACGTCACACATTTATACGGAAATATATTCAAATCTAATCTTTATATTTATCCAACCAAAAAAACAAGTAAAGAAAGAAATTAAGGTGGTTGTTTGCATATGAGTCAAGGGTTTAATAATTTTTTCCCTACTTGAAATGTGTTCCCCTAGGAGGAAGTGCTTATTTAAGGACGTAATTAAGTCCGATCTTCTCCAAGAAGTCAGAAACAAAAGAAGAAATAAATTAAGCTGAGTTCCAAGAAGTTTGAAAAGAAAATGAAGTCAATTGTTATACTTTGCTTGGTTCTCAGCTTGGTTGTGGGAAAGTCGACAGCGTACCCAGGCGAATGCTATGTCGGGTGCTTCGGTACATGTCTGTCTAGTGTCTTCGACTGTGCACTTTGCCTTGGAAAATGTATAATAACTGTGGAGTCCTCCCCAATGCAGTTGAAGCACATGGACAATCGTTACTTCTGCAAGCTTGGTTGTTCCACTTCTCTCTGCACCAAGTTCCTCACTAATAAACACCCAGGTCACTCACTATTCTTCAATTTACTTCATCTTATTTCAATTTTTTAATTTTATCTTTCATGCATTCAATTTTCGTTAAATTTTTGTATGATTAACATATCTATGTACGATTTGGATTGATGTTTTCTTTTTTGTTTCGTACGAATGTGACAGATGAGAAGAAAGTGAAAGGCTGTGTGGACTCATGCTCTCAAACATGCACAAACACTATGAATTAATGAGAAAGAACCAGATGAACTGGGATTTAGCTTTAAAATACTATGAATAAATAAATGTCGATATGGGTGAAACAAACCCATTTGACTATAAGCTAATCTCGGATTAAGTTGTGGCATGTATTAAGATGTATGTGTAGTTTAATTTCAAAGTTTCTGCACGCACCCATCAATGTGTAAAACTCTAGGGTTGCTTTATCCTATATCAGCTTGTGTGAGAAATGGCAAGAGTTTCATGTCCATACAATTCGTTGGGTTTTCGTTATATTTCACTTACTAAATTCAGGAAAAAAAAAATCTTCTAAAACCTGATAATTTTTCAACAAAAATCAAGTCTAAACTAATATTTGAAATGTTGACGTCAACAAAAATACCGAAGATTTCAATTTTGTAGAAGTGTTGATGTATAAATATGTTACTGTTAACAAGAATTTCGATAATGATCGTAAAAATCATGGAAATTTATAGAATTTGACTGAATTAATAATATAGATTTTTTCCATGACTTAATTAAATTATAATTAATAATTTTTTATAATTATGTTTATAAACATAAGTAATATTTGTATTCTTACATAATTAAGAAAAATATCAAATTCTTGTATTAACAAAATGTTAGTAACCCACATTTAAAGTAATTTTATAATTTTATTTACTCATAATATAAGAAATTCCAAACTTCATATATGAATAAATAACTATATTTTATAAACATAAGGTAGAAGATATATTAAACACACTCATCCCTACAAAATGATGGTATGTAATTTAAAATAATTTCATAACTTTATTACTCATAATATAAGAAAATTTAAACGTAATATATGAACAAATAACTATATACACCTGAATAATTTTGATTCCATCGGAACGTTATTAAAAAAATCCATATGTAGATGGAAATCTCAAGAAAAAACGTAGAAATATCAGAATTTGAGAAAAATAAAAGTTTGATTAATAAATAAAATTTCAATATTATCATTTTTTATAATCATGTCATGCACATAACTAATATATACAATTTTATATATTTATAGATAACAAAAGGACAATATTATGGCCAAAGTGAGCATAGTGGTAATTGAAATAATCTACCTTCGACCAGAAAATTGTTTTAAATGATCTGAATCTATTCCGATTTTATTTAATTTTTTTAAAAAAATCATGGAAATTGTTTCAATTTTTAAGTGAAACTTTAGAATAAAAATTAATACATCTTAAATTTTGATACTACATTCCATAATTTATATCATCATATCAATATACTTTTGTTAAAAGATATTAATATAAAGTAGAATAAAGCATTTGAAATAGGAAATAATAAAGAGACTTGGATTGTTTCTAAATCTAGCGTGGTTCTTGAAGAAAACCAAATAATCCTTGTCAACTATGGAATCACCAATCAACTTAGCAGTTTAAGTTTTTTTTTTTTTCAAGTACATCAACATTTGGGATTGGAGGGATTCGAACCTCTGACCTCTTGGTCGTAGACACATGCTAATTACCGCTGAGCTAAGCTCGCTTTGGCCGCCTTAGAAGTTTAAGTTCGTGTGATACCGTAAATTAATTACATCAACACTCTTGCTTATTTGTGGGCTTCTTAAATTTGAAGGAGGTCGAACAAAGTTTAACACCAACAAATTAATTTGAAGTTTCCTGTTTGCACTCTAACCCCATATTAAAGAGAAATTATTGGAGGACGTTTCATTGTAGCTCTTTTCCAATAATCGTCCACGTGTTCTTTTTTTTTAAAAAAAAAAAAGAAATTAGGGAAAAATTCATTTTTAACCCTAAACTTTGGGGGTTGTATCAATTTTAACCCTGAACTTTCAATTTCATCAAATTGAACCCTAAACTTAACAAGTTGTATCAATTTTAACCATAAACTTTCAATTTCATTAAATTGAACCTCAAACTTATCAAATCGTATCGATTTTAACCTCCAACTTGCGTAAGTGTTATAATGAATACCTTTGGTTCTTTCCGTTTGAACCACGCCGTACGTAATTGATTATTTCTTTCTTTTTTTTTTTTTCCTGATTCACATTGCATCTGAATTGGTTTTTTATAAATAAAATATTGGAGAAACTTTATTTTAGATGATTTTTTGTTGTTGTTGAGAACTTTAATCGTGAGGGCTTTCGCTGCTATTTAAGATTATGAAAGCAAAGAAACTTTTAGAGTTTTTTATCTTCAAATATTTGCTGGCTTTTTATTGTTGCTAAACATTTTGTGGGATTTTTTTATTCTTTTACGGTTTTTTTTTCTTGCTAATTAGAAGAATGTACAAATGTAGGAAACGAAAATAAAGAAATTTCGAGTTTTTTTATTTCTCATATTTGCTAGATTTTTCTTGTTGCCAATAACTTTGTGATTCTTTTTTTGATAATAATGAGAAGAATAGTCTGGGATATTTTATTTCTTTTGGTTTTTCCAAAAAATTTATTACAAAACACTAACTCAGGTGCAATGTGAATTAAAAAATGGAAAAGGAAATTGTCAATTACATGTTTTAATAGCAATTCAAATGAAAAGTTGACCAAAGGTCTACATTGCAACATTTATACAAGTTTGAGGTTCAAATTGATAAAATTTGTTAAGTTTAGGGTTCAATTTGATGAAATTGAAAGTTTAGGGTTAAAATTGATACAACTTGCTAAGTTCAGGGGTCAAAATTGATTTTTTTCCCAAGAAATTATTGTCTACGTGCTGTCTCCCTTATTTTATTTTTTATTTTCTGCTTTTTTTTCCAATTACCAGATTTTTCTTTCTTTTCTTTAACGCTTCTGATCTTATTTTTCATATATTGTATTAGAGTTGTGTTATATTTATTTCAAAATCTTATTGTGGTTAATTTAACTATCTCTTTTCCACACCTTGACAAAGTGAGCATAGTTTAGCGGTAATTGACATGTACCCTCGAGCATGAGGTCAGAGGTTCAAATCCCCTCACCTCCAAACACTACAAGAAAACAGGTCTATAGTAGCGGTTTATTTAGTCTATAGCAGCGGTTTCTAACCGCTGCAACATCTATTGTAGCGGTTTTTTAAAATGTTGGAATCAAAGATGTAAACCGCTCCAATATGTCCATCTATAGTAGCGATTTTTTTGGTTTATAGCAACAAATATTTTAGTCTATAGCTGCAATTTGTGTGGTTTTGTAACAACAATTGAAGGCTACATATTGCAACAATATTGAAACTGCTGCTAGCAAATGCAACATTTTTATGTATCAATTTTTTTACATATTGCAACAATTCTTTATGCTATATTGCAACGAATCAAACCAACATTTGTAACACTTTTATTAATTATTTTTAATATTTTAATTATTATTTATTGCAATAATTTCTTTATTTTGTAACAATTTTGGTAGATATTTGACACACCTTTATTAATTAATTTTATTTTTTATAATATATTGTAGTACTATTTTAAAAAAAAAAACAATTAATGATATAATTGTTTAATGATGCACAATATATTCTTAAAAAAAAAAAAAAAACATAGCTCTAAATATATATATGTTTCCAAACTATGATAAACTTCAAATACAAAAAGATAATCAAAATAGAAATATTCAAATAAGATATATAATATCTTATAAAAACAATGTACACGGTAAACAAAATATTAACATTTAGATGTTGAGATATTACATTGCTTTACATCTACAAACTGAAATACTAAAATATGCTTGGTTGACTTTATGAACTTGATGCATCATTTCTTGGTGTGTTATCGTGGTGATCCTGAAAATGAATAATGATAAAACAATAATTATTAATAAATTTAATAAGAAAAGACAAGACTTTAATGTATTAAAAAAATTGTATCTGTCTTAGATATCACTTCAAGTGTCTAGTTTGTGTGGAACCATTACTTTTGAGTGCAATTAAAAGATGGTGAAAGTGAATCTTGTTTACCTCCTCGTCTTCTCCGAGTCCTCTTCCTCTTCATCAATATCCTGTAAAGAAATTAAAAGATACCTCAATTTTCTTCCACGAAAGAACCGAGTTTCATTAAATCAACAAAAGAAGACAAGAACGCC
Organism: Luffa aegyptiaca; assembly: GCA_017139565.1. NCBI lineage: Eukaryota > Viridiplantae > Streptophyta > Magnoliopsida > Cucurbitales > Cucurbitaceae > Luffa > Luffa aegyptiaca. The sequence goes on along the minus strand of CM029399.1, from coordinate 2,241,448 downwards.
CCAAAAACAAGAAAAAGAAAATAGAATAGGGAAAAAAAAAACAAAAAATACAGCTTCAAATAGGAACCTAACTATCTATAATTGAAAGATGAACATCCAGAAACAAGGAAGAGGAAGAAATCCAAAGAAGGCATTGAAATTCACAACAATCTGATCTCTAACAAGATCCCCATAAAACATTCCCATTGAATAATTAGAAGCAACTAGAAAAGCATTGCACAAATATGTTTCATTTTGTATAGTTAAAAGCAGCCAAAAAATTAGAAGCCATTTGCGATAGATTAGATGGAACAGAAAAGAACCTGCATTCCCTTCCTTCTGGCACTCTGCCTTCTTCATCTTCTTCTAATAGCTTTGTTCGAAAGTCACCATTTGTTCGCCGTTGGTTTTGTCGTCGAAGTTTGAGTTTAAAATCAGTTAGCTATTCACAAAGAAATGAGGGAAGATCGCAAAAAATGAAAGATTTCTGATCGATTGGTGAAGAATTTGCGTGTAAACAATAAGGAAAGGGGAGAAGAGAAAACAATTTTCTTTCTAGCAGCTCAAGGGGCAGGGGCGTGCAAACGATAAGGAAAAGAATTAGGGTTTTGGAGTGATGCATTAATGGGCTTCTCAATAGAGCGGGCTTTCAAATTTGGATAATTGTAATGGGTGGCAAAATTAGGGTAAATAATGGCAAATTTAGCAATTTTTTAAAATATTTGCAAATATGACAAAAATTTTTAATTAATTTTTCATATCCCCATTTTACCCTTGGATTGCGCACGCATCTTCGTTTTCTTCTTTCCGATCGGCGTGGATTTCTCTCCTCTCTTTTTGATTTTGGTAGGTTTCTATCGATAGAAGTTTTCTATCATTGATAGAATTAACTTTCTATCACTGATAGAATCTATCAGTGATAGAAAAAATGTTCTATCAGTGATAGAAGTCTTCTATCACTGATAGAATTAACTTTCTATCAGTGATAGAAGTTTTCTATCACTGAACTTCTATCAGTGATAGAAAAAATGTTCTATCAGTGATAGAAGTCTTCTATCACTGATAGAATTAACTTTCTATCAGTGATAGAAGTTTTCTATCACTGAACTTCTATCACTGATAGAAAGTTTTTCTATCACTGAACTTCTATCACTGATAGAAAGTTTTTCTATCACTGATAGAATCTATCAGTGATAGAAACACTTTCTATCACTGATAGAAAAACTTTCTATCAGTGATAGAAAGTGTTTCTATCAGTGATAGAAAACTTTCTATCAGTCTCCGAGAAAACCGGTGAGGGGAGGAGTCGGATTTCGCAGGGACGCCGGATCGAAGGAACAGTCGGAGAAAAAAATTTCCACTTTGTTTTTCAAATACCCACAACTTAAAATTTAAAATCTCTTTCGATTCTGGCACTGATTTGACCATTTGGGTTTCATGGGAAATTATGTTGCTTTCCACTTCAATCTGCGGCAAAGGCTTGAGCTCTTCGACGACGAGGGTGGTTTTTCCGAGCGGCGAAATCCGACAGTTTAGCGAATCGGTCAAGGCGGCGGAGTTGATGTTCGAGATGCCGAATTTCTTCGTCGTGAATTCTCAGTCGGTTCATGTTGGCCGGAGATTTTCGGCTCTGATGGCGGATGAGGATCTCGAGATTTGTAATCTGTACGTCATGTTTCCAATGAAGAAGGTGAATTCGGTGGTGTCGGTGGCGGATATGGGTGCGTTGTTCCTCGCCGCCGAGAGGGTGTCCGGCGGGAAGAAGCGGCGGATCATTGGCGGCGGGGAATCTACTGTTTGTGTTTGGCCGGAGGTGGAAACAGAGGTTTAGGAAGGAAGTGTATTTTAGTAAATGCACGTTTCATATCTTCAATTTTTGCTATTTTTGCAAATTCTTTTGTGGGTTGTCATATTTGCAATTAGTTTGGCCCAGTTTGCCATCCTTGCAACCGGCCCTTCAAATTTTTAGGCGGTAACAAATTTTCTTTTTTTTAACCTTTACCACTTTCTTTTCCTTTTCATTTTTAAGCCTATTTTTTAAAATGATATATTGGAAAGCTATAAAATGCCATAATTCTGGTAGTATTTAAACATTTTTGTATTACTTAAAAAAAATGTATATAACCAATTAAACAAAATTATATACAATCTAAACAAATTCAAAAATAAATCTACAACTATATAATAATTATTTGAATTAGATAGCAAGTCACTCACTTTTAAATCTTATTTTTCATCTTGGACTTTCACAATTATTTTGTTTTAATCTCTCAACGTTCAGCTTCATTTAATAACTATTTTGTTTTTTAAAATTAAACTTACAAACACTACTTTCACATCTGAGTTTCTTCTCAAGTTCTCAAAAACAAAAAACCAAATAGTTATCAAATAAATCCTCAAATATTCTACAACAATTTTTAAAAATATTGCACTTAACACCATTGCAATTGTATAAAAACTTGTAATAATTAGAAAACTGTTACAAATAAACTCTTGTATGACACAAAGTTTGCAACGATTTTTTTTTTCAAATATTGCTATAAAACCATTGCAAATTAAAATATATACTTGCAACACATCAAAAAATTGTTACAAACTAACTGCTGCAACATACATTATCACAACATTTTTTTAATACGTTGCTACTAAACTGCTGCAGTTTCATTAAACCCACTACGACAATGTTTTAAATGCTGCAATGTAATCATGGCAATCGATTCTATTGCAACAGTAACTAAAAGTGTTGCAACTTAAGTGTTGCAATAGACATATTTGTAACAATTTGTAAATCTGTCGTTAATGAACTGCTACAATTGAATTATATCACAACATTTTACAAAATGTTGTGAACAAACTGCTGCAATACGTATAAATAGCAGCGGTTTGGTTATGTGTTGCTAGAAACTGTTGCAATTTTATAAACCTTTTCAACATTTGTCAAACCGCTGCAAAAAACTGTTGCAATAGACCTGTTTTCTTGTAGTGAAATGTTGTTGAACTCAAAAAAAAAAAAAAACATCTCTTCCACCTTTTCAAAATTTAGTAATAAAATCAATCACAAATACTTTCGGATAATACTATAAAGATAAAAATTTCTCTGAGATTTTTTCCCTTTACACTTTTTTGTATCTATTGAAGTCTCTGCTTCAACTAATAATGTTTCATTGTAAATGTGTTTGGTTTTATCACTTAATAATGTAAACAGAAAAATTATAAGTGAATTATAGATAGATGATCCTAATATTAATATATTGTGTTTTTTTTTTTTTTTTGGTACTTTTGTTGTTTTTAGTTTAAGTAGAAAACCAAATCAGATTATTCAACTTTTTTTTTAATTTATATGTAAACTTGTAGCATGATAATTGAAAATTAAAAAAGAAAAATAAAGAGTTTCTAAATTTGATTAAGCACTTTTATGTTAGTTCCAAACTTGATGGTTTCAAATAGGAAGTCATGTTCTTGGTCACATGTCCAAAACATCTCCAAACATATAGTTTAAATAGAACAAAATATGAATAATGTTTAGTAAATCGGCACATTTGTTATATCTCATTCTTAGAATTACAAGAAACATATAAATGTAATACTAAAAAAATCAAATTAATTAAACTTAGTTTTTTTTTTTTTTTTTTGAGAAAGTAATTAATTAAACTTAGTTGATGCATCTGATCCCATTTTCTCCATTTTATGTACACCCTTCAAAATGTAGCATGATAATTAAAAATTAATTAAAGCAAAACGAAAAGACATAACTAAAACTTAGTGCACGCGAACTAAGAATTCCAAGTAATGGACCATTTAGTGGAGAGGGTTAGTGATATATATTCTTTTATTTTCTTTTCTTTTTTTTTTTTTTTTTTTTGAGTACATCAACTTTTGGGGTGCGGAGATCCGAACTTCTGATCTCTTAGTCGAGAGTACATGTCAATTACTGCTGAGCAAAGAGAGCTTAGCTGGGTTAGTGATATATATTATTCACAAAAACCAAAACAATCATTTTAATCCATTGTTACACTTCCAAGTTGGAGGGGCACCATGGTGTTAAATATAAGAATTAAATTACAAATGGCTAACAATTTAAAGGATAATAACATTTCAATTGTAATATTCTAAATCCAAATTTTGAATCTAACTCCAACATCTATTGACTTACTATTCCCGTGCATCCCTTGAATAGAAGTCCTTTTAAACTTTCTTTGTTTGTACTCACCCATGACTCTTAAGAAAAATCTTTAAAAAGTTACCGAAAACACACCTAGTTTTAAAGTTCTTAATGAATGACAAGAACATACTTAATTAAGGTAGTTATTACTACTAATTTAAGCATAACTCATCTAATCAAGGTATCATATATCTATGGTCCTATCCTAAATGATAAATATTCAAATTTTCATCTTTACATTTAGTGAACTAAAAAAGAATTGAGGTGATTATAATTTACGGGTCCAGGATTTAATAATTTTCTACCCACTTCTAATGTTGTGTGTTGTTCCACTAGCCATGTGCTTATTTAAGAACTCTGTCCCTCAAGAACTCAAAACACACAAAGCTGAGTTCCAACAAGTTTGAAAAAAAGAAAATGAAGTCAATTGTATTTTGGTTGGTTGTGATGTTAGCTGTGGGAAAATCCACAGCCTTCCCTGGGGAATGCCTTCTTGGGTGTGTAATACCCTGCGATGTTGATGAAATCGACTGTGCAAATTGCATTGAAGATTGTGTTATTTCGGACTCATCCCTAATGGATTTGAAGCACATGGATACTCGTTACTTCTGCAGCCTTGGCTGTGCCAATTCCCTTTGCACCAAGTTCCTCACCAACAATCATCCAGGTCACTCTTGTTTTTTTTATATGCTACATATATATATATGTTTAATGCTTTCTAATCTTTTTAGTTAGATCTCAATTCAGTTATTAATCTTGTTAAATTCTTGATTTTATCAATGGTGTATCAGAAGTATTTTTATAATTAATTCCAACTCCCATGAGAAATTTCTGAAAATTAATTTGCAACAAAAAGCTATGGTACGCATAGTTAAATTATTGTTTTATTAACATATCTAGAGTAGTACCATGGACAGGTTGGATTATATTTCATGTGTTTATAAATAATATTTTCTCACATATTTAAATATGTTAATAAAATAACAATTTGATGATATATTAACTTTTTGTTCATAAATTTAACACTTTTATTGACTTAATTAATTCATTGTAAATTGTGAAGAATTTTAAAAAACTAAGAACTAAAATGAGAATTAAGCCAAAAGATTAAGGATTAGTTATATTAATTTAGACCCTATTTTATATGTTTTTTAGTCTTCTCTCTTCTTTTATTCTAGCTTTGTTTAATCATCACTCTCTTTAGTTTTGACGGTCGATGTTCTCCTTTTGTTTTTCTGGATGTGCAGATGAGAAGAAAGTGAAAAGTTGTCTGGCTTCGTGTTCTCACACATGCACAAACACTATAAATAAATGATAGAGAATGGAACACACGTTGGGATTTGGCTTTAAGAAATAATGAATAAATAAATGTCAAATGTGAAATACAACCATTTGGCTGCAAGCTAATCCCGCCTTAAGTTAAGACATGTATTAAAAAATATATGTAGTTTCAAAGTTTCTACAAGCAATCATCAATATGTAAAATACTACCAAGGTTAGTGCTTTGTCGTAGATGATGCTAGTGAGAAATGTAAGATTTTCATGGCGATGCATGCATTGTGTTTGGTTTATGTTATATTCACCCATTAATTTCAACCAAAAAAATAAAAAATAAAAAATCTTTCACAAACCACTAAATTTCAACCGAGAAAATCAATCCAAGCCAAATATTTGAAATGTTGATGCTATAAAAAATGTAGAGATTCCAATTTTACAAAAATGTTGATAAAAATGTTATTGTTGATTGAAATTTAAAAAATAATCATGAAAGTTATAGATACTTGTAGAAATTAAATGAATTAATTATTGAGATTTTAACTATGGCTTAAGATAAGGCATGTGCTTTATCTTTTTATTTATTTATATATATATTTGTATTTATTTATAAACATACATAAGTAATATTTGTGTAGTTATTACAAAATTAAGAAAGATATTGAGCACTGATATGCAACAAAATGATTGTAAGCAATTAATTAATTTTATAATATTATTGATCATATTATATAAGAAATTTTAGAACGAATAAGGAAAAAAATTATATTCCTAAGGTTCCGTTTGATAACCATTTCGTTTTTAGTTTTTGAAAATTAAGCCTATAAACACTACTTTTATCTACATGTTTCTTCATTTTGTTATCTATGTCATTTCCTTGTTTTCAAAGACCAAGTCAAATTTTGAAAACTAAAAAAAGTAGTTTTCAAAAACTTGTTTTTGTTTTTAGAATTTGACTAGAAATTCAAATGTGTCCTTAATAAAGATGAAAACTATTGTAAGAAAATTAGGAGGAAACAAGCATAATTTTCAAAAACCAAATGATTATCAAACGGGGCGTAAGTAATTCGATTTTGTAGAGATGCAGATGTCGATAAAAATATCCACGTAGAATGTAGATGAAAATCTCAAACAAAAAAAAGCATAGAAATTATAGAATTTGAAAAAAAAAATGGTTTTTTTTTTCTTTTTGGAATTAAGAAATGAAATTTCAACAATTTTAGAATAGGATAATGTCTTTGAGTGAGACAGGGAATTAATGATTTGGAGAGAAATAATGTATTAGAATGGTCTAAAGATATGCTTTCCTTAAAAAGTTAAAAGGGAAAAAAAAAACTAAAGATGCCTGGTTGAATGATAAATTATAGGAAAAAAAATATCAAGTTTACTCCTAAACTTTGGAGAAGTGTATCAACTTTCCCTCTAAATTTTCAATTTCATCAAATTGTACCTCTGGACATAAGTGTCACAATTTTTACTTTAGGTTCAATTTTTCTTAATTTTTATCCACTAATTCTTTTTAAAAACAAGTCAAAGATCTATCAAAATTTCTATCAAATTAAGTCTGACCAATGGACAAGAGATCGATTATTGAATAACTTTTCTCAAAACACATAAATTTCAACAAAAAAGTAGCCCTTAATGTTGTTCTTCTAAGTCACATCAATTTTCTATAAGAGATGTTTTATAATTCATTAATTACACATTGTAAAAAAAAATCATTAAATACACGTTATTCAAGTGTAATGTAGTTATTGTGCAACATTTATCAAAGTTTTTTTTTTTTTTTTACAACACGTTGGGTGGGAGATTTGAACCGTAACTAATATAATGTTATTATATAATTGAGTTCAAAGGTATTAATAAAGTAGAATAAGGAATTTGAAAAAATGAGAATAAAAAAGGAAGAAAAAGGGAAAGGGAAATAGTGATAATAATTGTGACGCCCGAGATTAGGAGGGGTACATGAATGAACCAAGATCACATTCTGAATGAGAGGGATCCTGAGGACATGAAAGTATGGTCAAGATAAGCTAAAAAGCATTGATAGATACTACCTATACCAACAAGGTGCACCTTCTTTTTTGGTGGCTCAATCATAGGAACTTTGAAGTTAAGCGTGCTTGACGTCTTCAATCTTAGAAGTAGTATCAAACTAATATGGTGGCGTGGCCAGGTCGTAGGGGAATGCCGGGGACCTCCTAGGAATTTTCCTAGGAAGCATGTGAGTGAGGACAAAGCATGCTAAAAGGAACTAGTATCAGACTAGTATGGTGGCGTGGCCAGGTCGCAGGGAATGTCGAGGTCGTTAGGTGCCGAATCCGGATTCTGAATCCTGGACCTGTGCGTTACAAAAATGGATGAAAATAACTTCTCCTATATTTAAAACAAAAAAGGTAAAAGGGGAATTGAACAAATTTTTAGTTGAACTAGATTATGTTTCTTATTTTTCAAATTTACTAATCAAATAGATTTAGTAAATATCTTTTCAGTTGATTTTTTTTTTTTTCCAAAAATTCTAAATGTTTTTATGTTGTTTTGAGGGTACAATTTTCTATTAGTAAATATCTTTTCCGTTGATTTGTTTTTGCGAAAATTCTAAAAACAATATTTTTATGTTGTTTTGAGGTACATTTTTATGTTATCATCTTTTTCAGATATGTTGAATTTGAAAATTGAATGAGTAAAATGACTAAGAAAAACAACGTTCACGAATGTACTTTATAAACTTTCATTACTTTAAAAAACTAAAAAATACATAATATAATATATAAATTTATAACATAAAATATGTAAATCAATTAATTAATAATATTTAACCTAAATATTTAGTTGGTAAATTATAAGTAAGTTTTATTATGGATTCTTTTTAGTACAACAAAGGTGTGATTTGTGGGTTTGAAATCTTCCACATCAAGGAAGTAAATGCTTTCCCTAAGCTATCCTCAAGTTGGCAGTCTGTTATAGTTATTAAATATATTACTAATCGTACTTTATACATCTTTTTAAATTAAGATCTTAACTTTTAAATTTATTACATAAAATACAAACTCTATTTATTTATTTATTTATTTTTTTTTTTTGTGGGACTTTTGTTGCCTTTCGTTTAAGTACAAAAACAAACTTATTAAAAAAGATAGATCCATCCGGTTCAATTTCCTCAAACTTAAGTATGCCTTTAAAATGTAGAACCAAAATTGGAAATTAAAAAGAAGACATGTTTTAAAATTTGAATACCTTCATGTTAGTTCCAAATGGGATGGTTTCAAGTAGCTAGGAAGACGAAGCATTTCCATAAACATATATGATATAGTCCAAATAAATTTAAAAAAAAATGTTTGATTTTCTCAATTTTATGTACACCATTGAAAATGTAAGATGACAATTAGAAATTAATTAAAACAAAATGAAAAGACACAACTAAAACTTAGTGGATACAAACTATGGAATCCAAGTACTAAACCATTATTGTAGCATAGAGTATTAGTGATATGTTTACTAAAACCAAAACAATCATTTTAATCAATTTTTATAATTCAAGTTGTATGAGCACTTGGTGTAAAATGTAAAAATTAATTGTTCACTAAAACCAAAACCATAATTATATCCATTTATAATTCAAGTTGCAAGAGCACTTGGTGTCAAAGGTAAGAATTTAGGCCCCGTTTGATAACCATTTGGTATTTGGTATTTGGTTTTTGGTTTTTGAAAATTAAGCTTATACACATCTATTTTCACTTATAAGTTTCTTTGTTTTAGTATCAATCTTCTTCCTTGTTTTCAAAAACCAAGTCCAATTTTGAAAACAAAAAAAAAGTAGTTTTCAAAAACTTGTTTTTGTTTTTAGAATTTGGCTAGGAATTCAAATGAATTCTTAACAAGGATGAATGTCATGGTAGGGACTTTAGGAGAAAACAAGCATAATTTTCAAAAACCAAAAACAAAAAACCAAATGGTTATCAAACGAGGCCTTAATTAACCATTTAAAAGATAATAATATTTAAATCATTTTTAACATGTTTTGTCCACACTCACACACGTACGATTCTTATGAAAATTCTTTAAAATCTTACTCGATGACATTTATAAATTTTTTTGTCAATCAAAACACATGTTACTTAAGAAATTAAAGTAAGAATTCTCAATGAACGTGCCATTAAGATAGTATATATCCTTTATTAAGGTAGTTGATGTCAATTTGAGCGTAACTCAACTGGTCAAGATACGTCACACATTTATGCGGAAATATATTCAAATCTAATCTTTATATTTATCCAACCAAAAAAACAAGTAAATAAAGAAATTAAGGTGGTTGTTTGCATATGAGTCAAGGGTTTAATACTTTTTTCCCCACTTGAAATGTTGTTCCCCTAGGAGGAAGTGCTTATTTAAGGACGTAATTATGTCCGATCTTCTCCAAGAAGTCAGAAACAAAAGAAGAAATAAATTAAGCTGAGTTCCAAGAAGTTTGAAAAGAAAATGAAGTCAATTGTTATACTTTGCTTGGTTCTCAGCTTGGTTGTGGGAAAGTCCACAGCGTACCCAGGTGAATGCTATGTCGGGTGCTTCGGTACATGCCTGTCTAGTGTCTTCGACTGTGCACTTTGCCTTGGAAAATGTATAATAACTGTCGAGTCCTCTCCGATGCAGTTGAAGCACATGGACAATCGTTACTTCTGCAAGCTTGGCTGTTCCACTTCTCTCTGCACCAAGTTCCTCACCAACAAACACCCAGGTCACTCTCTTCAATTTACTTTCTCATCTTTTAAAAGAACTTTATTTTCAAAAGAGGATGTATTATTAAATTATTCTTCCATTAACATATTCGGGTTCTCAAGTTTTGATTGATGTTTTCCTTTTTATTTCATATGAACGTGGCAGATGAAAAGAAAGTGAAAGGCTGTGTGGACTCCTGCTCTCAAACATGCACAAACACTATGAATTAATGAGAGGAGACAAGATGATCTGGGATTTAGCTTTAAAATACTATGAATAAATAAATGTCGATATGGGTGAAACAAACCCATTTGACTATAAGCTAATCTCGGATTAAGTTGTGGCATGTATTAAGATGTATGTGTAGTTTAATTTCAAAGTTTCTGCACATACACCCATGTGTAAAACTCTAGGGTTGCTTTATCCTGTCAGCTTGTCACTTGTGTGAGAAATGACAAGAGTTCCATGTGTCCATACATTATGTTGGGTTTTTTTTTTTTTTTTTTTGGCAAAGACATTATGTGTTGGGTTTTTGTTATATTAATTCACTTACTAATTTAAAAAAAAATGAAAAAGAAAAAATGAAAATGTAAAAGAGAAAAGAAAGGGGAGGAAAATCTTCTTAAACCAACTAATAATTTCAACAAAAATCAAGCCCAAGCTAATGTTTAAAATATCGATGTCAACAAAAATATCGAGACTCCAATTTTGCAAAATTGTTGATGGAACAAGTTTGAGAATAATCATGAAAATCATGAAAACTTGTAAAATTTGACTAAATTAGGTCCCGTTTGATAACCATTTGGTTTTTGGTTTTTGGTTTTTGAAAATTAAGCTGGTTTTCTATCAATTTCCTTACCATGGTTTTTATGTTTGTGAATGACACATTTGAATTTCTAGCCAAATTCCAAAAACAAAAACAAGTTTTTGAAAACTACTTTTTTTAGTTTTCAAAATTTGACTTGGTTTTTGAAAACATGGGAAGAAGGTATATAACAAAACCAAGAAACTTAGTGGTGGATGTAGTGTTTTTAAGCTTAATTTTCAAAAACCAAATAGTTATCAAACGGAGTCTTAATGATTGAGATTTTAATCGTGACTTAATTAGATGATAATTTATAATTTTTAAATAATTATGTTCGTGAACCTCTACCATGAAAATTGTGACACAAGTCCACATGGTCAAGAATGCCGATAATAGGATAGAAAGATGTTGTCAATACTTATGACATGTTACAACAAGTATTTTTAGTTCAATTATTTTGTTATAAATCATTTTAATGTTTTGTTTAATACTTCTAAAATTGATTTTAATTTTATTGAAAGTGTTTTTGAATGATTGATGTTTGTTTTTTACTTCTAAAATTGATTTTAATTTTATTGAAAGTGTTTTTGAATGATTAAATGTTGCTTTTAAAAGCGATTTTAGAATCAAATTGTTAAAAATAACATTTTTTTTAATGAAAAAAAGTTAAGACAGTGATAGGAAAAAAATTGGAGAAAAAATTTAAAGAGAAAATTAAATAGTTGGACAAAAGTTGTAAAGAGAGAAAAAGCATATATAGAAAGAGAGAGATCAAAAAAAGTTTAGATAGAGATAAAAAAAAAATTAGGAAGAGAAAACTTGAGAGAGAGAGCTTCAAAGATAAATAAAGTTAGAGAGAATAAAAATTAGAGAGGAAAAAATTGGAGGAAAAAAAAGTTAGAAAAAGAGGTAAAAAATTAGTGAGAAAAAAATGGTAGAGAGATACAAACATTACCCAAATATATTACTTGCTAAAATAATACGAAGACACTTCATAATTTAAAATAATAATCATTTTAAAAATAAATTCTCGATTATATTACTTGGCAAAAATCGGTTAAAAATCTTTTCCCAAGTGATTGACCAGAAATCACTTATTCACGGTCGTCAAACATTACCCTTTTGAAATAGAAGTAGTTTTAGAGATGACAATAGTTATTTTGGTCATGCCAAAAATACTTCCAAACGTGCTCTATATCAACTTTCGAGTAGGAATCATTTTTTGAACACAAATGTTTTCATATGTAATTTTCAAAATGTTTTCAACTTTTTTGGTTCCTTATACCAACAAAATAAAGTTTTATTACTTTTCTTATCCTATTTTATTGGGCAAATTGCACCAACTTGAAGTCTATTAAGAACCCGACAACCTGAAAAACTCAAGCAACATAACCCAAATCACAAGTTGGGTTGAGTTTGTTAAAATTTCAGTTTGGGTTTTTTTTTAAAAAAAAAATGACTAGTTCAATTATGTTCATATATATATATATATATATAGACATGGTGGTATTCCCCATAAATAGTTCACCTACATCTACAATTCCTTATGAATACCTTACCAAGCATAATCATTCTTTACCAAGGTTTTCAAGACCAACTTCACTAACAAGACCGTCTTAAAGGTGCCAAAGCTTTGTTGTTTCACTACAACAAAAAGCATTTTTAATAGCATTTTAGGATAGCTTTTTATATAAACAGCTATGAAAAAGAAGGGAAAAAAAGCGGCAAATTAGAAAAACGAAAAAAATAAGCGCGCAACATTTAAAAAAAACCCTCAGGCCCTTTTTCTCTCTTGCGTGCTTCTCTCCCTTTCCTCTCCATCCCTCTCTCGTCTTCTCCCAGATTCGCCGCACCAGCACCACGCCGCCGCCGAAGATCGCTTCCAACTGCTTCCGTGCCTCAGCCACCCTCACACGCCGCGAGAAACGCCAACGCCGCCGTCCTGTCTCAGTGAGTTCTCTCTCTCGTTTCGATCTCTCCTTTAGATCGACTGACAGAGGTAAATGAATAGAAAGTCTTCGCAGATATTTTTTGCATTTTCGCAGTGGTGAGTGAAAGCTTATTGCACACTATGATTCTCAAAGTCGGTTTTGCCGTCAGTTTTTTCAATTTCACTCTCTCTTCTTGTTTCTTTTCTACAGAGACTAAGGTGAGCCAGCAATATCTTTGATATTTGGGTAAATGATGAGGTATAGTTCCTTCTTTTTTTCTTTACTCAGAGTGTGTTTGCCTTCTGCGTTTCTTCATTCGAATTTTATTTCTATGTATTCGTTTGTATTATTGGCAGGGTGTTTGAGAATGGGTAAAGTCAAGTTGAGCGGTGTGGACGACGACGCTATGGAGATGAACTTAGACATGGATGTAGATGATAGAAAAAAGAGGAAGAAAACAAAGAAAGAGGCCGTGGACATAGAGACGAAAGATATTCACCACGTAGAGGAAGATGGATCGCACGGGCTTATCCCAAAAATGGTGCTTAGTGTTTTTCTTGTTGAAGCTGTTGATTCCACTCACCAGATTATCGTCGCGCTCCTTCACAAATGCAGTTACAAAGGTCTTATTCTTTTTTCCTTCTTTCCCAACCCCGTTTATTCGTTCTAATCTGCTGCCTTTGGACGTTACTGTGTGTTAAACTCCTGCTGAGTTATTTTGCCTACAATTCTATCAAAACGATGTTTCTTACATCTAGAGTGCTTCATCTCTTTGTTTGGAGATTACAGTCTTCAACGTTTAATGTTGTTCTATTTGGTGAATGAACTTCCACACGATATTGATGTATTAAAAGGAAAGTGAACATCGTATAAGAGAGTTACTAAGATTGAAGTCTTTAGCCTATGAAGTGAGTTTGTGGTTTAACAATACCCTAGTAGCATTCCATATGCTTCCTTTCTTAAAATGAATACATTACTTAACAACCTTTTTTATTTTATCTAACATAAAACTTATCCTAGTAAATACTTATAAATCTACATAAATGAAACTGAGGAAGCTCTGTTTCTAAACCTGGTGCAATGTTAGTTGCCGATATTGAAGTATTAGATAAATTACTTGTAGGACAGGGTTGGGGTCTTACTTATTTAGATGACCATCTTTACCACAGAAAATTAGGACTACGAGAGTTTAGATTCACAAAAAAGTTAGAGAAGACCCTAAATAGTTATAACAAAGCACTGGGTACTTCTTGATTTTCATCCTTACTCTGCATTTTTTACTGGGCATTTTGCTATTGAGGGTTTTATTTGTGTCTGAACTTATTTTTTCTTGGGTATGAATAGGTGTATATGTGTGCTGCTGATCGAGTGTTGCTTTTGGGGACAATATTGTTATTGGAGCGTAAGAGATTCTTTTTCCTTTATTTTTTTCCCACTAATATTCCTTAGTTAACTCTTTGTTGTATTTGATAATCTTTAGCTAGTTGTCAGGCTTATAATTTGATAAGGTCAGGTTTATGCTTTGTTTTTCTATTTATACTATTTTTCTCTCTCAAAATTCTGGAAAATTTTCTCTACTATTTGGCATCTGCAGTTTTCAATTCTGCTTCTAGTTTGTGGTTTGTTAGGAGTAGTGTTACACATCTAAAATATTAACTATAATCTATTGTAACGAATGGTTTCAATTTGTTGAAGTTTAACGTTTGGTTCTTATATGTGATGTCAATTCTTTGCTAGTTTGATTTTGTGATCATTATTGTGAGTTTGTGGTTTCAATTGTCTGTGATGTAATTTTTGCCTAGTTTTACCAAACCTATTCTTAATACAAATACAAATACAAATTTATTTCATGACTCTCACTAGTAGTTTATCTATCTAAACCCATAATAACAGTAATCCAATTGTATCTTATCTGTGCTATTCAAATTGTGTGGTTAGTTTCAATAGAAAATAGACTAAGAAGAGGGTCATAGAAAAAGAAAAAAAAAAAAAAAAACTCAATTGTTGTTTTCTTGTTGGCATTTGGACCTGACTTCTTCCTTTTTAATTTTTCTCTTATCTCAATGTAGCTCTATGATTTTGTAAACTACTGACAAACTAACTGCAATATGTTCATAACATATTCAATTAGCCATTCTTTATTGCATTAAGAAAGCACATATTAGCTTTCCAGAGCTAGCATCAGTTAATTTATATTTCAATTAGGCATTTTTATACTTGTTCTTGATGATTGGATTACTGGTTACTAGCCTACACCATAAGATACCACAAAATGAGATATATGGAAGTGAAATGGTTGCATTTAATTCAAATTTGGAAGCTCAGAGAATCTGAAAACGGGGGGGGGGGGTGATTAAACTTTTTATTTTATTTTATTATTTGATTATTGCATTACTTTTCATCCATTTTCAACCTTTTGAATTTAGCTCATTATGTTTATCTACATGAACTGGAGTTGCTGTACTCTACAGGTGTTGAACTGGCGTTTGAAGAATAACAACATAACATTCATGTTCTTTTGAGTTCCATGTGTCTGGTTGTATTGTTATATATTATAGACAACATTGCAAAGTGTAAATGCTTGTAGTATTCTTTTGTTCAGGTATAGGAAAAACATCTTCTGCTCGTGTAATTGCAAATCAAGCGGTAAGTTACTATATGCTTATTGTTATTGGTACTCGTGATTGATCTTATATGAAATCTGACCCAAAGAAGGTTGAAAATGGAGAATACTTGTTAAATTTGTTATCTTTGTTGGTGGCTTTGAGCTTGAGATTCTTTATCCTTCTAACTAAGTTAAGTATCATACATGGAAAAAAAATTCTAACGATAATAGTTGTGTTCTTCTACTTCTTTGTTTTTATAATAATTAATTCACTTTTTGACGACTTAACATTTTACTTCCTTCAAAACTTGATTTTCTCTCTTGGGTCTAAATCATGATGGTCATCAATATATTGCCACAAGTTCTTGCGCTTAGTAGGAGATGTTTTCTACAAATTCTTTAGCAAGCTTTTACTTTGACCTTGCATCTTTGCATTTGACAGAAAGCTTACCATTTGAAAGTCATAAATTCTTAGGATAGTTAAGTATTTTCTGCCACCTTTGACTATTGGATAGAGACTTCAAAATAAAGACTCCAACTCATTTTCATTCATGAAAACTCACAATTTTACTTATTGTGTATCTCTCTTTGTTACTCGAAGGCTCAATTAGTGAAGATCAAAATCAACTCTCTTTGGTCGATGTTATCTTGACGTCTTTGAGGAGATTCTAAGCTCTGTTTCACGTGTCAGGTGAGAAGTTTGCTCTATTTTTGGTGGTTGGGTTTTAATCTTGGCTTTTTCTAGTTCAATGTTTTGTTGGGTGGTTGTTTTATTAGCTTAATTTTGAGATTTTTTGTTTGGGAGTTTCTAAGTGGTTGTTTTTGCCATCGAATGGAGCTCATGGTGAGACTTGAACCTTGGCCTTTTATCCTCTATAAAATTTGGTCAATGTATGAGTTTTCTTTGGTTAGAAAGCTTGCTAATGGTTGTGTTCTGAATCCATCTTAGAATGGCAATTTATTGGTTTTTGTTTATTGACTTGAATTTCTATACCATGTTAGAATGGTGATTTATGAGTTGTGTTCTGAATCCATGTTAGTTGTGTTTTGAAGAATAAGGTAGGTTTGTGCATTTCAAGGGAGAAAATGCTAGAATAACTCCTGCATGACTACATTTTGAACGAGGAGAACATAGACAGTATGTTAATCATGATTAGAGAGGCTAATCTTTGATTGTTCTTGTTTAGACTTAGGATGTCAGATGCTTGATTAGGACATGTGTACATTTTTTTTTGGAGTGTTTTCTCTTGCATTCTTGAGGTATTTGAAGCTGGAAATTCCAAACTAGGATACTTTAAATTTAAGTTTTGTCAGCTTTGGAGGGAGGGGGGATGGGGCAGTTATCACAATATAAAGATACTTGAATTTTTGTGATTGTTTATGTTAATTTGGATCACGGGTATAGTTTCACATCAACAAATCTTCTAGCTAATATATTTCTAAGTAGAGAATTCAAACGATCTTTTTTCCTCTTAATTGCTTTTGGTTTATGAGCTTGGAGTTGTAGGTGAATTCTTTATACTTGGTTTTGTTTCTACCGTTTTATGGTTAGTTTCATGTGTCATGGGGGTTGAAGCTTAGGGTAAGCAATATGTTTGATTGATTCTATTTTCTTTTTCTTTTTGTACTATAATGATTGGTGTCATTTCTACCTTGTTTCAAAACGACACAAAAGATAATACTCTTTGTTGAATTGGATGGTTTCAAAAAGACAAAAGATATTACACTTAAATCTTGGTTTTTTGAGTTTAAATATTTGGTTGGTTTTTGGTTTGGAAGTTTCTAAGGGGTTGTTTTTTCCATTGAATGGAGCTCATGATGACACTTAAATCTTGGCTTTTTGAGTTTAAATATTTGGTTGGACTACCGTTTTTCTAGCTCAATTTTGAGCATTTTGGTTGGTTTTTTTGTTTGGAAGTTTCCAAGTAGTTTTTTTCAATGGAACTCATGGTGAGACTTGAATCGTGGGCTTTTGAGTTTTTATTTTTTTAGTTTCTTGTGTAATTTTCTATATCTAGAGTTATTTAGTTCATCTCAACTCTAGTTTTTATAGATTATGTTCTATAGGTTTGTTGGGTGTATGTATAACACTATCATGCTACCTTTTATTTTATTTGCAACCTACCAACCTTTAAATGAATGTCATTATATGTTTGTAGACTGAAAGTATTTAAAAATCATATGTATCATGAAAGGACCAAATATATTGATGTGTGATTGCATTTTGTTAGAGATTCATTACGATCTATTTGGCCTT
The DNA here is from genome assembly GCA_017139565.1 of Luffa aegyptiaca. Lineage (NCBI taxonomy): Eukaryota > Viridiplantae > Streptophyta > Magnoliopsida > Cucurbitales > Cucurbitaceae > Luffa > Luffa aegyptiaca. The sequence goes on along the minus strand of CM029399.1, from coordinate 2,223,718 downwards.
TGAAGTTTACGCTCCACTTATCTAGTCAAATTTTGAGAGTACAATTAATGCATTTTTATGTTCATATTTTCTTATTATTTAACACTTTTTCACTTCTTCTAATTTTAGGGTAATACAAGTGAACAACATTCTAATGAAATGAATGAACTTATGGAGTCTACTCAGAAATGACGACATACATCGAAGCTTGTGACCACAAGATGTCAGAGTTTGGGTAGACTTGCCAAAGTATATCAATGGGGAATGTCTTGGCCACAAACAGTAGCTTGAGTTATTTTGATTTTGGATAGGAACATGTTTTGTAATGAATGAATAATAAATTAATGTGAATCTTGTATGAATGTTTGCTTAAATAAAGACACATTTTAATTGTATCCATTCGTTGTGATCATTTAATTATTATTTTACTTCTAATTTGACATAAGGTATGAAACGTGAATAATATTATTATGAACATATCCTGAAAGCTACAAAAGATACAATAATAGCATTCATTCATGTCCTAAATAGAAAAAAAGTTGACCATTTAAAAGCTTATTATAACTTTAATTTAAAGTTATAAATAAATATTTATAGCTGTAAATAAATGCTATCATTGACAAACAATAACTTTTTATTTTTCGCTATAGAAAGATTTTTATAGCTTTTAAAAAACGCTATCATATGCTTTAAGAAGAAGAAATTATGTTATGGAAAGACTTCTATTATAGCATTTTGATGACGTTAATAAAACACTATAAAAAGTCAACTTTTTATAGCTTCTATAAAAACGCTGTAAAAAGTCCAGACTTTTTTATAGCATGGGCTGTCATGACTTTGCGAAAACGCTATAAAAGGTCTATCATAGCATTTTTTCGAAGCTATCATAGGCTTTTTTTCCTGTAGTGTTTGTTGGTCTTTTAAGTGAGCTTATTGATGGTAATTCCAACCATATACCAGACTATTCTCTAGTTTTCCCCTTGCTTTAACCATTTTCCCTTTTACAATCTTCATGATTCCATTCTCAAACTTGCACATGTAAGTCGGGACATGTAGTCTATTCTACCAAATACTTTAAAGGAAAGAAGGTTCCTCTTCAAATCAGGGACATATCTTACAAGCACACGGATTCGACCATCAAATATCTTTATTAGTTGCACTAATATATCTAATATCCTTCACAATTCACTCATGATGTGATTGGCTAGCTAGAGTACCTTCACCTTCAATTTCATTAATTTTTTGGAACCAATAATAGTTGTTTGTTGTTGTATGAAATGTGAATACACCTAGAATCAAGAATCCATTTAATTAATGTTAAAGTTGTCATCATAAATTGTTAAAACCTCTATCGTTTCAAAGTTTTCTATTACATTCATAGCGTGCAGTCTTCAAATCCTTTTAGCATACCATTTTTCTCTTATTTTTCAATTGATAATAGTTTTCCTTCTCAAATGTCATTCTTTGTGTCAATAATAACACCTTTTTAGTTTTAGCTTGAGATTTAGATCTTCCACATGACTATTTGCTCTATTATTCTAACTTTACTTCCCTTTCTGCCTTTTTATTTTAAGATCTCTAAACCATAATGCACTAAGGACCATGTCCAAGTTCAAGTTGTTTCTACAATATTAATGGCAATTTGGACTTCACTATAGGACTCAGATCTTTAGAGATACCTCCATCTTGAACCCGAAGAATTTTTCTGTTGTGTGTAGCTTGTTGGCTAGAGATTTAGTATAAGGAAAATTGCATCGAGCTTTATCCATATCCCAAGTGTTACTGTTTTTACATGAAGGGGTGCTTTCATTTTCTTTTTCTACTATAAAAAAAAAAAACACATTTACCATCAAACCGTTCTACTTCAAATTTTGCCAACCACAGAATCTAGCAATCAGTCAACAGTAATTAAGAATATATAAAAAAAATAGAGAGCTCTAATATCAAACTGTTATTTTAGTCTATTGCATCCATAACCAAATTGACTCATTTAAATCTGCAGACGATTTTCAAGAAGCAAATCAGAAAGCTCAAAAATTACACAACAATATTTATGAGCAAGAAAAACCTCTCAGCAGCTATACTCTTGAGAACGATGATGCAATGATGCAGAGAAGCACTCGATCCTTAATCATTTTGCTTCGTCTCTCATGTGCCACACACTGAATCTCCACGCAATCAACTCGTTAATATTGATCTCCACTTGTTGATTTAAGTTTTTGGGTTGGGTGGTTATTTAAACACAACAAACTTTAGACACTCAACAAATGGTTAAAATAATTAAGACCATGCACAATAAAGCTGGCTTCCAAGGAAGGCCTAGTGAACATCCAGTCAGGAAGATCAACTGAAGCATGAAACCAATTATGTTTAGGATCTGCAGAGGCACAGCATCCCTTGTTAGTGGTGGGATTAGCGGCACCTGCATCATTTCGGTCCTCCAAAGACTGCTCACAAGTTTTATTAATTCTTTTCCGCAAGATCACGAGCTACAGATTCTGCTATGCGTAATGCATCAGGAAGTGGATCTTTCACCACTGACAAGGATGAAAGAATCAGTAGATCCTGCGGTTATTCTCCTTCCCGACAATCTACCTTCTAGCATGTAGATCTCGAAAAGTTACATGAACTTAAAAAAAAAATTATCTAATTCGATTCTTGAAATTATGGCCTCTCAAAGTTCAAATTAGATAATTTCGAGTTTTGCGTATTGAAAATGAATATTCTTTAAGATTTTGCTCAATTTATAAGTATGGTTGTAAAGAACATGAAAAAACGTATGAAAATGAGAGGTTATATTGCTAAAACGGAGTTATATTGAGGGAGATATGATCAAAATACGAATGCCACCTGATAGTAAACGGTGGACGCGTGCGATCAACGGTCGACACGATCGCCTATTGTGCGATCATCTACAATTGTATATTTTGATTATAACTCTCTCAATACAACTCCGTTTTAGATATATGACCACTCATTTTATATGTTTTTTCACGTTCTTTACAACTACATGCATGTATGAACTCAACAAAATATTTAAGGATCTTGACTTTTAATGCCTCTTGAAGTTTAAGAATTAGATAATTTTGATTTATGGGCTTTAAGATTTAGAATTTTTTTTTTTTTTAGTACCAAATCTCTTATGACTTGAAAGGGATATATTCATATCTTAAACACGTTCCACTCTAAAGTAATTCAAATCTCTTAAGACTTGAAAGGGATATATTGATTCGAAGATTTTACAAATTATAGAAGTGTTTAAAACTATTTTAGAAACATATAATATTGAATTAGAATGAGAAATTGGTCTATTTTGCCATTTATCATTCTTTTGGTTGAAATCATAGAACTTCAATAGTACTTCAAATAGAAAATTATGAAAATAACACTTTTTTAATGCAAATTAAATTACACTAAAAATAGATATAATAGCTTTGATAAACATACTAATACAATGCTATAAACGAATTTCATTGTTATTAAAATTAAAACATATGTATCATAATACATTAATTATAAATTAGGGGGCTTTGCACAGATAGCAAAAACCGGCAAAAGAATTGCAAAAATAACAAAAAAATAAAATTACTTGCGGAAATAGCAAAAAATACGTTAAATTACGAAAATACCCTTAGTATCTCCAATAGTCTATCAGTCCCTATTATTGATAGTCACTGATAGACTTCGATTAATCGGAGTCTATCAATGATAAATACTGATAGACTTTGATGATAAGTTTCAATTAATCGGAGTCTATCAGTGTGTATCACTGATAGACTTTGATGATCATAATCTATAAGTTTTTATCGTGTTTAATTCAAGCCTATCAGTGATAGCCGCTGATAGAAAACAATTTAATTCAAGGCTATTAGTTCAGTTTAATTCAAGGCTATCAGTTTCTATCCATCAGTTTAATTTAAGTCTATCAGTGATAATCACTAATAGAAAACCGTTTAATTCAAGGTTATCAGTTTCTGTCACTAATAGAAATCAATTTAATTCAAGACTATTAGTTTCTATCACTGATAGAAACCAATTTAATTGAAGTTTATCAGTTTCTATCAGAAATCAATTTAATTAAAGTCTATTGACTTGTATCACTGATGGAAATTAGTTTAATTCAAATCTATCATTTTCTATCGAGGATAGAAATCAGTTAATTGAAGTCTATCAGTTTCTAACTCGGATAGAAATCAGTTAATTATCAATTAATTGAAGTCTACCAATGATTGTTACTGATAGAAATCAATTTAATTGAAATCTATCAGTAAAGTACTTTGCATTGCAATCATCTCGGTAATTAGAAACTCATCCAAAATTATTATATTACAATCATAAATTGAACAAAAATTTTAAGTCTCTTGTGGTAATTAGAACATAAAATCCAAAAATAACCATTACGAACAAGCGACTCTCAATCAACAATATAATTTCTAAAGCCTAGCACACAAGCTCCGTGACCACCACCATAAAATTGCTATTCTTGTATTCTTTGTATTTCATTATCTATCAATTATAGCCCTGATAGACTTCGACCAGTGATAGTCAGTGATAGACTACGATTAACCGGAGTATATCAGTGATATACTTTGATATACCTATACAAACACTCACCAAAATTGCTATTTTTGTATTCTTGGCATTCTTGAATTAAAAAGAAGGCTAACAAGAGCTTAGCTCAATTGGCATAAAGTTGTACCGATAACCACAACGTCTGTGGTTCGAATTCCCCTCCCAAAAAAAGGAAAAAAAAAAAAAAGAAATCAAAAAGAAAAAAAAAATCGTAACAGATTGCAAAAAGAAAGGGTAAATGGAAAGGGAGAGAAAGAGAAGGGTAAAATGAGAATATTCTAATTTTTTTGCCATATTTGCAATTCTTTTAACCTTGTGCTAAATTTGCTATTATATATAATTAATTTGCCACCCACTGCAATTACTCTATAAATTACATAATATGGTAAATAATAATATAAATTATATAATAATAACTGAAATTATATTTAACTAAATATTTAGTTGATAACTACAACTATTTCTATTGTATATGAATAAATGATTTTTAACAACCTATTAAATTTGTTAAGAAACACATGTTATACTAAAAACATGAAATATAACTTTATTTTTGAGCGAACTCCTTATTTTCAAATTTTTGTTTAAGATCATTTACCAATCGCATCAAATATTCTAGTCCGACCTTTCATTTTTATGCATTGACTTTAAAATTAATGAAGTCTACCCTAAACTGTTTAGCTTGGTGGACAATATTGGAACCTCAATCTTGACCATCTATAGAACTTCCACCAACTTCTAAATGAACTATTGTTTTTCTTTGGTTTTTGATAAGATTCCAACCAATTTGTGGCCTTGGTTTTTCCTTTTCAATCAACTTTTCTCTAATGGAAAACATTATGAAGAACCTCACAAATTTCAAACTGCTCTCAAATTTTTCTGACTCATGCATTAAGGGTTTGAAAGACAATATGACCTTCAATGGCTGTTTAGTGATGAAAAAATTGCAAAATTTGCTAAAGATATGTAAGAAGATGAAGGGTAGTATGTTTGGTTTAACTTTTCAAGTGTTTAATTTTGAAAAAAAAAATCTTGTGTTTGACAACCACTAAAAATGACTTATTAAAAAATGAGATGGAAAAATAAACCATTTTGAGAAAACACTCGAAAGAAAATTGTTTAAAAAGAGTTTCTAGGTACATAATAACTTGTGTATAAAAACAGTACTTTATCAGTACAAATTTATGTCAGTTGAGCTAAACTCTTGTTGGCTAATTTTATGGCTATTAGGATTATATGTCACACGATTCCTATTTTTAGTCTCATCCTATCAGAATTTCAAATATAAGCTAAGGAATTTTAGGTATAATAAATGTACAAAAAAAAAAAATTGTTTAAGAATGTTTCTTTCTCTAAAAGAATTAACATCTCAACAACTATGAAAATTACCAATGTCTCAACAACATAGATATTTTTTGAACTTTTTATTTCAAATGTTCTTAATTATATTCGATTTATTTAAATTTTATAACATATATAAATCAAACAGAAATCAAGAGTTTAATGTTTTCTCCAATTTTTAGAATATATTATATTACACAAACCAAATAATTAATTAAACTAGTTGATGGATCCAGCTCGATTTTCTCAAATTTTTTAAACCCCTAGAAAGCATGGCAATTGGAATTTTAAATTTCAAATTTAAATGAAAAGACCAAAACTTTAGTGGGCAAGAAGGTGTGACAAATTATGCAATCTAATTGAGACACGTGGATTCCAATACTATGTAAGTCATGGTCGTGAAGAGGGTTGGTGATATATTCACTAAAACCAAAACAATCATTTTAATATAATTCAAGTTGGAGGAGAAATTCTGGTCTAAAATGTCAGAATTAATAAATAAAGTCGTTATTGTACTCAAAAAAAAAAAAAAAAAAAAAAAAAAAAAAATAAAGTCGTTAGCCATTTAAAAATAATAATAATATTTAAGCTATATTGCACCTAAAACCTAGAATCCATTGAGCATGCGTAATCTTATTAATTCTTCATCAATCTACATCTCATGAATGTAAATATAAGTAAATAGGTAGCCATTTTTTTAAACCTTTCATAACCATTATATATTCTAAACTTGAGAATAAACTTTATATATATATATATAGTTAATCCTAAGTAATTCTATAACAATTATTTCTATGAATATTTCTCAAGAAATCAAAGGGATGCAAAAGGAGTGTCCGAGCCTCAAGTGCCAAATCCATATATATTTGTTCTAAATCATATAGTCCAATTTTCTTTTCCTAGGGTGACATATTACTTAAATTAATTGAGATTTTTGAGACAAGTGTGGGTCACGAATCATACCGTCCCATTAAGGAGTATGCTCTCGCGCGCCTCTTCAGTTTCTTATTCCAAATCAAGTAGTAGTGAAACCACCTTATTAAGTTTAAGGTATATAATTGAGAAAGATTGAGACATTTTCTCTTTAAAAATTGTAATTTAAATGATTTAAATCCTATTATGTTCTCTCTAGGTATGCTTTTACATTTTCTTCATTTTGGGACAAGTATTTTCGAAATGTCCATTTTTATCTATCTTCTTTTAAAACATTTGTTTTGGTCCTCCCTATCCTTTTAGAAAGTGATTGTTTTGGTCTTTCTCTTATCTTTTTTAACTCGTTATATTATTCAACACCATACTAATTAACTCAAAAAATTAAATTATTTCTTGAAATATTTTTATAGTTTTGTATTAAATAGGATTTAATTGTTACTTCTGTATATAATTTGAATTAAAATTATATATATATATATATATATATATATATATATATATATATATATATATATATATATATATATATATTGTTGATGATCAAATTTCGCTAGAAAACTTACCTTTGCTCCACGTGACGATCAACAGTGAATTTGTATGAGAGCGGAAAAGACGTGACCTGCAAGACAAGCAAACGCTGCACACCGGTGTGGTGTAGACCACACGCACTCCGATACTTAAGTCAGTACCGAACTAGGAGACGACTGAACGTTAAGGAGCTCTCGGAGTTACCTGTGTTTATTTTGTATTTCGGTATATCGATCCCCTCTTCTAGGCGACTTCGGCTTCATTTATAGCCTTTTCTCAGTAGGGTTTGGTGTTGAGTTGGACCCTAGAAGGGGTATGGGTCGAGGCCGACCGTTCTCCTCAACCTCATTCCCAGACCGAGGCCGAGGAGAACAGAATGGGGCCTGGGAAGGTCCTGACCCTTCTTCTGCTAATACTAGGCTGCTCCTCGTCTATTTGGGCCCGTCAATTCTGGCCCATTTGGCTTGTTGTAATGTTGAATATTTTTTACCCCTAACATATATATATATATACACTGACCAAAATGGTTGTTTTCCAACAGTATAAAACCCAGAAATGGATGTTTTGAAAATACAAAATTAAAATAGACAAAAGTGGAACTACAAAACAACAAAATAGTCGTCAACAAGAGCATAGCTCAAGTGGCATGAAGTTGTACTAATGACCAAAAGGTCTGTAGTTCAAATCTCATACCCGACATATTGTTAAAAGAAACAACAAAATAGTAGTTTCGAAAATACAGTATTATTAACCAAAGTGAACTAAAATTAAAGGTTAAAAAGACGAAAAAAAAAAGGATTATTTTAAGCCCATTGAAATAAACTATCCAATGGGTCCCAAACTATTTTTCCTTTCCTCATATAGTTTCAATTCTCTCATGTATAAAGATTCTTTCATCACTATTCTTAGACGATAACCAGCTTAAGTCAATGCTTCAATCATTTTCCTACTGCTTATTTTCCACAAACCAAGTGCTTATTTAAAGAACACTCTTCCCCACAGCCTCAAACCACACAAAGCCTCACTTCCAATTGTGAGAAGAGATCAGTGAAAACCAACAAAAAAAAAAATGAAGTCCATTGTTCTCATTTGCTTCATTCTGAGCTTAGTTGCAGGAAGGTCCACAGCCTCCTTTGGGAAGTGCTACGCCAAGTGCTTCGTTGTGTGTGCTATCACACCAGGCATCCCCATCGGCACCTGCGGTGCAAAGTGCTTGGGAGATTGTCTTTTCATTGCATCAGCTCCTATGGATTTGAACCACTTGGACACTCATTACTTCTGCAAACTTGGCTGTGCCACTACTCTCTGCACCAAATTCAGCACCAAGAAAGATCCTGGTGAGAAAATTTCTAATACTCTCGTAGTATCTATTTTGTTCATAAATTCCTTTTTTATGGTGTTGGACTCCACGTCATTAACGATGTAGTTGACAGTGAAACGGAGTAATACGGAAAAGTTTTTCATACTACTATAGTATTAGAAATTGTTCTACCCAAAGATTGGTATTTTTTATACTTTTTAGAGAAAATTTTAATATATTTGTAATATATCACCTCCTTTTTTTTTGTCTACGAATTTTTGTACATGACTAAATTTTTATTGTCATTGGACCTGACGTCGTTCTAAAATAGTACTGACGTGACTGACAATAAATAAGAATAGTATTCATACTAGATTTAATGTTCTTTCTCTCTTCTTTCTTTCTCTAGTTTTGATGGAAGTTTTCATTTTGTGTTTTTAATTATGAATGTGGCAGCTGAGAAGAAAGTGGAAAACTGTGTGGACTCGTGCTCTCGAACATGCATGAAAGCTTAGAAAAGAAGATGTTGGGACCAACGAGTTGGGATTGGCTTTAAGATGCTATGAATAAATAAATGTCAGTGGTGAAAACAAAACCATTAGGCTAAAAGCTTATCCCAAATCTTGTTTTGATATATATATATAGTTTCAAGTTTCTGCATAAGTACTCATCAATATGTAAAAAACAGGGGTTGCTTTTTCTATGTTATGATAATGAGAATGGTGTGTTTTTATCTATTATGAAATTTGCCTATGTCTATGCATTTATATTATGTGTGTGGGGGTGGTGGTTAAGATCATCACAATTAAACTTCATTTATTCTATGAAAAGAAAGAAAATCCCAAACAATTTAATTTGATAATAATTGATATGACAAAAAATTTGATGATAAAAGCTATGTATGTTGTTGCGATAAGCAAGCCATACTTAATTTGGATAAATGTCGTATTATTGACTTATCTTTTCTATCTTGACAAAGAGTTGACTGTGACAAAGTTAAAAATTTTAATTGTTAATAAAATAATCTAAAGTCTTTTTATTTGTTAGTTCAACAATTGCAAGGTAGAAGATTACACTATTGACTTTTGAAATGTAATTGATATCTTATGCAGGTCACTAATCCAAATTAAAACTTAATCTTGTCAATTTTTTTTTTTTGTAATTTAAATTCAAGTCATCCATCTGGCCACTAGAAGTTTGGACGGCTTCCAACTTAGCACAAAACTCCACCACTAACATTTAAAACAATTTAACTTAACTCTAATCAACATAATCTTATTTAATCTATCTGTATTTATGAACTATAAATATATATATCTTTGTCTTTTTGTTATATTAAAATTTTATAGTGTATTAAGTTGGTGATCAAAAACATAAATTTGAAAAATCAATAAAAAATAAAGTTGTATTTCATATGTTTTTAGTATTTTTTTTTTTTTTAATATTTGTTTGACAGTAGATTTAGAAACTGGATTCCAATTCTAAAAAATTGTTCAAAATGTGTTTGATAGTATATTTATAAACCATAAAATTAGTTGGAGTTACCAAAAAAATACTAGATTGAATCTTAACTATTATCAATTAGCTTAAGTTTATGTTTTATGTTATAAAATTTGTATAATTATTATTTTACGATAGTATATAATTTATAATGTATCATGTTATACATATTTTAATTTTAACAAAAATGGAACTAGTTTTTTTTTTTTTTTTTTTTTTTTTTTTTTTGACAATAATGGAACTAGTTTATAACATGAAATATATAAAAATTTTCATTTTTTCAATGTAGTTCTACCTTTTAAATTTTCAAATTAAACTAAATACACTCAAAACATAATAGAATCTTTATAAAAAGCCATTTTATAACTAATACTGTTAGATAATTCCAAAAAAAAAAAAAAACTAAACTAATACTGTTAGGGAATATATATGTGGACAAGCTAGCATAAGTTGCTCAAATCGATTTGACTTCTTATTAGACTATTTTGATGGAACAAATTGACCTGTCTACTATTTACAACATAAAATACATTATAGTGGTTAGCATTTTTGAAGTTTGAATAAATACTTGTTCGCATAACACTTCCAAAGGGAGAGAGGAATAAATTTTACAGTCAAATGAAAGCACAATTGAAATAAAAGTAGTTCCATTATTAAATGTGCTGCCATGGAGAACAATAATTTGGAAGGAAAAGTTGGGAGACAGAAAGAGACGTTTTGCCCAAAAAAAGAATTCCCCATTTGATATTTCGATCAAAACTTTCATGAAAAGATCGTTTAAAAGTATTTGTTTCACATAACTATATGCTTTCGATTCAAGAAATGGAAAAACAGATGGCTCGACAGATTTAGAGCAAGTTTGAAAATGAATTCGTTTCCAAGCATGACAAAAGTGATTACCCTCTTCGAGGGAAACCCTGGCTTAATCATACAAATAACTAGAACCAAATCACCCAAAATGCAAAGTATTGAGATTGATTTTTAACAGCTAATTCAAGGGCGACAGACTTTCCTGATCTTCATAACATGAATGGCCGAAAGGAGCTACAAAAGCTCTTCTAGTTGTTTCAGCATACCATCAGTAAAAAGAAATGAAACCAGCAAACCAGTGTAGAGCACCTTAACTTGTTTCAACCACACAGCTTTCTATAGACAGTATACTTGTGATATCACAGATTCAGAATGATCCAACATCCAAACAACAAGAGTAGCATCTTCCATTTCTATCTTTTTGACTTTCTATGTGTTTGTGTAAGAAAGTACTCAATCTAGAGGGCACAAAAGCTGGTTCATATCGCAAAAGTTAAATGGACAATTATGAGATTCTGCCAAGGATTCCATGGTTTAGGAACATATTCAGTCTGAAGATATGTTCCACCCAAGATATGAACAGAAAAAGAGTCTATGATGACAAATAAAACTACAACAAAATGCTTAGGATTCTATGACTCTGCTACATTATGGCTTACGAAATGCCGGACCGAAAAAACTACTCACTTGAGCTGTAGGATAACTCTGATAGACACTCCAGAGCAGAAAACATGCAGCTATTCTTCACCAAGTATAACTTTCAAGTATCTGAGTCCTTAAGGAGAATTCTCTGGCGTTTTCAGAACTGTAGAAGCTTTACCTTTATGCTCGGTGACTGCTGCTCGAAACTCCTCCACTATGGAAGCATCCTTGAACTTCAAAGCAAATGTTGAAAGACCATCCTTCCCTTCGCTGGTGCTGTTCACGCAGGCAAAGGTGATACCTTTCTTGTCCATGTTTGTGAGCTTCATGTCAGGGTAAAGACTTGCATTCAAAATTAACCTGTAATTTCCTCTGGCCCTCATAAGAATCCTCGGTCTGCCAGTCCCGCTTGTAGGAACATTAACTTTCAGCTCCCCCTTTCCACGTTCTTTCCAAGATCCATCTATAAACTCAAACAATATAGAATCAGCATTGAAAACCACACGTTCATTTTCTTCACCAGTTTCAACTGCAACCTCTTGCATCGATGGAAAGCCACTTTTCTCACTCTTGGAAACAATGGAAGAACCTGAAGAACCAAAGAGGGCTGAGCTACCATTATTAGAGAGACCAAAACTAGCAGTCAGGCCAACCCCATCCTTGGGTATATTACCAAAGGAGAACGTAGACGTCGAAAATCCGGTACCGGCTAGACCTGTGAAGGCATTCTGGCTACTTGATAGCTGTTGGAATGAGCTCAGAGGAGCAGCCTCCTTACCAGGTTCTGCTTCACTTCCGTCTTCTTTTGTTTCTTCATTTTCTGTCTTTTCTTGATCCCCAGTTTCCTTGTTTTGTATCTCATTTCCTTCACTCGGTTCTTCATTTTCATTCTTATCGCTTCTTGCAGGATCCTCATTTTCATTCTTATCGCCTCTTGCAGGATCCTCATTCTCATTCTTACCGCCACTTACACATTCATCATTCTCAGCCTTATCATCTCTTACAAGTTCCTCATTTTTAGTCTTATCTTCTCCAGCTAGTTCTTCATTTTCAATCTTGTTACTTTCAGCAACTAGGATATCATCTACCTTAGGTATGGCAGATTCGCTTACAACAGTGCTATTCTGATCAACATTCTGCACATTTGGAACAGATTCAGCCTCTGAAGTGTCAATTTTACGTTCTGCTGGCTCGTCATTATGATCTCCATCTTTTTTAGTCTCTCCATGGGAAACATCCTTTCCATTTGCCTCATCTGAACCTGTTTTTTCACCAACTGCCTGTGCATCACTTTTAACTTCTGAAGCACTTCCACTATTTTCAGTTGGAGGTACCAAGCGTATTCCAGCAAAAGGATTAGAAGATGGGGCAGAGGCAGTCTGACCACGACGTACTTTGACAATTCTTCGGGTGGCTAGCACCTCATCACTAGCCCGCTTGAATGTTCCAGTCTCTTGCTCAGAAATATCTTCTTCGTCATCAAGCCCAGGGTTATCTCGTGATAGCTCCCTTCCAGCAGCCCTCTTCTTTGTAGATGTTGCATTTTCAGCATCCCCCATTGAAGAGTCAAGCAAATCAACCAGAACTTGGGAGTTCCGCTAGAAAGCAGAAACTGAAAATATATATCTGGAGATTGTACAAACATTATTACTCAACAAGTTCAAAGGAAGAACCTTTCTTACAAATACAAACAGATTAAATTTAAAAGAAGAAAATCCCAGAGAAAGGAAGGGAGTCAATAAGAGCAACAACACTAGCAACTAAGAGATGAGGATTACAAATACACACTCTCTTTTTTTAGACAAGATAAGAGTAGGCAACCTCTTACAGGCCATTGGTTTCAGATGAGATGCAAGGAATAGGTTGTCTGGATCTGGATATAAAATATACATATGTGATTAAAGAATTTCTGTGTTTGATTTTTACATGGAATCGCTCCTAAAAGTTCTCATGAATAGAAGATGTTCGCCTTTGTTTGACAACTTAGAATTTCTATTTTGGAATTTATTCATCAACTTTAATTATTTAAAATCAAGTAACCATAATAAAATAAATTTTAATTCATCAATAATCAGCAAAATTTTCATCTTGATCCCTAAGATTCAAGTTAGGATTTCTAGATTTGAAAAACTAATAGCTCAATCTCTGGGCTTTAAATAATATGGCAGTTAAATATGCTAATATGAAATATTAACTGAATTTTGATATTCAATAATCTTATAATTACAATTATGTTGATGCATAATTCAACCCTTAATTTTTCATTTTCCATATTGTTTATGGGGCAATATTTTTTGTTGATCAATTTACTGAAATTAATTAAACCCCAAAAGAATCATCTCTCCCCTATCCTCCCCCCCCCCCCCTCCTCGATATCTTCATTTTTGAAAACCATCTCTACAGCTCTCTCTCCACATGCACCTAATTTCTTCTCCCCCCCCCCCACCCCATGTCTTCTCTTTCTCCCTCAATTCCTCAATTTCCCACCTGCCACAAACCCTACTTGCCTCCCAGTTGACATAGCCTGTCATAAAACTAACTCATGATAACATATAGCACCACAACCACAAGACGAGGCTACTCAAAGACTGTTATCCCTATCTTCAGATAATGGTTGACGCACACATTAAAGATGGTAATGAGTTGAGATAGGGTAACTTTACCCCCAAAACCATCTACTCCCAAGCATTTATCATTTTAAATTTACCAATCTCAATCATCATTCTTGACATGATTGAATGATGAATATAACTCCAAATCCTGCTAAAGATCAGGTAGGTCGGTAAAGATGCACCATGAACTTTTAGATACGTCTTTAACCTAAGTCTGAAAACATTGTAAACCCCTAACACATTGCCTCACAGACGCATAATGAAATAGAATGAAGTGTAAGATATTGTTTTGAAAGAAAATAAAAAATGTAAAAAATCGGTTATCACCTTGAAGTATTTAACCAACACTTAAAACTTAATTTTTAATATATTGACATGCATTGCAACCACAGAAATGAGATAACCATTAAAGCATAAATAAGAACTGTAACAAGAAACAGATAGTCATATCATATGTCAAAAGAAACCAGAAATAACACAGCACACAATAAAGCACTACAGCAATTTAATGGAACAGGCAAGGAACTTTGAATATGCATACGTGAACAGTCAGTGTCAGTAAACAATGAACAAGTGAGAACCAAAGAGAGTGAAGGGTATCCATTCCAAACTGCAGATATGATGAGAAAAATACTATTACATTAGCCACCAACCACTGTATACACAATCTCCAAGACGATTGTCCCAGCCAACCAATTAATTAAAAGGTGATACTCTTCACTAGACCCAGGAGTGAAATGATTACGAGGATACTCTTGAGATTGGATCTTAAACCTTCAAATCTTTTGAAAGGAACCATGCAGTTCGATATGCATCACAACAACATTAATTGCTTATTAAGGCCTCTATTTAATACCCAAAATAATAAAAAAGAATAACAGAGACCCAACCAGTAAATCACTAAATTGTCTTGTTCGAGGTAAGGAATATATAAAAATAAAACAAAGATCGATAACAAATGACTTAACAAGACTCACAAGAAAGTTCAAGCCAACAAATAATTGAACGAAAGGAAACTCGAAATTGAGCTTCACATTTGTGGGTTAATTTCTCTTTTCCCTTTTTCTCTATTCCCTTTTTCTCTATAGCAGAATCAAATCTACCTATACTCTCTGGTTCTTCCTATCGCATATTCTCCGACAATTTGTGCCCAAAAGCCCAAAATAGGGTGCAAGGGCTTGAACTGTACCATTCGGAACTAAAATTAAGATTCACCAACATCGGCACCAGCTATCATTACAAAGAACGAGCTATCCACTACACCGAAACACACAAACAACTCAAAGATTCAAAGGACAACGAAGAGAAAGACAAACAGTCACAAGCCACTGAAATTAGAACATATACATACTTAAAGTAGAGAAGAAAATCGAATAAATTAACACATCTAAACCCGTTCCTCTTCGAAACGAAACATAAAAATGTGAATGGAGCAGGAATTACCGAGAATCCAAGCAAAGCTGTATCGGAAGTAGAAGAAATGAGAAAGAAATGAGGGTTCGGAAAGAGAAAAGGAGAGACTGAAATATGAGAGAGGGTTTTTGGTTTGGTTCCCCCTTTTCTGCTGCTTTTATTTTTTATTTAATTAATGATTGTACGGTTTTTTATTATTAATTTTCTTTTCCGGATTTGAACGGGCACTCGGGTTTATCTCTCTTGCTTGTTGTTTGTCGAAATACCTAAACGACGTCGTAATAGGAAATACTTAATGGATAATTTTATTTATTATATTTTTTTTTGGAAAAGTTATTGGGTGATTTTATATTTTGTAAATTCACACATTTGAAATTATTTTTATAAATTAAACCACTTATATTATCCAAAAAAAAATGTGACACGATTTATAGATTAATTAATAATTAATTAATTTACGGTCAGAGAAAGATTAATTTATATGAGAATTATAAAGCTAATCGAAAAACTTTATGTTGACATTTTAATTATTTTTTTTACAACACTTCACTTTAATTGTCTTAATTAGTAGCATAGAAAATGATTGATTTTAATTTTAAATTGTAATTTGCCAAAAATATTTTTTTTAAAAAAAAAAAAGGCCCGGGTCGGTTGCCCGCGGGTTTTGCATCAAACGATTTTGCGGTGCTTTCACGCTACCCGGGAAGTAAATTGGATCATGGGCTGGACTTTTGGGCTTGCATTGTGAGATATTCATCGGCCCAATAATGTCTACAAATCATTCACGTCTCTCCTTCATGTGAAGAAAGGCTTTCCATTAATATAGAAATTTTCCAAATAGGGTCAAATTTAGCCCCCGACAGTTTTTTTTTTAGTACATCAATATTTGGGGATGGAAAATTCGAACATATGACCTCTTGGTCAAGAGAACATGCTGATTACCGCTGAGCTGAGCTCGTTTTGGCACGGACAGTTTCTTTTTCTTCTTAAACTTGGAATCAAGATGAATCAATTTATTCAATTCGTGCTAGCGAATTTGCTTAAATGCCCCTCACAGCCCAAGGTTTTCTTTGTTGAGCTTGCACTCACTTCAGTGAACATGACCTGTCGAGTGTTGTGGCGTTTGTGCACCCACTATCAGAAGACCTATGATTATTATTATACTGTTCTAGCACAAAAACTATGCACTTAATTTATCTAAATTGCCCATGATACGAAATTGGGGGATATGGGAAATCTAGAAATTACCGCTTAGCAAAATGGAGCATCTCAGTTCCAGTTTGAAACTTCAAGCTGTAAACCTCCTCCTGGAGATAGTTGCACCAAATGCTTTTACAATGTTAACATTTGAATATAAAGCGTCGTCGTTAACAAAAATCCTCAAAAAATAAAACAAGAAAGGCCTTTTACATAAAAATAAGAACTTCAAGGAAAATTACGAATTTGAATGGGATAGGTATATAGATTTTCAAGTTCTTTTAAATTATTAAAATTGTTTTTTTTTTTTTTTTAATTCTACAGTATTTGGTTTAGAAAAACATTTTTAAAAAATCAAATTAATTTTAAAACATTTTAAGAAAAAATACTTTAGAGATGATTGTCCAAAAAGCAACTTGAAGTGATTGATCAAAAGTAACTTTCTAACGTTATGATTGTCAATATTGAAAATCGGTTTAATTAAAAATATCAAACTGGACTACCATTCGTACTTCCAAGGAAGCGAGTTCATTTCAGATATTCCATGCAAATAGAGAATTAATAAAAGATGGCAAAAGAACCAAGCATGAAAGATTTTTCAAGAAATAAAGGTGGATAAAAATCTGTTGTGAATTTATACGCCTCAAATATATAGCAATAAAGAAAGGCAACCAAATCTACTAGACCTTTTGTCCAGCATGTGCCATAGTAACATCATTTGTTCATGTTGCACAAAGTGAGTGGCAAGAGAGTCGCTCCTCACAATTCAACCAACTTCTGAGCCTGCAGAAGCCTGATATGAAAGACATTCATCTATAATAATGGTTAAGCACAAAATGGGTGGGCAAGTAAACTATATTGCTTGTTCGTATTTCACGAGTATTGGAAAAAGAAAACTTGAGTTGAGCTATCGAAATTAAGATACAATAACATATTGCAAATGGGGCTATGGCTAAATGGAATAATGAGATCTACATGCACAACCTATGCTCTAAAAGGCATGGTCCAAAAATGAAATAGTAGTAATACAAGGTTAACTATTCTAAAGAACGATTGGAGTACATCTATCTATAGTTACAAAAATTGACTTGATAGTCATAAAGAATGTAAAATTCATTAAATTCTATTGGCCGGAACGATCATATAGTTGCGTATATTTGCACATGGCATATCCATGTCTGCACGAGAGTCCATCGCTTCAGTAAAGAATTTCTCTTCCTCACTTCGGCTAATCAGTGATGTGATGTTAACACTGCAAAACAAGGAAATGAATACCGAGTAAGAACAACTACAAAACGAAATAAATTAAAATATAACTTAGTGAAAGACTTTCTACTATAATCGCATAAGCAACATCACATTAGTCATCAAGAGAGATGTTTTAATGGATAGTCAAAAGAGTAGCACGGCTACATTTTAACAGTCATCAGAGCTCATGCAACCTACAGAATGAAGAACGCTTGGCAATTCTTTCAAGGGGATATGGGAGAAATAAAGAATTATTGGTTATATTCTGAAATCAAATTCCTATAACAAGATAATGCGTATTAGAAAGCTACAACTTAGCAAAGAATTATGTTCAGTGTGAAATCCTGTCTACCACTTTCAGGGCATGTCAAGGAAAATGCTCCTAAAATCTTATGAACTTCAGTAAATATGGAAGCACTAATTCGTGATAATCTAAAATGCTATCCATGCTTTTGTTTGTGGTTGTGGACAGATGCTCAGGTAGTAGTACATCTAGTAAGACAGAAAGCAGGTTGCATAAATACATGCAAAGATGGCATTTTAGAATCAACGGATCACCAGAGACTACAATTGGATTTTCACACTTGCGCAACCAATTGCCTTTAGGTTGACTGGGTTCCTTCATTATTCGTACCCCACTCTTCATCTGGCTCATTACCGTTAACAAGAACGGCACCGTCTGTAGAATCAGCATCCACCACAACAGGCTCCTCTTGGCTATCTTCTCCATTTTGGTGCTCTGCAGTCTCTTCATCTCCATTCTGATAAAGAACCACCACAACTCAGATAAACTCAACTCTAAACCTTAATCCTAACTCATGCAGGAAATAAAAAAGCATATCATGAATCTCAAATTCCACTGCGTGATTGTACAAAATGGCCCGACTTCATAACTCAACCATTTATAAGTCATAGTGAAAGGATACAATTTCCATAGGCAAGTAATTTGGTAAAAAAGAGAAACTATGAGTAGTAGAGAGAAGTACCTCTCCAGCATATAATTTAGACTCTGTGAAAGAAATACACAATAGAAGACACGAGAGCTCTGCCTTCTCACCTACCAGAGCGCCTTAGAAAACAATAATCTAACTATCTAACCACACCCCACAGAATCTCCCTCCCTAAAGCCATGTACAATTACTTGGGGGTGTGTTTGGATTAGTAGAAGAACATAAGTGTTTTTCTTTTAAAAAAACAAAAACACTTGTAAGAAAAACACTAAAAATATTTTTTTGTAAAACATTTTTTTTACAAGTGATTATTCAAAATGGTGGTCTACATGGATAGGGCAATTAAACCATTTTTATAATTAAAAGAAATATACATGTTTTACAAAAAAAAAAAGTTTTTTTTTTTTTAAAAAAAGTGTTTAAATTAGAGATATCTCAAACTCACCCTTAATCTGTCCACTTTTAAAATGGTGGTTTACATGATAGTTAATTATAGCTAGAAGAATAGAAATTTGCATACACATACCTCAAGATTTGAGTCTCCATTTTCAAGAAGTTCCTCTTCATCCACTTGCATATTTCTAAAAGCCTCCACAAGTGTCGTATGTGACCTGTCAGCTTGATTAGCATACTCCACCGCAGGAGGATAAACACCCCTAGTGAAATTCAAGGAAAGAAATAAATGTACGTTCTGTAATCAAGCCATCCAATACCTTGTTGAAACTAGTTTCTTGATCATATAATGTAGGAATATGCCATCTAATACGATTGACCAATCATACAGTGCAATAACTATAATGGATCAAATATTAAAGTGGCTAATGATACAAACAAGAGAGGCTGGAACTACAATGGATCAATCATTGGAACAGTAGAATTATCAGGGGACTTTTGGAAAGCTAAGGTCGTAGAATCTTAAGCAGAAGCAGGTGCACATACAACTACTACAAGCAAAAATACACATGAACTCAGAAAAATGTTTCTACCAGACATAATCAGAGAATGTGTATATTCCTTTTTAGGTTGCATAGATAGAAACGAACAGAAATGGAAATTCTACTCAGTACGCAATAGTATAATGGGTTTTTCAGCCTTCTTTTGACACCTGAGACAACTTTTGCTTTCACATAACCCTAGTTGTAAGTAAAGAAAGATCTTGTACATAGCATATGCATCAATTTTTCTACAAAGACCTCTGCTCCTCATCATTCATACCAATTATTCTTTCAACAATATTTCATTTTCTCAAAACACGTACGTATAAAAATTATACACAAAGGTACCTGGTCTCTGAAAATTTAGATTCAACAGAAACAGCTAGTTGCCAATCATCAAACAGATTAGGATACTCTTCAGGATCAGCTAGTGAATCAGCTGCTTTTGGATTGACCTAAATATTTTTAAAATTAAATGAAAAAATTGGTAGGTCAATGGCAACTTTGATCAACATGTAATAAGAGCATAACAAAGACTGACATGCAAAAATATAAAACACTAAATTGTAATCTAATGACATGAAAGAATTGCCACTAGATGCCAAATTTGTGCATGCCATCATCCTACTATAACTGCAAACAAATGTACGTGCATATAATTTTACTGAAGCATAAGATCTGAAAGCCTTCAGTTCATACTGCTCTTTTCTTACCAACCCCCCTAAAACAAAAAAGGTAAACATATATATTACATTTAACATAAATATTTTATGATAGCCGTCATACAGGAAGCCCATTAATTGATGGATACATCACCATCACGTATAAATATAAAGGTAATAGTAACGAAACAATGTAATAATGGGAGCCAATAAATAGCCACATGCCTTTTTGAATGAAATGTTGATTTCTCCTTTTTGTTGTCTGGTTTGAGGGTTTGGATCATGGGAGGCAACCCTCAAATTACGGGATTTTGGAATTCAATGGCTTAGTAAGTTAAGTACCTATGGTGCCAATGATCTTCAAAAGCTGGTCGGAACTTTTGTTCCTTCTTTAAGATTCCCAATAAAAGAGATGAAGGATCTCAGTCACTTCATTCATTGTTTTTTCCCTAGAACCTTGTGGGTGTTCATCACAAAGAATTTTGATTGGTCAATGGCTTTACCTAATGATATATTCTTTTGAACATCACTCTCCTTGCGCACCCATTCAAGAATAAGAAGAAGACTCTTTGGCTTAACTTCATTCGGGCTTTTCTATGGTCTTTATGGCTCAATAGGAATTCACGCATTTTCTCAGACACTACCCAGGATTTTGAATCATTTACATGTATTGTTACTTTTTTTAGTACATCAACATTTGGGGTAGGGAGTTGGTTTTTCATCAAAAAAAAAAACATTTGGGGTAGGGAGATTCGACCCTTTGACCTCTTGGTCGAGGGTAATGGCAATTAACGTTGACCTATGCTCGCTTTGGCCATGTATTGTTACTTTTAATGCCCTCACTTGTTGTAAATTGGTTTCACTTCCACCTTTTTGTAATTATGATTAAAGCTCTCTTCTTATAGCCCATTGAAGAAGTTTTTTGTAATCCTTTCAGTTGGTCTCTCATTTTGTAAATTTATTTGATTAGTGAAATTTATTGTTTCCTATCCAAAAAAAAGGGTAATGGAGAGGAAGCCTGTACGAAAATCGTATGCTGGATCTCTTACACGCAGACCGGTTGAAGTAGCTCAACACATTGTTGTACGTAGAACCGATTGTGGAACCATCCAAGGGATTTCGGTGAGTCCTAGAAACAGGATGATTCCAGCTGTTGCTGTGAGACAAGTCTCTTTGTCTGTTGGAAAAAAAGTCTCAATTCGAAAATCCAGGATTTGAATTGGTAAGGGAGAAAAGAAGTTGTGAGGATCTTTGAGTGGGTAATAAGGCTTTCAACTCACTTTAGGATCAGGTCGCAAATTCTAAAAGCATTCTTAATATGTGCTGATCATAGAAGCAGAAGGGATACGAATCTTTTGTTTAGAAGACACTTTTCTGGGTTAGAAATTCAAGAATGAGCTGATCTCTCAAACATTCTTCATTATATTATATTTGGCCAACCCAGCAGATACACAAGATGAAGTGGACTCTAAAGAGTTTAGGTGCTTTCATATGCATGTCCTTGTTGAATTAGCTGTTTACCTCCAATGTCATTTTAGATACTGCTCTCGGCTCAGTGAAGGCCTCTCGGCTTGGAACCTAAAGAGGAAAGCCAAGGTGATTGCTTCTTGCGCATTTAGGGCTACTCTTTGGAGTCTTTGGAAGGAAAGGAACGCTAGAACGTTTGAAGATAAGTCCTACAACTTCAATTTTTTTTTTGTGATTGTGTACAAAATACGGCTTTGTGGTGGATTTCTTTACACAAGGATTTTTTTTGTAATTATAGCTTGCTTATGATTATTAGCGATTGGCAAGCTCTCATGAGATAGTTCTCGGGCAGGGGCGATCTCCTCCCCTGGCCCTTAGGCTGTATTTGCCTTTTTGTTGATTAATAGATATCTCTTATCGTTTCTTATAAAAAAAAAATAAAAAATTTAGATACTGCTCTCTCTAAGCCAATTTGAAATTTCCTAAGTGCTCAAGAAAGTATAGTTACTTGGTTGATCTTTGGCTCTGGGAGGTTTGAAGATAGTAGAATTAATGCAGATCAAAATATGCCTCGATGATAGACAGTATATTTTTGGAGTACGATTACTATGTTTATTGTTTAGTAATACTTCAATATATGCAACAATGATGCAACTTTTGTACAATTTTTATTAGATGATGCCTTACTTGATCTTCGGATCTCTATTATATACAAAAATTATACAACTTTTGTTGAAGGAATATTCAACATCAACAAGACATAAGAATTAAATATTTACCTTATTCAAGTCCTTTCTCCAGATAGCAACTATCTCAGAGACTTTACTTGGAAGATAAGATCGTGCCATTAATGCAGCTTCAGGTATCCGATTACTACAAAAAGAAGATGTAAGCATCTATACCAAAATTCAACAGATTCATAAACAAACAGAAAATTCACCTTTCCACCAATAGCTGGAGGCAGTCTTCTAATTTACCCAATGTAAATAAACAGAGGAAGGCAACATTATTCTTTCCTTGCTCTTTAGCAAGGGAAGCAAGCTTCGATATTCCTTCAGCATCTCCTAAAGAAGAATATAGCAGTAACAGACCACTCAGGTCCATGGCAAATTTTAGACATTCCTCTGCCATTTCTAGCTGCAATATCATGACTCAAGAGAGATGGATATCAGACCATTGTTAAATAAATACTGTAAGTAGCACGGGACGGCAGCAAAGAATGTGAAATTAAACACCTTTCCAGTGGACATGGCCAATTCTCCAAGCTGCTTCCATTTGGATTCACTATGTACGGCCGTTGCAATTTCCTGCAAAAGATCAATTAAGCCTCTATTTGGATCACAATTGAACTATTCTCAAGCACCCTGTCCCCAAAGAAACGAGGAGAAGAAAAGAATGGAAACTAAATATTGTTCTAACTTCTAAACAAGCTCATAACAGCACCCTACATTTGTTTAGCATCAACATGAGTGGAGCATACCTTCGCAACATCTAATCTACCAAGCTGTATCGCTAACTCAAATCTATAATCAGGATCTGTTGCTACCTCCAGTGCCTCTTCTATCATACCTCGAGATTCTAAAAAGCGAGCCACACTGATAGACAACAAAAACTAAGAAATATTATCAATATTTTTTTCCTTCTTGCAAAGAGACATCTTTTATTAATGAAAAAAGAGATTCAAAAGAGACAAGATTTGCTCAAAAGAAGCCAAGGGTTTTACACATAAGCACTCCAAATGGCAAAAATAACAAAAGGAGTGAATTAAAAAAACTGCTAGAGGAAAAAACTTGTCGATACTCAAATTTCCAAATTCAAGGAAGACATGTCACTTGTCCAATACTGTATTTCTTGCCCAGGAAAGAGAGACAGAGAGACAGGAACTACATGAATATCAAAGCATCTATACATTGTTGGGGAGAACATTAAATTGGATTTTTCAAGTGTGAAAGTCATAAAGTTAAAACAAGATCTAAAATGATGAATTCTAACGATAAATAGAGGATACAGAAAACATAACATATAATTTCTGCTAGCAACAATAGAGATGCTAAAAGTACCTTTCATAAGATAAGAGGTAGCATTTCAGAAAATTTCATATTACAAATTTAAAGCACATTTTTAAAATTGAGGTTTCATAGCTACCTATTTTGATGCTCCTTGGGGATTGAAGGTAAAATTTCATTGGCTCTTTCCAGATCTCCACGCATTACAAGTGTCTTGTATTCAATCAAGCTAAGAAGCAATGTGTATCCTATGACACTGCAACAACAAACAGATCATAACATCATTACATCAGATTAGATAGTAGTAATTCTGTTCCAAGAACATAAAATAGAATCTGCTTACTTAAATTCTTTATCAATTAAATACACACGACTGTGACTGGCAAGATATCCAAGCAAATACATTGGCCGATCCAGATGAAACATTGTAGTAACCTGAAAATAAATCATACGTCAAGGGGGCTACAACCAACGCTTTTCTTCTCTTTTTTTTTTCATTGAAAGCAATAGTATTGATGTGAATTTAAAGAAGCGATATGAAAATGTCCAGGAAAAATTGGGGGTCAGGTAGAAAATGAATCATAATTACCTCACCACCAACACAGTAATTTAGCCTCCAAGAGGAATTATTATAAATGAAACAATCCCCAACCCATAAGCCAGTCCTAACTCGTTCACTTGTTTCATGCAGAAGCTCGAAAGCATCCTCAACACCTTGTTCATCAACTGAATTCCCACTATCAAGATAAGCGGAAACAACATCACGCTGCATCATGAAACATACTTATTAGATAAAATCTTTCATAGTACTACACCAGACAAACAAACAGTAGTCATACTGAAGATGACTTGAGAAGCATCCACCAGAAAACATCTCATTGAATGCAGACAAATACAAAAATTGCAAAGGCAGGCTTAAATGGATGGCAACTTACATTGTACTTCAGGATATAAAATGCTGATTCACTAGCAATTGCCACTAGGTCACCACTATCAGCCCAATAGAGATTCTGACAAATGAGATACATTAGCAAAAGGTCAGGGAAAAATCATACATAGTGTGTGCATGTGTGTCTAGAGGCTAGCAGCCTAGAGAGCTTCTTGAAGAATATGCCACTCACCTTCACATTTACATCAATCCGTCGAATTAACCTGCACTCAGCCCAGTCATAAAAGCAAATAAAATCGTTTGAGCACATTGCTAAAAGAGTTCCTCCGTAAATTCGCTCTGCAGAAAATGTGGGTCGGATGCTCTTTTTTTCCTGAAAGAACATATTTCCATCAACCCAAGGCATTCGACCAATATTTTGAAATGGCATATTATTTACTTTTTTTTTTTTTTTTTTGACGAGGCATACTATATACAGTATTGGATACTTGAACTCAAGAAATTAAAAGACCAATAAACACCTAAAGGATGTTTGGCTCATGGTTTTAATAAGCCTAGAATCATAAAGTCTAGGGTTGAAAGAAATGCTCATGGTTTTAATAAACACCTAAAGGATGTTTGGCTCATGGAATTATTTGTACGTTTTTTTCTGGAATTTATGACTGGAAAGAAATGCTCGTATCTTCTCAGAAAAGCACCAAAATACATGTGCCTTCATAGAATCTACTTCGTATCTAGCCTTATATTGGAGTAGTCACTCCCCCCTTTTTGTAATTATCCCCTATCCACACTATTGTCTCATTGGGGATGTCTTTTGTAACTACCTTTGATAGGTCTTCCTTTTGTATCTATTTCGTACATCAATGAAATGGTTTATGTTTCCTATCAAAAATAAATAAATAAATAAAGTCTGGGGTTGAAAAGTTTGATTTATGTCATCATTGTTTGGATTGTACAAAGAAACTTGTCATAGAAACCTCAGTTTGAATAACATAAGTTTATGATTTGTAAAATTTGGTGTACAGTATGAAAAGGTGAGTTTCAAAAACTTGAGTGAAATTTATATAGTTCGTGGAAATAAAAAAAAATAAAAAAATAAAAATAAAAAACCTTATAGCTAGGATAAACAAACCAAAATGCTAAGCATAAGCTTGACTTTTTAACCCCAGGTCATTCAAACCTAGCCCTTGAGCCAAACACCTCATAGTGGTTGGAACTAGAACCTCAATCTAGATATAAAATTAAATATTCAAAAAAATAAAATAAAGAAGTGCCCATTAGTTTATCAAAAATTTGTTTCGGATAAGTTTAACATATCTCAAAATTTAAACAGGATACTTTTCATGTGTTTTCCTCTCAACCAACCGCTTGAACAAGCAGAATACATTATTTTCCATTGCCATCAAATAAGGCATAAAATGACGTTCCTTTTTCAGATTATAGTCTTTTGTCTTTAATCACTAACGGGAAATCTTTCATGTAATTCACCTTTAGGTGGTTGGAGTTTCTAACCCCTCTTATTTCATTCATCAATAAAATTCCTTCTCCTTTCAAAAAAAAGATAAGGCATAAAATAACGTTCCAAAAACATACCAAGTGATTCCAAGATTCCTCGACTTAAAAATCCATCAAAATGAATACGGACCTGGAAATTTTTTGTGAAAATTTTTATCTTTGATGTACTCTCTCGAGCAGCATATTCTCCATCAGATGACCAAACAATTTCCAATGCTGAACCAAATGACCTATTCCTCCATGCCAAAGCTGTATAGATAATGTATTCACCATCTCCACATACAACAACAAACCGTCCATTGGGATTGTGCTTTAAGCTCTGAAAGTAATTGTGACAGCAAACAATTGAACATGAAAATGGAGAACAGTCAACAAAAAGAAAAATTCATTCTAATACATACGGTTCATATTAGCTGAATTTAACATGAATTTTGCAGCTAAAGTATCTACAGTTGAACTATAAAAGATTAAAAGATGATTGGTGAAACAGATAACAAGAATAACTCCAGACAACGAGAATGCTGTCAGAATACTGGTTTATATTAATCATTTAAGATGTTGTCCAAGCATAGAGCAAATATCACAAACATTTTTAATAATAGATACCATGAGTTTCATGAATTGGTATTAGATGTGCTTTCAACGTTGCATCTTTTACAATGAAGTGTAAATTGTGATCTTATGATAAGAAAACACATGAAATTAAGAAGATGAGAAATCATATAATTAGAAAATCATATATGCACAATTACTTACTTGAGGATAAAGATCACAAGTCCCCAATTCCTTTACAGCCAAAGGTAACCTCTCCCCATCAGTAACCTAGAAAGAAAGATAAAAAATAAATAAACCAGAAATCGTCACAAAGCAGGATGTAAGGAAATAGGCTAATAAGTTCAAACCTCATAGTCTGCTCCCACACTCTTAATATTCACTGTTTGAATTTCATTGTGCTTAGCCCAAATAATTTTACCAGTATTATCCATGCTAGCTACAGGTACCTCCCGGCCAAGTTTTACCATAATAGTTCCTTCATCATAACCAATCACAACCCTGTAGGAGAAAGGATCATTACTTCTAACAATAAACAAATAAAATATCTCAAGCAGATCAGTAAGGATATTGACAGAGGGAATGGCGGAGAGTCAATTTTTAATCATTTTGTCCCTAATTAAAATTTTCACATATGTCCTCAAGTATTTACATTTTATTTATTATTTACTGATTACTATTAATATTAGTTAAATAAACTTTTAAGGCAAAAAATCAGGTACAAACTTCTTGAATGATTAAATAAATTATTCGAACATTTTTAGTTTTATTGAAATAATGACATTGATTATGTTATTATCAAAATATGCATTATTAGAATGCTTTCTCATATTCTATTCTACGAGTACTTCAATGAATAAGTTCTTAGATTAAATACTGAACAATGTATATTTGACAGTTTACGTTCATTATAGGAGTTAAAATTTAGTTGAGTGATTAAAATAAGCAATTCAATAACATATATATACTTTTTCAGACGTTCTTAGCTGTTAATATTTAATCAAATCAATCTGGAACTCATTTTGTTTCAGAAAAAATTAAATTGAAAACTTTCATATCTATTGCACAAGGCAAAACGCCAGTCAGACTGATGAGGAGATCGAAAATTAGAAATTTATCAAAGAATAAGAGGAATTGGAAGATTAAATGAGATTGAGAATTTCCAATACCAACCATCCCTTGGGATAAGAGAAGAATAAAAGGAAAAATAATGCTTACATAAGAAAGGAAAATTAACAACCATATAATTGACTTACCGTCGGGAACCTTTAATATATCCAATAGCCCAAACTCGCTCAAGGCCATAATTCAAGGTGTTCTCAAGCCTGAGATTTAAGAAAATGGATTAAAAGAACTCTTCAGGAGAGAACCATGCGAAAATATATAATTTAAATGAGATGGGTGACAAGATAGTTATGACCAATTAAATCAAGGGAACCTCAATTATGATTCATGACACTATTAAAACAATTTTCACTTATTATCCAGCCTATAGTCTTGAATATCTCTGAACTCATAGCTGCAACCGTTCACATCATTTCAAAATTCAAATGTCATAAATGTGTCAAAAAAATCCATAAATAATATTGAAAATTATGAAATTAACATCCACACCACACTCTCATTCCTCACTACCGAATTATCTTTTCATGCTTAATCAAGTTAGCAAAATTTAGAATCATGTTGACAAACAAATCAATGGAATCCCAAAACCAAAAACATATAAATCTAGATATCATGAAATGAGAGAATAAAAATTACCTATAAGTGGTTGCATGCCATATACGAACAGTACCATCCTCAGAACCTGTGATAATAATAGGAAGTTCTGGATGGAAACAAACAGCAGACACATTGTGCGTATGACCTTCAAGTGTTTGAACGCAACTTTTGGTTTGATAGTCCCACACCTGTTTTCATATGATTTGATGAAATGTCTTTCATTTGGATCCAGGGAAATATAGGTTAAGAATTAGAATAATATAAACCTTAGCAGTGTGATCATCAGAACCAGTAATTAGATAGGGTTTGTCACCGCCAGTAAAGTAATCGACACAGTTTACTCCCTTCTGATGGGCATCCAATGTAAAATTAGGGTCAGGAGAGCCGAGATTCCAAATCTGCCACAAACATTTTACCAAATTTTATTCAGCATCATCATACAGATAAGCAACAGATAAGAAGTTTCACCAGTAGAAGATTCTCAATATTACCTTAATAGTGCGGTCAAGAGAAGCACTTGCAAAGGTGTTAGTATCCTTGGGATTAAATGTTACTTGCATCACATAGTGAGAATGTCCCTCAAAAATTTGAGTGCACACCCAACCCTTCTCCCAATCCCAAAGCTTTATGAGCATATCATCAGATGATGACAGAACATATGGAAGTGTCGGATGGACTGCAACACACCTAATGTAATCTGTATGAGCCTCAAAGACTTTTATCTTGTCCATTGTATTATAATTGTAGACACGAATGAACATGTCATCAGCTCCAGCAACGACCCATTGCTTCCGCACAATAAACTTGGCTGACCTAACTGCCAACACAGTGAACGCACAACAAACACTTCATAACATATTCTTCCATCCCCTCATCATTAATTATCTATCTCTCTATATTGACTGTACTGCTTACCTGGTAACTCAGTGACCTCAAAAGACTTGACCATGATCTGCAGAAGTTCCCAAAGGATTCGTTTAACTTATAAATGATTTTAGAGTTCACAAAATTAGACAATGAAATTATTTAAAGAATTCAGAGATTGAGGGGGAGGTATATACATAAATTCCCATTTAGTATAATTTCTCCATACCTGAGACTGATAGTTCCAGATGCATACAGTTCCTGAATACAAACTCGCAAGAATCCTGCAGAAAGGTGTGTATTAGAATCTTCAAGTCTTCTTCATCTCCTTTGCAGTGGAAATATAATGTAATAATATAATCACACTACGGTAGATGATCAAATAAGAAGTCTCGAAAATCCCACCGGATGGGAAATGAATCATCATGGCCTACAATAATCTAACATAAGGAAACCATTTACATCAAGCATAATTTCAACTGGCTCATACACGGCCTAAAATGTAGCATTGCCAAGCCAAGGTATTAATAAGCACCTATGGCCACTCTGCTTGCTTATAAAGGACCAAGAAAACTCTAGTGCCATAAAACCAGATTGAAACAAAAACTGTCCGACTTACCATGGTTCTGTAGGATGCAAATCTACAGATTTTACCCTTTCCGATCTTTGAGCGAGTTTCCTCTAAACAAAATAATAAGAGAACGTATTTTAAAACACATAACAAGGATTAAAAATAATCAAAATCAAACACATTCTATCCATTTAACACGTATAAGAACCGGAATACCTTGATTTCAAGTCTGAGAGGCTGCGAATACACAAACAAACAAAAATCAAATAAGTAAATAGTAGAAGAAATAATGATTCGAAGTCGAAGACAATAACAAAAGAAGTTTCAGCAATAGCTGCGAAATTCATTAACATATGAACTGCCATAGACCAAACATTAGAATGTCAGATCCTATCGTCCTTCTTCTCTCAGAAAAGCTAAGAGAAAGAGAGGGAGAGAACAATTCCATATCTGTGTCCCGAACAAACAAAAGGCAGAACCAATTCAAGCTCCCGCACTCAAATTTTCAAAGAGAAGACTCAAAGAATTCGTAAACCAATGCCGATATCAACAGAACTGAGCAAAAACTGAGCAATTGTGATCAAATCGTAGCAGATTTCAACCAGATCTAAGCTATAATTGAATACAGATGCGTTCAGAGAAATGGAAGAAAATCTTCAACTCACCATGTTGAGCAAATGAGAGCTTAGGAAGTGAGATCTTGATCGTTACACCCAAGCGATCCAGGTGATCGCAGCTTGAAGAAGAGAAATGGGGAGAGAGGTTTCAGAGCTGAACCATAGAAGTCTTTCGTGTTAATATGAGAAGCGAGCGAGAGCAGATCGAAGCTTAGCAGTTACGTCAAAAATTTACAACAATGCCATTCGCGGCGGAATGATCCAGTGCAATCGATAGTACAAAAACACGAAAAAGTTTTGACCGTAATGATGATCAGATCGAATTCGACGGTCATGATCGTTGGAGAAGGTTTAATTGTCGAGTTCCGGCTCCTCGTTGGCCACGCTGGCAATTCTGGCACATTGGGCCCACGTGCAAATCAGAAAAGGAAGTACTAAAAGTATATAACATAAGTATGAAAATTCATCTTTTCAAAAAAAAATATATATATGAAAATTCTTTTTCTTTTTTTTTTTTGAGAAAGTATGAAAATTCATATTTGATATCACTTTAATACATATTTCAATCCAATTCTTATTTTAAAAGTTAACGATTCAATCTCTCATCCATGTAATAGTTAAACTAAAAAAATAGTTAATATAATTTAAATTATTAATATTTCAAATCTTATATGTACAAATTTTATAACATATTTCTCTACCTAAAAAAAGATACAATTTAACACATTTTTCAGTTTAAAGATATAGATTTAAATTTCTGATTTTGATCAAATGAGATATATTTAAGTAAGTAAATTTTGACGTGTTAAATTATATTTGATTTTAATTTGAGTGATAATTTTTTATCGTTGATAAATTATTATAATATTAACTTTAATTGTATTTCGGACAAAACATATATTCATCTATTACTAGCAATGATTCCATAAATCACCAATTGACCTTAAAAATATTAAAATAATTGCTTGTAAAATACAGGGAGAAAATTTGTCGTTTTTCAAAATTGACTATAAAACTTGGGCCTTTAGACGTGACTAAAAGGCTGATCACAGACCCTCTAGTGGTCCCTATCAAAGAAAGGCTTTTAAGTAGCCCATTAAGTTATGGGCCAATGGATATAAGGGCCTCACCATATGGGCCCACACGCTTCTTTTTCTTTTTCCTTCTTTTAAAAAAAAAAATATTTTTTTTTATTTTTGTATTCTTTTCCTTCTTTTTTTTTCTTCTTGGTGCCTGGAAATGATAATTGTCACGTTATTCTTTTGCAACATTAAGTGCAACAAGATCATGGAACAAACTTGTAAAACACATTGTCATTATACATTTTTTTTGTTGAACTCAACTATATGTGGGATAAAGATTCCTTTAATCACTTAATCAAGATTATAATATCTTAACCAGTTGATTTATATGCTTAAATTGACAATGACATGTTTCTATTATATACTTGTAAGACTATACATACATTAATTAGTTATTTTGTTAATTAAACTGTGTCTTTGCTTTTTGTTACTCCTCTTTCAATCCCATCGTAACACGTAAAACTATTTTTTGTTGTTTAATGGTTAAGGCAAAGCCCAGACTCTCTATGGTAGTGTCATTCCCTTTTTTGCAAAGTCTCTCTTTAATTCTCAACATCCATACACTTGATAAGTCAAGTTGTTTAGCCAATTCGAACAAAGAAACGTTGAGCTCTTCAATTTTCATCGTTGCCTGATTCTAAACCTAGCAAACTTGGGAGAGGACCTATGAAGATGATATTTGTGTAGGAAAGTCTGGTCATTTTAGGAGTGACAGATATAAGGTACATAAACATGGGAATGAGTTAAAGATTTTAGGTCCAATAATAACGATCCACAAGCTATACTCTCCAATGTGGTACTTTATACAAAGCTACATTAGTCAATAATAAGACGTTGTTGTCACCTATCAATTAATACGAAAGTCATCATGCTTGTCAACCAAATGATAATGTCACCATTGAAATATCCATTACTCAAAAAGACAAATATAATAAGCCATTTAAAAGCAAATGAAAATAAGAGTTACAAAATGAGTATTTTGGTTTATTCCAAAAGTTGAGAAAAGTAGGATTTCTTAAGGATTTAGGGCATATTTCTGCAGCCAACATGTTCTCTGACTTGTAAACATAAACCATCAAACTCTTCCTCAATTGAGAACCAATGGAGATGAAGGCATATTCCATAGAATAAACCATAGATTCATTTTGCAATCTCATTATTTTGGTTAATCTAATGATATGAAAGTCTCTTTTATATTTGTAGGGCAATTGATTAGCCCTAATTATTCATTAATTAATAATATTTGGAGAAAAAAGGCTTGACATTCAAGCAACATAGCTAATGAAATCAAAACCATTCTTTTTGTCTCTTAATTTGAAATAGAAAACAAGACTTTCTAGGGAATGTCGAGACTCGAGAGAAGGGTTCGATTTTAGTGGGTTGGATATATTATTAGAAATGTGTGTTGTCGCACACACGCATATTGTCAAAAATTTTAAAATCATTCTTCTACATTCCAAAAAAAGGTT
The DNA here is from genome assembly GCA_017139565.1 of Luffa aegyptiaca. Taxonomy (NCBI): domain Eukaryota; kingdom Viridiplantae; phylum Streptophyta; class Magnoliopsida; order Cucurbitales; family Cucurbitaceae; genus Luffa; species Luffa aegyptiaca. Next base: position 2,190,342 of record CM029399.1, on the reverse strand, counting down.
TTATGAATTCTAGTAATCTTATTTCCAAACTCCAAACACAATCCTAATATCCAGTTTCTGATTATCACTCTCGTTATTCCAAAGCTTCATAGTGTTGTCCCTCCTCTTAAAAAAAATTTGAATCCATGACCTATACACTTACCTCTTCATAATTTTTTTTTTTAAAAAAAAATCAAGAAATGACTACTCGAAGAGAAGGTTGTCAAATCATGAACGTCATTTAATTTAGCATTTTACTTCATTTGACTTAACACAATGAACAAATCAATTTAAGATTTCATACTAAAACCTACAATATCAAGAGAAAAAGAAACCGAGTTCCACAGGTGATTGATTGTGAAAACGACAATCGCAAGCTCGAGAAAAATATATTTTACAATGTAATGGTGAATAAATGATGAAATCTACCCAATAAATTTTCCATGATGAAGGAAGGAAAAACAAGTAACTCTATTTTCCTCCCCACAAATGAAGGTGGAAAATGAAGGAAAGAGTGTGGTGTATGACAATGAAGTTGACCTTTAAGAAAAGTGGATTATAAGTATGTAAGCATTAGAAGGTAGGATTAAAGGGAAGTTAAAAGGGAGCCTAAATTTCAAGTAAATCATCATGACTTTTGGGATTTGTTTTTAATTAAGATCAAAAACGCTGTTCAAGAAAACGGTATATACCGGAATAAACCCCTCCACTTGAAAAGCTACCTTATTTTTCCAAACCAACCCGCATCTTTTGTCTTTTCACTTTTTACTTTGGGTGGAATCTTGGTCAAACTCTAACAAACTTTAGATAACAAAAAGAGATGAAAAATTTTTTAAAAAAAAAATAACAAAAACAAAAACCACGATCAAGTTTTATCGGGATAGTTCTATTTCTTGATTCATGTCTGGATTGAATTTGTCAACTTTAATTTTAAAACTTGAATGTCGTTGAATTAAATCATGAAATTACAATGAATATTTCTGTCTCTTCATTGGATTTGAAGTGTTTACAGTTAGTTAGATTTTCGATGATCCATTCATAGTACAATTTTATACGATTTTCTAGTTTAATAGTGTAAATAAACTTATTTCTTACCTTTAGTTTATGATAAAAAATTGTAAGGGTTGTTGGCTCACAAGTTATATGTTCATGACTGGATTATCAAGAGTGATCAAAACTAAATAGTCGAGTTTATATTGTATAAATGAGTTATCTTATTCCCAAACTAAGAGTTTGTTGGTTTTCGTAAATGGGTTTATAAAACTTATCCTTTTGTATTACACCACATTTTACAAATCATAAACTTACAAACCAATACAAAATTTTCACAAACCTAGATTTCAATAATCCATTTCTTTGTACAATCCAAACACATATTATACCAATCGATCAAAACTTCTTAAATTTGAACTTCTCAAAATTGTGAGCCAAAAATCTTTTGTGGTTTGGAATGCAGGTTCAATGTCTTAATTCTAGGTTTAATAAATCGGTAGTTTATATATAAGTGAAGGATTTAGAAAACTCGTACTTAGAAAAATTGCATTCTAGTGAAAGTTTAAGGAACTTGAGTGTAGAAAAACTATGTGAACAGCTTGGATATATAATAGTTACTATATTCAAACCATGAGTTTGCCATGTCTAACTCGAGTTTAGCAAATGAACAACCCTTGCCCGAATATGAGCGTTAATTAGGCTTAGTAAACCAAACCCATGTGAGTTAACCTCACACAACTTCATCTCCCCTTCTAGAGGGAAAAAAAAAAGTCTTGCATTCAACTAAGCATATGGGTAAATGAGAGTTTCCAAGAAGAAAAGAAAAAAGGAAAATTAAAGAAACACTTTTGACCTTTGTGTGTCGTGTTGTTTTGGATAAGTTTTGTCAAGATGCAACAGCTTAAATTTGTAGTAAAGAGAGTCGTACCATGTGCTGCGCCAACACAACAACAACAACAAAAATTCTTTTCCATTCATCAAAAAATCAAAGCACTTTGGAGCAAAGCAATATGGCACACAAAAAGTGAAGAGAGAAAGCACTTAGAACCTTCAACTTCACTGTTGAATTGGAATTTTTTGAAAGAAAATTGAATGAAGTGGCATTGCTAGAGGAGGATGCGTGTGGGGCTGATATCAGCCCAGCCCCCATCATTTCTCAACGTGCCTTGCCGCTTCCTTTCTTTGTTGCTTCTTTCCCTTCCCCTTTTCTCTATCTAGTGCTTGCTTTAATCACACCCCACATTTTCCTGCAAAATTAGAATCTCCCTTTTTTTGGTCAACTATACATGCACCAACCCTAGCCCGGTTTTACTTTAATTCCGATTTTGTTCCTCAACACGAGCATAACTTAATGGTTAAGGTACCAACATGGGCCTGTAAGATATATACCATCGACTAAGGAGATTAGAGGTTTAAATCTTCCAACCCCGCATGTTGTTACTACCATACGACTACTATTGAGTTGAGTCCAAAGATGTCTTGAGATTGAAAGTTCAAACTTTCCTCCATACATTTGTTGTATTATAGAAAATCTAATTTTGTTCGTTGAAACTGATCCATTTGATTACATTTTTCGTATTTTTAAAAATTATGTTTATAAATTAATACTTTCCCGAACCTTGACCCAACGTCCCACATTCTTCAGGTCTGAAAGGATCTAGTGTCCAACTCCTGAAATTATTGCATTATTAACGAAGTTGAGCCTGCAATAGCTATTAATGTAATGAACACCCACCACTTTTCATCGGTTAGAGAGACCCTCTTTAAAACACTAAAAAAAGATGTTCACAGGGGTTCGGTGTTTCTTCACAAAAACGTTTTCCAAGTTCCAACTCTGAGCTAGATTTTTAAACTAGTTTTTTTTTTAAAAAAAAAAATGACTAAGAATTCAATTTTTTAAAAAACGAAAAGTGGAAAAACATATCAAAGAAGTTGGGAGCAAACCAACATAAATTTTTAAAATAAAAAAATAAAAGTCAAATCATTATCAAAGTGGGTCTAATTGTCCCTAAACTTTTTTTAAAAAAATAACTATTTTATTCTTTGCTATTATTTTGCTATCTAACATTCATTTTATCCTACCCTCATCTATTTAAACAAATACTAATAATAGTTATGACCATAATAGATATTAGGGGAAAAACTAGCACTAAAATAGACATTCTAAGATTCAGAACAAAATAAAACAAATCAAAAAATTTATAGACAAACAAGATATATTTTAAATTTTAAATTATCAAAAATACTAGAAACTTTAAATTTTAAGAAAACAAAATAAAATAATTTGAACATTTTTTTGTTTCTTCCTTTGGTGCTTAGAAATTGCCGCACATTCCCCTTGGAAAGAAAAGGAAACCAGAATGAAAAGACTGCCATTTCAAAAGCTCCGGCTGGCTTTTCTTTGCCTTGGTTGCTATCCTTGTTTGCTTTTTTGTGTGCTCCAAGATATTTTCCACACACCAAATTTTGTGCCCAATTCTTCTTCCTCTTCTAGCCATTCGTTTTTCACCTTCTTCCATTATCGAGCTTCTTTGGAAAGCTATTTGGACCTCACAAATTTCTACATTATATACACCAACCCTACTTTCGAATCCACGTAGGTTTGAATATTGGCACGAGAATTATCATCAACTAGTTTTAATATTAATACGAAAGGTGGTATTTTGTAATAGTGTATATCATGTTAAATTAACGAGAGAAATAGTAACTTGATAATTCTCTCCCTCATATGTGATTCAAATATTAGTAGAAGATGTGATATATGTAGACTACTAAACCGTACTATTATAGTATGAAATAAGGAAGCAACAATATATTGTAAATAGTTTTTTTTTTAGTTCAACAGCATATATGGTGTAGGGATTTGAACCACTGATCTTTTGGTCAAAGATATATGTCTTAACCAGTTGAACTCAAGTTGGTAAAATTGTTGACAGAACCCTAAGGGTCTCATTTGAATTATTTGTTTAAAAAAGGATGGAGATTGAACATAAAAGAGCAAATGGACATTTTAGCCCATCAAATCAATTCAACTAAAAAAAGGAAGAATATTCTACTTTATCTATATGATCATAGAGAAGAAAATTGGTCTAAATAAAAAAAAATTATATATGGGGCTCAAAATGGTCCATCAAATATGGGCATCATATATTAATGTCACTTTAACCTATAGTCCATACTAGAATGTCACTATCGTCTCATTGTAGGGGTATCAATTACGATCTCTTCGCCGCATACGAGACTACAACTACTCTCTCACAATTATTTGTGGATAAAATAAATTTTACAATTTTATTCTACAACATATTAATTCTTAAGTGCATAATTCTTTTTTTTAAAAAAAAATCATGATTAATTATGAAATCGAATAAAATAATCTTGCGAATAATTGTTTTATCAAAGTGTTTATATGATATATCTTAGAATCGTCTTTTAAAATTAATTTTATTGATCATTTAATTAAATTGTATCTTCAAAACATAATATTTTTGGTACAAACTAGTTAGCCTATGATTAGAAGAAAAAAAAAATCATACAAGTAAATGTTAATAAATGGTGTGCTCCATTTTTCTTGTAAGTACAAGGAAAATTAAGAATCTTGATTAATACACATCAAACTCCAAGTCAAAAGGGAATTGTATTCTTCTCTTTGAAGGGTTGAATGGCTCAAGGACTACATCTTAGCTAACCTTACCCACAAAGGTGTCCTATCAAAACATGCAACTCAACATGACCATTAGTTAATTTCTTGTATTATAATTACCTAAAAAATTATTATTCGATAGAGAAGTTCACTTACACTGTATTTTCTTTCTGACATTGGATTCGAATTCTTATAATTATGTGGTATCAAAACAGGATAGATACATGTCGAAGTTTTTTTTATTGACTTAATTTTATTTTCTTTAAGAAAAAGTAATTGAAGGTTGGAAAATTTAAACCCTTTTAATATCATGTTCATAACTAGTATTAATTTTTACTAGTTGGATTGTTTCTTTAACAAATAAAAATAGACAAGTTATTCTCTTTCTTTTGAGAGAAGAACACATAAATGATTGACAAGTATGTTAAAGGTTTAGAATACTTTAGCAATTATAACAAAACACATAAAAGCATAATATTTTACCAATTGCTTATTTGTCACACAATAATACAAGGAGATCATATCAAACAAATCCTCCAAAAATTAGATAAAAGTTAACTACTAAAATGATACTAAAACTTTTAACATGTGTTCATTTTCTTAAAATACGAACAAGGGTCGGTTTGAAATACCTTTCAGTTTAAGTGTTTTCCAAAAATGCATTTTTTTTATAAACATTTTGTATATAAATTGTTTAGAATTTAAACACTCATAATGTTTGGCTACATTTCCTATAAGTGTTTTTAACACAAGTTACTGTATACTTAAAAACTTTTTTTAAAAAAAAAAAGTTGCTTTCAAGTGTTTCTCTCAAAATAGTTTATTTCTCAATCTCATTTTTTAATAAGTCATTTTTAGTGGTTGCCAAACACTAGAATTTTTTTCAAAAGGATTTATTTTCAAAATTAAACAATTGAAAAGTTAAACCAAACACACCCTAAGTTTAAAAGTTTTTTTCTATTTTAAGCATTATATTGTGTATATGTTAGAGAAAACCTATGCTATCATAAAATATAACTATATATATAAAAAAAAGTAACATTTAAGATTCTAATACAAATTATCAAATATTGATACATAATTTTTAATGGAGAAGCATACAAAATTGACAAGAGAGTGTGTACGTCTTTTTTTCCTCCTCTCTCTCGTATGGAATCTATGGAGAGATTAAATCCAAACCACGTGATTTTGAAATTATTGAAGCGAATGATATGATTTGAAAGGAGAAATATGAATGTAACACACACTTAGCTTTCCATCGACATCAAGTAAATTAAACACCAACCAAACATGGGTTCGAGAGGATAGAAGAAAGTGCCCATGTTTTTGATAAGCACTAGAGATATTAATTTAGAAACACATCATTTTTCATGCCTTGCACTTTGGGGTTATGATATAGCATTGTAACAAGACCCATTACAAAGCCAATAACCAAATTAAAGAGGATTCCCTAATTACCCTTTTATTATTTATAACTTAGTGGCAGAAAAATTTATATTATTGGTGGGCATCATGATAATGTTCTTGGACTAATTCAATTTTTTGAATCCATTTTTTTTAATTGATCTTGTCCATGTGTCAATACAGATGGATCTTAATCAGTGGGAGAACATTTATCAACTCATGTTTGATAACCAATCTTTATTAGCATATATATATCTAATATCTTCTCAACTTTTCTTTTCTTTTTCTAATTTTTTAAATTTGTATGGTTGTAACTTAAAAATAGAATGAATCTTACGAGAATTTAAGCTATGGCCTCTTTATATATATAAATATATAATGTCGCTTATATTGACTCAACTAGAATATACTAGTTATATATATATATATATATATATATATATATATATATATATATTATATTTTTAGTCTTTTCAATATTTTGTTTTCAAAATTAAAACGCATAATTGTTCTACTAACAACCTAAGCATAACTCAATTGATTAATACATATACTTCGATTAAGAAATTAAATGTTTCCATTCTCACTTCTACCCATATTGTTGAACTAAAAATATCTTTTAAAATTTGCCTTATATTTTAAATTTAAAAACAAAAAAGACATAGCTTTGGAAACTCATTTTTTACATTTGAAATTTGTCCTAGATTTTAAACATTTTCAAATTAAAAAAAACGAACAAAACAAAAGAAATGGATACTCAACAAATTTAATATCTACAAATTAAAAATAAAGACATTATCAAACAAGGTCTTTGGAGAAGTACCACTCATAATCTTTTCCTTTTATGTATTTTTCATCTCGAATAAAAGAAAGCATTAAAAACATATTTTTAGTTCAACAAATAAGTAGAAATTTTAAGTCTCTAGGTTTAGAAAATAAAAGTAATAATAAGACTAATTAAACTATGTTCATTATCAAATTACATGGATAAGAAAGTACTCCAAAATATGATCTTTGTACAAATATTACATCTTAATAGAAAATGACAAGAGCATTACATACTTTAAACGATAAAGACATTATAATCTCAAGGTGTAGTTTAGAATCTCGTCCCTTCATTTATAATACATAAGAATTTAACTTAAAAATAATGAATTAATGAATCACGTTTTGTAGCCTATGGTTGACTTGAAGGGTATTTTTTTGGACTGAATTTGGTCAACAGTGTTGGCTCTCTGTCTTGAAAACGTCGACAGTCACAAAGTCTTCAATCCGACTAAGAAACCCACAATCTTATGCCACGTTTAATCGTACGGACATTTGTCAAAATCAATGTGCTTTGTGACAAAATAATAAATATAATTAATCAATTTTAGAAGCACTAATCTCACGTTAAATACTAAAATATTTGTATCCAAACGCCTACCCAATGCAACCTGGGTGGACAAATTACAACTGTTGTAATGATTTTTGATGACCAAAGACAAAAACGAAAAGGGAAGGAAAGAGAAAAGAGTTGATCAAAAAGTGTTTCATTTTTCCAACTATATATGTAGTCAATGAACCACACCCGACATCTTGACCTAAAAAAAAGTTTTAATAATTTTAAATTGTTGCCAACATGATAATGAGGTATGAGGTTGGAAATTCGAATCTACTTTTTTCATATTTGCTGAAGTCGGAAGAAAAAAAAATTAAGTTGTTATTTGTTGTCTAATCTAGAAAAGGAAATGAGTGTCACATGTTATAGCTGATCTCAACAATTAAGACCTTATCTATTTCTTTTCTTAAAGTCGGAAGTTTAATCTCTACCTACATTTTCTTATACTGAAAATTCAAAAAAAAAATGATCTAACTATTTTTTAAAATCGAACCAAACCAATTGAAAATCCATAAAATCCAACCCGAGTAATATTGATCTTTTAAAAAAAAAAAAATTATTATTGTATACTTAAATGAAATCAAACCCGCTAATATATATTGGTCGATCTTCTTTTTTTTAGTTCAATAATGTGATGGTCGAAATAATTCAAACTTCCAAACCTTTTAGTCAAAGTTATAATGTTTTGATAAGTTGAGTTATGTTAAGACATTGACGTCTATTGGTTAAAAACTTAAAACAATCCCACGATAGTATTTTTTTCACCATTTCAACTTGCATCTGTTGTCTAATATGAAAGGTATAGGAAATTACCTTGAGACCACTCATTTTATTAGAAAGAGTTCGATAATTTTAGTTGAGATATATTTGAAATAACTCATTGTATTTTACATTTAAAGACTTTTTTTTTGTTTTTGAGTTCACAACATTTTGAGTGGATGATTCGAACATTTGACCTTTTAGTCGATGGTGATGGTACATATCAATTACCTCTAAGCTCAAACACCCATTTATAAATAATGATGAAGTTACACTTTTAAATAACTTTCACATCTTACGAGATTTTCATTATTTTAGTATTTTTCTCTGAATAAAAAAATTATATTTGAAATCTATTTTAAACTAAAAAAATAATTTAAAAAAATTAAACCGCTTGGATTTAAATTTAAAATCTATTTACTTAATATTGATTGTGATTTTTACAAACAATGTCAGAGTTGTTTTCAACTCTAAAAAATACTGATAATAAATAAATAAAAGGATTTTTTTTTTTTTTTTTTTTTTTTGAGAAGAAAGGAAAGTTGTTTTCTAAAACTAAAAATTGAACGTACTTCATTGATAACATGAAATATTAAATAATTATATAGTCAATTAAGTTATTTAACAATGTGCACAAAAATGTTTCTTAAAAAAAAAAATCAACGTACATAAATATGAACTCAAAAAGAAATGTACACCAAAAAAAAAAGTTATTAAATTTTCAGGAAAAAAAAAAGTAATGTTATTTTTGTCAAAAGAAAATGATAATAACAAAATAATATTATTTCATTGTATCATTAATTGCAAATTCTAATTTATTTATGCTATTAAATTAATCTCGTGGTCGGTTTAACGATACAAGTAGAAAATAATATTTTTCTTAAAAAAAAAAAAAGTAGAAAATAACATTTAAATATTATTAAGTGATGCCTTTTTGCCTAGAAGACACTTTAGCCAAAGCCTACCATTCTAGAATGAAAACTTCAACTCTCCCTTTAACCTTTTTTTTTTTTTTTCCTTTTTTTTTATGGTAAATTTACTTTATAAGGAAAAAGGAAATGTTCATTTATATATATATATATATATATATATATATATCTTGAAAGACTATCTTCTTTCAATTCTGATCTAAATCTATTGATGCAGTATATTTAGTATAAACTTTAAATTTCAATATTTAACCTATATAACGACTTATTTACAATAATAAAAAAAAAAGTTTAAAAATTATTGTAATTTTTGGAAAAAAAAAAATACTAATTTATGTATAGCTAGTATTCATTTTCATTATATATCTTTCTCCATATGTTCATTATTGAAGTAAATTCCATTACAAATTAATTATTTTTATTTCACTTATATGGAGACATGAATTATCATGGTTTGATGGTTTGATCCTCCTATCCAACGATTGTTTTTATATGTCATTTTTTTAAAACATTAGAATTTAAAGCATAATTATTTCATAATTTTTTTAAGACGAAAACATTAAAATTTGGAGTGTGTTTCCGTTTTTTTTTTTTTTTTTTTTAATTTCTCTCTTTTGTAAATTGCATTCAAAGTTTTAATTTGAGCAACTCCTATACTCTCATAAATTTGTTGCCAAATAAATCCAACAATTTTTTTTAAAATTTTTTTTAGTTAAACAATATAGGGTTTGAAGTTGAAGCTTTACCCTTTTGTTGGAGGTGTTAATACCCTGATTAATTGACAAAATAAATCGTACAATTATAAAATTTATTAGTTACAATTTGAAAAATAGTTAACCTATTGATCAAGAGGTTAAAGATCTGAATTCTTTCATCCCATACGTTGTTGAACGACTAAGAAAAGAAATCGTGATGGGTATAATTTAATATTGGGAGAATAATGAAAATGAAGGGTCCCATTACACGTGTGGAGAGAAGATCGAGTAAAGTGATGGGTTGCTCAAATTACAAAGGGAAGAGAAAGGGCACATATGCCTTCCATGCCCGAGCTGCCCAACAAATGCATATGCCACATACACACCCAAATTTCAATTTCAAACCTTGACCTTCTCGCAACCACCTTCCCAAAAACCCTAATTAAATGTCACCAACTTTTCTCATATCTTCCCTCACTTCTTTCAATAATCTTTATAAACTTTTAAATGATTTTAATTTGTTTTTGTTGTTTCAACTTTTTGTTTTTGTCAAGTTGCTTGTATGTCGTTTTTATAATGTCTAGTCGATAAATAAATGTTTACGAGGACGAGTGTTTGTAGTAGATAGATGTAGGAAAATATATATTGAAATGTTTGAGGATGAAAATGGGAGTGTGAAAGTTTGGAGTCTAAAATAATATAAGATGTAAGTATATGCACGTGTCAATTTGAGTGTAGTTCAATTGGTTAATAGCATTATAATATCGACTAAAAGAAAGACATGCATGTTTTTACTTATACATATTTACTATTATCTATTTCATTATTTTATTCAACTAGACCTATATAGTACAAGGTATGTGACCACTTTACATTGATGTTAAATCCGTCGATTGGAATCAAGAAAGTTCAATAAATAATTTTAAATCATGTGATTATTTGAAATCAAAAAAATGATTTTTTTTTTTTATTTTTTTATTTCTTGTTTGGAATGAGACAGATAACATGTTTGAAATGAATCTAATTAAGGTCTCGTTGGATAATCATTTTCGTTTTTGGTTTTTTTGTTTTTTTAAAATTAAGCTTATAAACATTACTTTTTATCCACAAGTTTTTTTTTTTCTATTTTGCTAATTATATCATTCCATTGTTTTCAAAAATCAAGTCAAATTTTGAAAACTAAAAAAAATAGTTTTCAAAAACTTGTTTTTTTTTTTCTTTTTTTTTAGAATTTGGCTAGGAATTCAAATGTGTCCTTAACAAAGATTAAAAAAAAAAAAAAAAAAAAAAAACTGTATGGTCACTAAAGAAAAAGAAAATGTTTAGTTTACTAAGATAGGCGTTTTTTCTTAATTGAATTTTTTAAAGAAAAGATTAAACAAGTAATTTGCTTCATATTTCTATGAAATCCTATAAAATTTGATTTTTTTTTTCTTAAATTTTTTTTACCCAAAGACATGATTTGAAATCAAATCATGCTCTTTCATGAGATAACAATCAACCACATTGGTTTAAAATCACTCAAACTCTTGTGCATGAACTCATCAATATTCTAATTGTTGGATTTAATATTATTTTAAATATTAATGATGTGACTAAATATTAGTGGTAGTAATGTGGAGCATTTCATAGTGTTGGATTTTTTCCTTTTTTTTTTTTTTTTTTTTTTTTTTTTTGATTTGCTATGTGGTCAAATTGATTGAATTAAATTTTAGTATTCAATATTTGAGAAATTAAATAACAAAGAGTTGCATTCCAATCCTCTAAAATCCGCCGACATGAACATAATTCAACTAATCTAACTTGTACTAATGATCAAGAGGTTTATGGTTCGAATCACCACACCCACATGTTGTCAAAAAAAAAAAAAACAATCCTCTAAAATCCTAATTAATGTGATCAAACATTCCGTATAAATCTATGCCATATTACTTCGCTTGTGTTGTCTTTAGGTTATTGTTTAATTTAATTAAATTTATATTATTTTAATTATAAATGATAGTATCAATTTCTCGACTCGTTTTTTTAGTTAGGCCGGTTGAGATATATATATATATATTTATTTATTTATTTATTTATTTATTATTTTTTTTTTTTTTTTTTGAGGAGATATTTATTTATTATTATGTATATTTGAAATTCAGAAATTAAAAATATTATAAACCTAACGAATCCCACTTACTCAAATGACTCAAATCTTTTGACAAGACTGCAACTTTGTATTTTGAATATACCAAGCTATTTAATTTTTTTTTTCTTGGGTGTTTGATTTTACACTTGTATAGCTATTTTCCACAAAAAAGATTCAAAGGGAAAGAAAATGTGATATAACTTTATTAAAAGAAGATTAATTAAATTTTATAACTTATCAAGTTCTAGCGATGGTTCAAAATTTCCAAATTATTTACTGATAAAGTATACTTTGATTGTCAAAACTTGAGAGACGCATGCTACATCCATTCGACTAGTCAAGGGAGAAAAAAAAAAGGCAAAAAATTAAATATGCAACGAGCCAAAAATAAAATTAAAGTTAAATTATAAATTGGATGTTCCGTTCAATAAAAGTAAAATGTTAACAAGATAAAGTAGCATAGACACCCCGTAAATTCTTTTTAGACCATACTACCCGTGTGTTTGGTTTAACTTTTCAAATGTTTAATTTTGAAAAAATTTCTAGTGTTTGACAATCACTAAAAATGACTTATTAGAAAATGAGATTGATAAACCAACTTTTTATAAAATAGTCTTTAGTATACAATAACCTGCGTATAAAAACACCTATGAGAAAATGCAACCAAACATATGAGTGTTTAAATTCTAAACATTTTTTATACAAAATGTTTTTTAAAAAATCCATTTTTGAAAAACATTTAAATTAGAATGTATTCCAAACGGACCCTACTTTATTTTGTCAAACAACTGTGTGTGTATTATATATATATATAATCTATTTATCACGTTGTGTTCAAGCAATATTTTCTCCTCAAAAAAAAAAATCAAGCAATAATTTTGCTATCACTTCATTATTTAGTCAACGAGAAAGACTAATCAGGATTCAAATTGAACAATTAATTAAAATTTTAGCTCTAGTATATATATTTTAATCAATTGAACTTTTCTCGAATTGGCTGGTGGGTTTAATGACTTAATTAGTAATATAACTATAAATGGGTTGAATGACTTAATTAGTAATTTAACTATAAATTAATCATGTGACGTGTGACATGTTGGTTCCAATCAAAGGATGGATTTATTTATATTTATATCACATCAATTTTTAGAAAATAAAAATAAAATAGAAGTGAAAAATGGTGGATGGGAAATTTCGGAGGGGCAACATGTTTCGCACCACAACCAAACAGAATAAAAAGACAGCTTAACTACAAAAAGAGACACCATTTTCACCGAATAAAGGTTTGGGATCAAAAAGAACGAGCCTAGGACAAACTAGAAATTTCAAAGCTCTTTTTTTTTTTAAAATAAAAAATAAAAATCAAAAATCAAAGCTGGCGCATCACCATATCAAACCGACGGTCCAGATTCAGCGCCCTTTCTGGTTCATTGGATGGACGAATTCATTTTTCCATTTCTTTTTTTTGGTTAAAAGAAAAGAAAATATTCCATTCAAAATTGCTCATTAATCGCGTTTAACTGTTAATAAGTCACACAGTTTTTTTTTTTTTTGAAAAAAATAAGTCACACAGTTTATTTGGGTTCTTTTTATTTTTCTTTATATTAAAATATGGAATCTCTCAAAGCAAACGTCAAACCAACTAAAACATATTTTATTTTTAAAATTAAAAATATGAAAAAGAGATACATTATTCTTCTTTCAAAAAAAAAAAAAAAAGAGATACATTATTCTACTCTTCCACAAGGTCTGAATATAAAATCTTCACTTTTATGGTGTTAAATTAAATTAATATTGCCGAAAGCATAGTTCAGCACAAAGTAAATTTCAAAATTGCTCATTAATCGCATTTAACTGTTAATATAAAATGATTTTGATATGTATATTATTATTATTTTTTTTTTTTACAATATGGGGTGAAGGGATTTGAACCAAAGACCTCGTGATTATCAGTACAACTTTATGTCAGTTGAGCTATACTCTCGTTGGCATGTATGGTAAGAATTTAGTTAAATATACCTTGGATGATTATCCACTGAAAAAATGAATGATTAAAATAAACGTTTTAAAAATTTAACCCATCAAAATAAAATTTGAAACTTGGGTTAGGTAAATTTAATTTTTTAATTTGAGGAAATGTTAATGTGTTTGGCAGATTGATACTAAATTAGTGTGATTTAGTTCTTCGAACAAAATGTGCATATCGTTTCAATTAATTTATTTTATATATTCATGCTTTCTTTTTCTTTTTTCTTTTTTTTTTTTAGGAAAGCCCTACTCAATATCTAATTTTTTCCATAGGATAAATATTAAATTTTTGTATGATCTAAATTACAAATACTATTTACTCCAAATTATTTGGTAGAGATTCGGAAAACCAATTAAAAATTGAATCAATCAATATCTCGTCTGAATTTAATTAAATAAAAGATACAACTGGAATCTTATAAACTTTGTTAATAAGAGTAGCAATGGATTGAGCTGGTAATCGTTACCTGTTGGGCGATCTGGAGCGATAGGAAACAAGCTGGTTTATGGCGAAGTAATTTCCACCGTAGCTATCAAAAGTAGATGGATAAAGAATTACCTGGAGTCCTTTAAAAAGGCAAATTCCAGGGATGCTCCAAATCAGTCGATTAACTGCTCTCGTACTCCAAGATCGAGTCGTCTTGTCCTCTGGTCTCCACCTCCCAAAGGTTTCTGGAAGCTGAATTCAGACGTTGCATGTCCCCCCCCCCCCCCATCAACAGGTATGGGGTTGATCTGCAGGAATAAGGAGGGTGAAATTATGGTTGCCTCGTCTCGTTTCTTCGATTTTCGCATGGATCCTCTTAGGGCTGAGTTAAAAGCTATTTTCGAAGGAAGAGTCTTGCTTTGTCTCTGGGATGCTCTTAGCTGAAGGTAGAGTCAGACTATTTAATGGCCATCAATTTTATTAAAAAAAAAATATCATAGGCGTGGGATGATATGGAAGCTGGGGTTGCAAAAATCTGGGACTTGATACCCTTTTTTAGGGAAATTGTTTTTTCATTTATCCTCAAGTAGTGTAATAAGGTAGCAGATGTTTTGGCTAAATATACTAGAACATCGAGAGCCAATGTATCTTGGGTCGATCAATTCCCATGTTGGTTATGTAATGAGGTCCAGATGGACCGTTTTCATTCTGCCCAAGTGATGTGAATAAATTCATATTATTTAAAAAAAAAAAAAAAAAAAAGAGTAGCAATGGACTTTACAAAATCTAATTTCAAAACCAACTATCTATGAGATTTAATCAAAGTAAATTAGATAACGATCTTATATAAATTAATAAATAATCAATATTATCAAACATTTTTAAATTTTCTCATAATTAGTTTTAGCACCTGAAAAACAACTATAACTTTCTTTCTTTTTTTTTAAAAAAAAAAAAGAGATGCATGTGAAGGGATTTTAGAGTGTGGTAAGGTGACGACATGTCACTGGATTATGAAAAGCGATTGGGCAGAATGGGTTGCAAGTGTCGTTTTATACATAAAGCTGTCGTTTCTTCCTCCTCATGGTTCATACTACCGTCGCAGAGATGCCAGAATATCCGACCCGACCCGACCCATCCCGACCATTCACAGCCTCACTCAATCAATCTATGCCTTTATTATGGTCCTTTTTCCAATGCATATTAATTCAAGTCAGACCAAAAAACTATTTTGAAAAATAATAAATATTACATTCAATCTAAACCTATGCTTCATATTTAATCACTAATTATAATTGAGTATGCAAAATTATATATATATATATATAACAACAAATCTCACACTTTACAGCCAATAAGAACATAGCTCAACTGACATAAAGTTGTACTAATAACCACGAGGTCAGTGGTTCAAATCCCCCACCCCCATATTGTCAAAAAAAAAAAAAAAAAATACATAGTTATTCTTATTTATGTTTGGAAAAAATTGAAAACAAGAACAAAAAGGAGAAACTAGTTTTAGTTGATCCCAAAAGTTCTATACGTTTTTCAAATGCATCAAATATATTACTTTAATTCGAGTTATGATGATTTTTCGAATCAAGCACAACCCTTGGAAGTAAGTTGTTTGGCCCATTAAACAATATTCTTATCAAATTCCAAAGCTATGGATTCTCATTGTTTCAAAGCTTTAATTTATAATCACATTCCAATTTGCTTTCTAATTTAATTAATGTAATTAGAATTTAGAGCATCCTAATTTGTATAATTTAAATTCACTGAATCTTTCAAACATGGCCTTACTGACCCACTTGAGTATTTTTACATACTTTAATATGTAATGGGAAGTTGGAAAATTACTATTATTTATTAAGGTATGAAAAGTAATAACTAATAAGAGAGAAAAATAAAATAATCATTAATACAAAAAAGGCAACTTCCAACCATTAGTGAAGAGGGTGGTGGTATGGGCATATTGGTGGAAGAAGAAAAACAAAATTTGGTATTTTACTCATTTAGCCCTCCAAATAATATTTGGCAAGTTAGTCATGGCTTTAACAGCCAGTGTGCTCTTCTTAAATTTTCTTTTTATGACAATTTTGTTTTGATTAAAAAAATTATATTCAAGATTTTTATTATGTGGGGTAGGAGATTCAAATATGTGACTTCTTGATTGAGAGTATATATTTTAACAAGTTAAACGATGTTCAAATTGCACGTTCAGAAATGGTTAATTGATAGATGTTAGTAATTTTATTTTATCTGAATGTTTTTTAATCAATTATTATACTTCTATAATACCAAAATTCGTAACTAAAGGAAGAAAATATAATAAATGTTTATTTCAAAAAAGGAGTCGAGGAGAGTATTCAAACCCTTGAACTTATACAAGGATTACTGCTAAAATTCACCCAACTCTAATTTTAGTTACATAATTTCTTTAGACCCAACTATAAACAAATATCTCAACTTAACTAAAGTTATCCTTTGTTTTGATCCGATTTATGTTTAGATTTGTGTCTTTCCTTTCACCATTCGAAGTGAATTTCAAATTTTGGTTATTGTATTCACAATTCAGATTTATTACGATAATTAGTAAGTTGGATTACAAGTTTAGTCCCTGAACTTTAAGGATCGTATCAATTTGGTTCATAAACTTAAAAAAGTGTCAAATAGGTCCTCAAACTTTTCAATTTTGTGTCTAACAGGTGTCTGAACTTTAAAGAGTATATAGGTTCTTATACTTTCATTTTTATGTCTGATCACCAACTTTTAATTTTGTGTCTAATTAATCTTTGACCTATTCGATATTTTTTAAAATTCACGAGCCTACTAGATGCAAAAGTGAGAGTTTAGAGCATAAAAATCAATTTTATAGCTAATAAATTGGTTAATTTTTAAAAATCTCGAATATTTCAATGTCATATTTGACACAGAATTGAAAGTTCAGCGACCTATTAAACATTTTCAATGACTAAATTGACACAATACGGGGACTAAACTTTAATTTAACCTAACTAGTATTTTCAAACCATCATGCTCAAATTAGCCTATAATCTAGCTTTTTGCGTGCTTGATATTAAAAAGAGAAAAAAAAGAAAAAAGAAAAAAAAATTATCCATCATTATCCAAATAATAATCGGAATGTGTAAAAATATCCAAGAAAATCCTGAGAACCGTAAAAGATTTTGTAAATTTGTTAAAAATAATAAAGATTAAAAAGATCCTACAATATTAGCACAAAACGAACGGAGGTAGATTCTTGTTATTGTTTTGATTGAGTGATTAAAATTGAAAATTACTTAAATTAAAGGGTGAAATGACGCAATTGCCCTCAACATGCAAAAAAAAAGCGACCGCCGAGTAACTACCATTTTGTGCTGAGTGCATAACCACCCCTCTTCTCTATAAATTGCGATCCTCTCTTCATCATTTCTCAAAGCCTTCAAACAAACCAGACATTAGCGTTCATTCTTCTACTGATCTTCTCTCTCAATTTGAAACCGCCATGCGAGCCAATTCCAATCGAGTTGAGAGCCTGGAATGTCATGAAACGGTGTTGACAATTCCGCCGGAGGCAATGCCGGCGCCGCCGCAAGAGACGGAGGAGATTCACAAGGTCTGCTTGCCGCCGAAGCAGACAACACTTCAGAAACTCAAGCACAAGCTATCGGAGGTGTTCTTCCCCGATGACCCCCTTCACAGATTCAAGAACCAAACGTGGTTAACAAAAGTGCTTTTGGGCCTTCAATTACTGTTCCCTGTTTTCCAGTGGGGCCCTGATTATTCCCTCGCTCTTTTCAAGTCTGACATCGTTTCTGGTCTTACAATTGCTAGCCTTGCTATTCCCCAGGTATGATGAACAATACGGCTCCATGCAAATTGAAATCTCTGTTTAATCCTCTTCTGATTAGCCTGGGGTTTTGGCTTGATTCGACTGGTTTTTATTTATGGAATGTAGATTTTTGTTTCACTCGTTTTTCTTCTTTTTCAAACTTGGTCAAATTTGTCTATCCTCTATTCTGGCTTTAATTTAATGCGGATTTTTTGTTTTTTAGCCCTTGGATAAGTGTTCTCTCCATTTTTTCTTTGTCTTTTTATGTTACTCATTTTGTTTTGATTTCTGTAGGGAATAAGTTATGCGAAACTTGCAAATTTGCCTCCCATCATCGGATTATGTGAGTATAATTGTTGTTTAAATGCTTAACGAAATTAAACCAGAAGTTGAGTTTGATTTGTTGACTCTTTCTGGGGTTTTATTCCAGATTCAAGTTTTGTGCCTCCACTGATATATTCCATCCTTGGAAGCTCTAGACATCTTGCTGTTGGCCCAGTTTCAATTGCCTCTTTGGTTATGGGATCGATGATCACTGAGGCAGTCTCTTATAACGAACAGCCAACTCTGTATCTTAAGTTAGCTTTTACTGCTACCTTCTTTGCTGGTGTATTCCAAGCATCTTTAGGTTTGTTAAGGTATAAAACTAAGAACAGTTCAAAGGAAAAGAATGAATTCCCATGAATTTTCTCTGTTTCTGAGAGGGCCTTTCAATTCATTGGTTTTGATTTTCAATTTTACAGGTTAGGCTTTGTGATTGATTTTCTGTCAAAGGCTACTTTAGTTGGCTTTATGGCTGGTGCAGCAGTAATTGTGTCATTGCAACAACTCAAAGGGTTGCTTGGAATTACCCATTTCACCTCCAAAATGCAATTTATTCCTGTCATGTCTTCTGTCTTTCACCACAAAGATGAGGTAAGTCCTTGCAGCATTATAGGGTGGGAAAAAGAGACGAAAAGAACAAGCAACCAGATGTAATAGTTCACCATAAAGTCTGTTGATTGTTTCAAATATTCTATTTAAGCATATTTTGAAATTTCTTTATAAAGATGCCTTTATTAAAAACCAAAGCTGGTTCATTTATCAAAATTTGTTGTCAATATAGTAAGAATCTTGATTTGTAGTGCGTGGTTGAAGATATTTTTCAAGGGTTCAATTTTAATCTTCTAGATGTTCTGAGGTGTTATTACTGATGGGGCCTCTTTTTGTTCTTTTTATTTATTCATTTTTCTAACTTGGTGCAATTAATGTGCAGTGGTCCTGGCAAACTATTGTTTTAGGCCTCATTTTCCTACTCTTTCTTCTGGGAACAAGGCATATAGTAAGTGGCTTTATGTCTTTCACAAACTATATTATTACTGTGATTTATGTTTGTTTTAGCCCTGAGGTGGGATTAGTGGGGTGGGCCATGAGCATAATGCAAGAAGTGGGGTCTCTGAATTTTTATTTTAAAAAAAATGAAAATAAATTACAATAATAATAGCTCTGGTTCTAATTTGTTTTATCATACATGAATTGACACAGAGCATCAAGAAACCAAAGCTTTTCTGGATTTCAGCAGCTGCTCCACTGACATCAGTTATTTTGTCCACTCTTTTAGTCTTCCTTCTCAGAACAAAAGTTCCTGGAATCTCAGTGGTACGAATTGATATTCTTAAGCTTCAAATTTGTACCCTGAAACTGATACCATTTTCTTGAAAATACTTTATTTATAACCACACATTGATTTTCTCTTTTGGTGCTCTTTTAATAGATTGGTCATTTGCCAGAGGGTGTCAATCCTCCATCTATGAACATGCTGTACTTTACGGGTCCTCAATTGGCACTTGTCATTAAAACTGGCATTATAACTGGAATTCTCTCGCTCACTGTAAGTCCTTGTTTCAGAAAAATAATAATAATAGATTATATTCCTGACTTTGGTTACTTCTAATCTGCATGGCTGAGCGATCCTTTTCATTTTGTTTTTATAACATTTAGGAAGGAATTGCCGTAGGAAGGACGTTTGCTGGTTTGAAAAACTATCAAGTGGATGGGAATAAAGAAATGATGGCTATTGGTTTTATGAACATTGCTGGATCTTGTTCTTCATGCTATGTCACTACAGGTGTTTGTTACCTTCCTACCTAAACTTCTCTTTGACTTTATTTGATGTTACAACTTCAAAAAAAAATCTTACTCTTTGGATTGGGATTGTTTTTTCAGGATCATTTTCTCGGTCTGCTGTGAATTATAATGCCGGGGCACAAACAGCAGTTTCAAATGTAGTGATGTCAGCAACTGTGCTCATAACGTTGTTGTTTCTGATGCCCTTGTTCCATTATACTCCAAATTTCATCCTAGCAGCGATCATTATAACAGCAGTAATTGGGCTAATTGATTACCAAGCAGCCTGTAGGTTGTGGAAAGTTGACAAGCTTGATTTTGTAGCTTGTGTTTGTTCTTTCTTTGGCGTTCTTTTCATATCGGTTCCATTGGGTCTAGCCATTGCAGTAAGTTTCCTCATTGCTATGAACATTAGTTTATTGAACTGTAAGGTCATGTCATTAACACATTGGTGTTTTCAGGTTGGAGTCTCTGTTTTCAAGATTCTTTTGCATGTCACCAGGCCAAACACCATGGTTTTGGGGAATATTTCTGGGACTCAAATATTCCAAAACCTTGACCGATACCGAGACGCCTCAAGGGTGCCTTCATTCCTCATTCTTGCCATTGAATCTCCAATCTACTTTGCAAACTCAACATACCTACAAGAAAGGTGAGCTTGATATGACATAAATCTTCTGTATATCTTGTGGATGAGTCTCCTGGAGCAAAGTCATATTCTAAAAAGAGAAATCATTTCACCAATTACATATCCATCCTGTGTTGTGCAGGGTTCTAAGGTGGGTTAGGGAAGATGAAGAGCGGATAAAAGAGACTAATGACAGCCCACTGAAATGTGTAATCCTAGACATGACAGGTATGTTAAGTAAACAATTTTACTCCTTAAGCTGGTAGAAAAGAAGCCTTTGTTCAAGATCTCGCCCGTATAGCTCGCTCACACTTATCATATGTATTTCTCAGCTGTGACATCCATAGACACAAGTGGTATAGAAACAGTATGTGAAATTAGGAAGATGTTGATGCAAAAATCACTGCAGGTATGATCCATGTGACTAGAACTGCTTGTATAACAAAATGTTTTCCTTGAAACTTTTTGCTAATCAATATTTCTGTATTTGTTTTGTTTAGTTTGTGCTTGCAAATCCTGGTGGAAACGTGATGGAAAAACTGTATAAATCAAAGGCCTTGGAGCCGTTCGAGTTTAACGGTCTATACCTCTCCGTTGGAGAAGCTGTGAAGGACATTTCTTCTTTATGGAAGAGGCAGCCATAACTTATACCTTCAAGCTTATCATGGAGGAGAGAGTCTGAAAGAAATAGATAACCGGCCGATAAGGAGAGTTTTTCCTTTTCCTCTCAGGGTTATGAAAACACATTCCACCCTTTAGCTAGCAATTAGAAGAGGCGATGAAATGTTTTCAATCCTTGTTTCTTTCTTACTCTTTTCTTGACAATGAAGCTAACACCCACCAATTTCTTCACTTTGTATTGTCTAATACCTAAAAGCAAGATCTCAGTGTTTAGTTTAGTGTCCAAAATATTTGGACCAAAAGCTTAAGAAATTTTTGTACTTCCATTGTTTTCAAGTTTTCTCAGGAAACCAGTGCAGAACTGTAATTTAGTGATTGTAATAAGTTAATAAAAAAATCAAAGTGAATGAGCTTTAGACTTCATTTGCAACTCCCAACTTTTAGAAAAGAGCATCCTTTTTTATGGGAACTGTTCAAGATATTTAGTCCATATTGGCATCTTATACCAAGCTTGAAGCATTAGCCTTATTGAAAAAACAAAATCATGGTTATGCTGATTCCAAACTACACTTCTGCATTCAAAAATTAGACCAGCAAAAGGCATCCTGAAAGATTAGATAATTTAATAATCAAATAAGGTCAGAATGAATACATTTTCTTTTCATCCAACTAAATCTTAATCGAATATCGACTGTTTAACAGCTTGTTCGGCCGGACAATTTTTAAAGATAGTGATTCAATAGCTTATAAATATTGAGATTTGTATTACTATTTATAAAATCACTTGTTACTAAAACCAAAACAAAATGAAAATACAGCATTTAACAGAAGATACCTTCACTATTTTTTAAAAAACCGAATAATTTTAATTTTGCACAAATAGCAAAATAGACAAATAATTGTAAAAATAACAAAATCTAAAACTATTTGTAAATATAGCAAAATTGAAGTCTATCGGTGACCAAAAATCCGTCAGCAATAGACTTCAATCACAAGTGTAATTATTGTTGAGACTTCCATGAGTAGTAGTAGTCTATCATTGATAGACTATATGCATCGTGATTGAAATTTATCTAGATGTCTACCATTAATAGATTTGTCAAAACCATTTGCAAATATAACACAATTAAAGTTATGATAAATTTTAATCACAATTTCAATTATTACTGATAAACTATTATATCAGTGATAGCGATAGGTTACGTGCAATGTAATTGTAGTCTTTTTTTTTTTTTTTCTTTAGAAGATTGTAATTGAAGTCCATGTATATTGATAGATTTGTCATATTTACAAATTTTTAAAAAAAGTTACTATATTTGTAAATAACAAGTCTTAAATTGCTACTCATTACAATAACCCATTTTCAAACTATACTTGAAATTAGTTTGAAATCGAAACAAATAAAAAGATGCACCGTTCTTTTCGGTTTTTTGTGCAAATATAATTGGAAGAAGTGGATATATTTAATTATTTGCTATAAATCTTTACAAGATGCTTTGAAGCGTGAGAAGAACGCTTACACTACCAAAAAAAGACACATAATGGAGACAATGGAGGCCTTTTATGTTTTATCAAGAAGAAAGCAAGAGTATCGAAGCAATAATAGAAAAGATGTTTGATATTAAAGCAAGATAAACTAACAGAATTTTCCTTTAATTTACATATTAAGTTCTCATTATAATCATGGCTTTTCACTGTAATTGAAACTAAAGAGGAGAAAGAAAGAGGAAAAGAAGTTTCATTTCAAACTAAGCTGTAAACTCATCTTTGTGAACAATTAAAAGAATAAAAGCAACTAAAAATATATCCTTTAACCATTAAAACAAAAAGGAATAAAGCTCATATAGCCATTAGTCATCGCTTTTCTCTCCATTGGAAATGACCCTCTCCCCCTTTCCCCAAGTTACAAGAACTTCTTGGACTAATGTAAAACCTTCCAACCATTTGAAACACTGGTTCATAATTCAGTGCACCAATCTCAGGTATTTCCGCTATTCACGGTCGATAATCGTATCTCAAAGTAGTTCTTCTTCCTTGATACTAATTTGGTCTGGCTTTTCATCAGCTTTATCCACTAGCTAGGCAGATTTAATAAGATAGGCCACCAAAATTCACACACATCAAGAGGTGGTTCTTGCCATTTGAACTTCTCTATAGCTCAAACATCTGCACCAAAATACGCTCGTGTTATTATACAACTAAACCAGCTGCTTCTCAGTTGGTGATAGAGAGAAAATTTTACGACAGTCGGTACACCATCCTAAACAGGATGCCCTTTTTTGCCGACAAATAAACTGTAAGCTTTTTATGTACATATCAGAACATGCATAGAGTGGAGTAAAATAATAGGCTAACATGAATTAAAATCTTTTTACTAGCTTTTTTTTTTTGTTGATAATATAAAAGCATGTTTTGTTTTGGCAGTCATCTTAGTTAGTACTGTGAACTGTGAACTTTCAACAATATGAATGTCAAAGAAGATTCCCTCAAGAAAGAAGCCTTACTTGAACGCAATCGTGTTATGGGAATTTCTCGCAGTTCACGTTTGATACACAGATATTCACCCAGCAAAGACATCACTACAAGCCCAGTACCATTCACCACCCACCATGTCATTGAGGAAGGCCACCCTCCATAAACGATACAGATGAAAAGGTGGAGTATATAGAGTGTGGCTGCAAAATCTAAGCACTTCTTTGCTCTTTCAATCAAATAAACCAAAAATCCTGCTCTGCATGACATGAAAAATGTAATGGTGAGACAAGTTGACACTATTTCTGCATAAACACTAAACAGTAATAAAAACCATAATTATAATAATCATTAAAAAAAAAACAAGAAGAAGAAGATTCAAAACTGCATACTCTGAAACCATTCACCAGCAATTGTATCAAACATAAGGAAAAAGAAACAATACTATAGAGTGCCATTCAGGGTAACAATCAACAGAATCAATATCTATCAGTCGGTAGCATTCCAAAGCTATGTTGCTATCCTCCAAGCACCCCAACCACAAATCCAACTTAAAACATCATTTAGGAAAAGGTTCAAGGGAGGAAAATGCCCAGCGTCTGCCCGGAAATAAAAAAGCATCACAGCCATCCATCACCTACACATTCTAAACAACTCGCTTTCTCATTCTGTAGAGTTTCTAAATTGAAGTCTGATCACTGCAATTTGAAATAGAATTTATGACAAGCAAACCCAAAATGTTTACCATGTGAATTTCTGTGATAGTAACAGACAACATTTAGAAAGGAAAAAACAACATATTTCTCCAAACAGGGTAAAAGGGATATAGGAGATGGTAATTCAAGAAAAAAGAAAAAAGAAGTTCTCAAAACAAGTAGCTACCTAGCTAGCGAATACACACACATGGAGCTTAATTCAAATTCACAACAATAGCCGAAGGAACTACAAATAGGATACTACAGACCATTAAGGAGAAAAATTACGTGCAATTGTAGGTTACAACAAAAATGGCCCTATTACATAATATAGAGATAGAAACAAAATCATTAATACGAAATTCAAAACAAGCCATTTTCATGGTTAACAATTAAAAAAATAGCAGCAACGTCGATCAATCTATTTAATTGCAAACAATCTAACAAAGGTTCCATAAAGTGCAACTTCTCTAAACCAAGTGTAATGCAGTATTAACATGCGGCTAAAGTAGTTTTAACTTTTAATAAATAAAAACAGGGAAGACAAACAAGTTTGGGATTTGTCAATAATTCCTAACAATGCATTGTAAATATACATAATACCAGATACGATGGGGACAAAAGCTAAAAAAGAATTCTTACCCAGCAAGAGAACTTAGCAGGAATGAAGCAATAACACACCAACCAGTGGCTGTAGAGACAGTTAGTGTAGCATAATCAAAGAAGTAAACAAGGCTGATCCGAGAAACACGAGTCCCAACTAGAGTCGCCAGCAATATGCCAAGAGTGAGGTAATACAAACATTGAAGGCAAACAATTTGGGCAACAATTAGCCAAGGATCCCATACCACTGCACCATAGAACATGACTTCAGCAGTCAGTCGGTTCTAGCTTCTCACTATTCTAAATTGAACAGAACCCAACTTCTTTCAGTATAAACGAAATACGAATTACAAACTCGTGGTGTGAAAAAAGACTTGTCTATGCTTATCTATCCTTTTCACAGTCTCAAATTGACAATGAAATCCAGGAGATGCCCATTTCTCTTCGTGAATTTGTACATCCCTTCGGAAAAAAAAAATCCCAAAAATCAAGAATCTTCTCGCCGGCTTTGTAATGAGAATTTAACGATCTTGTTTCATTCGATCTGAATCAGACAAATCCTAAATCCACCCATACGAAAAATCCATACAACACATAAGTACAGTAACATTCAAAATCAAAGAGAGAAACAAATCCCAATTCCCTAGAGAATCCAACCCGAGAAATCAAATAAATCCCAATTCGCTAATACAACGAGCGCATCGCAATGCGAATAAGAATTAGATCAAATCTGAAAAACGTAAAAGCGTGAATCTTGAGATCGAGAAGAGACAAATTGAAGCACCCGGCAGCGAAATTCAGGTTTCCGAGAGAAGTTCGTTCCCGTTTTTCTTCTGATATTTTAGGTCGTGTTCGAGCTCTGGTGCGGAAATTTCTTTCGTGGAGATGCGCTACAGTTGTAATGTAAAATCGAAGCTTTCATTACTTTCACAAGCAAATGGTATTATATTGGTAATTACTAATTAGTTTAAATTACAGCCCTGGTCCCCACACTTTTTTTTTTTTTTTTTTTGGTTAGGCATTTGATTCAAGATATGTCAATTTTGTATTTTCAAATTTAATCATTAAAGGGAAATCCTTGAAAATGGCTAAAAAAAATACTCGATTTAGATAGATAAACAAAAATAAAAAAGAAGAAAAATAGCCAACGCGTGAGGAGCATGTGACTGTATTGTCCCAGACTTCCAATTTTACCCTCACCAGGAATTTCAATCGGTTGCATGATGGTATATCTAGGCAATCTCTCTCCAAATCTAATATGAATTAATTCAAATTGAAATCTAATCTAAATTAATTCTTTTGGGAGATCTTTTAACCTATTACTTATTTAAAATAAATTTTCAATCAATATAGAATATTGTAGATACTGTTTGGCCTTTAATTTTTTTATTTATTTTTTTTTTTTTTTAAATTTCCCCTTCCTCACGAACACAGCTTTAGGCGTTGTTCTATGGTTCACTTGATGCAAAAGAGGAGAAAAGCTTAGTCTAGCGACGGCGGCCACTTGCAAATTCATCGCAACACATTCGTTTTTTTTTGCTAGATCCAAAATACGACCGTGATTCTTCAATTCATGTCGAAAATCTCGAGCTCTGCAAATCGAATTAATTTTTCAATAGGTGCATTCACTTCAATGTGACCAAGCGATATAGCAATTGAGCCGAAAACTCGAGTCTGCGAATATTGAGGATGAGGATGGATCAATGAATGAGTTCTTATCTAGATTTGTGTGGATTATGCGTGGGAGGATCTTTGAGCAAACTATGTTAGACAGTGATCTCCTAAGTCTTCTTCAAATGGGATTCTACTCGGGTTCAGCCATAGACAATTTGGGACCAAATGACAATCTTCATAATCCAACAGCTTTGTATTCAGAAGTTCCAAGTTAAAGATGTTTGATTTATAAATTTACTTGGCAATGGCAGGGAGGTTGAAACCAGAGCGCTAACATCTTGCAAATGGAGTAGACAAAAAAAAAAAAGATTAAAGTCTGTATAGGATTCCGTTTCTAACCATTGTTCTTCGTATTTTAGCCGAAGAAGATGGATTAATAGAAGAAAAAGAATGTAAATTTAGATTTTGTGGGTGAGGCTGAAGAGAATTGGTTTGAATTGGGAATTGTAGATTAGAGGATGAATTGGTTTGAATTGGGAATTGGTTTCAATAATTGTGTTTATTTGTTAGAAATTTTTATCGCCCAATTAGATATGAAAATTTTGATAAGATATTTTTTTAACTTTTTATCAAGTTAGAAAACGATTCCTTTATTTTAGGATTTTGTAAATTAAATTGGTTTGTTTTATTTTAAATTTTAGATTTTGTCAAATTACCCTGTAATTCTAGTATGTCAGTTTAATTTTTATTTGAGAGTATATTTTAAATTTTTAATCGAAGGTCTTTTCGGTTATATTTTCCAGCAGGCATCTCAGCTAGAAAATGATCTGATTTTGAAGCAGAGGGAAACTCATGATAATTCTTCAAGAACTTGAATTGACAAGAGCATTTGTTGAGGATTTAAAATCGAAGCAGCGGAGGGAGGTGAGTAATGTAAGCACAAATGCTAATTTTTCTATTTACATGCAAAGATGTTTAGTTTTTATTTGAAACAGAGTTTGATTTTCGATTACTAGAAGTCTTACATCCAAATTTATATGCATAATTCTTGAGTTGGTATACAATCTGGGATTCTCCATACTAAGTATTTTCCCTATATTCAGATTCAATATTTGATTTTTTCAGAGTTTGAAAAATGAATTAGATAATACTTTTATTTTCCCAATAATTCAATTATTTTTTAAATTCTTCTGTATTTTCCAGAAGATCAACAAACCCTTTTTTTAAGGAAATTTTAAACCGATTTTGTTTACTTATCTGAATTCAAGATTTCGTTTAACTACCCTGTAATCCTAATTTGTTGCTAATTTTGATTTTTTAATTCAGAAAATTAATTTGGCCATTTATCTAAATAATAGGGTCAGTTGCTATATTTCAAAACGGGCTTTTTATTTTGTCTATTCTTGTAGTTAACCCTAAATTAAACCCTTTTGCTTAGAATGTCATGCCCTAAATTTTCATTTTTTTTAGTACATCATCAATATTTGGAGGTGAGTGGATTCGAACCTCTGACCTTATGGTCGAGAGTACATGTCAATTACCACTAAGCTATGCTCGTTTTGGCTCCTAAATTTTCATACTTTCTTGTGAATTAATGTTATAATTCTCATATTTCTATCCTATAGCTCATGCTAGGATTAAATCCTCACTTTCATTTTTATAATATAATATTCCAAAAGAAAATCTTTGAACTTTTTAACTAAAACTAAAAGTGACCATTTTTTATATATATAAATATTGGTTCTAGGAGTTGTATTTGGATGTTTTTGGGAAAAAAAATATATTTTAACTATCAACATGGCAAGCTGCATCAATTATTATCATAAACTTTCAATTTCATCAAATTACACCTTAGTCTTTGATTGGTGTTGTAATTTTTTCACCTTAAGCTTCAACAAGGATTGCAATTGTTACCTTATGATAGATTTTGGTTTGAAAAATGTAATCTTATGTGCATCCAATAAAATTTAAATTTGTACAAAACTTGATTTTCATTAAATTAGTAAGTTTTTGGAGTTTTAACATTATTTTTCATTAAAATTGGTGGGTGAATTAGAGAAAATTTAATAGAGAATAAAAATTGCTACACTTAAGATCCAATCTGATGAAATTGAAAATTTAGAGTGACAATTGATACAACTTGTCCTAAAATAGAACAGGTCAATTTTAGTATTAAAAATTGATTTTCTTTTTACTGAACTGAGATATTCTATTAGCAAGTTTGAATTTCTTTTTACCTTTTTACCTGAATGATGCCGTGGCCTAAACTTCAATTTTGTTTTGTTATATGAAGAAAGAAAGAAAATCATGATAAAGAAGACAACAAGAAAAAAAGTCATGGATGTATCACTTGAACAAAGAACTTGTCTGGAAAAAATTAATAAACTCAAAAAATGGACAAACAACAACCTACTTGGACTAATGATAAAGAAAATACTGTTACATTGATAGTTTGGAATGTTAATTTGATGAAATTAGTTTTAAGTCCAGACATTGAGGATGAAAATTGCACTTCTTTTTCCAACTTTGATAGAATATTCACTGCTCAGCAATACAAAGTATTAATAAATGGATCCACAACAGTTTACATCCAAACTTGTCAAATTATACATGGCAAGCTTGACACACAATCATACATCCTCTCTGCTTCTTTCAGCAACTTACAGAGAAATTGGAGAGTATGTTCAGTAGGTTACTTTACCTCTTGAATACGCTGCTTGTGAAACAATCATGCATTCGGTATCGACAGCACGAATCGTCGCAGCAAGAACAATAGATAACATCTTGTTACCAGCTGTTTTATTTGTAGAATACACAGGGCTATGGCAAGAAAAAGACCAATAGCACCTGGATGGGCTAAGAGAGTAACAGGATAACCAGATGTCGGATGGGTGAGAGCGGAGACGGGTTAGAGTAAACGACACTCAGGACAGTTCTTTATCCGACTGGGCCGATGACTTTCTCCTCCGAACAGTTTTCTTGGCGACGGTGACTTTGACCTTGCCTTCAGCTTCAGCATCTGGCTGTTGCTGGTTGTTGTTCACAATGGCATTTGATGACTTCATTTCACTCCTGAGCCTCAATATTTCACCCTTTGCAGATGCCAAGTCTGCTTCCAGTTTCTTTGCCCTCTTCTCAAAAGCGTCCCTTTCTTTTCCAAGTTTCATGACAAGGTTATGAGCATCTTCCAAATTTTCCTGTGCCTCTATAGCAGCATTCTTTTGATCTGTGACACTCTTACGAAGCACTTCTTTCTCGTCTTCAAGATTGGCCACATGGGAATTCGACTTGTCCAATTCTTTAGAAAGTAACAACGCATTGCGGTTCATCTCGTCGAGTGACTTAATTGCTTCTTCCAAGTCCGTTTCGAGAGATTTCCGTGCTTCCTTGTCCTTCAGAATTTGCTTCTCCAATGTTTGAATTTCTTTGTTAAGAGATACAACTACTTTTCTCTCTTCTTCTAGATCGTTACTGACTGTTTCTGCCTTTTGATAGGCATCATCCAATTCCTTCTGTAAACTGTTGCGACTTTCAATGACAGCCGCCAGCTCATGGGACACATTTTGAAACTCTTCATTCGTTTTCATTAGAAGTTCCTTAGTTTCTGAAAGCTCACTGGCTAAGATTTCACCATTTTGTTTTGCCTCTTCAAACTTGCTTTGTAATGAATTTCTAACTTCATCATATTCAGCCTGAAGTCTAGAAACCTCAGTCTGAAGTTCGGTGCATTTGCTTTTCGACTCTTCTAACTGATTCATAAGATTGGAAGCCTGGTTTCTTGACTCGCTAAGATTTCCGCGAGCAACTTCCAATTCATCAGTCAGTATTCGTGCATTACTTGATTCTAATTCCAGCTTCTTTTTCAAAACGTCTCTTTCTTGTGTCAGATCATTAATTCTTGTTTGATTTCCATTTACTTCTTCGACAGCAATCCTAAGTTTTTCCTGCAGTTCCTGAATTTCCTGTTCTCTTTCTCCTAGAACTTCAGCATCCAATGATGCCTTCCTTTCAGCAGATGATTTCAGACGATCGTATTCATCTTCCACACTATCCAATTTTCTCTTGTAATCATCTCTGGCAAGGACCAGTGAATCTACATTTGCATTTAATTCATCCACCATAGAAATCCTCAACTCAAGCTCTTTCTTATCGTTCAGAAGCTCATCCTTTAAACCTTGAATCTCTAAATGGGCAGCAACCAGTTCATCCTTTGCTTGATTGTATGAGGACAACAAGTTCTTCAATTCACCTTCCTTTTCTGCAAGGGAAGAACTGATCTTTTGAATATCATTCTCCTTATCGTTGAGCTCCAAACCAAGCAAGTTAACCCTTTCTTGTAGAAGTTCAATAGACTCGAGACTTTCTCGCAATTTCACTCCGAGTATATGCTTATCTTCCTCCACCTTCGAGAGGTCATTTTGCAGGTTACTAATGCACACATTAAGCTCTTCTATTTTTCCCTTCTCATTTCTTAGCTCTTGTCCCAAGCGTTCAATAGTAATATTGGCTGAATTTAGCTGGTTCACCAAAGAAATTTGTTCTTCCTTTGCCTTCCTTAATTGTTTTGTTCGTTCTTCCTGTTCATTCAGTAACTTTGATTCATAGCTTCTCCTCATTGAAAGAATGGAAGATTCTTTCTCTTTCAGTTCATCATTTATCTGCGAATTCAAACATTGATTTGATACCATTTAATATGATTCAGAATAAAGAATACAGAATCATTCCCCCCCAAACATTGATTTGATACCATTTAATATCATTTATCTGGTCAAGAATGATCTTACAGATTCAATCGTCGTCTCGGCAGCCGCCTTCTCTTTTTGAGCTATTGCATAGAGTGATCCGAGCACCCCCAAACCAAAAACTCCAATTACATTCAGGACAGATACAAAAGGATTTGGCGGTTTCTCTATTTGAGCCGCTAGCTATCCCATAATAAATAACATAATCAGGAAAGTTTCAGGAATGATAGAATCAATAACATAGTAAAAGTAAATGAAAATAATAAAAACAAAATTGTAAATTAAGCAGAGATTCAGACCTGCATATTTTGGTTCCCTTCTTCAGCCTTTCCCTCGTTTTTCTCTGAACATATCAAGCAGATGTGTGAAGATTATAAAACTAAACATTTAAAAATCAATTGGTGCCTATGTTTCAAAGCCAATGGCTGAAACTTAATATCATAACAAACCTCATCACAGCTACTAGTGATATTAACTTTGACTTTTAAACAGTATCTGACTTCTTAACTACAAACATCTAATTCAGAAGGAAAAAAAAACATCAAATAGACTAATTAACAGATCAACCCACAAAATATGAATATTCTTGTCTGTTTACAACTTTGCATCAGGAGACAGTTTTGCTATATTAGGCTATCAATTGAGTAATGAAAAATAATCGTAGTCTGTAAACTATAACTGTTCGCCATTTGGTATAGATTGACTCTACAAGAAAAATTGAGTAAATATTTATTTACAGAGTTTGCACTAAAATAAACTTTACCTATACTTTGGTGTCTGAGACATTGGAATTAAATAACAACTTCGCAGAAGGAAGAATTAATTAAAACAAATCATACTGCAAACACCAAATAAAGAAAGTAATATACACAATAAGAAAAAACAATCATATCCATGCACCTACTTAATTAAGTTCATCGCTCTACAACTTCATTTATCAGGCAAATTACAAGAACCACCAAAGTTGAACTCCTAATAGAAACTAAGGAAATTCTGTCTAATTTAGAAGAAAGTCTCTTGCTGTGCCCCATATACTTGGTGAATTCATCAGAATGTCCATTGACAGAGCTATATATCAGAAACCAAACACTGTTATTTATTGTAACATACAGTACAAACATAAAAAATTAGCTTGGCTGACATGAAAACTGCCTTCATAACATTGTTAGCTAACTAAACTCACTTCAATAATTGGACTATCATTTCCAGACATTGTTGAAAACTAACCCCAACCAAATTGCAACTCATCTCATGAAATTCCAAAACAACCACATTGCAAGAACAAGCAACAGAACCGATTAACCTGAGGCCGAACTTTCAAGAGCTTGAGCCTTCCATTGCAGAAGCGGAAAAACAGAAATACCCAGAAACAGAATCGTCCTCCTCTTACATAATCCATCGTTGTTTAAGTAATTTTTTCCCTTCAGAGCCGCCGGAACTCCGTTTCTCAGTTTCACCTCTGCATTTCTTGAATTTGATTGTGAAGAACACGAACAAGAGAGAACTGAAGAAAATGGAAAGCGAGAAACATAAAGCGGAGCCTGAGAGAAGCAAGTGCTTCCCACTGCAAAACCCATCATCGATTTCACAGTTCTATCTTCCACTTTCTTTCTCTTTCAAGATAATTGAAGACGAACCAGAAACCTTCTTTTTTTTTTTTCTATCCCTCTCGCCCCATCTTCCTGCTACGGGCCATGGCTTCTCGCTGTTGAAGCCGAGAGCGAATTGACTTTTATGCCCTTTTGGATTCTTTAAATTACAGTGATCGATAGGTTGCGGGTGTTAAAGTTCAGTGTTATTTTCGTAATATTAAACTGATTTGTGGCTCATTCTGAAAGTGGATCCACGTGGATAGTGTCGAACTGCACATTTGGCATTGCACTTTAACCACTAGAAACAAGCCACGTAAGAAAAGGCAGGGCTTATCTACAACCAGCTTATGTTATGTTGCCATGTCACTGCTTTTGTCTCCTTGAAAGGGAAAATAAAATTCTAAAGCAAAATATTCCAACCCAAAATATATGAACCAAGATGTTATTTTGACCTAAAATTTAATTTTAAATTTGTATAAAATTAGCTATTTTGACCTTGATTAGGAATTTATTCTCTTTTTATAGATTCGTTCTTCTGTTTAATTTGTTAGGAGGTAAGGGTACATGTCAGTTGAACTATGTTCATGTTAGCATATTTTAGTCCAATTAATTAAGTCAAATAAACTCCTAAAATATAGCTTTTATTATTATTCTTATTATACAATAATTATAATAACAGAAATTATGGTAGATGGGCTCCTTCAACCCATTAATTTCAAATTTGTCTAAATCTTTTAAATTTATCAATTGTAAGATTTCATGCATTAATTCAATTTTAATTCTTCCCTAAATGTCCTTTATTTAATTTTGATATTCTAATAAATATTGATTTTTTTTTCATGAACCAACCGGTTATCGAATTTGGTAACTCTTATTTTATTAATTTATTTTAGTATTATTTTTTTTATATTAAACATTCCATTTCTGTTTTTTCCCTTTAGCGATTTCATTTTCTTTTTTTTTTTCAATTTTAGTTAACTACCGTTTTTTCCAAGCTCATTTCTTTTATGTCAACCAGTAAGCGCAAATACGTAAATGAGCTTCTTAAACTCCTTTAATATCCGATTGTGAGCTGACAAAAATATAAAGTTATAACAAAATAGACACTTTTGTTCAAAAAAAAAAAAAAAAATAGACACTTTTAAAATAAATGGACTACTATTGGTTCATTTGTGTATTTGGACGGGTATAATAATGTAGTTGTTTGGTCATCTATACCGTTAGCTTGGGAGCTTGCATAGAGCCGAGGCCCAATAATAACTATTGAAGTAAATAAGCCCAATATGATTCCAAACGTCATTTCGGCCCATCTGGCCCAAAAGGAAGCAATAAATTGATCTGCGTACGTTAGCAGCAACCTTATGATATCCCGGGTCTTGCTTTCTCGTCTGTCCTCTTGTTCGTTTCAAAAGCTTTATTCCTTTCATCTTTCACGGAATCCTTTCGACCTCCAGTTTTGAGAACAAGAACAAGCTTCAGCTGAATCGCGCAGCTGCATAACTCTTCGATTTTTCACCTCTTTGCTCGAGGTAAGAGCGTGTGGACTCTGATATTCTCGAAATTTTGTTTCATCTTTGAAATTAGGGCTTTTAGAGAACCAGAAATTTTCCTGTTGTATGTTGTTTTGATCTTCTGTTCGAATTGGTGTTATGGAGCTATGTTCTGTCGATATTGTCCTGGAGTCGAGAAGGTAGAGGGGAGTTAGTAATTGATTCTTACCCTCCCTTCTCGTCGATGAATTGGGGTTTCTAGTATCTTAAATTATTTCCGGATCTCGCACGAGACATAGGAGATCTGGAGGAAAATTTATTGCCTTTTGTCAGAGTAAAAGCTGGAGGTTTTTGGTGCGGAGTATTGATCCAAGACAATTTATTGAAGAGTTAGGCGTTCGTGAGGTCGATTTTCTCTGTCTTTAATCACAGTTGGCCTATCTGAAAATGTGGATTTGGGTAAAATTTGACAAGTGATTAGATTTCTG
This sequence comes from Luffa aegyptiaca, assembly GCA_017139565.1. NCBI lineage: Eukaryota > Viridiplantae > Streptophyta > Magnoliopsida > Cucurbitales > Cucurbitaceae > Luffa > Luffa aegyptiaca. Next base: position 2,155,087 of record CM029399.1, on the reverse strand, counting down.
AGGAACTAGCTTTGAGATTTTCTGTCGTTGTTTGATCTCAAATGGACGACAACGGAGAAGAAAGGTATTCTTTATCTAAACGTTACAGTGGAAACCATCGGGAAAGTTATGGTTCTATACCTCGTCCAAAGATTCCTCTCCGGGATGCTTCTTATTCAAGGCCAGTGAGCAACCAATATGTAGACCATGATGTTGAAGAGGACGATGAAGAGGATGATGGACTTGCGGAGGAAGATGATGAGAACGATCAGAACAATGGTTTTGCTCACACAAGTGAAGAAGTAGATGATGCCGATGACGAGGATGAATTTGATATGGATGAAGACAGCAAGCAGAACAGTACTGTTAAATTAGATGATGCCGATTTGGAAAGGCATCCCAAGAAGCGGCGACTGAAGAATTTGGTATCTGGTTATGAACTTGCTCCTCGTTTGCCAGGACCATCATCTGCTACTTCTTCAGCACAAAAGTCATTTGTTGGGGGCAGAAATTCGTTGACAGATTGGAATGAACATGAAACAATTGTTCTTCTAGATGCCTGGGGCGAACGGTTTCTTCAACATGGGAGGAAAAGTCTCCGATCTGAGGAATGGCAAGAGGTTGCTGAGAAGGTGTCCGAGGTTTCTAAGATTGACAGGACTGACACACAATGCCGGAACCGCCTTGATACATTGAAGAAGAAATATAAAAAGGAGAAATCAAAGTCAACAGAAATGGGTGGTTCTACCAGCAAATGGGTTTACTTTAAGAAGATGGATATGTTAATGTCTTCACCCCCAAACCAAGGAGGACAATCATCTGGGTTAGACTCAGGGGAGTATGGATTCATGAACCCTAGAGTTTATCTAAACCGAGCAAACGGGTTCGATGAGATGAGGGATAGCCCCGATAATTCAGAATCTGATGATGGCGAGGACGATGAACTGGATGGGCTTCCACCCAAGAAAAGAATGTGCGGGAGAAACAGTGATGATGGCTCTTCATTCAGGATGCTAGCTGACTCCATTCACAAGTTCAGTGAGATTTATGAGAAAATAGAGAGCAGCAAAAGACATCAAATGATGGAGTTAGAGAAAATGAGGATGGATTTCTTGAGAGATCTAGAGTTGCAGAAAAGGAAGATTATGGAGAAAGCCCAGGCGGAGATCGCAAAACTTAGGCAGGGTGACGACGATGAGGAGTACGGTGCCTCCGCCAAGAGTGCCAGTGCACGTCTACTATTTCTTACTATGTTATTGGATCACTCGCTGTCTGTATAATATATGGGAGGCCACCTCCCCTATTGATTTCTAATCAGTGCAATATATTAGATGGAACCGCCCTTACTTTTGACAATAACAATAACAGAATTACAGGATTATAATTCACTTCCTGTCCTACCTGTGGCCAGATATTTTTCTTCAAAATTCAAGGCAAGATTGTAGTCGGGGACTCCTGATTTTGTGCTTGTATGTTATATCAATACCCTTTTGCAATTTCTGTACATTTTTCTTCACTGTATGAAGTTTTGACTTAATCTCTGCCGTGGGGACTCGGGATTCAGAGGTTACCCAAAAGAAAGGGGTTTCATAGAACAGTCCCAAGGCCTTTCAAGTTTCACGAATTATATTCATGGCCAAATTCCAAATCATAATGACCAAGGAAAATAGATGGCAAAATGGCCATTTCATATGAGCAACTTCTATATGTTGCAAATGACAGTGTAGCTGATTTCATTCAAGCAGGGCGATGGAAGATTAAAATCATGAAAATGAGCAAAAATTATCCATTTGATACTCTTTTGGAGTTCAAAATAGTATAGAGAAAGTAGCAGAGAAAAGAAAAGTATGAACCTCGACAACGGGAGGCCATTTAATAGCATCAACACTTCTCTGAAAAATTTCCTTTTGAAAAAACGGATTGGTGAAGACTCGCTCAATCAATAAAAGAAAACCCTAGCAAAAACAACCAAATACAAAATGCTTCACAAGTGATTTCACAAGTCAAATACAAGGCCAGCCTTCCATCGTTCATCGCTCATTGAGATTTTGTTTTTTGGCTCGATAACAGTTCGTCATAAATAATAAAGCAAGGCATTCCAGCAGATTAAGCAGCACTTGTAGGTTCTGGTTTTTCCATGTCCATTGGCTCTGTAGAGGCCGAAGACACCTCAGTTTCATCAGCTGCCTTCCCGTTCGGACTTGCACTGGCATTAGAAGCAGCACTGGCATCTCCTTGCTGCTCACTACCCTGAGGTGCTGGAGGAGGTGTCTCAGGAGCGGCTGGCTTGGGTTTCGTCATTATCGGTCTACAACACCTGCACAAATGTAACAAATGCATATTCCAGGTATGAGAAAACCAATGTGAAAATAACCAGTTGCTCTGAATAAAAGCAGCGAGCATTATTTCCATGGACAAAAAATATGAACCATACTCGGGATAAAGTGCTCGAGTTCAAAGGGTGCAAGTAGACAAGATAAAGGAATTCAGTACGATGTCAATGTCCTAGTTGGGATTTAAGAGCTAAAATAACATAAAAAAAATCCTAGAGAATACAGATCAAATGAATGGAATAAGGATTGAATTGGAGATCACTTTATAATAAAGGATTTTTAAAGTGAAACCACCTCCTTGAGCACCTTTTTGTACTTAACACTAATTAAGTTGATTGAAAGTACTTCAAGTATCTTTTTTTTTTAAAAAAAAAACGACACTTTCAGCTGATAGAATAGAGAAATACTAATATATAAGATTTCCATTACAACAAGAAAAGGATCGCTAACCTGTCAAGTGTTTCAGCTTTCTTTCTCACATCAGCAGAAAAGAGGACTGGTGTAGCATGTTTGGGTAGTGAGTCTTGGTGCTGCTTTTTCTCTCTTAACCAGGCCTCTGCTTCCACACACTCATTCAAGACCTGCAGAATATTTTGATAAAGGGTAACGCCACACAGTCGACACCCAAACATAAAACAAGAAGAGACTGAAACAAGGGATACCTTCTGTTTCTCAGAAATGTCGATGTGGTCAAATTTAGGATCAGCTGACATTGCCGCATCCCTGTAACTGGTGATGCAGTAAACAAGTTGGTCGATCACAGCTCCTCTCTCTGTGTACTCTTTGAAACGCTCCTCTATTGGGTCACCTTGCTGCAATTATGTTCAACATCAGAATGCAGACAAAGACCATGCACCAAAAACGAACAGAATTTCTTGTAATCAAGATAACATCATTTTCTTCCTGGTTGGAAACTTGAAGCAAAATATCACTTACTTTCTTCAACTCCTCAAGCTTAGCTATGTAGACTCCCTTTGTTTCATCCTCTCCATCTTCATAAAGCCAATCTTCAACCTCCTGAAGTTTGGCAGAAAGCTCTTCTCTCTGTGAATCAGTGACGAACTCCTGGTATTTATCATGCAACTAGAGACACAAAAGACGTTCATCAGTTCAATTGAAATTCAACATTCAGGGAAGCTTATCATAAAGAAGGGATAGTCGTAGCTTACCTTGTTTCTCATTTCATATACATATGCCTCGACAGCATTTTTCTTCTCCTTGGTTTCCTCCATAACCCGATCTTGTAAAGCCATTTCAAACTCCTTTTCCACTGCCTTCTGGACATCAGCTGATGCCAATCCACCATAAACCAATTCTACCACGGGGATGTTGGTTTTCTTTACCTTCTTCTTAGGTGCTTCAACCTGAATGCCAAGAGATCAGCTAAGTACAATACAAGAACCACCTACTCCACAAAATGCTATCGTGTATTGAAATCGCTAGTGAAATTGCTAGAAGTAAAGGTAGCCCAACTCAAGTTGGAACTCTAATAGCATTTAATCACTTACAAAAAAAAAATCATGATATAAAATTTATGTAATTTTATATACATATAAATAAATTAAAAATTAAAAAAAAATAGATAAATAAACTTTGGTAATTTTTTTATAATAAAACAAATTAATTTTTCAAAAAAAAAACAAATTAAAAACTTTAGTAGTATCGATTTTGTGTAAATAGGATAAAGTACAATTGCAGAACCTTCAATTTATTATTCAACACAATGAAATCTGAAACCTGTATGGATTCATCAATTCCTCTTGACGAAAGGGGAAAAAAGGAAAAAGATTCGTGAAATTGTTGTTAGAATTGACAAATTGTATTCCATTTATGTAATAGACTATCTAAGCTACTTCTAAATATTCATTTAATAAAATACAATACAGGTGTAAAGAGAAACTGGAAAAAGAGAATCAGAACCATGATGAAGGAAATAGACTGAGAAGAGAAAAAATAGGATAAAGAGAAAGGGAGGACAGTTTTTTTTTAGATAAGAGACATCAAAGATATATATTAATCACAAAAAGTGTGGATCGGGAAATCAAACAAAGAAAAGAGAGCAGAGAGTTTAGTATGTCATAAATCTTCTTCAAATTGTTACTGCAATAAGTACTTATAAACAGTCAGCATATCTGTTATCTGTATTGATAGTGGCCACAAGAAAGAGCTGTGGAGAATCAGAGATGGGAACTCCCTTGTACTTACCTTGGCATCCGTCTCCATCTGCACAGACTGGTCTCCCGACTCTGCACCACCGTTTTCAGCTCCAGCATCCGTGGTTCCCTTGGCATCTTGCATGTTAACATCGTTCTCATTAGAACTGGGAGGGGCGTCAGCAGGAGATTCATCAGTCTCCATTTTTGCTGACTGTTCTTTGGTGACCGGAACCTCTACTTCCTCCTCTTCTAACAGCTAAACATACAGAGATTCCCCCTTCAGAGAAGATTAAAGACAAACATAGATAACAATACAAGGGATAAAGATCTATAGATGGCTTACTGTTGCTGATTCAACGGAAACAATTCCGTGCAAATTAAGTCGAACCTTCACCTTCACCTTTGCCCTTCCACCTTTTGAAGATTGAAAAGGACCAATCTGGATATGTACATTACCAACAACTTAATCTCAATGACTACAAGATAGCAAATGCTCAAAAGCAACTCAATCTGATGGTAAACCCTTACCGTGTATGTACTGATCTTCGATTGCTGATCAGAATCAGTATAATGTACGTCAACGCTAAATGTGCCTGACCTATAAAATGTAAGAGCCTTGACACTAGGTATGGGATTCCCCTTGGGGAAAACAACAGTGCTCTGCTGATTGTCCACTGCTCCATTTTGAGAATCTGAGGCAGCACCTTTCCACGACAGAGCTATGGAAAATGGAAAGTTCTCATTTACCTTCAAAAGAGCCAACCAACGAATCAGGGGGTTTAAAATGCAAAAGGCAGGTATCCTGCCAAGTGTTTTATACTGACTTCACACAAGATGCATCTTAAAAGTTTAGCAGAATTGCATAAATGATAGACTCAAAAAGCAACAGCTACCAAATCTTAATCCTCAATATATTTTTGTGCTTCCATGCTGCATAACAGTTCATAATAAATATTCTTGTATATGTATAAACAATGCACAAGCGAAAAGAAAAATAATGAACTTTTGTATTCAAATGTAAGACCGTGTTAGTCAAGAGGAGAACTCTAATGGAAAAGTTCAATTGTAGTCATCCAATCTGGTGCTCTTACCTGAAATTCTCGCACTTTGAATGTGGGACTGAGGATTGCACACTCAAGGGCACAACCTCTAGCAACACACTCACTTGCATTCATAGTACGCCTAGGCTCCTTTTTGAAGAATTCAGTCAATATTTTGATTATAGCTGGGACACGAGAACCTGAACCAACAACTTCAACTATGTGGACATTCTCAATGGTAAGACCAGCTTCTGCAAGAGCTTGCTCCAAAGGTCCTTTCACACGTTCTAAGATTGGAATGCTTATTTGTTCAAATTCATCCCGCTTAATGATTCCCCTTACATCCTTCTCATCCATCAAACACTCTATGTTTAAAGGTGCCACAGGGTTTGCACTAAGGACTTTCTTAAGCTTCTCACAAGCAGTCCGGAGCCTCAAACAAGCCCTTGCATTCTGATAAACATCTATTTTGTACTCATCCTTGAACTTTTCCGCAAAGTGATGAAACAATACCTCATCAAAGTCTCTGCCACCAAGAGACTGATCAGATGAATGGGCCAACACTTTCAACTGCCCCTTCTTAAAGCCTGCAATGCACACTTGCATGCTTCCATGTCCAATATCAACAAATGCCACGTTCAACTGGTCATTTTCAGGCAAATCAGTTTTGTATATACCATAAGCCAAGGCTGTTGCAGTAGTTTCATGTATCAAGCGAAGGGGATGCAACCCTGCAATTGTGGCTGCATCCAATACAGCTCTTCTCTGAAGATCAGTGAAATAAACTGGGATTCCAATGCAGCAATCAACCACTGCTGCATTGAGATTTTTCTCGGCAATGCCTTTCAGATTCGAAAATAGCATCCCCAACACCTGGGTTGGAGTAAATGTTTTTACTTCACCCAGGTAACGCACGTGAACTAAAGGAAAACCATCAGGCCCCTCGGTTACAGAAAAAGGCAATGACTGAAGATCCTTTTGCAATCCAGGTTCAGAAAATTTCCGGCCAATCAATCTCTTGATCTGAGAGATTGAATTCTTGATGTTCATCATAATTGACGCTGCACCAGCTGTCCCAATAAAGCGCTGCTTGTCACCAAAGCTAACAATAGCTGGAGTTTCCCGCTTGGATTCATCGTTGAGAACAACATCAATACCCCGCTGCCTTGCAACAGCTACAATACAGCTCTCGTTACCAAAATCAAAACCAACAACGCTCATCTTGCAAGAGATAGAACCGATATGTCAAAAACAATCGGTCTGTCAAAAAAATAGAAGAACCTGGAAATATTAATCAATGTTGTTATTATCTACAAGAAAAAGATTAACAACCGCTCTTCCTTCAGAAGAGCCTTACGAATGATTATTATAATGAGTATTGATATCGTTTATATTTTAAACCGTCAAATTTGTACCTTGTTCAGTAGCAAATCAGTATGCCAACTTGCGCATTTGATCGGATAAATTCGTTCAAATAAAATTCAAACAGAGAAATAAAAAAAGAAACACCACAACCACACTCCAACTAGAGCAATCTGTTTATTTCACCTTGTATGACTGAGTCCATAGATATCTAAAGCCATACAATAACACTCTCAATAGAAACTTATTATCATACCAGTGTATCACAACATGTCGAAAACAGATCAAAAAGAGAAACTACAAAACACAGTAAATACACGAAATAATCAACATAAAGTTCCATATCTAACTAGGTCGAAATGCTTCAACCTGTAATTAAAGCTAAAAGCATTAAGAAATAGTGAAGCAACAGATTCATTTCCGCAGAACGGTGATACGAGCAGAATTCATAGAAATGTTAAATAAAAACCCTCCGAATCTGAACGAAACAAAGCCAAACAAAAAGAAAAACGCAAACAACTTCGAAATGCTCGAATCAACGAAACGAAACTCTCAGATCTACAACTTGAGAAAGCAAGAAAATCTGAATCAAATACGATATCAGAGTACGGAAAGAGACCTTCAGAGCGATCCGAAGAGCAAACGCGAGAGAAAGCGAGAGAGAGATTGAATTCTTGGGTTCTGGAAGTCTCCACAAGACCGCGCTTTGTACACGAACACAAGTCGCGAGGTGCTAGGGAAATGCTTATAAACGAAAGGGCTACGTACCACTCTCGAGGGCTTTCTGTGGAATTTTCACGTTTATTTTTTTATTTTTTTTAATTTTATATATTCTTCGGTTTCTCTACTTTTGATTTATTTTTCGATTCGAGGGGCAGCCCTTAGAATTGGAGCAGTCGTGGTCCTAGAGTCGTCTAGAGAGATACTGAAGTTCTAGAAAGATCTATACGCACTGTGCCTTTCAGATTCCTCGTTTGTTGTACGCTGGACTGGGCCTTCTGTATCTGGGCTGGGCTTCGTTCTTTAAGACATTCTTGGGCTCCGCTCCAAAGGCCCAATATTAATTTATTTAAGATCAAGACTTGGTTGATTTTTTATTTTTTATTTTTTTAGACAAAGACTTGGTTGATTTTTGTCTCTATACTTTTGAAATGTTCATTTTGGTCATTGCACTTTGGATTGTTTTTCGTTTTGATACATGTACTTTCAAAATATTCATTTTAGTCGTAACCAATCCCTATTTGCAAATTTTATACAATGGGAACTCTTTGGTCAAATTTATGAATACATTTCAATAAATTTTTATTTTTTTAATTGAAGTGTAGTGCTAAAATCATTGTTATAGGTAATTTCGGACCATTCCGGGTACAAGGAGCTGACGAGGACAACCGGACTGAAATAGGGCTGAGAGATGGACCCCAGAGGCGAAACCGACAAATGGGACGGGTCAAGACCGAAGGGGTCGGGCACTTTGCCAGACCCCCCTGCTCTGCCCGCTTGCGCGAGCCGAGTCCCACCGACTCCACTCGGTCCCTGCAGCCTCCAGCCGCCCCAGTTCCGCCTGGTTCGTCCTGAAACACCTCCGAATTCCTGAAAACCCTATGATGAGCAAGTATTTATACCCCTTTTCGTCACTGAAGAAGGGGACCCGAACTCAATTCTCGACTCTCTTCTCTTACTCTCTTACTCTCCTCTCCCGTTTTCTGACTTAAGCATCGGAGGCGGTGTGGCTAGCACCACACCGGTGTGCAAGTTTACTCTTTTGCAGGCCACGTCTTCCCCCGCTCTCAAACAAATTCACTGTCGATTATCACGTGGAGCAAAGGTAATTTACCTAGCGAAATTTGACCATCAACAATCATGATAGAAGAAATATAAAAAATGAAGATGAAGGGACCAAATTGGCTGTTTTTTTTTTTTTTTTAAGTATATGGATGAAAATTAACCTTTATAATGTACTAAGACCAAAATGAGCCAAATTTCAAAGTACAAGAATAAAATGGACGTTTTGAGAGCATAAAGACCAAGATGAACCGAAGCCGACGGTAGACTAAAATAGTATTTAAACCTTTATTTAATATTTACTTATTTTCAAACTTTATATATTATTTATAGAAATATTTAATTTTGGTTGAATAACTATTTTGATTTTTATTTGTTGTTTTCCCTTAATTGATCTTACGAAGTTACGAGTTCGACTTCCACTCTGCTATACTCCTCTGTTTTTTTTTTTTTTTTTTGGTTAATTACTTTGTTAGAGTGTTTTCAGAATTCAAATAAAATTAAAATATATATTAAATTTTATTTGTGTTTTTCAGATTTGGTGTACAGTTTAAATTCGTGTATTTGAGTAACGTGAAAAAATATATATAATCTGAATAATGTAAAAGACACCAAAAAAAAAAAAAAAAACAAAATAAAATTTAAAAAAAGTCGAGTTCGAGCCTTATTTAGTTTTAGTTTTTTTTATTCGAATGTCTGACTTCTTAGTATATGTCAATTATCGTAAAAGTTATACTTATGCTTTTAGTTTCCACTCTTCTTAAATATTCATTTCAATCCAATTGAATTTAATTCAGTTGCTTGCCATGAAGTTGCTGAAAATGTAGTTTTTTTTTTTTTTTTTTAATCACAAAATGTAGTCTCTTATAGACTCTGCTTTTTTAGGTTTGATTCTCTGCCTTGTATGATTAATATCTCAATATTGTGTGGTCTATTGTTGATTTTCTTTCTACATGGCTATGTTCACGACTTCAAGTGAGATGTTAAATAATTTAAATCTTTGTCCAACCTCCCTCAACTTGTATTGTTAGTCTTTTTTATTTATTGTTAATTAACATTGTACTGTCTTCACTGGCTCTTATTATCCTATTTGAGAGAGAAGTTAGCTTACATTCAATAACACAAATGAGCTTATATTCAATAACACAATTGAGATATTAACATACAATTTCAAAACCTTTCAAGGTTCTTTGTTTTTTTTTTTTTTTTTTTTAAAGTGTAAATATATGTTTTTCATACCTAATCTCATTTTATCACCATCTAGGTATATTGTACTGAGTGTATGTAATTTAGACGTTGGTTTACACGATGTAAAAAATGATACTGCACGCAGTGCCAAAGTTCAATGGTAGTATCTAGCTGCAAAAACGAGCATAACTCAACGGTAATTGACATAAATTCTCAACCAAGAGGTTAGAGGTTCGAATCCCCTCACCTCCAAATGTTGATGCACTAAAAAAAAATGGTAGTATCTAGCTATATGGATTTTTAGATCAAGTCAAACGATCATAATCAAAACGTTTAAAGTTATAAAATGACAAAATACACTTGCATTATTCTAGCTCCAAATTTGAGCCAGATAGGGTTATAAACTACGATATAATTTAAACAATAACAAATTCCTACCACATGTAATATGAAAGTCCATTGACATATGTTTGGATAAGCGGAATAATACATTATAGAAGTTTATGAACTACAATGTATTTTAAATAAAAACATATATAAATCAAGACATTGAAGTTCATTTCCTTTGCATGTTCAAATGTTTCCTTTATTGAAGTATATGGATTTGAACCTATGACTCATTGGTCGAAGATATATGTCAATTGTCACTAAACCATGTTCACTTTGACAAATGCATTTACCACTAGACAAATCACACATAGTGTTGAATTTTTGTTGGTTTATCTAACATTGATGCAATTAATTTCCTACAAAAACATAAAAAAAATATATTTATTTATTTGTTATCATAAATTGACTTTAAAGATAACCATTTGATTTTTAGTATTTTAAAACGAAGCTTGTAAATATTACTCAATACATATGAGTTTATTCGTTCTATTATCTATATTCTACTTGTATTAAATGAAGTCAAGTTTTGAAAACTTCACGTGTTTTTATTTTTGAAATTTAACTGGTAACTCAAACATTTGTAGAAATGAAAATATTTGTACGAAAAAATAGGAGAAAACAATAATTTTAAAAAACAAAAAACTATGCTCTGTTTTATAACCATTTGGTTCTTGAAAATTATGCTTATTTTCTCATAAATTTCCTACAATGACTTTCATCCTGGTTAATGTTGCATTTGAATTTCTAGCCAAATTTTAAAAACAGAAACAAGTTTTTGATTTTTTTTTCTTCCAAAATTGGACTTGGTTTTTGAAAATAAGGTAGACGATTGATACTAAAACCAAAAAACTTTTTTTTTGACACATTAAAACCAAAAAATTTATTTATAAGTGGAAGTATGTGTATCAAACGGGCATCAACCATCTTCAAGGGGCATTTTCGTCCTCAAGGAATATCAAACACAACAATGAATTTTCAATTAATTATTGCATACGGTGATTCAAAAAAAAAAAAAAAAAAGAAAGAAAAGAAAAAGAAAAAGTTGCATACGGTATCTTCAGCCGTTCAAAAAAAAAAAAAAAACTACGCCGTTTCGCACATGTACGTTCACACAGGTTACTTTGGCGGGAAAGAGTGATAGGAGTCGATGAACAAATTCTTCTAGGTTATAAAATTCGAGTGAAGAAGATCAACACCAGAGTTTCCCGGCAAATTACGCCGACATCCATCTGTAATCTCCAGAGGAAAACAGGCAGAAATGCCGAGATACAAAATCAGAGGTATCGATGTCGACTTCCCGTTTGGTGCCTACGATTGCCAGCTCGTTTATATGGAAAAAGTCATTCAATCCCTTCATGAAGTAAGATTTCACATAGCACTATCTTATAGTTTCATTAATCTTTCTCCGCAAAATGCATATGGAGTGTTTCTTGTTCACTTCTTTGCTCTAGTTACGGTGAACTACTAGCAATTGATTAAACTAGCTATGAAATCTGTGGTTATTGGTATTTAGAAATTGGCCGGTCCACCCATTTGTGTTTTTCAGTATTTCTTGGCATCTATTGTATCATAGATGCTATCTAGTATACGAGAAGTTTGTAGCTTTGGATAATTGTTGATGTTATACTGCATTAGATTTTATTTGATTAATTCAACCAACTCGGCGTTGTTTGGTAAGTTACAAACTCTTTCCAACGATACATGAAAAAACACTCTTAAGTAGTCCCGATAAAACAATGAACTTCAAAATATCTTCCAAATTTTATCTAGTTATCCATCCTCCACCATTTCTTCGAGTTCTGCATTTTGGATCAGGTAGTTTTTCAGTCTGTTGCCTTCTTGAATTCCTATCTGGCTCGTGTTAAATTATTGATGGAAGGAAGTAAACTCATTTCATAGCTAGCAAGTAGTAAGCTTGGCATGTTTTACAAGGCTGAACACCATGTAAGCCGCCGGTGGAAAAAACTTGAAAAATTTTCTTTCCTTCGCCTTCACTGGGGCTGCAACATGTTTCTTGAAGTCAGTGGGCCTCTACTGCACTACCTGCCTTTTAGTCATAGTCAGCTACATATGTTCCGATATTTGTTTGGGTCAACACCATGAACATGATTTTTTTGGGGTGAATCTGGGGCTATGGATTATATTGTTATAACTTCTAACCTCAGAGATCAGATCTTTTTCGTTTGAAGAACTGCATGCTTATTCTATGTTCGAATAATTAATTTTGAAACTTACATAGCATGATATTTCTTGCCATGTTTAATTAGTAGTGCTCAGTTGTTTAGTAGTCACTGTAGATAAGTGTGGCATTTTAAATATCACTTCCTATAAAATGGGTTTTAATCATTCAAGATACTCCTGATCGAACAATTATATGACAGAGCTGTAATGCACTTTTAGAGAGTCCAACTGGAACTGGGAAAACGCTTTGCTTACTCTGTGCTACATTGGCCTGGAGGAAGAGTTTGGGTGATTTCTCATCTGGTCGGAGTGTATGGAACAGCCAAAATACTGAGGGCGATATGAGTGCTTCATCATCACAGTCTACTTCAACAAAACCTCCAACCATTGTGTACACAACCCGCACTCACAGCCAACTCCGGCAAGTTATTCAAGAATTGAAGAAAACCTCTTACAGGTTAAAGTTCATTCCTATATTAAGAAAGCGTGATTTATTTTTTAATCCTGTTAAAGGATTAGTCAACTTAATTTTTCTATGACATTTTATTTTGTCTGACCTACTTTCAAGCATGGTACACATGTCCATATAGGGCAACTTTTATAGGAATTTGGTCATGAGCTGCTCTTAATTACTTGGCGATTGATATATCTAGTGACTGACGAGTTTATTCTTATGGAGCAAGGAGATGGATGTTGGAGGGGTTGACATGTTTATTATGGGTTCACATCCTGATCGTGAAGTTTTTGGATTTAGTGAGATTTACATGTTCTTCTGGTCATATTAGTTGACCTATGAACCTCCGCTGAGTAAAGCTGACTATGTTGGTGAAAAACTATATTTTAAACTATCGTTTATGTTTAGTTTGACTTTCTTTTTATTTTCCTGCCCTTTTCTTTTAAAATACTATTCTGTATTTTGTGAATCGTTGAATGATTTTTGAAACTGCTTAAAAATTGAATACATGCAGGCCCAAAATGGTAGTTTTAGGATCTCGAGAGCAATTATGCATCCATGATGAAGTGAGTTTACTTCGTGGCAGAACACAAAACAATGCCTGCCGATCACTCTGCCGAAAACGTGGAAAACGTCATTGCAACCATTTTACCCATGTTTCTGGTTATTCTCTTTAGATCTATTGCATCTGCATTGCCTACTTTGTACTTTATCCACTCAGATACATGATTAAACTTGTTTTCATTGTCATGGTATCTAACTTTCATAGTGTGCAGAGAACTAGTATGGGGGATTTATAATGATCTGATTGAAAAAAATGATAAGATGAAAGCTTACAATCTAAAACATCTTTTGCAAAAGACAGAACTACTTTATCGTAGTCAAAGTAAATAAAATGAAGAAAATAGGATATGGCTTGTCAAATCCGAGTCATAATATCGGATATTGGTCTTACTAATTATTTGGAATCAAAATCTAGATTTTGTGGTAGAAAAATCAATGACCAGTTTATGCTACATGCTCCTTTTTGACAAAAAAGCTGTGCAGCTGAAATTCCATAAAATTTGAAAATATCCTCTTCCTAATCCAAAAATTAAAGTAGAGATAAGAGCTGGCAAGTATTTTGAGAATATAAGCCAAAAAGGATATTATAAATTTTAAGATAGCTTTTAGTTTTGGTTTCCTTAGTTATTTTGTTGAAAAAATTTAGTGATTGACACCAAGAATATTTGAAATATTACTGTCCAAGTTTCTTACAATTACAAGGTATTTGCTATCAATAATAATTTTAACAATTGGAAAAAACTTATTATCTGTATACTTTAATTGTCTGTCTATCTGTCTGTTTTTTTTTTCCCTCTAAGAGACTTTAATTGTCTGTTGTAGCCTATATGAAGGATAATCCACATCTTGGAGATGAACCTATCGACATTGAAGATCTGGTCAATATAGGAAAGAGTTTTGGGCCGTATGTCCTTTTTCATTTAATATGTTTTTGCTTTCATGCCTGTCTTTTAAGTTATACCAGAGTTGGTTGGGTGAAATTGCTAATGGGATTTGTTTATTGCTATTTGGTTGTATTTTTCTTTTAGATGTCCGTATTATGTATCACGGGAGCTTCACAAGGCTGTTGATATATTGTTTGCTCCATATAACTATCTCATTGATCGTGGATATAGAAAATCTCTTGCCCTTGAGTGGAAAAACAGCATACTCATATTTGACGAAGCTCACAACTTGGTAAGCAGCTTCCAAATTCAGAATGGCAATACTATGTTCTTAGAGTCTTTTTTTGCTTGTCTTTGTACTATTTTTATATATTACCATGTCCAAGCCTTATTGAGATTACACATCATGTGTTGTTCCATGTATGGCATAGGAATATAAGATTAGCCACTAAGGCAGTGTAAATTTTTTTGCAGGAAAGCATATGTGCGGATGCAGCATCTTTTGATTTAACTTCTTGGCTTCTGACAGCTTGTATTTCTGAAGCCAAAAACTGTATTGATCTTTCCATAAAGAGAAGGGAAGAATCAAATGACAAATCAGGGAATCCGGATAATTTTGCTATACTTAGAGGTAAGTTTGATTTGTAAATAATATTTGATTTGTATAATTAATGTGTTATTGATTATTTTTGTTAGTCATCGTTGTCCCGGTGGTTTATTTTTTAAGCTATCTGTTACAATTGTAGAACCATTTTCACGTTGCCGATTGTTGTGACATCAACCCAGGTTGTTTAATCTGGCCAAATCATGCTTTTGAACTGCATTTCTCATATAATATAATTGTTTATCATCAAACTCGGTGCTTTTTCTATTGATTTCTTAAAAGAGCTAATTTATCATGCAGCACTTCTCCTGAAGCTTGAGAAGCGAATATCTGAGGTCCCTATTCAGTCTAAGGAATTAGGATTTACTAAGCCTGGACCTTACATGTATGAACTACTAGCGGAACTCAATATCACACATGAATCTGTCTCTAAGCTTAAAGTCATAATCGAGGAAGCAGCTACACTTCTTGAAGAAGACAAGCAGCAGAAGATGCAGAACACAGGCTGTCGGCTGGAAAGCATTACAGAAATCCTTGATGTTATCTTTAGAGAAAAGGGCAATGAACATGCGAAGTTCTACCAAGTAAGTTAGGATTTGCTATTCTAGTTAACTCTTATTTTTACCTCACTGTTTGGCAGCATCTTAGTTTGAACACTTCATTTAGGTTCACGTGCAGGAGAATGAAGCTAGTGCTATGGATGGCCTAAAAGGTACTTATAATCTATATTTCTTATGTTTGGAGTGGAATTTCATCTTATATTGT
Source organism: Luffa aegyptiaca (assembly GCA_017139565.1). NCBI lineage: Eukaryota > Viridiplantae > Streptophyta > Magnoliopsida > Cucurbitales > Cucurbitaceae > Luffa > Luffa aegyptiaca. The sequence goes on along the minus strand of CM029399.1, from coordinate 2,139,405 downwards.
TCTTCTCACAAAATTTTTGTCACGTATTATGCTCATATATAACTTAATTTTTTTCTCTTTCTTTAACTAACTTAGCTTTAAGTTCTCAGTAGTAGTGTTAAGATATAACTAAGACATTATCTTTCTGGATGATACTTATAATGACCATGATTAGAAAAGAAAAAGAAAACCAGAGAGTGATGAGGCAATTCCAATAATTTGTCTATTTGCTGATCAGGCAGTCAATTTCTAAATGTTTGGCCGTGGTCTGCATCTTTCTGAGTATTAACTATGCAGGGGCAGGCAAAAACTGGTGTTCTTGAGGCCATAGGTGGATTACGTTCTTTAGCTGTTTGATGCTTATGCTTACTCAAATAATAGAGCAGGTGAAGTGAATTAATTTAGTGACGTATGATAACGTGCAGTATGGCCCTGTAAAGTTGTAAGATAAAATCTTCTTGGATCCCATTAAACCAATTAAAAGAAGAGATAAACGATGGAATGGTCTTGGGCACTCTGCACTCCTACCTTTTGATATGGCGGCAAACAAGCTAACCTTTTTTTTCTCTCTATGCTTTATTTTTCAGTGTGGAAAAATTGAAAAATCTATCTTATTTTCTTAATCTTACATGGTCTTTTTGTTATGAAAATGTTGAATGGCTTAAACAAAAAGGACTCTTTTACTCCTTGCTCCAGATATTTTGTTAGCTAAGTTCCTCAAGCTAGTAAGTGGCTGTCTGGTTCTTGAGCCAGTGAATCTAATCTCAATTCATATGATAGAGAACCAATAGGCCAGTTTCTTACTATATTCTAAAGCATGGATGCACTCATCAATGATGTATTCTAGATTATTGCTTTTACATTTTTCATTCTTGCTTATAATATTGTTTGATATCATAATCAATTTTTACAACCAAAAACGATTTCGTCATTCATATTTCAATTTAAGATATCTGTGCCATTTTTTTACATGTTCTTTTTCCTCCTTTTCAGGTAAGGCATCCAGGACACTCAGCTGGTGGTGTTTTAACCCTGGCATTGCCTTGGAAGAATTTCCCAAAAAGGAAGTCGGCTCTATTATATTGACATCTGGCACTTTATCTCCCTTGGATTCATTTGCACAGGAATTGAAACTGTTGGTTGCTTTGATCTAATTTTTTCTTGCTCACTTCGATCATCCAGAACTATTTATCAATGTTAATTTAGGATATTTTAATGGTGAACCCAGAGACTTCCCTATCCGGTTGGAGAACCCTCATGTCATATCCTCAAATCAGATATGGGCTGGTGTTGTACCTGTTGGTCCATCGGGTTGTTCTTTCAACTCCTCTTACTGGAATCGTGAGTCTGAAGCATATAAGCTAGACCTCGGAAATGCTATTGGTATGTATAAGTTTTCTGCTTTTAGAGTTGATGTGAAAAATAATACCCCCCACCCATATACAAAGGAACATGAAGAGGTTAAAGAAAGTCCAAAACCTAACAAGGTTACAAAACAACTCAGTTGGTAAAATCGGAGATGGCCTTTGAGAGAAGACTCTAGTTAGAGAACATGAAAAACTATGGTATTGTAGGACTCCTCCCAGTGTTTCTCCAGATCATTGAAGAGTCTTTTATTTCTTTTCAAGCCACTCCACCCCAACAATTGTCAAGATAAAACCAATCCACATGATTATAGCCCTATCTTAAAGGATGGCCCCAAAAAATGGACTGAAGCGAGAGGTTAAGTCCATTCTGCAAAGTTGGATCCAATAAAAATGTTCCTCATACACTCTGTTCTATGTAAAGGTCAAAGAATTCTTTGGCCTAAGAAACCCAAGGGGACGCATTAAATGTAACTTGCCTTTAAACCTCATTTAGCTCCATCTAAGCATTTTAAAAAAAAAATCTACTTTTGGCTCTACAAATTTGTGCAATCCTCGCAATGTTCATGAGGCAAGAACTGCTACCCACCTCAAAACTGCGTGGTAGTTTTTCTTGTGAATACTTCACGATCTTCTCAGTTGGCCTCCTGATCAACCAATTTGTCATAACCGGCATCATCACTTTGACAATTGCCTCTGAACCCTAATCATCAAGCACCTCTACTTGAGTAGAGAAGAATCTGTGATAGTTTTATATGACTATAATATTAGCCTCTAAACAATGTGCGATATTGCATCATGCATGTTGAATAAAGTCATTATTATATTTTTTAAAAACAAGAAACAAGACTTTTCAGCGATATAATGAAAAGAAATAAATGTTCAAAGATACAAACCCCCCAAAGGGAGCATATAAAAGAGAGAAAAGAATAAACTAACTAGAGCCAATGAAAGCATCCCAATTTATAAAAATGACGTGGAAAGAGAGTTCAACAAATAATTCAAGCTACGAATTTGGAAACATCAAGCCAACACCGTTGCATATTCTCAAAAACCCTTGATACTCAAGAACCAAAATCTTGGAGATGAAGCATTTGACCACATGAACCGGTATGAATCGTATGATATGCAATTTTCCAGACCCTGTAGAATGAAGTCATTACATTTATCACCTATATCAGTTAAATTCTTAGATTCTACTTTTCAGAACTGAAGATTTCTAGATTTCTAATCTTCAGCCATCCTCCATACAGTGGAATGACTTTAAATATCCCGCGAAGGTTTTCATTCCAAGGTTCAAATTTGACCTGGAAATCTTATAACATACTCCTCCCTTTATTTTTGCACATCTTTGGTACCTCAATAAAACCTTACCCGGATGGAATGGAATCAACATATTATCCTCATCAATTAGATCACGTATTATTGCACTGCAAATTGCCTATCATCAAGGAATCACGTTCTCATACTAACTATTGTTTTTCCCCCAACAAACTTCACCAAGATGTCCATTACTATTTATATTTTTCCCACTCTTTTGCTCATTTACATTCTTCAGTCACCAACATTTCACTTTTTCACTTTCCACTTATTGAACTCTTAGCCACTTGTAAAAAGGCCTGATGATCCTCTGTACTTTCTTCAGTTCTAGTGTGTTTATGTGAATAATGAGAGAGAACGATCATCTAGTTCACCCCCTAAAATTACTCCAAAAAACATCTTATTAACGAACAACTAATTCCATGTGAACTTTGATGACTCTCTGCATGGAACTACTAGTCATTTTGACAATCTAGTTTCAATTGGAAGAAGATACACAACCATCATGGGTTGGCCCTAATGGTCAATAAGGACCATAGAAAAAATAAAGGGCTTAGAGGGAATGAGTTCAATCCATGGTTGCCACCTACCTAGGATTTAATATCCTACGAGTTTCCTTAGCAATCAAATGTAGTAGGGTTAGGGTCAGGCGGTTGTCCCTTGAGATTAGTCGAGGTGCGCGTAAGCTGGCCCAGACACTCACGGATATCAAAAAAAAAAAGGATACACTACTTATCTTTCAGTCTCCTCATTACCAAACTTCTACCTCCAAGAATCACTATTTCAATGTACGCAAGATTTCTTAATCTACACTCTCAAGTATGCCCAAGTGACTCTAGAGGAAGGGAGGGTCTCATTCAACAAAAGGATTGTTAATCATTTGTATGTATAAACTAGACATTTATAATAGTTTTGCAAAAATGCTGACATTCAGCCTGAACTAGTTTTAGTTTATTCAGAGGGTGCTGATGTAATTCTCAAATTCTTGATCACAGTCAACTTCGCACGTATTGTTCCTGATGGTTTGCTTGTCTTCTTCCCATCGTATTATTTTCTAGACCAGTGCATTAGCTGCTGGAAGAACCAGGTATCGCATACAGAATAAACTACATATTATTCTATTTGCTTTCTTTTAATGTAAATTATATGCATAATTCTGTAGAGCCTTTCAAGCTCAACGACAATTTGGGAAAGAATTTGCAAGCATAAGAAGCCTGTTATAGAACCTAGACAATCTTCATTGTTTCCTTCGTCAATTGAGGTAAAACATGAAAGAAAAAAAAAAACGTAGAAGAGCTTCAGTCATTGTGTGATGTTTTGTATCTGTACCATGCTGTGGCTATTTGGCTTTGTGACAGGACTATATGTTCAAGCTGAAAGACACATCATCCTCTGGTGCAGTATTTTTTGCTGTTTGTCGTGGTAAGGTATGTCTTATTAAAAGTAAAATGCCTTCGGATGCCTCAGCATGCATGCTATTTCTTTGGTGACAATGGGTAAAATCATTCTCATTCTTCTGGAGGTTAGAAGCGGGCAGCATTAGAGGCAAAAAGAGTCTTGCTAACCAAATGTTGTGGATACATCCGTTTAGGGAAAAAAACCATGGGCCTGGGCCCCACCTGAAATCCCCGTGCTTGAGACAATGGTCAAGATTGGGGATAAAAATAAAAACTTGATTGAGATTATGGTGGGGATTGGATTTGCATTCCTCACCCCAACCTTACTTCCCCACGATCTTGAAAATCTTTTAGTTAGTATTAATATATTTATTTGGTTAGAAAGAAGTAGGAAGATTTGGTAGAATACTAAGGGGTCTTGTGAACAGGTTCGCAATGTGGCATACTTTAATGCTTTTCTAGATGCATATGACTAAAGCTTGTGAATTTCCTATGAATATTGAAACCATTTTTTTGTAGTTCTATTAGGTGAATCCTCTGCTTAGGTCTGATGTGTTTTTATTTGGCCACTCTTTGGTTACACTTTCATTCTTTATATTAAAAGAGGTTTTCTTAGTAAAAAAAGGATTAAGAAGTGCTGTGCAGACAAATTCTCAAGTTATATGCTTTTGTCAATTCTGATGTGTTGGAACGGGGATCAACTGGGATCTACGTTTTAGAAGGCTCTTAAAAGAGCAGGAGAACGAGGAATTGACTAGTCTTGTGCACACTGTCGCCAATAAAATCTGTAATATGGCTCTCTTGGTTTCCATAAATTGATAGATGAAAGTAGGTTAAATTACAAATAAAAAAAAGGATAATTGTAATGGGTGGCAAAATTAGGGTAAATAATGGCAAATTTAGCAATTTTTAAAAATATTTGCAAATATGGCAAATTTTTTTATTTAATTTTTATATCCCCGTTTTGCCCCTCGGATAATTGTACTGCGTCAACCCATTTCTTCTTTGTTTTTCACTGATCTCACCACTCCGTCTTTCTTCTCCATTTTCCTCGCCGGTTGAGATCACGTCGTTGTCTTCTCCGCCGCGACTCCGTCTCCAAATCTCGGCACACACTTGCTCTGAAAGAAATGTTCGCAGTCACACCGAACAATCCTCCGAAGAAACACTTCGAGTCGTCTAGCCGGCTATTTTTTGCCATCTCCGGCACAGGGAACAAGTTCGAACGCCGGAAAGCTAGGGTTTCGCATTGTGGATCTTTGGTCGGTTGGAATGGATCAACTCAGGCTGCTTCACCATCGGGAAGAAGAGATGGCAATAAGTCTGGAGGAATCGAAGTTCGAGCGATGATAAAGATCAGGAAGAAGATGAAGGAGAAGTTGACTGAAAAACTTTCTATCTGATAGAAGATTACTTTCTATCAGTGATGGAAAGTTTTCTATGATAGAAAACTTATAGTGATAGAAAGGTTTCTATCAGTGATAGAAGATTTCTATCACTAATCTATTTGTGATAGAAAGTTTTTCTATCACAGATAGATTCTATCAGTGATAGAAAGACTTTCTATCACTGATAGTAGTTCTATCAGTGATAGAAAGTCTTTCTATCACTGATAGAAAGTGATAGAAAGTTTTTTCTATCAATGATAGAAACTTTCTATCGGTGATAGAAATACTTTCTATTTGTGATAGAAAGTTTTTTCTATTTGTGATAGAAAGTTTTTTCTATCAGTGATAGAAAAAACTTTCTATCACTTTCTATCATAGATAGAAAAACTTTCTATCAGATAGAAATAGGATATAACAACCCAACACTGATAGAAATAGGATAGAAGGATAGAATCTATCTCTATTAGTGATAGAAAGCTTTTATTTCTATCAGATAGAAAGTCTTTCTATCAGATAGAATCTCTTTCTATCAGTGATATAAAATATCAGAAACAAAATAACACCAACCAAGCACCTACAAAACAACAACAACCAAACACCTTATAGAAAAGAACACAAATAGGATTAATAGGATAAAAGTGATAGAAATGATAGAAATGATAGAAAGCAAACACCTACCAAACACTGATAGAAAGTCTTTCTATCTGATAGAATCTATCTCTATCACTGATAGAAAGTTTCTATCACTGATAGAAAGACTTTCTATCAGATAGAAAGTATTTCTATCAGACTTTCAATCACCGATAGAATCTCTTTCTATCACTGATAGATTCTATCAGTGATAGAAAATATGAGAAACGAAACAACACCAACCAAACACCTATCAAACAACAACAACCAAACACCTTATAGAAAAGAACACAGATAGGATTAATAGGATAGAAGTGATAGAAAGCAAACACCTACCAAACACGGATAGAAAGTCTTTCTATCTGATAGAATCTATCTCTATTAGTGATAGAAAGCTTCTATCATTGATAGAAAGGTTCTATCACTGATAGAAAGGGCATTTTAGTAAATACACATTCCAGAACTTAAAATTTTGTCATTTTTGCAAATTTTTTCGTGGGGCGCTAAATCTGCAAATATTTTGGGCCGGTTTGCTATATTTGCAACCGGCCCTAAAAAAAATTGATAGATAAAAGTAGGTTAAATTACAAGTTTAGTTACTGAATTTTGAATTTTGTGTCTAATAGGCTTCTAAAGTTTATAAATGTCTAATAGATCTCTAGACTTTGAATTTTGTATCTAATAGGTCCTACCATATTCAAAATCTTTTACCATGTACAAATCTATTAGACATGAAATTGAAAGATCATAAATTTTATAAGAATTTTGTGTCTTATAGGTATGTGAATTTAAAAAAATGTCAAATAAGACCTGATCTTTATGAGATCTATTAGGCTATTTTAAACTTTAGGGACCTATTAGAGAGACAATTGAAAGTTTTGGAACCTATAAGACACTATTATAAGTTTAGTGCTTTGGAAGGAAAAATTCTTTAAAGAAGTTAGAATCTTCTCGTGGACCTTGATACTTAAGAGCATCATGGGGAGTGCAAAGAAGTTCACATATAAACCTGGTCTCTCCCTTTTGTGTCAATTGTAAAAAGAATGATAAGATATTAACCGCCTATTCATGCACCTGGAGTTGTACAAATGTTGGAGTAAATTATTTGTCGTTTTTAGAGACTCAGAGTGGCATGGGGGTTTCCTATGGATGTAGGACAGCCCAATCTCAGCTATTTGGTGGCTCATAGTTGGAAAGCGAAGGTTCCATTTTATGGCTTAATGGATGGAAAGTTATATTTTAGTTTCTTTGGCTGGAAAGAAACAATAAGATTTTGAAAATCCAGTAGAGAATGGGGCTGATTGGGATGTTTTACCTAAACAGGTTTTTATTGTCTTCTCTAAAGGGATCCAAGATTATTGCCTTGTTTGAAAATGTAATATTAACAAGTCTTCCTTTATAAAGAGTTGTGGTTGTGGTAGCTCTTAATGGAATATCGTAGTGTGTAGCTTTAAAATTATTCACATTGGGGTAAGATAAATAGCTTACTTTGTGATAATTAATGCAGCTAGCTTGTTTAAGATAATTTGTGTGAAATAATAATGCTGCAAATTTTAATTAATTCTTCTATCATCATCATATCGAAGTTGTAAATCATGGATGATTGTATCACCTCCATAGGTGAGTGAAGGGCTAGATTTTGCTGATCATGCTGGAAGAGCTGTCATCATTACTGGTATGCCTTTTGCTTCAAGGAATGATCCAAAGGTTTGTTTATCTACTTCCTACCTTGTAGTCAATGATGTTACTTAGAACTAGAACTTAGTTTGTATTATTTACTTGGAACTGGAACTCAATCTCTCGCTGAGCTTTGAATATGAACTAATGATGTTAATTGTCTAATAAAATTCAGTATTTTAGATTATCCATTGTTTTATCTGTAAGGTTTCTATTAATTTCATGTTGGTCTTGAAGTGACCATGCTCTAGAACCATACAAAATGCATGTATGAGTTTTCCTACCCAAAAAAGTATGTGCATGACTTATTTTTTGTAGTTACTTATATGTACTTTTTGCTATTGGGTTGAAGTTTTCTATTTTCAGATTTAACATAAGCGAGATCAATATTCACCTATCTTGTCATCAGTTATGTTAATGCAGAAAGCAGTTGGACTTGACTATGATGTCCAACTGTTTTATTTTCATGATATATGAAACTACTGCGTGTCCAGGCGCAAATGGATCTCATTAGACTATGTTCCCATTAGATAGTTCCTTCTATCTAGGAAGAAATCATTTGTTCCTTTCACCATGTGGTTGTCCCAATCTAAATACCATGTAAAATGCTCCATATCTAATAAATAAGTTGCATATTGATAGATCTTAAACACAGATCAACCTTTTTTTTTTTTTTTTTTAATAAATTTTTTATTATTATTATTATTTATTATTTATTATATATATACATATACATATATACACACACACACACACATATTGATAATGCAGGTCGATCTTGATTTCTCTTGTCTTCAGTTTTGAGGTTAGCTTTATAGATTTATATTCGGTGTGACAGGTTCGCTTGAAGCGTGATTATTTAGATCATCAGTCACTTTCACAAAGAGGGAATTGTCAAGTAAAGCATCTCATGCAACTACTGATTTCCTTTTTCTTTTTTTTTGGTGGTGATCACATAATTCATAGATTATTGATGTGGCAGGTTATGACAGGAGAGGACTGGTATACCCAACAAGCATCAAGAGCTGTCAATCAGGCAGTTGGACGTGTGATACGTCACCGCCATGACTATGGAGCCATAATCTTTTGTGACGAGAGGTACTTTTCTTCTACTTTTTCTTTTCAAATTGACCAGACTGGTGGGATTGTAGAAGAAGGTATAGAACGAAATTATGTGGTACTCGTACTTTTTTTCTGCATGGCTTTCACTGGTTGAAACAGTTGGCAATTTGGTTGACGAGTGTTTTATAGCTAGTTGGCAGTTTCTTATCTTCAGAAATCATAAACATACGTTATTGTCAATATCTATGAGCTTGAGATTTCATTCTCTTACTAGATATTTCTAGAAGTATATGGTTGAATCTAATATTAGGAATATGAAATGTCAGCAACTAGATGCTTGGCATTTTCTGGTATATATCATCTTCTCTTTGCATTTGTCTACTGTCTAAATATTTCTTAACTTTCCCTTCAAATCATATACTGTTATTTCACCTTTTTCCTGGTTAATTTTCTTTTTCTTTGGTTTACTCCAAAGAGTTACTGATTTTATAATTAAACATTAACTTGAATAGGTTTGCCCAGTCAAGTCGTCAGTCTCAAATATCAATTTGGATACAGCCTCATATCAAGGTGGAATTTCTTTTAAGAAATATAAATATCCATGAAACTTCCTTCATAACTTGTTTATTCTAATGCAGTGTTACTCTAAATTTGGTGACGTAGTCTACACATTGACCAGATTCTTTCGAGATGACATAAATCGGATTTGTCCAAAACCTGAAGGCAAGTCTACTGAAGTAATTAATCGTTAATGTCCTAGTTGTTGAACCTTAATTTCTTATGGTTAATTTTGATTAATTCTTGGAACAATACTATATTGATCACATAAAAAATTCTTTTGTGGAAAAATGATTGACGTCAATATGGCACCTATCATTGTTACTACATTTGTGGATTTGTTTGACTTGTGAGGCAACTAGTTTTATTGATGATTTCTGTGATGTTTTTATCAGCTATTCATTTTGATCTTATGCAAGTTTGCTAGTGTTAAAATAACTGATTATGTAGTTTATAATATTGATAATCTTGTAGTTAGGGTAACCATTGCTGGCTTCCCCATATATACAATTCACTGTTTTAATTTTCTGCCTCCCTCGTTCATTTTTTCCATTGTGTGTCAGATCCCAGTGCCAAATTCAAACACGAAGGCATTGATACTACCAGGTTGGATGATATCTCTTGTGCAGGATCTTCGACTTCGGTATCTGGTAATTTTTTAATCTCCATCTTTGTCAATCCCAACAATCACTTTAGTCACATGCTCACATGCAAACTTAGAGAGGTAAGATTCTCTTATTGGATAAACAACACGTGATTATTTTTCTCGTGGTCCCATGTTTAAGATCTACTTAAATAAAATTTTCAAGCTTATTTGGAATTCAAGCTTTGAAAATGACTCTTTGACTTGGTTGCTAATTTTTAATAAAACTTAGAATTGCCATTGTGAGTCACAGATGATTTTCATTTTTATTTTGCTATTTGAGTTGTTTGCATATAAGAGATCTTTATCTTTTCTTTCTTTCTTTCTTTCTTTCTTTCTTTTTTTTTTTTTAATAAATGATGAGATCTTTAGTTTGCTCAAACAAAAAATGTATGTTTACAGGAGATACTGGAGAAAAAAGAACTGCAAAATCTTTTGGCGAGGTTCAACTGGAAAAACTTGTCTCCAAGGCAAGTTTGTTCCCCCCTGTGTTAATGCTATTTTTGAGATTGGCGATGTCTATTTTTATGGCTATTTTGATTTTAACTGCAGAAGCCAAACGGTCGTGATTGTATGGGGAAGTCTGTGTCTTCCTTGTTTAACATTAAAGAGGCTAGCCATTCCAGCTTCTGGAAAGATGTTCTTCCAGCTAATAGTCCATCTGTTACCTCCTTTAACTCTCTATCTTCCACGATAAAAAATTCAAATAATCTATTGCATCGAGAAAAAAAAATAGTATTGTCGGACAAGAAATCTTCTCAGTGTCAGCGTCATGAAGTTGTTGATTTAACGGGCTTTTCTGTAATGGATGAACAACCAAACAAAGGATTGTTGGTAGGCTGTGCTGCAGAGAAGCGGAAGTTATTCAGCACAGAGCATGCTCCGGCAAAAATTATGAGGAATTCTTTTGGGCCTTCTGGTGCTAGACCATCTAAATCAGATAACCCTTCCGTCAAAATTTGTTCAGTGAAGTCTGAAACTTCACCATCTGATAGCAGAGGCATGCAAAATGATATTGTTGATTCAACATTGCTGCATAGTAATAGGCACACTACGCAAAAGATGGGTACAGAGTCTGTCAATCAGAATGACAAGATTATCAAATGTGTTCCTGCTCATCCTGGTGATGAGGAAGCTAAAGGATCTGATTTTCTGAGTCAGGTAACATGTAACAACAGAACAATAACTCTTTACTTTTTGTTTTTACACCCTTCCTCTATTTATAATACTCAAACCCATAACTTACGAACTTACTCCTAGGGAACTAACTGACAAACCAACTAATCTACATAGCTAACCTTGATATCTAACACTTCTTGCTGCCAAAAAAATCACCTTGTCCTTTAACTGTTTTGTCATTGCTACAACTTTTCTTGATCTTCTTGTCACGTTGCTTTTGGTGTTGGGGGCTTAATTCATATCTATTTGGAGCCAACCCACATCAAGGCTCTTTTCTTATTTTTCAGCTTTTTGTTCATCAATGTCATGCATCATCAACTCCCGAACCCACGACCAATCCTCAGATTGGTGTAGAACCGTTTGGACACCTGAATCTGAATGCTTCAGGAAACTGAATCAATTGTTTGGGGCTACTTTTCTAAAAAACCTTAAAATGTTCAATGCTATCTTTTTCTTTCCAATATCCTAAATATTTAGGACTGAAAATCCATCATTTATTTTCCTGTGCATTTCAACAAATCTTTTCCGATGTGTAGACATTACTATCCTGGAATAGCATTTCTTCTTGGGAATCTGCACCTGAATCTGATTCTTGATGCAAGCTTGTACAATGAACTAATGCCTTTTCCTTTGCATTTTCTTAAAATTTTGTAATTGAATTCTTTTATCCGTCCATAATTATGTCTTATCCTGTAAAGTTATTTTTGTTTATGATATGATAACCTCTGTTTCCAAGTTATGTCCTGCAGGTCAGAGAAAAACTTAGTGCCAGAGAATACAAGGAATTTGTTGGGTTTATGAAAGCACTTAAAACCAAAGCAATGAATATAAGCCAAGTTTTGCAGTCCATCATAGGAATATTTTCAGGACCTGATAGGCTACGTCTTCGTACAGGGTATAATCCTCTTTCATCATGAGCAGTTTCTTTTCTGGTTAGAAGGCTGGTTTATTTGGTTGTCATAGTTTTCATCATGAGCAGTTTCTTTAATTATGTGATACCCTTTAGGCTACTAGTCTACTACTTCAGAGGCTACATCGGAGTCAAAGTCTGTCTTCTGTCTCTTTCATGTCCATATCACGTAAATGTCTAAGAATCAACTTTCTTTTATCCTAGAATTTATTATGCTTCCATATGCAGATAAAGTGGCATGACATGTTGTCTCAAGCGGAATGTTTTAGTGATGCCGACAATAGTTTTTCTGTATCATTAATATTATGTGATTTATCTTGGAATACAAAAGTATTCGTGGAAAAGTTATATCATGAGCAATTAATCAAAAGCATATTCTGCAGATCTCAGATCCTCTGGCTGAGTTGGAAACTCAATAAAAGTATATACAATTCTATTATAGTTATTTTAGAAGCTCTTTTTCTACTTCTGATACGTCGTGGTATTTGTATCTGATGTGGTATTCAGCAAATCTCTGACTCTCTAACTGGGTTATAATTTGATTAGAAGGATCTTCATTTTTGTAGGCTCTTCAAGTCCTCTCTATATTTATGAAATATCAAATTTTCCAGAATCTGACATCAAATTTATTCATCATTTTTTTCAATTGTTGCAAACATTAACAGCTTCAAGGATTATATCCCTGCAAAATATCATTCCTTGTACGAGCAGTTTCTTGGGACCAGCACGTGACATTAAAGTAAGTCACTTTTTCCTGTCAGTTGTTGATTCCTCTCTCTTCTGGGATTTGAATTCTACAATATTGATTCATATCATAATAATTAGCGGGAATTAGCCAACAGGAGCATTGTTAAGTTGTCTAAGCATAGAATGTGATGGCAATGTACAATATAAGATGGAATCCCTTTCATCATTGCTAGTTTTATAATTAAAAAGGAATATTGGAATGTAAGATTTGTGAAGAGTGGCTGCTCGAAGCTCTTTCAGCTCGGTGGTTGAAAGGTAAAGCTAGGATTTGATGGATATGCATGGTTAGAGCTTTTTCGTGGCGTATTTAGCTCGAAAGAAGTTGAAATATCTTGTGGAAAAAAGGATTCGTTAAATATCAATGACCTTAATATCCTATATTTACAACCTCTTGTTGTAGTGTCTTACACACGGATTTCCCTTATCGGTAATTACAGCATTTTTTTATTAACCTCGATTTAAAGGCTTCCTTATAACAGTTTGTTTCTGGGAGGGTTTTCCTCTCTACACAATACCTGGCATGGCACTAGGCCCGCTCTTGGCATTTGATTCTATGCTGATCTGAGAAAGAGAGAGAGAGCTTGTCTTTTGGTTTGATGTCCAGAAGTTTGTGTACAAATTCTATTTTATTTGTATTTTTTAATATAGTCATAATAAATGCACTCGCAATTCAAAAGATGTCCAATTATTGTATTGCCATAACTGCATGCTCTATGCTTCCATTTTGTTTATTGTTTCCTCTTCAGATATGGGATTCAGCCATTGCCACCAATTTGATAGCGACTGGATCAAATCCGAATCGAATGCGAGCTGGGGTTAGTCCCTGTAGAAAAAATTGGAGTTCAACATTATGTTGCAGCAAAATCCTGGCTGTTGAATTGCTGAAGCCTAGAACTTCAAAGGTTTGATGCTCGAACAACTTGCAACTAAGCGTGGGGCTGAGGACTCGTCTCAGTGTGAAGATTCTCTAAAACCCTGTTGCAATTTAGCATATGGTATTTGAAACTCCGACTGGCTTTGCCAAAACGCCCGCTATTGATCACTTGGAGCAACGTTGATAAAGATGGCTAGGAATTCAAAGGAAGTCTCAAGCAACTACAGAGAGAAGGAACAATCGGATACCTTGTCTTGTCGTACGATATATAATTTTTTTTGGTACCGTATGATATAGGTTCTTGTTGTGATTAAGATGAATCCCATCTTGTAATCGAGACCAGAAAGAGCTTTTCTTTAAAAGCAATATTTATTGTATTTCAAAAAAAAAAAAAAAAAAAGCAATATTTATTGTTGTTTATTTGTGTGAATCTTGATGATCATCTCGTCACATCCCATTATCCAAATTAGAGATGATCAAAATCTCTCGAGTGTTCTTTCACCACTAAAAATCTTATATTTTAGATTAAATCATACTTTTGGTAACTAATAGGTATCTAATTAAGAAGAGTTTAACTCATATTGTACCGATAATCACTAGGTCTGTGGTTCAAATCCCTCACTCCCACATATTGAAAAAAAAAAAAAAAAAAAAACTAATAGGTATCTAATCTAAATTATTAATTTTGTGTTTAATAGATTTCTTAATCTTTAAAATATTTAATAGATTCTTGAAGTTTCCATTTTTTTTTTTGTCTAATAAGTCTTTGATATATTCGACATTTTTTTTTTAAAAAAAAACTAATGCATCTATTAGACATAAAATTGAATTTTGTGCTCGTGAGGACTCAAAATTATCAATTTTGTATATAGTAGAGATGTGAATGATTAAAATTATAATTCTTTTAGTACAACAAATATTGGACATAAAAACCAAAATGAGTATAACTCAACTGTAATTGGTATGTACGCCAACAAGAGCTTAACTTAATTGGCATAAAGTATGAACTCAAAAAAAAAAAAAACGATAATTGGTATGTACCTCGACTAAGAGGTTAGAGGTTTGAATCACTTCATCGCTAATTGTTGTTGAACTAAAATAAATATTGAGGTTTTTAAAAAATAAATAAATAAATAATGTCCAACATCAAGCAAAGGAATATATGTTAATTACCGCTTAACTATTTTCACTTTGACAAAATTATAATTTAAACTTTAATTTTCATTAAATTATATAAAAATACCTTTAAACTTTGAAAAGTTTTATTTTCATATTTAGATTTTAAAATTGTTTCAAAAGACCATTGAAGTATTATTATGTTAAAACGATACATGGACAATTTTTTTTTTTTTTTTTTTGGAGTAGTGGGGGGATTCAAACTTTTGACCTCTTGGTCAGATTCGATGATTTATGTATAAAATTTATAAGGCATACATAACATCATTTACAACACTAACTTAAAAACTAAGTGTTGTAAATGGTGCGTAAAAACTGATTCTATAAATGGTGTAAATGATGCTAACGATATCTTTTGAGTTGAAATGAATGATAACAATGATGATCTTGATCCATATCTGCAATTGAATTATCAGGTAAGGCTTCTAATTTTTATAAATTTAACTGTGACGTCAACTTCCTTCCATCATTTTATTTTTAACATAAAAACTCTTCAAAGGTTTTTGTTAGAACAATTTCAAAGCTTATGGGTCAAGATGAAACATTTCAAAGTCTCCAAGTATTCGTATAATTTGAACTTTAATTTTGTATCTAATAGGTTAAATTTAGGTATATTTAATAACAACAAAAATGATCAAACTAAGTGTAGCTAGCCTAACATATATGTCCTCAACCAAAAGATTAGAAATTCAAATCTCTATTTATTATTGAACTAAAATAAAAGATAAAATTGAAAGTGGGAAGATTTATTAAAATTTTTAAAAATTCCTAGACTAAATGGGCATAACATTTATTCCAAAAAAAAAGACATAACATTGAAAGTTAAAGATTTATTAATTTTTCTTTGAAATATAGACATTAAGTAAACAGTAAAAAAATATTAATGACCAAATTTATAATTTATTTTTATTTCTATTGAATCTTCGAGAAATGGAGGGAAAAGTAGCAGTGTTAGAGAGATAAAGCGGGAAAACGGTACTGTTTGAGAGAGAGAAACGCCATGTGATTCAGAAACAGAGTTCGAATTTACTTCAGAAGATATAGAATACATTCATTTATCTTCAAAACTTTCATTTCAAACATCTCTGGCCTCCCTCCATCTCTTATCTGTGTTCAGATTCATTTTTATTTTCAGAAATCTTTGATTTCGCTTTCAACGTTCTGCAGATTTCACATCATTCTCCTCACCATTCTCACACTCCGGACTGTTCGAGGTTTCGCCGGAGCATCCGCAGCCTTCTGCCGCAAAATCACTATCAAATCGACGAACGCATTTAGTATGTACTTGTACGACTTCTTATCGTTCAGATTTAGGAAGCTGAACAGAAGCTCTTCCATGAACTCCCAATCGACTTTCTCATGGTGCTTCAAATGAGCGTCCATCACCTCTTGCATCGCTCGCCGAAATTCCTCAGACGGATTCGGCGAGTACCTCAAAATCGCGATGCAATCGGTCGGAAGTTTCAGATCCTTGCACTGATCTTCACCGATCAAGGATGAAGAACTCGATCCTGCATTTTCCGACGATTCCGTCTGAGAATCGTCCGGTAGAGATCCGGACATGCCAGGGGAGAAGAAGAATCGATGAGATCCGCCGTAAGAATCGATCGGCGATTCAGGTGAAACTCCTCTCTGATTCTTGCCGTCTCGACCTCCTCCTACTACTTTTCTCTCGCCGAAATCTTCATCCTCTTTCAGGTACAACGATCGGAAGTTCTCAAAGAGGAATCGGTCGATATCGGCAAGCGTAGCGGCGGCGTCGTCGTTGTTACCGGCGGCCTCAGCTTGCTTCCGATCGACGGCGAACGATAGGGTTTTCGGATGCTTACAACCAGACAGAATCCAACTTTTTGAAGACGAAAAAGCTTGGGGATTAGGAAACTGAATCTGCGGCGTTGGCTTTTTGATCTTCGCGAGGTAATCTTGAAGCGATTTTTGCAATTTTTTGGACATTTTTTGTTTGTTCTTTCTGGATTTGCGATCTGTTTGGATGGAGTGAGTTTCTTTTTTCTCCTTTGGTTTTGCCCGGAAAAGTTCAGTGAGAAATCTGATTCTTATAAAGAAAAAACAAACCAACGCAAAAGAAAGAAAGTAACATAAAAATATTAATGGCCAAAAAAATACGTTTTTTTTTAAAGAAAAATTAAAAGAAAACATTAAAATGAATATTGAATTAAAGGGATGGAACTCAACGGTAGTGGTTCCTTCGAGTTGGTTGACTTTGATTTCCAATATTGATTTTTTATTTTTATTTTTAATTATTATTATTTTTTAACCATAAACATTGAACTTAGGCATTAAGAATTATGGTCCAACTCTAGTAGAATGTAATTATGGTCTTCTTGACTAGGTTTGTGGGGTTTGATTTGGATAAAAACCTAACATAGATTATTTTTGTGTATTTAAATCGATGGTGGAATAATTGAATTCAAGTTGAATTTAAGAAAAATGGGTAGTTTCTAGTCGTTCGTGTGTTTACTTTCACTAATATATTATATGGATTAGCTTTCTTCGTATATAAATTTGTAGCTTTCGGTTCATTCTGTTGATTTATAATTTTGTTGAAAATATAGTAGGTCAATAAAGGGAGGGAATTATTTTTTGGTGTCTAACAATAAATTGGCATAATTTAAATATTTGTATCATTTTCTATTTCTATTTTGTTTTGATGTCAAATAAGATTAAGGTTGATTCATGTAATAATATTAGAATATTGAATTTGTTGAACTTGGAAAATTGTGAAGTATGGAAGTTAGGAACTTGGGAAGGTTAAAAGGGTAGGGTATTAAATAAGCATGGAGAAATTAGGATATGGTTACCAAACAATTGCATAATAAATGAAAATTGTAATCAATTTTTAATTTCTCATCTTTAGTAAGTTGTTGAAAAGTAAGAATTGAAGCATGCATTTGGCCATAATTCTACTCTACTTTAATTTACTTACTAGTAAAAGAATATTCAAAATTGTTCTAAGAAAAGAATATTCAAAATCTTCTTTTAATATGTTTAGCTAAATTTATTGTGGGGATTTTTCTTTTCTCTAATATATATTTCATGCAATTCATTAGTTTTATTGATTTTGTTTTTTTACTTCAAAAGTTTATTGTTTTGAGTTTAAGTTTTTCTAATCTAAAAAGAAATCTCTTTAAACTAAGTTTCCAACAAAAGATTTTTAACCTAACTTGATCAAGCTGGAAAAAAAAAAAAAAAAATCAATTTTGATATTTTTGTAGAACAAACCATGTTAGTTTTTCTTACTTTCTATATCACTCTATGATTGTATTAAAGAGATTTATGTTTTTTTTTTTTAGAGTATTACGATTTGAAAAAGATGAGTATATATATATCTTAGAAATGCAAAGTTGAATTAAATTTAGATTGACAAAGGGATTTACACTACTTCCATTAATGTTTAGATATGATTTAAAAAGGAAAAATGAATCAACGATTCCATCGAGGAATAAAGTAATAATTAAAAAAAATTATAATGAAGAAAATGGGTAAAAAGCAACATTCCGTTACATGCAACGTAGAAAAAGGAGTTAATAAAACAAAACTATGACGATCAAATCAATCAAAAACTAAAAAGAGCACTAATCTTCGGTTTCATGGAGAGGTGACATTAAAATCGAATTGCTCGTGACTATTAACACGACCTCTTTTTATTCTAGTAATTACCAAAAAAAAAAAAAAACCTTTAAAATAATAGTTTAAACTTTAAGTGTCCGGTCAAATCCACTTATTTGTCTAACTAAACTATTAGACATATATTTAATAATTCTTAATAGCAATTTAAGCATTCATACTTTACACACAAAATGGTTTGAATGGGAACTCACATTAAAAAAAAATCTTTAAATAAACTCATGAAACATTTTGAAATCTAGATTAATTAATGAGCTACCATTTAAAAATGAATAATACTTGTAATAAGATCAGTAAAGAAGCATGTAACAGGCCAACTAACACAAATTAAATTTATAAACATAAGAAGAGAAAGGAGTTTTTTTTTTTTTTTTTAATGGGAATTCTAAATGGATTTTACTGTATAGTTTGACATTGGGTTACATTAAAAACATAATGGATTGTATGGTTATTTCAAAAAATATGTAGAAATAATATTTATAAGATTTTTTTTTAGTGAATGACTGGTTTGTGTTTGTGGGCAATGGGTAGACTTTTTTTAAAGCTTTTTCCACTAGTTGAAATTTTGAAGATTATGGTCCTCTGGTATTGGGCTTCCAATTGCAAATTTACATTTCAACTTATCAATCAAATCAAATTAAGTCACGCCTATATAGTGGAAATCCTATTCAGATTCGACTTACCTTAGTAAAATTTTAAAAATCATATTTTTACCTTTAGAATAATTACATAAGTTGTGAAATTTTTGAAAAAGGGTCAGGATGGCCGAGTGGTCTAAGGCGCCAGACTCAAGTTCTGGTTCTCGTGAGAGAGCGTGGGTTCAAATCCCACTTCTGACAAGTTTTATATATTTTAGTAAGTTATTTTTTTGGAAAATTTTAAGTGTATTGTTTCTAAATAATTTCAAATTATAATTTTGAAGCGAATACGTTAGGATGGCCGAGTGGTCTAAGGCGCCAGACTCAAGTTTTGGTTCTCGTGAGAGAGCGTGGGTTCAAATTCCACTTTTGACAAGTTTTATATATTTTAGTAATTTATTTTTTGGAAAATTTTAAGTATATTGTTTATAAATAATTTCAAATTATAAGTTTGAAACAAATTCGTCAGGATGGCCGAGTGGTCTAAGGCGCCAGACTCAAGTTCTAGTTCTCGTGAGAGAGCGTGGGTTCAAATCCCACTTTTGACAATTTTTATATATTTTAGTAAGTTATTTTTTGGAAAATTTGAAGTATATTGATTCTAAATAATTTCAAATTATAAGTTTGAAACAAATTCGTCAGGATGGCCGAGTGGTCTAAGGCGCCAGACTCAAGTTCTGGTTCTCGTCAGAGAGCGTGGGTTCAAATCCCACTTCTGACAATTTTTATATATTTTTTGGAAAATTTTTAAGAATATTATTTTTAAATAATTTCAAATCATAATTTTGAAATAATTTCGTTAGGATGGTCGAGTGGTCCAAGGTGCCAAAATTAAAATTGTGCTTTTCATGAGAGAATATGAGTTCAAATCCCACTTCTAACCATTATTATTATTATTATTATATTATTATATGTATATAGTAAATAATTTCAAGTAATAATTTTTTAATAAATTAGTCCAAAATTCTAGGCTTGTAACACAATCACACAATATATTTTTACAAAATTTTAGATTTTTAAAGTAAATTTAACCAAATGCTCTAAGAGACCAAATTTAAGTTTTAGTTTTCAGAGCGTGGATGGCTATAAGACACCAAATTTAAATTTTAATTCTCAAAGTGCAAATTCAACATACTACATATTCTTCCTTCTTTACTTGTTCCTTAACTCTAATATCACAATTAACTCAATAAAAAAACAATTTATTAAGTAAATTAAAATGTCTCAAATATTTTAATATATTAACCAGAATGATTTGTGAAGAAAATCAAACCACAAGAATGAAAATAATTCTTAAATTATAAAGACTAACTCCAAACTAAATCTAAATTATAAAAATCAAATTAGAATTTGACAGACAATCATATTTTTATAGAACAAAATTTGGTTGCATACTTTATTAAAATGTTGACAACTAAGAAAGAGGAAGGGAGAAAATGAAAAAAAAAAAAAAAAATTATCTCTCCTAGTTGTCAACATTTTAATGGTGGTATGTAGGGAGACCCCTACATACAAGTATGCAACCAAGTTTTTTCCATTTTTATGGCATCGACTTTACAAGTTCGTCAACAAGACTGGACGAGACACACGAGGAAAAAAAACCAATCAAATTAAACTCAAAAACATATGGATCAAAATTGATCATTCAAGCTTTAAACTTTTGCACATAAATTAGCATGCATACTTTCCCAAATAGGTGCACAAAGAAACAACAAACAAGTTGGTGAAAATGGTGAGCACTGAATCAGCAACAACACATAATTCCAAAATTTTCATTTGTCAAAACGGCCAAGTGTTGGCATTAAGAAAGAGCCTCTCCCTCTTTTCTTTCCCTCTCTTTTAAGATAAGTTTAGCATCTTCCATTAAACACACCCTTCTTTTACACTAACTCCCAATTACTCAAAAAGCTATCTTTTTTCTTTTCTCACAATTACTCCAAATAACTTCTTTTCTTCCCTTTACAAAATCCCACCGCCTTACAAAAAATGTGCTATTCGGCCCTTCCCGTTTACAGAGCCACCGCCTTCGATTTTTCCGGCAACCAGAGTCCGCATGTAGCGGCGGCCCAGGAGGCCGTCTTGCAGCAGGATGGTGGCGGTGGAAGCAAGTGTATTTGCTCGCCGACGACTCACCCGGGTTCTTTCAAATGTAGATTTCATCGGACCGAATATAAATGGGTTAGCCGGTCGAGATTTTCAAAGTCCTCCAAGTTTTAACCTTTTAAATTTGTGTATAGATTTATATATATATATATACATACATATATGTATGTATATATATAGGTGAAATATTTGGATTGGCTCTGTTTTTTGTGATTCGCTGTGTTGTTGATGTTTCTGTTCATACAGGGATCATTGGTTTATATGCTAATTGTGTTGAAATTGAAATGGAATGAACAAAATGAAAAGATTGTTTGTTTATTATTATTTTTCAATGCAAGTGTGATGATCACAGAAGAAGAAAAATGAAAAAATGGGTATTAAAAATTCGCCAAACGTTTGCTAACAAGAACATGATTTAACTGACATAAAGTTGTAATAAAGACCACACTTGTATGTTTGTTTTACTTTTGTTTCTATATAATTTTTAAAAAATTAAAAATACCACGATTAAATTTGAGAAGTTATTAGAATCACACATTTAAATTAAGTTTCACGATTAAACTCTTAAATATTGAAAATGTACCAACCACCTCTCAATAATGATGATTTTACACTCAAACTCGTAGAAGGTTGTAATTTAATCTAATTATTAAAAAAAAGTTTTTAGATTGATGTTGAGCTATTAGTTCGATTTAAGAAGATAAAAAATTGGTATAAAAATGTAGTATTGATTGTAATAGTCCTATTGCTAGAGAGTTTGATTGGAATGATACTTGTAGTTTAAAGATGGTTTGATCAAATTGAAAATTTAATGGTGTAATCGTAAGTTTGTAACAACTAATCTCATGGGACAAACGCCTAACCCTACTATATTTGGTTGAATAAATGGACTATTTAAAACTGAAGGAACTATATAGGAACAATTGAAACTTAAAATGATAAACTTATCCCAACTTAACTTAGGAGATAAGATGTCTATTACTATCATAATCAATCTCTATGAGCAATTGTTAGACTAAAATATAGACATACATTTCTAAAATCCTATGAACTAAAACTATGTATTCCTAAACAATTTAAATTGACTTTTTTTTTTTTGAAAAGAATTTAAATTGACTTAAACCATAGTTATTAATGAAAGTAAATTAAAAGAAAGCAAGAGAAAATATCACCCGGTCTTGCGTGTCTATTTGTCTCCAATTACCTTTTTATACTAAACTTTCTTTTGTCACTTCACATTCTACTTTGTAATAATAACACTATATTATATTATGACAGAGAGGTTGAAAATAAACAAGTAGGAAGAATAAAGAGAAACACCTTTAAACTTGTTTCCTCTGTGTTCATGTTCCAACTTCTTGTGCTGTTGTTTGACTCTGTGGCCTGTTGGGCAGTGGCTGTGATATTGATTTCAAGTGCCTATACATGCGTGAACAACCAAGAGAAAACTCGAACAATGCCCTGAAGAGCTCTGGCAGCTGGTTTTTCAGGCTCCCCAAAGACTTTTCCCTCACATTGACGCATAGCTTTTGGTACTCTTCCCGTTCTTCCTCCAGCCTCCTCTCTACCGCCTCCACCGCCGCTTGCCGCTCTGCAACGGCGTCTTTATCGCCAGTTTCTTCTGGGTTTGCTGCTTCATCAGCATTTGACGCCCTCCGCTGCGCATACTTTTTTTGCCAGTCATTGAATTGCTTGCTCTTCCGGGCAAGCTCCTTCTCAGTCTCTTGACATTTTACCTTCAACTTCATCTCTTCCTCCTGGCTTTGCATAATGGTGTTGATGACCGTTGCAAAAGTGAATATGGCGTTTCGTAGGACCTCGTCGGGGAGCTTCTCGAGATGGTCCTGCCAAACATGGAGGAGGCCATGAATTGGGGGGCTGCGGACCCTTGGAGGAGAGGATACCTTCTCCTTCAAGCTGCTTTCAGTAGGGATCAGATTCAGTCTCAACCAATTTGAGAGAGCCTTAATGTAATCTTTTTGACGGGTTACAAGCTTCTCCAATTGAGAATGCCACTCCTGCACCACAGCCCAAAGCTGTACTGTGCGCTCATGGTGGTGATCACTCGTTTCCTTTGGCGACTGAGAGATATCCAGCATTCTCAGAGCAGTCACAACCTTCAATTGACTTCCATGGTGAAAATGCATGGTTTCCCACATACTAGCCATTCTACAATTCAAACCAGAACTTAATTAACACACTATCTACTTTCGCTGTTTCCTTTTCAACAACAAAATTGTCATCAAACGGGATAACAATAATAAATTGAGGCGTGGTTTTAGATCAGAATAACTCAGTTTTACCCATTGACAAGCTGAACAAGTTTAGGATACAATTGTTCATCTCGAATGCGGTTGATCTCAGAGACAGTGGAATCCATGGATTGCATGTCCACAATGTATCTGGTGTGCAAATGGCTGACAGTGGCCTTAGCTTTCTCAATTGCTTCAAAATTGGAGCCCTTTTTCTTCAGCTTGTTCAGTGCAGCAACCTTCTTTTGGTACTCAAACTTCATGACTTCACCTGCCTATCCAAAAAACAGTCAGAATAAGTGATTTTGTCGGTGAAATACAAGAAAGAGAAACAGAGAAAGAAGGATTCAAAGTTTTTAACCTTCACTTCCTCGAATAGTTTCTTCTCCCAAGCGAGCAGTTTATCCAACACAGTGGCATGAGTTTCATTTTCCTCTGTGTCAAAATCATCATTCAGATCATCGTTATTGGGCAATCCTCTAAATGATCTGTTCCATGTTATAACACGCATCACTCTAGCAGAATGATCGATATGTCCTGAAATAAAAGTTTCTCAATCAATAAATAAAAGTTCTTCTGTTTCCTCCAAATGATTGAACGATGAACTATGAATTTGATAATGAAATCGAGACGAGTACCTCGATTATCGGCAAAATTTGAGTGGAAATGAAGCCGAGTGGCCTCGAGCATCTTCGAAACCTCGTGAGCACTTTCAGAGGCTTTAAGAAAATGATCATCAAGCTCCATGAAGATCTGCAGCAGATTGATATTTCCTTTAACAATCCTTTTCCCCTCGCTAGAACCAGGAAAACCTACTTGCTTCATCTTCTTCGACGTCTTCCCCGCCGAAGACGACGGCGGTTCTTCGCCGGATTTCTCCGACCCGGCCGCTCTCCGGTCCACGGCTTCCGTATTAGTACCAAAATCCTCGACGCCACTCAACGTCGGAGTCGGCATATTTTCAACCGAAAATAGATAATCATAGGTCGAATCCTGAGGCGACGGCGCGTGAACGCGGCGGTTTTCACTCGGAGGCGGAGGCCGGCTCGGAGAAGGCGGACCATTTTCACCGCCGTCTCTATTGCTTCTCCTCCTCCGCGATGGACCAACAGAGCACTCAATCTCAAAATCATTCTCATCCACCTCCTCAATAACCGGCTCCACACGCTTCGGTTCAACCTTGGAGGCCTTGATTTCAAACATACTCGTAGCGTGCTGAAGCGGCATACCGGGAGAACCAGGAAGCGGAGGCGGCGGCGGAGGGAGACTATTATAAGACGCCGACGCCGCCGCTGCAGCGGCCGATTGAGCAACGGCTGCGCCAGGGAGAGACGACGGAGCCGGCGGGCCCTCTCCATGAGCGTAATCGCTCAAAACGGCGCCGGTGTTCTTCAACGACATGGCGTACGAAGAGTGCGCCGCCGCGAAGGCATTCCGGGCGGCGACGGCGTCTTTCATGAACACCTTCCGATCCTTACATCGGGACACCACTTCCTCATTTTCGATCTTGGATTGTGAACAACCCATTGGAGAAGGGTTTCGAAGAGGAGGAGATTTCTCTGAGAATTGAACATGAAGGTGGCCGGAGCTTTAAGACGAATGAGCGAATCAAGATCCACTTTACGCTTGTGATGTTCTTCGATGGGCGGAAAAAGCGAGGCGGTTTCTTTCATTTCTTCGTTGCATTTGTTCTTTTAGAGCGTAAAAGCAAAAAGAAGAAAAGGTCGCACTCAGAACAAAATCAAATGGAGGGGATGAGACCAAACGCTGTCGTTTCAATCGCCTTTGTAATTTTCTTTTCTTTTTTTAAAAAAAAAATTAAAGGGGAAACGATAGTGGGAAATAAGAATAAGAATAAATTAAAAGTAATTAAGGAAAAATATGCCTTAGTTGTTGTGAATGTGTGATTGGTTATTGCAAATTAACGCAAGGTTTTTATATTCCATTTGTTATTATCATTGACTCGAATATTAATGTCTCTTTAAAAAAATTGGCGGACCGAATTTTGGTTATTTTTCCATTTAGTTTCTACTTTAAATCAAAATATTTGGTTTAGAACCTCACAAATATGGAGAAGAGATTCAAATTTACAAAGTAGGAACTATTGAGTTATTATAAAATATCCAAAGTCATAAATATAATTATAAAATGATAGCTTACTAGTCCATCTCGATCTATAACATGATAACAAGTAATCATTAGTATTAAAAATAAAACAATCATTTTAAAACTTAGATATTAGGTTGATCATAAACTTTGTGTTTTTATTTTACAAATAATTTTCAAATAATCATTTTTAAGCTTAAATATTAATTTGGTCCCAAGTTCTATGCTTTTTCAAATAATTCTATGTTTTAGACTTTTAAATATTTTAGTAAATTTTATACTAGAAAATACTTTTTTTATATATAAAATTAACATACCATATATATAAAACAACATATATAAAATTAAAAGAAGAGAATATATATCTTAATTATTTAAGCTTCCATAAAATAGCAATATATCATTTTGTACTAAAAAGGGGTGAAAAAAAAAAACAATGCATCATTAAAAACAAAACATTATAATATATTATATATCATTCAACAAAATTAAAATTCCGTTCTGTGCGAACATATATTTGATTTTCTGACAAGGATTTTGGTCATTTTGAAGAACTAGAAAATTTGTCTGTTAGTTAAAGAAAAAGTGGCCAACAATATATCAGCATGGTCCAATCACGAAATCCTTTGAATTAACGACTCCCAAGGTTGTCTTCCTTCCTGTCGTGGATTCTCCGACAAACCATTACTTCATAATCTCTGTTTTTAAAGTAAAAAATATGAGTAAAAATAATAAATAAATATCACAATCAACGTAAATTATATACCACTTTGATTTTTACTGCATTTTCAAAGCTACACACTATAATATGACATAAAGTATTTAGATACTACCAACCTTTAGAGAGTGAGTTGTAAGAAAGGATTAGATTTTCCTAGATAGTATTGCAAGTGTGCAATTGGTCTAGTTTCTAAGTAAAGAATCTTTCTTTAGGGAGGAGCCTTTTTCCCATGTCAATCAATGTCGTGTCGACCACATTCGATAATTTCTCGAGTATTTGATACGGCAGCTTTTACTTCTCTTTGAGGGCTGCGAACCGTGCAGCGAGTTGGTCGTAGTCCGGGAGCTTAGGATGAACAAAGGAATTGGTTCTAGTATGCTTTCTCACTGGCTCAATTGGCTCGGTTGAGTCAATGGGGAGTGACACTGCTCTTGATGGGACGGAAACATCATCCTCAGTTTTTGTGTTTTTGGGCTTTTGAGGTTCAGCATTGTCTTTCTCTTGCTGTCTTTGGAATTTGAGGTTGCCTTTTGCTTTGTTTGATTCTTGACTTGTTTTTTTCTTGCTGTAATGCATCAGAAGCCCATCTAACATCTTCTCCTCTTCACCCCCTGCACCTTTCTCTTCTCCTACCATGGTTTCTTTACCTTTGTTTCGACTCGCACTGATCTTTTCTGCACCACCGCATGAAGAGCTTCCAACATCATCGATGTCGATGTCCCTTGCAGGCTGTGGTTTCACATTTCTTCGCCTCACAGACTTCGGTTTCGGCTTCTCTTCTGAGGCTGACTTCGGTTCGTTTTCAATGTCATCCGGTACTTTTCGAGCTTCTTCCACATTTACTTCTTCCTTGTTGGTAGGTTTTGTTTTGAAGTAGGGAGGTCGAATAGGTCTAAGGTAGAAGGGTTTCTCATCTTCTACTTCATCCTCCGAAACACCTTTCCGAACATCTTGATCAGTACTACTATCTCCTGTCGAGGTTTCGGTCGTGTTGCCTTCACTTCTACTATCGAAGATGGAATCGTCGTCGCTATGGTCCTTTTTTCCGAGTGAGCTCGTCTTTCTTTCGTGCACTGGAACAAAAGCAACCTTGGTTTTGTTTCTTTTCTCTGTACTTCGGTCACCATCAGGCTGTGAAAAGAATAACCATTGCAGCAGATAGAACCATCAATAGAATGAAGAGAGATCATCAACACATACAAAAAGAAAATGCATCCTTTTCAGTTTTCATCAACTCCATCCAAATTGAAACAGTTTGATCCCCTCAAATTCTATCTTGCTCGAACTACTTTAGCATTCATTAATCTCGATCGAAAGCGGATAAAAATCAGAGAAGTGCAAACCAACTTACTTCATTTGGGGGAGGAGTATACAGTTGCTGTTCCAGAGCCTTGGAATTCCAATCAATGGCTGATTCCTGTGCAATCTCCTGGAGTAGCTGAAGCTTCATCTCTTTAGTTAGAGCCGGTGCCCTCGACTTCTCGATAAGCTAAAGAGAAAAACAACAAGAACCAAACCGCCTTTTAGGATGACATAAAAAGAAGAAACAACCTCAAACAAGACAATTGAGTTTTTCTTAAAGGCTACCAATGACAACCTCTTTGCTGGTAAATGATTCAAAGGAACTTCCATATTTCCCAGTAAAGAGATTTCGAAGCTCTCGCAATTCAGGCAAGTCGGCGAACCTCGCTGCAGCGTAAATCAATGACGCAACTGCTTCTTTGCATTCTTCGGGGCATTCGCTGGAAGAGATACAAAAACATGGGAAGCACATTTAAATTCATCTCAACAAACTTAAGCCTGACCTGACAAAGAGACAATGTTCCAAAAATCATGATATCTACCTCTGCTTGTTCAAGACAGAAATTTGATTGTAGATTTTTCCACAAAACTCATCAATCAGATCATAACATCTCAAGACATTTCGCTCAGCAAGAAACCCATCAGCCTATTTCAACATTAGCACAAGCAAATAGTTTAGCAACGAAAACCATAAAAGTTAAACCAAAATTTCTCTCACAGTAACCCAAAGCACAAAGAATTTAAGAACAAGCACAGAAGAAGAAAGACATTAAAATGATGGGATATGGGTTCTGTTCTCATCAGCTTTCTGATTGATTTGACATTAACTCAACATAAAAGAAGAACATATAAAGGGGGCCAAAAGCTCTGTTCAGTCTTCAGTGATATCAAATTTTCACACATAAAGCGAAACCACAGAAAGTAACTAAAAGCAAGAAAGCAGAAATTAAACATGTGGGTGGGTGAACGAAAACTATAACTCATAGAATCAAAGCCAAACAGAGATTAAGAATCTAAAACCCAGATTAAGAAATGGACGAGAAGAAGAACTAACCCTGTTGTAAGCATTGTAATCGAGACGACTCTTGAGAAGTTCAACAATGTCGTTCTTCAAATACTTGAGAACCGCATTCTTCTTCTTCCGGATTGAATCCAGCCGCGTCTTCATCAACTTTACGCAAGATTTGCTACATTAGAATAAAAGAAAGAATCAGTAAAAAGAAACCTTAGAAAAAATCAGAATCAGAATCAGAATCAAAATCAATCCCGAGGGAAAAAGTGAATAGGAAAAGCTGCGAAATACCATTTTGTGTAGTACTTCGGCTTCAAGAACAGGTCGAACATTTTGATCTCGAAGCAAATTCGACAGGAAACGGAATTTCAGGGGTTAAAATAAGGAAGAAAACCGAAGAATCAGGCAAATGGGGAATCGAAAACCCCAACAACAAGGGTAAAGAAGAATTCCCAAATTGAAATGGGTAAAAATGAACCAAGAATCCAAAAGCGAGAAACCCAGAATGACAAGAAACGAAAGAAGAGAAATAACCCAGACGCCAAGAAAGAACAACTCCAGGTGAAGGGCAACTAAGAGAAGGGATGAAAATGGAGAAATCCCACATCCGCCATTGAAGGATCTTCACAACATCATTCAAAGCGTCGACGAGAAATCAACCAAATGGAAGAAAATCACGAACCATATAAACAGAAACGACAGAGCAAGAGAAACAGAAGAGCTTCACGACAAAAAATGCACCCCAAAAAATGGGTTAAAAGAAGCCCAAATGAAAAGAGTACAGAGAGAGAAAGGGGAAAAAAATAATGGAGGAGAAAGAAGAAGAAGAATCTGAAATCCGCCAAAAAGGTACTCGAAAATCCAGCTGTGTTGGAAGAAGAAGAAGAAGAAGAAGAAGAGGAGGGAAGTGCCACGTCGGACGCTATTTTTCCAACTAAAATTAAAAACGCGCGGATCCATGAGATGGGGTTGTGAAATTACAGAAATACCCAAAAGTTACCTTAATTTGTCATTTTATTTTGTTTCCTTTTTTTATTGTGAAAATTTGTTGGATTGATTGGGGACCGTATTTGGGCGAGGCATTTGGAGAAGTAAATCCAAAGCTGTAATAAAAAAAAAAAAGACGTTATCGGTTAAAATTAATGGAAAATCCGGAAAAAAAGAAAATACAAAAGGAAAAAAAAAGGCGAAGAGACGGGAATTTAGCGGGGAAGACAAAACGTGCAGCCGTCCGTTAATAGCTGGCATTTTCTTAACCGATTTGTTTGGAGTTTTTTCATTTTGACATTTGTGCCCCTGTCTAAAATTCCGCCCACAAACTCTTCATCTGATTTTTTAAATAATATAATACAGATAGTAATTAATATTAAAAAAAATATAGTAATTAATATTGAAATGGAGAATTTAATTAGTTATCTTTAGGAACAAAATTAATCTTTTATTATTATTATTATTATTTTTTTTTTTTTTTTGAAGGAAGGAACAATTAATCTTGAAACAGAAGACAAAGAGTTATTCTCTCCCATTATATTTTTTTTTTGTTTGAGTTAATAAATTTGGATATTTTATTTTAGTATTAGATCAATTTGATTTTTTATCCTTATGATTTAGGACTTAGTTTCAGTTTACTCCCTATAGTTTTAATTTAATTTTCATGATTTTGACTTAGTTTCATTTTGATTCATATGATCTAAAAATTTCAATCTAATCTCGATTAATTAACTTTTGCAATTTGTCCTTTAACTGTTTTTTACTCCGGAAAAAACCATATATTTTTCTCTGATTTTTTGCTCAGTATAAACCTTAGTTCATTACAATCAGGAAAACACAACACAAGTTTATTGTCACATAAATACCAAAAGGTAATACCAATTTGAGCATCTAGCTCCTGTATACGACACCGTTACTTCTTGAAAAATCAATGGTCCAATCTTCCATCCTGCATTTGTTTAACTAAACAAAGAATTACAAAATGTACCTAAAATCGATCCATGACTTTTTTTTTCTTTTTTTTTTCTTTTTTCTTTTTTTTTTGCATTTGATATAAGGGAATAAGGTTGATTGATGAAATATTAGTACATGAATCTTTAAAAAAAAAAATTAGAAAAAGGAAGAACATATCTTTTTGGTTGTTGGATCCATGATGTTTTTCTTTCATTTGACATTAGAGATTTTTTTTTTTTTTTTTTTTTTTTTTTTTTTTTTTTTTTTTTTTTTTTTTTTGAGGATCATTAGAGAATGTCTTTACATAGATAAAATAATTAATAATAATTTTGATTTATTAAATGCAGTGACATCAGTCAGTGTGTGTGATCAGAATGTTGACTTGCTTATGTTGATAAGATTATGAGTCATCATTAAAGTTCAAAGCCTTGTTTACTAATATTTGAAGGAAAAATGATAGGCACATGTGAAGGTGGTTGTGAGTTGAAAAAGAAAAAAGAAAAACATGTTTGTGGTGTGTAAAGGGAGTGGAATGAATAATAACAAATCAAAAGGCAAAAATAGGTTGTGGTTAGAGGTGCAAGTCTAAATAGATTCAACTCACTTTAATTGATTTAAATAATTAATATCAATTAATCTCACCTTTTAAATTCTAAAATTCAATTTTTATAAACATATTCAATTTTAATCTTTTTTTAATACGTTTTTGAGATGTTTGACTCATAGTCTTAATAACTCCAAGTTAATAAAGTTGGATCTTGAGAAACTTAGATTGGTACGATATGTGTATCGAGGTTTGAGGATAACCCTCTCTTTTAAGGGAGTTTTTGTTCAACTTTTTTTTCCCCTTTAATACTAAAAACCATATATACTTATATTGTATAAAAGAATAAGTTGTAAAAGAAAATGGTAGCTCGTGTTTAGTTGATGTATTTTTCATTTGTAAAAAGTTAACATGTATAGCTGGTTTGAACATAACTAGTAATGGATCATCAGTTTGACCTCTAACAAATCATATGCCTGAATCTCCTCAAACCTTGGTAATCTAATACACAATATTGTAAAAACATGTTAAATTACCAAACTCCATAAATCTTTATAGTTGTAAACTCATCTCCAACTAAATCCGAACAAATATTTGATATCAGATACAAAATTGAAAGTTTATAAAATTTAGGACCTTGTAGAGTTAAAGAGGGATCAAACATGTAATTTAACCAAGATTTATATCCAATATATTATATCATACAAATTTTATATTTATACTCATAAAGTTATATCGGATCATAAAATCAAACAAATCCACATACCAAATATAGGTTGGGTTTCTTCTTAACCACAAAATCCTAACATGTGAAATTGTGAATCATATAATTGTGTTGGGTTGGTTAAGGCGCAAAAGGAGAGTGACATGAGACAAGGCACTTGTGATTGGCCTTTTTCACAGGAGACAACATTGGGTCAAGTCAATTGGGCAGCCTTGTGACTTGGCCGCCTTTGCCTTGTGCTTGTGGCGCTTGACTTCTTTAGTAGCTTCTTCTCTAAGGTAACCTTTTATTTTTTATTTTTATTTTTTTGCTCTAAAGTAGGATTTGATTTTTTTTTTTTTTTTTTTTTTGCTCTTTTTGTTGATGAGCTGTACAAATGGGGATAGCCAGCTGTTTGTTGCCAAACTAAAGTTTGATTTGATTACCTTTCTTAATGCCTATTTATAAATGATTTAATTTAATCTAAAATGCCTAAAAAAGTTGCATCTTTATTAGGGTATATTGATTTTCAATCCTATTCCATTTGTATGAATCTATTGCCTTCCTTGGATATGTTGTTCTTATCCATGAATTATTGAAGAGGTATTTGGCTCACATTATTCCTAATTAGCTTGAATTGAATTTGTATTTAGCCTCTAAACAATTTTGAAAGAAAGATTTGTTTCCAGATGGTAAAATTGTACGATGAGAGAATTATTTGAGTGTTGAATTAACGCATATCATGTTTTCCTAAGTTCTTTCCATGTTTAAGTTAAGGTTTCAAATATGATGGAGAGACAAATGATAACTTTCTCATTGATCTTAAGATTAAACTCTCTCTTCAATACATGTACATAGGTGGGTAAAATAACAACTTTGAGTAACCAATGCTACAATTATAGTAAAGTAACGTAACAACTTTGAGTAACCAACATTGGTAAAGTAACAACTCTGAGTAACCAACTACAACCATAGTAAAGTTAATTGACTATAATACATGTTGATGTCAAAATCCGGACAGAGACTCACCCGTCCTTCACGTGCCACCAACGGTAAATTTGTTTGAGAGGGGGAAGACGTGACCTGCGAGACAAGCAAACACTGCACACCGGTGTGGTGCTTGCCACACCGACTCCGATGCTTAAGTCAGAAAACCGATGGAAGAGCAAGAGGGGAAGTTGAGAGTTTAGAGAATGAATTTCGAGATCCCTTCTTCAATGATGAAGAGTGGTTTAAATACCTGCTCATGCTCCTAGGGTTTTTAGGAATTTGGAGGCATTTCGGGCTGAACCAGGTAGAACCGGGGCGTTCAGGGGCTGCAGAGATTGAAAGGAGGCAGAGGAGCTCGACCCGCTCAAGCGGGCCGAATGGTCGGCCTTGGCAAGAGGCCGACCATCTTGGCCCGACCCTTTGGTCCGGTCTTCCTCTGGGTCGGTTTTCTGGCCCTATTTTTGTCCGGTTGTCTTCGTCAGCTTCTAGTGCTTCGGAGTGGTCCAAAATTACCTATAACAATACATATATATCTAATGTAAGGTGTTGTGACGGTACATGAGAGGAGTTCAATAAAATGTTGGCATTTGAATATAGAAAAATGAAGAAGATACCTCAAGTGTATGTATGAGTGGTGCCCAAGTATACACACATATACATAATATGCTTTTATTTTTTTTTTAATATATATCACACACACACATGTATGATATATGTGGCATCTAGCTTTTCCCCCTTTTAGATAACTTTTATATGTATTAAATTTTATAAAAAAAAAAAAAAGTTTAATTTTTATCTATAAATTTGCATGTTGTATTAATTTTAACACTAAACTTTCAATTTCATCAAATTGGACCATAGATTTGGTTGATTGTTGCAATTTCTACCATTTATATATTCAATTTTTACTAATTCAACCACTAATTTTAACGAAAAGAAAGGTAAAAATATGAATAAAATAACTCATTTCATAAAATATCAAGTTCAACTCATTTCATAAAATATCAAGTTCTTACACAAATTTATTTTGATTAATGCACAAACGGATGAACTATAAAACTCATCAGTTTTAACAAAAATATTGATCTAATGTAATTTTTTTTTAATACAATGTAATTTTTTTCTTTGAAATCTTATCACCATGCATATGTTTTATATAATTCATTTAGAACCTATGATAAATATTTTTTTTAATCGCAATTCTTTAAAGTCCTGTTTGAAAACCATTTTGTTTTTTTGTTTTTGGTTTTTAAAAATTGTGCTTGTTTTTTCTCAATTTTCTTACAATAATTTTCATTTTTGTTAAGGAGACATTTGAGTTCATCGCCAAATTCCAAAAACAAAAACAAAAACAAGTTTTTGAACTTTTTTCCTTCAAAATTTGGCTTGATTTTTGAAAACATGGAAATGAAGTAGATAACAAACAAAGAAACTTGTGGGTAAAAATATTGTCTATAAGCTTGATTTTAAAAAACAAAAAACCAAATGGTTATCAAACGGATCTAAACTATTAGTTTTGTAATTTTTTTTGGTACAAAACACTTTTGGTCTCTTTGATTTCTAGATTTTAGAAACTAACCTTTTTGGTCTTTGATATTTAAACTTAATTTATATTTTGTTTGTGAGGTTCTAAAAGTGACATGTTTGGTCCAAAGTTTGAATTTGATTGTAATTAGTTGGTATCTAAAGTTTGAAAATGATTTCTAAAAAATCCCCAAGTGGAGCTGACCTTTGGTTGATATAGCAAAATGATGTTAACGTTGGCTTCCAAAATATTATTAGAATTTGACCCATCGAACTATAGGCCCGTTTGGAATATCTTTTAGTTTAAATGTTTTTCAATAATGCATTTCTAAAAAATATTTTGTATAAAAATTGTTTAGAATTTAAACACTCATATGTTTGGTTACATTTACTTATAAGTGTTTTTATACACAAGTTATTATATGCTTAAAAATTCTTTTAAAAAAATTTGTTTTCAAGTGTTTCTCAAAAAAAAAAAGGTTTATTTCTAAATCCTTTAAAAAAAAAAGTTTATTTTTCAATCTCATTTTTTAATAAATCATTTTTAATGGTTGCCAAACACTATAATATCTTTCAAAATGATTTTTTTTTTCAAAATTAAACACTTGAAAAGTTAAAAACACATCCTTAGTTGCCAATCACCGCTGAACTAGGCTTGCTTTGGCAGCCGACATGTGGAATGATAATGATTTGAAATCCTTCCAAATCTAGACATTCCAACACAAGGGTTAAAGGGTGTAAATTTTTCTTCATAAGAAAACGATATAAGCTAAGAATTGTTAATAAGTATCAAATAGCAATTTATAATGGACTAAAATTCTATCATTCAAACATACATTTATAAAGCTAACGAGAGCATAGCTCAACTGACATAAAGATGTATTGATAACCATAAGGTCTGTGGTTCGAATCCCCCATCCCCATATTGTCAAAAAAAAAAAAAAAAAAAAAAAACACACACACACATTTATGAAAGGAACAGTAACTTCATCAACATCCACAATTATAAAAAGGAAAAAAACTTGACTACATACCGGTATGTAGTGAGATTTCTACATACCAACATGCAGCCAAGTATTATTATTATAAAAATGCGGTCCAAAATCACCAAATTTTCAAATTGATGGCATCACCTGGCAACCATCACCGAGACTGACATAGTATTCAACGAACAAATCTCCAGTGCTGCTTCTGGAATGACCCCACGCTCGACTACCTCCACTTCTGAAGATTGTGGGTTTTGAGCAACAAAAAATGCAGGCTGTTTGGGTGATGGAAGTAGAGTAGAATCACTGTTAATCATGAAATAAACTTCCAGCATCGTCGGCCTGTCCGCTGCTATTTGTTGAACACACAAAAGACTTACATGGATGCACCTTAGAGCCTTTGGTTTCTGATCAGAGTTGCACAGAGTTGAATCAATCAGCTCTTCTCCTCTCCCATTCACCCACAATTCCCATGCCTGAAAATAATTTTCTCAACATCATTTTTCATTGTTCATTCATTATTTAATTAGATTAAAGAAAAACAACTAATTATATATCTTACTTATCCTATGAGATTGAGAGGTCGTTCTGAGTCATAATTGTTGTGGTTCTTTTAACTTGTTACTATCTCCAACAATAATATTCCAAAACTGTAAACGTCCGACTTTATTGAGAAAATGCCCTCCATTGCATATTCCGGTGATATGTAGCCACTATAATATATGTGTAAGTTAGTTTTCATAACAATGGTAAAACATCCAAAGGAATTTATATATATAATTCGATATTTAGGGTTTAGGACAAGTGAGCCAAATTAGTATCCACATTTAACACATCAGTTGACTTAAATTTTTCCATATAGCGGTGATTTAACAAAATAGTAACAACAGAAATATAGATAAGATTTACTTACTATGTACCAACAACTCGACTTGTGTTTGCTTCATGGTCGGATGATTTAAAGACTCTAGCCATACCAAAATCCGATATTTTTGCATTCATCTCTTCATCGAGTAAGATGTTGCTAACTTTTAAATCTCGATGAATTATTCGTATTCTTGAATAATTGTGAAGGTAGAGTAGTCCTTGGATTATCCCTTGAATTATGTTCAAATGTTTGTCCCAATCTAGGGTTAACTTCTTCTTTGGGTCTATATGTCCAACCGTTCATTAGAGAAGAAAAAGATTATAACATTTACAAATTATTTAAATGGAATGCATGAGAATAAAAGAAGATGAACTAAAGCAAATATAAATGACTAACCAAAGATGAAGGAATCAAGACTTTTGTTGGGCATGTACTCATACACCAACAATTTCTCTTCTTTATAATATTAAAATACAACATTTTGAGTTCAAAATTTTACCCTGTAATTTTGTTTTATGATCATATCAATGGTTTACATATATATCATGCCTCATGCTAATATCTGACCCAATAGACGATCTATAGACGTAAAATCTAATTTCTTCATGATTCTTAATTAAAAAGGGGAAAGAAAAAGTAAAGAAAATATACCTTGTAAACAGGTCCAAAACCACCCTGTCCGAGCTTACATTCATCCGCAAAATTATTTGTGGCAGAAACAATGCTTTCAAAGTCAAAAAACTGCAATTCAGGGTTCTTCTTTTCATCTCTTATTTGTCTGATCATCATGCTTAAATTGTTTAAATCTTCGGATATGACCCCCATTCTGTGTAGAAAACCTGTCTCTATTTTTTCAATAACTGTACGTGCATCAAGACAAAAGGAATATTTTCAATCTGTGTATCATTCATAGAAATACGTATCCAAGTAGATAGTTTAATTTTTTTTTTTCTTTTGCGTATATTAAAAATATAATATTGATTTACCTTTGAATAGGTGTCTTCTCCATTTGATGTAGAAAATAAAACACAGTAGGAGAAATATTGCAGGTACTATTAGACCGATAGTAACTTTCATCCACACCTTCATTTTTCCTGCACGAACAAGTTACCTATTTGTGAGGCCACTGGCCACATCGAACTTTTCATGTTTGTTTACTGGGGTAAATTATTCAAATTGTTGTGGCTATATAAAATCATGGGATGTAAATGTTTTAATTTTGGGCCAGCTCTAACCTCGATCCAGAGTACATGTCATGCTCAACTATGTTCACTGTGGCTATTTATGCATTTAATTGATGAATGTAATATGTAACTAAAGCATAATTCACCAAATACTATATATATATATATATATATATATATATTTGTTCTCCCAATAGAATATTATTAAACTATATTTAATGATAATTTTATATTAGACTAATTTGTGGTGTGTATTTTTAGTTTATGTTTAAATTATGTGTTGATGAATTTGTATTTAGAAAAAGAAATGTTAATGAATGAATATAAATTAAAACTGAATGAGAGGAATGACCCTTTCTATTTATTTATTTATATATTTTTAGTTTAACAATATTTTGGAATGAAAAGATTCAAACTTCTGATTTTTTAGTCGAGAGTACAAATCAATTATTGTTGAGCTAAGCTCACTTTTAACATTTATAATAAATTTTAATGGATACACTTTGTAAATTTTAAAAGGAAAATTCGAAAAAAGCTTTTCAAAATATTGTAGTTTTTATTAATTATTTTTAGTTCAAACAATAACTAAGGGTGAGAGAATGCGAACTTTTGACTTTGGTCGAGGATATATATGTCTTAACCAATTGTTATAGGTAATTTTGGACCACTCCGGGTACAAGGAGCTGACGATGACAACCGGGCAGAAATAGGGCCGAGAGATGGACCCCGGAGGCGAAACCGGCAAATGGGACGGGTCAAGACCGAAGGGGTCGGGCATTTTGCCCGACCCCCCTGCTCGGCCTCGACCCATGGTCGAGGCCGACCCTCGGTCCGCTTGTGCGGGCCTAGTCCCACCGACTCCGCTCGGTCCCTGCAGCCACCAGCCACCCCGGTTCCGCCTGGTTTGTCCTAAAGTGCCTCCGAATTCCTAAAAACCCTAGGAGCATGAACAGGTATTTATACCCCTCTTCGCCACTGAAGAGGGGGCTCCGAACTCTCGACTCTCTCCTCTTGCTCTCTAGCTATTCCTTCCGTTTTCTGACTTAAGCATCGGAGGCGGTGTGGCTAGCACCACACTGGTGTGCAGGTTTCCTCTTTTGCAGGCCATGTCTTCCCCCTCATCTACAAATTTACCGTTGGTGGTACGTGAAGATCAGGTGAGTTTCCTCTGATCAAAATTGACCATCAACAGTTGGGGCCTTCTGTGGGGAAGAAAGCTTGCCAAATCTGCATATCGGTCAGTCCACGAGTAAGGGAATGGAGAAGAGAAATCATGACATGAACACAGAGAATTCGGATGGTGACCGCCACCAGCGGAGGTCACGAGAAGAATGTCGAGATCAACCTCGGACCGAATCTCCTCGTCCTCGGTCTCCACTACCCTCATCTCGAAAGAAGCAAGCTGACCTCAAAATTGCTGCTCTCGAAAACAAAGTAAGTGCGATGGATCATAACTTGTCCAAGATACTTCGTATCTTGGACAAACCAAGCCCTAGCACTAAAACCGTTTTTTTAATAAAAAAAAATGAGTGTTTTAAAAATGAAAATGAATATATATATATATATTTTAAAATTTTTAAAAATGTTTTTTTAATAAAAAAAATGAGTGTCACGTCAACAAACCGTTTTAACGGAAAAGTGGATGGAGGGACCAAAATGAAACAAAATCCAAACCTCAAGGGCTAAATTGTCGAGTTTGAAAATTCAGGGACCAAAATGAAACCTAGCCCAAACCTCAGAAACCGAAAGTGTATTTTTTTTCCTAATTTATTTAATAAGCTAGATTATTTTTGGTTAATTTCACTAGGAGCCAGAGGACCAAACTTGACTATTTATTTTCTAAACTTGGAGGGTAAGGTCGCATGGCTTTGAAATCTAAAGACGAAATCAACATATTTGTCTAAAACTCAAGAAAAAAAATGTATTTTACCAAAATAACAATGATAATAAGGTTAAAGAACACTTTTAGTGTTGTGTTTTTATGGAAGTAACAATTTTAGTCTTTCAACTTTTGTTTGTAAAGATTTAGTCCTAAGCTTTCAATTTTGTAACAATTTAATTGTTCCATAATTTTTATTAGGGTAAAATACCCTTTTAGTCCCTCATGTTTTAGGGTCGTTTCCAATAGGTCCCTAGGTTTGAAAATTGAACAATCAAGTCCCTACTGTTTACAAAATGCTTCTATTGAGTCCCTGGACCGTTAATTTTTTTAACGGTGATGACATGGCAGTAACGGTGCTGACGTGGCATATTTTAAAAATATTAAAATATTAATTTTTTAATTAAAATAATAAAATATTAATATATTGAAATAATAATTAGTTTTTTTTTAAAAAAAAATACTCTTTCTTTCTCCCCCACCCACCCTTTCACCCGAATCCCCTTCCCCTTTCTTTCCCTTTCTTTCTCTCTCCTTCTCCCCTCCCTTCCTTGCCGGCGATGGACGCGACGGTGATGGCGACAGCGACAGATTTGAAGAAAAAAAAAAGGCATGGGGTGGGGTGTTAGGATTCTGTTCTGTTTTGGGATTCATCGAGGTGAATCGCTCGATTCAAAGATCAAGAGCGAAGCTCTGAAGATGGAAGATGATAATCTGGTCGTGTGTGGGACCGAGAGGTTGGGGCCGGCGCCGGAAATCCAGGGACAAACACCACAAACCCCAAAATCAAAGCGAACAAACACTTGAAATTCAACTCCTTACGAACTCTACAAAAAGCAATCGAACATTCACCACACAGAAACCCAGAAGAGTCGCCACTCTGAGCCACCTCCCGACGCTGCTGCAGTGGCAGATTTTGCTCTTCCCTTTTCCCCATTTGCAGAGCATCTGTAACAATCACTCTCTGAAAACAAAATCGGACTCGAAAACACACACTCAAGAACAAATCCCCTTGTGGGTTCCTTTACAAACAGCCAAAATTTCCCAAACTGAATTCGAACAGATGGTCTTTTTGGGGCAACCCAACGTTGAAGACAAGCAAAGGTGAAAGAGAAGAAGGGTAAAGGGGAAGATGGGAATAAAGAGAGAAACCCCACTTGATGGATTTAAAATAACAAGAAGAGAAAGGGGTTAAAGAAAAGTTTCTCCACCAACAAATGGAAGATGCAGGGGAACTCGGCCACTCGCCTTCTGCAACTCTTCTTTTTACTGTCCATTGAATTGAAAATGGGTATTAAATGGATAAAAAACGGCAACTCGCCGTTGCACATCGCCGGCAAGGAAGGGAGGGGAGAAGGAGAGAGAAAGAAAGGGAAAGAAAGGGGAAGGGGATTCGGGTGGGAGGGTGGGTGGAGGAGAAAGAAAGAGTATTTTTTTTAAAAAAAAACTAATTATTATTTTAATATATTAATATTTTATTATTTTAATTAAAAAATTAATATTTTAATATTTTTAAAATATGCCACGTCAGCACCGTTACTGCCACGTCATCACCGTTAAAAAAATTAACGGTCCAGGGACTCAATAGAAGCATTTTGTAAACAGTAGGGATTTGATTGTTCAATTTTCAAACCTAGGGACCTATTGGAAACGACCCTAAAACATGAGGGACCAAAAGGGTATTTTACCCTTTTTATTATGTAACAATTTAGTCTCCGTAGTTAAAAATTTGTAAAAATTTAGTCTTTGTTGGAAAAAAATTCATTGAAATTAAGTGTCAATTTTTAGTATGTAATAACTTAATCTTTGTTGTTATAAAAAAAAAAAAGAAAAACTTAATTTTTGTTGTTTACAATCCTACATGGTCCTAATCAAGTTATAAATCATTGTATGTAAAAACTTTCATTAAATCTTATTAATTAATAATTTTTACAATAAGAACTAAATCATTGCAAATTTTAAAGTTAAAGGATTAAATTATTTTATATTAAAATTCAAAGACTAAATTGGAAGGACGAGAACTAAATCGTTAGAAATTTAAGTTAAAAAGACGAAATCGTTGGAGGGACCCTAATAATATTAATAATAGGCCACTTAAAAACTCAAAAAAAAAAATACACTTTTGGTCCCTGAGGTTTGAGTTAAGTTTCATTTTGGTCCCTAAGTTTTCAAACACGACAATTTAGTCCTGAGGTTTGGATTTCGTTTCATTTTAGTCACTCCATCTATTTTTCCATTAAAATTTAAAAGACCGATGACGTGGCACTTATTTTTTTTTTAAAAAATATTTTTTAATTTTTTAAATAAAAATAATAAAATATATATTTTTAATATATTTTAATTTTTTTTCTTTTTCTTCTTCAACCTTTCACCACCACTACCACCCTTCTTCAACCTTTCACCACCACTACCACCCTCCTTCTTCTTCAACACCAGCCTCACACCACCAACTTAC
Organism: Luffa aegyptiaca; assembly: GCA_017139565.1. Taxonomy (NCBI): domain Eukaryota; kingdom Viridiplantae; phylum Streptophyta; class Magnoliopsida; order Cucurbitales; family Cucurbitaceae; genus Luffa; species Luffa aegyptiaca. The sequence continues at coordinate 2,097,645 of CM029399.1, read as the reverse complement.
CGGCGACCGGCCGCCTCCGGCAACAATTTATTTTTTTTTTTTTAATTTTAATTTTCTCTTCTCTTCTTCTTTCCCACCTCAACTTTTCTTTTTTTTTTTTTTTTTTTTCTTTTAACAGATGCTGGAACGAGGGAGGACTCCTCCTCCCCGTTCGCCGGAACTGGAATGAGGAGACCCTCCTCCCCGCTCCGATCGTCGAGCGGCGTGGGCGAGATGAGCGACGGAAGATCTGGGCTCGCCTAGAGAAACGGCAGATCTGGGCTGGTTGAGCGATGGTGAGCGACGTGGCTGGACGAGCGGATCTGTGAGAGCAACGGCAGATCTGGGCTGGTTGAGCGACGGCGAGCGGCGTGGCTGGACGAGTGGATCTGTGCGAGCAACGGAGATCTGGGCTGGTTGAGCGACGGCGAGCTGCGTGGCTGGACGAGTGGATCTGTGCGAGCAACGACAGATCTGGGCGAGCGGCGTTCGTCTGTTCATCGTCGCGCATTTTCGGCCGTTCTTCACCCGTCTTCTCCGACAGTAGGAGACGCGAGTTGATCTTTTTTTTTTTTTTTTAAGAATGTGAAGAGAAAGATGAAGAAAAGAAAAAAGAAAGAGAATAGAAAAAAAAAAAAAAAAGTTTGCCGGTCGGCGACAAGCGGTGGCGGCCGGCGACAAGGTGGGGTGATGGTGCCGATGGTGAAGAAGGTGGGGAAGAGGATGACCAGAAGATAAAAAGGAGAGAGAGAGGGAGAAAGAAATAATAAAAATATAAAATAATAATATTTTTTTTATTTAATTATATTTATATTTTTAAAAACTTAAAAAAATAATTTTTTTAATAATTTTTTTTGCCACGTCAGCATTCCCTTATTATTAAGGGAAAATTAAACCTAACTCAAGTGTATTTTTTTAAAAAAAAAAAAAAAAAAAAAAATTACCTTTACGATTTGCTTATAGAAACTCGCCGTCAGTGTATGAAATGTGGTCGGTGTTGAGAGTCCAAATCCATCGTCCCCCTGTTCCCACCGATCTAAACGTTGCTCCTCTGCTCCAAATCTCACAACTCCTGTTGTCTTCATTCGTAAAACTAAAAGCATTGCAATCACAATTAGAAATGCAAATTATTCCGCATTCGAAACATCGTCAGATTCTCACTAATTTGTTCGTAATTCGAACCATTCCCCAGCATGTAACCAGGCTTCCACCTACTAAATAAAGTATCTTGGAACTGATAACGACACTTGGGTATTCTATAATGCTTTTTCCTCACACACACACACACCCATCTGCTAAATTACCGTTATCTGAAACTGAAAGCTCATCTTCAAAAAAGGGACACCGGGAGTTCAAACGAGTATTGTCGATCCATACCGGCGTTTGGGAAGAAGCTTTGTACAAGATCCCTATATAACTAACTGGTATTCGAAGTGCTGGGATTATTGTAAAACTTGAGCAGAAAGATTGCCGGCGGCTGAAATCAACTGAGAACCACTTGTTAACTGTTGGCCTTGTATTAGTACGTCGGCCTGGGCAGAAAGCTCCACCAGCAGAAGAATTAAGCAATATATATAAAACACTTAAACAAAAGCTTTCCTCCAATTCCATTAACAAACCCCATTACCAAAAATTATACATTTCTTCGATTAGTATTGACCGGCTAACCCACCCACGACTTTCCAATTCAAAACATCTCCCTGATCCAAGATTAATTGTGTTTGGGCCTACAAACAAAGTCTTCTCATATCCAACAACATTCAACACTTTTTACAATCAAAATTGTAATAGGTCACTAAAATCTAATGGTTAATGGCATATATACTAAGTTTTATAAAAAATTGCAAATATAGTAAATTTTTTATATCGGTTCTTTTAATTCATGTTTTGCCACTGTTTTTATTTCTATCACTAATAGAAATTGGATACAAATAGAGTATTTGATAGAAACTGTAATAATTTGTACATACCTTTTCTTTTATTTTGTTGAGGTCTCTCATTCTTTAAATTTCAACTTCCGCTTTGTGTTTTTATTTTCTTCTGGTTCAATTTTTATATTGTTTTGCTTTGACATCTAAGAGAACAAAACCAATGACAGTAGGTTTTAGAAACAAAAATGATAGTTTTTTATCATTGATAAAAGTTTCTATTAGTGATAGAAGTTTTGATAGAAGATTTATATCAGTGATAGAAATCATCAGTGATACGTTTCTATCACTGATGAGTGATAGAAGATTTTCATCATCGATTGACCTTCTATCACGGATAAAATCTATAATGTTTCTATCACTCATATAGTAGTTTGGTAATTTAGACCCTTTGACTATACTATGTTACCATTTCTGTAAATCTTTTTGTGGGCGACTGTATTTGCAAATAGTTTGATCCATTTTCCTATATATGCAACCAGCCCTTATTTTTTTAAGATGACTTTTATTTTATTTTATTTATTAAATTTAATGGAGAATTGAAGCATTTACCTTTGAGTAATATTTAATTTTATGGATTGGTTTTTTTTTATCTCTTTTTTTTAGATGATCTTCTTAATTCAACAAACTACTGAGGGAATGAACTAACATGACCATAACTCAATTGACATAAAAATTTGTACTAATCACTAAGAAGTCTGTGATTTGGATCCCTACCCTTCTATGTTGTCTAAATAAACTATGTAGGAGAGGATTTTGAGGTGAGCATTGACGGGAGTGGACTGGAAATTATTATCTACGATAGAAATGACACATTTATGTAGTCTGTAGAAGAAAAAGGAAAAAATGACTCTTCTTTTCTTTTTATTTTTTTGGTCATTGGACTTTATAAAAGAAATCAAGAAATCAATAGCCATCATAATTTGCAAATAATATTTTAAGATAACTCATAGAGACTTAGAAGCAAATAATATTTTACTAGAGGATAGCATGAATCCAAAAATGTCTAATTTTGGCCTAATATTGAGGTGTTCTTTACTTCAATTACAATATTTTTTTCATGCTATTTTCGTGATTGACTCATTTTTTTATACTCGAGTCAATGTTTTTTACGATAATGACTCATTTTAAGATATTTTAATCAATAATAAAATAATTAATTTCAAACCGTTTTTTCTTTCTATGATGTCAACAATAACCCAAAATTATTAGGGGTAGAAAACATACAAACAATAAAGAAAAATGAAAAGAAAGTTTGAACATATATATGTGGAAAACGTGTTTGATTGAAGATATATTATATGATTTTTCTTGCTTAAATAATGTAGGAATGATATGTTCTACTTTCCAAAGCAGTTTTTTTTTTTTTTTTTTTTTCTTTTTTACAACATGTGAGAGTGTGAATTCAAACCATAGATCTCTTTATCATTATTACAAACTTTATGTCATTTGAATTATACTAATGAGTGACTAAATCACCGAATAAGTAATTAAGCTCAAGACAAAAGTTTTCATTATTAAAGTTTCTCACTCAAGATCAGGTCGAATTCATTGTTTATCTTCTTTTAGTTCCCGAGTCCAAGTTCAAAATATTTTTTAATGGCAAAATGCAAAATACCGAGTCAAATTTTAGGCCTATCAAAGCAAAAACTCAATTGATAAAAACGCACATAACTCCCAATTGACCATGAGAAATTTGGTAATGGCGAAGTGCTTTCTATGCTGCTACTGCTTTACAGTGCTGGTGCTGGCAGAGTTCTCCCATGGCCAGTCGACAGAGGCCAACGTACTGACACAAGGCCAAGAGTTAACAAGTGGGTCTCAGTTAATTTCAGCCACCGGCACCTTTGTGCTCGGGTTTTACAGTCCGACCAATTCCAGTTACATAGGAATCTCCTACAACACTGATGGCCAGAGTCCAGTGTGGATAGCCAACCGAAACACTCCATTTCCCAACGATTCTGGGTCGATCAGCCTCACGATCGACGGCAACGGCAGCTTGAAAATTGTGGGGAATGGGTATTCCTTTTCACTCTTTGATGTGGAAGAACCAACCAACAGCAGCGCCATTCTGCAGGACGACGGCAACTTCGTACTGCGTGAGCTCAACCCAGATGGGTCGTCAGTAAGGCGAGTGCTGTGGCAGAGCTTCGATCATCCAACAGACACTCTGCTTCCCGGGATGAAACTTGGGATCAATCACAAAACTGGATCCACTTGGTCTCTTACATCCTGGAGAAGCTACGGGTCTCCTAAATCAGGAACTTTCACTCTGGAAATGAATCCAAACAATACAAATCAGTTACTGATGTCGTACAGGGGAGCTCTGTTTTGGAGCAGCGGGAATTGGAAAGACGGTTCGTTCGAGTTCTTAGACAGCAACGATAAAGGAATCAATTTCAACCGAGTTTCGAATGAGGATGAAACGTACTTCATTTACTACGTCCCAAAATTTGATCAATCTCCTGACGTTGTACCCATCTGCCCGTACCCCTGCTATCGATATCCTAACTACGAACAACCAAGAAAGGTTCTACCCCAGTTGAGATTAGGAGATGGTGGCTATTTGGAGGTGAACAATCAGCATTCGAACTCCATTTGTGATCTCATCTTTGAAAATGAGGATTATTCATATTCTTACGGTATTTCAGAAGGAGGGTGCGTGTGGACAAAGCAGCGGAAAGCGCCTGAGTGTAGGAATTCGGCGTATATTCACTCGTCGTGGATGTCTGCTAACACGGAGGACAATAGCTCCAAGTACATAGGAAGTGAGAATCTAACGATGTTTGAATGCCAAAATATTTGCCTTTCTGATTGTGATTGCATCGCTGTTGCTTCTACGAACGATGATGGCAGCGGCTGTCAGATTTGGAAGTCTGGAGCCAAGTTTACTTCGGTCGACGGACGTCAACAGATTTGGTTTCTCGACACCAGTGTCGTCGACGAAGGTAAGTTGGTTCCTTCTTCAAACTAATGAAGATGATTGGCTAATATATAATTGGCATGATTTTGTTTTAGGCTCTTCCTTACAAGAATTTATTTGAGGTGAAGTTATTTTTATTATCAATTTTATATTTTAAAAAAATAATTAAAAAGCAACCAAATAGTAATATTCATCTATGTTGGGAGTGCGACCAAAGTCCCACGTTGACTAAATAAAGGAAAAATCATGGGTATAACTTAGAGGTTAGAGCCTCGCATTTGTAATGTGATGGTCATTAGTTTGATTCTAATAGTTAGCTTCGTGATAAATCAAATAATCAGAGAAGCGACTTCTTTCCCTTTTTTCAAAGGTCACCGATGATCTACCATGTCATGGAAACTTTCCATTGTGAATAAAAATGGGAGAAGTTCTATTTCTGGAGAACAAATCAAGAAAGGAACTCTTACTTTTTTATATCACATTTACACATATAATAGTATCCAGATATCATGCATTTACATAGAGGACAAGTATCTCTATTGGTATGAGACTCATTAGTAACTTGTTCATGCAGGAAAACGACTTGTTCATGCAAGAAAACAAAAGGTCTGGTTGAAAGTTACCATCAGTCTATCAGTAGTTGTATCTGTTCTTCTACTAGGTTTTATTTTCTACGTGAAATGGAGAAAACAAATATTCAAAGGTAACTCGATTTAATTTTCGTTGTTGTTATTTTATTTTATTTTTCTTATATATATAAAGAAAACTCTTTACTTGGTTAAATTTCTATGAATGACATGTGAATTGAGAACGTTATTTTTGTTTTAATCCACAGTTATCCACAAAATGAAGAAAAGTTTTCTACGCGGGATGAGGGTCATCTCCGAAGGTTTTAACATTTTAGGAATAATGATCAGACAAATAAGAAATGGAAAAAAGAACCCCGAATTACAGTTTTTTGACTTTGAAAGCATCGTTTCTGCCACAAATAATTTTGCAGATGAATGTAAGCTCGGAAAAGGTGGTTTTGGACCTGTTTATAAGGTATATTTTCTTTACATTTTTTCCCCTTTTTAATTAAGAATCATGAAGAAATTAGATTTCATATTAATCGATGATCTATGAAAAAAAAAAATGAATAATCATTGATGAGTTATTATCACATATTGGGTCAGATATTAGCATAAGGCATGGTATATATATATATATATGTAAACTATTGATAAGATCATAAAAACAAAATAGCAGGGTAAAATTTTGAACTCAAAATCTAGTATTTTAATTTTATGTAAAATTACTATTAGATTTAAAGATTTAATATTAATCTTTTATTAACATATATTTTTTTCTTGCAATTTTGCAGGGAATTTTGGCTGATGGCCAAGAAGTAGCCATTAAAAGATTGTCAAAGAATTCTGGACAAGGACTGGTGGAGTTCAAGAATGAAACTATTTTAATTGCCAAACTTCAACACACAAATCTGGTTAGGCTTATTGGTTGCTGCATTTATAAAGAAGAGAAGTTGTTGGTGTATGAGTACATGCCCAACAAAAGCCTTGACTTCTTCCTATTTGGTTGGTCATTTACACCACTTTTAAACATTTACATTATTACATTTGTTTTGGTGTCTCTGTTGAGGATCCCACATCGAAAAGAATGGTGGAGACCTCACAATATATAAGCTACAAGGGTCACCCCACTCATTGCCAATTGGTTTTGAGATGGAAGCCCATATAATCTAATAGCCTCTCTTTTCATTTCTTGCATCCATTTAAATAATTCCTAACTATTATATATTTTTTTCTCTAACGATATCGTCGGAATGAATATAGACTTGGAGAAGAAGTTAACACTTGATTGGGATAAACGCTTTCACATAATCCAAGGGATAGTCCAAGGACTACTCTACCTTCACTACTACTCAAGGATACGTATAATTCATCGAGATTTAAAAGTTAGCAACGTCTTACTCGATGAAGAGATGAACGCAAAAATATCAAATTTTGGTATGGCTAGAGTCTTTAAGCCATCAGAGCATGAAGTAAACACGAGCAAGGTTGTTGGTACATAGTAAGTGAATCCCATATCTATATTTCCATTGATATACTATTTTTTTTAAATCTATCAATAGATCCAAAAACTTAAGTTGATTCATGTGTTATATAGAGAAAAAATAACACGGAAGGCTTAAGTCTCACTTTGCTCTAAATACCATATTACATAAATTCTTTGGATGCTTTTACCTTCCTAAAGAAAACTAACTTGAGAACATATATATATTATAGTGGCTATATATCACCGGAATATGCGATGGAGGGTATTTTCTCAATAAAGTCAGACGTTTACAGCTTTGGAATATTGTTACTGGAGATTATAACAAGTCAAAAGAACTATAACAATTATGATACGGAACGACCTCTCAATCTCGTAGGATATGTAAGTTACATTATTAGTTGTTTTTCTTTAATCCAGTTGAATAATGAATGAGTAGTGAAAGACAATAATGCTGCGAAAATTTAAATTATTTTCAGGCATGGGAATCGTGGGTGAATGGGAGAGGAGAAGAGCTGATTGATTTGACTTTGTGCAACTCTGCTCATAAACCAAAGGCTCTAAGGTGCATCCATGTGAATCTTTTGTGTGTTCAACAAATACCAGCAGACAGGCCTACAATGTTGGATGTTTATTTCATGATTAACCATGATTCTACTCAACTTCCATCACCCAAACAACCTGCATTTTTCGTTGCTCAAAACCCACAGTCCTCGAAAGTGATGGTGGTCGAGAGTGGACTCAGCCCAGAACCAGCAATACAGGAAATTGTTGGTTCATTAAGCAGTATGTCTGTCTCAGTGATGGTTGCCAGATGAAGTCTATTCAGGATCTCACGTTGAAAAGAGACCTCATAATCTTTATAAGATACATGATGACTCCTTTTGTTGTTAATTAATTTTGAGATGGAACTCATGTTTATCTCTCGTTTTGCTTCAAACAAGTATGGAAACAAAGATCAGAGGATATTGCAACGGTTGATTAAGATATTATTCCTACCATGAATGTGTAACTTTTATTGCAGTTTCAAGTAAAGTTAGGGTGTGTTTGGTTTAACTTTTCGAAGTGTTTAATTTTGAAAAAAAAAATCATTTTGAAAAAATTTCTAGTGTTTGGCAACCACTAAAAATGACTTATTAAAAAATGAGATTGATAAATAAACCATTTTGAGGGAAACACTTGAAACCAACTTTTTTAAAAAAGAATGTTTAGTATACAATAACTTTGTATAAAAACACATATGAGTAAAAGCGACCAAACATATGGGTGTTTAAATTCTAAACAATTTTTATACAAAATGTTTTTTAAAAAAAGCATTCTTGAAAACATTTAAATTAAAATGTATTCCAAACGGACCTTTAATAGTTACGAATAATAGTTTTCTATTTGTAAATGGGAAAATTAGTTTTTTTTTTTTTGTTCAACAATTGTGGACTAGAAAAAGTATAACAAGTATCTTAGACTAAATTATATTTGAATATGAACTTTGGGTAATTAAATATAAATTTTTGTCATAGACTTTTTTGAACCTTTTTAACTTTAGAAAAAATATAATAAGTATTTTGTACTAAATTATATTTGAATTATTCCTCCGTATGAACTTTAGGTACTTAAATACAACTTGTATCACACGGTCTTTGATAGGAAAAAATGTGCATATTTGAAAACTAGCTATATAGTCATGGTAGATTTTGCAATAAGTTAAAAAGAATGAACCTTATGAATTATGACTGGTGAATAGAATCTCCTAATGACCAATATTGTGTTTTGACAAGAAGGAGAGAAAGGCCAACAAAAACGTAGCTGACATAAACCTTGAATATTCTACGGATTAGAATGTCAGAGGTTCAAATCTCCAAAATGGCCACAACTTCCAAATGAAAAGGCAATGTTTGAAAGGTTTTACTCCTCTGCTCCAAATCTCACAAGTGGGGTGTTGTGTTCATTCTTGGTAAAAGCAAAAGCATTGCAATCACAATCAGAAATGCAAATTATTCCGCAATGGAAAATGGTTACATTACTATTCTGACTTAATTGGTTTATACTTGGAACCATTTTCCAAGCATGTAACCAGGACATTAGAAAAGTAATGATCCAGTTCATTGTTGATTGTGATTGGTATTGACTGACTAACCCACCCACGACTGACCAATTCAACGCACCTCCCCATCCAAGATTAATTGTCTCTTTTGGCCTACAAACAAGTCTTCTCATATCTTACAAACATTCAAGACTCGGTACAATGTATATATATATTTTTTTAAATCTGGTACAATATTTTTTTAAGATGACTTTTATTTTAGTTTTTTTTTATATTTTATTTCATTTATTCATTAACTAACGGTTTGCAGCGCATGATTAGTTATAATAGTCTTTGCTTATTGTAGTCTGGGATTATAATAGTTTGTGGAGTTGAATAGTGTTGGGGTGCATGACTATTTTAGTCTGGATTCAAAAAGTTTGTATTTGGGGTGTTGATTATAATAGTCGAGGTTATAACTATTTTATTTTTTTATTATTATTATTATTTTTGTGACGAGAAGGGTAATATGTTAATCAATTTTGCTATCTATTCTTTTTTTTTTTAAAAAAAAAAAACAACTCCTAAAATGTATTAATTTTTTTAAAAAATCATTAAATGCTAACACAGATCTTATTTTAACTACAACTAAAAAGAATCATTAAACAAAAGTCTAGCCATTTTGTTTTTTATTTTTGGTTTTTGAAAATTAAGTTTATAAACACTATTTTTACCTACAAGTTTATTATTATTTTTTTTATGCTAAATTATACAAAATACCCCTGAACTATAAGGTTTGTTTCAAAAATGCCCCTGAACTTTAAAAAGTTTCAAAAATGCCCCTAAACTTTGAAAAATGTTTCAAAAGTACCCTTGCTGTTAATTTTGGATGGAAACCGTTAAAGTTTCAGTTTCAAAAATACCCTTGAACTTTCAAAAAATTTCAAAAATACCCTTATTGAAAAATGTTATTTTTTTTTTCCTTCTCCCACCATAAATTAACTCTTCTTCCATGAAAATTAATGAGAAACTTTATTTATTTGTCATGTATTCATAATCTATGAGCTTTTTCTCTTTCAACACATCCAAGGAACTTGGCTAGATTTTCGTATCGAAACTTCAAGATGACTTTTGTTTTGTTCTTGTAATTCTACGTGTGTTTGATTTCATTTGTTGGTAGCCTTTTCAATATTATTTCCTCACCAACTATTACCCCATTAGCTTTCTCTATATTCATTTTATGAAAAATAAATGAAACTATTGTTGTATACGGATTCTAACAATTCTTAAATATTAATAAGAACAAAATCATATATAAAACTTTTGATGAATTAATCTTATAAATTGGACCAAACTCATAGTCTTATAAACATTTCTTCTTCTTATCACTAACATACACAAATAGAAAAAGCAAAAAGGAAATAATATATATACATATATATGTTGTTTTCTCACATTTATTTTCTTTACGCTTTTTAAAAGAGAAAACTCGATTTCAAAGTCTGTTTTTATCTGGTGTTGTGTTGCACACAACCTTTATAAGCAAAGTTTTGCATTAATTTTCATGGAGAAAGAATTTATGGTAAGAGGGGGAAAAAAGAATAAGCATTTTTCAATAAAAGGGTATTTTTTAAACTTTTTTGAAAGTTCAAGGGTATTTTTGAAACTGAAACTTTAACGGTTTCCATCCAAAATTAACGGCAAGGGTATTTTTGAAACTTTTTTTAAAGTTCGGGGGTATTTTTGAAACTTTTCAAAGTTCAGGGGCATTTTTGAAACAAACCCCATAGTTTAGGGGTATATTTTATAATTTAGCCTTTTTTTTATCTACCTCATTTCTTATGTTATCAAAAACCAAGTCAATTTTTGAAAACAAAATAAAGTAGTTTTCAAAGACTTTGTTTTTGGAATTTGGTTAGGAACTCAAATGTCTCTCGAACAAAAAACGAAAATCATTGTAAGAATGGAAAGAAAACAAATGTAATTTTCAAAAACATAAAACAAAAAAGGAAATCGGGACCTTTCTCACTGAAGACCATTCATTGTTTATCTTCTTTTAGGCCTATCGAAGCAAAAATTCAATTGATAAAAACGCACATAACTCCCAATTAACCATGAGAAATTTGGTAATGGCGAAGTGCTTTTTGTGCTGCTACTGCTTTACAGTGCTCGTGCTGGCAGCGTTTGCCCATGGCCAGTGGACAGAGGCCAACGTATTGACACAAGGCCAAGAGTACTCTCGGTTGGTCATTTACACACCACTTCTAAACATTTACATTATTACATTTCTTTTGGTGCTTCTCTTTTTCTTTTCTTGCATCCATTTAAATAATTCCGAACTATTATATATCTTTTTTCTCTAACGAATGGTTGGGACAAATATAGACTCACAAAAGAAGTTAATACTTGATTGGCACAAACGCTTGCACATAATCTAAGGGATAATCTAAGGACTACTCTATCTTCACAACTACTCAAGGGTACGTATAATTCATCGAGATTTAAAAGTTAGCAACATCTTACTCGATGAAGAGATGAATGCAAAAATACCGGATTTCAGTATAGCTAGAGTCTTTAAGCCATCAGAGCATGAAGTAAACACGAGCAAAGTTGTTGGTACATAGTAAGTGTGAATCTTATATCTATATTTCCATTCAAACTATTTTTTAAAATCTATCAATAGATCCAAAAACTTAAGTTGACCCATGTGTTGAATATATATGGAATACTAATTTGGTTCTCCATAGGGTATTAACATGAGAAATATAGAGAAAAATAACATGGAAGGCTTACGTCTCACTCTACTCTAGATGTCATATCAGATAGGGGTGTTCAAAAAACCCGACAACCCGAACAACCCGGACTACCCAACCCAAATCGTAAGGGTTGGGTTGGGTTATGATTTTTTTCGGTTTGGGTTGGGTTGAATTTTTATAAAACCGAAAATTCGGGTCGGTTCACGGGTTTGAGAATTTTTGGCTCGGTTCAACCCGAACCGAACCGAAATATATATAATATATGTCATATTATTTCCATGTCAACTGTTTGGTGTAGTGGTTAAGTTCCTATCTGTGATGGTGGATGTCCAGTGTTCGAGCCCCAAAGTTGTTACAAATTGTGTTTTTATTTTTTATATATTATTTATTGATGTTTTTCAATGATAACTTGTTCTTAGCTACAAAAAAAAATTGTCATTTTTATTTTATTTATTTATTCAAACTTCAAATAATTATATAAACTTTTTTTTTTCCTTCAAACTCCATAAAGTAAAATATTATTTTTTCCTTTTATGTTTTGTTTTTTAACTTCTTTTTTATTTAATCTAAATAATTTAGATTTTTATGTATTGAGGTTTACATTATAGTATTGTGGATATGCATAAACGTTTTTTAAAAAATAATTTTAAATAATTAAAAAAAAAAAAACAACAACCCGACAACCCAACCCAACCCAACCCGAAAATAGAAGGGTTGGGTTGGGTTGGGTTGCCATTTATATTCGGTTCGTTCGGGCTGACAACCCGACCAACCCGAATTTTCGGGTTGGTCCAAAAAACCCCCCCAACCCAACCCAACCCAACCCGTGTACACCCCTAATATCAGATAAATTCTTTGGTTGGTTTTACCCTATAAAGAAAACCTAACCCAAACTACATATATTGTAGTGGCTACATATCACCGGAATATGCGATGGAGGGTATTTTCTCAATAAAGTAAGACGTCTACAGCTTTGGAATATTGTTGTGGGAGATCGTAACAAGTCAAAAGAATTATAACAATTGTGATACAAAATGACCTCTCAATCTCGTAGGATATGTAAGTTACACCAGTTAAATAATGAATGAGCAGTGAAAAATAATAATGCTGAGATAATTTAAATTATTTTCCGGCATGGGAATTGTGAGTGAGTGGGGGAGGAAAATAATTGATTGATTCGACTCTGTGCAACTCTGATCAGAAACCAAAGGCTCTAAGGTGCATCCATGTGAGTCTTTTGTGTGTTCAACAAATCGCAGCAGACAGGCCCACGACGTTGGATGTTTATTTCATGATTAACAATGATTCACGATGTTGGATATTTATTTCATGATTAACAATGATTCTATTCAACTTCCATCACCCAAACAGCCTGCATTTTTTGTTGCTCAAAACCCACACTCCTCGAAAATGATGGTGGTCGAAAGTAGACTTACACCAGAACTATAGGAAATTGTTGGTTCATTAAGCTGTATGTCCGTCTCAGTAGTGGTTGGCATATGAGGTTTATTCAGAATCTCACATTGAAAAGATAACGAGACTTCATAATCTTTATAAGATACATATGTTACTTCTTTAGTTGTTAATTAATTTTGAGATGGAACTCATGTTTATCTCTCGTCTTACTTCAAACAAGTGTGGAAAGAAATATTGGAGGATAATTATATTGCAACATTTGATTAAGATATTGTTCCTACTACGAATGTGTAACTTTAATTGCAGTTTTGCGTCATAGTAAAGTTAATAATTATGAATAGTTTTTTTATTTGTAAATGGGAAAAATAGTTATTTATTTATTTAAGTTCAACAATTGTGTAGTGAAAGATTGAACCCTTTAGAAAAAGTATAATAAGTATCTCATACTAAATTAAAAAATTTGAATTCCTCGATATGAGCTTTGGGTAATTAAATACAAATTTGTATCATAGGCTTTTTTTTTTTTTTTTTTTTACATTTTAACTTTAAAAAAAGTATAATAAGTATTTTATACTAAGGTTGCATTTGACATTGATTTTGGAGGAGATTGGAATGATTAAAAAAAGAATATTAACTGTTTTTAGCGTTTGGTTAAACAGATATTAAACTATTGGCTATAAAAATAATTTTTTAACTACATTATTTGTATGCCAGCAAAAGCTTAGTTCAATTGGCACAAGATTGTGGTTCGAAGCCCCCTTCCCCACATATTTTTTTTAAAAAAAAAAAACTAAGTATAGCTCTTGTACTGATAATCACGAGGTCTGTGGTTCAATTCCCCACCTCATATTGTCAAAGAAAAAAAAAAAAAAGCTTTTCTAAAAATCTAAAAACCTAACTCTAATATGCGTTTCCAGAATCCACGCCACGTTTAATTCTTCTTCTTTACACCAAATCCTCCGTTTCAGCAGATCCCTGTTGCCGCCGCGTCTCTCCCGTTCACCGCTGTCGCCGCCGTCGTCTTTCTTCCACTTGTGCCGCTGCCACCGTCGCATTTCTTCCGTTCGTACCGCCGCAGTCTCCGTCCTAGCGATTTTGCACTGATTTTCTATTCTCTGAGGTATTCTCTCAATCTTCATATATGTATTTCTTCTCAATTGAAAAAAAAAAAAAAAAATTAGACTATTGGTTATGCTATGATATATAATCCCCCCCCCCCCTTTTTACCGATTTAATTCGTGATATGGAGAATCGATTCTGATGTATGTCTTTATAGGAGGGAAAGCAAAGCCTTTGAAGCAACCCCAGGTTGAGAAGAAAGATTACGACGAGGTATGCTTTAAATTTATTGTTTTATGGATGTATGTGCCATATTTATTTTCTTCCTGGTTTTCTTTATTTTGGATGCAATTGTTGGGATCGAAGAATTTCTATCTGTCTTATTTTTGTTGTTTGTTTGTGTGTTCGTGGGTAGAAATCAAGATACTGGATTGTTTGTTCTCGTTCGTGAACTGTAAGATCATGGGGTCTGGAGAGCTATACTTGGGGCGGGCTTGGGGGCGATACTGGATTGTTGGTTCTTAAACCTTGTGTGGAGTTTGCTATTCAACGGATGAATCGACAAGTCAAATGCCTCTTTTTTTGTTTTGTCTAAATCTGACTAATAGAATGCGTCTCCACTTTGTATCGTGCCCAAAGAGAATTTCTCCATGTTCGTTTCTTTCCTCCAACAAATCTGTATTCTTTGTTTCATCTTCTCCATCTCGATTGTCTCGTTTCTACTTATCTTCATCTCAAAACCATAACACAACCCAGTCAGTCCGGCCATCTCCAAGAACAACTCTCGGACCTACTTTCAAGCAATCGCCAGTGTCTTACTATGCCTCTCTCCTCCAATCTTGTATTGTCCAAAAGGCGATAGAGCCTGGAAAGCAGCTTCACGCTCATATATGGCAAATGGGCCTTGGATTCAACCCTCTCTTGGCTACTAAACTAGTCAACCTTTATGCCATCTGCAACTCTTTGGCAAATGCTCATCTCTTGTTCAATAGAATTTTCAAACGAAGTTTGTTCCTTTGGAATGTTATGATACGAGGGTATGCTTGGAATGGACCATATGAGGTTGCAATTTCACTTTATCACCAAATGCAAGATTATGGGTTTGTGCCTGATAAATTTACCTTCCCATTTGTACTCAAGGCTTGCTCGACTCTTTCTGCTATGGAAGAGGGAAAGAAGATTCATGAAGATGTCTTGCACACTGGGTTGGAGACTGATGTGTTTGTTGGTGCAGCCCTAATTGATATGTATGCTAAATGTGGCTGTGTGGGGAGTGCTCGACAGGTGTTTGATAAAGTTGTTGAAAGAGATGTTGTGTGTTGGAACTCCATGCTTGCAGCTTATTCTCAAAATGGGCAACCAGATAATTCGCTTGCTTTATGCAGAGAGATGGCATTTGCTGGAGTGAATCCCACCGAGGGGACACTTGTCATTTCCATCTCAGCTTCAGCTGATAGTGTCCTTCTTCCTCAAGGGAAAGAACTTCATGGTTATAGTTGGAGACATGGATTTGGGTCAAATGATAAGGTGAAAACGGCATTGGTGGATATGTATGCCAAGAGTGGCTTTGTAAAAGTTGCTAGGAGTCTGTTTGAGATGTTGACGGAGAAGAGGGTAGTCTCTTGGAACGCAATGATCACTGGGTATGCAATGCATGGCCATGCTAATGAAGCTTTGGACTTGTTTGAGGAGATGAAAGGGAAAGTTCTACCTGATCATATAACTTTTGTTGGAGTTCTAGCTGCTTGCAGCCATGGGGGGTTGCTTGATGAAGGGAAGATGTATTTCAGATCAATGGTAAATGATTACTTTATACGTCCAACTGTTCAACATTATACTTGTATGATTGATGTACTTGGTCATTGTGGTCACTTGGAAGAAGCTTACAACCTCATACTGGAAATGAGAGTAGAACCAGATGCTGGTGTCTGGGGTGCCTTGCTTCACTCGTGCAAAATCCATGGCAATGTGGAGATGGGTGAGTTATCATTAGAGAAGCTGATTGAGCTTGAACCCGATGATGGCGGGAACTATGTGATTCTATCAAACATGTATGCCCAAGCGGGTAAATGGGAAGGAGTTGCAAGACTAAGGGATCTCATGATTGATAAGGGGTTGAAGAAAAGTATTGCCTGTAGTTGGATAGAAGTGAGAAACAAAATCCATGCCTTCTTGTCAGAAGATACTTCTCATCTTGAGTCTGAAGCAATCTATGCAGAGTTAAAACGTATAGGGAAGTTGATGAAAGAAGCTGGCTATGCACCACAAATTGGGTCTGTTTTCCACGATGTTGAAGATGATGAAAAGGCCAATATGGTGTGTAGTCACAGTGAAAGACTAGCCATTGCTTTTGGACTCATTAGCACAACTGTGGGAACTAGGCTCTTGATCATCAAGAACCTTCGAGTTTGTGAGGATTGTCATGTTGCAATCAAGTTCATATCGAAGATCACAGGGAGGGAAATTACTATTAGAGATGTTAATCGATACCATCACTTCAAAGATGGACTCTGCTCTTGCGGTGATTTCTGGTGAACGATTGGAAATAAATTTTGACTATAACTTGATTAACATGGAAAGTAGATGAAATCTTACTAGGATGAGAATTGAAGAATCGTGGGGAAAAGAAAATGAGGTAATTTTGTTCGAAATAAGGACTTGTTTGTTTACCACCAATTACCTTGAATCCTTGGAAATGAGAAATTGTGAAGCAAAAAGCAATAACCTTTTCCAATAAAAGGACCCTACTCTTGAAAAAAGGGAGTGAACTGGCTACCCTTTTACGACTTCCATTTCCCAAAAAAAACATAGAAAAAAAAATCAAGGTACCAGTGCATTAAAAGGCTCGTAGGTTGTTTGAGTCTTACTAATAACCATGAAATGAGAAATTGTGAAGCAAAAAGCAATAACCTTTTCCAATAAAAGGACCCTACTCTTGAAAAAAAGGAAGGAGTGAACTGGCTACCCTTTTACGCCTTCCATATCCCAAAAAAAACATAGAAAAAAAAATCAAGGTATCAGTGCATTAAAAGGCTCGTAGGTTGTTTGAGTCTTACTAATAACCATGAAAGGACTTTTCTAGCTTACTCATACTCTTCCAGCGGAACATGCAAATGAAGTCTTAATGGTTGTAAAGGATTTCATTGTTCAAAAACGTTTTTACACCCTTACTCATTTTTGTGTCATTTTTTTAATTCTAATACAACTTTCCATCCCATTTTGAATTTTTCATTTTTGCAAAATGGGATCTGAGCTTCACTTCTGGATCTGCCCTCCTCTCCCTCCCTTCCCTTGATTTGCTTCTGGTGTTCTTTTGGTCATTATTCTTTCTCCGCTCCAATTGGCGGTTGTCGTCCATCTTTCTTAGTTGATCTTTGTCTCGTTGCAATGTTCTCAACTTCCCTTTGTCCATTCCGAACATGTATCAAGCTAAGGTAAATTATTCTCAAATACTCTTCGTTTTGCATTGAGGCAACTTGTGTGTCTTATTACAGTCATGTAGGTTAGATTTATGTTTGAATATTCTGATTTTATTATTCATTGAGCAAATTCAATTGTGTAATTGTAGTATGATAAACACCAGGGTAGCGGTTGAAAGCCTCATATTGCTTTGCATCTAATGTTTGAATTGTATTTCATTTTGTGACAGGTGCTTTAAAATTCTCGAAACGGTTTTTCTCCCACTTTGTCACGGTTTGAACATTGTCCGAGGGGGATCATCTTCCAAATTGTAAAAAATGGAGAATTCAAAAGTTCAAGAGGCACGATCTCAACCTCTCTATACGTAATATACAATTTCTGTTGGCATTTGTATATGATTGATCTTTTGTTTGCTTTTCTTTGTGTTAGATTTTGGAGAAGCAGGTGTTGACGGTGGTGAAGGCCGTGGAGGACAAGATTGATGACGAAATTGCAGCACTAGATCGTCTGGACCTCGACGATTTGGAGGCTTTGAGGGAGCGAAGATTGCAGCAGATGAAGAAGATGGCGGAGAAGCGCAGTCGATGGATCTCCCTTGGCCACGGCGAATACTCTGAGATTCCTATTGAGAAGGACTTCTTCTCCATTGTTAAGGCTAGTGATCGCGTGGTCTGCCACTTTTACCGGGACAATTGGCCCTGCAAGGTTAGGTTCTGTCCGTTAATTTATTTTCCCAATTATCGATTTATTTAGCGTGTTAATTGGACATTTTTAATCACTTAATTGTAAAAGTCGATGTATTTTTTAACTCTTTGGGAAATTGAACTTCAATCCAAGAATATAGGAATTGTTTTGCAATCTTTTCGTTTATGATATGTCTACCAGTTAGTGCAATGATCAAATTTTTTTTTTTGATAGGAAACAAAGACCATTCATTGATATTATGAAATGGGTTACAAAAGAAGCCTATCGATAATAATTACAAAAGACACCTCCATTGACCAGTTAGTGCAATGATCAAATATGCCCAGGAATATGAGAAATGAGTTCATTTTTATGTAATGAGACTCAAATTTTGGTCACTCTGGTTTTTTTTTGTCTTGTGCAGCCCTCATTAATTTGTCTTATATATTATGATAAAGGTTGAAATCAGTAGAAATACGTGAATGATGACCAAATGATATTATAAATGAAAATGAACTGGTTAAGAATGGGTTCTATCTCTTGTTAGGGTATCATGTCTCTTGTTAATGTGCATTTTCTCATAGGATCTTAAGCTCTCAAGTTCCTCATTGTGTTCATACATGCTTTGACATATTTTTGCATACACAATTTTCTTGTAAGATATTGCAACACATTATAGGTATCTAAGTAGGACCATTAAAAACTAATTTTTGTCCTTAATTGAAGGTTGTTTTCTTAGTTTTAAATAGCAATTGTCACTTGAAAGACTGAGCATTTGAGAGAAATGATGTATGTTCATTTACAACGTACAGGTTATGGATAAGCACATGAGTATTTTGGCAAAGCAACATATTGAGACGCGTTTTGTAAAAATTCATGCTGAGAAAAGTCCATTTCTGGCTGAGAAGTTGAAGATCGTTGTTCTTCCAACCCTCGCTCTTATCAAGAATGCAAAAGTGGATGACTATGTGGTATGTCTTTTATGATAACACACCACTGATTACTGAATTATGGTTTGTGTCCTTTAACACTACTCCTCTCGCTCATGTGAATCTATCAGGTGGGATTTGATGAGCTTGGTGGAACCGACGAATTCAGCACGGAGGAATTGGAAGAGAGGTTGGCAAAATGTCAAGTCATCTTCTATGAAGGTGAATCGTCCATTCATGCTTCAAAATCTAGTGCACAAACCAGGAGGAGTGTGCGGCAAAGTACCAGATCAGACTCATCAGATTCGGAATAAATTAACATTCCAGGTGTGAGAGGTCTTGCTGGTATGCATATGCACTCGTTCTGTATTATAACTTGATCGACTTTATAATCAATATCTGCAAGTTCCATTATGGCGTTCATATCACCCCTTGAATGGCAGAAATGTGGCTTTTTTGCTTGTATCAGTGCAATGGTTGCACATTTTAGTTCATGATATCTCATAAGTTCTTGCAGTTGTTGTTTATTAGAAAGAAAAAAGTTATTGGTTTGAAAAATATGAAATTATCTTGCGGACTTGTATACCAAATCATGTCGGGAGTCTTTTGGACCGAACAGTTACATGTTTTTTGTTTGACCTGTAGCTTGTTAATTCCCCATGTCAAACCCCCTCCCCCTCCCCCTCCCCAAGTAGTTTTTCTATATTCCAAGTTTCATATGTAAGTTTAAGGCGAACAAAGAACTAGTTTTTCTCTTGGCCATTTGATCCAGTATATTTTAAATTTGACTTGGATGTTCTGAATTTCTATTCTCTGTTCTCTTCAGGAAGAAGTTTATTATCCATCATTCCTTTATTGACTTGTCCTCCGGCTTGCATAAGATATGACGAAAGCTGACTATAGGGGGACTTTCTGAAACATAAGCTCATAATTAATGAACTTTTGAATTTAATTTTACAGACATGAACTTGAACAGATGAACTTATGTGTTAGAGAAGAAAATATCTGAAAAGGAAAAAACTGTTTACCATAACGCTTCCAAATAGTCCCCTAATCCTGCTATTCTTTTTAGGATTTTTTTAAATTTTAATTAGTTTTATTTTTCCTAATTATGGGCATCTTTTAGAATGTCATTAATGTGGGATTACTTTCTTCCATATTTATGGCTTTTCCATATCTACTTGACAAAGTTTGGAATTTCTTCCACTGATAGTAACTAAGGTCATGTTTGATAACCACTTGGTTTTTGAAAATTAAGCTTATTCCACCCATAAGTTTCTTTCTTTGAGTATCTACCTTCTTTCTTGTTTTAAAAAACCAAGTCAAATTTTGAAAACATATATATATATATATATATAGTTTTCAAAAACTTGTTTTTGTTTTTGGTATTTGGCTAAGAATTCAAATTGATCTTTGACAAAGATGAAAACCATTGTAGGGAATTTAGAAGAAAACAAGCATAATTTTCAAAAAGCCAAAAATCAAATAGTTATCAAATAGGACCTAAATTATTTCATACTACCATTCATGTTTGTTATATATGTTTGTTATATCAGCCACATTTAAGAGTGATGTGGGTCTATAAAACAAGATAATACATCACTTAATAACATGTCAAATCGTAACATGTCAAATCGTGCTCTGCTTTCCTATATTCTCTTCCATTTCTAATTTCACAGTTTAAGTTTCTTTGGTTTTTACTGTCAGGTTAAGGATGAGAAGTTGGATATTTAAATATTACGTCTTGTCTGTTGTTGTGTGAAGATTGCCACTAAATACTGTAATTTGGGTTGATTCTTGATGTACAGGCACTTAAAGAAGCTCTGAGAATTGCAGCACTGTGCTCGAGAATAGTGAGAGCAAGTGAGGATCTCAAACACAAAGTACGTATAGATATTCCAAGGTGTAATTGCATGTGTTGTTTTTTTAATCAACTGATGGTATAACATCTTTCATAAAGAATGACTAAACACCATCCTTTCCCCCCCATGAACTGATTACTTTGAAGTTGAATGCTTTCCGACTTGCCTTGCTTGTTCTGCTGTGCTCGACACATTATTTGTGTAGACGAAAACGTTGTGATCCCTATTGAATGCATTGCTAATGTAAGTTTTGAATGCCTTTTGATTACCTGTAACCCTTGTTTCTCGGAAGCTGAATACTATTGTGTACCAAATTGTTAGGCTTGGTTGGGCGGGTGTTCGTGTTTATAGATACCGATAAGATGTACCATACAGTACAGAAAAACTTAGTGAGAATTGATCGTAGTTGTCAAATCGAATTGCAGTCTTCAGTTCATGGGAAGTCAATGTCTTCCCTTTTGATGAGAGAGCTGGGGGAGAAAGAAACATTTGTTCAGTGCAGCACTTGTGAGAGAGGAACAAGAGGAAAAATTCATCTCTCGCCTGAAGAAAAGTTGAGAGTTGAAAGAGTTCTCATTTTTTTTTATAAAAAAAATATCAAATTACACGTTAAATTCTCAAAGGAAACTCTCTCTATATATAAATAAAGGGCTTAGAGGGAATGAGTTCAATCCATGATAGCCACCTACTTAGGATTTAATATCCTACGAGTTTCCTTGGTAACCAAATGTAGTAGGGTCAGGCGGTTGTCCCGTGAGATTAGTCGAGGTGCGCATAAGCTGGCTCGGACACTCACAGATATAATATATATATATATATATATATGTAAAAACTAATGATTAATTGCTTTAAAGTATATTTGAATTTGTTTTTCAACTGTTTCAATCTCATTGGGTTTTTATGATTTGGTGAAATTGGTAGACACCCTTCTCTCAAGATTCAAGTGGTGGCATGCCAATTTTTTACTATAAAAAAAAATCTATAATATAATTAATTCAAGTCCTCCAAATATTAATTGAAATAATTGAATTGAGGGAGTTTATATATTTACTGTTCAAAGGTCTGCTAAATTTATTCAAAATGTTATCAAAGGAAAATGACAGGTGAAAGAAAGAATAATAATAATAATTTAAAAAACCTAGAGAAAGAAAAAAAAAAGATTAAATTACAAGTTTAGTCTCATTCAAGGTTGGGAATATAGTCTCATAGTTTCTCGAACTTTTAATAAATTCAATTTTGTGTTTTGACAAGTCCTTAAACTTTCATTTTTATGGCCAATAGGTACTTCAAATTTTAATTTTGTGTCTAATAAGTTCTTAATCTATTTGACATTTTTTTAAATTCTCAAGTCTACTAGATATAGTATTAGAAGTTTAGGATCCCAATAGACAAAATTCAATTTTATATTGAGTAGATTGATTAATTTTTAAAATTTTCAAATTTACCAAGAACCTATTAGACATTTGTAAAGTTTAGAGATCTATTAGATACATAATTGAAAATTCATGGATCCATTAGACACTTTTTAAAGTTCACAGACCAAATTAATATAAAAATTTTGAGACTAAACTTGTAATTTAACAAAAAAGAATCTGAAGCAGAAAGTGACCGTATGTATAAATGGGTGTGATAATATATGGAATATGGATGTGTTAGCATCAAAGTTGGGACCCTTTGATGAGCCTTTATTTTATGTAAATGGGGTGAAGTCATTTCATTAATTTCTGCTATCTCTCCTAAAACCACAACAAGCACTGCAGCCCACTTGCAGCCCTCACCTTTTTAGCTGTCCTTTTCTTGCTTCTTTTTCTAGTAATTTTCTAAATTTATCCGTTTAGCATAATCAAAACGGAACCCATTAAAAAGAGGTTTGACAATTTTTCTTTTTTACCAAAGAACATTAGAAAGTTCATAAATGTGAAAAAGATGATACAATAGCTGTCAAATGGATGTCCGGAGTTTGCCAAACTGCTTTAGGGTGTGTTTGGACTAACTTAGACCAAAAGTTTTTTTTCTTTAAAAAATGGTGTTTAGAATAACTTTTTTTAAAGAATCAACTTTAAGGATGATTATCCAAACCAAACAATTTGTGATTAAAATCACTTCTCAACGCTAAGTGAAAAACTTAAAATTTATTAGAAATTTAAGAGTTATTTTGGCCTGATTGAATATAGTTTCATGGTTAACTAATTTTAGAGGGGAACATGAGCTACAACCAAGAATAATAATAAATTAAAAAGAAAAAATTATCCATCATAGGAGAAAAGAATGATGTTGTAACTAAAACAATATTCTATAAGCTAATTTTTTCTAGAATTAGTTTTGATGTAATTTTGTTCTAAATCCCGATTAATTAGTTTAATATTTCAACATTTTCCTCAATTCGCAAATACATTTCATGATCTTTCTTTTCAAAGCTTTAGCAAATAATATGTATATCCAAGAATACAATCAAGTATAACAATCCTACCTGATTTAGGTGAGATGATAAATTATATTTCGAAACTAGAATTCAAAAGCTAGTTTCAAATTAAATTAACCAAACAAAACTATACTCATAACCACGAAAAAAACAACTTGTTTTTAAACTCCTAACTACAACACTTCGCATGACTTAACTTACATGTGTCAGTTATGACCGAGGTTATGGGTTCGAATCCTCCGACCCCTATTATTGAATTAAATAATAATAATAATTATAAACTACAACACTCCAAATCTAGGAAAAGAATAAAGAAGACAACATGTCAAAAGCAGATTGGTCCATAGCCCCGAGGCACTTTCCTACTGCTTCTCCGAAAGTTGGTGTTAGCCATTCTCGTCTTCATACATCTGTGCCTTCTGTTTCGGCCACTTTTCGACGCAAAAAGGTCCGAAACAAGACAATTGTAAATTGTGGCCTTGTCTTCTTTTGGTTTTGGTTGCCTTTCTCAACTTCCCTTCACGTTTTCTTCCACTCCTTGAAATCCCTCTAATTAGCTCCTCCACAATACAAATTCATCGACAGAGAAATTGTGTGTGTGTGTGTGTCTAGGAATATTCAGAAACAGGGTTTTGGTATATTCAACTCAAATCTCTTCACAAATCCCGAGTCGATCTGTTCTGCCAAGAAGCATCTTTTGAAATATGGCGAGATGAGCTCAAACAACAGATAACAAGGCACAAAACGAAGAACAACAGGTATACAAAAAGCAACAATACCTTTTTGTCATTAAAGTTTGTTGTTGGTTGGTTGGTTGGTTTGGAGGGCCGATAATATATTCTAGTAATGGATTTCTGGCCAGAGTTCCTCGCAAGCACTTGGGGTAGAGAGTTTGTCGCCGGTGGATTTGGTGGCGTCGCCGGCATAATCGCAGGCTACCCACTTGATACTCTTCGAATCAGGCAACAGCAATCAATTTCTGGTTCTGCCTTGAAAATCTTCCGCAATATCATTGCCAACGATGGCCCTGCTGGTCTTTATCGAGGCATGGCCGCTCCCTTGGCCTCTGTCACTTTCCAGGTCCGTCTTATGATCTTACCTTCCATGGCTGTTTCACTTCTCAAACTCAAAGCCCCTTCAATGGCGGATACTGATTGATGTTTTTGCATTTACAGAACGCCGCCGTGTTTCAGATCTACGCCATTCTTTCTCGGGCATTCAACTCCTCCCAATCCAACGGTGACCCTCCTAGCTATAAGGCCGTGGCTTTTGGAGGAATTGGCACCGGAGCTCTTCAGAGCTTCATCCTGTCGCCGGTGGAGCTGGTGAAGATCCGCCTGCAATTGCAAAGTTCACGACAACAATTGATTTCTTCTTCTCATAGAGGCCCTGTGAGCGTCGCCAAAAGCATCTGCAAAACAGAAGGATTGAGAGGGATTTACAGAGGACTTACCATAACCATGCTCAGAGATGCACCGGCACATGGCATCTACTTTTGGACATATGAGTGCATGAGAGAGCAGTTCCATCCTGGCTGCCGGAAGACCGGTCAGGAGAGCGTTAGCACAATGCTGGTCGCCGGAGGGCTAGCCGGAGTTGCGAGCTGGGTTTTCTGTTATCCCTTGGATGTGTTGAAGACAAGAATTCAGGGTCAGACACAAAGTTCATCTCGAAAGTACAATGGAATTGTTGATTGCCTAAGCAAGAGTGTGAGAGAAGAGGGTTACAGAGTGCTGTGGCGAGGGCTGGGGACTGCGGTTGCTAGAGCATTTGTGGTTAATGGGGCCATTTTTGCTGCTTATGAGATAACTTTGAGGTGTTTGTTTCGCAATGGAAGCAATCAGACAAAGAAATGAAGCTATGATTGCCCAGATTTTCCACAGTCACAGGGAATCATCCATTGCAGTTCTTACAGATTTGATTCAGCAGAGTCCTAAATCTAGAGGCTTAAATGAAAATGAATCCCCTCACCTTTTGATTTCTTGTTTTCATGTTCTTTTCCACTTCTGGTATAAATCAATGTAGCAGAGAAGGAGATGCTTCAGACTTATACCAAATAATTCATCCTATAATGCCAAAGCTTTGATTGCCCAATTTATCTAAATTTCTATTGCTGGTTTTATGTGATGAAAACTTGGGTTCAAAGAAAATTTGAGAATAGATTTATACAAATCCAAGACCTCGAAGTAAGCCAAATGGTTCCCCTATGTTGTCTCCATGAAAGGTAAAAACCAATGAACAGAAAAGTCAGTAATCTACCATTTGAGTTAACAACCTTTGAAACATAAGAATAAAGAATAAAAAATCATATAAGAAAAACTGTGCAGATAGATATAAACGGAATTGATTGTTCTTTTACAAAAAGGGAATCGAATTACACGATGTAGTCAAAATATGCCCCCAAAAGTAACTTTTTGAATCACATAAAATACAATGAAACCATGATGAGAGTGTAAAGCAAAGGTCATGGAAGGAGATAACTAGCTTTGTTCTGTGATTCCATATTGCATGAAAATCATACCAATTCTCAAGAACTTGACACTTTGATGAAGAAAAATGTTTCTATTTCATAGCTATACATTCTCGACAATTGGAGAAGACGACAGTCAGAAAATGTAAACTTCTGGTTTGAATCTATACTAGAAAAGAGGTATATGCTCAGAAATATACAAAAGAACTCTGTAGAAGAAGACTATTTACTCTGTTTTGAACATTTAGTCAGCCATCGGAGCAGTTTCTTCGATTTGATCATCATGTGGCGGCGTGGCGCCAAAACCAAAACTAGCCTGCGCCAGAACGGCGGGATCGTTGTAATTCCTCACTGACAGAATCATTCCCCTCAAACGGTCGCGAGGATTAGAGCAGTGGAATATCTCCGATCCCAAAAAGATGCCGTCACAACCCAACTGCATCATAAGAGCCGCATCCGCTGGAGTCGCAATGCCTCTGGCCGCATAATGTATCGCCGGGAGCCTGCAAATTTCCTTGGTTTCCTTGACGAGATCATAAGGCGCCGAGATCTTTTTCGAGAAAGCGAAAACCTCATCGTCATTGATGTTGTGTAAATATCTAATCTCTGCCATCACAGACCTCACATTACGCAGCGTCTCCGCGATGTTACCTGAAGAAGACGCCATATCCCCTTGAGTCTTCACCATTGCCGCACCTTCCTTCACTCTCCTCAACGCCTCGCCCAGGCTTCGACATCCACAGACGAAATACGATTCCTTAAACTTGTGCTTGTTGATAAAATTCTCCTCATCCGCAACCGAAACATCGTCGCTCTCATCGAAATGCTTCACACCAACAGAATCAAGAATCTGCGCTTCGACGAAGTGCCCTACGCGGACCTTTACGATTACCGGAATCTTAACAGCACGTTTAATTTCATAGAAGAGCAACGGATCAGGCATTCGCTTAACGCCTTCGTGAATCGGCTCGGAAAGCAAAACACAACATGCGCCGGTTTCCTCTGCAATTTTTGCTTGCTCGACGTTCGTAACTTCTACAATGACTCCGCGAAGAATACCAGCTAGTTCGCCCTTGAAAAAATATGGACGCCTCTCGACTTCAGCGACATAGGGTGCAATTGCAATTTCTTCCGCCATTTACAAGACTTCAAGAAATTGCAAGAATATAGTTCAAAGAAAGATGCTCTGAACAAAGAGAAATCGAACCCTATGAACCAGAAAGAATCAAAAGGCAAAATGAAGAGGATGAAAGAAGAAGAAGGTAAGAAAGTTCGAGAAGGTTCGAGTGGATTCTGTTTGATTCTGCAGAGTTTCAATATGTTAAGTTGATAGTGACTGAGAAAGATGAATTCAAATTTGCAGAGATGAAGGGATATTTTTTCTTGAAAAGGAGATGAAGGGATATTTATAGCAACAGAGGAAGGACTCAATTTCCAAAATAACGTTTTTTTTTAATTAGGATGGTAAACTATAAAAAAGTGGCTCTTACATGATATTATTTATATTTATAATATTAACTCTACCGATCTAAATATAATTCAATTGGCTAAGGTGTATCTAATCGATAGATTAAAGGTTTGAAAATTTAAAAAAAAAAAATTGTATCAGCTCATTCTTTGAACTTTTATCATTTGTATGGTTTTTGGTTAACTTTTTTTCCTTTCTTAAGAAACAAAAATTTAGTGGAAACATATATCGCTATAATTTAGGAGTATGAAACTAGTAAATTCATCGAGTGTAACAATGCTCTTCATAAAAACGATACACATTTCAGAGTCTGTTTGGAATGACTTTCTAAGTGTTTAAAAACACCATTTTTAAGTAAAAATACCACTTTTACACTTTCCAAACATACATTAAATGTTCTATGCATGTAGATTTTCTATTTTGTAGATGTTCTTAGTGAAATGAGCAAAATGCTTATGAGAAGAAAGAACAACTCTGATAGCACTCTTGCCCATTTGATGCTTCAACCAAGTTCTTCATGTCCAAGAATGAGGCATTTGTAAAGGTTTATGTAGATGCACTATCGATGTCAAAGATCGGTGAGGTTGAGTTTGAAATTATCATCGTGGAAAGAGTTGAACACACTCCAATTGCGAGAACGGTTTACATCTCTTATTTTGCAGGTCCTTTGATTTTAGTGATGAATCTTTTAAAAGACAAGAACATTATATTGAAGTAAGAACAATTTGTAAAGATATCATCAAATTGATTGATATAGTTCATTTTGTTGAGATGTCACGTTTGAATAGAGAAGTTGAATATACCTACCTACTCACTTGCAAGAATAAGTTGATTGAGAAATATTAGAATGTATGGTCCCTCTCTCCCCATTGGTTCTACTTTGTGTTCCGACAATGCCAAGTATGGATGTTAAACCTTTCCATTTATAAAATATAAGTTTGTTTTGGTTAAAATAAAGAAGTGTAGGTGAAAATTTGAAGATGTTACCTACCCGAAAGATAACTAATCTCTTAAGTTAACCAATTGGATTACAAGGTTGGTGATTTTTAACAATATTTGATTGAGACTTAATTGATATTTTTGGGTCATGGGTTATGGTGAAAAAATGAGGCAACTTTATTTGGTTTCTATAAAAACCAAGGTTGAAATTGATTGAGTGAAATGTAGTTAACTAATTATTATCAAATTGAAACCATTCAACTGATGAACACTAACTAAACCAACCGAACAAAACAAAATCAAAACAACTTTTTGTAAAAAAACTAATGAAACTAAATTGAACTGTGAGCAATTTGCCATTGGGACAATTCAATTGGCAATCGAAAACTAGTTAGTTTAAAATGTTTATGAATCACTTAAAAAAAATTATTTTTTTTTAATTAAAAAACACTTTTGGTTCCCAAACTTTTATGAAAACTAAAATTTAGTCCTAGTATTTAAACTATGAAAAATCCCATTAAAACTAAGCGTCGTTTTCATTATGTAACTTTGTAGTTTATAAATATATTTAGGATCTCTAATTAGTTTATCCATCTACATATATAAGAAATTTCATTTTCCATGTAACAAAATTGCAAATATGACAATCAATTTTGTCAAATATTATATTTCCAACATTTTAACTCTCTTTTTTTTCAAAGTATATATATCTTTTAGTTCAACTGTTACAAGGATGAGAGATTGAACCATAACTTAGAAATGATAATTAGTGTCTCATGTATATGTTCAAGATTAGCTTTTTCAAAAGTATTTATTTATATAGTAAGTGATTTATTTAAATATATATACCCAAAATCATTGCAAACATGCTCCTATTACAACTTTAGTCCCCGCCTAAACAAACTTATTAGACAAATGAGCAAAAACGAATATATTAATCAAGTTTTTACTAAATATTTGATACAATAAAGAAGTAATCTATACATATTACAGTAACTTAAATATATCTCGACAAGTTAAAGTATATATCAACCATCAAGAAATTGTTTTAAAAAAAAAATCAAGAAATCAAACATTCAAATCTTTCCATGTTGTCTATCACATGTGGTTTTTTTTTTTTTTTGAGAAAAATCACATGTGGTTTTTCTTTTCTTTATTTTAGATAAAATAAATGTCACATGTGGTTGAACTACAATAAAATAAATATAAAAATTAAGATATTTAAAAAAAATATTTTATTTGAACTATTTTGTTTATCAAAGTAAAAAAAAAGGGGGAAAAATAATTTTTAACCCTAAACTTTGGGGGTTGTATCAATTTTAACCCTGAACTTTCAATTTCAGCAAATTGAACCCTAAACTTAACAAGTTGTATCAATTTTAACCCTAAACTTTCAATTTCATCAAATTGAACCTCAAACTTATCAGATCGTATCGATTTTAACCCCAAACTTGCATAAGTGTTACAATGTATACCTTTGGTTAACTTTTCGTTTGAACCACCGTACGTAATTGATTATTTCTTTTTTTTTTTTCTTAATTCACATTGCACCTGAATTGGTTTCTTATAAATAAAATATTGAAGAAACTTTATTTTAGATGACTTTTTTTTGTTATTGAGATCTTTGTGAGGGCTTTTTTGCTGCTATTTAAGATTACGAAAGCAAAGAAATTTTGGAGATTTTTTTTTTTAGAAGAATTTGGGAGGTTTTTTATCTTCAAATATTCGCTGGTTTTTTCTTGTTGCTAAGAACTTCGTGAGATTTTTTTCCCCTTATTTTAATTTTTTTTTCTTTATAATTAGAAGAATGTACAAATCTAGAAAATGGAAATAAAGAAATTTTGAGTTTTTTATTTCTCATATTTGTTGGATTTTTCTTGTTGTCAATAACTCTATGATTTTTTTTTTATACTAATGAGAAGAATAGTTGGGATATTTGATTTCTTAAAGAGTTTTTCCAACAAATTTCTTACAAAACACTAACTTAGATGCAATGTGAATTAAAAAAAAAAAAAGAAAAAAAGTTAAGGAAATTGTCAATTACATGTTTTAATAGCAATTCAAATGAAAAGTTGACGAATGGTCTACATTGCAACATTTATGCAAGTTGGAGGTTCAAATTGATACAATTTGCTAAGTTTGAGGTTCAATTTGATAAAATTGAAAGTTTAGGGTTAAAATTGATACAACCTGCAAAGTTCAAGGGTCAAAATTGATTTTTTCCCAAAAAAAAACAAAGAAAGAACTATTTTGTAATTTAATAAAAAAAAATCTTTTATAAAAATACCGGCTGTTTAAAAAATTCAAAAAAATTAAAGAAACAAAATAAAACGCATATAATCCAATGGCTGCGTTTCAAACGCCGACACGTGGCAGTCTTACACGCTCCTGGGCCCCACATAATTTGAACGAGAAGGCGAGCGCGGAATGATAAGCTTTTAAACTTAAACAAACTCCTTGGGCCCCACCATGTGGCATTTAAATTATTGGCCAATTTCAAAATCCCCAACGTATCCTCATTGAAACGCCGTCGTTTCGCACCTCCACCACCGTCACCACCGTCACCACCGTCCACCTCCGTACTCCTACCGCCACTCTACGCCACTACATCCCCACGTGCACCTTTCTCACGCGCCGAGCGCTTGCCTTTCTCTTCGAAATATTCAAGGCCACTCTCTTTGTCTTTGTCTTTGGCTTTACTCAAACTCTCTCAAAACTCCAACTCTCTGCTCTGCTCTCACCCACATTCTTACTCTTTTAACTTCTTAAAGGGAGCTTCTGATTTTGCGATTTGGGATTGTGGTTGGCTCTGATTCAAGCAACTGAGTTGAATCGGATCTAGAATTTGTAATCGGTGTTTGATTTTGGGGGAAGTTTTGTTTTTGGATCGGGTTTAGAGAGATGAACGGAATGGGGAGACAAGGCCAGAGATCTGGGGCAGCTGTGAGGAATCACCAACGGCAGTACTCAGATGACTATTTTGACGCCTCGTCCAATGGAAGATGGCTTCAAACAGCTGGTCTTCAGTCTCTCTATTCCAACACTTCTGCTCCACAGGTTCAAATTTTTGTTTTCTCTTCTGGGTTTTTGTTGCTATGTGGAGCTCCTGCTTGTTTTTTAGTTCAATCGACGAGCTATGTGAAAATGGGTGGCATTAGTTCAATTTCTTTTTTCATGTTTGTGTTTTCTGTCGGATCCCATTTCGAGTAAGAAACTGAAGTTTGTATGTAATGCATCGCCTTGGGTTTTGATTGCTTTTGGCAATCTGCTAAAACTGAAAGCATTTTACCTGGACCTGTAATGATGTGTTTTTTTTATTTTTATTTGTTGTCTTGTAGATGTGGGGTTGAGTTTTTGTATGGGTGCTGTTGATTTTTGTACTGACTGTGGTTGAAATGAAAGCAGGACTACGGCTTTTCTGTCGGTGGGGGAGGGCAAGGTTCGAGAATGTATAGAAATGCACAGAGAAGCTTTGGTGGGATGAATGAGTATTACATGGAGCCATCAACTCCTCCGGGCAATTCACGGCCGTCAAGCCAACGCAAAAGTCGTGAGGATTCGCCGAGCGATTTCAGTCCTGGACTCTTGGATCTGCATTCATTTGATACTGAATTACTGCCTGAGGTGGGACTAAACTCATTTCCACATTTCTTATTACCCTTTTGAATTTGCGATCCTTTGTTGTTTTTCCTGAAATCTAGGAAATGAGCAATGTGTTTGGATTTTGCTGTTGAATTCTCATTAAATATCTTGGCGATCCATGAGGTTATGGATTCACAAAGTTCACACGAATCTCTGCATTTGGAACGTCAAACTTGAAAGCCACTGTAGCTTTGAAAGCTGATATTGAGTTATTGACCATATCAAATTGATACTGAAGCCTGCTATATAATGTTCCTGTATTTCGAGTTTAGTTCTATGCAATTGTAGAGGCTAGAGAGATGGTAGATAGAAACTTCTGGTTCCATGTATTTTACCTTTAAACAACATGAATTTTGGGGCTTTTAGAGCTGAGCTAAGGACATCTCATATATTTTGTTAGGAGGTTCAAGATTTCTCATAGCGTATTATCTTGTGCAGGAGGATAGAGGCTTTGATGATGCTGAAGCCTATATTTCGAACAACATCCAAACAAGTAGACCTCAAGATTTGACAGAGAACAATCTCTTGAAAAGTGTGGCTGCAGACAAAGAGAGGGCAAACTCTGTTGCAAAGATCAAAGTTGTTGTATGTATTATTTTATTTCCATATCTGAACTGTGTAACCTGTTTGCTTCACTGATAATACAATGCCTATACCTTTGCAATATATCCATAAGTTGCAAACTTAAATCCCCATATATATGTATAGGCATATACGTAAATTTTTTCTCATAGTCTGTTTGGTGACAGTTCCTTTTCAATTGCTACCTCTGTTTATTAGGTTGTCCGTGTTTATTGCAGGTTCGTAAAAGGCCACTGAACAAAAAGGAGTTGGCAAAGAATGAGGAAGATATCGTTGAAACAACTGCCAATTATTTAACAGTTCATGAGACTAAACTCAAGGCAGGCTTTACTACCTAAATACCACTTTCATAAAACTTCTGAATTGCAATGCCGTAATTGTTTTCCTTCTCCATTCTTGGCTATGTAGGTTGACCTTACAGAATACGTGGAGAAGCATGAATTTGTTTTTGATGCAGTGCTGAACGAGGAGGTTTCAAATGATGAAGTGAGTGTATTACAATTAATTGTATTGGAAAGTATAAATTGGTTAAGGAAGAATCATGAGTACAGTAATATTTCAACACAAGTTCTTAGTATGCCTTATTTTTCTTCGTGGGATCTAGGTGTACAGGGAGACGGTGGAGCCCATTGTACCCATAATATTTCAACGAACAAAGGCAACTTGCTTTGCTTATGGACAAACAGGTGATTTTCTGTTAGTTAACTCTTTGATGCTCTTGCTGCCCTTCTTTGTCAAGAAACCTTACTTGGTCTCGTAACATAATAGAAATTTCTTTGTCACTTTTAGATACCACCAAATTCTTGGTCGGAACCAAAATTTTGATGTCTTGCCATTCTGCTAGCTTTAAATTGCTGTCATGTTCTTTCGTTAAAGCTTCATCTTTGGTGCTTTCTGTTGTACAGGAAGTGGCAAGACTTATACCATGAAACCATTGCCTCTGAAAGCGTCCAAGGACATCTTGAGATTGATGCACCATACATACAGGAATCAGGGATTCCACTTGTTTGTGAGCTTCTTTGAAATATATGGAGGAAAGCTTTATGATCTTCTCAATGATCGAAAGTAAGTTATTATTCCTATCCTTCTGCCACGCAATAGCAGTTGCTGAGCTTGTTTAGAAGCTAAAGTTGTATTTTGCAGAAAACTTTGCATGAGGGAGGACGGTAAACAACAAGTTTGCATTGTGGGTTTGCAAGAGTATAAAGTATCTGATGTGGAGACCATTGGAGAGCTCATTGAAAAAGGGAATGCCACGAGAAGTACTGGAACAACTGGTGCAAATGAAGAATCCTCTCGTTCTCATGCCATACTCCAGCTTGCTGTCAAGAATTCAGTCAGTGGCAAAGAATCAAAGCCACCTCGCTTGGTTGGAAAACTCTCTTTTATAGATCTTGCAGGAAGTGAACGTGGTGCAGACACCACCGACAATGACAAACAGACAAGGTATAGTTATTCCTCAATCTTCATATTTCCGCTTAATTGTTGACACAATTACTTTCTTGTTATAATTTATACTTCAACAGAAGTGACAATGACAAACAGACAAGGTATAGTTATTCCTCAATCTTCATATTTCCGCTTAATTGTTGACACAATTACTTTCTTGTTATAATTTATACTCAAACAGAAGTTGTATGCATACTTCTCTTTACAAGGGAAATAGTAAGGATTTTTGGCCAAAAAAAAAGATAGCTTTAGGATTGACCAAAACTTACAAAATCTATCCAAACAGAATGGACTGGCTACTTTTCGGTTTTACATTTTAGAAAATCAAATTTACATGAGAATAATTCAAACCAACTGAACCAATTCGATTCCGGTTTTTTTTTTTTTTTCATTTTTTTTTCATTTTTTGCTTGCATCCCTAGGAAATAGCATGCTTTTAATCTTGTAGACTTACACTTAGGTAAACTGTTGGAAGCTTAGGCATCCTGTTTCATTAAAAACTTTGATTTTTCTAGATTTCCCCCTCCCCCTTTATTGTGATAAGGAGACACTTTTAAGACTGCCACCCATAAGTAGAATGATAACTATTAGGAGGATGTGATTTGTTCCTTAAGGAAATTCAAAGCCAAACATGATTATTGGACATCCTTATTCTTAAAAGAGTTAATGAATGACATAATTCAATAGGAAATCTGAAAGTAATCACACTTTAAAAGTTAATCCTTATAAGATTTAACTAGGAAGTGAAGTATGGGTTTTATGCATTATCTTTTGTTAGCTAAAATCCTGTACCAGTTGATTGCATGTTCTACCTCCGTCACACTATGAGAATATTTACCATGTTGGTATCATTTCCTGCCTGTTTAATTAAACTTTTCATAAACATACTGCAGAATAGAAGGTGCTGAAATCAACAAAAGCTTACTTGCTTTAAAGGAATGCATACGAGCTCTTGACAATGACCAGGGCCATATTCCTTTTAGAGGCAGTAAATTAACGGAAGTTCTAAGGGACTCATTTGTAGGCAATTCGCGCACTGTCATGATATCTTGTATATCCCCCAGCTCCGGATCATGTGAACACACTCTCAATACCTTAAGATATGCAGATAGGTAACCAGTAATTCTTTGTTAGGACTTGGGAAATTAAATTTTGATGCAGTTTTATCTCCATAGACTTGTTTTTAGATGCTTATTCTGATAGATAAGTGCACTCCAGGGTGAAGAGCCTTTCAAAAGGAAATAATGTTAAGAAGGATACATTTTCTTCCACTTTAAACCTTAAGGAATCAACCACTGGACCCTTGACCGCAGCATTACCTTCTGGAGCTATGTTTGAGAATGAACCTGCATGGGTTGGACGAAATGAAAGAGACGAGGTCGATGCATCAGAGGAGATTTTTGAGCAAAGAAAACCTTTGTGGAAGAAAAATGGGAAGTTTGAGCCAAACAGAACATCTGTTGCGGTTGAAAATGTACACAAATCCAATAATCAGCCAAAATGGAAGGACATGCCGAAGGCTGATTCTCATAACTCGAATTCAGACGACGATTTGAATGACCTTTTGCAGGTAAAACAGAAGAAACTTACCTCCATCATCAAGACTTTGAGTAACAGCAATCCTTTATGCTCCAACATTTATGCAATTTTTCATCTGTCTCAGGAAGAGGAAGATCTTATAAACGCTCACAGAAGACAAGTCGAGGAAACAATGAATATTGTTAGGATGGTATGTAACTGGGCTGGTCTCCATACTTCTTGCTTTCAATATGAGCCTAGTTTAGAATCTCCAGCTCAATGGAGTCACATAATAGATCATAGTTTAAAATCGATCCTGCATCGTGAATTACCCAAATCTAAAAAAGCTAAAGAAACTTCTTCAATAAGTCCTAAAAAGGAAACTTTATGCCAATAGTATGATTTTGCCTGCAAAATCAGTATAAGCTTAAAATTAGCGATGGGAAACAGTGGTTTCTTCAGCATTGTGTTTAGTGACTTTACAAACCACCTGGGGTTGACCTAGTGGACCTAGTGGTCAATAAGGACCATGTAAATAATAAAAGGGTTTAGCTAAAATGGGTTCAAACCATGGTGGCTACTTACCTAGGATCTAATATTCTATGAGTTACCTTGGCAATCAAATGTAGTAGGATTGAGTTGTTCGGTGAAAATAGTCAAGGTGTGCGCAAGCTGGTCCAAACCCTCACGGATGTTAAGAAAAAGAGATCGTTTGCAAAAGTGGGATATATTAGCATCACTTTGTTTATGACCATTAAACATATTTACTCATATCATTTCTGATTTTGCAGGAAATGAACCTTTTAGTGGAGGCAGACCAACCAGGAAATCATCTGGATGGTTATATATCTAGATTGAATGCAATTCTATCCCAAAAGGCTGCAGCAATCTACCAACTACAGAATCATTTGGTTCATTTCCAGAAACGTTTGAAAGAACATAATGTACTTATATCTTCATCTGACTGATGAACTTGTGCAGAATTTCAGATGCTAGTTAGATCTAGCTCGGAACGCCATGTGGAGGTTACACTCCCGGGATACCGACATGGGGACGTGCTACTTATTTTTGCTTATGATTTTGATGGAAGCATTCTTAAAAATTTGATATCCAATTGAGGTTTTTTGTGTGGTAATTTCCGTTGCATAGCGATTGAAGTGCTTAATACCTATTTCTTTTCCCTCAGAGCATACAATATTTGTAAAATTTGTTACCTTATTCTCCATTATAAGGAATTTGCAACATTTTGCCTTGCAAGATTTCTTTGTATCAGTAAATGATGTGATCAAAATTAAGCAGCAACTATTACATGTCTGTTTTCATATATCAAAGATCAGAAATAGATCTTTGGAATCTGTTGGATGCTCCCATGTTAATTGAAAAAGAATCAATATTTATGATGCTCAGTATACATTGAGATTTACAAATAACAAGCATCTAAGAGGAAAAAAAAAAAAAAGAGAGAGCTAGTTCTCTTCAATCCATAAATGACTTTCATTAAATATGGATACTTTTATATGATCTATCAGATGAAGTCACTGAAAATTGGGCCTCCATTTACCTCCATTCTCTGTGAGAATTTAAAATTTTGTATGTTACATATACACATAAGTTCTTGGATTTTTCAAAATGTTACATCAGCCAGAGAGTTTCATTAAGGGGGGAAAAAAGGAACATGCATAGATAAGTTGCAATATATGCTGTTTTTGGATCGTATAAACTTTAAGGTAAATCTCAATTATACTCTTGAAACTTTCAAAAGCTTCATTTTTACCCTTCAACTTTAAACTTGTTTCAAAATGATCCTTCCATCAATTTTTTAGTTAAAATGAAGATAGAAAAGTGATGTGATGAAAACTTGTAAAATAGTGGTATATTTGACAAAGATGACAAATTTTAATTATATCCCTGAACTTTACGATATGATCCTTATTATTTCAAAATTTTCATTTTAACCTTTAATCATTGAAATTGTGTAAAAAATGAAGATGAAAATATGACGTACCAGTGAAATATAGAAAATATGAAATAATCCTAGTCACATTCGAAGGATTGACAAAATTTTGGGCTCCCATGTCATTAATTGACAAAAATTAATGTTAGAGCGTGAATGGAGAAGAGGGAGAGACAAACAAAGAAATCCAAGATAACCGAACATAAGGAGCATTGTTTCTCAATTGATTTTTTACATTTGAGGATGAAAATTATCTTCCTTTGTTAGTCAATCTTTTTCTTCGTTGTTCTCCTAGCTTCCACAAATCCACCTTTTCAATCAATTCCACTCTTCCACAATTTCTCTCTTGACTTCTCCCTCCTTTGAATTTTTCAATATTTGATTTTTTATAGTCAAAAGAGGTTTTTGATTTTTACCATTGCATGACTTTCCTCACAAATATGTGGCTTTTCCATTCATTTCAACCTAAACTCTTTCACCTAATTTGTTTCCTCTGACGCTATTTTGAAGGTGATTTAAACCTTTCAACTTTTTTGTCAAAATACGTCCAAGTGTAGCCTTTATTTTTTAATTAATCACCGCATCAAATTTTTGTCTTCATTATAACGAGGAATTAGTGAAATGGTTTTTTGAAACAATTTCAAAGATTAAGAGTTGAATGAAACTTTTCAAACAATAAAGACATAATGAAAACCTGCACTAAAGTTCAAGAACATAACTGAAACCTACCACCTTAGTCATGTGTATCACTACTTTACGAGTCATTGTCACATCACTTTTTCTCTTATTCGGAAACAAATTTAAAGTTTAAGGTTCAAAATGCTTCTCCATGCAATTACCTCAAGTGATTAGACATTAGGTATAGTATTATGATAATGAACTGTTTCTTGAACTTTTTTGTGCCAATAATCCAAATCTTCATGGAGTTCTATTAACAACACTAGCGAAACATTAACATAGAATCATGTTTAAGCATGTCCTTCCCTCTTTTCAACAGATTTAGAGTGGCATAATATAATGCCTTTCCAAATCAATCAAGTTTAAGCTTCTTCCTCCAAGACTTACATTGCAGAAAACCACACCAAATCAAGTAATTATAAAGGTCTGATTCTCAGACCCAAATGCAGTAATAAATTTCAAATCTTTATTGAAAAATTTATACAGAACTTAACAAATCAGGCAATGAATCAGTAATCACACAAAAGTCATATTCTCACAAGAAACAATCAGAGAACAAACATATAGAAATACAATCAAACCAAATTTTCCAAAATGGAAGAAAATAGAAATAGGTAAAAGATATAGCTCACTGATATGAAAATCTATAATCTCATGGACCCCATTCTCCTCTTTGAGCTGTTCATACTCCTAGCAGAAGGTTTAGTAACAGAGCATTCAGAGTGTATGTCCATGAAAAACTTGTCCACAATTTCAAGATAAACAGGACTTTTGAGGCGAGAGTAATAATGAATTGCCTCTTCAATATCCAACTCTTGTTCCATATCTCCCCTATCCAACATCTCCAATTCCTTCATTTTTTGCACTAACCCATCACTTCTTGTACTACTGTTTCTAACATCACCTTTTCTGAGATGGGCAATTCCTGGTTTCTTCTTCTCTTTCACAGCCTTCTCTCGTCTGCTCCTTGGAGGACTTTGGTTTTCTTTTGCAACATTTGTGTCTTCTTCTTGCTTCATGCATTCCTTGGATGTCACCACACTGCCACTGTCAATGCTTCTCTTTGCTGCTTTGTGCAGTGTGGACTGCCACTCATCATAAAAATCAATGTAGAGTCTATCTGTTGGATGGGTATGCGGTGGCTTTCCTTTGCTGCAAGATAAGGGGATCAAGGAAGTGGGCTTCTGCAGCTTTTGAAACCCTTTGAAGAATAAGTACTTGAAGTTTTCAAGAGTTTTGTGAAAGAGGGTGTTGGTTTTTTGGATGGTTTCTTTTAGCAGCATTTGGTTTCTGTAATGTGGTAACAGAAATCAAAGGGCTTTGTTAACTCCCAATCTGTTTACAAGAGAAAATACACACCTCTTTCTCTCTATCTCTCTCTCTTCCTTTGTTCACTAAATATTTCTGCAACACAGAGAAGAAAGATGGAGACAATTCATGTTTCACGTAGTTACCTAAAGACAAAGCCAGAGCAAGTGGAAATTCCAAGTCTTGCCTTTTGGGTCAGTCTCTCACTCCAAAAGTTGAAAACCTTAACCGCTTGAACTTTGATAACAGGTTGCACGGAATCCCATGAGCTTGAGTGCTTCGTTTTTGACTACCTGTTGTGTAAAGAGCAGGGCATTCACTAAGATGCAAAGCTAAAGATGGTGGGTTGCTAAAAGTGCAATGACATTAAAAACACTATTGAAATACACCTAATTGTTGTAAAGGCAATCCCCGACCCTTGAAGGACCCATCTGGCAAATGGTCCCAGCAAAAGATTAAAGAGGGGTGTCCCCATGACATAAGGGACATTGTCCACAAAAATTCAATTTTGGCAATTCATACCATTCTGGTTTTAATCAAGTATGTAACAGAAAGATTGATTCAAATTAGCACAGTCAATTCACCATGATCAAAATTTGAATACTATCTTTGTTGTCCTAACAATCAATACAGTAATTGAGACAACTTTAGATTTTAAAGAGAGAAAAAGTGAGACAAAAGCAACTCAAGCATAGAAAATGGCTACCGATCAAGAAAATATCAATATGAACGCAACAGGGTTAGAATGTATCTCGACCTCCTTTGAAGGATAGTTATTGGAGGCTGCCACATTGTGGCTGACAAATTTGCACTAGTGGATATATGAGAGAAACCTGCAAAACTGCCTCGAATTTGTATCAGGTGGTTATTAGAAGACATGTAGATTTTTAAATCCGCGTCTAACGATTATCAAAAGGGAGTGCCTATGGGGCAGACTCGTGGAACAATATTTTTTTCTTTTGAAGAATTCTATATTCGAATTCCCATCTCTGTTTCCAAATAATTTCAAGAAATGAAAAATGTTGTTTGTTTGTAGGCCCATGTTGTGGAGTCGGGTCAATTGAACTTTCATGGGGCAACTAAAAAACATGGCGAAATTTAGCAAGTATTGCAGTTATTTTTGCATACTATGTGGGTTGCTGACTCAACCTGATTGGCGAGAACTTGGTACATTACACAGACAAGCAATGAATACATTTGAATCACATTCAAATCAAGATATAAGACTTTACCATTTTTTATGGTTGAGTCATAAAAAATCGAAAGATTACGATTATGTCCAAACTTTGAAAATTTCGTTTTAACCCTTAAATTTTGAATTTATTCCAAAAAAAAAACACTCTTAAAGATTTTTCCATTAAAATGAAAGAAAATTGAAACGATAACTAATGTTAGAAGTTTGAAGGCAT
Source organism: Luffa aegyptiaca (assembly GCA_017139565.1). Classification (NCBI taxonomy): domain Eukaryota; kingdom Viridiplantae; phylum Streptophyta; class Magnoliopsida; order Cucurbitales; family Cucurbitaceae; genus Luffa; species Luffa aegyptiaca. The sequence continues at coordinate 2,056,778 of CM029399.1, read as the reverse complement.
ACAACCATTCATGTAAATTAATGTGATAGCTGATGTGTAAGAATTGATTTCGTAAATAATGTCAACAATACCTTTAGAGTTGAGTTGTAAATGAAATTATGTACGATGGGCAATTCTTACAATCAGCATCACACCAACTTCGATCCAAATTTTAATAGGAAAACTTTCCAACGATATTTTTTGGAACAACTTCAAAGTTCAAAGGTTAAAATCAAACTTTTCAAAGCTTAGAGACATAATTAGTCCAAAATTCAATCACCATGAGAGTTTTAACTTTGAACAACTCAACACATTCTGCATTAAATTTCATTCAATGCAGTTGAAAGATCGTGGTCATAATTATGTGAGGGCTTCTTTGGTCCCAATATGCAAAGAAATTGGTCTACAAAGGCTCTCAGCTGATGATAGGATAAGGTGCATCACTAATATCTGCAGAGCAAAGTCCTTTTCTAAGTAAAAGGTACTCAATCCAAACCCCTAAACCCATCTCATCCCTGACCGTAAACTACTGTCTTGCAGCAGAAACAGACACAGCAAGTCATTGTGAAACTTTTGAAACTTTTTAAGAGAAATCATGAATCTACCTTTTGACTTGAATTTATTAACTTCAGTACTTATGTATGACCACAATCAGAGGCACAACTTAAATGGCCTATTGAGTTCGGAACCTGAGTTCTTTTGTTAGTGAAACCATCAACCACCTCACAGAAATATTAAGGATTCGATTAAAAATGGTTAAAAAAAAATACTTTTGGCCTATGAACTTTCATGGAAGTAACGATTTAGTCCTTAAATTTTAGTTTGTAGCAATTTAGTATAACAATTCAGTCCTTGAACTTTAGCATGTAACAATTTAGTCCTTGTACTCTAAAATTGGTAATGATTTGGTCTCTATTGTTACAAATTTTAAAGCACAAAGGCTAAACTATTACAAACTAAAGTTCAAGGAATAAATTGTTACTTTTAAGAAAGTTCAGGGCCAAAAGTGTTTTTTAGTCATAAAATATTGAGTGTTGATTACCTGAAAAGGAATGGACAATCATGGAGCTTTTGAATAGCCAAATGGTTGCCTGATATGACAGCAAGATTTGTCAAATATTGCAGGTAAAATCATGACAACCTATTTAGTAAAAAGAAAACAAATCATGCTGGCACTCATTCAAACAGAAGAGCATAGCATACATGAGGTGGTAGTACCAGTACGTCAGCAGTGGAGTGCAAAAGAACAAAGCTAGATCTTCTTATTCTATACTTACACAGGCACAGCAAGGCTCCCCAAAATAATGTGTAGAGATCCAATATGCTAAACATCTTGGTTGTTAGTTGTTACACATTGCTGAAACATCTTAAAACTCGAACAAGAACTGAAGGAAGAAAGCCACCAACCAGTAAAATCTGTTGGGAACAAATATAAATAGGGGCTAGAAGTGCATTTTTATTTTTTGTTATATAAGAAAGATACCAATATATACATGTATAAGTTAGCTTATTTCAAAGATCCTACAATTCAATCACGAATCTCAGTTACAGCTCATTTGACCTTTCCTACTGGGACCAACTGCTATAATCTAAATTACCGCTCGCAATGGTGAAGAAAGGGCCGTTTAGTGCCTTTCTGGAATTTTGTAGGGCAGCAGGTATCTGCTCAATAATAACGACAGATTCAACATAAATTTCTATTATTGATTCACTGTCCAATCTTTCTGTTGCGCTTAAAAAACTGATGCAACCTTCGATGGACTTCACCGTAATTCTCAGTTGAAGAAATGAGACAGTCCTTAATCCACTTTGGGAGCTTGTCAGCTGGGTGTGAAAAGCTTCTTTTGGAGGAATTAGATGTGTACCGAACATCAACCAATAAAATTGCTGCATAATCATTGATATGTCGAATAGCTCTACCTGTAATAAAGGCAAAGGAAAACGGGTGTTAGATAAAAACAAGATGAAAAAGCAATGGTTTGGAAGTAGAGAACACTACATTATCACTACAAGTCTTCGAAATTTAGGCAAATTATTGATTCAGTGGCCAGGATTACTAATTCCAACCCTAATCAAGATCTCACCTAGGCGAGATTTTGATTGCTGTAGGTAACTATATGGGGCCAAGGTTCAAGCATAATCACCGAACAAACAGATTTAGAGTGAACTAAAAAAGCTAACTGTGATTTCAATCGACTATATTCTAGTTGAACTGACAGTAATGGGCACTGAGGCAAATCCAACTCCAAAATTCGATTCAATTCTAAAGTTCATTTTGGACAACTTGTGTCTCCCATAATAAAAATCATCATTGCTTACCAATTGACTGATTCACGGCTTTCATGCACAGATTCTCGTAATATTCTTTTCCTCTTTTGCAACTTCTCAAGATCTCTAAACCGGTTTCAACATCTCCACTAACCTCATTATAAAATTTCGAACTCTTAATGGAATTTGAATTTCCCAGATTCTCAATATGTTTCACCCTCTCCATCAACTCAATGTCAGATGGACTAGGGTAGGGCAGGCCGACCATGACAATACACCTGCCCATCCCATCACTTAAGTTGATGCCTTCCGATATTTTGCCCCCAACAACAGCAAATAGCATGGCCCCACTAGCAGATGAAATATTTTGTTTCGGATCCTTCTTAGACAATATATCAATGTTTTCCTTGTATTCCTTAAGAACAGATTCCACATCAGTATTTTTTCTAGGCTCTCTAAATATACGCTTTTTCTTCATAATCCTGTCAAGAATGCCTGAAGCTTTCCATACACCATATACCTGTTCTTCATAATCAAATGAAGAGAAGAACACAACAATTCCTTCTGGAACCACAGTCACTAAATTACAAAGCAAAAGCCCCAGCTCCTTTACCTGTAAAGCCAGGCCCATATAGCAATCAGCTACAGTAAAATTAACGAGGAAACCGGCTGAGCGGTTGAACAGTAAGAAAAGGTTATCTACTGTATATCTGAATTATCCGGAATAAAACAACAGGAAGAATAAGAAAAACATGAAAAATACAAGATAAAAAGTGAGAAATAAATGAGCACAAATCAATTCAAGCCTGTACTATCCTTACGATAGCAGATGAGCTTCTGCTGTTGTAACTAAAATCAAAAGGCTGACCAGAAGGACCGGAGGAAACAGCCATTGGCAAAATACTTTCTGGAGGAACAATGTGACTGCATGAAAAAAAATTCAACTGAGAAGGGGGTAACCATGGAAAGAGTCGCTCTCTTGTTTCTTCTATAGGTTGTAGAGTTCCCCCAGCAAGAACAACGGCATGTGCTTGATTTACAACCTACAAGATTAAGAACTAAAGTCTCAAAATAAGGTATGATATGCAAAATTTATGATGTAAATTTCTTTTTTGGCGAACCTCAGAAAACATCTTCTCCCCTGTAAGCATAACAAATTTTATATATCCCCCACGCTCCCCTAAGCATGTTGATCTGTTCTTTGAGATGATCATTCTTCCTTCTCCATCAAAGTTTATAAGGGATAGCAGCATGTCAGTTAATGCCCTAAAGCTTGAGAGAGTACTTTCCTTCTCATAACATTCTCCTGAAGTTTTCATTCCCGAGTCATTTCTTAAACTAATCATTCTTTCGCCATATCCACTAACCTGGACGTGCATGTTAACCCCAAGATAAGAAGAATCATTCAATTTATCTAGGTATAATTAACAAGAAAGAAGAATATACCTTGTGCAAAATGTTGCTTTCTTTAATATACTGTAGCAGTTTTACAAAGTTGATATTGTCTATATTGAGAGAGAAGAGAAAATCATTTATAGCCATTGAATAGTCTAGAGTACCATTTTTTCCAGTACTATTATCTTGACAAGGTTCCACATAAGACGCTTCCTCATTGTGTAAGAGTTTAAGGAGAGCCTGAGTAACTATAATTAGAGTTTGAATATATCTCCGATTCCCTGGTCCCAAAAGACCGCAAAATCTTTCAAAATACCTCTCCATGTGGTGATGCACATTCTCCAGCTGTAGGAAAGTTGGGAAATTTATTATCAGATGGAAACAAAATAATTAGAGAACAAGTTCTACTACAATTCAAAGGTTATTTTTCTTTTCTCTGTCTCTGTACAGGCTGGTTATATTCCTGCACTCAGTATGGATTGTAGGACTTAAAAAGGGACACAAGGGGCCCGTTTGGAAACGTTCTCGTTTCTTGTTTCTTGTTTCCAATTTTATTAAGAAATCTAAGCATTTAATAACTATGTATGTTTCTTGTTTCTCATTTTTTAGAAACACTCTCAAAATTTGTATAGAACTTTTGGGAACAACTAAAACTAGTTTCTCCTTTTTTGTTCTTGTTTCCAATTTTTTCCAAACATAAATAAGAATATAGGTTTATTATTATTGAATGTATAGGTGTTAGGGTCATGAAATTCTATTTTTCTTTATTAAAAATGAAGAAACGGAAACAAGAAACGAGAACGTTACCAAACGGGCCCAAGGTAATCAATTCTATACAAGGCAGGGATTAAAACTCCAAAACCTCTTAACTAGATTAAATAACCAGGTACCATGGTTCTTATCAAAGTTTTAAATTGCAGTGAACAATTGAATTCAATAAAGCCGGTAATTGTAAAAGTACCTGTGAATAAGTGATCTTTGAATCATACATACTGATGAGAGAATCAGCTAAATTGTGGGCCTCATCAATAATTACAATATTGTTCTTCAAAACAAGGCCAAGAGATTCACGGGATGATTTTGATAGAAGAGATTGATAAGGTAGGACAATAAGATCGGCAGCCTGGACCATGCTTCGGGAGCCATAATATGGACATGTTCCCACATTTCTTCCAAGGTGAACAAGATCTTCGATGTCTAAGGCTCCTCTTTGAGATATCTGACTCCTAAAGTTTCTTTGTAGTTTTGGTTTCCTAAGCATTGGGCACCCAGAAGAAGCCTTAGTCCGGCACATTTTTCCTACACCACCTAACTTCTGTAAATGGACGTAATCATAAGTTCATAGAGAACTGAGAAATCTCCAAATCCAATGACAGAAAGTTTTGTTAACATTATTCTTTAAAAATGAGGGAGAGATGCATGTGTCTATGCAATATGGTGGCAAATAATTCTATAAAAATTAGAGAAGACAGATGATTACAAAAGGTTATGAACGGGGATCTCAGTCTGAGAATAAGTCTGATGAAAGATGAATCCAATTATAAAGCAAAGTACCTGATAAACAAGTTTGCAACTCATAACAACTAAAAAGACTCATTTGTCAAAATATCAATTAAAAAAAATTGCAAATCACCATTTCCTTTCTAGTTTCTAGTCTACAATGAACGAGATAAAAAAAAAAAAAATCATAGTGACAGATTATAGTTTGATTTAATCAAATCTGCACGTTATTAACAATGTGGACAAAATATACTACTAGTGGCAGGATAGTAAATGCGATGTTTGACTGATAGAATGATGGGCAAAATTAGATTTATAATCATATGATTCTCAGAAGAAAAATTTTTCTCAATTGCCACATACATGCAGACATATATTTTCATAGTTATTGACTCTGTACAAGAGAGAATTCTGGAATCGAGCAATGTTTTTGAAGGTATTCTACTATTCTTGAGTAATCATAACTTTATAGTCCTCTGTTACAAGAACATGTGCGCAAATCAAGAGTTGCTAAGCATGATAATTTCCTAGAAAGGTCTTCATAATCTCAACTTTGGTAAGTTTGCAGTAGTTGAAAACATTCTATCAGATTGGTTATAGGAAAGCAACTTCCAATCTACTGCTGATGCAAGAATATCTCATACCTTGGCTTTGGATGTCTCAGTAGTCTTTTTCTTTTGAAGCTCCAAGCATCGCTCATTTATATGACTTGCATTACCAAGTTTGAGCACCTCTGAAACATGTATTCAGTAATATAAGGAATACAAACACAAACACACACAAAATAGACAAAAGCCAGGAGATATATACCTTCATTAATACAAAAATTCTTCCTAGAACCCAGGCAAATGACATTCAACTCACTTGCAAAGACAGTCTTCCTTAACTCCTTTATAAATTGTGAAAGCTGTGAGTGCGTTCGACTACAAAAGTAAACTTTCAACTTCTTCTCTTCATTAGATTCATCCTGTTCCTCTTCGTCATCGCTAGATGAACTGATTGAAACCCCACTGACCTTCCTCTTTGACTTCCCACTACTAAGAGCCACTTCATCATCACTTTCATAATCCTCCACCAAAAACTCTTGATCATCCAACTCCAGACTATCATTTGGAGCCTGCATGAACTTTTGTTCCTTTGTAACAAAATGGTCTTCCTCCTCTTGTGAAAACAAATTCTGATGGTTATCCTTGAAACCTTCTTTTTTATGTCTTCCTAATACCACCCCAAATTCCTTTTTCTTACTCTTTTTCTCCTGATTGTGATGGTCTTGACTTACAACGAACTTCCTCATCCAATCAGGCTCATCATCTGAATTAAACTGGCTTCCATTTGTGCCAGACTTGTCGGGCCCATCTTGTATCTCACCATTCTGTTTCTTCCTTTGGTCAGCCACCCATTGCAAAGCACTACATATGATGCTAAGAGTTTTTCCCGTACCTATAGTTACAAAATGAATTCCAATCAAGAAATAGAAAGAAACTATTTCTTTTCTTCCTAAAAGACGTTGAAACTGAAATTAGACAATACGAAATAATTTATTTTCTTAAACTGAATTCTCACTATCAAATACCCTCATGTCTTACAAACACTGAAAATTGCCAAGTGCAACTAATTTTATCTCAGTTTTTCATCACGAGGAAATGCCGCATTTCCTCCATCCACTCAAATTTCTGATCTAACAACAGTATGGATTGTATCGAACAATAAAGCAAGAGACACACATCGAATCATAGACTTCAAATTCAAGCATTCTTCCGATCAGTATATGGATGAATTCACCCATGGTTCAAAAATGGAACCTACAATTCTCTAGTAAGATTAACGTTGGTAAATTTTTACAATCATAACGATTCAAACATCACGAAACTACAACTAAGCATCATCCACTACTTGTAAATCGAAGTAAAAAATCTATATATCTCGCAGTGTATGAAACAGGAAGCGGAAAAACGATGTTCGAGATAAAATCCGTTCCCCATGCCACAAACATTTAATCAGACCAAAGGCTATTAATCGAACTCAGATAGAAAAAGAAGAAGACAGACCAGTTGGGCTTTCAAGCATGGAGATTCCGCCTTTGTTAAGAGATTTATACAGTGCCGTCATGAAATTGAACTGAATCGAGTAGGGCTTGTATGGAAATGCCGGAAATTCGGGCTCCGTTTCTTCTATTCTCTCCATCTTCTTCGATTTACTGCCGCAGTCCAAAGCAGCCGAACCCTTTCGCGCCTTTTCTCTGTTTGTTTCATTCAGTAGCCGTGGGGCGCGAAGCCTGCCGTATTTATAACGCCATATTTTAAAGGATTTTTTTTTTTTTTATATAGGGAAAAATAAAATATAACTGAGTACTCAAATAAATAAATGTTTAATAATTAAGAATTAGGATCAGTACTTATAGAAAATTAATATTAATCTTCTAAATATATATATATATTAATAAGATCAATAAACTTATAAAATTATTACATTTTAGTTTCTAACATTTTGAAATTTTTATTTTCATCTAGGTTTTTATTTCAAATTGATGTTTTGTATTTCAAAATGTCTACTATATCATCTATTGTTTAGTCAATATGCATAGCTTTTTAATATGCTATAATATAAATTAGGGAAAAAAGACACTTTTAGTCTCTAAATTTTGGGTTAGGTTTTATTTTGGTCTTTGAGTTTCCAAACTCGACAATTTAGACCATGAGGTTTGAATTTTGTTTCATTTTGGTTCATTCGTCAAATTTTCTATTAATAACTAACTGCTAACATGGTCTGATTTTTTTAGTTAAAACAAAATGGTTGCTTGAGCTCAATAGACTGCAAAGTTATTTTTTGAAATGTCTCGAGTACCATAATAAATACTTCACATTTAGAAAAAAAAAAAAAAAAGTTTTTTTTTTAATAAACAATACAACGGTATATGGAGATGGTGATCAAACATTCAATCTTGAAACAGGTCGTATGTCTCTTGTGTTTATTGTTACTGTGAAACTTTTACATGCACATGCGAGGTATTTTAATATGTATATATATAAAATTTAGAATAACAATATATTTGTTGTTGCCAAATTTCGGGTAGGGAGAACTCACCTAACTTTCATGTGACACCAAGTGGTAAATTTGTTTGAATAGGGGAAGACGTGGCCTGCAAAGAACGGTCAACCTACACACCGGTATAGTGCTTGCCACACCGCATTCGATACTTAAGTCAGCAAGGAGAAAGATGGGAAGTAAATAAGAGCAAAAGTAAGAGAAGAGGGTTCATAATACAAGTTTCGGGATCTCTTCTTCAGGGTTGAAAAAGAGTTTATATACCTTTTCCAGTTTTAGGAGGCATCGCAAGCTCGCTAAACTGGGGCGACCAATGACTCTAGGAACTGAACGGAGGTGGAAGGACTCGACCTCGGGCATGGGCCTTGCTCGAGGCCAAGCTATGGGGTTGGGCGAGCCTTTCGTCTGACTCTCCTCCGAGGTCCGCTCTTTGGCTGCATCTTCAGGCTGGCGCTATGCTGTCCTATTTAACTCATTGAATTTCGAAATGGTCAAAAATTACATATAACAATATTTAATAACAAATTTATATATGTAGCACATTCAAAACATTCTTAAATTTCAATTATGCCTTTAAACTTTCAAAAGTGAAGATAGGTATGGATTAACGATGAAAATGAGATTATAGAATGGACTAAATCCAGCTATGGGCGGAACGCCTTAAATGATTAATTGGGCCGGAAACCTTCACTTACAATTTTGGGCCGATCCAATAACCCCCAAGCTCGATGAGTCAAAGTCTGGGCTGGTTGGTAAAAAGTGGGCCGGCTCATCAATAATCCTGAACCTCAAGCTCAAACCCTAAACGCTGTCATTCGGTCATATAAAACAGCTATTTTCTTTGCCAGTATCTCCAGAGCCAAACTGCAGATAGAATTTCTCCTCCCTAGGGTTTCTTCGTCCTGCATCAATGGTACCTCTCTTTGCCTTTCATCGCTGTCTCGATTTATGCTTCTGTGTAGTTGTATTCAACTTCGTGTTCTTGCTTGCTTAATCTACAGGGAAAGGGTACGGGCAGTTTTGGTAAGAGGAGGAACAAGACCCATACTCTCTGCGTGCGGTGCGGCCGCCGCAGCTTCCATCTCCAGAAGAGCCGCTGTGCAGCATGTGCTTTCCCTGCTGCTCGCCTGCGCAAATGTAAGTGCTCACGATCTTTCACTCTTTTTGACTCTGCCCCTTTTATTTACTTCGATCTGAATAGAATCTTTCGGCTTGTGTTTGTTTTGATTCCATGGGTTGCTGCGTTGCATTTATTTTGTTACAATTCGTATCTCTAGTAGTTTATAGTTAGTATTGGGTATTGACCCTGCATAAGAAGGCTAAAGTCTGCGCGATTGTGAATGAGATTCGTTTGTTGGGAGTAATGTGAGATGTTTGAATTGATTTTGTTGTTCCACGGAGTTTGGATTGATTTTGACTGTTTCCCATTTGTTTGCTGGCTTTGGGATTTATTTTTAGATAACTGGAGCGTGAAGGCAATTAGGAGAAAGACAACCGGAACTGGAAGGATGAGGTACTTGCGCCATGTTCCGCGTAGATTCAAGAGCGGCTTCAGAGAGGGTATGATATTGTATTTGTAGTTTATTTAACTCTTTGCACCATTTACTTCATGTGCACTAGGTTTCAATACTATAGTTAATTCAACTCTTACAAAAAAGTGTTTTGGACTTGTCTTTAGGTACTCAAGCTGCACCCAGGAATAAAGGAGCTGCAGCATCAGCATAAGGTTTTGGAAGAAGTTCGAGTTAATTTCAGTACCCAACTATAGTTTTCAGTAGGGTTTTTACTCATCTGAGAATCATTTCATATAATTTTGTTTTCTAGTTTTGCCTTTTCATGATTTAGTTGAACGTGGTTTTCATTAAAATGTATTGTTTTGAATTATGGACAAATGACGAATCAGATTGTTCGTACTCTTCTACTTTGCTTATGCTTTTTCCAGCGTGTTCGTTCTATTTTCCTCCATCCTCCCAAGGTTGCATGTGTTTTGGGAATACCCGATTGAACTGGAAAATTTGGAAATAGGTCTTAATCTTAGCCAGGAGTGGTATTAGCAACTTTTTGTGCTGCTCCCCATCCAAGCAAACGATATGACTCATTGTCCAGTAGGAGAATCTGTTTTCTCACAATTTCCCTGCTTGAAAGGATTAATTTGCTTTCAATTTTCTCACCAATATCCCTGTTGCCACCGACATTATTTTCTTCTCATCCTCGTGCCGCCTTAATTTGTAAGATGAATCTGTTTGCTTCATTCTTGAGAGCTCCAGCTATTGATCAAGTTCACTCATTATACCATCGAATTCCATTTTGCTCAGTGTGTGCAGTTGATATCGAACATCTATCAGCAACCTTAGGGGTGTTTTAGGCTACTTTAAGCCACATTAAGTTATGAGAGATTTTAATTTAACTATAAGTATTTTATATCAAGTGTCTTTGACATTACCGCTAACGAATTACGGTTCGATCCTACCATTGATATCGAACATCTATCAGCAACCTTATGAATTGCTATTTTTAATTCCGTTGTTAGTTGCTTCTAAACCATTGTACTGTCTAAACAGATCTGAATGGCGTAAATGATTGTATGGGAAAGTATTTTTGTCAGGTCGCAGAACTGTACTATTTGAACTCAAATCTTATAACAGCCTGATCGAGATATCAGATGATCAATACAATTACGATTACTCTGTACAAAATTGAGAAATATAGATAAACAAGTTTAGAGACAAGAGATCAGAGTCGAGCGTGTGAAGGAGAAAATATCTAAATTGTTAACACTAAAACCAACCCTTTCATGATGCCAATCACATCAAGTTTCACAAATCTATACAAAACGAACCACCACAATGAAAAAATATGAATGGCGCAGAAAAAAATTGGGGGAAGGGGGATTACAGAAGACATTTCGAGTGTAGGATTAGCCTATAAAACGGGAGAAATGCTACAATTTCCAAAAGGGGGCAGTAAGCTCTGAACTGCAGAAACAAAAATGTAGTATTTGCATGCAAAAACACGTTGGAGCGCAACAACAACAATCTTAATCGTGTAAATCGAGTTCGCCGAACTTCTCCTTTCTTTCATGCAACTGTTTGAAGACAGAATCGAGTTCCGGAAACAGAGTTAACAGCAGTAGCTCTATGAGGTCCAGTGCCAACAGCTTCATGCATACAGCTGACTGCAGTTGCAGTTTCACAAACGAACAGGTCAATACAGTGAAAGAGAAAAGGCTTACTCATGAAAATATGCAAATATGCAAATACCTGAAGGAAGTAATACAGATCCTTGGCACATTGCTCGTATTCCTTTCGACCAACAAGGCCCACGATAGCAGGTGGAGCATTAGCTTCATTACCAAATTTCATAGTAATAAGTTGAAGATCAAAACAGATGTTAATGTGAAGCAACTTTAAAATTGAGATGTGGAATAAGAAGTGTTAACATACTGATCATTAGGTCGTACACGAACTTTGCGCGATTATCAGCTTCCTGTTGCTGAAGTTCCTCAAGGGATCGAGGGGATAGGATTTCGTTGGAGTTGTTGCCGGAAGTTGAACCTTCAGGCATTGGGGGCTGCTTTGGACGCTTGCTTATGAATACTCCACCAGGCCACAGTATCTGTTTGATTAACATTCAGTAGCTCCATCAATTAATCAGAGCATCAAATTCCGTAATTCTTCGTTTTATTTTTACATCAATTGGAATTATTTAATGGTTTCAAGAAAGCAAAAAAGTGTATATAAAAGAAAATTAAGCTTCAAGATCTTTCCAGTCCTGAAATCTCCCTCATCAACCACAACTGTTTTTCTTGGTCTGAGAAATTAATACGAAGTAATCTTTTCTCTAATTAATTTCTTGAATACAGTAGAAGGATGACTTTGAAAAAATTTTCATACTACTTTCATTTCATTCATAGTATGCCAGAACAAAACCATTTAAGAATCATGGAGCCATGACATTAAATAATATAACGTATCAAATTGTGGATGGAAGAAGTATGTGCTACTGTAGTGGTACTAGAAATTTTCTCTTGCTCCATTCTTTCATTGTTCAAAAGAAGAGGAGACGGGTGGTTTTCATTTTTTTCTTTTCCCTAAAAGAAATTGTTATTGTATTATTTGAGGACAGAAAGGAAGATCAGGTGAGGTGTACCTGCTCAAGACGAGAGATAGCAGAAGCCATGGAAGATCCCTTGCGGAAACGCTGAATTTTCTTAATCAACCAATCCTCAAGAGCATCCCCCATCCCCAGTTGCAGCACCTGTTTTGCCACCCAAAATGCCTTTCTCCTGTAATTCAACAGTAACACACTCCATCAATCAACCAATTACTAATCTAGTAAAAAGATTAAATAAATACAATCAATGAACCAATCAATCAATGAATATAAATCTTCATAATCCAGCACCTGATCCATCCCCCATCTTGTAGCTGGAATATCACGTCGACCAAATTAAATATCGGCACTGTTAAATTTGGCGGCACCCACTACAATAGTTCCAAACCAAACACCACATGTTACCCCTCAATGAAACATATAGCTTGACTACAAATATAAGTTGTTCTCAACCGGATTTTTCAGTTCCATTCACCAACTTTTTTATTAAAATATTTCATATGAAGCTCCTACTCGTTTTTTTTTTTTTTTTTTTTTTCCGGTGATGAAAAATCATTTCAAGTCGAATAAGCCATATGAAGTAGATAGTTTTTTTAATTTTATGGGTTAGATTACATATAGTTTTTCAGTACAGGGTCCTATCGATCCAAAATTGTATAGTTGCAAAGAAGCTTGAAAACAATAAAGGAAATTCAGGATTACCTCAGTGGGCAACATTGGATCAGTAGCAGCATCAAGAAGTAAGTCAGAAGCCTCTTCTCCAGACCTTTCATTCTCTTTCTGGCTCTCAGATTTTTCAGACTTTCTATTAGATAATGTTCCATTTTCCTTCTGATTCTCAGTTTTCCCGGAGTTTCTATCAGATAATCCACTCTTCTCCATAGTAGCATCTGAATCACTTTCAGAATTGTCAAAAATAATTTACAAACTTCCTGAAAACTTGTTTTGGCTGGACAAGAGACATGCCTTTTGTGTTCAATCTCGGGCTCTTGGCCTGAATTTTAGTCTTCACCTGCAATTTAGGCTCCAAGCTTTCAGCAATTGCATGGTCTCTCCTCAGTGGTAATAAACCTGACATAGGGCTGCTCGGGTTTGAAACACTTCTATTGTCTTCATGGGGTTTATCAGCTAGATCAACTGTAAGATTTTCCAACAAATATGATATAACAGAATAACAACAAACAAAGAGTATATAGATTAGTCATACTCAATTATCCTAATTCAAAATGTATTACCTGACAAAGTTTCGATGATGGAAAATGAATTAGAGAAAATGTATGTCTGCAACATATGAACATAGTTACATAAATTAAACCTCCCAGACGAGAGATTTCAATCGTCAAAACTGATATCCAGCAGGGAAGTAAAGATCTAACCTGGGAATCAACACTGAGGAAGTCCCAAACTTCAATAGATCCCGAAATTTTGGGGAGCTGTATAAGCCTCTGAAAAATAACAGAAAAAAAAATGCTCAAAAACATTAAAAAAAAAGGGAGGGGAGGGGGGGCTTAACTATCGCATAGAAAAAATGACTTCCAAAAAATAAGAGAGAAACAAATCCTCAGAAGGCATACTATGCTACACTCAACTCAACAGAGCTGAAAGCTGAAACGTACATTAGCAACAGTGCCAGAATCTCAACAACAAAAAAGTAACAAAATAGAACAAACTAGTTGATGAAAATAGATAGACCTAGTTGAAAAACCATAACCTTTTTAGCAGGTAAAAGAATATCGAGTAAGAGTGCAATTCAAAACACATCTCATATGTATAGTTCTGTAATAAGGATATGCAACTATAAACATTGACAAAAATGACGAAACAGATAATCAAGTAAGACAACTTTGGACCTTTAAATATTGATCAAGTAATTTACATCGTTCCTGAATAACTGGTACATCTAATCCCGTGGAAAGGAAATGTTTTGGTGGCAAATGTAAATTGTACTCTGAAAACTCTTTCAGGCGTCTATGCAACTCCTCAAAATGGCTAAACCTGCAAGAATAAGAAAGACAAGTGGCAAAAGGTTATAAAGTTATTAATGCATTAATGAAAAATGAACCCAGAGAATTTGCAGTAAAACCTTCTTTTGATGGACCAGCTATTATTGTTATTTACATCAGTAACAGATATGGAATATACAGCAAATGTTCTCGAACCACTCTTTACTATATTTGCACATGTCACCTGCATAAACAATAAACTCACAACCACATCATCATTTATGAAGCCGAAGTTTCTACATTCTCAAAATATAAACTATTAAGATTTATTTTTTTTAAAAAAAAATACCTCACATTTCAGCCTAAAGAATGAATCGACCATCTGAGAACTTTGAGTGTAATCACTAGGAAGAATATGGGAAATTGAAGGTACAGATGAAGAAGCTGCTGCTCCACTGTGAATTCTTCCCGGACTCTCCATATCAGAATCATTACTAGAGTCCTCGTCATTTACAGGCCCTAGTGGAGAATTTAGTATATCTTGCCCATCACCAGATACAAAGCTTGTTCTCTCAACCTCCTGCCAAACAGGCAACTTCTCGCTGTTATGCCGGGATCTTTTCCTTCCAGACTGATTCCTGGATAACCTATTATTGTGATCTTTCCCTTTACCACCTGCCTTCTTAACTCTAGAACCATCAGAACTCTCAAGCGGGTGATGAATGTGAGAAATTCCAACATTTCTGTTGTTTCTAGCATTCCAAACTTTGGTTCCAGGAGAGCCAAGGCCTGTAACATTGCTTGTTTCCTCATCTTCAGAAGTATTTCCATCTGAGTCAAGATCGTTCAGGTGCATGACATCACGATCATTGTCTTGACAATGCATCATGGTAGATTCATTTAATATGTTTGAATCAATCCGACAGGATGAGCCATCAACTGTAAGCTGGTCAGTACAGCCCAAGGGAATGGTGTTTTTCTTAGAGTAATTAAGTTCGCCCACATTTTCTCTATCAATTGTTTTAGAGATTCTCTTCTCACGATTCACTGAAACTGAAACAGGCTTCCCTTGAAGGAGGCCTTGTTGGACATTCTTGTTTAATTGATTCTCATCTTCTTTCATTTTGTAGTTTCTCCCTTTTGCCCACATGTTTTCAAAATGCTCAGGAGCTAGGGCCTTAACCTTTCTACGAGAAAACTGATCCAACTTTTCACCCCATTCTCCATTAGAGCTATGTTTCTGAATAGTGCTTTCATCAACATTTTGGGATGTTGGGGGCACTGAGTTCCAGGACCGGGAAGACCGAGTATCAATTGAGAGAAGTGGGTCTTTGGAAAAACTAGCATTTGAGTTAAATTTTGCAGGTAAATCTGCCAGAGAGTTGGACTTCACATTTTTCATCTGCACCAGCTCGACACCAGCCATAGAAGGATCAAGGAACTTGGAAAGATCATCAGAGGAAACACTTGGAGATCCATCTGGTTTGGACCCTAAATTTTCATGCAGCGATTCCACTTTCTTAGGTTTTTTCATATTTATGACTAAGGATTCTATTCTTTCATTAATAAACCTGTTATCAAGAATTTTGAAAATATATTACAGCATCAAGCCAGAAATACATCTTAACATAAAGAAGCAAAATAAATTGGTTAATACCTTGGGCTAGCCAAGTTTAAAACTGGCCGCATTACTGCAGAAGCTAGAAGCTCCCTCGCTGTATAACGAAAGTATAAGCACTGAAGGTCCTCACGCTTGAATGTGAATAAAATAAGACCATCCATCACATGCTGCAAGACCTGCGAATGTGTGGGGAAAAAAGTTCAGTTACTGCGGCAAAAAAATCCAATGCAAGGTACTTCACCCTTGCAAGCAAAAGTCATTGAATCAAATATCATTTAAGGTTAAATATAGAATTGACACCTTATGCTGAGCTTCAGAAGAAAATAAAGCAGGGTGCAGCCTGTTCTCCATAGCCAGGAGTCGTCTGAGTTCTGTATCTAATTGTTCAATTGTAATGGTTCCTAATTGTCGTTTCTCGATTTTTCCTTTAGTTGAACGAAAATTTTCCAAGTGTGTGCAGATGAGATTAATAAGATCCCTGCACCCAAAATTTACTTCACTATTTTAAACAATGAAAGCCTTCAACCATTGGATATAGAGCACAAATACGTTAGAACTTAACCTCATTAGAAGATCAATCAGATTAATATTCCTAAAGCGTCCTGCAATTTCTCCAAGCACACCATTGACGATATTGATCAATTCCTCTGGACCCTCTTTATCAGGTGTTAAACGAGAATACCAAAGATCTGTCACCCACTCTGAAATTAAATGTCTCGTGAAGTGATCTATTGCATCCTCAGCAACACGTGAATTCACTTTCCTTCTCCAATCTGACTTCTTTACAACTTTAGGAAACTCAAGAAGTTTCTCCTGGGAAATCCCGTTTTCTGGAATTGGTCTACGTATGTATGTAGCAGCTTTTCTCCTCATTTCAAAATCTAAAGAGAAATAGCGGACGAGGATGATAAAGAATGCAGCAGCAGGTAAATTTACCCAAACTGAGGAGCTTGTCACTGAAACAGGAGCAAGATAAATTTGAGATATCCCCAGATAGGAGAATAAAGCAAAAGGTCAGCAGCAAGAGTAATGCACATACTATCTAGAAAGTATGTCTTTAAAACTACAATTTGAGAGAGATAAGAAGAGATGAGGATATAACGCCATGCTATTTAAAAAATTGCAGCTCGGACATACAAAAGCAAATACCCTACCCACCCGGCACCAGGAAGGCAGAGAAAAACTGAAAATAGATAGAAAAACGTCAAGCAAAGCCTTTCACATAAACCTTACATTGCTAATAGGAGTGTGTGTGAGAGAGAAAGAAGGGAGGGAGAATCTTCTCTAATCATCAAGAATGGCTCCCATCAAAAGAAGCTCAAACACAAAAAGATGACATGCATCAATGAAGTTCTCAAAGAAAACTCCACAAACTAATTCCAATTATCAACTGACTCGTTATCATTGTAAAATTAAGAACTAACTATGCAAGTCCAAAATAAACGAACAATTATTTCCACGATTGTGCAGAAAGGAAAAGTAAACCAAACAACAAACAAGATTCAAATTATCTAGTTGAACAAGTTGGATGGCGAAATCCTCAGAGAGTAAACCCAGTAACCTCTCTTTTTCTCCATGCAAAACGACATAGTTAATGCTGCTTTGAAACCATAACTCAATGGAAGCAAGTTATAATAATAATGTTAACGAACTGGAATTGTATACACAAGTAAAGTAGGGTTCTTCTGAGGCCTAAACATATGGCTATAAATAATCGATTAAAAGGGCTTGTGAGATACGGGTAATCCAACAACAATTCTTCTACAAAAGAAGAGCCATCGAATTGAGTTCTACAGCATGCAAACTAAAACGGAAATCCGAAAATGAACATCAATCAGATTATAACAAAATTAAGCAAAAACACTGATGGTTCATTCGCAATTCAATGAACAAAAATTTCATTTCTTACATGACATCATATACGATAAACCCACAATGCCTACGACCAGAATAATAATCCGTTTCTTTGCTTCCTCGAGGAGGTCCCGAACCGTGACCTGGTTCTGCGAGCTCATTCCGCACCAAAACTCAAATTAAATTTGAACTCGCAAAATATTAAAATGAACGAAGTGGGTTCAATCAAAGTAGTCCCATTAACCCAAAGAAGAATCGTTCGTTTCCAGACAGACGATCACCAAAGAACCCACACCAAAAACTCAGAAACCCTCAATCGGTGATAGAAGCGATCAAGAACTGGGTATCTTGAAATGAGGGCAAAAAATGAATAATTGAGAAAGAATTGTCAAAAAAAGGAAAGAAAGAAATCAAATCAAATGGTGAGTAGTGGGTTCCAACTCGTGGACCGGGGGGATTTGGGATGGTGAAGAATTCGCTGTTCTTCTAATTCTCATACTTCATTGTCAGTTCTACTTTTGCACTTCATTCGGGATTGGGATTTGATTTTTGGGTTTGGGAATTGGAAATTTCATCTGGTTCCTGGACGTTTGGGATTTTTGAGATGGGAATTTCGAGATTTTTCTTACCATCCTCTAATATTCAATTATTGTTTTGGTCAATTTCTCTCTTGATTAAAATTCCGTCACAAAATTATTCACAAAAAAAAGGGGAAAAAAAATCCGTCACAAAAACATTTTCCCAAAAAAGAAAGAAAGAAAGAAATATCCATCACTAGACGGAACCCAATTCAAATGGTAGAAGTAGAACTGAATTTTGGAAAGTTTAGCTCAACACGTGTGGATTTTTCTTGTATTGTCGACTGAGAGGTCGGGGTTCAAATCTCCCGCTCCACATGTTGTGAAAATATATATATATATATAATATGTTAACAATTGAATTATGTTTGAATCGAGAATACTTCAAACTTCTAATGTATAGAAAATTATCATTTGTCTCAATTAGTTGGTTATTACTATAGTTTATTATTTGTAATTGTTATAGTTTATTATTATATAAAACAAATGAGAATCAAATATTTGACATTAAAAGTTTCGATATAATCGATCGACCAAGTGCATAATTAAACTATGTTTGATTTCAAATAGTAAAATGTCTATCTCTGTTCACCTATCTTAATTGGATACAGATCATTTTAATTAATTTATAGGTTTTAATAAAAAAATTATTGTCATGAACATCATCACTACATTTACAAGAACATTGTGAGAAACAAAGTATATTTTAACCTAAAAATATAGTCTTGGAAAATACTTGGTGAGTATAAAGTTTTGTGTGTGTAAGTCGAATGCATTGAACTTAGAACTAAAAAAAAAGCATTGAAATTATTAAGCAATTATAATTTGACTATACATTTTTCTCTCTCAAAATAAAAATAAATAATTTTTTTGACTATGCATATAATTTTAAATATTTCAGACGTTGTTTTAAATAATTGATTTTCTAATTGTAGATCTATAAGAAATAATATAATTATATAACTAATAAAATATATGACAAAATACATATATATTTTTTTAATGTGATTTGAACTTAATTTCTATTCGGTCTTTGAGTTTTCAAAACTAATACTTTTGGTCTATGTGATTTTAGTTTAGAATTTATTTGGTCTTTAAGGTTTCTAAAATGAAATGTTTAGGTTTTCCATATTTGACTTTGATTTCTAATTGATCCCTGTATTTTGAAATTGATTTATTTTGGGTCATTGAGTATAAGCGTTAAAAAAATAAAATTTAAAACCTCATTAAATATATATATATATATAAACAAAGTCTAGTCAATATGGGTAAACTATCATATCATCATTCAATTAAGTCACAACTAACAATCAACTCTATTGAGGAACCATTTAGAAAGTAATTTCAAATTTCAAGAACTAATTAAAATCGAACTCAAATTTCAAAGATCAAACATGTCATCTTGGAAACCTCAAGGACCAAATAGAAAAATCAACTCGAAATTTAAGTACCAAAAGTATTGGTTTAAAAACGCATGGACCAAAAATTTATTTTATTATACAATACATGAATTTCACTGCTTATAAAATTCGACTCACTTGTCGGTTGCCAACATCAGCATAACTCAACTAGCATAACGTTTTGTGATAATGACCAAAAGATTTGTTGTTCGAGTTCCCCATCCCACACATTGTAAAAAAAAAAAAAAAAAATCTCACTTGTCCGTTATCACTATACAATAGGTTACCAATTCCACTGAATAACAACTTTGCAGCAGCCATTGCAGCAAGCTTGGCCGGAGGGTGACGCTCTTGATAGGAGTAATTCATGCGGTTGTAGCAATCCAACGCATTATGCCCAAATTTTTGACAAATTTGGCAGTGGACTTTGCTGGAGTACTGTGTTGAAGGAGAAGAGACAGAGGAGAATTGATTAGTAAGTGGATTAGAGTTCTGAGGGAAGAAATTACCACGGCCTCCTCGTCCTCCATTGCGACCAGAGTCGAATCGACCTCCATTGCGGCCTCCTCTTCCTTGCCCTCTCCAATTTCCTCGACCTTGTGATTCGAGATTAGCGGCCATCGCTAGTCGTGGGACAGTCGTTGCTTCATCTAGCTTTATCTGTTTGTCGAGGGCTGTTTCCTCGGTCTTCATAAGAACATGAAGTTCATCAAACGAGGGATTCTGAGCTCTCGTCCGTAGGGACGTCTTGAAGACATTATATGTTGAAGGTAAACCATTAACCGTATATATAACAAGATCCTCAGAATCGATGACCACCGACACAGCCAACAGACGATTAACAATTTCTTTGATGCGTTGTACATATTGATCAATTGATTCTGTGGCTTTCTTGGAGATACATTGTAATTCAGTCTTCAGGCCGACAATATGCATTCTTGATGAAGAAGAGAAGTGTTTCTCAAGCTTATCCCAGGCTTCTTTGGAAGTCTTGCAGCCAATCACGTAGGATAAGGCGGTCGGCGACAGAGTTGCATTTATCAGTGTAAAGAGGGCTTGATCTTTCTCGAACCACTTTTCATACTCGGGATTGATCTGATCCGGCTGTCCTTCAGAGTGAAGAACTTCGACGGGGGCTTTGATTGTGCCATCGAGGTACTTGAACAACTTGTGAGATCGGAGAAGTGGAGAAATTTGAAATCTCCACAGTACATAATTGGAGGAATCAAGCCTCACAGAAACTAGATTGCAGATGTTGTTGATCAAGGAGACTGGCGTATTGACAGACGAGCCAGCGACTAGGGCTTGATCTGAGGATTGCTGCATCTTCGAGAGAAGAAAAAAAAAACCTGCGTGGAGAAGAAAAGAAGACGACGTGGGTCAATGATGCTCTGATACCATAAAGGTTTTCAGAATTACTCAGAATATTTCTCCACACTTTTATTAAGAGAGCTTTAATGGAGTATTTATACAGAAGAGAGAGCAACTGAATACAACAGAAAAGTAGTTAACTTAAACAAACCTCTAACTAAAAGGAGATAAAATCTTGTACATTATCATGTCCTTCATCGACATGTGTTTTTTTATCCTTAATCAACATGTTAATCACTACGTCACATCAAGATATTATTAGGACATTTTATTCGCCAATAGTAACCTATTTGGGCAAGGTCACTCTCAAGGAGACTTGTCTTGAACGTTTGGGCATCTAATAGGGGAGCATGTCAAGTTCATTTTTTTGTAGCTGGATTATTCGTTGGACAGGTAAAGAGCTATTATCAAATAAAAGGAAGCTCAAGCCTCGAATAGAAGCATTAGAAACTATCCAAAAAAAAAAAAAAAAAATTGTATTTTCACATTATCATCTTATAAAAATCATAGATATTGACGTGTACATCTCTTTTAGTTTTTAATTTTTGTCGTTTTATTTTTAGAAAAATGATTGTGGGAAATATATACCATGTCTAAAAAACATAAAGTAATCATTTTTTTTTAATTATAAGTTTAATATATGGACTTTTATGTTTTTTGTATTTCATCTTTGAAACTTTAGTATGTAATAAGTTATTGAACTTTAAATTTTGTGTCTAATAGTTACTTGTAATTAAAATTGAAGGTCTAATAACCTTCAATTTTTAATTTTGTGTCTAGTGGGTCTTTGAAATTTCGACTTTATGTTTAATAGATCATTGACTTATTCAACATCTTTTAAAAGTAACTTACTTACTTAGACATTAAATTGAAAGTATTATAAAAAAAAGACATTAAATTGAAAGCTTATGGTCTTATCAGAAAGTTCAATTTTATATTTTAATAAATATAAAATTGAAAGTTCATGAATTTATTGGATTTTTTAAAGTTGAACTTATTTGACATAAAAATAAGGTTTAAATCCTATTTTAGTCCCTAAACTTTTAAGTTTATTTTATTTTGGTCCCTCAACTTTTCAAATGTTCATTTTAGTCCCTAAACTTTTAAGTTTGTTCTATTTTAGTCCTTGAACTTTTAAAATGTCTATTTTAGTTCATGGACTTCAAAAAATTAACTATTTTGGTCCCTACTTTTTATTTCAATTTGAACAAATTAGGTCCCGTTTGATAACCATTTGGTTTTTTGTTTTTGGTTTTTTTTATTTTTTTTTTATTTTTAAGCTTATAAACACCCCTTCCAACTCTAAGTTTCTTTGGCTTTTCACCCACCTTCTTCCCATGTTTTCAAAAACCAAGCCAATTTTTGAAAACTAAAAAAAAGTAGTTTTCAAAAACTTGTTTTTGTTTTTAGAATTTGGTTAGGAATTCAAGTGTGTCTTTGTAACGCTCCAGGCCCAGGATTCGGCCCTTAACGGCCCCGGCATTCCCCAACGGCCTGGCCACGCCACCATACTTGTCTGATACTACTTCTAAGATTGAAGACTGTCCCCACAAACCAACACGGGGTCCTTCGGGGTCCTTTTAGCATGCTTTGTCCTCACTCACATGCTTCCTAGGAAAATTCTCAGGAGGTCACCCAACATAGAACTTCTCCAAGCCAAGCATGCTTAACTTCAAAGTTCCTATGATTGAACCACCGAAAAGGAAGGTGCACCTTGTCGGTATAGATAGTATCTATCAATTCTTTTAAGCTTATCTTGAACATACTTTCATGTCCTCAGGATCCCTCTCATTCGGATGTGGCCTCGGTTCATTCATGTACCCCTCCTAACTCGGGTGTTACATGCCCACCAGCTTCCGCCTTGGTTCGTCCCCGAACCACATCCTACTGGGAGAGGTTCCGCTCTGATACCATCTGTAACGCCCCAGGCCCAGGATTCGGCATGTAACACCCGAGTTAGGAGGGGTACATGAATGAACCGAGGCCACATCCGAATGAGAGGGATCCTGAGGACATGAAAGTATAGTCAAGATAAGCTTAAAAGAATTGATAGATACTACCTATACCGACAAGGTGCACCTTCCTTTTCGGTGGCCCAATCATAGGAACTTTGAAGTTAAGCGTGCTTAGCTTGGAGAAGTTCTATGTTGGGTGATCTCTTGGGAATTTTCCTAGGAAGCATGTGGTGAGGACAAAACATGCTAAAAGGACCCTGTGTTGGTTTGTGGGGACAGTCTTCACTCTTAGGAGCAGTTTCAGATAAGTATGGTAACGTGGTCAGGTCGCAGGGGAATGTAATTTTCAAAAACAAAAAACAAAAAACCAAATGGTTATCAAACGGGACCTTAAATATGTAGTTTCGAGTATATGCATTGGCATGTTAATATGGGGATGGTTTCAAGTCAAATAAGTTAGAGATAAACTCGACCAAAGCATATTTAAGGTAGAAAAGTAACCTAGTAAGGACCAAAATGGTTATATTTAAAAAAGTCTAGGGACTAAAATAAACATTTTGAAATTTTAGGGACTAAATTAGAACAAACTTGAAAGTTTAAGGACCAACATAAATATTTTGAAAATTTAGGGACCAAAATAGACCAAATTTAAAAGTTTAAGGACTAAAATGAGACTTAAACCTAAAAATAAAAGTTGAATAACCCATCAACGCAAACTTAAAAGTTTGATAAGATTTATATTTAATAAATATGATTCTTTTACTTTATTAAAGGGCCCATTATTTATTTTCACACGACACTCGACGATCTGTACCATGGTAATGGTCACGTGCGGATGTGCTGGAATATGAAAAATGTGTGTTTCTTTTTCCATTTTATCCTTTAAATTATTACTTGAATTACAAATTTAATTCCCAAATTCAAACGATTATTATATCTGAAATTTAGAAGATTCTTATTGAAAATAACTTTAATTGTGACTTCGTTAGCTAAAAGATCTGACACGTTATACATGTATAAATGATACAAACAAATGTATTATATGTTTTAAAACACTTGTCGTATTATTGTTTAGTTAACTTTATTTTCAAAAAAAAAAAAAAAAAAAAAAAAAACTTAGACATAATTTTTATATGGTTAAAAAAATTATACATTTCCAAGGTTTAATTGTTCAACTTCATGCTTCTTGGAATAAAAAAAAAAAATAGCAATTTGAAAACAATAAATTCAATGAAAACAAAAAAAAATTAAATTTCAATTTAAATCGGTTTCAAATGTGTTTTGATTATATATTTATAAACTATAAACTAAATATATAATATAAATTATTATTAATTAATTTATAAACATGTTATATATTATAAATTTTGTATAATAATTATTTTGCAACCTCATATAATTTATAATACATTATAT
Source organism: Luffa aegyptiaca (assembly GCA_017139565.1). NCBI lineage: Eukaryota > Viridiplantae > Streptophyta > Magnoliopsida > Cucurbitales > Cucurbitaceae > Luffa > Luffa aegyptiaca. Next base: position 2,032,340 of record CM029399.1, on the reverse strand, counting down.
TATACATATTTTAATTTAACAAAAATTAATTGAGTTTATAACATGAACTTTTATATTTGTTAAAGTTTTTATATTTTTGTAATTTAATTGTGTATTTTAAAATTTCAAATTCAAAATATGGTTACAATAAAAACAAATAATTTTAAAAAACAAACATGTCAAACACATAGTCATTGAATTGAGTGAATTCATAAACATAACACATAATATGATTGTCTAACAAACATGCCTATTTTGTTGTGTGTGTATGTGTGTTTTTAAGGTTCAATTATCAAAAATACCTCTGAGTCATGAGATTGGTTTCAATTATACTATTAAACTTTCAAAAGTTTCATTTTAGCCCGTGAAGTTGGAAATTTGTTTCAAAACGACCCTTGGTGACATTTCCCGTTAAATTTATGAGCGAAAAATGATGCGTTTGTATGTCTTTTTATTGTTTTATCCACATATATGTTCAATATATGTTCACACAAGCAACCTTACATATGCAAAACACGTCATTTTCTATTCACAAATTGAACGAAAAAAATGCTTTCAATGGTTGTTTTGAAACAAAAATCAAACTTTGAAGGCTAAAATAAAAAATTTGAAAGTTTAGGTATATAATTAAAACTAACCTCATAATTGAGGGATATTTTTGATAATTTATCTTTTTTTCCTTTTCTTTTATGTTTTGTTAAATTTAACAAAATTAAAACCAATAAAACTGAGCAAATTTCCCGCCAACGAAGTCCAAGTTATTATGACTAATTTTAAATCTTGCGGCAACAATGATTTGGATGAACTACCAGAGGATTTTTAGAACAATGGAAAAGGAATATTCTATACAAAGCCAAATCTCAAAAATAGGAAGAAAGGGCATTTGATGTAAAAAGCCAACGACTGCGAGGGTATTTTGGGGATATAGCAAACTCAACCGCCCTTTGCTGTCCTCCCATTGTTTCCTGCTATTTTCCAATTTCCGGTCAGCCTTTTCCCTCGACAACTCCAATAATAATTCATCAGACAAACAATTTTCCGTTCTTCATCTCTTCCTGTCAACTCAAATCCCTAGAAACTTCTCTCAAAAACTTCCCCAATTCCGAGCTTTTCGATCCATGGCTTCTCGCAGGCGCATACTTTTGAAAGTCATTATCCTTGGGGACAGTGGGTGAGCTTTCTATTTTCCTTTCTTCTTTCTCGCATTTTGATTCTCGTTCCTGTAATTCTATTGGGTTTCTTGGATTCGAGAGAATCGAAGAAAGTATGGTGGGGGAATTTGGGAACTGATAAATCCTGGACCGATTCCAACTTCGTGTCCTTGTTTTTTCTGTTCTTCCTTTATTGGATATGTTGGATATTTTTTTTTTCTTCCCCTAATTAAGTTTCTCTAATCTTTGGCAGCGTGGGGAAGACGTCGTTAATGAATCAGTATGGCCTTGAATCCTAAACTTTGAATTTTTGTTTTCGAACTCTTTTTGTTTATTGGGTTGTTTAATTGCCTGTTGGCTCTGCTACTTCTCTTTGTATGGCCAGGTATGTGAATCGTAAGTTTAGCAATCAGTATAAGGCGACTATTGGGGCAGATTTTCTCACAAAGGAAGTTCAGCTTGATGACAGATTATTTACGTTACAAGTAAGTATGGCTATCATAGTTGTACTGTTTTCCTCTTTTGGATATTCTATTTATCTTTGGAGCTATGTGGAAAGTGTTTATATTTAATGGGATGTAACGGCTGCTTTGGTTATTAAGCATTAGCAATTCATGCTAGGATTATTGGTCATTGGGGATCTCTAGAAGCTCCATTTTGTGTAATTTCTAACCACCACTGATAATATTTGAATTGAAAAGCAATTGAAAGATGCAACTTTGAACTTTTTTCTTCTAACAGAACTTATGTAAAACAATGGCAGTTGTGGATTTTCCCTTTACTCCGCGATAATAATTCTTTTTGTCATTCTTCTCTGACTTGGTTATGTTTGAGATAGAGTTGTCTCCCGCTCCTTCCCTTTGTTGTGCTTTGGAATATATGTGTGTGTAGTTAAATAACAAGTTTTATCCATGGGCTTTTCTGGTTTATGTCTATTAGGTTATAAACTTTAAAAAGTGTCTAATACGCTCCTAAACTTTCAGTTTTGTGTCTACTAGATTTGTGAATTTTAAAAAATATCGAAGAGGTTAGGGATCTATTGGACAAGTTCAAGACCTATTAGTTACAAAATCGAAAATTTAAAGACCTATTAGACACTTTTAAAGTTTAGGGACACATTCGACACAAGATTGGAAATTTTAGGACCTATTAGATTTAAACGTGAAAGTTTAGAGACCGAGTTTGTACTTTAACCTGTATAGGAAAATTCCTATGGGTTATTTCTTTTATTTTCTTAATTTTTTTCAGAAGGTGGTGTTGGATTGCTTTGTAATGTCTTAATATGGACAATTTAAATATGTAATGTTAAATTGCAGATCTGGGATACGGCTGGGCAAGAACGGTTTCAAAGTCTTGGAGTGGCCTTTTACCGTGGTGCTGATTGCTGTGTTCTTGTTTATGATGTGAATGTTATGAAGTCATTTGATAATCTTAACAACTGGCGTGAAGAGTTTCTGATTCAGGTTGGTATTGGTTAAGTAGATAGTTATGAGCCTATGACAACATATATATTGATTCTTACCAGAGGCTTTTTGTTCTTTATGTTTAGGCTAGTCCGTCCGATCCTGAGAACTTTCCTTTTGTTGTATTGGGGAACAAGGTCGATGTTGATGGTGGAAACAGTAGAGTGGTAAGCAGTCTTGCTTTTATCGTGGTTATTTGAATTTACTTCTCCAGAGTGAGGATTATTCTTTTCTGATCTAGGATAGATACTCCTACTGAATTGCTTGGACATAAGGATTTTTCTACTGGCGTTGTAGGTTTCTGAGAAGAAAGCAAAGGCGTGGTGTGCTTCAAAAGGAAACATACCATACTTTGAGACGTCTGCAAAAGAAGGATTCAATGTGGATGCTGCATTTCAGTGTATAGCTAAAAATGCGCTCAAGAATGAACCGGAAGAAGAAGTGTAAGTATAGTCCATTTAAATTGAACTTCTAGTGTCACTTCATTTTCCCCTCGATGACATCTTTTTATTGATTACATATGTAGCAACATTCTATCTTTAGGAAATCTTATTGAAGAAGTAGGTTGATACTGAAGATAAATACTACAGCCATGTCTTGATGAAAATAAATTGAGGAATAAAAACAAAAGAGGGGGAAACTGCTGTTGACATTCTGGTGCATTTTGTTATAGTTATATCTGCTGAAAACCTATTCTAACAGGGCAAGGAAATATACACCCATTTTCTTGTTAGGATTCTAGTTTCGTTTATTCTTTTAGATTTTAAACTTTGAATAACGTTAGACAGATTTATTATCACAAAAAAGCACCAGCTTTTTAATGGACAGCAGAGGTAGGGTTGCCCTTTAGCCATGTCTCAATCTATCCTGAGTTTTCAATAGACATTACACCTTCTTGCTGAAATGTAGGCTAGGCCGTATCCTTAGAGCTTTCTGAACCCGAGACATGAGTTCTTGTCATCGATCTATAACAATCATGACGCCTGTAAAGCTTCTCAGAAGAGACAAATGCCTGACAAGTAATTTCTTCAAATGAATCTAGTGTAAGCACATGATAAGGATACACAATCTCTGAAGATTGGCCACCTAGAATTTCTTATCTTCATCAAACATGGTTGTTGTTTTGTTCTCTACCTCAACTATGTTGAATCCCTTCCTCAGTAGACTTAAAATCTGTTTTCATGTAGCAGAGTCAAAGTTAGTTGAAGTTTCTATCCTTTGCTAGTTATTAATTTTTGTTTTCCTTTTTGGGGCAATGGCAGATACCTTCCCGACACCATTGATGTTGCAGGTGGACGGCAGCAAAGATCAACAGGGTGTGAATGCTAAGTGTTTACTAATGGGTTCTGTTTACTACCTTCACTGTAATTCCTCTGTGTTTTATGTTCCTGAAACAATATCGTCCAATTAATATTAACATGTAGTGGTCTAGTGATGCTGGTAAAGTTCTACTTCTGTTTCTGTATTGTAACAACATTCTTTGATGTTTATATATTTTGCTTAATCATTTGGGTCTCTAATAAAATGAAATATATGAACCAATGTACAGAAGGAACTAAAAGTGAAAACACAACCTTAAACAAAACCAAGCTTGAAAGCTTTGATGATACTAAGAATCAGCATGAGAAAATGTTCATCAAGATCCCTAGATTGATGCTTGGTTCTTGCTGTAGATACAATCTTTGTTTGCAAAGCTCCATAGCATATTTTGGGTTGGCGTTCATAAGTTATACCTAATCTGAAGTGGTGAGCCCCCATGCCCAAAGAAGAGGCTTGGTAAATGGGCCTTGTGTAAGAGGATCTGTTCCTTCTTGGGTGAACGATCAGTCTATGGTTTGTCTGTGCAGTCGTCCTTATCCTTACCAGCATAATCTTATTTCTCCAATTGGTTGTTGACCCTCTAAGTACTCAAACGACCAATAAGTACAATGGGATGTGTTTATCTATCTCCTTTGACTTGAGGTGGGAGCTGGTTGAAGGTGTGGGTCTGGAGGGTTTCTTGATATACATTTTCTTTTGATTTAGAGGTTTCATTTATCTTTGCATCTACGAACTTCACTTCTTCAAAGAAGATAGAGACGCTAAAGTGAAAGAGTTTGGAACACGTAAAAAAGATACTAGTAAAGTTGATTGGTCATGTTTTACAGATTCACTTATTCTTTTCGTTGTCTACTTATCATCTAAGTTAGGTAGGCGAGAAACTAAACGGATTTTTACCTGAAGATATAATAGGTTAACTTAATGACCAACCGAAATGATATTATTAGCTTGACTCTCTCTCGAGGAGATAATGTTTTGATTAACTCATTAAACGAAGTAAGAGCTTCCACTATACTATGAGAAATGATCTTCATATTTTGACAAATTATTCTAATCTTTGAATGTTTATCTTTATATCTATTTTATTCATAAATTTTCAAAAATAAATTTAAATGGTATATTTGAGTTAATTTCAATAATTTACCATTTATTTTTTCAGAAAAAAAGTTTAAACATAATTTAAATGGATTTTAGCCTTTTATGTCTTGAACGAACCATACTAAAACAAGAAAGGATCTAATTTTGTTATCTAAATTAAGACGAACAAATAATGTACGATGAGAGACAATTAAGCTTTATTTTAAAGTTGCCACAATCGAATAATTAACCATCAATCTTAACTTTAAAATTCATAATAAAATAATAAGTGACCCATCTTAAGAAGAAAACAAAGAATTTTGATAATTAATACATTCTGATTGCTCCAACTGTGGAAAATTATGAAAGATAAAGATCAAATGAAAAAAAAAAAAAAAGTTTTCCCACATTTTAGATGTTTGACACATTTGTCGGTACAGAATCCTCAAGTCGCCTTTTCCACATACCATAAATAAAATAACTAAGCTGAATAGAATTAATAATTATTGTTCCATAAACTTTTATAAAAATGATGAATTATTGGTTGTCTTATTATTGCTTGTCTTGATCTTGTGGTTGTAACTACTACATCACTAGCAGCCGAATCCAATTTGGTGCAACTTTATGCGAATCTTTTCGCATTTAATTTATATAATATAGTAGGTGACATTATAAATTTATTTTTTCTTAACAAATTAATTATTGTCTTTTAATTTTAACTTTCCAATGTGACTAAGTAATCTTAAGAATTAAAGCTTAGACTTGATGACACTCCTTTGATAAAATAAAATAGTAGGTTTAACGTACCTTTTCGTTAAGCAACCGATTAAATCCTTTGTGTATAGGCCATGCTATTCTATTTTGCTATTTGTCCCTTGTATTGTGCTAAATTGACCTACGTTTGTCCTATAAACATGTCAATGTTGGTAGCTGAGACTATACAATATCATAATTTGAAGTCTAGTGACATACCTAATCTCTTTTAAAAATTAATTAAAAGTACATACAAATTGAATTTAGTAACACATAGCTCAGCGGTAATTAACATGTACCCTCGACCATGAGGTCAGAGATTCAAATCCCCCCACCCCCAAATGTTGTTGAACTCAAAAAAAAAAAAAAAAAAAAAAAAAGAATTTAGTAACACTAATCTGAGCATAGTTCAACTGAGTAAGATTAGACCAAAAAATTAAAGATTCAAATTTCTAACTTGATATGCTGAACTAAAAAAAGTTAGAAACAAATTTAACATTACACGAACATAAGTCAATAGTTTGACAACTATATCTTCTTTTAAACTTCTTTAGTTTAAGATTCAAATCTCCGTCTCAAATGAAAATTAAAGAACAAATTTATAATTTAACCAAAACAATAATATAAGCTGCTGCCGACACTCATTCCCCCACTAGTGGTTGTCATTTGGCTTCAAGCCTTTTGGCCTTCGGTGGGGCTCCGAGCTTACCCCATTTCATCTCCTTCCTAACTTGGCCTTTGTGCAGACAGTTGTAGAGTTGCAGAGTCGTCCCCTGTTTTGGATTTCTGAGACGACCATTTTCAAATGGACAGCTCTACAAATTTCTTGTTCTTGTAAATTCAAGTTTCAATTCAATGCGTTAGTGCCTTGTTCTTTCTCAATCCTCATCTGGGTTTCAACTATCTTCACTTATCATCATCTCTTTTTGTTGCTGTTTTCCTTTTCATCTCATTTTTGTATAATCCCAAGTCCAGTTACAAGTAGAATCTAATTTTCCATCTCCCTTCAAATCTCTGAAGAAATGCTTTCGGCAAAATCTGAGTCTGATATCACCAGTTTGGCGCCATCGTCGCCTTCAAGGTCACCAAAGCGACCAACATACTATGTGCAGAGCCCTTCAAGGTGTTCTAACGATGGGGATAAATCTTCATCAATGCACACTACTCCAATCTATAACAATAGCCCAATTGAGTCACCTTCACACCCGTCGTTCGGCCGCCATTCAAGAAACTCGTCGGCGAGCCGATTTTCAGGTATTTTTCGATCATCTTCTGGCAGAAAAGGGAGCAAGAAGCAGAGCAATGACAAGGGCTGGCCTGAGTGTAATGTGATTATGGAAGAAGGCCCTTATGATGACCTTGAGGACAAGGCTCTCTCAAGACGCTTTCAGGCCATAATTGCTCTGTTGAGTTTCATTGCACTGTTCACTCTCTTCTGCTTGATCATTTGGGGCGCCAGCAGGCCTTTCAAGGCAGAAATTTCTGTCAAGGTAATCAAGTTACTAATAACTTTATGAACAGAGATTTCTGTCATGTCAATTTCCAACCCTTCATGAACAGAGATGTTCATTGTTTAATGTAAAATCTGATCCTTTCAGAGCTTGGCTGTGCATAATTTTTATGTTGGGGAAGGTTCAGATTCCACTGGAGTTCCTACCAAGTTGCTGACATTAAACAGCACATTGAGGTTAAGTGTATACAACCCTGCAACAGTATTTGGCATTCATGTCACCTCCACACCAATTGATCTCATTTATTCAGAGATTGTTGTGGCATCTGGCCAGGTAATCAACTTATGCTGAGCTTCTGTTTTTTGACTCACAACTTTTGGAACTAACTGGTTTGAACAAAGAGCTTGGATTAGAGGCCTTTCTGTCAAATGCTTTAGAAGGCTTGCCTTGGACAATAAAATTAAGAGCTAAACACAAAATCCTGTATTGGAATGTAAATCTTGACAAGAATTTGTAGTTGTTCATTAGAAAATTGGACAAGGACATCAACTCTAATGCCTTGTTATGTGCAGTTGAGGAAATATTACCAGCCAAGAAACAGTCACCGAACAGTATCTGTCAACTTGGAAGGAATCAAGGTTCCTATGTATGGAGCTGCATCAACTTTGACTGTTCCCCCAGCAAGTAGCTCGGTTCCGATGACGTTGTCGTTCAAAATTCGGTCACGAGGATACGTCGTCGGGAAGCTAGTAAGAACAACGCATATAAAGCAAATCTCTTGCCCTGTGGGCATTGATTCTACCAGCACCAAAGCCATCATGTTCAAGAAGAATTCATGCACATATGAGTGACTCTTATTGCATCAACTAGGCTCATTGAGTCCTGAGTTTCGTATCGATTCGATTTGTCAGTTTGTGAATGAACTCGATAAGAAATCTGTCCTGCAAATTACTTTTTTGTTGGTGTGTGCAGAGATACCTCAGTATGAATAAAGAGTCCACCATTTGTAAATATCGTTTTTTTTTTTTCAATTCTGTGTAAGAGTGTTAATAAACGGTAAAAGATTGGTCTCATTTTCAACCATTTCTGGGTGGCTTCAAATGATTCAAAAATGGATAATATTCACACAACATTAAATGATAACAAAATACTCTTAAAATGAAGCCATAATGCTCTTATTTCATTACAGAAAACTAGGTTTTGGAAGAGAACTGATCAAGGATTCTGACCCTAAATGTATTATCAGAAAAATGTAGATAAGATTGGGAGAGATGATAGAGTTTTGTCAAGATGTAGCTATGAAGATGGGAATCTTCAACATGTCCTTATCAGAATACTTGTGTTATGATGTGAATTAACCAAAGCAACTATCACCAATTTAGTGCTATTGATAATTTTTTTCAAATGATATTTCTTGGATGATTAATGATATCTTTCTATCTCCAATTTATTTTTATTGACAAGTTCTATTCTAAAGTTAGTGGGTTTCTTAATGCCAAAAGAAATGACATCTCTTTGAAAATAGTACAGAATATGATTCCATTCTCTCTCCTATGTGTCAGACTCAGACTTTTCTTTATAAACGTTTTTCTCTTCTTTATCATGCAACTAGATAAATGGCTGAAATTTGTAAAATTGGCATCAGCAAGTTTTTTTTTTTTTTTTTCTTCTTCTTCATTTTGATTAAAAAAGTCATTTTGATCTCTAATTTTATCTGAAATTCTGCTCAATGTTTGGTTAAGGGCCGTCCTTTAGCATGTATGAGTTGTGATCTATCACAGGACCTCAAAATTTAAGGACCCCAAATTGAAAAAGTTGTTTAACAAAAAAAAAAAAACTCTGGTTGGCGTGCATGCCTTGAGAACAAATAGAAGTGGACCAAACTTTTCTCTATTCATCAACTCCTCACCTATTCATTTTTCTCTCCTCTTCAACTAAGCAAAACTCTTCCAATTCTCCCTTTTGTCAATTCCCGGCTAAATTAAACATCAAACCTTTTAATTTTCTCCCTTATCATCTTAGAAATTCAATTTTAATCATTGATATTTCTCAAAACAACAATTCATTTCAATTCGAGTTGACTATAAAGAGTTGATTGACGGTTTTGCTTCAAAGGAAGTTCGGAGAATGACACTTTTTAAATAAAATATCGCTGTTATATAAGTGTTTGATAACATTTCCTTAGTTTCATATTATTTTTTTTTTAAGAAACAATTGTATAATACGATGAATTTTGACATTTTACAAATTTATCTTTGTTATAAAATATTTTAGGACCTCATTTTAAAAATTATCACATGGTCTCATCCCATTCGGGACGGGCTTGGTTTGATCCTTTAAAACTGCAAGTTAATCCATTAACTGATTTCAGTAAAAAAAAAAATTGTTGGGATGTTCAGACCGCCTTTGATCGGATGGCTACAAAGAATCCACGTGGATCCCTGATCTCGATCCACATCATAGAGCGAGTAAATTTGTGTGCGCAATATTATTAATTTTGGAACCGAACATAACAGGCCTATCCCACATTGACTCATTAACAGAAAAATCCAACGAAAAACTTGGCTTCATTATTGGCCTCAGCAGCTTTATCCTTTACCCACAATTATCTTCAGCGCAGGAAAAAAAAGGGAAAGGGAAAGGAAAGAGAAAGTAAGAGAGAGAAAGAAAAAAGAGATTTTTCATTAATAGAATATTGTTAAAAGTCCTTAAAGTAGGGAGAGAAAATGACAGAAAAATAATATTAATCGGAATATGTGCCAGCCTAAAACTTGAATTTCAAAAAGATTCCATCACATTTGGAAGAAAGGGGCTTCCAGAGTCTTTCCTTTGTATAAAATCATCATCCATTTGTTTCCTTCTTCTTATTTCTGTGTTTAATCAGACTCTTGGAAGCAGAAGAAACATTTGGGTTTGGGATTGGTATAATCTTTTCTGGGTTTTGAAGATAAGATTCAAAAGAGATCGCCGAGAGCAAATCCCACTCAGTTCTCTCTTTTCTGCAAAGGGGAAAGGATGTTGGAAGGCAAAGCTTTGGTACAGGACACAGATATGCCTGGCAAGATGCAGATCCAAGCCATGGACGCTGCTTCTAAAGCTCTGGATCTCTATGATGTTTTCGACTGCAAATCCATTGCTGCCCACATAAAAAAGGTTCTCTCTCTCTCTCTCTCTCTCTCTCTCTCTCTATCTTTCTCTCTTCCCCATGTGTGGAAGAACATGGTGGATTGCAGATGTTTTTTTCTTGACTTTAATGGCAGAATCATGTTTGGTTCTATATATCTCCATCTCAGGCTTTGAATTATGAACTTGTTTGGTTGTGGATTTGCAGGATTTTGACAACAGATATGGAAGCGGATGGCAATGTGTGGTGGGTTCAAATTTTGGTTGTTTCTTCACCCACTCCAAAGGGTCTTTCATCTACTTCAAACTGGAGACTCTTAACTTTCTCATATTCAAAGGGGTGACCTCTTCGGCCTAGTGATTTGAGTTATGTTTTCTCTTTATTTGAATCTCTAGAGAGTTTGAGAAGCAGGAAAAAAAAGAAAAAAAAAAGATCGAATTGAAGAAACGTAAGGGAGATGATAGTAAGTGTCCAAATGACATTATGGGATTGTTTGGATGTTTATGTTCAAAAAGCTTTTGATGCTTTTGTGGGTATACTCTGTAAATATTGAAATCCTGGGGAGACACTTCTTAATCCTTTTCAAATATTTTCGTTGCCCCCTTTTCTTCAATCTCTATTTTCTGCCAAGAAAAGCTAATTATTGGGTAATGAAAATCAATTACAGGCGACCTCCTCGTCATTGAAATGGTCAGAAATTATCCAAGACTTGTCAATTGGAGTCATATTTACAAACTGAGATCCCTAACAAACCCTACACCTACTGATAAATAAAGGGCCAGCTTGAATGAGAAATGGAAATAGTTTTCTTCCACCAAAGAATGTTTGACAACAATCTTTCTGAGAAACAAGAGGGACTACAAAACAACAATAATAATAACATCCTAGCTCAAATGTTTCAATGACTACCAGGAGATGTCTAATGTATAGCAAAATCAAATCACAGGAGTAATCAGAGGCTCATTCCTGAAATGTGCCTCCAAGTTTCTAATTACAAGGTCTGCCATTGCAGTGCTGGTCTCAACGGTATCGGTTCCCACGTGAGGCAGAAGAACTACATTTTCAAGCTCAAGCAACTGTTCGGGTACATGGGGCTCGTTCTCAAATACATCTAGTCCTGCCCCTGCTAAACGACCTTCAAGTAGTGCCGAGACAAGCTCGGGTTCGTCGACATGAGCACCTCGTCCAACATTGATAAGAATGCCATTTGGCCCCAATGCATTGATTACTTCTCGATTGACAATGTGCTTAGTTTCTTCAGTCAGATTGCATGCCACAAACAGAATCTGGGAATTTGCAGCCAAGTCTTTGACGCTGGGAAAGTATTTGTAACCACTTTGAGGCTTTTCATTCCTAGCGCAATAACCGATGGGGCAACCAAATGCTTCAGCTCTTTTGGCAATGGCTGAACCAATCCTTCCCAACCCAACAATTCCAACTGATTTACCATTGAACTGAAAGAGACAACTACTTAATCAATCAACCAAATCAAATAACATGAATTTGCGATAGTTCATAGTTAGGGAAAATTCTATGATCATGTCAACTTGATATACTTCTTCCAAGAGTTCAGTGGGACAGCATTAGGAAAAAGAAAAACAAATGACGTCGGAAAGCTGTGAAGGGAAATCTTGGGGATTCAATAAAGATTGATTGAATGGAAATGACTACAACTCTTCAATTTCCACCAAAATATCTGGAATCTAACAGAAATTTTCGGCAATCTAATATTTCAAATTCAAGCCTTACAATTCGAAGGCTTCTCTCCTCTACAATCCAGCTTAATCGAAACAAGCAATATCATCGAGGAATCACTATAATCAAATTCAGGCAAGAGATAACGCAACATAAACCTAGCAATGCAACGATTAAAACTAGTTCATAAATCATAACAATCTCTACTCTATCGTAATTCATAAGCGAAAGCAGCATACCTTCGTTGCCAATCCGGAACCGCCTTTCGTCCACGATCCACTCCTGACGAACCGATCAGATTCACAAATCCTCCTCGAAACCGCCAAGGCCAGTCCAATTGCGATATCGGCGACATCACCGGTCAATACATCGGGTGTATTGGTAACCCTTATCCCCTTCTCCAGGCATTTCGGCAAAGCAATCTTGTCCAATCCGACACTGAAGCTCGCTACGATTTCCAACGCCGGCAAAGAGTCGATCAAAGTAGCGTCGGCGCCGGACACGGTGTCGCCGACTACTGCTCTGATCGATTGGGCGTTTTGTTGAAGGTAATCGGAGTTGAGAGGATGATTCCAGAGCTTGAAGAGATTGAAGCGTTGTTCAAGCTGTTGTTCGAGGTAAGCGAACATTGGTGTGGTCATTGCGACTCCTATCTTCTCCATTTTCAGACCGGCGAAAAGTTCCGGTGGATTGGCCAATTTCCAGATATGTAGCAATTTCTTTTTTTTTCGGACAATATGTGACAAAATCCCATATAGTAGCAATTTTGGTATTAAGTTTCGTATTTACAGGCAGAGTTTAATCTCCCTTCTCCACATATTGTAAAAAAAAAAAAGTAAAAAGAGTAAAGTTTTTTTTTTTTTTTTTTTTGGTATTAAAGTTATATATATATATATATATATTCTTCTTTTTTATGGGAAAAACTTGGGGTTAATTGCATCAAAATTACAATTTTTTTTTTTAAAAAAAGGAAAAGCATGCAGTTTTTTTTTAAAAATTAATTTTATATATTAAAAAAACTACTTATTTCCAATTTCTTGTTGAATGGTTTTTTTTTTTTTCTTATTTTTACTTTTTTTTTCTTTTTTCTAAACCTAGTTTAGAGGCGGAATCTTTTGTATAGTAATAAAAAAAAAGATTAAATTACAAATTTAGTTACTGAACTTGTAAGGTTGAGTTAATTTGGTCTATAAACTTTAAAATGTCAAATATGTCTTCGAACTTTTAATTTTGTGTTCAATAGCTTTTTTCCAAAAAAAAAGTGTTCCATAGGTAACTTTATGTCAGTCCTTCAACTTTTAATTTCGTAGATAATAAATTATTCAACAAATCGACATAAATTTAAAAGTTTAATCACTAAATTTATAATTTAACTAAAAAATGATGACATTTCTAAGTAAATATTAGAATAAACGATACAAATCCAAGAAGGAAAGAAAAGTTTTACTGAAGATCTGAGCAAAAACTTTGGAACTTTTTTTTTTGGGAGTTTTCAAAATTTTGTTTTTAGTATTGGATTGTAGTTTGTCCACTCAATTTGTTTCTTTAAAAAAAAAAAAGATTACCCTACCAAACAAGGATCACGTGTTTTCAAACACCTCCTCGTGCTCCATACTACTGCACAATGTTCTCAAAAAAAAAAAAAAAAAAAAAAAAAGTGTAATTTGATCAAGTTGAAACTGTCCCACGAAAATAGATACATCGTATCAAGTTTAGAGTTATCTATCTTACACTTAAATTTAACTAGCTGTGGTACCTTTTACCCTCTAATCGACAAAATTGAGTTTCAAAAGCTAACTTTTTAAAAAAAAAAAAAAAAAAAAAAAGTGAAAATTTATAAAGATTTATTCCATCATCAATTTTGTGTCAAACTTAATTTTGTCCGCCCCACCTGTTGATTTCCTCATAGCTTCAGATTTCTTCACATTTCAACAGTGCTAAAATATTTCATCAGATTGATCAGATAAGATAAACCTTGGCCATAGACAATACCAATAATTGATGGAAGCAATAATCACAGAAGAAACATGTTATGCACATCAGCAGCTAGTAATTACCGAATCGATTCGTTCACCCAAAGCATTGCCCGAATTTTGGAAAGAATGGTCTCATGGCTACTTGGTTGCAGCAGGCACAGAAATCTCCAGGCTCAAACATAGGCTAATATTTGCCCCAATCACACAACTACACCACCGGAGTTAACAGAGGTTTGTTGGAGAAGTGAGCTTCAAGGTTTCCAAGCACAAGGTTAGCCATGTCTCTGCGAGTTTCCACCGTTCCACTTCCAATATGAGGCACCAGGACGACATTTTCAAGTGCAAAGAGCTCTTGGGGCACTTCAGGCTCATGCTCAAACACATCAAGCCCTGCACCACCTAATCGGCCTTCGACCAGAGCAGCTACCAATTCAGGTTCATCGACATGAGGACCCCTCCCGATGTTGATCAGAACACCTTTTGGACCCAATGCATCGATAACTTCACGATTAATGATGTGGTGAGTCTCTTTTGTTAGCGGGCAAGCAACGATCAGAATATCAGAGTTGGAAGCCAACTCGACAAGGTTTGAATAGTACTTGTACTTGGAACCTTCCTTTTCTGTCCTCGAGTAGTAAGATATTGGACAGTTGAATGCTTCAGCTCTCTTCGCAATTGCCAAGCCAATTCTTCCCAGACCAATAATGCCAACCGATTTTCCAGAGAACTGAGAAGCAATAACAATGCTATTATTAGTACTTGATTAGTCAAGAATAATTATAAATATACAAGTGGATACCTTATCCTGTTATAGAAGGACAGATTATAAAAAAAATTGCCAATGCAGAAACATTTTAACAAAAAAGACAAAAAAGCGACCAGAGAAGTAAGATAAAAGCGTTCAAGTCCCTTCTGTTTTTGTTATCTTTAGCCAGTCACTCTGAAAAAGTAGGAAGAAATGTTCAGACAGAAACTAGAAAGTAGCTATCATGTTGATGTTCACCCTTTTCTCCATGGAGAAGATCATACCAAATAAATCTATAAATATTGACACTAATTTCTCATTCCGTTAGTGAGAGCGAACAGCAAGAGGAAACTCCAACACTTGAGAATAATAAAACCAATGTACTTTCGAAGTATCCTTCGAAATTTTCATATCCAGAGAAATTTCAGAAACAACAAGCACGTTAGCAATTTGCAGAAACAAGAATAGAAGGAAATAATAGAAGGAAAGAAATGAATGACAAATGGAAAAAGATTTTTGCAATTGTGGAAACCAATGCATTTTAAAAAACGACACAGGATTGTGAACTTCTGGAAACTCTATGTGGAATCTCATCAATGCTTAAACTCAAGTATTGAGATAAGTTCTTCCTTGTTTATATAACCCCACACTGTGATTGTGTCAATGTGTAGTCTCTGAAGTGTAAAGAAAGAAAACACACAGTAATCGAATAAAGGACACTCAGGAACCAGAAATCGGCATCTCTTTCTCAAGTCATTTCAACCAATGTCATAGAACAACAATTCAACTACACGAATTTATTACCATTTCTCAATTGAATTGCTATTCAACCAATTGGGTTTTGCCATCACTAACAATAATATAAATTATCATAATACTTCGCTAAAACATGTTAGATAATGATACTCAAATTCAGCTAATAAACTCATTCTCCATTCATGTCCCACAAAATAAAGGCAGCATTAAGTTCAATAACACAAAACCTTGGTAGTCAATTTGTAGTTACCAATCTTCCACTTCCCGCTCCTGACATATCTATCGCACTCACACAACCTCCTCAGCACCGCTAGAATCAATCCAATCGCTAAATCGGCAACGTCTTCAGTCAAAACATCGGGAGTATTGGTGACTCGAATCCCCTTCTCCTTGCACTTCTTGAGATCAATCTTATCCAAACCCACACTGAAGCTCGAGACGATCTCCAGCTTCGGCAAGGCGTCAATCAAAGAGGCATCGGCACCAGCCGATGCATTTCCAACTACTGCACGAATCGAATTGCAGTGCTCCGCGAGGAATTGCGTCCTTTGAGGAAACTGCCAGAACTTGAAAAGATTGAAGCGCTTATCGAGCTCCTGCTCGAGGTAAGTGTTCATCGGGCAAGTCATCAGTACGCCGATGGATTCCATTGTTGAAAAATTAGGGCTGAGATTAGGGTTTTGATCTTTTTGGATTGCAATGTCGATGCCGAACGAGAAGGGAAAGATTCGACGCGCGTAAAGAAACAGAGAAAAAGAGGCAAAATGGAAATTATATATAATTAATCAACGTGATTATCGGATAAATACTAAACGACGACGTTTGTTGAAGGTTTCCAATTTTCACTTGAACTGAAACGCAGATGCCGTTTATTCCGTTGGGACGAAACGACGACAGAAGCTGTCGGAGAATATTTATATAAAAGTTTTGTTTATTATTATTTATTTTTTTTTTCAACAATTAAGTGTTTTATCGGTTGCTTTTCATTAAAGAAAGGAAGGAATAAAAAAGGTTGAACTATATTCGGATAAGGTTTTAATTTTAATTTGGTCTTGTATATTTTGGTAATTGTACTCTTGAAGTTTATTTATTTATATATTTATTTTTTTACCGTTGAAATATACATTTTGGTCTTTCTATTTTAACGTTTACTTAATTTGGTCCATATACTTTCAAAACTCATTTTGGTCCATATACTTCTAAAAGGTGAATAATTTTAATCATCAATTATGAAATCCCATCATAAAATTTGAACATTACAGAAATACTCTTTAATATAAAGTTATGACAATATTTTAAATATTTACTCAACGATGTTGTACTAATAATGTGATTTGAAAAAATGAAACCAAAAGGTCACTTTTTTCAACTTACTAGACCAAAATGGATATTTTGAAAGTATAACGATCAAAATAGAATTTTGAAACAATATAAACAAAAGGTTTTTATTTTTTATTTTTTGAAAAGAAACAAAAGTAGTTTTTTTTTTTTTTTTGAAAAAAGAGAAACAAAAGTAGTTTTTAAACCACATTGTAATCTCTATACTTTAATTATATCCATCATTAATCTTTGTATTATGATTATTAATTAAGAAATTAATAAGTCTAAGTCAATATAGTGAATGGTACAAATAGTATAGCTACAAAGGTTTAGTTTTCTCTTTCCTAAAAAAAAAAAAAGTTTTCTTATCGATGGAAACTATTAATAAATTTGATAGCCACCTCTTTGTATATTAAAAAATATATATATAATAAGGAAATTCGTAAGAAAATGAGTTTGAAGAACATGTTGACAATCACCTTTGAGATATTAATTAGTGTCTTATCCAATAAACTATGTTCAAATTAAACCTATTTAAGTATTTAAAATCTTATGAATTTTTTGACAATAAATGTTGTAGAGTCAGATGAAATACGACCTAAGTGACCTAAGTAATTATTTTCTATTATAGATAAAATTTTGCAAATAAATAAATCTAGCACAACTTGCTCACTAGGGTAGGCTTTGTTGGTTGAGATCTAAAGCTAAAGCCAAAGCCATTTCATTTCAACAGACTTAGTCAACACTATTAAATTCTATCCATTTAATATACTTAATCTAACCTCATAAACATGAATGACTACTTATTTCATACCACAATCTTCCAAATGAAAAATAGCACTTTAGGGTTCATTTTTTTTTTAAAAAATTTTCACTAATTTCATTAAAAAAATGGAAATAAAATCAGTTTTGGTTAAATTTGGGGGAAGATTATAAAAAAGGAAGAAAACCTATGTGATTATCATAAAATTTCTCGCACCTTCTTGCTGCAAGAAGATGTGAGAAAAAAATATGAAGTATTAATTTTGCAGATGTTAGAATTTTTCTTACATTCTGAAAGTGCGAGAAATGTTCATCACCTTAATTTTCAAAGGGTTAGAACTAGGAAAGTGCGAGAAAAGTTACAACACCTTAATTTTCAAAATGCTAGAACTTTTCTAGCATCTTCTTGTTGCACAAAGGTGCGACAAAAAAAATATGAAGCGTTAATTTTGGAGGTGTTAGAATTTTTCTCGCATTTTCTTGCGAGAAAAGTTTCAACACCTTAATTTTCAAAGTACTTGAACTTTTCTCGAATTGATTCGTTCACCCAAAGCATTGCCCAAATTTTGGAAAGAATGGTCTCATGGCTACTTGGTTGCAGCAGACACAGAAATCTCCAGGCTCAAACATTGGCTAATATTTGCCTCAATCACACAACTACACCACCGGAGTTAACAGAGGTTTGTTGGAGAAGTGAGCTTCAAGGTTTCCAAGCACAAGGTTAGCCATGTCTCTGCGAGTTTCCACAGTTGCACTTCCAATATGAGGCACCAGGACGACATTTTCAAGTGCGAAGAGCTCTTGGGGCACTTCAGGCTCATGCTCAAACACATCAAGCCCCGCACCACCTAATCGGCCTTCGACCAGAGCAGCTACCAATTCAGGTTCATCGACATGAGGACCCCTCCCGATGTTGATCAGAACACCTTTTGGACCCAATGCATCGATAACTTCACGATTAATGATGTGGTGAGTCTCTTTTGTTAGCGGGCAAGCAACGATCAGAACATCAGAGTTGGAAGCCAACTCGAGAAGGTTTGAATAGTACTTGTACTTGGAACCTTCCTTTTCTGTTCTCGAGTAGTAAGATATTGGACAGTTGAATGTTTCAGCTCTCTTCGCAATTGCCAAGCCAATTCTTCCCAGACCAATAATACCAACCGATTTTCCAGAGAACTGAGAAGCAATAACAATGCTATCACTAGTACTTGATAAGTCAAGAATAATTATAAATATACAAGTGGATACCTTATCCTGTTGTAGGACAGATTATAAAAAAAAAATTGCCAATGCAGAAACATTTTAACAAAAAAGACAAAAAGGTGACCAGAGAAGTAAGATAAAAGCGTTCAAGTCCCTTCTGCTTTTGTTATCGTTAGCCAGTCACTCTGAAAAAGTAGCAAGAAATGTTCAGACATAGAAACTAGAAAGAAGCTATCATGTTGATGTTCACCCTTTTCTCCATGGAGAAGATCATACCAAATAAATCTATAAATATTGACACTAATTTCTCATTCCGTTAGTGAGAGCGAACAGCAAGAGGAAACTCCAACACTTGAGAATAATAAAACCAATGCACTTTCGAAGTATCCTTTGAAATTTTCATATCCAGAGAAATTCCAGAAACAACAAGCACATTAGCAATTTGCAGATGCAAGAATAGAAGGAATGAAATGAATATATGAGTTGAAACAAGAAAATAGTCAAAAAACAAATTTTTGAATAAGCTGCACTTTGCTCCAAAAGAAGAAGAAGAAGAAACAGAAACCCAAGTTCATTCAAGTTAATTGTCAAAAAAAAAAAATTGCAACCTATGCATCGGCTATTCAAAAAGCAAAATATAAACAACTATTCAGCACCTCAAAATCTCTAACTGCTCCATATTCTAGGTTTGAGACTATGCGACATTATTTTAAATGTCATCCCCTCCCCCCCCCCCCCCCCCCCCCAAAAAAAAAAAAAAAACTAGATTCTTCAAAAATCTGCAAATATTTTCTTTTTGAATGAAAAGAACAAAATTGGGAAATTTTCGTTATTTTGATTTACAAATGGAAAAAGGTTTTTGCGATTGTGGAAACTAATGCATTTTAAAAAACGACACAGGATTGTGAACTTCTGGAAACTCTATGTGGAATCTCATCAATGCTTAAACTCAAGTATTGAGATAAGTTCTTCCTTGTTTTATATAACCCCACACTGTGATTGTGTCAATGTGTAGTCTCTAAACTGTAAAGAAATAAAACACACAGTAATCGAATAAAGGACACTTAGGAACCAGAAATCGGCATCTCTTTCTCAAGTCATTTCAACCAATGTCATAGAACAACAATTCAACTACTCGAACTTATTACCATTTCTCAATTGAATTGCTATTCAACCAATTGGGTTTTGCAGTCACTAACAATAATATAAATTATCATAATACTTGACCAAAACATGTTAGATAATGATACTCAAATTCAGCTAATAAACTCATTCTCCATTCATGTCCCACAAAATAAAGGCAGCATTAAGTTCAGTAACACAAAACCTTGGTAGTCCACTTGAAGTCATTCTTCCACTTCCCGCTTCTGGCATATCTATCGCTCTCACACAACCTCCTCAGCACCGCTAGAATCAATCCAATCGCTAAATCGGCAACGTCTTCAGTCAAAACATCGGGAGTATTGGTGACTCGAATCCCCTTCTCCTTGCACTTCTTGAGATCAATCTTGTCCAAACCCACACTGAAGCTCGAGACGATCTCCAGCTTCGGCAATGCGTCAATCAAAGAGGCATCGGCACCAGCCGATGCATTTCCAACTAGTGCACGAATCGAATTGCAGTGCTCCGCGAGGAATTGCGTACTTTGAGGAAACTGCCAGAACTTGAAAAGATTGAAGCGCTTATCAAGCTCCTGCTCGAGGTAAGTGTTCAACGGGCAAGTCACCAGTACGCCGATGGATTCCATTGTTGAAAAATTAGGGCTGAGATTAGGGGTTTGATCTTTTGGAGGTACTGGATTGCAATGTAGATGCCGAACGAGAAGGGAAGGATTCGACGCGCGTAAAGAAACAGAGAAGAAGCGGCAAAATGGAAATTATATATAATTAATCAAGGTGATTATCGGATAAATATTAAACGACGACGTTTGTTGAAGATTGAACTGAAACGCAGTTTTTTTTTTTTTTTGACAATAACTGAAACGCAGTTGCCGTTTATTCCGTTGGGAGAAAAGGACAACAGAGGCTGTCGGAGAATATAATATATGATTATTACTTTATAATTTATATAAAAGGTTGGGTAAAATACCTTTTTGGATGGAGTTAGTTTCCAATAGGTCCCAAGATATCGCCAACAAGAGCATAGCTCAACTGGCATACAGTTGGATTGATAACCACGAGATCTGTGGTTCGAATCCCCACCCGCACATGTTGTCAAAAAAAAAAAGGTCCCAAGATATCAAAATTGAACAATCAAGTCCCTACTGTTTAAACCCCCCTTCCTTTCTTTTCCCTTCTTTCTCTTTCTCCTTCCCCTCTGGCTCTTTCCTTCCTTTTGCCGGCCGATTGCCGTCGCCGCCACACAGCCCACGCCGCTGCTACCGCCCGCCGCCGCCGTCTCCTCTTCTCCCCGGTCACCGTCGCCGCCGCCTTCATTGCCTACAGCCACCTTCAACAAACCCCCCTCCACCTCTCAAACCCTCTCCCAACCCCCTCCCCCCATCTTCAAAAACCCACAAAAAAAACAGATCTGAGCAAACCCAAAAAAAAAAACCTCCGACCAGATCTGAGCAAAAAGAAGAAGAAGAAGAAGCTGCCGGCGGGATGGAAGGAGAAAGAGGGCGGCGGCGGCGACAGATCTGAACAAAAACAAAAAAAAAAGAGCAAAATTTCCCTCCCATCTACAGATCTGAGAAAACAAAAATAATAGAAGAAGAAGAAGTGGTCGGCCGGAAGGAAGGGAAAGAGAAAGAGAAAGGGAAGGAAGGGGAGGAGTCGGCGAGAGAAAGGGAAAACAGAGGGGGGGGCGGGTTTATTGATTGGGGGAGAGAGGGCGGTAGCGGCGGCGTGGGCTGTGTGGCGGCGGCGACGGTGACCGGGGAGAAGAGGAGACGGCGGCGGCGGGCGGTAGCAGCGGCGTGGGCTGTGTGGCGGCGACGGCAATCGGCCGGCAAAAGGAAGGAAAGAGCCAGAGGGGAAGGAGAAAGAGAAAGAAGGGAAAAGAAAGGAAGGGGGGTTTCGGGAAGTGGGAAGAAAGAGGAGAGAGAGTGGGATTTTTTTAAAAAATTATTTATTATTTAATTTTAATTTTTTATTATTTTGATTCAAAAATTAATATTTTAATATTTTTAAATAGGCCACGTCAGCACCGTTACCGCCACGTCAGCACCGTTAAAAAAATTAACAGTCCAGGGACTCAATAGAAGCATTTTTTAAACAGTAAGGACTTGATTGTTCAATTTTGAAACCTAGGGACCTATTGGAAACTAACCCGAAACATGAGGGACCAAAAAGGTATTTTACCCAAAAAGTTTTGTTTATTATTATTTTTTTTTTCAACAATTAAGTGTTTTATCGGTTGCTTTTCATTAAAAAAAAAAAGTTGAAATATATTCGGATAAGGTTTAAATTTTAATTTGGTTTTGTATTATTTACAACTTTTGTATATTTTGGTAATTGTACTCTTGAAGTTTACTTTTTTTTTTACCGTTGAAATATACATTTTGGTTTTTTTATTTTAACCATCAATTATAAAATCCCATCATAAAATTTGAACATTACATAAACTCTTTAATATAAAGTTATGATAATATTTCAAATATATTTACTCAACGATGTTGTACTAAGAATGTGAACTGAAAAAATGAAACCAAAATGATCATTTTTCAACTTATTAGACCAAAATGGATATTTTGAAAGTATAATGATGAAAATAGATTAGAACTAAAAGTATATAAAACAAAATAGATATTCTGAAACAATATAAACCAGAGTAGTTTTTAAACCACATTGTAATCTCTATACTTTAATTGTATCCATCATTCTTCTCCAAAAAAAAAAAAAAAAAAATTGTATCCATCATTAATCTTTGTATTATGATTATTAATTAAGAAATTAATAAGTCTAAATCAATATAGTGAATGGTACAAATAGTATAGCTACAAAAGTTTAGTTTTCTCTTTCCTAAAAAAAAAGTTTAGTTTTCTCATTGATGGAAACTATTAATAAACTTGATAGCCACCTCTTTGTAGATTAAATATATATATATATAATAAAAAAAAAAATTCGTAAGAAAATGAGTTTGAAGAACATTCTTGACAATTACCTTTGAGATATTAATTAGTGTCTTGTCCAATGAACTATGTTCAAATTAAACCTATTTAAGTATTTAAAATCTTATGAATTTTTTTACAATAAATGTTTTAGAGTCAATGAAATACGACCTAAGTGACCTAAATAATTATTTTTTATTATAGATAAAATTTTGCAAATAAATAAATATAGCACAACTTGCTCACTAGGGTAGGCTTTGTTGGTTGAGATCTAAAGCTAAAGCCAAGACCCTTTCATTTCAACTTAGACTTCTAGTCAACACTATTAAATTATATCCATTTAATAGACCTAATCTAATCTCATAAATGCCAACAAGAGCATAGTACAACTAACTAACATAAAGTTGTACTGATAATCATGAGGTATGTAGTTTGAATCCTCATCCCCATATATTGTCAAAAAATAAAAAAAAATAATAATAATAATTTAACCTCATAAATATGAATGACTAGTTATTTGATATCACAATCTTCTAAATGAAAAATAGCACTTTAGGGTTGAATTTTTGTTTTTGTTTTTGTTTTTTTTTTTTAACTTTCACTAATGTCATTAAAAAAATGGAAATAAATCAGTTTTGGTTCAACTTTGGGGAAGATTATAAACAAAGGAAGAAAACCTATGTGATTATCATAATTTAAAAAGAGCAATCTTTAGTATGAGTAATTTATTCTGCAAAATATTACTAACAAACTAAATTTATTAAGATCATATAATTGATTGATATATATTAAATAGAAGTAAAATTAAAAAATAATAAGAACAATAATAAATAAAGAATTATATTCTAAAAATTTGATTCCACACCAACATCCCATTTTCATTATAATTATAAATGATGGGGCAGAATGACAGATAGAGACTAGAAAAAGCCTATAATAGCTGGGAAAATCAACCACCATTTATAATTATAATGAAAATGAGAAAAATAAAACAATAATGAAAGTAGGTTCTGAAAACGACCATATTTCTCATACCAATTACATGGAAGAGGGAAAAAAAATAATTCAAAATTCTATTTTTGTTTTCAAGTCATATTTTCAAATATCTATTTATTTTTAAACTCACTCTCAAAACATTTATTTTAGTTCCTCGATTGAGAGTTAGCCATTTAATTCAGATCTCATCATTTTTCTTTTTATTAATTCAATAAACATACAATGAAAAAAATAAAATGTGTATAGATTGCAAAAATAATGACAAACAACAACATATTAATCTTTGAAAAGTTAGGATATATATTAAAAATTAGAAATTAGAAACCAAAACTTGGATAAATATAGTGAGGTTTTTGTACTAATAAATATATATATATATATATATATATATATATATATATATATATATATATATATTTAAAAGGTAAAATACAATGTAGCCCCTACTTAATGACTAAATTTAGTTTATATACTTCTAACAAATCTTAAATTAGTCCTCTTAAGCCAATAAGAGCTTAGTTGAACTGACAAAAATTTGTACGGATAACCACAAGGTCTGTGGTTCAAATCACCCTCCCCACATATTGTAAAAAAAAAAAAAAAAAAAAAGAGGAAATGACACTGACTCAAATGATGATCAAGCTTCAAAATAACACCAAGAACTAATTTTAAGATTTAGTGAAAAATATAAAAAACCAAATTTGGACACGGGAAATGACACAAGCTCAAATGATGATCAAGTCGATTCCATGATTATAAGTTCATTTCATATTAGATCAAGCCAGAATAAGACTATGTTTATACATTCTAATTTTGAGAAGGAATCATTCGAGAGTGTGTACATCCAAACAAAATTAAAAAAATAATAATAATATATGCCCCTCCATGAGTGACTTTAACCTAATTTAAAAAATTAATAATGTTCCTTCATGAGTGACAGTACACACAAATACAAATTAAGAAAAGGCAAGAAAATGGAATTGAGCCATTTTGAGACAAAAAAAAAATCACTGGTCTTCTTCTTCCTGCAGTTAAAATGGCTGTCCATTATACAGAGAGAGAAAGAAATAGTTATGAATGAAGGATGGCTGTGTTTCCATTTTTTTTAGCAAAGTTTGACCTGAAGATTTTACACCTGAACCATCCAATTGAAGAACTCTGAAGAAAAAAAGAAAACAAAACCAAAACTTTCCTTATTCCTCAGTTCAAAGAAGCAAAACAAAAATATCCCAACACCCTTTTCTTTTTCTCCTCAAATTCCTTCTTCTTCTTCTCAATTCTCTTCATCTTCTTCTCTCTATGCTGACTGAAACCCACAAGGCTTTCATTCCATC
The DNA here is from genome assembly GCA_017139565.1 of Luffa aegyptiaca. NCBI lineage: Eukaryota > Viridiplantae > Streptophyta > Magnoliopsida > Cucurbitales > Cucurbitaceae > Luffa > Luffa aegyptiaca. The sequence continues at coordinate 2,007,184 of CM029399.1, read as the reverse complement.
ACCCAGTTGCCGATTTGTTGCCCCTTTTGTTTTCAGTGGACCGTTTGATCAAGAAACTGATGATGGTTCGTGCGATGGAGAGCGTGGAGCACGAGGGTTTCAAGTCCAGATTCTTCCATTTCAGAGGAAACCAAGAGAATGCTGGCAGACATGCCAAGAGCTTGAGCATGGAGAGCGCCAGCATGTTCGATTCTCTCCTCGAAGAAGATCTCTCGTCGAGAAGCCAAGGATCGACGCCGGTTCACAACAACTCCGCCGAGAAACAGCAATCTGGGCTGCCGCTGGCGCCATCGAATCGACCTGAAAAGGCTCTGAAGGTGAAGTTGAGCAGCAGGGACGACGACCCTGCCACTGAGAAGGAAGCCAGAGACAAGATAGCCTCAGGTCCGTAAATTCGTTTGTTAAAGTTCAAAACTACACATTGTTCATTTGTTAAAAGTTAAGAACTAAAATGGTTGTTTTCAAGACTAAAATAGGCATATTAGAGGTTAAGGGGTTAACCCAGAACAAACTCAAAAGAACTAAAATAGGCATGTGGAGGAGATTAGGTATGAAAAGGAGGGTGTTATTTATTGTAAAGAGAAAGGGGTTTTTACTTGATTCTGCCATTAATTTTGCCTTTGCAATTGGATTATAATTCAGAAATGGAACAGATCAAAGAGAGGTTTGCAAAGTTACTGTTGGGGGAAGATATGTCTGGGGGAGGGAAGGGTGTTTCCTCAGCCTTGGCATTGTCTAATGCCATCACAAACCTTGCTGGTATGTGCCTAGAATTCTCTAACATAGCTAAATTTACCGTAACCCATCGGCTTAAGCTTTGTTGGGATGTAAAATTCTGCGAATTTTGCAGCTTCTGTGTTTGGAGAACAATGGCGACTCGAGCCAATGTCAGAAGAAAGAAAAGCAAGATGGAGAAAAGAAATCGATTTGCTCTTATCTGTCACGGATTACATTGTTGAGTTTGTTCCTTCACAGCAGAAATCCAAGGATGGAACAAATATGGAGGTAAACTTAAACATCCAATTTGAATCTGCTGTACTGATATGATTTCTTGGCTTGGCCCAAATATTCCTTCCTTTTTGTTGTAGATAATGGTGACTCGGCAACGAAATGATTTGCACTTGAATATCCCAGCTTTGAGGAAGCTTGATGCCATGTTAATTGTAAGAACTTTTTTATGCCTTAAGTTTACTGTATTTTTGCTGGTTCAGTCAAACGTGATACTGGATTTGTCACGACAAAACACAGGATTGTCTGGACAATTTTAAAGACCAAAATGAGTTCTACTATGTATCGAGAGACGCCGATGACTCGGAGAAAGGAAATAACAAGAGGAAAGATGATAAATGGTGGCTTCCTACAGCCAAAGTTCCTCCAAATGGTTTATCAGAAATGTCCAGAAAGTTTATACAGCACCAGAAGGATTGTGTCAACCAGGTCCTCAAAGCAGCCATGGCTATAAATGCTCAAATCATATCAGAAATGGAGATTCCTGAAGACTACATTGAATCTCTTCCTAAAGTAAGTTTTGTTAAATCACTAATCAACAGAAAAGCGAACGACGTTTAAGGGGTTTGAACACAATACCTCCTGCTCTGATAGAATCATCCTTCAATACAAAAGCGGATTTTGAAATGAATCTTCTTCACCTGGCTGAAATTAACTAGCTTTGTTTATGGTTTTACAGAATGGAAGGGCAAGCCTAGGGGATTCCATCTACAGAAGTATAACGGTTGAGTTCTTTGATCCTGATCAGTTTCTGTCCAGCATGGACCTAACATCAGAGCATAAAATCCTAGATCTGAAAGACAGAATTGAAGCTTCCATAGTGATTTGGAGGAGGAAGATGAACCAGAAAGATGGAAAATCTAGTTGGGGTTCAGCAGTGAGCTTGGAGAAGAGAGAACTTTTTGAAGAGAGAGCAGAGACCATCTTGCTAATTCTTAAGCACCGTTTCCCTGGAATCCCACAATCTTCACTAGACATCAGCAAAATTCAGTTCAATCGGGTAAAACAAATGCTCTTTCCTTAGTATTAATGAAACTTTAATCATAGTTTAAGATGAATCAGAACTTATTGTTCCCTCCATTGCAGGATATAGGGCACGCCGTTCTAGAGAGCTACTCCAGAATATTGGAAAGCTTAGCCTTCACAGTCATGTCTCGAATCGAAGACGTACTCCATGCCGATGGGTTAACCCAAAATCCTACACAGACGAGGAGGAAACCGACGAGCGAAACTCCACCGGAAAAGTCGCCGCACAAAAGAGACGAGGCTGCCCCAGAAACGCCGGTTTCAATGACATTGTTGGATTTCATGGGTTGGGGCCAGGAACAGAACGAGGCAGAGTCGAAGAAGGATTCATTCGGAAATTCAGATGATTTATATGGCGATTCAGATCTGAAACAAGCGAATAAGCTTGGGAATATAGTGACGAACAAGAAGGTTTCGTACGTGGAAAATTTGAGCGCTGTGAGAAGTCCAACGTCGCGCCATTGAAGAAGGATTGAAGAAGAAAACCCAAGAAGATGAAGATTAGATAGAGAGATAGGGAGAATTGCAAAAGAGAGAGACTGAATTTGACCTTTCTCTTTTGGCCCTTTTGGGTATTCACCATTTTTTTTCAATTACATTTGTGTTTTGTGTAAATGGGAAGAATGTGAAAAAACCTTTGATTTGGGATTTGGAATCACAACTCTTGTATTTGTGTAAATTACTCTTGTGTTTATGTAAATTCTGTATAATTTGTACAATTTGTATCATCAATGTAGTCTTTTTAGAATCATAAATATCATCTTTTTGCAAATTATGGTGTTGTTGGGACAAATGAGGATGGTTTATGATCGAAGGCATAGTTCAACTGACATAAAGTTGTACCGATGACCACGAGATCTGTGGTTCGAATATCCCACTCCACATATTGTAAAAAAAAAAAACTAAAATTTAGGTCCGTTGTGAGATATTTCAACTTTACTCACCCATTGAATCAAATTGATACATTAATTTTATCCTTAAGATAAATGTTATTCTCTACCATCGCATTTGTTAAATTAATTGAAAAAACTTTGAATTTAATAATATAATTAGAGTGATATGTTTTTAACCTTTTCCTTTTACAATACGCTTGTCATATCACATCATTAATAATTTTTTAACAAGTTGCATAAATCAAAAAAATGTTTGATATATCACATCATTAATAATTTTTTAACAAGTTGCATAAATCAAAAAAATGTTTGATCTTGTCGTTTATAGGAGAATATTAATGCACGATGCATTGAGTTTTATTTAGATTAGTTACCCTGACTAACATTGATAGCAATTTAGACTAAACATCATGTTATCATGTTTCCTTTCCTTTAGATAACAATTTAGACTACACATAATTATAGTTCAAAATTTGTGATACAATTAAAAATTGAAAATTTGTAATATATAATAACCTTCAAAAAGTTGTCAATAGTATAGCTCAACTAGTCAAGACATATAACTCTCACTAAGAAATCAAAAGTTCGTCTTCACGTTGAATTCAAAAGAAAAACACTTAAAAAATTGTAAGAATATTAGTTCAATTCAACATAATTCAAATAGTTAAAATATAATACACTCCACCAAAATGTCAAGATTCAAATTTCAAGCAAGAATCAATACAACTTATCAAGTTCTTTGGTAAAAATTGATCTTTTTTTTCTTAAATAAAAGGACTTTTTTTTTCCCTAGAATTAATTATATATTAGTTACCATGTGCTCTCCCACACAGGATTCGCCCTTCTCTCAAGAAAAGAAGGAGAAAAAAAAATAAAAAAAAAATCGACAAATAACAAAACCCTTCTTATCTTCGTCTTCAATTCGGATAACCCAAAATTCCCTAAAAAATGTCTGCAACTCTAACCTCCTCATCCCTTCTGCAAATTCCTCCATTACAGAGGCTAAAGAATCTCTCGATTTCCACCTCCTTCCTTCATGGCTCAACTCCCCTCTCATTCCTCTCTAAGCCCTCGCCATCTCCCCCCCAAACCCCCAATTTCCTCCCCTCCATTAGGGCCATGAGGTCCCTGCAAGGCCGCGTCGTCTGCGCCACCAACGACAAGACCGTCGCCGTCGAGGTCGTGCGATTGGCGCCTCATCCGAAGTACAAACGGCGCATCAGAATCAAGAAGAAGTACCAGGCGCACGATCCGGATAACCAGTTCAAGGTCGGAGACTTTGTGGAGCTTGAAAAATGCCGCCCGATTAGCAAGATGAAGACGTTCCTCGCCATTCCGGTTCCGGCGAGGAATTCGAAGCAGAAAGTGGCGGAAGCTGGGGCTGGGGAGCTCGGGATTCCATTGGAGTCTCAGCAACAGGTTTGATTGTAATCGTAATCGGTTGCGTTTGTGAATTTTGTGTTGTTTCTGGTTGATGAATGGTTCGTGATTGTTTGATGGATGAGACTGAACCAAGTTCTCCAAATTTTAGAATCTCTATTTGAAATTTGTTTGAGTTTTTCGTCTCTGCAACTGCAACTGATGCATCTGAATTGGGAAAAATAGTGATAATGTTGTAGTGTTGTTGCTGTTCAGATTCTCTCTATCTCTGTGTTTGGTGTAGAAAATGGTGACATTTTCATTATAGTGTTTGTAATTTCATTTGTCAAATAAACCTGACAAGTGAAATGGGGAGAAAATAGCCCAATGTCTGTTGTCCATCCGAATATAATTTAGTGGATAAAACATCTATTACTATAAAAACTATTCTAGGAATAATGTGTGGATCTCCATCCTGAAATGATCCTACTTTGATCTTCCCAGGCTCGTTCCATTTTAGTTTTTGTATTTTCAAATGTTGAAAATTAGTTCTCAATTAAGAATTATAATTTTTATTCAAGATAAAACATAATTTGAATATGTTCTCAGATCAAGGGAAAAATGATAGAGATTAAATTTGAATATGTTTTCAAATTACTTACCTAGGGATTAATATTAAGATTTTTTTTTAATGGTATAAGGACTAAATTTGAACATTTTAAATAGTGAGACAAATAAAATTAAGTTCCAAAGTACGATGATAAAAATGGTATTTTAACCCTTTTTTTATCAATTTGAATTCTCACCTCATCATTGTAATATTTTTGTAATGTGATATTTAAGAAAAATAAATCAAACTAAATTGTGGTCAAATTCGGAATATTTTAGACAAGTCACACAAGTTAGCCCGAACACTAATGAAAATTATTAGGATTATTATCAATTAAATTATCATTAAATCTTATATTTAAGTGGATAGATTATAATAAATTTGAAAATAATATATGACATTTATGACAATAGTATAATACTTAACAAATAGGGTAGCTATTTAATTAAACTTTTCAAGTTTTTATTTCAACCCAAATCTACACACTTGAAAGAAATACATTTTAGACTACCATATGAAACACTTAATCATGTTCTATCCTTTTGAGATCTTCTTTTTTTTTTTTTTTTTGACAAAATGTATGAATGTGGAGAGGAAAAATTAATATTCCCTCTCCTTTAAATACAAGCTGGATTAGTTATAAGACTCTAACCATATAACATAAAATTAACTAACTCTAACCATATAACATAAAATTAACTAAAAAGGTTAAAGTAACTAAAGTAACTATATGTAATACAACACTTATCGATAGTATGGCCCTTGATGTTACAATGTGAACAAACAGGGCATTGAACTTTTTTCTTTCGATAACGATCATTGTTTGCTTTCTTAGTAACTTATGCAGCAATTAGGGCAATATGATTAGAACTTGAAGAGGAGTTATTACCTATGGAACTATTGTTGCGATGATGCTCTTCTTGTACAATAAGAGAGAACTTGCGCAATGTCAAGAATATGATTCATCAGAAGAATCTGAGTTCAAACACTCGCATATGAATTGTTCAGGCCCATTAAGAAAATCATTACAAATTCAGAATCCATGTGTGATAAATGGCTTAATTCCTCCACAAGTGCATTCATGAGTAGGTCAATAATCACATAAATCCTGCCAGATCATTTTTAATTTGGTATAATATGCTTCGATAGTCAATGTTACCTTGATTTACAGTAACCAATTCCTTCCGAAGCTGATAGAAGTGAGGGTCATTGCTCTGTTTAAAGTGAGTTTGAAATTCATCCTAAATCGCTTTAGTAGATCCAGTGTAATTGATAATCGCTGCAATCTCCTTTGAAACGGAATTAAGAATCCATGAAGTAATGATGTCATTGTTGCACTTTCAGAAAGCAAACTTTCTTCCTTCAGGCTTTTTGAGTGTTTTGTCAACAAATCCCTCTTTGTTCTTTCCAAATAGCGCAATTACCATAACTTTGCGCCAAGATTCATAGTTGCTTGCACCTACGAGAGGCTGAGTAACTAAGACATGCAGAACTATAGGAATGATGAAGATGAAACGGGTTGAGCTGTGCATCCACAACTGAAGAATCACCGCGCCGTAACTTCTAAATTCGCCATGAAGAGAGAGGCTAGAAGAAGAGCAATGAAGAAGTGGGCGCAAAAACTATCGCTTTGATACCATATCAATGTGGAGATGAAAAATCAATATTCCATCTTATTAAGGTAAGAGATGATCCTCTCCTTTGAATACAAGCTGAATTAATTACAAGACTCTAACCATATAACAGAAAATTAACTAAAAAGGTTAAAAGTAACTAAAGTAAAGACAAAGTGCAATGGGATTCAACAGATCCTCACTTATCTATCCAAGAATTAATGGGAGAAAAAAATGAAGGAAAAGACCTATATAATGTGTTAAAGCTAAAGAGGTAACAGTCTAAATCAGTACAAGGTCAGAAGAAAAAAAAATGTGTTGATTTGAATTATTTTCAATGAGAAAGGTTGATATTCAATCATCATCATCATCTTGCAGTTTCTCTTTAATATTCTTTAACGTATGTGATATAACATTTTTAACATACTCCATTGACTGCGACGTCATTTCAGCTGTGGGAGATGAACTAATTAAGATTTGGGATGCTATTGTTAGCAAAGAGCTTTCTTCTGTTGCCTTGTCTTTGCTAGAACTGATAACCACAGGCCTAGACGGATGCCCATCTGGGAGGATCGAGAAGCCGGTTGGTAACATCGTGATGCTGCCTGGGTCGCACCCCGTCATCACAGATTGCATACTCGTAATGTCAACTTGAGCATAGACCACCGTTGATTCATATTCATTTGTTAAACTATCTTGAAGAATCCATGTGTTGGTTTCATCTGATTTTGTTGCCTAGAAACAATCATTTACAATCCAATTATCTCTAGATTAATTCTCTACCGTTTAGTTTATCATGGTGAAGAGAGAGGAAAGGAATTAAACTCACTTGGATAGTAACAACATTGCCTCGATTCTGTCCTTTGGCAAAGTTTGCTAATGTTTCAGCTGAACCGCCATTTAACATCACATCCCACTGAAAAGTTTCACAGTTCAAACAAATTAGAAGAAGGGTATTAAAATCTTGAACTTTTAGTCTAAGATCGTATAGCCAATGGCGAGGCGTACCTCGATTCGTCGAGCTTCGTCGATCAAGAACTCGAACAAGACCTTAGGGGAAACAGGAAGCCAGACAGAAGCAACTGCACACAAGATCAAACCAAGAGGTTCTCGTGGGTCTTTCAAGTTCTTCCTTGAAGCAACCCTTATGCTTTCACCTGTTTTGCTCTGGACCTTGGTCCATGTATGGCTGCTGGAAGCACCAATGGCTTGATAAAAACTAGATGTCATTCTCTGAGCCAATCGAAGAACACTTTTTCTTCCACCAAGAGTGGTGATTCCTAGAAGTTTTCAGAAACTGAGATATGATAAAAGCTTTGAAAGGATTGAAAGCTTAACAATGGCTGAGGTATTTTTTACCAGTGGAATCCTTCATGGGAACGTTGGTGGCCATGAAGAAAACCTGCCACTCACAATGGATTTGCAGCGTCGCCATCCAATGCCTCGCTCCGAATATCAAACCGCTGTTGACGATGTTTCGGTATATCGTTCGAAGTCCGATCTTCTGGCATTCCCAATGCTCCACCCATGTGACCTGAAACCACCCGCAATCAAGTTAATACAAGACATCCAACTTTGATATCGGTATGCAACCAAGTTTTGTTTTGTTTTTTTTTTTTTTTTTCCATATTCTTAATAAAATGATGATTGAATGAGGAAAGGCTCGTACCTTACAATGGCCGTTAGATGTGTCCTCGATGATACAACCAGAGGGACGTTTCTTGCAAAGGGAGGAGGATGAGTCAATATTATCTTCGACTTTGTCGATGGAGACATCAGCGACGACCCACTTTTCGGGGCTTAGTTGCAGACAACTTCGAATGAAATTGACCTCTCTTGGGGGGAGGGTGGGGGTGAGCATTTGGAGCTCTGCAAACATCTGCAATCCTGGCAGAAAAATGAGCTTCTACGATAAACGATATAACCTATACATATGTTTTAGTTCCTAATATTTTCATCTTTTTTCAATTCAATTCTTATTATTTAGCTACCGTTTGATAACCATTTGGTTTTTTATTTTTGAAAATTAAGCTTATACACACATACTTCCACCTAGAAGTTTCTTGGTTTTAGTTATCAATCTTTTACCTTGTTTTCAAAAACCAAGTCCAATTTTGGAAAAAAAAAAATAGTTTTCAAAAACTTGTTTTTGTTTTTAAAATTTGACTGGGAATTCAAATGCAACTTTAACTAGGATGAAAGCTATGGTAGGAAATCTATGAGAAAACAAGCATAATTTTCAAAAACCAAATGGTTCCTTAAAAATTGTTAATTTAGTAGCTTGCTTTTTTTTTTTTTTTATAAGAAATCAAACCATCCCAGAGAGGAAAAAATCGAAATTTCCACTAAATTTTTAGAAATTTGAAAGACAAATTAGAAGTCTTTTTTATTTTTCTTCCCCTCTTAGATGATATAATTTGAACTCAATAAGTATCCTATCATATGAGCTTATATTAATCAACATAAAAAATATAATTGAAAAATGTTAAAACAATAAGAATAAATAGGAATTCGTTTGTTTATTATTTTGAAATAAGAGATAAAGACTTCAATTGAAAATTTCTTTTAGAAAATAAAATAGTGTATAATTTTAATGGTTTTTGGTATTTTATATATAAAGGATATTAAAAATTAAAATTGAAAAAGACAGGGGCAGAAAAGGAAAAAGAAGGTATCAATCAATGTGGGGTTATAGTCCAAGAGGTTAGAGATAGATTTACTATTGGAAAAGCATAGGTAAAATAAATATGTTTAGTCGTCCTCTAAAAAATATTTATATAAAAAGAAACGACAGTTTACTTTTTTTTTTCTTTTAATTAAAAAAACGACAGTTTACTTTGTACTAGATTTGACTAAAAATTTAAAACTATTTGAATACAAAGTTATCAAAGTCTTGAACTAAAAAAAAATAAAAGGTTATCAAAGTCTTTTATAGTAAAAACAAGGGAGTGCCAGAAAACGTTATTTTAAATTTTAAATAAATAATTCATAAAAGTATGCCAAATATATATTTCATTTTGAACAAAACTTGGCTGATCCCTACGTACTCCATTAAATTCTTGACAACTAAGAAAGAGGAAGGGAGAAAATGAGAAAACTTTTTTATCTCTCCTAGTTGTCAAGATTTTAATGGTGTATGCATGGAGATCCCTACATACCGATATGCAGTCAAGTTTTTTCCTTTCAGTTATCAGCTTGTAACACTTTTGATGATAAACTTACCTAGTATTCAACACATGTTTGAAATGGTTTTGAAAAAAAAAAAAAGTACTTCTTTAAATAAAAGCACTTTTACTATAAATACCTTTAAAGAAAATAGTTGTTTTATTCGAGATACTTTATCCAAATTTTAGTTCTTGCACTTTCAATGAATCTTAAAATTAGTCTATTTATTATTAACTTTTTTTTGTAAAAAAAAAATAGTCTCTTTTAGCATTTTCCATTATAAATTTTGAAAATGATTACATTGTGTCTTTTTCTGAAAGGAAAATTATTATTATTATTTTAACAAATTCAACAAAAATTAACTTCAAATTATAAGATTTATTAAAACTACAAAGACTAAATTTAGATATTAGAAAGTACCAAAACTAGAATACAATGAAAGTTTAAAATCGAAAGTACATCGATTAAAATGGTATTTTATTTTTTATATAAAATAGTATTTCAACCTAAAAAGAATTTTGTTTTAAAAAAAAAAAAAACACATATTGATTTAAAAACCCTATTGGAAGAAGGGAGGATTATCCAAAAGTGATTTTAAAATGATTAACTAAAAATATTCCAAATATGTGGTAGGGAAAAGAAAAACATATGTATTATTAGTAGAATCACTCTTAATTAAATTAAAATGTTTTAAAATAAAAAGAATGGTCCAAAAATGATTTTGAGTTCAGGAATGAGCCAACGAGGCTAATTAAATTAAAGTATTTTTTAAATAAAAAGAATTAAATCGAAAAATACTTAAATTCACTTTTGATGCTTTTTCAACCAAAAAGAAAAAAAGAAAAAGAAAAAAACTAACCAGTTGAACGGCGCCATTCCTGGTGGTGCCGTCGCCATGGCAGACGACCTCCATTGTCGACGCCTTCGAGATTATCGATGGAAACATTTCCTTCCATTGAACCTTCACAAGCAAAGAACAACAAAAACGCCTCGATTCGATTAGGGCACAACCACAACATTCCCAACATTTTCAGTCAAATTAGGGTTTCTTCCATTTTACCACATCCATCAAGCTCTGAACCAATCGATGAAGATCGACGAACACCACGCCAGATTCCCTCGACGCTTCGATTTCTCTCTTCGGCTGCTCTTTTTCGCCGGCGAATTCCTTCACGTACACATCGTAATTCAGTAGTTCGCGTCCTGTTTCGACGCTTCGAACCCAAAGCGGCTCACCGGAATCCGCCATTTTCACCACCTCCTCTATCGCTCGCTTCGCTATCTCCATAATCCTGGCTTTCTCCAGTCCGAAAATCGTCTTCGATTTCCCCAAATTCCTCCTCCTCTCCATCCCCTCGTCGTTCTCCCCCGAACGCGACGTTGATGTCCCTGCTGGAGCGTATATTTCCAGAGCCGTTCGCAATCGTTCGACCTGTAAATCGAAGGTTAGTTCAATCAATTTCAAGAACTTGTAAGAGAAAAAAAAGAGAGAGAGAGAGAGATATAGATTATAACCTCAGCTTCGAGTCGAGTGATTTTAGTTATTAGTTGTTGGTCAGAACAGGTGAAAATGGAATCCATAGAAATGGAGGTAGAATTAGCTGAATAGCCACATTTAGGGCAAGAAGATTTGTTCATCATTTCCCTCATCGCTAGGTTTTCCTCTCGCAATTTCTCCATTTCTCCTTTCAACAAAGCGTTTTCATGACGCTCGTGAATGGCCTGCAGAAGAGAGAAAAAGAGATGAAGCAAAACGAGAGCGAAGACACCGAAGATGAAACTGTTCACAAATGTCTTGAACTGGAAACCTTGATTTGGGTTCTACGATTCTGAAACCAGAACTTGATTTGCTTAGAAGAAAGCCCAAGTTTCTCACTGAGTTGCTGCCGCTGTTTCTCATCTGGATGAGGTGACTCTTTAAACAACCTGCAAATTCCCATTTTCATCTCAAATTTGCTTCAAGTTTCCAAAACCCACTCCCATTTCTTCACATTTCTATGCATTTCAGCACAGTTCTGTTCCTCTTTTTTTGTGTCAATCGATTAAACAATAGAAGAAATGCAAGTAGATACAAACTGGGGTTCGTTAGCTTTGTTTAATCTGATATGTGGCCCATTCGAAAAGCTGTACATATATTATATAATATAAAAGAAAAGCTTAAAGATAAACCCCAAACTACTTGTCTTCTTTGTCTCTTACATCTCCATTTCTCTGATTTGGTCTGAAGTATGACGATTCTTCCTCTTCTTTCTATTCCCCCGTAACTTATCTTCATCTTCATCATCAGGGTCGGCCCCCAAATCCTCCGCCGACCTGGATCCCGCCTGCTCGGAGTTGTCACTGCAGCTGTCGTCTCTCCTCGCCGGCGCGTCCACCTCCACGTCCACCGTCGCAGCCGCCGCCGCCGCCGCATTCCCAAAAACCCCAGCCTAAGGGAAAAGAAAAGCCATTAGAGGTGCGTTTAGAGAAGTGTGAAAAGAAAAGATGAAAGTGAAGATGAGTACAAGGGTGAGAGAGAGGGCCGGAGAAGAAGGAACATTCTTGACTCGGCGAGGGGGGTGGTTGTCGGACATGACAACGGCCATGAATGGCGGTGGGAAGAAAAGAGCAGAGAGGGTTTTGAAACTGAATAGCTGTAAAATAGCAGAAGAGATTTCTCAGCAGTTCAGAAATGGGTGTGTCCGTACATAAATGGAGAAGAAGAGAGAGAGAGAGACTGTGAATGGTCTTTAGTGACATACAAACAAATGGGAGAAGGCTCAATTAGAGAGGAGAGAGGTCTAATAAATTCCGTGGTGATCCATCAAATTCACGTTATGCAAACCAGAGGACTATTTTCTGAGCTGGACCTTTTTTCTTTTTCTCTTTTTTTAATGCTGTTTGTGTGTATTTTTATTAAATCTTCACGTTTTATAAAATGTATGATATCCACACAAAACAAAAAAAAAAAAAAAAAAAAGGAAAAATACTTTTTGAAAAATAAATAAATCCAAAAAAGAAATAGGGTTGTTGTGGTTGTGGTATACTTTTAAATGTTCAAACTTAATTTTGTTTTTCTATTTAAAATATTGTGTATTTTCTTGAATTGGAAATCTGAAGATTAATTAAATTGATTTTTTTTTTTTGAATAAAATTTTATGTGTTTATTTAGCTCCAAGTAAACAGACAAATGACATGTTGTTGAGTTTGATGTGAATAAAATGTAGTCAAGTTTTCCTAAAAGTTATATGGTTATATATGACGTCATTATTTTATAATGTGAGCATATCAACTCATGAAAGTATTTAGTTTTATGAGAGCTTTTCAACAAAGCTTTATTGGCAAAACAGGTGTGGCGCTTATATATGAACCCAAATCTCCTGGTTTCCAAGGTTATAACCGGACGTTACGCTAATCAGGAGTCTTTATTGCTCGCGCCAATCAGAACAAAATGTTCAGTGTTCTGGAGGGGTTTTGTTTGGGCAAGAGAACTCTTGGTGAGTGGCATGCGAAAACGGATTAGGAATGGTAAATCCACCCATTTATTCAAAGATTCATGGATTCCTAAGTAGAGCACATTTAAACCATTACCAATTTCTGAAGGAATATACCGGGAAGATGTGTTAGTGTCCAAATTTATTAGTCCAACAATGGACTGGAATCTAAATAGATTAAAGGAAGTGGTGACTCAGGATAGTGAATATCATAGAAACCATTCCAATTAGCACATCTCATGATGATGATCAGTGGATTTGGCACTATTGCACAAATGGTCTGTACTCTGTGCGAAGCGGGTATAAACTTGCTAGGACTATGTCTGTTGGCCAAGAATCTACTAGTACCAATGATCGGAGACTATGGTGGTCATCACTTTGGAAGTTGAAAGTTCCCCAAAAAATCAAGCACTTTATTTGGAAGGTTTTCCATGGGTGTTTACCAACCAACTATTGTCTTTGGAAGCGGTGAGTAGATCTTTCACCGATGTGCATAATATGTAAATCAACAATGGAGACTATTGACCATGCTCTTTGTGGGCGTAACCAATCTAAGAAAATATGTGACAAAGTGTTCCAACGTGTGGATTCTAAAATTCAGTACTTAATAATTTTGCAGATCGAATAGTTTGGTTGGCAAAGCATCTTCAGGATGAGGATTTTGAAAGAGCATGCATTACGTTTTGGAGTCTTTGGACTGACCGAAACAAGTTTAATAATAATATGGTTCTTATGGAGTGGACACAGCATTGTGCGTGGTTTTTTTATTATTGGACAGAAACACGATCTTCACTGCCCACCAATCATGGACTGAAGTTGCCACGCGAGAGGAGTGTCGAACTGCCAACGCAAGGAGTTAAGCTGTTTACAGACGTTGCAGTTCGTCCGATATCGTCAGGTGCTGGATATGGAGCCATAATTCTAGATGTCGAAGGTAACATTTGCGGCGCAAATGGCATTCATGGATCCGACGTCTCACAACCTGTTGGCGGCTAAGGTGCATGCTCTAATTCATGGTCTTCGGTTGTTGCAACGTATGCATATTACTAGTGCATGTGTTTATTTGGATTCTGATACTGCAATCAAGATGATTCGAGGTGACATTCAAATTACATCTGATGTGTTTCATTGGATTTTACATATCCAGGAGATGATTCGCTCTTTTGAGGCGCTCACTTTCTCTCATGTATCTAGGCAATGTGATAGGAAAGCAGATTTCTTAGCTAAACATGCTTTGGCTCATCAAAGCTTTATGCTTTGGCTAGAGAATTTTACTTAGGAGCTCACTTCAATGAGTAACTATGCTCATTGCAAATGTACTGTTTCTTGTACTTGTTTGAATTAATGGAATGATTCTTTTTGTCTAAAAAAAAAGTATTTAGTTTAAAGAAAAAAAAAAAGTCATAAAAGTATTTATAATTTAAACATGAGAAGTAATGGATATTTTATAAATTTGGTATTCAATAGTTTCAAAAAAAAAAAAAGTGACGTCAGACGGGATTTCTGATCCTTTTGTTGACGTTTGTTTATTTTGTACATTTTTAAATGGACAAAAAACTTCCTGAAACAAAATTCCCTTTAATTTTAACTTTTCTACTTTTTTTTCTTTTTTTCTTTTTTTGAGAACGAACTTTTCTATTTTTCTATTTTTTTTTAAAGAAATACTTTTATTAAGAACGAGCATAAGCTCTCGAAGGGACATCACCTGTGGACCAGGATCACCCACAATAGTTATTTCCACTACAATCCGCTACGTTTGATTGCAGAAACCAAATGGAAAATTGTAGTGGGTGGCAAATTGGACCAAATTAATAGCAAATATAGCACCATGTAAAAAAAATTGCAAATATAGCAAAATCTATCGGAGTCTATCTGATAGACTTCGACTATTCAGAGTCTATCAATGTCTATCGCTGATAAACTCTAGTTAATCAAAATCTATCAGTGTCTATCAGTGACTATCACTGATAGACTTTGATTAATCGAAGTCTATCGGTGATAGACACTGATATACTTTGAATAATCAGAGTCTATCAGTGGTAGACACTAATAGAATCTAACAACAGTTTTTTGGTCTTGTACAATTAATTTTGCTATATTTGCAATTAATTTGCAACTGTGCTATATTTGCTATTAATTTGGTTCAATTTGTCATCTATGCAACATCCCTAAACCAAATTATAGAGGACTTAGTTTTACAAGCTTTACGGACTAACATATGTTATATACATTTTCATTTTCCATGTCATACATACGTACATGTACGTACGCATGCTTGAATGTGTGTACATGTATATATACTTTTTTTTTTTTAAAACTATATACTTGTTTATTTATTTACCATACCCCCAATACCTGATTTTATCATACGACTAAAATTAAATTTTCTTTATTAATCTTGATTGATGTTTAAATTAAACACCATTACTCTATAAGTATGGAAGCATCAATAGAAGATTTTTATTTTCTCAATATCTGAAAACATATCTTTGACTTTTTTATGGAAAGTATCTTAACTAGTTAAATATGTTGTTTATATTTTTATTTTTCCTCATTGACTAAAGGCACAAATTAGATCAAACAATTATTTTAACTTTCTTCCTCCTTGGATCGGTTGAATCGAAAAAACTAAAAAAATCAATAAATAAATAATAGGGAAATATACATTTTTGGTCTCTGAGGTTTGAGTTAAGTGACACTTTGGTCCCTGAGTTTTCAAACTCAACAAAAATACCCCTGAGGTTTGAGATAAGGAACACTTTGGTCCATGCCGTCAACTTTTCTGTTAAATTTTAACGGTTGCTGACGTGGCACTAATATTTTAATAAAAAAATTATTTTTTTAAAATTTTTTTTAAATAAAAAAATTAAAAATAATAAAATAATATTACTTTTATTATTATTTATTATTTCTCCTTCTCTCACTTCTTCTTCTTCTTCCTCTCCATCTTCTTCCTCTTCATCATCTTCCTATCTCCGGCGGCCGGTGGCCACCGCTCGCAGGCCACCGGCGACTTTTTTTTTTTTTTTTCTTCTTCTTCTCTTCTTTTTGTTCTTCCTCCCCTCTTTCCATTGTTTTTCTTCTTCTCTTCCACTATTTTTTTTTTAAAAAAAAAAAGAAGAATGGAGGAGGGAGGCCCCTCCTCCACCGCTTCCGGCGCGAAACGGAGGAGGAGGGAGGAGGGACCTCCCTCCTCCTCCGTTTCCGGCGCAAAACCCTCCATTCTTCTTTTTTTAAAAAAAAAACAGTGGAAGAGAAGAAGAAAAACAGTGGAAAGAGGGGAGGAAGAAGAAAAGAAGAGAAGAAGAAGAAAGAAGAAAAAAAAAAAGAAAGTCGCTGGCGGCGGCGAGTGGCGGCCGCCGGCCGCCGGAGATAGGAAGAAGAAGAAGGAGGAAGATGATGAAGAGGAAGAAGAAGAAGTGAGAGAGGGAGAAATAATAAATAATAATAAAAGTAATATTATTTTATTATTTTTAATATTTTTTATTTAACAAAAATTTAAAAAAAATAATTTTTTTATTAAAATATTAGTGCCACGTCAGCAACTATTAAAATTTAACAGAAAAGTTGACGGCAGGGACTAAAGTGCTCCTTATCTCAAACCTCAGGGGTATTTTTGTTGAGTTTGAAAACTCAGGGACCAAAGTGTCACTTAATCCAAACCTCAGGGACCAAAAGTGTATTTTTTCCTAAATAATAAAATAATTTATTTATGCGGCCCTCCATAGAGATGGAGGAGTTGGTATGTCGTGTAGCTCCACAAGGGCATAATTGTAAAATAGCTATTTTATTACCATTTATCCTCAGAAATTCGAACGATATATTCTTCTCGTGTTAATTTGAAAATTCAAATCGACTATGTTCCAACTAAAATTAGGAATTTCAAAGTAGGTTCATCTTTTCAAATCCTATAATTCAAAATAATTTCATACCAAACGCAATGGAGATAAAGCTTAAAAACTTATAAGACGCAAAAATCGAAAACTTCTGATCCATTCATACAACATTACAAATTTAGAGATATATTGAACGCCTTTTAAAATTTAAAAACATTAAATGGTTTAGTTGAGAGGTGGGGAAGAAGAGGATTGGTTTGGTATTGGATGAATGAATTGGTGCATTGAAGAAACGTGGGGATAATGGGGAGTCAAGTGGGAAGAGAGTGAAAAATAAATAAATAAAAATCTCATTTGAAAAAAGAAAAAAGAAAAAAGAAAAGGATAAATATGGGAATTATTGTAGAAATATATGTGGGCTAGAATGGTTTGCACTTTAAGAGCACATGTTGAAAAACGAAAATGAATGTGGCAAATACGAGGCTTTTTCCACCGTTCGCTTCGTTCCATTGTTTGGGTTGGACCAGCATGCCGGGACACATGGACCACTTGGTTTGGTTGGGGTTTTTTCTTTTTTTTTTTTTTTTTTTTTTGAAATAATTGGATTTTTTTTTTTCCTTTTAAAGTAGTGCTAAATCTAGACTAATTTACATAAATAGAGATGGGTAAATATGTAAAAACAATAATTGAACACACGTGTATTAATAATTATATTTAATCACAGTATACCAGTGATTATAATTAATTAATTAAGGAATATTTTTTTAGTTTAACAAATGAAAAGGGAGAGGGTCGAATCTTCATTCTTAAGGATTTTTCTTTTCTCGAGTTAAGCAACATAGAGTGTAGATTCTAACATTTGACTTTTTGGACTAAAGTATCGGGGCTTTAGTTAATTGAATTATGCTCAGATTAACAATTACTGAGGTAATTGATAAGTATGCGGGTGAGTACTGTTAGTGACCAAATAAAGACCATTTACTGTAATATTTTATTTTTCTTTTAACTTTTTCAATACGTTGTTTTGTAATTACAACTCTATAAATGAAATTTGAGTTCATCTTATCTCGTTAGATTTATTTTTTTTTTCTTTTATTTTCTCACTAATACGTTGTGTTCAATGTAAGTAAATATTTTAGGCCTTGATTGATAACTATTTGGTTTTTGGTTTTTTTGTTTTTGAAAATTAAGTCTATAAACACTACTTTCACCTACAAATTTCTTTGTTTTTCTAATACTTTCTTTCCATGTTTTAAAAAACCAAGCCAATTTTTGAAAACTAAAAAAAATAGTTTTCAAAAACTTGTTTTTGTTTTTAGAATTTGGCTAGGAATTCAAATGTGCCATTGACAAAAATGAAAACCATGGTAGGAAAATTGAGAGAAAACAAGCATAATTTTCAAAAACCAACTGGTTATCAAATTGATCCTTAGACAGCATGTTAGACTCACAATTTTGTTAACATCTAGATTTTAAAAAATTATTTTGTATAGGTCTCATTTGATAATCATTTGGATTTTTATTTTTGGCTTTGAAAAGTATGCTTGTTTTCTCATAATTTCCTTACAATGATCTTCATCTTTGTTAAGGATATATTTGAATTCTTAGCAAAGTTCTAAAAACAAAAACAAGTTTTTAAGGTCTCGTTTGATAATTATTTAGTTTTTTATTTTGAAAATTAAGCTTAAGAACATTATTTCCATTAATGAGTTTCTTGGTTTCATTATCTACATTCTTGTCATGTTTTCAAAACTAAGTCAAGTTTTGAAAACTAAAAAAAGTAGTTTTCAAAAATTTGTTTTTGTGTTTTGGAATTTGATTGTGAATTCAAATGTGTCATTAACAAATATAGAAACCTTGGTATGGAAATTGAGAGAAAACAAACTTAACTCAAATGAGTGGTTTTTCATTTTCTCGTCTACCTTTATTTTCTCTTCTTCTTCAAAAAAACACGTGTTAATTTTTCTTGTTACTTTGGTAGAACTTTTAAACTCATTTATATGAAATCAAGTGAAATTAACCATAAATCACTAACAAATGGTCAAAGTTGACTTGTGAGAGTTTAGGGTATAAACTGATACAATTATTAATTTGATATTTAAATTCATGTAATTCTGATAAGTTTAGGGAATAAATTGAAATTTCTCCAAAAATTAATATGTTTTGCTGACGTCACATATAATTGAACAAAGAAAAATTAACAAATGCCTTTTTTTTTTTTAAAAAAAAACGTTTTGTCCTTTTCATAAAAGACGTAAAGATGCTGTCTCATTGTTATAATTATTTTTCTTTTTCTTTTTTTTAGTACAACAATTATTTTTCTTTTTCTCTCTCTTTCTTTTTAAGGTTTTATTTTTATTTTCCTTTTTCAAAAGTCTCTCCGTCTCAGTGTTTTATTTTAGTTTAAGGGTTAAATTAAAAGTTCACTTTAATTTATTGTAAAAAAAAGAAGTTCAGTTTTCTCAAAAAAAAAAAAAAAAAAAAAGTTCAGTTTAATTTTTACATCTCACTGTGTCCATTTTGTCCATAAACTTAAAAAAAAATGTCTAATAGATACTTGAACTTTTAATTTATATCTAATAAATCTCAATTTTGTGTCTAATATAACATTAAACATTTAATTTTGTGTCCAATAAATTAATGAACTTAAAGTTTAAAAAAATATCTAGAAACCTATTAAACAAACAAAAATTGAAAAAAATCAGAAACTTTGTATACTTAAAATTGAAAGTTAGACACATAGAAACTTTTTAAGGGAAAGATGTTTGACACAAACATATGGTAGTTTGCAATTTTCTTTTAAGAAGCCAAACATGTAATTTAACTTTATTTTTATGTGACAACAAGAGTATAGCTCAACTGACATAAAAACTTGTACCCTCGATCAAAGGTTAAAATCTCTCACCTCACATGTTGTCAAAAAGAAAGGAAAAAAAATATTTCCATATGTTTATTCATTTATTGAGTTATTTGGTTCTTCATCAATTTAAGAAACTTCATACTCGATCTAAACTAACATTTTTCAAAGATTTGAATTGTTATATATATTGATAACTACAAGACCAAAGTGTTATACTTTTAAATTTCAAGGACTAAATTGTTGCAAATTTAAAAATACATAAATTAAAATCTCTACAAAACTTTGTTAGTACAGTGTACAAGAACAAAAAAGGTATTTTTAAACTTTTTTTTTTTTAGTACAACAAGATTAGGAGATCAAACCTTCAAACTAAAAAAAATGACAATATGTATTTTTATGCGCTAACTATCCTCAATTAACACGGGTAGTTTACTCTTACTACCACACAATTTTTTTTTTTTTCAATAATATCCAACTAGATTTATCATTTGGAGTTGGAGAGGGATTGTTTTGAATAGTGGTGTTGATATATATATGTATCAATTTAAAGAGATATAACTACAAAAAGAGAGGCAAGATATTTCTCTCCAATTATTATTTGTCACCCAAATACACCTAGATTTATCATTTTGGAAAGAAAAATGATTTGAATATCCATGTTCATCTATATATCATTACAACGACCGGGATATTTCTCTTCAATTATAATCACTGCACCACACATACATACACGTACACCCATTCACACACGTGCACACACAATTTAAAAATACTAAAGGTCAGTTAAAAACTAAAACCAAATAAAATTATATAAAGTTTATAATGTATGTAGTTCATTTCAACACGTGCACACATATGCAATTTTAATTAAAACCACATAGTAGCCAAAAACCAAATAAATTATGTAAAACCCCAACATATATGTTAGATTTTTTAATTAAAAACAAACAAAAAATTATTGGTCTCTTCTCATGACATTTTCTTTAGTTAGATTTTTTGCTTGCTTGAATATGTATTTCAGAAAAAATTAAATAGATTTTGGATTTATAGGGAACTTTCAATAATTTAGTTTCATAAAAGGACACACGTCATAATTAAATCGTTATTGTTTCAAAAAAAAAAAAAATTAAATCGTTAGCCATACGGGCTAAAAAATTGGCCCACCTACGTTTTTTTTTTTTTTTTTTTGCAACCTATTTCCTTTTCTCTCTTTTCTTTTCTTTTTTCTTTTTTCTTTTTAGAAAAAAGAAAACAAAAAATGAATGAAAAATCTAATTTTAATATGAAATCTATGAGCTTTTTTTTTATTGTTAGTATCGTTATGGAAAGGTACCATACTTTGACAATATATTTTTTTTCTTTGACATAATTTAATTAATTACTATGTATTTAATGAATACGAAAAATGTAGTGATGTTATATCTATAGTAATGATATAAAGTATCTTCGTCCCTCACACTTCTTTATTAATTAATGCTGAATTTGTGAGTAAATATAGTTTAAGAATAAAAATTTAAAATTATTTCAAACAAACCCTTTATTGAGGGTAAGATACAAAATTCATATGGACGTTTTGCTAACTTTGATCGGTTGGTCGTAGATACATATTAATTACTGCTGAACGATGCTCACTTTAATAACTATACTATGACATTACATCATTATATTGTCAGTTAATTTTAATGTTATATGACAATAGAATAAACTTGATTGTAAAAAATTGATTGACTTTCCCAATTTATTTGTTTTCAGCTACTATGAAATTTACAATGAAGATAACAAGTTTTGTTATCTTTTATGGGTTTAAATCCTATTTTAATAAATTAATTATATATATATATCTTTTGCTTTTGAAAATATTAGTCCTCGCTTTAAAATTTTATTTTGGTTTGTCTAGTTTTACCTAAATTAATCTTAAAAACATTACTTCTACATATAAGTTTCTTTGTTTTGTTATTTACCTCCTTCCATATTTTCAAAAACTAGAAAAAAATAGTTTTCAAAAACTTGTTTTTGTTTTTGGAATTTGACTAGAAACTCAAGCGTGTCATTAACAAAGATGAAACCATCATTTAGATGAAAACAAACATAATTTTAACCCAAAACCAAATGGTTATCAAACGGGACCTTAGTCATTTGTTTTCATTTTCTTCCTCTCTTTTAATCTCATCTTTCTATAACAATTTTAAAAGAACACTTTAGAAAAACGTGAGAAGAACTCATGAACCAAACTTTAGAAAAGGGAGAGAAAAAAAATAAATAACTACAGTAAAAAAACATGTGGCCATAAGTCTCCAAACTTTTTCACTGTTAAAATTTGGTCTACTTTATATCATTAACAATTAAAAACCCTAATTTTTTTGGGATGTAACTTTTTGAAAATTAAACAGACTTTATTAACCTTATTAGGCTAATGTTTTCTAATAACTTACTAAATTTGCCCAATACAATGAACTACAAAAGTTTTCGACATAATCACTATCATATGATTTGGGTTATATTGCAATAATTTCAATTAGTGAATGCTTTAGGATTTGGTACAATTGATGTTGTTCAATGTCGTTGTCAAAGATTTTTTTTTTTTAAAGAAGTTTGACAATAATGTTAACACAAAGTGATTATAAATGAAATTAATGCAAAACTCAGTGAAAGCACAAAGTTAATATTGATTATATAAAAACAAAGTGAAAACAAAAACCTTGCTTAATAATAATTTTTAATTTAGTGTTCAATGAATGTATGAATGTTGACTAATGATATACTTGGACTTGCAAAAAAAAAAAAATGAGTGTCATATTTCCCTAGTTGAGATTGGATCTAAGGATATTACTCATTTGAGGTTATGCACTATAAGTGATTTTTTGTTTTAAAGTGAATTTGGTTTGACTAGAACAATTATGTCATGTTATTTCTTCCTTATCGATCTTGCTAATTTATGATAATTTTGTACGTGTTTTTATTGTTTTTTTTTTCACACATATATGTTCAAATAGGTTCACATAAGCAACTGTACATGTGTAGAATGTTAATTTTCCTTAAGCTTTTCTGGGCTATTCTTCTAATTTTATTGTTTATATTTTTTTTTGGTTGTATTTTGCCCTATTAGAGTTGTACACGTGTTGTTTGCTCCCTCTATTTATCTGGCGTTGTCTCTGTAATAGCATCAATGAGCATTCGGTCCCTTTACCTCAATATCAGAAATGTTATTCTTCTCCCCTGCTTTTCTTTATTTTAAATGATATCAGAGCCCATGAAACTCAAACGAGTATTCGGTCCAATAAAAAAACTGGGATCCGATCCAAGAATGGTGAATCAAAAAAGGCACCATCTTGAGGGGGACATGTTGAGGATCCCACATTGAAAAGATAAGTGGGAGACCTCACAATTTATAAGATAAATGAGTTACTTCATTCATTATCAACTGGTTTTGAGATGAAATCTATGTTATCTAATATGGGTATCAAAGCATAAATGTTGGATTGCAAACTGACTTCTACACCTATGGCGTCCCCACTTGCTTGAGTGCTGAATCTGAATATCGTGGGTGCGCACCAAAGCTCATGTCCATTGTAGTCCAATTTTGCTTGTCGAGGGATAATAGAATGTTAATTTTCCTTAAGCTTTTCTTGGCTATTCTTCTAATTTTATTGTTTATATTTTTTGTTGTATCGATCTTGTCCTATTACAGCTGTACATGTGTTGTCTGCTCCCTCTATT
This sequence comes from Luffa aegyptiaca, assembly GCA_017139565.1. Classification (NCBI taxonomy): domain Eukaryota; kingdom Viridiplantae; phylum Streptophyta; class Magnoliopsida; order Cucurbitales; family Cucurbitaceae; genus Luffa; species Luffa aegyptiaca. Next base: position 1,983,624 of record CM029399.1, on the reverse strand, counting down.
TATCTGGCGTTGTCTTTGTAATAACATCAATGAACATTCTGTCCCTTTACCTTGATATTAGAAATATTCTTCCTTCTCCCTTGCCTTTCTGTATTTTAGATAAACAGTCATTTTTCGTCCATAAATTTAATGAAAATATGTCTTTAATGGTTGTTTTGAAACAAAATTTAAACTTCAAGGGCTAAAATGAAACTTTTAAAAGTTTAGAGGTATAATTGATACCAAACTTATAGTTGAGGAGTATTTTTGATAATTTAACCAAATTAAAACTATTCACACAAATCAACTACATTTTATAACCTTCATTCTTTTTATATATGCAAAAAAGAAAATAATAATAGATTTTGGATTTAAAATTTAACCTCTTTTTTTTTTTTTTTTTGAGACAAGATTTAAAGTTTAACTTTTAATTATTTCATTTGATAAAAGGACACAGGTCGTAATTATATCGCTATTGCAAGCCATATGGGCCAAAATATTGGACCACCTATGGTTCTCTTTTTCCCAAAATGAATTAATGGTTTAATATTTTAATATGAAATCTGTGAGTCTTTATTATACAGGTTTTAAATTTTTAATTTTTATAATAAATTTCTGTTGCTTTTCCCCCCCAAAAAAAAAAAGGAAAAAGAAAAATCAAAGAAAAAGGTTTTTGTAATTTTTTCCTATATTAATTATTGCACTGATATTTTGATTTTTTTCTTTTTAGATCCACGTTTTTCAACATCTGGACATTTGCAATGACGTGGAATTCTACAAGTTTTTGTTTTATTGCTATTTGGTGGTCCTCTAAAATTTTAGATCAACCTTGAAGTTTTAAAATAGATTTTAAATAATGTAGTAGTCCTTTAATATTTGGGTCCTTTTCATTTTCGGATCCTTTTCATTTTCGTCCATAAATTTTCAAAGGTTTCGATCTCATCTTTCATAAATTGACTTTTTTTTTTTTTTTTTTCTTATAATCAAGTTTAACTATCATTTTTTTAATTTAAAAATGATCATTTGTATGAAGTTCTTAATTATTTGTATACCAACACTTAATTTGTCAATTTAACTGGGAATTTCAAGGCAACTACATGCTAAATTAAATGAAATGAGTAAGTTTAATGATTTTATTAGTGAACACTGTTTATTTTATCAAATTAAAGCATAAAGTATTTCTCAAATCAATTCACTTAGTAGAACATATTTTGACACCCTACTATCATTTTGTCAATTAATTTTAATGTCATATGTCAATGAAAACTTGATTGAAAAAATTGATACGTAAAAGATAAAATTAAAAGTTTTAGGTCAAACTCACTTTTGGTCCCTAAGCTTTCATAAAAGTAACAATTTAGTCTGTAAGCTTTAGTGTATAACAATTTAGCCTACATACTTTCAAATTTACAACAATTTAATCCCTATCATGCAAAATTCTATCAAAATATGTCGATTTTATTATTTAACGATTTAGAGTTTGTAGTTTATAAACATATATTAGGTTTCTAATTAGTTGATCTAGACGATAAATCCCATTAAATCTTGACAAGGAACTAAATCGTTTCAAATTTTAAAATACATGGACTAAATTGTTACATACTAAAGTTCAAATACTATATTATTACAAATTTAAATGTATATAGTAACTAAATTGTTACATACTAAAGTTCATATACTAGATTATTACAAATTTGAACGTATACAATAACTAAATTATTGTCAACAAGAGCTTGGCTCAATTGGCATAAAGTTTGTATTCCAACCAAGAGGTCGAAGGTTCAATCCCCACCCCCACATGTTGTAAAAAAAAAAAAAAACTAAGGCCCCGTTTGATAACCATTTGATTTTTTGTTTTTGGTTTTTGGTTTTTAAGCTTATAAACACCACTTCCAACTCTAAGTTTCTTTGGTTTTTCACCTACCTTATTCTCGTGTTTTCAAAAACCAAGCCAATTTTTGAAAACTAAAAAAAGTAGTTTTAAAAAACTTGTTTTTGTTTTTAGAATTTGGTTAGGAATTCAAGTGTGTCTTTAACAAAAATGAAAACCATGGTTAGGAAATTTAAGGAAAACAAGCCTAATTTTCAAAAACCAAAAACCAAAAACCAAATGGTTATCAAATGGGGCCTAAATTATTACACACCAAAACTTAAGCTAAATTGTTACTTTTACCAAAATTCAATGACCAAAAGTGTCTTTTTACCAAATTCTAAAACAAAAATGTTGGTAGTTTTTTTTTTTTTTTTTTTTTTTTAAGCCACAAATGTTGAGGACCAAATTATATATCCAACCTAGCTTTGAATGGTTCAAGATAAAGAAACAACAACAACCGAAAAAAAAAAAAGTTTTAAAACTTGCCCAATTTATTGCATTTCAACTACTACAAAAATGGGTTGATTTAAATCCTACTTCAATCATAGCCTTTATATTGTTGATTTGGTATTTGTACTTTTAAAATGTCTGTTTTGATCTTAGTTTTATTAGCTTTTGTCGTGTTTTTTTTTTTTTCTTTTCTTTTTCTTTTTGGGATTAAAGCTTTTATCAGTTTTATTCACTGTAATTTTCAAATTTTTCGTTTTGGCTTATACACTTTTATCTTTAATCTATTTTATTTATTTATTCATTTAGAAATTAGAAATTCATTTAAAGAAGCAAAAGATCAGTACAACTACCCTCGGAAAATTAAAGATCCAAAAAATCGCACCCCTTCCCCAAGGGGAGAGCCTCTAATTCCAGTCACTAAAATCCATTTTAATCCTTGTAGTATAAAAAAAAAGAAAAAAAAAAAACATTTTGACAGGTGCTTTTAAAACTTGATTATTTTGGTCAGGTTGTTTTCTTCTCTTTTCTTAAAATCACAATTTTAAAATAATACTAGAGATTCGATAGATTTATTTAAATATTGATATAATTTCTTATTAAAAAACTTTCATTGTGTATAAAATATATGTTAGCTAAGAGTTCCCAAGTTGAAAAGAAGACGATTATATTTTCTTAAAGTTTCTTATTGGAAAGGAAAATCTACTCGCTAAAAGATATCTACAACACTATGTTGAATAAGTTTGACTAGAGCCAAAATGTGACAATAATTCATGAACCAAACTTTATAAAAAAGAAAAATAGGGAAAAGGAAAAAAAAAATAAAATAAATAACTATAGTAAAAACACGTGGCCATTAACTATAAGTCTACTCTTTAAGGGGCCGTTTGGGCCACGGGTTTGGAATGGGTTGGAATGGATTGGAAAGGGATGCCCATGTTTGGTTGGCCTGAAATGGTGTGGGTTTGGAATGAAATGGTGGGCATGTGGATTCCAATCCATTTCCACATTTTGGTGGGTCTCACTATTTCTCTCTCCATTTTTCTTCATAATTTTGATGGGACCTACCATTTCTTTTTCTATTTTAACCACATTTTGGTGGGTCCCACTATTTCTCTCTCCATTTTTCTTCCCACCATTTCTTTTTATATTTTCCTTATAATTTTGGTGGGTCCCACTATTTCTCTCTCCATTAAATCAAATCCAAATCCAATGCACCAAACACAGGCATGAGAATCATGATTCCAGCAAAATATTCCCATGGGAATCACATTCCATTCCAATCAAATTCCGGCGCACCAAACGGCCCCTAACAGATTCATTAGCAACAATCCTTTTTTTTTTTCTTTCTTTTTTTGGATACACCTTTAGAAAATTAACAAACTTTATATTAAGGGTAAAATACCTTTTTGGTCCCTCATGTTTCAGGGTCGTTTCCAATAGGTCCCTAGGTTTCAAAATCGAACAATCAAGTCCCTACTATTTCAGAAATGCTTCTATTAAGTCCCTCCACCGTTAATTTTTTTAACGGTGCTGACGTGGCAAATGACGGTGCTGACGTGGCAGTTAAAAATAATAAAATAATATTTTTTAAATTAAAATAATAATATTAAAATTAAATCAAATAATTAAAAAAAAGGAATTTCTACCTCTCTCCTCTTTCTTCCCCACCCCGTGACCTTTCTCTCTCCCTCCTAACCTTCTCTCTTCTTCTTCCCACCCTTCGCCGGAGCTTCCTCCTCGCCAACCGGCGGTGCCGGCGCTCCATTCTTCTCTCTCCTCCTTCCCATTTTCATGCTCGCTTCTCGACCGCTTAACCTTCAGCTCCAAATTTTCAAAAAAAAAAAAAAAAAACAAAAACCTTCAGCTCTTCATCCTCGCGGCCACTGGAACTAGCTTCCTCGTCTACATCTCTCTTTCTGCTGCTTTTCTCGTTCCTCTCACTCTCGCTCTTCTTTGCCTTCTTCGTCTCCCTATCATCCTGATCCCCCACGGCTTTCTCCAAGTAATCGTACTCGTCGAAGTCCATCGAATCTTCAAAAATTCACCGGACCCACGAAATGGAAGCTTGAGATCTCGCCGGAACTTGTATGGGAACAAAATCAGCGGAGCTAGGCGGGACGAAATTTCAATAAATTGAAAATTCTTGGGTTTTTTAAGGGGTTTCTGAGAGAGGAACTATTGATTGGATTGGAGTTCTCAATAATCCGCGAATGAAGACTTAGCTTGGAGTTGTTTTATATGGATGAAAATAGATTAGATTTCATGATTTTAAAAAGATGAAGAACAGGGGATGGGGATGGATTTTGAAGAAGAAGAAGGAGAGGTGGGTTGGGTGGGGTGTGGATTTTAAAGTAGAAGAAGAAGGAAAAATGGGTGTTGAGTTTGGAAGAAGAAGAAAGAGAGAGAGGGGTTGTTGGCTTTGGAAGAAGAAGAGAGAGAAGGGAGTGTTGGGGTTTCGAAGGAGGAGAGAGAGAGGGGTATTTGGGGAGACGGCGGGGGAAACTCAGACGGCGGCAGGGATGAGGCTCCGGCGAAGGGTGGGAAGAAGAAGAGAGAAGGTGAGGAGGGAGAGAGAAAGGTCACGGGGTGGGGAAGAAAGAGGAGAGAGGTAGAAATTCCTTTTTCTTTTTTTTTTTTAATTATTTTATTTAATTATTAATTATTTAATCTTAATTTATTATTATTTTAATTTAAAAATTATTATTTTATTATTTTTAACTGCCACATCAGCACCGTTAAAAAAATTAACGGTGGAGGGACTTAATAGAAGCATTTCTGAAATAGTAGGGACTTGATTGTTCGATTTTGAAACCTAGGGACCTATTGGAAACGACCCTGAAACATGAGGGACCAAAAAGGTATTTTACCCTTATATTAACTTATTAGGCTTGTTTTCTAATAACTTTCCAAATTTTCCCAATACAATGAACTAAAAATGGTCACCACTATTATTTGATTTGGAAATATTACAATAATTGGAATTAGATGCATGCTCTAGGATTTGGTACATTAGTGTTCAATATATTGTCAGATTTAATTATACATTAAACCATGTGAAAAATGAAATTATTGCAAATCCATAAAAGCACAAAGATGATATTGATTATAAACAAAGTAAAAATAATAATATTTAATTTAGTGATTGAATGAATTGCATGGATGCTTATTGATGATCTACTTGGACTCGAGAAAAATGAGTATTGTCTTGCTTTTGGTTGAAACTGGATATATAAAAGATATTATTTGTTATTGAGGTTATGCTATATATAAGTGAATTTGATTTGACTATGATAATTATTATTGATTTTCAAAAGCAAAACCTTTATTTTTTAACGGCCTTGCTAATTTATAATAATCTCATGTTACTATGTCATTCTATCTGTGTGACATTTTAGGAAGAGACGAAAAAAAAAAAAAGCTGAAAGTTGATTATAAAATAAGATAAATCTTCGGATTTTTTTTTAGTAGTTCATTTTGTTTCACAAGTTCACAGCGAAGCTCTCTCAATAAGTTTTATATATATATTCTTTTGAAGAAAGTTTTTTTATATATACTTTAATTTAATTATATATTTCAATATAAGAAAATTTAAAAAGATTAAATCATCAAAAATACCCATAAATTATGAGGTTGGTTTCAATTATACTCTAAACTTTCAAAAGTTTCATTTTAACCTTTGAAGTTTGAAGTATGTTTCAAAACGATCCTTGAAGGGTTTTTTTTTTTTCATTAAATTCATGAACGAAAAATGATGTGTTTACATATGTAGTGTTGTTTATGTGAATGAATTTGAACACATGAGTAGAAAAAACAACAAAAACTCATGAAAATACAACATTTTTTGTCAACAAATTTAACGAAAAATGTCTCTAAGGGTTTTTCTTTAAACAAATTTCAAACTTAAAAAACTAAAATAAAACTTTTGAAAATTTAGGGATGTAATTGAAACCAACTTTTTAGTTCATGAGTATTTTTGTTAATCTAACCATAAAAAGAAGTTCCCATTTTCGCACATTGATGTACTATGGACGAAAAAAAGGAAAAAAAGTGAAAATGAAAAGAAAAAGGAATCCGCAATCGTGCAGGCTGTGATGAGTGGTAGTTGATCAACAGGTGGGGCATCCCATGTATCCGCGAAACAGTGGATCATAAACCCCCCACTGCCCCACTGGTTCCCCCCGTCCCAATCCGTATTAATTTCCTATGGCTGTTATTGGACAGGCATCAAATCACAGTTGAACACGTGGCATAAATTATCGGTTGAAATAGGAGGAAAGAAAAACGTGTTCGCTTCGTCTTTTTTGTTTTTTTTTTGGTTTGTTTGGTGTATATTTTAAAAAGATAATAATTGGTTTGGTTACATGTTTCCTCTAAACACTTTTAAAAGGACATGCTATTTTTTTGCCTCAAAAACAAAATTAAAAATGTTTCCAAAAAAAAAAAAAAAAAAAGAAAAAGACATGTCATTTTTTCAAAAAATAAAGCATGTCATTTTTCTATCGAGAAAAGGGGCATGTCATCTTCGATAAATTTCGAATAGTTTTTTTTTTTTTTTTTTTTTTATTGAAAATTATAAAGAGTGGGTTTGATTAGTCAAAACTCAATAGTAATTTTACTGCATTTTAGAATTTCAAGTAATTTATATTTTGGTTAAATTATAAAAAATACTTCTTTATTGTGGGGGTTCGTTTCAATTATACTCCAAAACTTTCAAAAGTTCTATTTTAATCCTCGAAGTTTGGAGTTTGTTTCAAAACGATCCTTGGAGAGTTTTCGTTAAATTTATGCACGAATAATGATGTGTTTGCATATGTTTTTATTGTTTGGTCCAATAACATAAAATATCTAATTGTGGGGTCCACAAATTTATTAATCAACTACAACCATTTGTTATGGACTCTACAAACTATTAACTCATATTTTAACACTTTATTGTGAATCCCACAAACTTATTAACTCCTACTCCAATTCTTGAAATTTTAATGAGATATGTAAATAGATTTTTACGTACGAGTATACAACCAAATAATGTTATTTTTTAAATGTAAATTACAAATATAGATAAATATTCAAAGAGAACCTGAAGGTCATGATTGAAAATGGTGGTGGGGTGGTACATTGAGAAGGATACTTGAGAAAAATGACATGACGAATAAATTTTGAAGGAGACTTGAGGGAGAAGGTGATATAAACGATGAATAAAGATATATAGACTACAAATAGAAAATAAAAACAATCAAGTTGTTTTTTGTTTTGTTTTGTGTTTTTTTTTTAAAAAAAATTAAGTTCATAGTAGGGATAAACTACTTTTTGAGAACCTATAAAAATGTCAAGATCCTAACTTGGAGAGTAAAACGAAACTCACCAAAGATCTGGAATACACATATGTATATTTTTGAACAAAAGACTTATTTGGATCCGTTTAAAATATATTTTAGTTTAATGTTTTTCAAAAATGCATTTTTTATAAATATTTTGTAAAAAAATTGTTTAAAATTTAAACACTCATATGTTTTGTTATATTTTTTTTTAGTGTTTTTATACCAAAGTTTTCATATATTTAAAAACTATTTTTTAAAAAAAAATGTTTTTAAGTGTTTCTCTCAAAATGATTCATTTCTCAATCTTATTTTTAAATAATTCATTTTTAGTGGTGGCCAAACACGAGAATATTTTTCAAAATTATTTTTTTTCCCGAAATTAAACACTTACAAAGTTAAACCAAATACACCCTTTATATTTGGAAATGAATGACTTCGGGTATGTCCCTTAATTGTTAAGTTTGTGTTTGAAATGTTTAATTATAGACTTTAAAACGTATTTGATAGGTCTTTGAAATTTCAATTTCGTGTCTAACAAATTTCTAAACTTTAAAATCCTGTACGTCATTGAGCTTCTAATTTTATGTCTAATAAATTCTTGACTTAATTGAAAATTTTAAAAGTTAATTGATCTTTTAGTGAATTTTGTACCTAGTAGGACGGTAGATGTTTGAATTTTAAAAAAGGTTGAACAAGTCAAAGACTTATCAAACGCAAATTTGAAAATTTAGAAATTTATTGAATATAAAATTGATTTTTTTTTTAGAAAAAACATACAATTGAAAGTTTTAAGATTTATTTGACAGTTTTTAATATCCACAAACTCATTTGATACAAAATTAAAAGTGCAATGACCTATTAAACACTTTCCAAAATTGAGGGGTCAACTATACGCAATCTTCAAAGTCTATGAACTAAACTTGTAATTTAGGTCTCGTTTGATAACCATTTGATTTTTGAAAATTATGCTTGTTTTCTTCTAAATTTCCTACCATGACTTTCATCATAGTTAAGGTTGCATTTGAATTCTTAGTCAATTTTTAAAAACAAAAACAAGTTTTTGAAAACTTTTTTTTTTTTTTTTTTTTTTAATTGGACTTGGTTTTTGAAAACAAGGTAGAAGATTGATACTAAAACCAAGAAACTTATAGGTGGAAGTATGTATGTATAAGCTTAATTTTCAAAAACCAATAACCAAAAACCAAATGGTTATCAAACGGGGCCTTAATGATTAGTCATACAGAGTAGATTCTGTTGAGGGATCTTACATTGGAAAGATTAATGGAGACCTCACAATTTATAGTTACTCCACTTATTGTCAGTTGGTTTTGAGATGGAACCTCGGGTGTTTGGGTTAGATCAAACTGAGACCAAAGTGAGCATAACTTAGCGATAAAAAAAAAAAAAAAAAATTCATTTGGACAATCTACTTGGAAAAACAAATGAATTTTGTTGATGGATGAGTTGAATTTTTAATTTTACGTGACAAGGACTTAGAGTAGCATTCTTGTGAAATGTTCTTTTCTTTTCTTATTTTTGTTCGTATGTGAGGTGGGAGTTCGAACCTCTAACCACTTCGTTGAGGGTACATACTTTATGCTAGCTGAACTATGTTCATGTTGGTTCAGTGACATGTTCATGTATTTATATGAGTCAATAAAACAAAAATTTAAAGATAAATCAACAAAATGTCTTTGATAATTTTCAATACATCAAAGATAAAAGCATAGTCTTGAAAAATTACTACCTAAATTAAAATTTATCCACAAGATTAGTTAATCTTTGACACATTTAGTGATTAAAATATCAATGTCGATATTGATATTGAGATCTCAATTTTACAAATATATCGCTGGCATATCAATAAAATGTCGATATCGACAGATCTTTTTGTAAATAAAAAATTATTTAAACCCTCCCATTTACACATATATTCACAATCATTTCCTTCGTTAGGTATATTCGATATTATACCCAAAAAAAAAAATCAATAATATACTATATTATATTTAGTTCAACGATTGCAGGGTAGGAAAATTGAATCATGGACCTTATTAATAGGGATGAATAACTTATCCATTACGTTATATTTGGATTGACAATGTTATCCTAACTTTATAGTAATGTAATATGTGGGAAACTTGAAGGTATTTCTATGTAGTATACTTCATATTAAAAGTTCTTTAAAAAAAAAAAAAATACTTCATATTAAAAGTTGTGAAAAAAAAAAGAAAAACTAAAAAATAAAATCTTGTGGTGCAGGCCGAGGCAGCAAAGCACCGAGGCCTTATCTTCTAAAGCAACAGAAAGTACAGGTTCGTCGATTTGAGGCCATGAATTCCCAATAATCCTAAAATTTCGACTTAATTTTTGATTTGGGAGTGTAAATTTGCAGTCAAAGTTTACTGATCTCGCCTGCTACTCACTAATCATGGCTTCCATTGTTGCTTCTCTTCCTCCGCCATTGTTGGCCCCTGGCAAAAGCTTCACCCTTCTGAATACTTCCCAGAAGCTCACTGGTTTTCCCATTGCAAGTAAGTTTATCACTCGAATCGAGATCCTAATTAGTTTAATTTGTCTTCCGTCTGAACTTCCTGCGTTGAAATTGATATCTGTTCGACCGTGTTTACTGTTGTGCTTTTGTTTGAATTTTGAACTTAACGCTTGACACATTATTCGTGGGTGGAAGGGATATTTCGATGCGACGCTGAAAGCAACTTCGAGTTGGGATTTAGGTTTTTATGACTAGTGTAGTTTATTTTAGGGCTAGAAAATCTTTTAGTCTTTACTTCCATATATGGTTAGCACAGTTTTTAGACATGGCCTTGAGATTATGGAAGATGGAAGAAGGTATAAGTTTATAGGTTTGGAACTTCAAAATCTTCAAATTTTGTTGATATTGAAGCTTTGAACATCAGGATGAATGTCGATCCTGGTAGATCATCTTCATCAACCCAAAGAAACTTCACATTCCTTGCATCATTTTTTCATAGAAACGAGCCTTGCCACTGCCTTATAGACCTGAGTTCAATTTTCAGGATGATAGGAATCATCATACGTATTTTCTATTCAGTAAACAAAATGGGTGGCAATGCACCTCACGTGAAGTAGCCTAGACAAGTTGAGAGTGCTAGCTTCGTTCCATACACTAACATTCACAATATACGATACAATTCACTCGCAGAATCTGAGTGGTTCACAATTTTTTCTGGTCTATTTACAGCAGACTATTGTATATCAGTAGGAGTAGGAGTTTCTTGTCACTGCCTCTAGAGGTCGGCACCCCTTTGGTGGGTTCAACTCTGTAAATTGTATGAACCACCGTAGATTGGCCTAGTGGTATAAAGGCCAATGTAAATAATAAAAGGTTTATAGGGAATGAGTTCAAATCATGGTGGCCACTTATCTAGGATTTAATATTCCACGAGTTTTCTTGGCAACAAAATGTAGTAAGGTTAAACAATTGTCCTATCGAATAGTTGAATTCTCTACAATTTGGTCTGGACACTTCTGGATATTAAAGAAAAATAATTCATGTAATATGTTTTCTGTATACGAGATTTTCAAGGTTATACAAAAACTCCAAAATATGATTTTCTGTTTAATTGTGTGCAACTAATTTGAAGTTCTCCATAACTCGTTCATCATACTTCTTGTTAGTAAATAATTTCTCGAAATTGCAGAGGGACGTTCTGCAAATGTTGTTGTAAAGGCTATTGGAGACAGCTCTGAGTCTTCTACTTCCCTTGATATTATTAAGTCTGTTCGAAATGTTGTAAGCTCTTTATTTCTTTGTCCTTTATGTAAGCCTCTTTTTATACACTGGACTTTGGTGCATATCTTGATTGGGGAGAAAACTAATGAAGACTTCTTGTCTTCTACAGTTTTAAATTCTACCTTTCATCATGGGTGTTTAACGATTCCTTTGTTTGCAATTTACAAGTGTTATTTGCTTTTCATAGGGTGATTCTTTCCTCCAAATTTATTTGCGGTTCTCTTTTGTTACAATTAGCGAATTTCTCATTCTGTGGATGGCAAGTGTTTACCTTAATCTTATAGGTATTTGTATTTTTCTGGTTAACTTGGGACAGTGGGATCAACCTGAAGATCGACTGGGACTTTTTGGCCTGGGATTTGCAGCTGTAGCAGCTGTATGGACAGCATCAAATCTTGTTACGGTAATCTTAAAACTATGACCCGTTTGGAACTAGACAAATGAGAGACAAGATAATCACACAGCACGGGCATGTGCGCGTGTGGTTTTCAACTGTGTCAGAGATTCCTCGTGCTTTGTTCCTTTCACCTTCAACACATAATTTGTTCATTCTCATTTGCTTGTAGGCTATTGACAAGCTACCACTGCTTCCAGGTGTATTAGAATTCATAGGAATACTGGTTTCCTGGGTAAGTAACAAGATATGTCAAGAACTTCTCTACTGCCTTGCCATGGTTCTCTCTCCTTGGAAGTTCCATTCCATTACTGACCAATGTTTTTGTTTTCCCCTATCAACTCCAGTGGTTCGTGTATCGCTACCTCTTGTTCAAACCAAACCGGTAAGAGAAAATCCATTAGATATTTCATTTGGTTCACATGTGAAGTCTTCTCGGTCCTGTATTTTCAACATTTTTGTCATCTTTAACTCGTTATCGTTAATTTTATGCAACCTGCTTGTGAAATGACATTCCATTGTAGCAAACAACCTTGAACTGGCTTCTGAATCTCTCACTGCAGGGAAGAGCTTTTGCAGATAATCAACAAGTCAATAGCAGATGTATTGGGTCAGTAAATTTCCTTCGTGTAAAAGGCCCGATTTGGTCCAATCTTCATTACATTCGTTCTTTTTTACAAAGTGGTGAGTAAAGAGGGTTGGCCGCTGGGTTGCTTTCTTAATTGTATTCAACATTCAAGTGTGAATTTTCAACCGATTCATCAATGCATTCCAATCCCAAATCTTCTATGATCTATCCTGCGTAGTTAGACAATCTATTCATATATGAGGAGGGGAAAAACTTGAAGATTGTATATATGAGGAGGGGAAAAACTTGACTGCATACCAGTATGTAGAGATTTTTCTACATACAACCATTAAAATGTTGACAACTAGGAGAGAGAGAAAAATTTCTCATTTTCACCCTTCCTCTTTCTTAGTTGTCAAGATTTTCATGGGGTATGTAGGGAGATTCTACATACTTTTATGCAATCAAGTTTTGTTCGGTAGGGAAACTGCTTTTGGAAAGATTAAAAGCAATTGTTAGAGAATCTTAACCTTGTTTGATAAAATTGATTATTTATTAATTTACCGAAAATCACTTTCTAATTTACTGTTGGTTCTAATGGTAAAGACCATAGAAAAAATAAAGGGCTTAGAGGGAATGAGTTCAATCCATGGTGGTCACCTACCTAGGATTTAATATCCTACTAGTTGCCATTTTGAATTCAATTTTACTTTTATAACCATCGTTTTCCCAAATCTTGTATCAAATAATTTAACATCTTCCTGTTCAATCATATTAATTTTTAAATAATTTTCTTATTTAAGTAATATCTCCTTTGTTTATTACAGTTAAATTATAACAATTTAGTATTAATTTACCAATTATTATAATATGCTTGTTTAGGTTTATAATTAAAATATACTAAACATTAATTTTCAAAAAAAAAAAAAATGTAGTAAACATTAATTTACTTTAGTTACTTACAATTATTTTAAAAGTTATAACAGTCATTGTGGCTGGTAAGTATCTCCAAAGTATAGTTCTCAATAGTAATTGACATGTTATCGATTACTAAGTCAGAAGTTTGAATCCTACACCTTCAAATGTTAAATGCAATGTATCTTATGGACTTTGGGTTGACGAAAAACCAATGAACTGAATTGATCGGTTTGGCTTGGTTTGGTTATTATACAAAAATGTGGACGCTTCGGTTCTTATTGATAAACGAACCGAACCGAATCGGACTTTTAATATACAATAATACAAGGAAATAAAAAGACCTAGATGCCCCTTTTCGTCCCTAATTTATTTTCGTTCCGGCGGCAGATCAATACAGAAAATCACCTCATTCGTCTCTCTCGCGCCGTTCACTCTCCTCTGGTTCTCCATCGTTCGTCGTCACGAAAGACTGATGCTGATTCTCTGATTCACACCAGTTCTTCTTCTCTCACAGTCGCCACTCACGCCAGCGAGCTCCCGGCAGCAACGGAACAATTACGTCTCTCTACAGGTCGGCTATCTCCGGCGTGACCTGAGGTTCAATTTCTCCATCTCTGGCTCTTCTTATCTCTCTCTGATTACCGCCCCTTTCGTTTACAGCCGCCGCGAAATAGATATCTGTTCCGATCGCAATTTTGTGCCCTAAAATCCCAAAACCCGAGAGGCCGAACCGAAAGAACCGAAGCCAATCGGATCGGGTTAAACCCGATTTCTCATTTGAAACCAATCGGATCGGATTAAACCCGATTTCTCCTTTTCTTGACATTGGTCGGTTAATCTGCAAACCGAAGTTATCGGTTCGGTTCTCAGTTTATGCAAAGACCAAAACAGAACCGAACCCGATGTTTGTTCGTGTGGTTCTGAATTTTGCCGCAATCGAATTGGTTTTAGTTGCTGCATTTGTTGCTCTAATGGTGGAAAAATGGGGCCTAGGGCAATAACGGTTTTCCTTCAACAAGAATTCTGTTCCTTAATCCTTGTTCCCACAATTGCTATTAGCTTCGTGTTGATGAATTGATTTTTTCACCTGATAAACGAGTAGGTCAATCTTGGTTTTTCTAAATTTTTTGTTTCTTTCTGTGTATTTATAAACAAAAACTGTTAATAAATTTTTCGTGATGGATTTTTAGATATAAGGAGGCTGCAGTCCATTTTTAATTCTGAGTTTTTTTAAAAAATAATTTTGTAAGTTCCTGCTGTTGAAGCTAAACTTTTGAACCACCTTCTTAGGTAAATTGGGTACAAAATTATTTTGCTTTTCACCTTTTCAGTTCCTTAGATCCATTGAGAATTCATATAAGAGGATGAATAGTTGGTGGTACTATGGTAGATTCGTAATGATATGTTCTCCCTCTTTGTAGTTTCATAAGATTGTTACTGAAACTTGATGTTTCTATTTTTTTTTTCCTGACGTGCTCGATGTTTATGAGATTTTCAGCTGAAGAAAGTTTGAACTCTTAAACTTGGTTTGTCTTTGTCTTTAACTTGTAGTTCGCATTCGAATGATTTCTTGGTATTTTCTTGCAATACAGTCTAAAATGGAGAGTGATGACGATGCTGTAAAAAAAACGCAGCTGGTGGAAGCCCGAGCAAGAAACATTAGTCACAATGTCAGGTGCATTGAATGCGGTAGTCAATCTATTGAAGATTCACAAGCAGATATTGCGATTCTCCTCAGAAAGGTACCAGTTATTTAGTTAAACTCCAAGCTGTATAAGTTAACTAAGAGCGGGAAAATCAGAGAAACTCTCGAAAAGCATTATACGGAAGTTCAAGAATCCTTCTTTCTCGTGCAAAGTTGCCCCTCTTTTCCTTTTGAAGAAAGATGAAAAACAGTTTGGACTAGCAGAAAGTGATGAAAAGCTCTTGAAGAGGTGCAATTACAAAAGCTCCTTACAAGAGTGCAGCATATCGAGATTATAATGATAATGCACTCCAACAAGTAAAGAGGAGAGGAGGCAGTCACTGAAGTTCTTATAATTCTTTTCAAACCATCACAATTCAAAAGTTTCTAACTCTTCCATGGGGACAATAAATCTTCCTTTGGATTAGTATCTATGCTGGAAGTCCCTTGGAAATTTTAAATGATGCACATTTTTCAATAAACTCCATTGGATGACAATGCCTCTTATGGCATAATTATGGTCTAAGAAGACCGATTAACCTGATCATGAATCTTTGCTACATAATGATTACTCACTGATATATTAAGTTTCCTATCTTGTGCCTATAATTTTGCATCAATATATTTCTGCAATAAATTTGCTTGATATTGGGTTGTATTTGAAATATCACCATAGTTGATCCGTGATGAGATTCGATCTGGGAAGACGGACAAGGAGATCTATAAAAAGCTTGAGAATGATTACGGGGAGACAATCCTTTATACCCCAAAGTTTGACCTTCAAACTGCAGCGTTATGGCTATCACCGGTCAGTTAATATTAGTAAGAAATTCAAAATTAAGTAACTATTTCTGCCTATTTCTTCTAATTTTAGTTTTAAATATGCTACTTTGGAATAGTTGTTAGTGGCTGGCGCTGCTGCAGGAGTATGGGCTTATAGTAAGCACAAGCAAAAGTCTAATGTTCATATCATGGCTTTAAATTTGGTCAGGGGTGTTCCATTGACCCCTAAAGAGAAGCAAACCATGTTAGATCTGCTCTCACCTCCACCTTCTCAGAGAAGTATGTCTTTCTGGTGGAGGAGTTGGCGAAGGCAGTGAGGCAACTACTCTCTATTGCTAGCTTGAACAACAATTCAAAGAGTTTCAGAGTATGTCGAAGATCAATAAATTAGATTACAAATATGACAATCAGCATTGAGTGAGGTTAATTTGGTTTTTGTCCTGGCAATCACGATGCAACTTTTTGTATTCTATACAACGATCAATTTATGATTACTTTAACATTGTTAAAATGAACTTGGATGTAACAATTGTGTTTATATTTGTTTCTTATGGCTACTTTTAGATGCCCACCCAGTTAGGTTCATTGTCCTTCTGAAGGAAACAAGTACTAGGTTCTCTTGATTGTAATTTTTCAATCACTGTTGTGGATCAAAATTCAAATGGTTGATCATGGCTGTGCAACTAGGATATTCAGACAATGATCAACACAGACATCAAAATCTTTTGATGGTCAGATTTATCTTAATTTAAGAAATCACGTAAACGCAATTATGCGTGTTTTTTGCAGTTTGGGAAGAAAGTGATAGACTATTGCAAGTTGCATCTCTCCATTCCATGATATCGACTTCAATTTATAACAATGAATTCTTGTTGAAATGACTCTTGGACTTGGTTTTATTTCTTTTGTTTTTGTGGTTGGTGAGTGGAATGATAGGGATGGGAAGGGGAAGACTTTTACATTGCAAAACTCGTTAAAAGACCAACCTCTTTGCAAGCAAGGTACAACCGTACAAAACACTTATTGCATATTCATCTTTGAGTGGATACCTCTTTTCTGAAGATCAGATGGATTCTATTTACGATGAAAATATGCATTCTGATCAACTCGAATTTGCAGGTCCAACCACCTATCATGGAGAAAATACACAATCTAATCACGTCGGATTCTCTGGTGCAACCATGTACGAAGCTAACTTCTCAGTTGGCCTACAGACTAGTTATGGTGGAAATCCACAATCTGCTCCACCCAATGTCTCAGGTCCAACCATGTATCATGCAAATACAGTCAGCCCAAATACCAGTTATGGTGGAAATATACAATTTACTCCAGGTCATAATCCAGTAGGGACTGTTTGGAGCACTGGATTATTTGATTGTCATGAAGATGAGACAAATGGTTAGTTTTTGCAGATAATTCAACTAATGGGTGTATTGATAGTTATATATGTTCCCAATGTTATATCTGGACTTCGCTACTTTATTTTAATGTTTTTTCTGTGTGTTTTTAGGGAGGGGTTTATCTGAAGGGGCCTGTAGTAATAGCTCGGAATTATTTAATATAGAATTGTAGTTCCGGGGGGGGGGGGGGGGTAAAAATGTATTCGAATTAGAAGGTAGGCTAAACTCACCCTTAGTTTGTGTTTGGCAGCGGTTTTGACAGCGTTCCTACCATGTGTAACCTTTGGACAAATTGCAGAAGTGATGGATCAGGGAGAATTGAGTAAGTGCACTCTTTGACCTTCAACTTTGTCAATTTCTTCATGTTTTTCTTATATGATAATCCTTTCACAGCTTCCAAATATGTTAAAAGTTAAATCAAGGTCTTATATGTCTTGTTGACTTTATATATAAACTTTAATGATGATATATTTGTGATAATCATTGCAGCCTGTCCTGTGGGGAGTTTTATATACGCTCTGATGATGCCTGCTTTGTGCTCTCAATGGCTCATGGGCTCAAGTTATAGAACAAGACTGAGAAGTAGATTTAATTTGGTAGAAGCTCCATATTCTGATGTCGTTTCTCACGTGTTTTGCTCATGTTGTTCACTCTGCCAAGAATTCAGAGAACTTCGAAGGAGAGGATTTGACCCATCTCTAGGTAATAGTTCTTTCTTTTCTATTTATAAACTAAAGAAATCGTTGAGCACTAGCAAAAAATAACTCCCAAATGATACAATAAGAAACCTTTGGTTTAAGCATTTTTTCTTAAAATACTTTTAATTTTATCCTTTTTAAAAGTGTGTACAAATTTGTTTAGTTGGATTGTGTTCCAAAAGTGATTCTTATTATTACAAATCTACAATTTTTTTTTCTCTTGCTACTAGTCAATCACCCTAAAGTCATTTTTGGATATTCCATCTCCGGAGTGTTTCTCTAGAAAGAGTTTTGAAATTAATCTAATTCTTTTATAATATTTTTTATTTATTAAGATTTTTTCAAAAACATATTTGTTCATCTAAAATCATTCAAGAGGCTATACTACACACTTTAAATTAATAATTTTTTCTGAGGTGAATATGGAAAAAGTGATTTTATTTAAGAAAATACATTTGAGTCCGATGATTTCCAAGATCTAATTCAGTTTTTCCTCAACTTAATTTGTCTAGGATGGAATGGAATTTTGGCTCAAAGACAAGCAGCACAACATGAAACAATGAAAGTTCCTCCTCCAAGACAAACCATGCCTTAATAATCACCTGCAAAAACATGTCGGGCTTTCTCAACTGTCAATTGTGTGTGTGGTTTTGTTTTTCCTTTTATGGATTTTTAATTTGTTAAGTCTGTCGACTCACATGAGAAATTAGGTAGCTGTTTGTTGCTTTTGAAAATATTGGTCGATGCCTCGTGTGGTGTGATACACGTGAAATTCTTAGTTTTATCTTGTTTTGTATAGAAAAAGTAAAGTTTAAGGAGTTTAATTGAATGTCACAATTAAAATATCTTAATCAAATGATGGTATAATTTATTTTTGACTATTTACTATTCCTTATTGTTAGTCGAATACCAATTTCGAACTTGAGAAATCAATTAGAAATCAAATTGTCTTACTAAGAGGAGTATTTTACCCATTTTTTTCTTCTTCAAACCCTTTGGACATTTCAATTTCTTAGGGAAAAAAAAAAAAAGGGAAAAACCCACAAACCAAAATTTTTAAATCTCCATATTTCCATGATTTTTCTCAATCAATCTCTAGGAAGCTCACTGAGTTTCAATTCGAAGTCTGTGATCTATAAGAAATTCATCTCCAATCTCAATTTTCCTTTTAATACTGAGAGCCTGGAAGAAGATTCAGCCCTTCCATCCATTGACCTCAAACGAGAAGCCAAGCATGTTGGATCAATGTGCTGGCACAGGCAAATTGCCGAAGAGAAGTCGACTGGCTGCTGTATTCAACTATCCAGCTGCTATCCATTCAGTCAACGAACAATTCAGAATCAAAATGCTTCGGTACTCAGATCCCTCTTTATTTAAGAAACCATCTAAAATGCAATTACGCGTTCAAAAAAAGTGGCTATGCTGTTTTTGGACACTTTGAAGAAAATATAGACTATTTTTAAGTCGTCTCCCTCCACCCTTCATGAAGTTGACTTCCATTTTCAATTTAAACGATAAACTTGGTTGACCTAGCTCTCCCAACTTAGTTTTATTCCTTTTGTATTTTATGATATATGATTGGTGAGTGGAATGATACAGTTGGGGGGGATTTTTCACATTTATAAGACCAATTTCCAAGCAAGCAAGGTACAAAAACATATTGCATATTCATCTTTGAGTTGGCTTCTCTGCTAAAGATCAAATGGATAGAAGCTCAGCTAGTAATTATGGTGGAAATGCCCAATCTGCCCAGCCTGAATTCTCAGGTCCAAGCATGTATCAAGCAAATACAGCTAGCCCAGGTAGTAATTATGGTGGGAATTCACAATTTGCTGAACCTGAGTTCTCTGGTCCAACTATGTATCAACCAAATACAGTCAGGGGGACTGTTTGGAGCACTGGATTGTTTGATTGCCATGAAGATGAAACAAATGGTTAGTTTTTGCAAATGATTTGGTTGATGTGTGTGTAGATGGTTTTGTATGTTTCTTTAAGGCTGTCTGTGTATTTTGCAACTTTGTTTTTATATTTTTCTGTGTTTAAACTTGTGTTTATGGACCTTTTTGGTTCTTTGAGATAGATAATTTTATCCCACACTAGGAAGAAGGTTCTTGTATATATATGTATAACTGTTGAAGCCCCCAAGGGGTGTCCTGCTAGCTAAGTTCGTGGTTTCTGAATGATACCTATCTGATGGAAGGCTTGCGTGTTTGAATTGAACCTTTGACACCTTAATTGTTGAAGCCCTCAAGGGGTGGCCTGTTGGTTAAGGCTCACGGTTTTTTAATGATACCTATCTACTGGCTAAGGCTCGCATGTTCGAATCGAACCTTTGAGTGAGTTCAATAAGGAAAACCGTTGGTGTCCCCAAAGTTTGGACTCCTAAGCAGGAATGAACTTATGAGACATAGTTAGTTGTTGAAATTAGAAAATTCTTGTCCACTAGCATAATTTGATGTGTATGGTTTTTATATTGAGGGTGGAGTACATCTTTTACATATTAATCTCTGTTGGCAGCGGTTATGACAGCATTTCTACCATGTGTGACATTTGGACAGATTGCAGAAGTGATGGATCAAGGAGAATTGAGTAAGGGCTCTCTTTAACCTTCAAAATCTTAAAAGTTAAATCAAGGGCTTATAATATAAAGTTTGAATGATGATATATTTGTGCAGCCTGCCCATTGGGGAGTCTTATATATGGTTTGATGATGCCTGCACTGTGCTCTCAATGGCTCATGGGCTCAAAATACAGAACAAGACTGAGAGAGAGATATAATTTGGTGGAAGCTCCATATACTGATATCATTTCTCATGTGTTCTGCCCATGTTGCTCACTCTGCCAGGAGTTCAGAGAACTCAGAAAGAGAGGACTTGACCCATCTCTAGGTACTTATAATTCTTTCTTTTCTGTTTATGAACTGAAGAAATCATTGAGGAGTTTTGTTGAGCATATCAGCAAAGATTAGCTTTGCTTTGCTTCATATCAACTGAATTAGCCTTTTGCCTTTCAAATTGTTGGACTAAATCTACATTAAATTTTTTGATAAAATGTATTAACTTAGAATCATAAAAAATCATTGTCTAGGTAGAAGGGAATTACAATGAGTGTTTATTTTCTTTTTCTAAGATCTTAATCTGAGGTTTTTTTTTCTTAGTTTGCAATATAATTTGGAATTGTTTCTCCAACTTGCTGTTTAACAGGATGGAATGGAATATTGGCTCAAAGACAAGCAACAACAACACAACATGAAACAGTGGGGACTCCTCCTCCAAGACAAACCATGTTCTAATAATCACATGAAAAATATGTCAAATTTTCTCAACCGTCAATTGATTGTCTGGTTTTATTTTTAATTTTTATTTTTTCTATTCTATATTTTGAATTTTTAAATTTGTGGATTTCTATGAGAAACTAGAAAGTAGCTGGTTTTTTTTTGCTTTAATAAATGTGTGTTTCTTTTTTCTCCAACAATCATGATAGAATTGGAACTGTGTACCATCTCTACAATCATCTGTCCATTCTTATAAATATATTTGAAAGCAATTTTTAATGAGATTTTTGTATGGATGACCCTTTAAAATAGACGGACATAATAACTGTCCCACATTTTTAAAACAAGGATATATGTCTTTTTGCTTGCGTCAACATCCTAGTAAAATTATCATTTTACTCTCTACTCTAACCTCTCTCCCTCTATTCTCTCTACTCTCGCTCTCTCTCCAATCTCGCTTCTCGCTCTCACTCTCTCTCTCCAATTTCTCCCTCCAATCTCTTACTCTCTCTCTAATTTCTCTCTCCAATCTCGCCTCTTAAATGCCTTAAATGCGCGTTTTCATATAGAGAGTAAAATGGTAATTTTGCTAGGATGATGACGTAAGTGAAAGGACATTTATGCTTATTTTGAAAAAGGTAGAGCATTTTTCATTTTGGCCTCTCAAAATGGATCATCCACGCAATTGTTTCATTTTTAATGAAGAGTAGATCAAGCATTATAGCTATGTCCATATTATTTTGGTGATATATAAGTTTAGTTCCTGAATTTTAAAATGTGTCACATAGGTCTCTACAATTTAAAATGTGTCTAATAGGTTTTTGAAGTCCAAAACATTTATAATAAATCTCTAAACTTTCAATTTTGTGTCTAGTAAGACTCAGAGTTTTCACATTTGTGTCTAATAGGTCATTGACCTACTTGATATTTTTCAAATTTCACAAATCTATTGAACACTAAATTGAAAGTTTAATGTTCTATAATAAACAAATTTCAATTTTATGTCAATAGAATTGGTAAAAAAAAAAAAAACATTGAATATGTTTGAGACATATTAGACACAAATTTGATAGTTTTAAAGTTTAGGAATCTACCAGATACAAAATTTAAAGTTCTGTGTGTTATTAGACACAACTATGAAAATTAATATGTTAAACTTGTAATTCAATCTTATCAGATTGATCCTCTCTTTTAAAAATTTTAATTTTAATGTATCAAAAGTTATCAATAAGTTATTTCTGCCAAAGCGAGCCTAGCTCAGCGGTAATTGGCATGTACCCTCGACCAAGAGGTTCGAATCCCCCACCCCAAATGTTGATGTACTAAAAAAAATAAATCAATAAGTTATTTCTTAAAGGAATTATTAGAATTGATTAATAGAAAGTTGATTTGACATTCAATTTTTTTTTTTTGAACAGATTTGACATTCAATTTTAACATGGGCATATTGCTTTTATTTTTTTTTATTTTTTACAACATATGAGACGAAATATTTAAACCTTTGACCTCTTGGTTAAAGGTACAACTTTTACTATGCTCTTTGTGGGCCATGTGCATACTACTTGGCTGTTCCTTTTATAAGAGATTGATTTTGTTGATAGATGGTCAAATATTATTTAAGTAACATGTCCATGTTTCTAAATATGTTCATAAAACAATAATTTAACGATGTATCAATTTTTTATTATCACATTTTAATTATTTTATTATATAGGACTTCGTTGAAAATAATTTTAAAAGAGTTAGAACCAAACTCTTCTCTCTCTTTCTTTTGGGAAGAACAAAACCAAATTTAAAACTGCCTTATTATGATCCGTTGATATATAAAGGTTTTTTTATCTTTTCTTTTTTTTTTCCTCCTGAAAAAGATATATATAGCCTAATTTTGTATGGATGAAAATGTTTATTTTAATTACACAACCAAAGAGAAACGTGGGGAGGATAGAAAGTCAAACCATATCACTTCATTGATTTTGTAGATTTTCTTTTTGGAAGTGACGATTTTATAGATTTAAATTACCTTAGAAATAAATCGATCAATTTAATTTCTTAAAAGTTTTAAAATGTCAATAATAGTAAAGTTTTCAAAAAATATCTTTTTTTTTGGGTAACAACTGGTCAAGTAGTATCAAATTCATCGGCTTTCAATTTCATCAAATTAGACTCTATAGACTTAGATAAGGATTACAATTTTTATCCTCTATTCAATTTCCACTATTTCATCCACTAATTCTAACAAAAAGCAACAAAAATCCTCTATAAACTAACCGATTTCAATAAAATTAAGTTTTGCACGAAATTAAGTTTGATCAATGCACAAACTAACCATTGAATAATCTTGCCAAAATTCACAAATTTTAACAAAAATTTAGCTCTAATATCATTTTTCTCTAAAATTTTACCAATTTTATACCATATACATGTTTCATAGTTCATTAAACGCATATGAGAATATTTTTTCTATCGATCTTTCATGAAAACAACATTTTTTTTTTTAATGTGTAAGGTTGAAATTGCAATATTTATCTAAGTTTGAGGTGTGATTCGAAGAAATGAAAACTTTAGGATAAAAATAAAGCAAATTTAGGAGTAAATTTTGTCTGTTTGTTTGTTTTTTTTTTTTGGGATAAATTGAAGCACAGTGACAGTTTCTTAGTCAGCAAATCAATGCCAATCACCAACCAGTGATAAACTTGGAAAAAGTTCATTTTTTTCTCTCTTCCTTTTGTAAAGAAAAAACAGCTTTCATTTGTAGTGGGCATCTTAAATAAGCAACGTAAGTTTTGGAGGTGGCTTGGCTCCAATTAAATACGTTGATTGCGATTTATACTAACGTAGCCATCGCCACGAAGCCCAGCAAAATCATACTTGAACTTCGAAACAGAACCAAAACCCAAAACAAAAACCCCAGATGGCCAATTTAAGAGCCATTTACCAGAACCCACATGATTAAATTTGCGCCTCCCATCTCCATAACCAATATTGTACACGAACAGTTACGACTCACCGACTTTTGCCCGTTCCTATTTCCTACCCACCTACCCTTTCTTCATGAACTCTTCTACATTTAATTTTCCCACCTCTTCTTTTAATCGTATCTGTCATCCTCCTCTTGTCCCTTTTCATTTGATCGCCTTTCGGTCGAGTTTTGCCTGCTTTCGTCTAGGGAGGAGCTTTCCTAAGCTCTGTTTTCCACGTTCTCGGCTGTTTTCGGGTGAGTTTTATTCATTTTCGGTTGTTTGTTTCTTGAGGATAAACATAAGAGATGGGAAATGATGGGATTTTCTTTTTGCAGTTCTTCTTTTGGTTTCTGGATCGTTTAGAATGTTTCTTCTCATCTTGTTTGATTTGGAACTGTGTTTTCGATTGTTCTTATGTGGGTTTGATTTTTGAACTTGTGCTGTTCGTTTGCTCAGACACCAGCTGGTTGTGACTTGTTTGTTCTTATGTTTTTGGGATGAGTTGTTGTATCATTGACTCTTATTGGGGGTTCAACTAATAGTGGCTTCTTGTGTTTGGGAGTGAGGAAAATATTTTGAGTTCAACATGTCGATGTGGGATTCAAACCTCTTACGTTTTAGGAGAATATATGTCTTAACCAATTGAACTAACTTCAGGTTACAAAAGTGAGAAAAATATTGGTATTCAACAAGTGACAGTGGTTATATTCTTCTTCAATCTGAGACCGGCCATTCAGCTATGATGATTGGTCAACTTTGGTTCCGCCACTTACTTAGTGTGGTCGACCCATAATCTAGTTTATGGTTAAAAGATCTTTGTGGTAGATTTTTAGAATGTATAATTGAAACTCAATCATGGCGTTGCTACTATTCAATGACTATACTCTCCTTAAATCTGAGACCATTCATTCATTCATTCATGACGATTGATCCCATTTTGGTTCCCTCACTTAGTGTGGTGGGGCCAGATCTTAGTGTATGGTAAAAGATCATCTTTCTTTCCATGAATGCATAGCTGACACTCAATTATGCCATTGCTACTGTTAAATCTATAGTTAATTACAAACTTCAGGATGCTAGCTTTGGGTCAATCTGACTGAAGTTACATGACGTGCGCATCAGGTTCCACTTCCACCAACTGGAAGTATAGAAGTTTGGTGTCAACTGTTCTGCATTACTGTTTTACCAATTCTTAATCTGATTATTGTTTCTTTCTCATGTTATGCAGTATTAAGTTCTCATACCTTCATGGAGGTGGTCAAATTAGCTGCTAAGCACGGGTCAACTTGTCGTGAGAATGTCGCTATTAGAGCTAACCAGAAAAGTCATAGTTACATACAACTGATCTCATCTGCACTGAAGATATCTGATCTATTGACTACCAGTAATCTACAAACTGTATGTCCATTTTATATAGTGAAAACTTAATATTTTAGTTTGATAGTGTAGCCTTTGCTTGGTATATTTGTGTGTATGAGGTGAACCTTTGGTGATTGTTGTCATGTGACTGTAGTAAGTAGAAGTTCTAATTGATGTTTTATAATGTGGATGATAAAAAAGAAAATCAAAATATTAACATGGTTAGACATTTAACTTCAAAATGTATTCTCTTTCTGTTTCCAAGAAAATGTCACTATGGACTGTTTGCACCACATAAATCATTGTTTTGGTGCTTGAGGCATGACTATAACTTTAAGTTATTGCTGTATTTTCTTTAAGCATATGATTATGTGTACCTTTTATAGTTTTTTGGATACTCACGCAATTGATTTGTAACCTTAAATGATGTGAAGGGACATGGGCATCTTGGTGGAGCTAAAATTGGAATTGTAGCAAAACCCTCGGCTGAATTTCTTGCTGGAGTGCTGGGGACTTGGTTTAGTGGAGGTGTTGCTGTTCCACTTGCACTCAGCTATCCAGAGGCTGAGCTCTTACACGTCTTGAATGATTCGGTTTGCTCTTACCTACCCTCTCATAACTTTTTTTTTTCCTTCTAAATTTTGGTATCTGGCTTTTTACTTGCAATCTATTGTGTCAAATTTTGCACTTTGTTGATTGTGTAACCTATAATGCATCTGTAATTTCAGAAGCTCCTATTACATCCCTCATTTTTCTGGCTCTTGAATCAAGAATATATATTTTTCTTATTTCTGGAAAGTTCTACTTTGACTAGTTTCATCTGTTATCATATATTTCTATTTTCCCTTTATTTTTATGGGTGGGAAAAATATGGATTATTTTGCTACCAACATCTTTTTTAAAGTTGAAGAAGTATTTAATAGTTTACTTGACTATAGGAGGTCTCCATGATACTGAGTACTGAAGAACACGCTGAATTTATGCAAAGTGTTGCGGCTAAAACAGCTGCGAAATTTTCTCTTATTCCACCAGTTCCTCATATACATTCAGAAAGAAATTCTCATGATCAATCAACCAATGTAGAAGTAGATGCAGCAGCTGCAGACAGAGTTTTTCAGGGGACGGTAGAAAATTTGAGTAAGATGGATGATTGAATAACTTTTTGAAATTATGCATTGTACCAATCAAACCATGTTTTTTATTTCTCATTTCAAATGTGCAGGTGATGATCCTGCATTGATAATTTATACTAGTGGTACTACTGGTAAACCGAAAGGCGTCGTTCACACACATAAAAGCATCACTTCACAGGTATGGCTTGGTCTTCTATGTGTGATAAATTATAACTAACAACCTCACCCCACAAAAGTAATAACAACAATATGTGTGAGGTCCAATATTCCTAATTGAAATTAATCATTTTGGATCCTTTGGTCTGATTTCAGGTTCAAACCTTGTCAAAAGCTTGGGAGTATACATCAGCCGACCAATTTCTGCATTGTCTTCCTCTGCATCATATCCTTGAATCTTGTACATTTGTCGCAGTATTACTTCAATTGTCTTATTCTGCAACTTAAGATAGAGTGGAAAAATTGTTGATTTTAACTAGTTATATACATGTTCATGGACTGTTCAATGGCTTGTTGGCCCCTATCTATGCGGGTTCCACGGTAATTTATCTTTGTCGATTGTTGCCGTTGTTTATACATAAAAATTATAGCTCAATCTTGAAGTGAGTTTGACTTTGTCTTTATGATTCCTGTCAAGGTTGAGTTTATGCCAAAATTTAGTGTCAGTGGTATCTGGAAAAGGTGGCGGGAATCATATCCATCCACGAATTCTAAATCTGATGATGCTATAACAGTTTTTACCGGGGTAAGTATAGTCTTTATGTTGAGCATGCTTGTCTTTTTCGTTGTTATACTGCCTAGATCGTAAATACAGCACATATGCTAAAGCTAACCAAACACAAGAACCATGAAACTTGACTGTCTCAAATATATCTAGTCAATGTAATTCAATTGGTTTGCTTAGAAAGATCAACTGTCTGACTTTCTGCATTAGCTGTTTTTTGGTTATGCCTTTTGTTTTGCATGTTTCTCTCGATCATTAGAACATTTGATGAATTAATATTCTTATACCCGAGGTTTTAAAAGTGTGCACATTGGGGCATCATTATTCATATTGAGAAGTTCTAATGTATATTAAAAGTGTTTTCCTATCGAATATCTGTGAATGTATAGGTTCCAACCATGTATGCTCGATTGTTACAAGGTTATGAAGCAATGGAACCGGAGTTACAGGTTGCTTCGGCCTCTGCTGCAAGACAGTTGCGCCTTATGGTGAGTTTGAGGAAAGGATCATGGGATATTTTGAATACCATAATTATGAATGGGCTATATTTTGAACCCAATAACGGTATTGTGGGGGTTTTAAAATAGTAAACGTCTTGTGTAGTAGGATAATCAACTACCACAATGGTATGTTATTTGATCTTTCTAACATCTTTTAATTGCATCCTGCTACCGAAGTTCCCTGCTTCTGCCTGAAAATTTACTCTCATCACCTTCAGATGTGTGGCTCTTCTGCACTCCCTCCTCCTCTCACAAAACAATGGAATGCGGTAACTGGACACCAACTCTTGGAACGATATGGTATGACTGAAGTAAGTGAATTTGGTTTGAGATTTTGTTAAGGTTGTATCCTATTGATATGTCATTTTATTTCTCTACATTTTACTTTTTGTTGCCTGGAAAAGCACTAAAATATTGTTCTCTTGGTTCTTGTTTGTGTTGTAGTTTGTCATGGCAATTGCAAATCCTTTAAATGGCGAAAGGAAGATTGGAACTGTTGGCAAGCCCTTTCCTGGCGTGGAGGTTAGTGTACTTCACCCCCCCCCCCCCCAACAAAAAAAAAAAAGCCATAATCAGAGGAGGGTCAGAGACAAGACCAACGAAAGGAAGCAATAACATTTAACAATGAGAAAACTGTATTACACAGTGGTAAATTGATAAACAGAGCACTTATAGAGTCTTCAGCAACAATCAAAATGTCTCGAACTAGCCTGATGCTGATACTGTGGAAAAGACAATCTACAGATTTTGGCAACTTTCTTGGTTTGTTAAAATTCTTGACAGTGCAAGTATTTTTCAGATTACAATCTTTAAATTTAAAAATCAACTGCTGGATTTTTTTCCCCTCCGAATGCAAAGGACGGGTTTTACAAAATCTAACTTATAATCTGAAAACTTTTCTGGAAAAAAGGTTTCTTGTTCATTCGAATGGTCTTCCTGTATCATCTTCTGTTTTCTATTTCCTTCTGTTCTAAGGAATTAGACTATTACATTTATAGAGGAAAAAAGAAATTGCTTGCAGGATGTCCCTCCCATCTCAGAATTCAGCTAGGAAAAGTTAGTCATATTATTATGTGAGAAAGAAGAAACTAAATTAATTTAAGAGAGCGTTACAAAAAATGGATTTCTCACCAAGATTCAACACCTTCAGCATTTTTTTTCCCCCCCTCCTCCCCCTCACAGAATGGTTAACAATCCCAGTTGGCCCATAGAAAAAAAGCTTCAAGTCTTTGAGTGACACCTACTCAGAATTTGCGGGCTCGAATTTTTTGGGTGAGCTAAATAAGGAAAGCCATTGATATCTCAAGAGTTTGGGCCTTGGAGTGGACACAAACTCTTAAAGGAAGGAAGAAGAGAAAAAGGAAAAGGGAAGGAAAAAAGAAAAGGCTAAAGGTGTTGCATCTTGGTATTAATTGATTGCTCATATCTTGGACAAAACGTTATTGCAGTCCTATAGATGATAAAAACACGCATAGTCATATATATATTAAATAGTATTAACGAGTGTTATGAACTTCCTTTGTTATTTTGACTACAAAGATGTCACAAGGCCGTAAAACTGGTGTTTGTTAACCTGTGCGTCTGACAAATGAGATGAACTTTCTGCCATCCTTCTGAAGTCATAGTGAAAGATCTACTTACCATTGAATCATAAATACTATTCTATCTCTACCTTTTAACTTTCTTTTATATGCTTTACTCTACTTGTGTTAGGCCAAGATTGTTGCATATGATGGGAGTAGTGATGATTCAAACGTGGAGGGTGAGCTATGTATTAGAAGCCCTTCAATGTTTAAAGAATATTGGAAGCTCCCTCAGGTAGGTAGAACCACGTATAAATATGTGTTGTTGATTCGAGTATTTTACTGTCCATAATTGGAATATATTCTGAATGACGCCTTAAATATTAGGTATTATTCTTATATGCTTGAAATGCACCTGTTAAAAAACCGGAGAATAAACCACTTGTGATAGCTCAACTAATAAAGTTCAATGAGTTTGAAATTTATGTTCTAGCTTAAAATCTTCTCACCTGGCCTTGTACCTTTACTAAAGAAATAAAAAAAGGAATTGTCATTGATTCTAATTAATCCTGTGATTTCTATTCTAATTACAAATTCTTTCTGTAGGTTACCAAAGAATCATTTATTGATGGTGGTTTCTTCAAGACTGGAGATGCTGCTAAACTTGATGAAGATGGTTACTGCATCATACTAGGACGTAAGTTACCAATAAAATACAAATGCTTGTGCTTCTATTGACTAGTATATATTTACTTGAATACAGTCTTTAAGTTAGCTGAACCCAATTTATAAGATGCTTCTTCAAGTGCTTTGCCAATACACTTGGATTCTTGTTCATAGTTCATAAACTGGCTCTGCTCTACTGTGTAATCTTACCAATGCTTGTCAACTCTTTTTACCCTTCACTTTTATGACCTGCTTATCAGATGACATGTTTTATGGTCTGATCATGTGATGAAGTAATGAATTGATACCTTTTAGACAACTAGCATCATCTTCTACCCTGTTGACTAAAACATGCTGTCTTATTCCTTGTCGGGCATGAGCGTGTCGCGGGATCCTTCGGTGTTCCATCTTTGCCAAGTCCTATAGGAGTACGGTGGTACATGCATCTGACAGCTAGAAGTTGTTAGCCAAGCATTTCAGAGATGTCTTCGCATGCTCATATCATGTTTGAAAACATTAAATTGCTGAGCTTCATGTTCTTGTCAGCTATGTGCATATTTTAGTACATTTTATCAAAACCCTCCTAGTTTGGTGCTATGCTCCCACACTCACGAGTGACAATAGGCAATAGCATTGACCTGTAAATTTGTATATTTTTAGATAAAGTATACCCGAAGTGGGTAACACAAGGAATTCAGGGGCCCTGGATCTCTTCCCTATAGTTGAGTTCAGCCAATTACAAAGATAACTTGGAAGTACCCCACCATTAATTTATCAGTGTCCCACTATTCTTCTCGTACTACTTCCTTACATGACTGTAACTGTATAACTAACTCCTGCCACATCTTTCCCCGCCATTTCTTTATTCTTCGTAATTTCATAGATGATATGAAATTGTTTCTACTGAAAAAGAAAAAAGGTTAGCTATTGTCAACCTTCTAATACCTGCAACATGTGAACTGTAGGGTCAGGCTCAACATCATCTAGTAAAGTTTAGTCGTCTCATGTCAATCTTATCGTCATTTAATTCGACATTCTCCTTTTTCTGTTTGTTTTAAGCTTGATGATTGGAAATCTGTTTTGAAGTGGCTGTAGCAAAAATGGTCATGAATGAAGAATCCATGCTGTGCATTGAAGTTTCTTTTAATTTCCTTTGGCTGATGTTTCAGGTATGAACGCCGATATCATGAAAGTCGGGGGATACAAGTTATCGGCATTAGAGATCGAATCAGTGATTTTGCAGGTAACTCCATTGGCCGTTCTATTCTCTCTCTCTCTCTCTTTCTCTTTCTCTGAAGAAAAGTGAAAGACAACCCCCACACCCACCACAAAAAAGGAAGAATAAAGAACATGAAATGACCACCGGCCAAATCACTTTGTGCAGCATCCGTCTGTCATAGAATGTTGTGTGTTGGGATTACCAGACAAAGACTATGGAGAACGTGTCTGTGCAATTATTGTGCTTCAGCCTAACCCAAAAACGACGACGCCTGATCAATCCAAGCCTACTATGAGCTTAGATGAACTCCGCACATGGGCTAAAGACAAGCTTGCTCCATACAAGGTAATCCAGAAAGGAGTCTTTAGTTGTTAAAACTGTCATTTCTCTGTAAATACATCATTAAGGCAGGCTGATTTAATAGAATAATAATACGACTGACATGTTTTTTCCAGTTACCGACCATGTTATTGTTGAAGGACTCGCTGCCCCGGAACGCCATGGGAAAGGTTGGTTGCGTCTTCAACCGACATCGCTCGCTTCTCTTTGTTTCATTCTGTCTAATTGAGATTGAAACTTCTCTTGAACTGCAGGTGAACAAGAAAGAGTTGAAGAAAAAGCTGGCAGCAGAAGACTAACAATCAGTATTGAACCCATTGGTGATTAAAAATGAGGCATAAACATAAAACATTCATTATTAGTAGTAAGTATTTGTATTGTATTGATTATTTAGTACTTTGTAATTTGTTCTGTTAGTAATTAATTAGCTTTAATAATGTTATACCATTCCCAGTCAACTGAAATATCAAGCAGTTTTTGATTGAAACAAGTTGATTTTGGAGTGAGTTGCAAATTTCACAATACCACCCCATTCATTTAACATGAGATTATATTTACCTTAACCAATTGAAGATCATAAATTTATTGAAATGGGTTCTTATAAACTTATATTTAGTTAGTTGTATAATTATGGTGAATATAACTTTATAATGTAACTCAAAGGGAGCATTAAACTATAGAATATAAATGCAAATGCAAACTTAGGATTATATTATATATGATTATGCCCCTTTTTGGCGGTTTGATCAAACAAATATTACACTGACCACAAAAAGAACATATATACACACAACTCCATATTCAAGCCTGCAATTCCTTTGCTTTCTGCAACTCTCCTTCTTCTTCCTTAACCCTAGCCTCCAACATCGACAACTCTTCCTCATTCGAGCTGATTTTGCCGTCATCCATGGCGGTTCTTCTCTCGTCCACACTCGGTCCATAAGCCCAGCTACAAACAACATAATACAAGATATTGATAGCACTCAGAATCGCAAGAAGCCAATAGTAATTCTCGAAATGACCTCTGTTGATGTTCTTCGAAACCCAGCTCTCTTTTCCCCCTTTCGAAGTGACATTATCCACAGTGCTTATGATCGCACTGGCCAACAAATTCGCCACCGCCATTCCCAATCCGAACAGAGAAGAAGCCACGCTCGACATCGTCTTGGGGAATTCGGAATAGTAAAACTCCGTCTGGCCGATCGCGTTTAGGGCTTCGGCCAATCCGCTCAAGCAATGCTGAGGAACGAGCCACAGAGCCGACATGTCGACGACGGCGTTGGGATCATCGACGATGCCTTGTGCGATGGCTTTTCTGCGGCGGATGTTCTCGACGATGGCGGAGAGCGCCATGGACATGGCGGAGCAAACCAGGCCGGCTCCCATTCGAGATTTGACTCCGAAATGGACTGGTTTGCCTCGGATTTTGGAGGCGAGGGGGAGAATGGCGCGATCGTAGAGGATGACCCAAATGACGATGGTGACGATGACGAAGGTGCCGAAGGAGCCGGCCGGAATCTGGAAACTAGAAGAGATGTGACGGTCCATGGATTTGGCTTGAAGAAGAGGGAAGGAGCTTTGGCTGACGTTGATGGACATCATCACGCCGGTGGACCAGATCGGAATCACTTTGATTAGGGTTTTGAGTTCTTCGACTTGCTCCACTGTGCATAGACTCCATGGATCTGCAGCTGTGCCGTCTTCGCCTACGTCTTGCTCTGGATTCTTCACCACACAGGCTTTGTTCAAAAACCTACATAAACACATTCAAATTCAAACATTATAACATTAATTCTCAAAAAAAAAAAAAAACATTATAACATTAATCTAAGTTAATTAATCAGGACAAAGGAGCAGTGAAAATTTATACTACTACTTCCTCCATTCAGCATTTGACACGTCATTTAATGAGTGATATAATATTTTATTTCATGGATCACACACAATTCTTAAATACTTCTTCCATGCAAACAAGAAATGAAGGTAGTATGGAAACTACCGTAGTACTAGAAATTTTCCCGAACCGACCATGGCTCAACGACTAAGATATATGAGTGTATTAGCAATAATACAAATAATCGAGACCAACACCTTGTTGAAATTTCAAAACAAAAAGAATTTCAAGTCTCCACTTGAACTTAGAAATTCTAATTTATAGTTTAATCTTAAAGAAAATTTTAAATCGCAAAAAAACCCATATATTAGGGGTTAATGTACAAATATTGATATTTTTAAAAAAAATGTATAAATATTGATGTAAAAAAGAAAATTGAAGTCTTAGATTTTGAATGTTGAAAGACCACACACTTTAAAGGTGTGTTGGAATAATAATTTCATGGTCAACAATAAAGTGTGTGTCTAAATATAGATAGAACTTTGGAACGTTTAAAAAGAACATCAACATTTTTTCTCAAAATTAAAAAAACAAAACACATGAGACCAATTGATGCCTAACATGTCCCTTTTGAAAAATTTGAGAAAATCAAAGATTATGACCAAAATATAAATTCAGTTAGGAAAAAACTTGGTTGCATATCGATATGTAGGGATCTCCCTACATAGCCCCATTGAATTGTTGACAACTAAGAGAGATAAAAAAAAGTTTTCTTATTTTCTCTCTTTCTCTTTCTTAGTTGTCAATGGAGTATGTAGGAAGATCCCTACGTACCGGTATGCAACCAAGTTTTGTTCACTCAGATATTCATTTGATATGATAAATAGTGTAATTAAATACGTAATAATCAGCATGATTAAACGAAAGAAATTGAAAAAAAAATTAACATGTCATAAATTCAAGATACTATTTGGTGGAAAAAACTTGACATCATAATAGGCATTTCTGAAAAGTCAAGGAAAGTGAAAAGAGTTTTCCCCTCCAAATTTAGCTACTTTAAATTTACTTTTTAAAAAAGTACTTTTAAGGAAACGACCTATCAAAATTAACTTTTAGAATTAAGAAAACGCATATATTCTACTTCTAAAAGCAGAAAGCACTTTAAAGAAAGTGATAGCACTTTAAAAGAAAGAGGGATAATCAACAACTTAGAACACACATGCTTAACATTAATTGTCACGACAACGAGTCACATAAATTATAATTTTATATTACCTTAACAGCTCAAAATTGTTAATTCACTTTATTGTCCATCATATAAAAAATTCACTCCCCCTCAACTTAAAAATATAAGGAACTCCTTTGATACCATTTGGTTTTTAGTTTTTTGTTTTTGAAAATTAAGCTATAAACACTACTTCCACCTACAAATTTCTTTGTTTTCCTGATATATTTTTTCCATGTTTCCAAAAACCAAGCCAATTTTTGAAAACTAAAAAAAGTAGTTTTCAAAAACTTGTTTTTGTTTTTGGATTTTGGCTAGGAATTCAAATGTGCCATTGACAAAGATGAAAACCATGGTAGGAAAATTGGGAGAAAACAAGTCTAATTTTCAAAAACCAAATGGTTATCAAACATGGCCTAAAAAATTCACTAAACAAAATCACTTTTTCACTTCGGTAATGATAATTTTTTTAAAAAGAAGGGTCCAAGGACAATATTTAGGAGTGAGTAAATTCAAACCTAAGACTTCTTAATTATGTTAATAGCTATACTTATTTTGACCATATTTATCTACTTTGTTGACTGTATTAAAATTTAGACTTGAAAAAAATATATAAATAAGTTTTTTTACGAAATTTAATTAAATCATAAAAGCATCAATTCAATCATGAGATACCTACTACTTATCATAAGGATGAAACTTTCAAAATCATAAAAATAAAATTCAAACTAAACCCAAACCATACGAATCAAACTAAAAACTTTTAATGTTACATAAACCAAATTAAAATCAAAGTGATGATCAAATTTGATAGCTATATTTAAAAAAAAAAAAGGAAAAAAGGAAAAAGAAAACTCTTTTCTTTTTTTTTTTTTTTTTTCTTCTTTGAAAATGAGTTCTTCTCTCTCCTTCTTCATACATGATGGTGATGGATATAAGATTTTTAACACGGCAGTGAGGAGGTCAGTATTATCCCATTCAAAATTTAACCCCCAAAAAAAAAAAAAGTATAAAATAAACATCCGAAAACAAAAATCTCATGATATATGATAAACAAGATTATAAACAAAACAAAACAAAACAAACACACGAAAATTACCTGAGCTTATCAGACGGTTGAGTGAAACAAGAATCCTTGTGATAAAACCACTTATTCGACGCCGCCGCCGGAAGTGCCATTTTCCGATTCTTAAACGCCGCCACGGCGACCTGCGCAAAGCTACTAAACAAGCTCTTCGTCGCCTTCTGTTTCACGTAAATCGACGTAGCCCCAAAGAACAGAACGGTAGCCACAAGCATGAGGCTCGCCGGAACTCCGAATCCCACTCTCCACCCGACGTGATCCTGAATGTAAACGATTCCCGTCAGTGCGATCAGAACCGAAAACGACGCCGACGCGTAGTACCAGCCGAAGAATCTCTCCAGCATTCTCTTGTTGTTGGGATCGTCCCGCCGGTCGATTTGGTCGGCGCCGAAGGCCAGAGTGCAGGGCCGGATGCCGCCGGCTCCGATGGACATCAGGCCGAAGGCGGCGGCGAGAAGGGTCATTTGGGCGGCCGTCGGAGATCGGCAGGTTTCGGGGTGGAGCTGGTCGCAGACGGGTGGTTTCGTCGACGGAACCATCGCCGTTAGCCAGAGAAGAAACATGCCCTGTCGGACAAAGAGAAAAGAACAAAACGACGACGTAAAGCCGGCTTTGATTGAACATCCTCATTTTGATTTTTTTTTTTTTTTTTTAATAATCTCTAAATTTTAATGAAAGGGTCATTTTAGTTTTTTACCAAATTAATCATATTACAATTCTGGGAGCAAAATAGAGCTTCCAAATGTTAATAGAAAAGTTTATTATAAAAAAATATAAAATAAAAAGAAAAAACAAAGAGAAAGTGACATATGGAAGGCCCACTAGAACAATAATAAAATAAAAAGAAAAACTCTGCATTCTTTGATGAATCAAAGACATAAACAAACAGTAAAGTATTATCCCATCTCATCACTGACACCTTTATTAGACAAAAGGTAAAACAAATACACAGAGAATAGAGAGACTTCTGAAAAGTTACAAAAATAATAATAATAAATAAAATATTTCACTATTTTTCATCTTAAAAAAAAAAAAAAAAAAAAAAAAAACCCTGAAATTCTGAATCCAAAATCCCACATCCCCACAAACCAGACACTCTCTTAACTCAATTCCACAGAGAAGATCTTCCTAAAAAGAAACAGTAATTTTCTTTTTTTTTTTAAAAAAAAAAGAAAACATAAAAAAGTGAGCAAAAACCAACAGTGAACTTTATCAAACACACTCAACAGCAGTACACATAATAATAAATTAAATTAATAAACAACAATCCCATCTCGAATTTAAAAAATTTTCAAAGTAATTAATGCGAGATCGAGAATTTAATTAATCGTATTTCATTTTTTCTCTTTCATGGTTTTCAACGCTGGAAAGTGGTAGAACCGACACATTAATGATAATAAAATCCAAAAAATGACAAAAAACGAAAATTAAAAGAAAAAAAAAAGAAAGAAATACCAAGAAACTGGCAATGGAGCCAAAGGCAATGGTGAGGAAGCGACCCAAATAAGAATCGGAGAGAAAGGCGCCGAGGAGAGGCAAGAAATTGGTGGCCGCAGACCAAAAAAAGAGGATGTTATTTCCTTTGGCGAATCCCAAATTGTAATCCTTCATCAAGTACAGAATCATGTTCGGCAACAGCCCGTAGCTCGCCACTTTCTCGAACGACTCGTTCGCTGTCAGTGGAAACACACGACCCGTTTACTCATTAGTAGGAGCTTCTACTCACTTTCTCATGCGGTTTTAATTTAATTAATACGTACCTATGATGAAGGGCATCGTGAGGAGACCTCCTTTCCTGCTGGATTTGGGAGTTGGAGAGTTGAGATTTGTTTGTTCTGTGTTCATACTCTGCATTGCTGCAGAGCTTTCTTCATCCATGGGGGGAAATTTTGGACTTTGATTTTGGATTTGGGTTCTTTTTTGGGTGAGGAAGAAGAAGAAGAAGAAGAAGAAGAAGGGAGTGGAGAGAAAGAGAGAGAGTGAGAGATGGGTTTTTTTTGCGAGCTGAGGACATTCCTATAAAAAGGGGTTATTTTGGTCATGAGATGGGCTTGTCTAGAATTTTGAAAAAATAAATATATTATTTTTAAAAATATGGTGAGGGGAAAAGAAAAGTGTTCGATCAACTTTTGAAAATTATTTTCAATGGAGTTGAATTTAGCTGGCGCTGTCTGGGCAGCTTCGGGTAGGCGGTTAAAAGGCCCCCGGAAGGATGGGGTTTTGGATTAATTATTGATTTCTCAAATCAAAATGAAATTATTATTTTATTATATAATTCAGGGTCAATTACCAAATTCGTCCAATATTTTTGAGTTTAGCCAAATAATATAAATCAAAAAGCATTCTAAAGTTTAGCCAAATAATATAAATCAAATTGAAATTATATCGAGATTGTATCTGTTAAATTAAAATGTTTAAAGATTATTGGGACTAAATTGAAATTAAAGTGAAATGGGAGGACCAAACGAATAATTTAACTTAATGTTGAATAAAAGTAGAAGGGTTGAAATAAAAGAAAGGGAAAGGGGAGGTTGAGAAAATAATGGGACTATGAGGGGGATATAGTGCGGTAGTCTTTACAATAATTACAATGGTCCACTGTCCACCGTGTCAATTTTTTGCGTGCCGTTCTTGCATTGCAATCACGGGTCACTATTGAATAAGAATATATATATTTTTTTCAAAAAAAAGAAAATAAATAAATTGTTAAAATATATATATATATATATATATATATATATATATATATTATTAAAAAAAGAAAAAACAATCTCTTGAGTGTCCTTAGACACAGATGCTATGAATGGATGAATCGTATGTGAATCTTGACTTTCTGATCCCATCCCATGCTGTTGTATCAAATTTGGTTCTCCTTTTTCCTTTTCTTCTTTTCCCTTTTTCTTTTTATATTATTTTACCCTAATATATATATATATATATATATATATATATATATATATATATATATATAT
Organism: Luffa aegyptiaca; assembly: GCA_017139565.1. Classification (NCBI taxonomy): domain Eukaryota; kingdom Viridiplantae; phylum Streptophyta; class Magnoliopsida; order Cucurbitales; family Cucurbitaceae; genus Luffa; species Luffa aegyptiaca. The sequence goes on along the minus strand of CM029399.1, from coordinate 1,944,972 downwards.
ATATATATGTTTTATTACCAGTGTGAAAATATGAGTTTTTTTTACCTTAAATTTGATAAAAGTATATTCATTTTTTCTTTGCACTTTTACCTTTTCATAGCTTTTATTTGAAATTTTGTGAATGAAGATATTTAATAATACTATTTAATGAATATAAAACATATGTCAAGTACAAGATTAAAGAAGATTCAATGAAAAACCACACTAAAGTTGGAATCTTGTTGAAATTTGTGAGTTTTGAAAGATCTATTCAATTTTTAATCTTGTGCAATTAATCAAATTAAATTTTGTGTGACACTTGATTCTTGCTAGAATTAATGAGTTTGTAAGATATTTTTACCTTCTTTTTTTTTTGTTAAAAGTTATGAGTGAATTTAACGAGTAAGAAATGCAACACATATTCAAGCTTAAGGTTCCATTAATGAAACTGAAAAACTTATATAGAATGATAGTCGATACAACTTACTGATTAATTCAATAGTAAGAATTTTTTAGGTTGGCTCAAATAATTAGAATTCTATGTTTTTAGAATTCTCAAGGCCTTATGTTATAAAAATATTTATAGAAATGTCGATAACTATAAATTTTAATATTTATTTAACTTAATTGTTATCCAAAATTTTCATATATGTTGACTTTATACGATCAATATTTTCAAGATGTTACTTATCGACATCGAGCTTTCAATTAATGAAAATTAGGAAGGAAACATTTGAATTTTAAACAGTGATACTTTTTTCTGTCTTTCTTTTTTAATACAAATAGCGATACTTTACTCGTTCTTAAATTAGAATATTGATAGTTAAATTGACTATTAATTTGAAATATGCTTTTGTACTACAAAATAAAATTTTAAAATTATGCTTCAAGTGGAAAAGAGTGACTGTGTTACATATATAAATATATAAAAATAATATATTTCAAAACTGTTCATGCATTATCTCAAAAAAGAAAAAAAGAAAGTGACATGTTAAAACTATAGTAGTCAACAAAATCAGTTCTGAAACTGAATATTTTTTTCAATTACACGTGAATATAAAAAAAAAAAAAAAAAAATGAAACATTAAAGAACGACCCTTTCATCCATTTTATAAGATTTATTTTTTCTCTTTAAATATATATGTGCATGCGTGTGGTCATTGTATTCACATTTGATAGAAATATCTTATAACATCTTATTAACTTATACTCTAGACCAATGTCAAATATGGTTATTGAATTAAAATAAAAGTCATCGTAACATTTATGTTTTTATTAGATTATAAGGTTATTGAATTAAAATATGAGTCACCCTAACATTTGTGTTTTTATTAGATTATAAGGTTATTGAATTAAAATAAAAGCCACTCTAACATTTATGTTTTTATTAGATTATAAGGTACACACATATAGTTAAAACTAGCCCTAATTAAATAGTTGAGTCTTTTTTTTTTTTTTTTTTGTCCATTATAGACTGAATTTGTTAATCATATATATATATATTGTTGGAAATTGGAGAGTGCGACCAAAATTCCACATTGACTAGATAAGGAGATGATCATGAGTTTATAAGGAAGAACAAGTATTTTTATTGGTATGAGACCTTTTAAATGAATCAAAAGTAAGCCCACAGAAGCTTATGTTCAAAGTGGACAATATCCACTAAACGGATCGACATCGATGCTGATGTTTAAAATGTTGCTTGGTAAGTATATATATATTAAAATGAGGCATGGTTATATATTATAGGAAAAAGAAGTAAGAATTGAAAATGAAGGGAATGTAAGTATTAGTTAAAGAGTAAAAGGGTTTCTTGTGGTGGGTGGCAAGGTAAGGTAAGCCAATGGGTCAATATTTTTGCTTGGGGAATGGGAAAATTGGAGTTTGCAAGTTACCATTCAACTTTTCAAAGTAGCTACCTATTGAGAGTCTGACCATGATGTCCACTTTCTCCAACTCATTTCTTTCTCTCTCTCTCTAAATAGTCATATGACCCTTTCTCTCTCTCATATGGCCCTTTCTCTCACACTCATATGGCCCCCATTACATGGAGAATAATTGGAATATGCTATAAAAACAAGTTTTAAATATTATGTAATTGACGAAAATATTGAGGTCTCAATATTTTACGAATATATTCATAAACAATGAATGTTATGGATATTTAAATGAATAAAAAAAACCATCAAGGAGTATAATTCAACTGACATAAAGTCTGTGCTTATCACCAAGAGGTCATGAACTCGAATCCTCCTATCCCCAAATGTTCTATTAAAGGAAACAAAATGTGAATATGCTTAAAAAGAAACCGTAGAGAAAAGATTAATAGAGACCACTAAAAAAAATTAAATTTAACGAATAGAGTAATTTTAAGATCTATTGATAGCATGAGCCCTAAAAGAAAACGTGTTCCAGAGTACATGAACCGAAAATAACATTTTAACATTTGTCTTTATGTTTCTTTATAATTCATCAGATATCGACGTATTGATAAAAATTTAAAATCCAAGCTAAAACAATCTCACTGTTTCAAGATATACATGAGCGAAAAATTACAAGATAAGTTTCAAACACGTGTAGAACAATTATTAGAGACATATAGATTTGAAACATGAGTTTAACGGTTCTTTAAGGAGAATCACATTGTGACCGTCACATTCAATAATTTTTCTCTCGTGCGGTTGGCTCGTTTCTTTCATCTTTCTAATATTCATACGTCTCTCTGTTGATAAGGAGAGAGGGATTATATTTACAGGTTGTAAATGCCCTCTACTTGTTTTGGTCTAAATGTCCATATCTGGAAGTTTTTTCATTCCCTTTTCACCCACATATTACTCAACAAACCCCCAAATATTTGCATTATATTCCCTTCCTCTATTATTGCTTTTAATCCCTTTTTTTCGGCATTAATTAAAACATGCTCTTTTTTTATTATTATTACAATTAAAATATTAATTGTTTTTTAAAAAAAAAACAATTAAAATATTAATTAAAACATTCTCTCTTTTTTTTTTCCGTAAAAAAAACATTCTTTTTTTTTAGAAGAATTAAAACATTCTTTTAGTCTTTGCAAAGATTTTGTTTCGTATTTTTATTATTCTAAAAATAAAATATTCTAACGTTATAATAACTACAATGTTAAGATTTTTTTTATATTTTTTATTTTTGGAAAACAACTACAATGTTAAGAAAATTGATGGCAATTCAACCTTTACGTACATAACTACAATTTTAAGAAAATTGAAACATTAGATGAATAAAAATAATATTTAATCTTGTTTAAATTTCAAATTTTTAGATCAACTTTCTAAGCGTTTAATTACAAAAGTGTTTTTAAGGCCAAAAAAAAGTGTTTTTTTTTTAAAGAAAAATATATATATATATATGTTTTTTAAGCACTTAAAAAGTCATTCCAAATAAGTCTTAACTCTGTGTACTTTAAAAAATATTAAATAGATTCCTAAACTTTCAACTTTGGGTCTAATAGATATTTGAAGTTTAAAAGTATCTAAAAGATTTCTAAAATTTTCAACTGTCAAATATGTTCATGAATTTCGACTATTGTTTAATAGACCTTCAATCTATTAAACACACTTTTTTAAAATCAAAGAACTATTAGACATAAAATTATATTTCGCATCTGTAGAACATTGACCTTTCAATTTTGTGTTTAATACATCCATGAATTTTTAAAAAGATGTTGAGTGGTTCATAGGCCTATTAGACACAAAATTGAATTTCGTCTCCATTGAAACCATGAGCTTTAAATTTTGTGGCTAATACATTTAATGATTTTTTTTAAAAAAAAAAATATTGAATAAGCAAAGGATATCTATTAAACACAAAATTGAAAGTTCATAAACTTATTACTTTTTTTTTTTTTTTTTTAACTTTAGAAACCCGTTACACGCAAAATTGAAAGTTCAAAAGACATATTAAACATTCTCTTAATGTAAGAAAATCCAATAGACATACCTTGAGTTTGGAGACTAACCATACAATTTGATCTTATAATTAATCTCAAAAAGTTTGACATATTTAGTTTTAAGCATATTAAAAATGAATTTATTTGATTTAATTTGTTAAGATTCATATTAAATTTAATTTCCAATAGACATACCTTGAGTTTTGGAGCAAACTTTTTTTTTTTTTTTTTTTTTTTTTTTGAGAAAATATCCCTATCAATAACAAATCTTCACTTTGACATGAGAGGAAAATTCTTGAAACTGACTTTGATTAGAAATGTCTATAAGAAATTAAAAAATCAACCCCCCCTCCCCCAAACAAATTTTCCCAATTTTTCTTTTTCTAGATTAAATTATTTTTCATGGCTAGAATTTAAAGAGAATACAAACAAAGTTCATAAATTACATAGAGAATACATAAAGAAAATGATTAAAGAAAGGGAGAAGACAGTACAAGTTTGTTTTAAATTTGAATGCCAAACAAATGGAAGTTTTGTTTCTTTATGGTTGTCTAAGTAAGGATATTCAAATGTTAAATGATTTTGATTGTGATTTGAGAGAGAGAGATTATTAATTAAATGTATAACATGTGGAGGAAAAAAGGTGAAAACCTTTTTTTTTTTTTTTTTTTAATATAATTTTGCATTTCTTCCTGGTTTTCACTTTTTCCCTCTTTTTGCCAGTAACTTAATTTTTAAAAAAATGAAAAAAAAAAAAAAAATGGTCCATGGATGAAAATTTTGTCCAAGAAATAAACAAAGAAAAAGTCACTTCATATAGTTCATGGTATGACATTGTTGATATATGTCATACATTGTAGGGTTTGAGATGTTAGGGTTCAAGTATAGTACTTCATCCATATATGTTTATGTTTAAATTCTATGGTGGTAATTGATTTTTTTTTTTGTTTACTTTATTTTAAGTTTTAAATTATTAAATATGTTCTGATTTTTTTTTTCAATTTTGAATTTGAATTATAAAATGCACATTTTATATTGTAATTTTTCTTTGACCTTTTTTTCTCAATTTTTGAATGTATTTCTTGTCCCCATCTCCATTTATTTAATAGGCAAAATTTTGTTCATTCGTTTTCCTGAGAATCTCCACTTCGTTGGAGGCAAATCTAGAAAAAGAACATCTCTAAAATTCACAAAATACACGTTAATGTATGTGAGGAGGGGGGTTCGAACCACAGACCTTGTGGTTATCAGTACAACGTTATGTCATTTGAGCTAAGCTCTTGTTGGCATGGAGAGACCATTATTTATTACCTTACAAGAATAGAAATAAATAAACCTAAGTAAAAATAAGCCAACATACTAATAATCTATTATCCCCTATAATCCCAACTCCTTAATTTAATGCTCCAACTAAAACATTTTGAAAAAAAAAAAAACTAAAACATTTGAAGATATTTTAACTTAATCAAGTTAATATTGTTTTACTTAAAAACTAAACCTAATAGATCTAGCAAACCCTTATGAGACATGTGGTGGCCACAAAAAGTAAATATTAACTTTTCCAACATTTCAAAGCATATTTACGTAAAATTCTCTGTTGAATAGTAATAATAACTTTTATTCATTATTCTTTTACTCTCGATCGCAATATGTAAATATTATGAAAATTCGAGTATAGAAAGAAATGGTAAAAGAAAAGAAAGAATATTGTGGTCATAAGCATGTCCTAAAACAGAAAAAATAAGTAGGTCGACTTTGTTCTAAGATTCAACAAACCCATCTATAACAAGAAATACACATATCAACAAATATTATGCAAATTTTCTTCGAAACAATAGGGAACATGACAAGCAAATAAAGAATTGTAATTTTTAGACAAAAGAAAAAAGACAAGTATTATTTATGAAAATAAAGGAAGCAAAAGTAGCAGTAAATAACAATAATACTATTGATGAAAAACACAAATGTTTTATTTAGAAGACATGATCCTTTATCCAAAAAGATGCAACTTTTTGGTTGAAAATAATGAAATAATGAATATGAATAAATGAAAAAATTGGGAGAAAAATGGAAGATTGAAATAATTTGAGGATTAAATAATTAGAATTATTAGATTGGAATCCAAGTTGGTTTTGAAAGGTCATTTCAAGGGTAGGCCATCAAATATTTAACAAAGATTATCCGAATCTTAAAGTAAAAAACTGAGGTTATAGAATTTGAAGACACACGGCCACACTAAAAAAGACCCCAACTTTTTCTTTTCTTTTCTTTTTTTCTTTTTCTTTTTCCTTTTCATTTTATAACAAACTTCTATGAATGATGCTTTGAATCTTCTTCCTTCTTCTTTTTTAATTTTTTTTTTTTAAAAAATCAGTCATTTTCAATTCAAATCATTATAGAATAATTTAATTCTTCTGTTCATCCTACCCCTTTCGATGGCTCTTTCTTGTTTGGATTTTTTCTTATTCTTTTTATAGCTATTTTCAAAAAAAAAAAAAAAAGAAAAAGAGAACTTTTTTTATTTATTTATTTATTATTATTATTATGGGTTTTGTTTTGGTTAATTTGTAAATTTAGTTATTGAACTTTGATGATTATGTTCTATTTGATCATTGAACTCTAATGCGTGTTAGAAACTTAAAATTCTATTTTAATAAATATCTATATGTAAATTAAATTTTGATGTGACAAGTTAATTGAATTAATAAATGATAATTTTTATAGCACAACTCAATTGGTTAATTTTAAAAAAAAAACACACACACACAAACACAACTCAATTGATTAAGACATATATACTAGACCACGAGGTTAGAAGTTTGAATTTATCCTCACTCCATGTGATTGAACTAAATAAAATGATGGTCCAAAAAAATCAAGTAAAAATGTATTCTCGCCACCCAACTTTTTTTTTTTTTTTTTTTCCTTTTCCACCCTTGTTTTATATAGCTAATTTATTCTTATCATATTATATCAAATCACCACTGGTTAATCTAATTAGCATGTTATGTTAACCTTTAATACCATGTTAACTAGAAGAATTTGTTAAAATGAAAGTATAAAATTAGAGGTAAAATTGAAAATCTGTAAAGTTTTTTTTTGAAAAATAAATGCATTAAAAAGGAAACGAACATTTAGGTACATCTGCCCTCACAACTAAGAAGGGAATTTAACCAACACGGGAATACAGGGGACCAAAAGAGAAGCCCATCTTCCTGCAAGGAAGATTTCCCCTGAGAAACAAAATTTTTTTTTATTGCTCTCCTAGCAACACAGTGGGCTATTGCGTTCGAAGATCTTGGGCAATGGCGAAACTCCACTTCTCCCAAGGATGCAACAATGGTTTTCATTGCTTCAATGAGGTTTTTAATCTTTGAAAGGTCTTCTTCTTTGTCGTGCAACATATTTATCACCTCCAGAGCATCAAATTCGACAATCAATGGAAGCCTATTATCTTTGAGGAGACCAGATATGGATTGAAGCCCTTCCCAGATAGTTGTTGCTTCCAATGACTTTATCGACCATCTTCTTTTGATTTGTTTCAGGTCACAGTAGATGGGAGATCCGATAGAGTCTCGAACGATCCACCCAACACCTCCAAAGAAGTAAGAATTGAAAATGAAGTGAATATTTGTAAAGTTACAAGACACAAAATTCAAGAATTAAATATGTAATTTAATCTTTTTTTAAGGTATAGATGGTATGAAAAAAATTGCATTGAGATTCTCATTAAAAGGAAATTTACCCATTTTAAATTAGAAAGGTAGGTTTTAATGTAATAATATTGCAAAACTACTTTGATCCAAAAAAAATTGCAAAACTACTTTAAATATGTTCCCTTATCTCCCTGATTTTAAAAGTTACAATTTAGTCTCTATAATTTGTATTTAATTTTAATTTGGTTTCTTTGATTTAGTTACACCTCATAAATCATTTCAAAATTGTCTTTTACCCATGTAAAAAACTTACATAATTTTCTTCTATTTTTTACACAACTCTAAATCTTAATTTAAATAATTAACAAAATTTTCTTTTAGTTCAACCATTATTATTAGTATATTATCCACTAAGTTATATTCGAATTGACAACTAACATATATTTTTTTTATAACATGTGAAGGTAGGGAATTCGAATCACATACCTCTTAGTTATTATGTAAGTTCTATGCTATGCTGATGTTGGCAACAACTAATGTGAAAAAACATTCCTTCCGAAAAAAGTATCAATATGATACACATAGGGGAGATTTGATAGGAATCCAATTAAAAAGCAAAGTTCTAACCAAACTTTTAAGATGACACGGTGGAATTAAAATTACGCCCAAATCATTGAAAAAATAATAATAATTAAACGTTTTGAAAATAAATTTGAAGAAATAAAGGAATAATTGGGAGAGCGTCTCCACGGCAGCGGCTCAACGGAGAGAGGAGGAGACAGGAGAGGTTGCGTTGCGTGTCCGCCTGATCGTGTCCCAACCCAACATAGATCTAAAATCCGACGTCGTTTTCAAAAATTGAAAAAATAAAAATAAAAATAAAAATAATAATATGGTCAAACATTTGGGTTTGACTTAAAAAATGGCTTGTTTGAAGGATTGGCGGCCCACTTGGCCCACATATTTGTTGGACTATTTTGACCACTCGTGAGCCCACTTCCTATGGCTCATTGATTTGACCCTTTAACAGCGACTCATCTTGATACCTTTCTCCACAGCTGGATTTTTTTCTTTTTTTTTTCTCCTTCATTTTTTTTAATATATATATATATATATATTTATTTATTTATTTATTCTTTTCTACAGTATATAATATACTAGTTAAATTACAAATTTAGTTTTTTAAGTTTCAACATTGTGTCTATTTTTACTCAAAAAAAAAAAAAAAAAAACATTGTGTCTATTTAGTTCATGAACTTTAAAAAGTATTTAATAAGTATCTAAACTTTCAAGTTAGTGTCTATTTAGTCTGTAAACTTTAAAAAGTGTCTGATAGAAATAGTTCGTTGGATTTTCAATTTTGTATTTAATAGCCTCATGACCTATGTGTTATTTTTTATAATTCATAAACCAACTAGACACAAAATTGAAAGTTCATGGTCCAATTAGACATAAAATTCAATTTTATAGATAGGTTAGTTAAATTTTTAAAATTTCGAATACTTCAAAGGCTTATTAGACACAAAAAAAATTGAAAGGTTCAAAAACTTATTGAAGGTTGTTGGAAGTCCGAAGACCAAATAAACACAAATTTGAAAGTCGAGAAACTAGACTAAATTTTTAATTTAAGTTAAATATAAACCATATAAAAAGAAAAAGCGATGTTGAATAAATCACATGATTTGTTTCCCTTCCCTTCACCATCTTAGAAACTGTTTCTTACAAAATTATTCTATGCGACTTAGTCCCTAGTAGATCCACTGCACATCACTGATGTACTTGTCTGCGACTCGAATGTTTTTTTTTTTTTTTTTTTTTTTTTTTTTTTTTTTTTTTTCGCTTTATTTATTTTTATTTTTATTTTTGTTATTATTATCATTATTTTGTTATTGTGTAAAATTGAATGTCTGGTAATATATAATTTTTATTTTTGAATAATTTGTTAAAATTGATGCTTGGTACCTAACGGGCTGTCCCACTTGTTCTATGGGAATTTTGAAATTTTAGTGGAAAAGATGGTAGATTTTTGTTTTAAACGTGATACTTACAGGAGAAGCTATGATTTTTTTTTTTTTTTTTTTTTTTTAAGTGAAGTGAAATATGTCGTATTTTGTATAATTTAAATATTGAAAGTTTTGTGGTTAGGACAAGGTTTTAATGATTAAAAATGTATTATTGGTTTCTTATTCGCTGTCCTTATGGTTATAAGGAAAAGAATTAAACTTCAATTTAGAAAAAAAAAAAAAAAAAAAAGAGAAAAGAGTGCAATATCAAAAGAAATTCATGATACTTCATATGCAATGTTGAAAAAAAAAATAATACAACAATTTATTGTTTTTTTTTTCAGTGAATAATTGCAAATTAATGTGGCCATCCCACAAATTTTAAGTCTAAGATCTGGCTCCATTTTGGAAATGAATTTGTTTTGAATATTTCCATTGTTAAAAATAAAGCGTGTGTGTATGTACAATTTTTAATTTTAAAAAAGTTTGTTCTAGGTACATTTTCTGTTCATCTACATTACAAAATAAAGGTTATAAGATATTCTATTGTTTGAGTAGATTACACAATAGAAAATCTTAAACTTTTGACATCAATTTCTAATATTCTATTTCAAATTTTCACTATATATTTTTTTTATTTGAGTTCAAGGGATTTGAACCTAAGGTCAAAGATTATGTCAATTACCACTAAATATGCTTACCTGATATTAATGACCGATTTTTGAACTTTTTATTCTAAAACATGAAGAGAGTATGCAATTTTTTCTTTTAAAAAATAATAAAATCATGCTTTTTTAAAAATAATAATAAAGGGTATATTTTCAAAAGATTTGTTCGATTTCTTAAAATTGGCTAGATTTCTATAAACTTCCTTTTGAAGTTGGCATTACGAAGTAAAGTAAATGAAAAGTTTGAGTTCAACAACATTTGAGGGCAAGGGAGTTCGAACCTCTTACTTCTTGGTCAAGGGTACATGTCAATTACCGCAGAACTATTCTAAAAAAGATATTCTATTTTTCAAGTACATTACAAAACTAAGAAATTACTAAGGCCCCGCTTGATAACCATTTTGTTTTTTTTTGTTTTTGGTTTTTGAAAATTATGCTTGTTTTCTATCAATTTTCTTATCATGATTTTCATTTTTGTTAAGTAGACACTTGAATTTTTAGCCAAATTTTAAAAACAAAAACAAGTTTTTGAAAACTATTTTTTGTTTTTTTTTTCCAAAATTTGACTTGGTTTTTGAAAACATGGGAAGGTTGTAGACAACAAAACAAAAAAAGTTGTGGGGAAAAGTAGTGTTTATAAGCTAAATTTTCAAAAACAAAAAACGAAATGGTTACCAAACGGGACCTAATCTTTCAACGTTATTTTTTTGGGTGAATGAGAATATAACAAAAATATGTATAAAGAGTTGAAGAGTAAATGAAAACTGAACTTGACTGATCAGGTCATCAGTAGAGATTATTTCAAACCCTTTGATCTTGATTGTAGTGGATTATATATTACCTAAATATGAAAACATACTTCACTTGTTCAATTACCATGATCACACCTTCCTCTCTAACTACTCTCTGCAAACTAAAGGAGGGTCTGGTTTGACCAAGACTCCTTTCATTTCTTCCACTGCAAAAAAGAGGATAAAGACCCTTCTCTACCATGAAAAAGCAGGTTGTTTTCTTTTATTATATAGAGGAAGAGAATCAAAGTTCTTCAAAGACAGAGAGCTACATGGGGTGTTTTGATTATTTCAATATGAACGTCTTTACATACTGACAAAAACAAAACAAGATGCATGTAATCTTGAGCGAGTTGAGATCGAACCGTGATTTTTATTGCAGTAGATCAATTTCCAGCAACTCCAAGATGTAGAAATTGGAACTTCATTTCTAATGGCAGATGGGGTTCACGCATCGGACTCACCCCATTCCTCAACTCTTACAACCACAACTCCCACGTTTTGCATGTCAGTGATATTATCTGATACATAAAAATTTCATCTCCATAAGTGCTGTTTTTCACCACCTCAAAGCATTTTCATTGTCATATATATGAAGAAATTTGTTGAGGTTCAATAGCAAAATCATATAGCCATTTATTGTTCTTAGAAAGGGAAAGGATTTAGATTAGCAAATTCACATACCATGATGAATTTTGGGTGTAGCAGCTGCTGTTGCATCATAAAGAAGAGTGATAGAATGGTAATCCAAAGATACAGCATCAAAAACAGTCTGTCTGATACAGTTTGGCGTTTGAACACCTAGAATATGCATCAACCATTTATTCCAGTCTACAAATCCATATTCGAATACGGTAACCCGAGATGTGCAAATGTAGAATCTTACCAGCGACAACCAAATCAGTAATACCCGCCCCCTGCAGAAGGGAATGCAAGTTAGTATTAAAGAAGGCACTGAACCTGGTTTTCACCAACTTGTATTCTCCTTCTTTCATTTCAAGGCCTTCTACTAACTCCGCCCCTATGCTTCCCTTTGCAAGTGGGCTCGGCTTCCCTTTGCCATAGTGATGGCGACGAAAGCGTTCAACATCTCGTCCTTCAGGGTCATGCTCTCGAACAACCTAGGATAAAGAATGAGTGATTCAACACATTACCAACTTTAAACAGACAAACAACTAGTACAAATTCACTCCCCTTGCTCTTCAATTGGTACCAAACAGGATAAGTGAACAGAAATCAATTAAACTCTAGTGTTGGAAGGGTTTAACTAACAAAGTCAATGCAATAAAGTTATTGATACTGCAACTTGTAAGAAGCAGAATCAACTTGCACAACAATCAGATAAACACAAAAGAGTTCACAAATAACAATATTTTCCCCCTTTTTTAGTTCGATTTCCTACATATAATAGTTGATGGAGATGGTTGAAATTACAAGTTCTTTCTAATAGTTTTCATATCTTATCTCATCACGTAACATAAAACAATTTCTCAACTACCAAACAGGGCTTTCGGGTTCAATTTGTCCATATATCAGAGTAATTTGACAAGCATTTCGGAAGAACGGGAATAATCTCTCGTAATTCGAAAATCTAATGTATCAGTGACAGAAAAATGACCGGAAATTACATTTGTTCTGGATTGTTGAAATCTTTTAGGTATTTTCGCAATTCCAAGGAAAAAAGAAATCGAAGAAGCAAGAGGAAGAAACAGACCCAAACGACGAACATGCCCCGCTTCCTTGCAATTTCGACGGCATCATACACGCCTGGAAGTACTGCGTAGGCTCCTGGTACAGCGAACACAGATCGTTCGTCAAAGAAATCTCTCTGCAACGAAGAAATAGAAGAAAGTTAATTGTGAGCAGAAAAGATGAATGTGGATGTGAAGAGAGAAAATAAGGAAGAAAATAAGAAAAACCTGCATGTCGATGACGAGAAGAGCAGTGCGATTCCACTGTTTGGCCATAGCGAAAAAGCACCTGAAAGGGAAAGATTATGGAACGACGAGGAAGAACGATGGCTTGGTGATGAAGTTCTTGAAAGATGAAAATATCGAATAATTGTTGGATCATGGAAATGAAGTAACCTACTGCCTGTACTTAAATATATATATATATATATATATATATAAAATAAGTCATTGAATTTTCATTTTGGTGTTCAATAAATTTCTAAATTTAAAAATGTATATCGTCTATCAATTTTATGTCCAATAAACCTTTCAATAAACCTTTCAAAAGTAACAATTTAGGCCATGTTTGATAACCATTTGGTTTTTTGTTTTTAAAAATTAAGCTTATATACACATACTTTCACCTATAAGTTTCTTGGTTTTAGTATCAATTTTTTCAAAAACCAAGTCCAATTTTAGAAACAAAAAAAAAAGTAGTTTTCAAAAACTTGTTTTTGTTTTTAAACTTTAGCTACGAATTCAAATGCAACCTTAATTAAGATGAAAGTCATAGTAGGGAATTTGGAAGAAAACAAGTATAATTTTCAAAAACCAAAAACAGAAAACCAAATGGTTATCAAACGAGGCCTTAGTCTTCAAATTTTAATTTGTAATGATTTAATCCTTGTACTTTCAATTTCGTAATGATTTAATCCTTGTACTTTCAATTTCGTAACGATTTAGCCCCTGTACTTTTAATTTTGTAACAATTTAGTCTCTGAACTTTAGTAAGTAACAATTTAGTTCCTGTATTTTTCAAATTTGTAACGATTTAGTCCCTATCATAAAAATTAATATAAAGAACTAATGAAATTTCTTACCTGGAAAGCCAACAAGAGCTTAGCTCAATTGGCATAAAGTTGAACTGGTAACCATAAAGTGAAAAAGTGTCATTTCTTGACCACATTCTTGATCCAGATCATGACCGAGAAAGAAGATCGATGGTCTTCCCATTTGAAAATCTGACGGAAAGACCATTAGTCTTCCTTGTTGCCAGAAAGCAAAAACCCTTCAAAATCCTCCATTTTTCTACCATTAAAACCTATATTTTTGCCTCTAAGTTTGTTTTGAGAGATGAGCTACCAAAATTTCTCCATACTCGCCTAAAATAAAAATGCAATAAGTGCTGTAAAAGCATGAGAAGATGTTGGTGTGTGTTGCATGGAATTGAACAAGACGGAAGAAGATGGTAAATGGTGGGAGAAGCCTCAATGGAGAACAAGAACAAGAAAAAAAAAAATGAGGGAGAGATATCAATTTTAACCCTAAATTTGGAATGATGAACTAATCCGCAATGACTTATTTATTTATTTAATTTGTAAGATATCAATTATAACTCTAAACTTTGTTCTCAATTCTAGTCTACCTTTAGACTTTCAATTTTTGGGATTGTCCTTTTTTTTAGTTCAACAACATTTGGAGGTGGGGATTCAAACTTTTGACTTCTTGGTTGAGAGGTATACACTTCGAATTGAGCTATGTTTGCTCATCAAATTACCCCGTAAACTTTGATTATTCTCAATCTTGACCTTGAACGTGTTATCATTTTTATCCTCTGATAGATTTCTATTTGAAATATTGCCAAACCAAGAGCATTCTCTCGTGTGTTTGATGAATATAAAAACACGTGTCTACTTAGAAATTAATAAAGCTAAAAATAATTGACACTAAAGAAGAATGTTTATTGAATTTTGTGAGTCTTGAAAGAAGTATATTTTCAATCTTCAATTGTGTAAATCTAAAATCGATCCCCTTCTTTCCCTTTTTCTTTCTTTGAAGAACAATAGAGACCAATTTTAAGCTTTATTCTGGACTAAAATTAAACCTTTAAAAATACAGGGACTAAAATGGAACGAAACTCAAAGTACATGGACCAAAATGATATTTTAACCCTTAAGAATGAGATGACATACTAACTTTGGATAGACAGGTTTAGGCGTTTAGTGGCATAGGTATTTAATAGAGACAACAACAATTTTGAGAACCTAGGGGGCTCATTAGAATCATTTTAAAAGTATGAGAATTAAAGTAGACACGATCTTAAAAACTTAAATTTCGTCTCTACACAGTAAGTTTAAAGTTAATTTTTATAGAAATTATTTAGATAATAATAACAATTCACCCAAAAAAAAAGATACAATGTGAACATATTTCTAAAATTTATAGAAGGAAAGTTAATAGATACTCATTTTTTAATCGAAAAATTAACAATAAACTCCGTGTAGGAACCCATGTTAAGCTTTATAGAAAACCTAATTAACTGAGTAGTTTTCAAACATCCTTTTTTTCATTAACAAGTCTTATACAAACAAATCAAAAACTAGAAATAAAACAACAAAGTGCCAATTACTCAAAATTCTACCCATATTAAACCAAGAAACCTAAAGCCACATACATTAAAACCTAACCAACAAAAGGCAAAAAGGAAAAAGATTGAAGCAAAATTAGAAACCAAACATACAAGAGAGAATAATAATCATCTTTTGTCCACACAACATATGTTATTTGAAACTTTTTCCCTATACATGTAGTGGGTTACAGCTCAAAAGAGATCATATCAAGAAGAGTAAATTAATTAGCCCTAATAACAACACTAATATTTATTATTAGAAGAACAAGAAGAAAAAAAAAAAAACTTCAATAATAAACATTATGATTCATTTAAATCCTAGTATGAATATGGGTATTTATAAATATAGAGATATAGCATCTTGAGCAGTCAGCCATTTTTAGGGTTTGCAGAAGGGTGACTGGTCATGATGTTATACTACTACTACTAATAATGATTTTAATATCCATTGTTAAAGCTTTGATTTTTTTTCATCTTCTTCAATGGCTGGTTTTGATGTTTAGAAGTTTTAAATGGAAATAAAATCAAAAGCCAGTGCCATAAGCAGGAGTCCAATAAGCAGCTCCATTGTTGTCTCCTCCAACAAGCTGTGTGAATGAGACTGGCACCAAACATAACCCTCTACTCCTCAGGTCCTTCAATGGCTTCTCTTGGCTTGTCATTTCCTCTCCCTAATTTCATCATTTTTCCACATCAAATCAAACCCATTTGTAAACTAGAATTAGGGTCGGTTTGGAATGACTTTGGAAAAAAGTGCTTTAAAAGAAAACAGTTTGTTATATAAACACTTTCAGAAAAAGATATAGGTCATGCTTCTTCTAACAACATTATAGTTAATTTGTTTATCATTGAAAATTTTGAAAAATGCTTTTAGTTGTTCAAGCATGCTAATAATTTTTTTTAATGAACATTTTTAATTTTTTTTTTTTTTGAGTTAAACAACATTTGAGGGTGAGAGAATTCAAATGTCTGACCTCTTGGTCGAGAGTATATGTCAATTACCACTGAGCTATGCTCGCTTTGGCAACATTTTTAATCATCTTACAAACACTTTAAATTAAAAGACGTACTTGACACAAACTTAGTGTAGATTCATAGACGGGAAGATATACAAGAAACTAAAGTAAAGAAGACAAATGAACTAAATGCATTTTAGTCGTCTCGAATAATGTTTGAGTGTATTATTCTTTTCAAAATTTCAATCATTTATTTAAAAGTTTCGATTTAGTTCTTTTTCAATTATCCATCTTGACATATAAAGAACAATTTGGCATAAATTCAAATATTTCCCATTCTTTTAGAAATTTGAAACTTTTCATCCACCTAATTTTAAAACAATCATCAACAAGAAGGGTATGAATGAAAAACATTGAAAGATGAGGACAATTAAACCGAAAATTTTTAAACAATGACAACTAAATTGAAAAGACGCTCCTAAAATATATATTCTAAAACAAAATAGGTTGGAATAGAAGGGAAATAAAGTGTTTATTTATTGTTATAAATAGATGATTTTTTGTTTTAAAGAAGAATACCTGATTGGGGGTCGCTTTTCTCTTGAGACACGAGTCATTCAAAAGCTGGATTGGCCAAAAAGAAAAAGAGGAAAAAAAGTATTAATAATATAATCTCCATCATTCTCAAAACTTTTCTTCTTTCTTTGTTTTTTTATTTTTTATTTTTATTTTATTTTTATTGTTTTTTGGGATTCCAAAACAATTAGGCAGCCCCAAGCAACACTTTTTTGTGTTTACTTTTTAATAAGAATTAAAGGTGTATAAAGCTGAGAACCTTGTTCTTTTTTTTTTTTTTTTCTCCCCTTTATTTTCTTCTTTATTTCAATATTTTAGTCTATCAGATGCTTTAGATTTAGACTCAGTCCCCCACTGTCCCCTTTCAATTCCTCTTTCACTTTCAATCTAAGTTTTTTTTTTTTTTTTAAAAAAAAAAAACCAAATTTCTCTTTCTCAGTCAATTTGAATTTGATACTGTTCAGATGACTTTTATGATTATGATGTCAAAATCTACCCTTCGCAAAAATGTCGGCCGATATTTCAAGAAAAATCACGAAATAAGAACTCGTAAAAGTTAACCCTTCCTAAACAAGCTACCAAACATCATTGCCCCAAAGTTGAGTAAGTGAAAAATTTTGGAAAAAAGTTTACCCTTATATATTCATACCGAACACTTCGATTTATGAAAATGCATACAAATTTTGTCAAAATAAAAAAATAACTCTTTTTAAATAGGCTCCTTAACATCATTACTCAAAAGTCAAAATTCTCATAAAAAATGGGTAAAGAAAAGATAACACTCATTTAAATTCATACGAAACTCATCGACTTATGAAAATGTATGAATTTTATCAACGAAGGAAAGTTAACCCTTCTTAAATAAGATCCCAAATATCATAACCCAAAAGTCGAAATTTTCGAAAACTTTCGGTAAAAAGGGATATTACTCCTTCATATTTCATAGCGATCGATAAGAATAAAGTTAACCCTTTTTAAATAAGCTTGCAAAGAACATAATCCAAAAGTAAAAATTTTCAAAAGGTATATATTACTGGTTGATATTCATGATGAACAGTTCTGAAAATGTAAGAATTATTTTATATATACTTACAGCAGATTGTGAATTCCTGAGATCTTTTGGAGCACTACGCAGATAAGGGTAACTAAGTGCCTGCCAGTCAAAAAAGGAGATAACTTTGAGGATCCTGAGAAAAGAATGTTCAGAAAAGCATGGGATTTTTACAGTTACTTTTTATTTTTAACTGCAAAGTGCAAACTCATATAATCCCAGTCTCCACTTATGTATTTTGATAGTGGGGTTTCTTTTTGCAGAGCCCAAAATTTTAAAATTAAGGGTAAAAAGTAAAAAAAAAAAAAGAAATATGAATTTAAAATTGGCATTACCTCAATTTGTTCCTGAAGAAATCTGATGTACCCAATAGCTTCTGACAACACAGAGGCAGTATCAGTCTGCAAAAGGGAAGGGTAAAAGGATTAAAAAAGCTTCAAAACCAAAACCCCAGCTTGCATTTTTAATCCTTTTGAAAAAAGCTTTCACCAAATAAATAGAAAAAAGAAAAAAAAAATGTTTTTTTTTTTTTTTTAAAGTTCTTGACTTGACATTTAGTAGTAGAAAAATAAAGTTTTTATTGGTATGAAGCGATTTGGATTAGAGTTTAAAATGATTTTGGTACAGGAGTCAAAATGAACATAGTTTAACAATAATTGACATACATCTTTGATCAAGAGGTCAGAGGCTCGAATCTCCCAACCCCTAGTGTTAATGTACAAAAAAAAAAAAAAGATTTTCGTACAGGAAATTACTGTGTTAAATAGTAATAAAATAAACTTTACCTTTCCAAATGGAGAAACGATTTGGTGAAGAGCTGTTATTCGATCTACGAGCTTCTCCTTCCTCACCTGTTTGTTTCATATTCAAACTTAGAAGATGAACGTTAAGGAAAAAAAAAAATGCAAACTTTTATGCAAAAACGTTTTGAAAAAGATGTAAATTTTGATTTAGCGTTAAACCCTAACTATACTAATGAGGATGTTTCATTATCTTTACGAGCTAAAACAGGGGTAGAGTCAAAAATCTTCATAAGAACAACATCCAAAAATTTTTTAGGTAAACTATAGAGAAAGACTTGAAAATCTAAACTTTTTAATATATATTTTTTAAGATCTCATGGTTGTTGTTCAAATTGATTCATAAGTTAAGTACTGTGTACCTTTAGAGGTGGTTGGCTTGAAGATGGCGGATGAACCCTAGCCTTCTTACACGCGCCACCCGTTGCAGCGGCGGAGTGGTTCGACTGTTCAAACGAGATAGAGATAGAGTCAAAAGTTGTCCAAGAGCAAAGGCCAAAGAGATGCCAAACTTGCCACAAAACTCACCTCCGGCGAGAGGTCGGGGCGACCGCCGACACCGCCGACCGCAGCTTGATTGTTGTTGTGATCTGAGTTGTTACTATTATTACAAGTAGTAAAGTTTAGAAATTTGTTGGTAGGATGAGAAGTAGTTAAAGTAGTAGAGGCAGGTTGAAGAATGAGTGAGTGATCTCTATTGGAAAATTCTTGCTTGACAATATCAACAAAATTAGGAGCTGCAACTGGTGAAGGATTGTTGTTGTTGTTATTATTATTCAAGATTTGGTCCTCCCAATTCTCCAACTTTTTTGTTGCTTGATAATGACTCATCTGGGTTTGGTTCAAAACCCTATCTTCCTCCCCTCTGATAACACCCAAAATTAAAAAAAAAAAAATCACAATTAAAAGAATAGAGAAAATAAAACAAAAACAAATTATTCTAAACAACAAAAAAAATTAAAGAAACAAAAGATCACATGCAATAAAATCACATAATTACAAGAGAAGTTGGCTCCATGACTGAGGCTGTTCAGCAAAAGAAGTGAAAGAAGGTGGAAACATGCCCCACCAATTAGGGTTTCCAGCCATCATTTGTTTAAGTTGAGCTCTCAGAAGAAGAAGAAGAAGAAACCCTTTTGAAGAAGAAGCTAAAAATGTGAAATTTTCATGGCCAAAATTTGGAGCTATTCATGAAAGCACTTTTAAGTGAAATAGAGAGGCTTTGGCTTTGCTTAGGTTGAAGGAAATTAGTTGAGGGAGAGAAAGAGAGGAAGATTTTATGAATGGAGGAGCTTTAATTTGTATCCTTTGTGTGTTTCATTTTTTTGGTAAGTTTTCTTTTTCTTATTTTTGGATGGTTTTTGCTTTGCTTTATTATGAGTGGAAGGCCACAAAAGTTAGAGAGAGAGAGAGGGCTTAGCTTCTTCCTCTCTATCTCTCTCTCTCTCCCCACTGTTTTCATTTTCATATGCTATTTTACTAATCAATCCTCCTCTTCCACAACCAAAAGAAAGAAATTAAAGGAAGAAACGCTTTCGAGTACGTTACCTTTAGGTTCGTTTGATAACGATTTTAATTTAGCTTAAAAAAAAAAAAGTAGTTTTTTTGTTTATTTTCTTTGTTTTTTAGGTCTTCTTTTTAAACCTAAAAATTAAAGTATATATTATTATATGTTTTTCTATAACAAATATGGGGCGGAGATTTGATAGTTGTCTTAACCACTAAGTTATGCTTATGTTATTGGCAGAATGTGTTATATTTATACACGTTAGGCTAATGGATCTTCCAATAATTCCATAATATAGTATACTACTATCTATCAATCTTGAACTTAAGCTTACATGAATTTGTTTTCAGTTTCACTCCAAAGACATAAGATAATGTTACTTAGCTTCTTTTTTATTTAGTTAGATCAATGAATCTTTTTCTCGTCCTCTAGATTTTTTCTAGTTCTTGAATATATTTGTGATGTATATATAAAAAAAAATAAAAATATATACCTCTTTTCAATAGCAATTTTGTTTTTTATTTTCTTTTTTTAAAAATCAATTAAGATTGTTCCTATAATTTTCTTTAGCTTTTATAAACACTTTATAAAGAAAATTTTGATTGAAAACCCCTAAACCCAAAAATGGGCTCCATGAGTTCTGATGAAGCAAAATGAGATATAAAAATGAATGCATCCCTCACAAAAAGATTATGTATAGATTTATTTCAGGCCCTAACCTTTGTACTTATTTTGATTTTAATTCTTTTAGACTATAAATAATAAATTGAGGAAAATGCATTTTGGATTTTTTTTTAAATATAATTTGTATAGTGCATTTAATAAATATGAGGCGCTATTTCAATTTATATATTCAAACCACATATATAATGGATTAATTAAATATTGTATTGAGACCTTGTTCATCAACAATATATAAAATGTTGAAATACAATTTATTATTGATGAAATTTGAGTTAATAATCAATAATGGCATGTGAGAGGCTTCCTTTTTGCTTCTAGAAATTGCAATAATATAGTCGACCTGATTAGCCACATTAGGAAGATCAACATCATCAACATTTGCATAGAAGACACACACTCAACCGAAGCTATATCAAGGGATATTCCTTCACTAAAAAATGTATTGTCTTGAGGTAGAAATTGATAGTCTAAATTTCATAAATTGTTTAAAAGTAATTTTAAAATAAAGTATGATCTTAGTAAAAGTATTGTTATTACGAACACTTAAGTAAAAACTTCTTAGTAACAAATACTTGATGTTTGATTATACACCTTTAGTATGTGTTTGATATATTATTGGATGAAAAAAAGTGGTTTTTTTTAGTTCAAACACTTATCATATAAACATTCTAGAAGACAAATTATTAGTTCAAGATTTGTCTAAAAGCACTTTTAAGAGCGTTGTATTCGTATTTATATTTTTTTAGCAAACTTTTAATTATAATAAAGAATTTCAAAATTTTTCCTAACTATTGATCAGAAAGACTTTTTAAAATTTTATTCAAAACTATTAATTAAAAAAATAACACCTTTAATCATCCATAATCATGAGGCTAAACAAACACTAATTCAATAGTTGAAGTTAAAAACATTATTCCTACTAACAATGTTTTATCCCAAACAACTTTAAAAAACTTTGAAAAATTTGTAAACGTATATTTTTATGATACTTCAAACATAATTATGAGTGCAAATCTTTTAGACATGATAAAAGTTTTTTTTATAGTCTGACAAAAAAACGTTGTCAGGTCGTAGCCTTTATATGAGAACATGAAGATCTAATCACAAAATTGAATCCAAAAGATTTTTAATGAAAGATTGTGATTAAAACAGAACACACTCAAAAATCTAAAATCTAAAGATTAATTACTCAAAAGAAAATGATATAAATGTGTAAAGTTTTAAGGACAAAAATAAATTTATGAAAAAAGATGAGCTTTTTACTTCAACTTTTCTAGTTCTTGTCTGTTTGTAGGAATAGCACAAGGTTTTTTCAAACCCTTTTCTTTTTCAATTGTAGTCTTTGTAGATATTGGATAGTAAAATATTTTTCTCTCTGTTTTTTCTTTTTTCTTTTTTTTAATTAATTGATAACTCAAAGTCACAATAGTGGGTCTATCCATATCTCAAATGTTAAATTTACAACTAGAAGTTAAAACTATTTTGAATATATCTGAATTTTAATTAGTAAAATATTAATTATTTAAATAAAAAATGAATGGTGGGGGTTGAATTGGACACTCTACTCTCATTTGATTGTTTTATTTAATATTTTAATAAAGTTCTAAACTAACTTTATATTTCATTTAAAAAATTAATGGTAATGTTTTTTTTTTTTTTTTTTGGGTGAGTTGTGCAATAAGTCAAATGGAGATATAACTTTTTTTTTTGTCTCTTTGGAGGTTGTTAAAGAAAATAATTCCAACCACTCCCACCCTCTAGCTGCCAAAATTAATAATGGAAATATTAAATTTTATATAGGAAAATTGGTTCCCAATAATCCATTCTTGTCTATCTATTGGACACCAAACTTCAATTTTACACTCACTTTTCAAATTAAATATTCCCACAATATCTCACTCTTTAAATTAACTTAAAAAAAAAAAAAAAAAAAAAAAAAAAAAAAAAAAAAACTTGACCATATCTCTTAATTAAATTAATTACCATTTTCAAAATTTCCCAACTTCATTGAATTTTAATATTGCAATGTATATCAAATTGGCTGATGTGGCTTTTAAATACTCATAATTGATTATTTTCTAGGACCATAGTAACCATTTAAATATAAAATGTTTTGTAATTTCATGCTATGTTAGATTTTAGTTATGGACTATTTTAGGTAACTTAAAATGATTTTTTTTCTTTTACGAATTTTCTAATCAAAACATGGTTGATTCTATTTAATTGAAACTATTTAAGTTACGCATAGTTTTATTATTATTATCAAATTCAAGTGAAGTGACAACACAGAGTAAAGCTGACCATCTATATAGCTCAATAGATAATGCATTTATTAACATTCCAAAAATCGATGGCTCAGATGTTCATACCTTATCATTGTTAAACCTTAAGAAAAAAGACAAACAAAATCAAACAAACAAAGAAAAGCTATTGCATTTATAAAGGTAAAATTGTAGAAATTAAAAACTAGAGTGGAAAAAATGGCTGATAAGTAGTCCAAAAAAAAAAAGGAAAAAAAGGCTGATAATGGGCCTAATGTAGGCCCAAATAAAATGAACCCCAATCTCTAATGTTCAATGTAGACCATATTGCACAAATATATCCCATCATTAAATTTCTCTTTTGAAGGTAGAATCTTGTGGGAAAGACAAAAATTAAGGGCCGTTTGATAACCATTTTAGTTTTTGGTTTTTGGTTTTTCTGTTTTTGGTTTTTGGTTTTTGGTTTCCTGTTTTTTAAAAACAAAAACCACATATGTTTGATAACTGTTTTTTGTTTTCTGTTTTTAAAAAACAGAAAACCAACATTGTTTGATAACTGTTTTTGGTTTTCAGTTTTTTAACAATTAGAAAGATGAAAAGATATTTTAGAGAGAGAAAAATGTGTAAAGACGTTGAAACAAAAATTTAGAAACACAAATATAAATGTTTTCAAGAGAATTTTTTTTTTTTGAAAAGACGAGAGAAAAGTTAAACATAGAAAATTTTGAGAGAAGAAAGAAAATGTTTAGAGAAAGAATATTAGTTAGACTCGAGAAAAGATATTAGTTAGAGAAAAAATAGAAAACAAGTTAGAGTAAAAGCGATAAATTTTAGATTAAAAAAATTAAATAAAAAAAAATTAGAGAGATAGTAAAGTTAAGAGTAAAAGATATGTTAAAGAACTAACGATAAATTAGAAAAATAAAGAAAAGTTGTAGCGATAGAAAATTTTGGTGATTTTTTTTTTCAAAAGAAAAATTAGAACATGTTTATTGAGGAGAGAAAATGTATTGACAAGTTTTTAGAAATAGACAAGTTATAGAGAAAAAAAAAAGTTTTGAGAGAGAAAATTTTAGAGAGAGAAGAATAAATTTTAGATAGAGAAAAAAAATAGAGAAAGAAATTTGTTGGAGAGAGAGGTAAAAGAGGAGAAAAGTAAACATTAGAAGAAAAATGAGTTTTTGAAAAACAGAAATCTGTTTTTAAAAACTATTTTTTTTGGTTTTTGAAAAACAGAAAATAGAAAACAGAAATGGTTATCAAACACCCCTGTTTTTTAAAAATAAAAAACAAAAACAGAAAACAGAAAACGAAATGGTTATCAAACGAGCCCTAAAGAAGATTACATAAGTAGTTAAAAGTTTTTATTTTTTATTTTTTAAAGAATGTAACATTATAAATGTAGGAATACAAAATATTCGACTTCTAAAAAAAGTTATTGATGTTTTTCAAAAAAAAAAAAAAAAGTTATTGATGCCTTAACATTTGACATAGTATGGCTACATTATTATTATTTTTTTTCTTTTCTTGATTTGGGTATGTACTCCATGGTTGGTGTGGAAATTCCAAAGATTTTTTACTTTCTAAAAAATATTTTAAAATTATAGTTGTAACATTGATTTAATTTTGATTATTTAAAATATTTGGAAGATAAAGAGTTTTAGCATCTAGAAAGAAGGGTTTGAATCCTATCCTCGTGGAGGGTCCAAATTCCATTTCCTATAAAATAAAACTTTCTTTACAAAAAGTCTTTGTCCTCTTAACTTTTCTAAAAGAGGTTTTCTTCTTTCTTAATTTTTTTAAAAAGTTCTCATTGTCAATCTTTTTATTCAACAAAGGGTTTATATGTCAATTCAAATATAGTTTAATTGATTAAAATATTTTTAAAAATTGTTTAAAAAAGTAGATATAAATCTATATTTTATATTTGAATTGTAATACTAAAAATGTGTAAGTTGATTATAATTTAAATTTAAATTTTTATTTATATATAAGGTATATAAAATTATTTTTATATATGAACTAAAATTAAAAAAAAAAAAGAAAAAAGAAATTCAAGTAGGAGAACCAAAATTTTATCACATTCATAAATTTATATTGTTAGACGTTAACAACACTGAGTAAAGAATTCAAACTTCTGATCTCTTGGATCATTTGAAATATTGTTCAATGAGACTTCTTGAGAAGTTTAATTCATGGAATAGAACTTGAATTCACATTTTTTTTTCAAAAAAAAAAAAAAAAGAATTTGTATTGATTTCTTGTATAAGTGGAGTACAATCTCTAATGTACGATCATTTAATTCTTTCTATCGTATGTATATTTGAAGCGATGGTTGGAACGCTTGTTCTTGAGGTTGAATCTTCAACTTTGAACTTGTGGAAAGTCTTCAGCTCGTTGAAGGTATTCGACTTGTAGCAAAGGTCTTAGACTTTTAACTTATTGAAGATCCTCAATTGTAGCTAATTGAAGCTTTTAGACTTGTAGTAATTTATTGAAGATCTTCAACTTTTAGCTTGTTGAAGATCTTCAGCTTGTAGCTTGTTGAAGACTTTAGTCGATGTAAGGCTTTTCTTTATACTTTAGATGTCTTTTCTTGTCTTCAAGGACGCTTTAGTATTCGAAGTTTTCAAAAAGCTTTAATCTTTGAAGTCTTCAATGTTTCTAACTCTTCAAAAATATTTCAATTGTTAAGAAGAATATATGTTAATTTCGATCTTCAAATCTTGAGGATCTTCTTAAGCTTATTTGCTGCTTATTTGCTCTTTCAACCTGGAAGACTTAAGTTATTTAAGTCTTTTCAAGCCTTTCAAGTCTTCTTGAAACTTTTTCACTCTTCCAACCTAGAAGATTATTTTAGTCATTCGGTTCTTTAGGAGGATTTAAGTTAATTTCAAGTCCTCAGAGTTTTCTCTTCATTCTTCTTACATTTATATAACATTCTACGAGTCTTATGATTTTATAATTGAGTTGATAATATATAATTTTGTTTGACGTGACAATTTGTGATTGATCAAAATTTCTCAAACACACATCACACAAAAGTTTACCAAAATTTAATATTATAATTTTTTTAATAGAATATATCAAAATCATTCAATAAATATTTCATATCAACATTTCTTAATTATCATGCCGATAATCCTAAAAAAAAATCCAAAGTAAATAGAAACATAATATTATTATACTTATACAACAAAAATATAGAAACAAAAATTTTCACAAAGTCCCCACTAAATCTTGAAATTCCCTATTGATCTCATCAGCCAATTCCACTTCCCCAAGTCTCCTTAAACCCTTGCTCAAAACCCTAACCATATACTCATCAGCTTTACTGGCGGACCCCCAACCGCTCCTCCTCATCATCCGATAAATCCTGACCGTCGATTCCCTTCGATCTCCACCAACCACCGCCTTGATCAACTTAATCAAACCCTTGTCATCGCACTGGATTTTACTCTCTCCGTCGTCCAAATCGCACACCAGCCGGTCGATTTCCTCCGCCGCTCCGTTCCTCGACAGCGCCGCCGCGACCTCCGCGTACATCCCTAAATCGGCGCCGTACTCCGATCGGACGACGGTGAAAACCTCCAAGGCGAGGGGACACCGGTCCTGCCGGAGAAGCTCCTTCAGGGCGGCGACGAGGTCGGCTTTGAGCAATCGGGAGAGAGTATTAGAGAGGACTTGTTGGAGCTTCGTCGGGTCGGATCTTTCCGCCCGTTTTAGGGATTGAATGGCTTGAATGGCCTCGGTGCTTAGGGTTCTGCCTTTAACTAGCGGCCCTCGGTTGTCGCGTGGGCCGCAGCGTACCGGAAAAGAGACGGCGGCGGCGGCGGCGGTTGCGGCGGAGATGGGAATCGGAATTGCGAATTGGGATTTGAGAAATGTAGAGTGAAGAGAAAAAGCCATGGCGGAGTGAGGATTGGGGAAATGGATTGGGTTTTTGGGTGGTGTGTTTTTGCAATGACTGTTATACCCTTGCTGGGCGTTGGGGGAATTGAATGGAACTCAGGACTTGGGCTTGGCCCATTGATGTTTTTTTATTGGGCCATTAGTTGGGTAATGTTGGGCCCAGAGTCTTGCTGCTTGACCTAGGGGTGAGCGTAAATCTCCGAAAAACCGACCCGACCCGACCGAAACCGGCCGAACCGACGTCGGTCGGTCGATTTTAGTCAATCTTCGGTCGGTTTCGGTTTGGCATTAAGCCAAACCGAAATGTCGGTCGGTCGGTCCAGCTTGGAGGTCGAGAACCGACCGAACCGACCGACACATATATAAAAAAAAATTTAAATTTAGCCCAACCCATAGCCCATTCCCCATTCAGATTCAGCCCAGTCCCTCTCTCTCAAAGTCTACTGTCCAGCCCACCAGCCCACTTTTATTAATTTTTTAAAAAAAAAAACGTATTTCATTTCATTTAAAGCCCAGCCCACAGTCACACCCATATGTTTTCTTCTTCTTTAATTTTTGGGGCAACGAGATATATGGCTAAAAAAAATAGGTGGGATTTGAAAAATAGCTAAAAAGGTTTCAAAACTAACTAAATGACTAACGTGATTTTAATTAATAATTTCCCAAATTAAGAGGACAGAATTGCCCCTAACAAAACGTCTAAGAACTTCCTATCGTTTAAATCAAATATTAGGAGAGAGAACTACAGGTAAAAAGTTGGAGATTTATTAGGAAGAGAGAGAAATATAAGATTGCAACACCCTAACAACCTATTTTGAATTTCCTACGGCAAAATCTACCATCTGGACAAAAAAATGAAACCATGTCCCCGTTTAAATAAACACATCGTTCACAAAAAAAACAAAAAATAAGACTGAGTAGACGATAAAATGGGATAACAGAATACACATAATGAAACACTCAATAACGTATTTACATGGAATTACCCCACGAAATTGAACTTTTAACTTAATTCTCATGTGTAGTATGAAAAAATGAATACTCAATGTAGGTATTTAAAAAAATGAATTTAAATCTCACCTCATTTATTGCATGTCAAATCAGCAAAACCCTCCATCTCCCACAAACGGCCATCATCCTCGACTTTCAGCCTTCTTCAAGACAAGCAAAACCCTCCATCTTCCCACAAACGCCAGTCCTTCTTCGTACAGACCGCCGACCCCCACCGCCCGCCGATCCAACCTCCCGCCATCGCCTTCGTGCAGACCTCCTCCCGCCGACCCAACCTTCATACAGACCTCCTCCCGCACGCTGACTGTCCGTTGAAAACCACACTGCCGCTCGGTTTCGCTTGCAGATTTCGCCGCTCGTTTCAGATTTAGCCGCTCGTTCAGATTTGTCGTTCGACGTTCACAATCGCAGTGGGGTTCTACATTGCATCCCGTCGTCCTCCGTTGCATTCGTCTTCTCCGTTGCAGCCCCATCGTTCGCGGTGGGCTTCCCCGTTTCGTGCAGTCGTCTTCGCCACCCGATTTTTTCTCCGTTTCATGCAGTCTCCATTCGGGTCCTTTTGTTCGTTCGCAACACTTCCCCATACTTTTAAATTTGAAAACAACTCGTACAAAATCCCTTGATTTTCGGGATACAAAAATTTGTTTTGCCAAATATACGGTTTACATATTTACCACCATTTCCGCAGAGGTATGCCCAAGGATAAGAACCACCCAACTAGAGCGAGTGACCGTTTGAAGGCTGCAGGAGTAACCCCAGGAAGAAAACCCCGTAAACAAACATCCCCAATCACATTGGGGAGCGAACAGGATTCTGGAGACGCCATGAGTACATCAGTTTCAGTCGCTAAGGGATCTGGCGAGAAGACGAAAGGGGTAAAAAGGGACAGAGGCGACGGAGGTTCGGGCAAAAAAGTAACTCCAACAAAGAAAACAAAAGTTCACGAACGGACCAAGAAGACCAACGATGAGGTAAAGAAAGTTAAACGCCCCCCACTTTAGATAGAAAGTAAAAATGTTTATTCCCGTTTGTTCATAATTTGCAAGATTGAGAAGAAACCCACTGGGGCACGAAGCAATAAGAAGAAAACGCGAGCGAAACAGACAAATGACACAGATAAGGCGAGCCCTGTGACACCAGAGGTAATTCCCTTAACAATTAACAACCCCTGTATTTTACAACGCATTTTTGTTTATATACGTTGTCTAACTAACTATTTCGGACAGATTGCCCTTGAAACAAGCGAGGACACAGCTAAAAATGACACAGAAGACACCGAATCTAATAGTGTGACGAATGACAACTCCTCGAGTGATGACGTAGGGGAAGAACGAGAGAAAAAGAAGACAACAATTGCTAAAAAGGTATAAAGTCGAACCACGTCCAAACTTGATAACCAACAACTTTAGAAATTGTTATAAGTTGTTTCTTTTTTTGTGCATATCATTCAGGAACCTCCTAAAAAACAGAAGGGTGGAAAAAAAGGAAAAAAGCTGAAGACCATGGTTGAAGGTGACACTGTCCGAGTGGTATGTACTAGTATATACATATTAGTTGCGCTAGTGCTGTGAATCTTTGTAGTATGTCTGCCCCGGCACTGTAAATACCGTTTATATATATGATAATCCCTTTCTTATTCGTCTGTGGCACTGATACATGCATGTATGTACTGGTATACACGGGGTTTAGGCTTGTTACCATTGTTCTAATACTCTGTTTAAAGTCTGTCCTAGCAATGTAAATACATGCTTGTCTGTACCGTACATACGTGTCTGTACTGGTTTTAGACTTATTTGTCTGCGGCACTGATACATGCATGCCTGTACTAGTATACATGGGTTTTAGACTTGTTAACGATGTTCTAATATACTGTTCCGTGTCTGTCCTAACATTTATGTTGTACTAGTGCTATGAATTTCAGTTGTATGTTTGTCTCAGCAATGTAATTGCCGTTTATATGATAAATCCTTTCTTGTTTGTCTGTGGCACTGATACATGCATGTATTTAGTGATATATACTCTACTACGTGCCTGTTTCGTTATTGACTTGTACCGTGTATCTTAACGCAGGACGACGATTACCTTATGTCGCCATCAAAAAGAAGTAAGGCCCTAAAGATTAACCTATGTTGCAGAACAGAAATAATGGACACCATCAACACCATCTTAGGAGATAGGTGTAGAGACGCTTTCAGAAACACGTGCTTTGGCCACCTGCTTGACTTCTCGTTCAAAAAGACGTCTTCCCAGTTACTATTGCACCTGATCCAGCATCAATGCAAACCCAAACGGACGTCGGAACTTTACTTCAAGATTGGGGGGAAAATCTTAAAGTTTGGTCTACGGGAGTTCGCACTAATTACGGGACTAAATTGTGGCCCATTGCCACAAATTGACACAGACAGGCTACAAGATTCATCCAGGTTCAAGGATGAGTATTTTGCCAACGACGAAGGTGTCAGAAGAAAGACACTTAATATAGTATTCAACGCAATGAAGCATGGTGTCGAGGCAGACCTCGTAAAGATGGCGCAGTTGTATTGTTTGGAGAGCTTTTTGTTACCTAGGCAAGAAAAGGTGCACATTGAAGAGGAACATGTCCTAATGGTTGAAGACCAAGAATTGTTCACCACCTACCCTTCACACTATTGACAAGCTACATGCATAAAGCATCCGTTAGTAGGGGCAGTGTTGGTATTGGAATGGGCGGATTAGTGTATGCCATCCTTGCATGGGCATACGAAGTGATACCTGCATTGAGCGCGCCACCGACCAACTACGCAAAACGGATCAGAAATACAGTCCCCCGCATCATAAATTGGGAGGTAGAAGCTCAACCCGAATGGAGAGAACTGCACGTCAAGATATTCCAATCCTCATCGGTTAGTATCCACCTATTTTGTTTGTTTTATATGCGCTAATGTAAATTGTAATAGTATATACACCTGTTTCTTCAGTTGGAGGTTGTACCATTGGACCCAACTGACACGGAAATGCAGATGTCGTACTTCCAACCTTTCTTGCAAGATGAGTTGGCTTCTCGGCGATTGGCCGGCGACGAACAACAAGTAGGCGACGATGTTCGAATCCCGCCGAACTTCTCAGTAGGGGCACCCTCAATGACCAGCCAGATGGATGTGATGGAAAAACGCCATCAAGAAATAATTGGAAAGCTTGACAGAGTTTACTCTATGCTAGGAGCCTTGGTGGACACTTTGAGGGAGATACACAAGCTTGACGACCCCCCAAACTCAAAATTCAAGATGCAAGGAGATGTTGGGACTGGTATTGACCCTACAACAAAAGACGGTGATGTGGAGGTATATATATGTAATTACTGCCGGTTTTTTTATCCTCATGTCCCTTCAATAATTAGATGCTTGTATTTACAACTTTTATTACTTAAACCTAAAGGAAAAAGAAGAAAATGATGAAAAAGATGATCAAGATGACCACGAATTAGAGAAAAATCCTTCTCATCGAAGGGAAGACGACGATGGAGGACCAACAGGTGGGAAACAGCAACAGGGCCCGACCACCCCCGGACCGACAACCCTTGTACAGACTGAAACTCGTGTAGATGGCGAAGGCACGGGAGATGGCGGGACAAAGAAAACAGGAGGTGGTGAAGGCACCAAGGTACGATCCCATCTAGATTCAATATGAAAAATTATGTGAAACTTGACCCAAAATATACAGGCCTGTGATGATGCCGACGAGACAATAAACAAGGCTATACTGTCAATAGATGAGGCCAAGGTGATTGAGAAGTTTAATAGGGACCGCAAGGGTAAAACGGTTATGGTGGTAAGTAGCAATTGAGACTTTATTCCAACTGAAACTGTTCACATTCATATACTTCCTGACTTGCTACCCTAACAACAGGAAGGACCTCATACCATACCAAGAACCACAGTTCCACAACTTGGCCCCCGATGGTCTGCAAAGGTAAACAACCCTATATATTGGAACTCCCATAGTTGAATATTGTTAGAGAAAATAAAACGTTCACTATTATTTTTGTGTTTGTAGGCCAAGGGAATAAAAATTAAGGAACCTACCACTCTGCTCATTCAAAATAGGCAGCCCCTCCGTGAGGTGTATATATGCATGCTGAATATATTGAAACTGTTTGTTCATAGTATGTAATTCGCTTTATATACATACTATTAAAACGCGCAGGTTAACGGTACCATAACCCGGGGGGGAGCCAAGCGCTCAGATTGTGTGGAAGAAGTGGGGAGCCTGCAAGCCACAGGAATTTATGTGGACGCGATGAGGGGCACGTGGACAAAAGAATCGAGGGAATCCCTACCGCCAGAATTCTTCCAGCCGTCTTTTGATCTTCATCTCAGTCAGGGTTAAGACTGGTTTTGTTGCTACAAACGTTTTTTAGGCCTTGCTACTTAGTTTGTTATAATTACCTTCATCTGTTAGGGTTTCTTTTGTTAAAAACTGATTATGTTTGTTATGGACAACATATGGATGCTTGATTGGGTAGACTATGTTATGATTTCTTTGTTTGTTGCCTTGCGATGTAAAAATCACTTTGGAAACTGATTATGTTTGTTGGCTTGCGATATAAACTTGTTGACAAATGCATGAGTTGGGACGCTCATGTGTTGCTACTCTTTGGATGTGCAAATGTACTTTGAATGTTGAGATTGTTATATGGAAGTGTTTTTGTTGTTCTACAGGTTTAAAAAAAAATTGGTTTAGTCATATGTATGCCGTTATGCTGCCGAAAATTTCGGTGCATCCGGTTGGTATAATGTAGATCATATGTATGCTATTGTTTAAAGAATTGTATACTGTAAACAACCCACCATCTGGTGGATA
The DNA here is from genome assembly GCA_017139565.1 of Luffa aegyptiaca. NCBI lineage: Eukaryota > Viridiplantae > Streptophyta > Magnoliopsida > Cucurbitales > Cucurbitaceae > Luffa > Luffa aegyptiaca. Next base: position 1,912,051 of record CM029399.1, on the reverse strand, counting down.
CCCCAATATACCCCCTCTGCAGCACTCGTATTTCTTTTATAATACAGCGAACAAATTTCAACCAATAGGTCTTCTCACCCCATTTCGTTGCATTCAGTCAGTACGATGATGTCATCTATGTATGAATGCTAACTTTTGAACAATTGTATACTGTGAACTCATCACACCCGGTGGATACCCAAATATACCCCCCCCTGTCGCACTAATATTCCTTGAACCATATAAGGAATAAACTTTCAAACAAAATGTCTCATCCTCCAAAAAAAAACTTGTGTAAAGAAAAAATTAATGATAGTTGCGGAAACCAGTACATAGATGGAAATGTGTGTATAAATAAACAATTATTCATAGCTTCATTGAATTATTTTAACACTGCACAAAACTTAAACCACACAAAATTCGGAAAGATGGAAAAGGAAGGCACAACTCATCGAGCGATGGGGTTTTTGCATCCCCTACGATTATGGCCTACCTGCCCGCACCGTCCACACCTTTGAGACTGCACCCTTTCACTATGATGCTTAATCCTCCTCTTTTTCGGCCTCCCAGCACCACGTTTTGAATTGGGGGGGTGAACTACGTTAACCTCGGCTGTTGCTGAAACTGAATCATTCCTCATCGATCCAATAGGGTGAACGTTTGCACTGTACATCTTTTGGAGGTTTGAGTTGTGGTAAAACTCATGGACAAATGAATCGATGCCCAACCCCTTGTGGCGAATAGCCATGCATGCATGGGCACATGGGATAAGATCTAAATCCCACCTCCTGCACGTGCAACTCCGGTTGCTGATATTTACTTCAAACTGCTTGTATTTATCATGGACTTGGAACTGCACTCTATCAACAGGGTATATCTGCATGTTTACGTGAAACATTACAACGATCAAATTTGAGTTGTGCACATGAAAATAAGTAAGCGACTTTAAACCAGAATATAGACAACTTACATCCATCGAACGACTTGCTTTTAATGCCTCACGTACTTCTTCAGTTGCATATGTTGTCATGGTACACCTCTGAACGCTTGCATGGTTCCTCCTCTCGTAGAACCATCGTTGTAAAAAATCTCTTGTAAACTCCAACAATGGGATGATAGGTAATTCACGAGCCTCTCTCAGATAAGCATTTAGACTCTCTGAAATATTGGTAGTCATCAACACGTACCGCTTGCTCGTGGAAAATGCACGAGTCCACCGCGCATACCCCACCTCCTCAAGCTCACCCCTAATAGAAGGAATGATTTGTTCCATCTGCCTCATGTAGTATTCGAAATCCCCGATAGTATACGATTTAGCACACTTATAAAACAAATCATCAATGCCCTTTGCTTTGTGATTTTCTTTAATGTTCCTTAACAGGTGATAAATACATACACCATGATGTGCTGCTGTATATACCTTCTTAACACCTTTACCAATACTCTTATGCCTGTCAGACACTATCACTAAATCATTCGGTTCTCCAAATGCTGCTTTCAAGTTTTGGAAAAACCACTCCCATGACGCATCATTTTCAGAATCTACAATAGAAAAAGCCAGCGGAAATATCTTTGAGCTCCCATCAAATGTGCAGGCCGTCAAAAAGGTGCCACTGAATTTATTCTTTAAAGATGTACCATCTACCGAAATAACTGGGAGACAGTGTTTCCACCCGTTTATGGATGCTGCAATACTCATGAAGAAGAACTTGAACCTGTCATTTGAATCAACTTCCTGGGCGGTGTACGTACCTGTAATTTTAGGCAGTAAATATAATTATATACTGTGACAGAATGTTATAAAATGAAAGTACAGATGGTAAATACCTGGATTCCTTTCGATCAACTTGGCAGCAAACGACGGAATTTGAGCATAAGACTCTTCAGGAGATCCTCTCAACTCATTTAATGCCTTTTCTCTACCCCTCCATGCTTTGTCATAACTGATATTGATCCCGTGCGTTTTCCTAGCATACTCTATTATGTCCCGAGGTGTACAGTGCATCCTGTTAGTTATCCTCATTATAGTCTTCGCATACTCACATGCAACACTCGCTGTCGCTTGCCTGTGATCATTCTGAACGACATCGAAAGAACAAGTGTGGTCGTTGATAAACTTCCTCACAATCCACAACTGCCCCGTGCAATAGGTAGATGCGCGCATATACCATTGGCATGAGTCATCTATGCATGCCACTGTATACTGTTTGCTATTGGATTTAATTGTCTTGAATTGGAAACTCCCTTTCAGAGCCAGTGAAGAGACTACCTTCTTGAGATGTTCTTTGCATGAAAATACGCACCCCTCCGTTACGGATACTATGTCGGTCAATGCATCAATCCCATCTGAGTTGACAAACTCAAAATTTTTCTCCCCCCGGGATGAACTTGCAACTGCCCTTCCGTTGTGTATATTAGTATCTACCCCCTGCACGTCGACAACTACACAACAGTCCCTATACGTGCCATTCTGAAACCCGTTTACCATCCAAAAGACATCCCTGTCTTCTGAGAGGACTATATTTATCGGGTTGTTTGACCAATTCCTAAAGAGTGTCAACCTGCAGATACTACTACTGTCCGCCAAATTGAGGTAGTTCGCAGCACATACCTTTAGTTGGGAGAGGTTAGCATCACAGGGACATGTCACAATGCCGGACTTGAACCCACTGTAGACTCCCGCCACATCCCAAACACCCCCGAACAAAATCGTAATTTGATGTCCAACCATTTTGTGTTAATGGCATTGAGAGAGGGCTTGGAGATTTTTGTTTCTTAACTTAATAGAATAAGCTATATATTTGAATTAATTGAGAGAGGGCTTGGAGATTTTTGTACAAATTGAACATACCAACAAAACCACGATTTTTGCTGTTAGATGGAGCAGAAAACGGGATCTGGTGAAATCAGTTATATGAAATGAGCGGATCCCATAAAATGTGGAACAAAAAAGACGTTATACATTTAACGGTGCAGTAAACGCCGTCTGTATATTCACGGATATACCCAGGGGTAAAAATGGAAAAAACCTCCTGTTTGCAGGTCCCTTGATTTACGGCAGCCACAAATGAAAATATGGAAGATATTTAGCCAAAAAACTTAATGGCTTATTTTTTTCTAGCCATCTAGCACAATTTCCCTTAATTTTTTAGTTTAACCCTAGACCTCCTTCTCTTCAAGTTTCAACTCACGATTTTTTTTAATTTCAAAGTTTCAAACCTTCAGACTTCAGTCGTCGCGCCGCCCCTCGCCGACCCACGCTGACCCACGCCGACCGTCGCCCCTCACCGCCAGTCGCCGAGCTTCTTCTTCACCGCCAGTCGCCGCCCTCACCACCGCGCCGCCGTCTTCACCACCGTGCCGCCGTCTTCACCACCGCGCCGCCGTCTTCACCACCGCGCCGCCCTCACCAACTCGCCGCCTGTTCTGCAACTCGCCGCCGGCGCCGGCCGCCCCGCCCTTCACCGTTCGTGTTCTTGAGGTGAAAACGATTTTGCTTCATTTTTTTTGAAAAAAAAAAAGAAAAAAACTAAAAAAAAAAAAAAAGGCAAACCGACCAAACAGACCAAACCGACCGACCGACCGGTCGGTCGGCGAAATTAACAAAATAAAAAAAATCGGTTTCCAGTTTTGGAAACCGATTACGGTCGGTTCGGCGTCGGTTTGGGGCCAAAACCGACCCCGACCGACCGATGCTCACCCCTAGCTTGACCTATTCTGTTGGGCCGTTGGTTAGAAAAAGTTGGGCCCAATAACTCGTCTAAGGGACATTTTTGTTTTTGTTTTTATAAATATAGGTGATATTTTGTTTTTTTTTTTTTTGACAACATGTGGGGGTGGGGATTGAACCTTCGACCTCTTGGTCGGAATATAAGCTTCATGTCAATTGAATCATGCTCTTGTTGGCGGTGATATTTTGTTATTAGACTATTAAATGATAAATTTGTATAATATAAGTCTTTGAATTGAATAACTATAGCTTTGTTTGATTGTTAATTCTTTTATTTTTTTATAATTAAAAGAGTGAGCATAATGTTACCTTTAAACTATTGAATTGTTGCAACTAAAGTTGTTATATATATATTAGTGTTGAAAATGCGACCAAATTCTCACATTGGCTAAATAAGGGAAAAATCATGGGTATGTAAGAAATGACAACTATTTTCGTTGGTATGCTATCTTTTGGGTGGACCAAAAGCAAAACCACAAAAGTTTATGCTTGAAGTGGACAATATCATACCATTGTGGAGATATATGAAGAATCATACCATTGTGGAGATATGTGAAGAGTTTGTTATCAAATTGTTTCATTTGAGTCTAACGATCTACGAAGTTGTAGAGCATGATTTAGTTTCAACAATTTTGTAACTTTAGGAAGGTAATTGTTCGTATCCGAAATGTGATTGTAGCAACCTTTGTAGTTTATAAATGCTTTTTGCAATGTATACATATAGAAGATTACAAATGACTCTCTTTTAAAGTTATCCAAGATTTGAAAGCTGTTGCTTTGATTGAAGGGAGAATGATGAATTGGAGATAACTATAAATAAAAATTCTTAAAAGAGACTCTTGATCCCCATATGAAGAAGCATCAATTGATGTAAAAAGTTGTTAATCTTATCAAACTTGAAATGAAAAGGACAGCTCATAATACACATATTGAAGAACACCACAATTGTAATATCACATCTCCAAAGTGATCGGCCAGCTCGATCTCCAACATTGCTTTGGAATTGCCATCTCACTAATTACATTTTTAAAAACAGAAAATTTTAAATAATAATATGTAGTTATCTTCATTCACTTAGGTCACATTATTCCCAATAGTAATCTTCCTCATCGCACAAATGATTCCTTTTAAATTTAAACCCACATAATTTCATTTTCTTTTAACCTACCCATATAGTTTTATGATGTAGACCGTGCTATCATCTCTAAATGAGAAAAAATTATAGAATCACCAAGATTTATGTTTAAAATAGACAGTATCATATTATTATGAAAGTGTGAAAAGTCTGTCCATATGATTTGTTAGGACAAGTGAGTTTTTGTATACTTTCACAATGCTATGATCTTTTGTTCATTTCAAGTCTGAACTCACGGTTCTATGACAAAGATGTTACATTACTTATTAATATAAAGTTCATCATCAAATATAAATTTAGTTTCTAAACTTTCAAGTTTTTGTCTAGAAGATCCATGAACCTTAAAAAACTATATAACAGATCTTTTAACTTTCAATTTTGTGTCTGATAATTATCAGACATATTTGAAAGTTTATAAACTTGTAAAATACTTTCTAAAATTTAGCCATGAAGTATATATAGAGTATGTTGGTATTGGTAGGAATGCCAAATCTTAGAATGTATATATATGATGTTAGATGAGAAAGGAGTTGAGTTGAGACTGCTACTTTTGGGGAGCCACCAGCCGACCATAACGTGCTCTTGGTCGAGGCATTTTATAGTGGAATTAGATTTGCTTTTCCTTTCTTTTATTTTCTACAATCTAGCCATCAGCTAATGGGGAAAAGAGGAATCTAGAATAATAATAATAATAATAATAATAATAATAATAATAATAATTAAAAATTAAAAACGAAAATTTGATTTTTAAGTATAAAGAAATTTATTAAAAACTTCTGTACATTCCCATTTCAAGAGATTGAAAAGATATTTCAACTACCTTTTCTTTCATTCACAATTGTACAATAATGCCCATATAATATGTCATTATTTTAATTCATTCAAGTTCCCTACATTAAGATTGGATATTTCTAATTAATTAAATTGAGATATTTTTTCTTAGCAAGTCTTTTTTCTTGAGATCATTCTCACTTTCATATCGTTATAATGATTTAATATTGTCTACTTTACAATGTATAGATCCTACCTCTACTCAATTTTATTATTATTATTATTATTTGTTAAACTATAAGTTTAGTTTTTTAACTTTCAACTTTATTTTCATTTGGTCATTGAACCTTACAAAAATGTCTCGTAGGTTTTTGAACTTTCAATTTTGAGTTCAAAAAGTCTCTAAACTCAAAAGATGTCTAATAAGTCTTTAAACTTTCAATTTTGTGTCTTATAGGTCACTAAATTTTAAAAAAATATTGTATGATAGGTTCTTACACTTTCAATTTTGTATCTAATAGGTCACTGTTTGATATTTTTTTTCAAATTCATAGACCTATTAGATACAAAATTGAAAGTTTAGGGTTTTATTATATATAAAATTTATAGTAACTTTTGAAAATTCATGGACCTATTAGACATTATTTAAAGAATAAAAGAACTCCTCCTCCTCCTTCTCCTCCTCCTCCCCCCTGAGTTCATCAACATTTGGAGGTAGGAGAATTCGAACTTTTGACCTGTTTGGTCGAGAGTACATGTCAATCACCGCTGAGCTTATGCTCGCTTTGACTTTTAGAAGATAATATTAATTAAGCATTTATATAGATTTTTTTAAGACTAAATTGGCAAAGTAACCTTCAACCTTCTCGATATGAATTAGTGTGAGAACAATAAAAGATATCGAAAACTCATAAGATAACGATCTATCAAATATTTCATAATTCTAAGTATTAAATCATTCAAAACACATGATCGAATCGAATGGTCTTTCTTTGATAAACTACCCATTCGAAAAAGACAGAAACCCTTAGCTTACTACAAAGAGGGACAATAATCCTTATTACGAAAACTCTTTCTTAGAATTTTTAGCTTTATTATCCCATTTAAAATTTGAACTTAGATCTATCAATTCTTTATAACGAAATGGACACTCAACAAAGAAATAGTTGTAGTTGTAATAATTATCCGCTAGCATTTATTCAAGTGTCCACATGATTTATTTTGAAATTAATGTGTGAAGAGAGAGAATTGTAAAATCCAAAACAACAATGTAAAAAAAAAAAAAAAAAAAAAAAGTCGGCTCCCAAAAGATGGGATTGTTTTTTAAATTTGACACATGTATAAATGAAGCCTAATAATTTTGATCTTAATAAATCTTTTGTCAATCCTATATTGAAAGCTCCATGACTCCCTCATTTGTCTCAATCATACCCTAAAATTCCCTCTATGTTTTTGCTTTTATCTTCAATTTTTATTTCTTTTTCTTTGCCCAAAAAAAAAAAACTTTTCTTCATTTTTAGGTCCTCATTCTTCCTTTTGATTAAGACCCAACCTAGACCACCAATTACTTTGGATAATCAAAACTTAGTTTGAGAACTATTTTCAAAGTCCTTTTCAACGATTTCGAATAAAAACGTGTTTGGATAACTATCGTTTAAAAAGTTTATTTTAGCATGTTTCACAAAGGGAAATTGTAATGGGTAGCAAAAAATATTAGGACATTTGTAAATTTAGCTATGCTTTTTGAGATTTGCAAATATGGCAAAAATTTTAAAATCTGATTTTCGTTTTTTTTATTATTCCAGTTTTACCCTTGTTAGTATATCAACTAATATATTAGTAGTATATCTGATATACTTTATATTTATTGATATACGAAATATAAAGTATATCAGTTAACTGATATACCGAATTTGATATACTCGAATGAATACAATTATATATCTAATATATACTTAATTTGATAAACGTAACCTATGATATACCTGATTATACGTATTGATATAAGAATGATATACTTGATATAGGAAATGTTACTTTTCTTTACTTATATTTGTTATGTTTCATTTTCTCTTTATTGAATTGTGTTGTGTTATTTACGTATTTTAAACGAAATGTTTGTTTTTTAGAATATAAAATGTTTGTCTTATATACTTGTTATGAACGTTGATATACCATTGATATACCTCTTTTGTTATACTACCTAAATAATTAATAACATTAATATACCTGATTATGGGTGACTAAATATATCAACGATAGACTTGTAATTTATATAAAAAAAAAAATCATTAATATATATTTTTAATTATCAGTGACATAGTTTTTTTAAGTATAATTTTTTATATTGAATATGAAGTGCTGATATACTGTTGATATATAATTCATATTAAGAATATCATTTCACTGATATATCAGAGTATATTAATAGTATATGTACTTTAATTTAGTTATATCTGATATACTAAATATAAAATAACGATATACTGTTAATATAATTCATATTAGGAATATCATTCCACTAATATACCATAGTAAAGTATATTGGCTGTATATCAGATATATTTCATTTTAAGTATATCAGTAGTTTCATTTTAGGTATATCAGTAGTATATCAATATATTTGATATACCACTGATATACTTCATAACAGTAAAACACGGGGAAATTTTGGAAAGGGTATTTTTGACTTTTTCTATTTGCGTTTTGGGCTGGGCTGAATTTTTTTGCCATAATTGCAATCCTCAAAAAGTGAAGACACGCTTGCAATTACAAATTTCCCTTTTGCTATTGCCATAATTGCAATCCTCAAAAAGTGAAGAACTGTAGAAATGGTGACTCCATGGTCCAGAATTGTACTTTCACATTTCCATCATGGCTATGCCTACGTGACACGTACCGGCCAACACACACAATTCCTGCGGCCAATATCTTGCCACGTAAGCCTATGAAGTGGGCCCCGTCAGTTTTTGTGGTCAAATCACACATAGCGGCTGATTCTTTGTTTATTTTTCCCTATTAACAAATATTCGTATAACAAAATAGAAAAAAAAAATTGTGACAAATGACAATTATTGTCTCTTCTTCAAAATAATTGAAAATTTTCATTATTTTAATCTTAGAACATTTAATTATTTTGAATTAAACCCTTTAAAACCTAGTTTCAAAAAAAAAAAAAAAACCCCTTTAAAACCTTTTTATCTCCCACCAATTCCACAATTTTGAGATGGTAATTAGATTGGCAATGCTATAAACCATTAAGGTGTTCTTCATTATTTTAAAAATTAATTCATTTGAGGGATTTAGATATTTCAATATTTGAGTGTCTTTACATGATTAGTTCATTAAGATAATAATTTTCAATATAAACAAATTAATATTCGACAATAAAAGTAGAAAGAATAATATTATTAGAGTTAAAAAAAAAAGAATAATATTATTAGAAAAGACCCAAAAAAATTCATTTTATTCAAGCATAACTCTTTTATGTCTAAATTTTAATATTTTATAACATTTGTGCCTATATTAATATTTCTCTTTAAACTTTTCACCTAAAAATAAATATATATATTTTTCTTTAAACTTATTATCAACCTTATTAAAGAAATATTGATGTGGACTAGAGGAAAAGAAATCTTGATGCTATATACCTTTTACCTCCAAATTTGATGAACAACTATAGTTCATCTTATCGGGTCATCAAATTTAAGTGGGATACTTACATTGTCATTCGAGAGGATATTCACTAAAAAACATGATTTTAGCATATAGGTCCAATTAACTTAAATGACTTTAATTTCAATATGATTCATATTCAAGCCAAGTCTATAGATCCAATTAACTTAAATGACTTTAACCGTCCATTCTATTTAAACAACTTATTAAATAATAACGTGTTGCAATTAAAATCATTAGAATCAACAAAACCCCGTCCCAACATATTAATCTATCCATTATTTTTACATCATAGTAATTCAATCAATATTAACCCAATAGACACACAAGTTATCTAACGTTTAGAACTAAACAAAAGCACAATTCAAAATTTAATTAAACAAACACAATATAATGTTCAAACTCCAACGACTAAATCTCTAATTCAACCAGACATCACTTTTTTCATTTATTGAGTTGAATGTAAGTTTGTCTCTCCCCATTGAAAGATCAACGAAGGTGGCTTCTACAACGTAATTTGATGTAGATTTAAAACCTACATCCATATTCCATACAGGTTAAAAAAACTCATACATTCAATTATGTAAAACTATCAAGCAGCTTCCTCCGATAATTTATTGTCGCTAACCTTTTCCTCGTCTCCGACTTCTCCCTCGACTCCACCCGACCCCTACCTTTTTTAATAACTTATATTTCAAAAGGGGAAAAAAGTTTTTTTAAGAAAAAGGAGGAAAAAAAAAAAAGAAACAAAAGGAGATGAGATTGAAAGCGTGTGAAATGCACTTAAGGTTTAGGCAGAGGGCCGTGGGTACGAATGCAATAAGAAGAGAGTAATACCACGCGTGGGGAACAAATGGGTCACACCCCTCCATTCTCCTTGTCCCTCAATCCCACTATCATATGCTTTTTTTTTCATCTTTTTTTTTTTAAATTCTTTTTAAAAATTTTCATTTTTATTTCAACCAACGAACTCATAATTATTTCATTGAAACATCAAATTGAAGTTTAATATTGTGTTTTTGGATTTTTTTTTAAAATAAAAAATTGGGTTTGAAATGATGAGATTTGTTATTGGTATTGTGTGCTCATAATGTTTTGGATTGAAATTTAAGTTCAAATCTGGGCAACCACATCCATAGTGATTAATTAAATAATAAAATAGTGAGATCCTCGACAATGTTTATATGATTTGCTCACACTCACTGTCAATAATGAGTTACAAATATTCGTTGAGACCGAACGTAGTATTTTCGAGTGTAATATGTTTTTATAATTATTTTTAGAAAAAAATATTAATTAAGACTGAGTCTGAAAATAATGTTTTTGAAGAAAAGAAATTTTCTAGAAACATTTTCTTAAGATCCATTCCACTGAGGAGAATATTTATGTGCTCCGGAGAGTACTCTTATTCACTATTTAGTAATAAGTTTAAAATATTTGATTGAGATTAAGATTAAGATTAAGAGTAGTATTTTGAAGTGAAATATATTTTATAATTATTTTTAGAGGAATAACATTAATTGAGAATGAGTCTAAAGATAACTTTTTGAGAGAAATGTTTTTAAGTAAAACAATTTTTCTATAAACAATTTTAGAAATGAATTATGTACTATCCAATGCTTTTAGATTTTTTTTTATAAAAATAAAATCACTTTGACTATGTAGCTAATTATTGTGAAAATTTAAAATGTTCTAATTTTGATAATTATCATAAACTTTTACCAAACTAATTTAAAAGAATACATTTTAAGTAAAAAAAAAATCTTTTTTAAAAGAAATTTCGAAAAAAATACTAATCAAGTGTTTCTCCTAAAACCACTTTAATGTCTTTAAAAATTTTGAAAATCACTTTTGATTATCGAATCAAATACCGTGAAAAACTTCAAAAGTTTTTTTAATGGGCTAAACACTTTTCATCGATTTAAAAGTTATTTTAAACTCACTTGCAATGTCTTTTCTAAAAACACTTTTGTCGTTTTAGAATTTCCAAAAGTATAGTTAACTAATGTCATGGTAAATTCTAAAGCATGTTTTAATTAGTTAAAAATACTTACCTTTTTTTTTTAGTCAATCATGTCAAACTCACCATAAAGAAACAAAGAAAGATTAGCTTGAATGAATTACCTGCCTTTCATAGCTTACTAAAAGATATTAGTAGGAACTATAAACTGATATCGAAACCGAATCAAATATTATGTGAGGCATTGGTAGATAAAGAGATTCAATAATTTTATGTCGTACCATTCCCTAACAATTTTATTCGAATTTTATGTTATAAAAGATTGACGTTTATCTTCTCTCAATTTCTTTCTTTCCGTTTTTCACTCTTTTAAAAAGAATAATTTAAAAAAAAAAAATAGTCAAATGAGTAGAAAAATAAAACCCCATTTCAAATGTATAAAAATAACAAAAAATAAAAGAAAAATAAAAGACACAATCAAAGCAAGTCCAAAAGCATATACACATCAATAATAAAAAATATATAACTGAAAAAAATATAAAACAGTTAAGTACAATATAAAATAACCAAGAGATTCAATGTGATCTCTCATCTCTGCAATTAAAAAAAAAAAAAAAAAGATCACATACTTTAATTAAAGAAAGAAAACATATTAATGAAAATAAAGTGGGTGGGGAAGGACAAAGAAATCAAGAAAATTATAATTAAATTAAAATGGGGTTAGAAAGATGGTATATGTCCTCTTACAAAGTACTCAAAACTAAGGTTATCTTTTTAATTCCCACTTTTTGGCTATGTGGGTGGGTATGGTATCATTATATGTTGAGATTTTGTGCATATTGTACAAATAATATATAATCCTTTCACTTCTACTCAATTTCATTTCTTTCTTGTATTTATTTATTTATTATTTTTTTTTCAAAAAAACAAATTATTTATTTTGTAGGTGTAAATTTGAATGTTCCTTTATTCTTTTTCTAAAAAGTTTCTTTACATTATCATCATTCAAGTTTATTCTTTTGTAGTTTACATTCTATAAAAAAAAATAAAAATAAAAATCATACCAATAGAAATTATTGTGTGATCTTTACTTATAAATTTAAAATATTTTTATCATTTGAACTTGTTTGAATTATATTTATATAATAAATAGAAAATGACAACCAAACCATAACTGAATTAGGGATATAATCCTTATCCTTAGCTTTGGAAGAGGTTCTTATCCTTTGTCTCTCTACTCCATTTATCGATTTAGATAATTAAGGTTAGAACTTTAAAGTTAAAGATTGGAGAATCACTGTTCAAGGATGAATATATTCATGTAAGGATCAATTTATTTTTGTCTCTAGAAAAATTCGAGAGAAACTCTCCTATCGACGATCACATTTTTAACATGGACACTCCTCATTCAAGATCGAGCTTTACAATAACTCAATCATATAGGGAGTTTTGACATCCCTTTTTTAACATATAGATTTAATATGTATGTATATATATATATATTCCACAGTTCTTTTGGATGCTTTTTCAAGAAAAACTTTCAAGCTATTTAGCTATTTTTTTTTCATATAAAGAAAAGGGGTAGTTGCATAGATGACAAATTGGACCAAATTAATAGCAAATATAGCACAGTTACAAATTAATTGCAAATATAGAAAAATTAACTGTACAAGACCAAAAAGCTGTTGTCAGATTCTATCTGTGTCTATCACTGATAGACTCTGATTATTCAAAATATATCAGTGTCTATTGCTGATAGACTTCAATTGATCAAAATCTATCAGCGATAGACACTGATAAACTATGAATAATTAAAGTCTATCAGTAGACTGATAGATTCTGATTAATCAGAGTCTATCGCTGATAAACTCTGATAATCGAAATCTATAAGATAGATTCTAATTAACCAGAGTCTATCAGTGTCTATCAGTAATATACTCGGATAGATTTTGCTATATTTGCAATTTTTTTTACATTATGCTATATTTGTTATTAATTTGGTCCAATTTGCCACCCACTGCAATTATACTAAAGAAAATCGAGTCAAATTACATTTTTTGTCCCCACAATTTGTGATTAAAATTTCATCTTTATATTTTTAAAACTTTTAATTTGATTCCTATAATTAAGTTGAATGTCCAATGTATTTCCAAATTTACTAAATGTTGACAAATTTCTCATGTAGTACATATTCTTTAAATACCAGCATTTATACAGCACATCAAAGAAAAAACTCATCACATTCAAAGGAAATATGCTAATGCTACATAAGAAAGCTAACATCTTGCTTTAAATAAAATTAAAAAAAAATAAATAAAAGTTAGCATCTTTTGATAACACTATAGACATTATTGTCAAAAAAAAAAAAAAAAAAAAAAAAAACTATAGACATTTGAGACGATTTAACAAAATCACAGGGCCAAAATGAAAATTTCAAGACCAAATGTACTAACCTGAATGTGATGACTAAAACGTAATTTAACAACAAAAAAAAAACTCAAAAAGATACTTTTTTAGTTTTTTATAATATAAAATTTTCCATTTTCTTTTAGGAACTGTGCAGCACCTTATAAAAAGAAATGTGCAGGCTGGATATTGCAGTTGTCCCCATATGATAAAAATCTCAATTCTCAACACAAAAAATATACCATTTTTTTTTTTTTTAAAAAGAAATACGAGAAATAAAAAATTTATAATAGTAAGAAATGATAACAGAAATGGAATTTTTGTCTTGAAGTTAAGAGAACACACGAATTCCAGTTTGGCAAGCATTTGGACCAATCTCCTTCAGCTTCTGCCTCTGTGACTGGCTCCCATTTCTTCCTCTTTTTCTCGGCAACCCCGTGGGTCAAATACTGTTTCTCTCCTTCTACTTTTATCGAAACCCCCATCAGAAATGACACAAAACAAACCCATTTCTTTTACAAAAATCACTCCTAATTTTAAACTAATCAGCTTTCTAAACACCCTTTAATGGTGTTTGTTTGAGGCCCCAATGAAAGAAAATGATGTTTTGTTTCAAGGGTTGAAAGTTTCTTTTGCTATTTAACTGTGGTTTCGATTCAATTATGTAATTGGGGAAAGGGGAAAGGGGAAAGGGGAAAGTTGCTATTTGCTATTGCTACAGAAAGCGCCAACGAAACTTCTTTTTCTGCATAAACAAAACCAGCAATTTGGGAGCTCACCCAGAGTCCAGACCATTGTCTCTTCTTTCTCTTTGTGTTGAATAAGACTCTCCCTCTTCGTTTCTTGCGATTCTGAAGTTCTTGATTCTGTCATTTTGATGTCTAAACCTTTAGAGCATAATTACATAGGATTAACGGAGCCTTCTTCGATGGAAAGAAGCCCAGAGAAGATTTCTTCGTCGTCCTCTTCTTCTTCTTCTTCTTCTTCTCCGCCTGTTACTAACGAGGAGAAGAAATGCGCCACTGTGAGTTTCAAGGACACTGAATTGAGGCTTGGTTTGCCTGGTTCTCAGTCGCCTGAGAGGAAATCGGGAAGTGGGATTTCGCTCTTCGGCAAGGATTTTGAGGATAAACAGAGTAATGGGTTCTCTTCTTCTTGTGCTTTGAAGAATCTTGTTTCTGGGTCTAAGAGGGGTTTCTCTGACGCCATTGATGGGTCTTCTGCAAAATGGGTTTTCTCTGGGAGTAATGGATCTGAGGTTAAGTTAGGGGAAGGGGCTGTGTTGTTTTCGCCTAAAAGTGGGAAGCCGCCGATTGGTGGCTTGGGGAGCAATGTTAATGCGCCACAGGCTTGTGGTGCTTTGAAGGCTGTGAAGGAAGTGCTTCCTGTTAATCAAACTTCTAAGCCTGCTCAGGAGAAGAAGCCGCAGGTTTCTGAAAATGGTGGTGCTCCTTTGGCTAAGTAAGCAAATCGCTTGAACTGTGGTTTTTTAGTTGAGTTTCATGTTCATTCATTGAGTTGGATGGAAAATTTGTTGGGTTTTCTTTGAAGTTTTAGATGTGTTTGTTTTGTGATGTTTCCTCTTTTTTCTTCACTTTATATTTCTCATGTTGGTGTTTGTATTGCTGAGAATGGTAATTTTTCTGTTGGGTTGGCTTCTTTTCTTGTTAGTGCTATAATTACACTGCCGTAGCTTGCTATATCTGCTTGCTTTGGTGGTTTGATTGTGGACAATTGTGATTAGATTATGCTTAGTTTCTTATAAAGAAACTCCTATCTGTAAATGAATTTGAAGTACAATCATCGTTGATGATGTTGAACATGGAGCTTGACCTATTGGGGAGTCTTTCCTCCCCGTTGTCGGGCACATGCTCTCAATCGTGCTCGTAAAGAATGCCTCCGACGACAATAGATGCAAAGATAGTAGGCTTGCTTGAATTATTTGCTCATGTTTGGCTGGGTGATGTATAGGAATAGATTGGGCTCTCTCTTATCAGTTACGACTTCTGCGAGAATTATTTCATCCTATATCGATATCGATTTGGTAAAGGATGGAATACTAAGTATGAAAATCTATGAAATGCAGGGCACAGGTTGTGGGATGGCCACCAATTCGATCCTTTAGGAAGAACACCATGACATCTACCAATTCAACAAAGAACACTGATGAAGCTGAGGGAAAATCGGGATCGACCGGTTGCCTCTATGTAAAAGTTAGCATGGAAGGTGCTCCATATCTAAGGAAGGTTGATCTCAAACTGTACAGCAACTATTCTGAACTATCACTGGCTCTGGAGAAGATGTTTAGCTGCTTCACTATTGGTAAATCCCCTTTCCCCCCAACAAAGATTTTGATTCTATTATCTCGAACGCGCTATTTTCACCTTAATCTATGAACTTTGGTCATCTTTTTCGTTGTTTTATTGACACAACACGATAAAAATGCTTATTTGATGTTTTGATTCCTATGCTTCAGGGCAGTGTGTTACTGAAGGACTTCCAACTAAAGAGCGTCTGAGTGAAAGTAATTTGAAGGATTTCCTCCATGGATCTGAGTATGTGCTGACATATGAAGATAAAGATGGAGATTGGATGCTTGTTGGTGATGTCCCTTGGGAGTAAGTTGTTTCCCTTTTTCGGTCTTTTAAGCTCGTAAATAGTCGTTTTATTTCTATGAAACAAAGAGTCGATTCGTGTAGATTTAGTACATGAATGACATGTAGAACAGTTAGAGGAGGTTATTTGACTCTTGCCTAGCAGAACTTGGTTGATTTCCATGCTTTGAACTTGATGTCTAAAACTTGTGGCACATGTTCGGATGGTGTTGTCAATATGTTTAATATAGTCAACTTCAATTCAAATCTTTGTTTCTGATCAATTGTTCTTTCTTAACTGAAAAACATGCATGTTCAATCTGTGTTCTACTTTCTTTATCGTTTTGGGTTGGATATCACAGGATGTTCACTGATTCGTGTAGAAGACTCCGAATCATGAAAGGTTCTGAAGCAATTGGACTAGGTACGTTGAGGCATAATCTGATGTCTTTCATACTCGTTTTTCCTAAGCTGAATTTTTTCTTTAAACATGAAGTATTGTAGATATAAGTATATGTAAACGAGCTCAACATGATCTAAAGACATGTCTGCTCGTTGAATTGCAGCACCGAGGGCCATAGAGAAGTGCAAGAACCGAAAGTAGCGAGACGAAGTCCCGAGCAAGACGTTGAAGACCACATCTCCTGGGATTTGTGAAATCCCTTTTTTAAAAAATATATTATTGTTCATTATGTTATAAACTAATGTTGTATCTTCTTATGAAATGCTAACATTTTCCTGCTTGGTAGATAAAAGAATTTCACTGAAGAAGACACTAAGTGTTGTGTGTTAAATGTTAATTGTTATTGCCTCCCTCTTAAAGTAAGAGTGAATCCTATGAGTCTGTTTGCACTTACACCTCCCATCTCTCTTTCCACACTACTTCTATACAAAACACACACACAAAAAGTACCATTCAAATCACTTTCATTTCAGTACCTTATGCATCACATAATCTGAACAATCGTGCCCAAAAGGGACATTAAGAACTCGAAACATGCTGTATTATCTCGAGAAAGCAGCAAGAGGAGATGCATCAGCAGGTGCAGGGGAAAGAAGCAGCTTGTTTTCTGGCAGAGGTGTTGGTTGGTGAAGATGGGTGATGTCGGACTGCGGCGGAAGTTCGATGGTGGGACCGGGGTTCGGGTCGTTGTGACGACGACGGTGTCGGTTCAAGAAGCGAGAGAGGAGGTAGCAGAGGAGGCGGAGAGAGGAAAGAATGGCAATGAGGAGTAAAGCTGAGAGAAGATAGTCTGTGGGGGAGCGAGATCTTTTGCAGCCAAACAAGATTCCGAGACAAACCATGGCAAAGAAAGAAAGAAAGAAAGAAAGGGGAAGGCAGAGGGAGGTTCTGACGAGCTTCTGCAATGGCTGGGAATTAAAATGGAGAGAGGTGTAAGCTTTTTTGAGCTTTGGGTTCTTTCCTTGTCCATACAATGCGCAGCAGAAGAACTTTCAGGCGTATTCTTGCTTGCCTTCATCAGCCACTGTTCCATCACTTTTAGTCAAGCATGGAATCATTTCAAGTACATCATCCTAAATAATATTTGCAGAAAATACAAAAATGACCTTTAAATTATTGAAGTTGTTATAATGCAAACTCCACCCTTAATTTTGAGGCATTACCCCAATTCAACTCTAATGGTTAAGTGCAACTTGCATAAATTTGTATCTTCGTCTTACAGGTCAGAAGTCCGAATCCCCAACTCTCCTACTATCACCAATATAAGCATAGTTCAACTGGCATCACATATGTACTGATGATCAAGAGGTCTGTGGTTCCTCCACATGTTGTCAAAAAAAAAAAAAAATCCATACTACTAAACTCAAAATAATAATAATAATAATAATATTAAGGAAGTGGAAGAATTCAAAGCTTTGATCTTTTGATCGGACATGTCATTTACCACTAAACTATAATTAGGGATAGTTTTTGTTAATTTTATCTATAAAAATAATAATATTACTCAAAAAAGAAGAAAAAAAAAAAAAAAACAGTGGTACTTTAGGTAGGGGTTGGGTTCCTTTAAAGCGCCCACAATAATTTGATGGGCAAACGAATAATATTATACTATACGTAGTGATAAAATTTACGTATATATTCGTCCACCTGATTTATTTAGAATCTTTTGCTGTATAAGATAATATTTGATTACACGACTTTAACAAAATTATGTAAAGCCAAAGCCAACATTTTCAAAAGAAAAGCATACATTTTTCAACGTGCCAAAAGACTTTGTCACACTATTTCTTTTAGTTTAACTTAAATTATAAAGTGTTTTAAAATACTTGAGCAGTAATTGACATACGACGATAGAAGTTCGAATCTCCTCACCTCTAAATAGGTTGGTCTTTGAACTTTGAACTTTAAAAAATATGTATTTAAATTTTAAAAGTCTTCAATAAGTGTTCAAATTTCAGGTGTTTAGTAAATCTCTAAAATTTGTACGCCAATTAATCTTTATAACTTTTAACTATATATCTCATAGATGCATTAAATATTTAATTTAAGATTTAAAATTTAGGTTAAGAATTCCTTTTGGTCCCTAAACTTTCATAGAAGTAACAATTTGGTCCGTGAACTTTGATTTGTAACGATTTAGTTCTTGTACTTTCACTTTTGTAACAATTTAGTCCCTGAACTTTAATAAGTAACAATTTAGTCTCTATACTTTCAAATTTTGTATCAATTTAGTCCCTATACTTTCAAATTTGTAACAATTTAATTCTTGTCACAAAAAAAAATCCATCAAAATTAAATGTCGGTATTATCTAGTGATTAAACTTTGTAGCTTTATAAACATATTGAGTCTCAAATTAGTTAATTAATCTATTGAAAATTTCATCGAATCTTTTCATTAATTTTTCATGATAGGGACCAAATCGTTACAAAATTGAAAGTACAGGGATTAAATTGTTACTTATCAAAGTTTAGGGACCAAATTGTTACAAAAGTGAAAGTACATGGACTAAATCGTTACAAAATTAAAAATACAATGACTAAATTGTTACAAATGAAAATTTAGGGACTAAATAGTTAGTTTTATGAAAGTTCAGAGACTAAAAGTGATTTTTAATCTAAAATTTATTAGATATACCATTAACAATTTAGATACACGTCGAATAATGGATGATAATTAATATTTTAACCACTAAGGGTGTATTTGGTTTAACTTTTCAAGTGTTTAATTTTGAAAATAAATCATTTTGAAAAAAATTAGTGTTTGGCAACCACTAAAAATAACTTATTAGAAAATGAGATTGATAAATAAATTATTTTGAGAGAAACATTTGAAACCAACTTTTTAAAAAAGACTTCTAAGCAAACAATAACTTGTGTATAAAAACATTTATGAGGAAATGCAGAGTTTAAATTCTAAAAAATTTTTATACAAAATGTTTTTTAAAAAAATGTATTCTTTAAAAACATTTAAATTAAAATGTATTTCAAACGGACCCTAAATTACGAGTGTAGTAAAAAAAACGGGTAAGGGAAAAAGGTTACATATGTAAAAGTACCCTTGACGTTTCCATTCTTCATCCTTCGCACGAGGGGAAGGTACGTGCGAATTCCTTTCTCGTCCACTGTGCTGAATGCTCTGTGCAGTTCCGGTCGACAAGGCAGGGGTTGCGAATGATAGTTTGCAGGTCTCTTTTCAGGTTTGATTCATTAAAACTCTGTTTGGATTCCGAGAAAATGTCTTTAAGCATGCTACAAATCTTTGCCGTTCTTAATCTTTACTTCAAATTTTGCAATTCTACAATTTCTGAGCTCACTGCTTACTTAACAATGCCCGAAATTTGGCTCCATTTTCATGTAGTGGAACTCTGCTCAATCAAACAGTTAAAACTCAATCGATTAGGAGGAAGTCTTGATCGATAATACTTACGAAATCTCAGTTAATCAGAAATATCTAAGCTCAATCAAAAAATTGAAACTCTCGCTCTTTCTTTAAAAGATTCTCTGTATAACTGTGTTTAATCTGTTGTGCTGTTTTTGTAGAGTCGACCGCCTCTTGAAATATACAAGTCCGTATGTCCTACAGCAGCCGGTAATCTAGCTCTGAAGATCATTATATTAACTGTTAATTGAACTTGTATTGGTTTTCTGTTTCACTGAAGAATAGCTTTACTTTTTGGGTTTAGTAATCATTTTAACACATTATCGGACAGTTATGATCTAATCTTTCGAATGCCATTCACTTCCCAATTAATATTGCTTGTCACTTATTGGGTTATGTGTTAATTTCTGAGCCCTACAGATGAGAGGGTGTGTTAAAAATATGAATAAATAATGATTTGATATACCGTAATCTATCACCTTAAGCTTTAGAGTTACTGTAGTGACTACTGGTGCCTGAATGTGCATATGGAAGCGATATTCTTCTTAATAAACTGATGTTGGAATGGAATAGCTTCTAATCTTTACATCGTTCCATAAATGACTTCTATTCCAATGTGTCAGGGACTCTATGCTTATAATGGTTGGAGCCTGAATGCGAATATGACTGGTAAAAAGGAATTCCGGAGTGCTGCTGACCAGAAGAAAAAGCGCAAAACAATCAGCCAAGCATGGAGACCAGTGTGTACTCACGCCAGCCATTCTGAGGGTAGGTCGAATTTATATTACAAAAGCATATAACTGTAACTGTAAACTTTGAGACATTCAACAAGCTAGAGAGCTTCTAGAATTGCCAGATTTAAGTTCTTTGTTGATAGCAACGACATGGGCTTTTGTTTGTCCATCTTAAGCATAATAGTGAAAATCTCCCATCTGGAAATGTTTATGATTATTAGTGTTGCATGTTAGACAGTTGAATGGATTATATACTTGGTAGTTGGTGGATATAATTTTCTGAAACTGGAGCAAGCCACTTTTACAACCTCGATTGGAACGATTTAGTGGGTAATAATTGTTCATGATGTAGGTTTGTTGGTTAAGGATGATAGAGTTGAGTCAGAGGATGGAACTCAAGTTCAAGAAATGCATAGCAGTGCTGTCAGTGCTCAGCATGTCATAGAGGTAGCTGAAGAAACTAATGTAGTAACTGACCTAACTGCTGGTTCAAGTGCATCTCCGAATAAAGGTGGAGATACAAACTTGGAGGGACAATCTGCGCCTTCTGGTGAGAAGTTTTCAGTGAAACTGGATGTAAGTGAGCATATGCAAGTATCTTCATCAGATCAATTTCTTGATGAGTCTACTCCTTGATTTCTTGTCTTTTTATGTTTAATATGCAGGTAGGGAGCTCTCTAATTCGATTTGTTAGAGGGAAAGGGTAAATTTTATATCTAAACATTGGTAGTAATTTATGGTCAGGTTTCTCATTTGTTTTTCATCGTTTATTCCACAGTGGATCTACACAAGAAAAGATTGAAGAAGAGATGGGAGTCAAGATTTTGATTCCATCATCCAAGCAGGAAGAATTTGTTGGTAAGATTGCAGAATTCTATACATTTCATTTAACTTAATTACAAAATACGATGTTTGGTTTGTTCAGTATAGTTTCTTTTTTTCTTTTTCTTTTTCTTTTTCTCATCACAAGATATGCTGTTTTGTTCTCTTGTGGAGGACTTTTATGATCAAATTGCTCAATTTTTGTTGTTTCAAAATTAAATTTTCTCTTGTCACAACATGGCTAAATTAATAACATTGTTATATGGTAAAATAAATCACTCTTTTTTCTACTAAGAAAAAGAGATCAAGTATTGATCTTTAGAATAACTCTCTATTTGATAATCATTACAGTTATTGAAGGCAGTTCAGTTGATAGTGTAACCAAAGCTTCAGAAAAAATACAATCAATAATTGATGAGGTAAGTTGTCTATATTTATGCTTGTTTTAAAAAATATATTATGTTTAGTTCTTCCAATTTCCGCTCTTCATTTTGGGACCCTTTTATATGAGTCAATGTTAATGGTGTTGGTTTGACGAGAGTCCACTTTATTGCTGTTATATTTTCTTCTTTTTTGGGTTTTGATGCTTCTATGGATCTAATGATATTCTTCTTGACTTTTTTCCCCCTAACAAGTATGGTAGAATGCATAATTAACCATTTATTTCTTTACATTGAAATGCAGGCAATTAAAAGCCCAAGTCTAGATTATTCACATTTTGTGTCCCTCCCTCTGGCAATACACCCTGAATTAGTCGAGAAGCTTATCAATTTCCAGAACTCCATACTAGGAAGTTCAGATTCTTGCTTAGATGAGGCCGAGAACAGCGATACAAATGAAGACAATACAGACAATGAAGTTGAGGTTCAACAAACTGTTAAAGCATCAGATGTTGCAGTTGAACTGAAAGTGGAAGAAGAAAGTGAGCAAATCAAAGTGAACATAAATATACCTCTTGTCAGTTATCCTCCTAAAGCTTCAAAGACTTCTACACCGTCTGGTATGATAGCTACTGAACATTGTAAGGACTCTGGAAAGAGTTATAGGAATTATCCAATTTTTAAACATCATAGTGAAAACAAATTTCTATTATTTGTTTACTTTTTTCCATCGAAACTGTTGTTCTGTAAAGGGCTCCTGGCTTGCAGATATCAACTTATCAAATATAACTGTATGCTTTTTTTTTCTTTCCTTTTTAATGCTTTAAAAACATTGAGTAACACTGTATTTTCCCCTTACATGGAAGAGTTGCTCTCAATTCTTTTCATTGTCTTCTCTTCTAAGAAAATTTTCTGACTTCCATTGCTCTTGACAGACTTGGAAATTGACAAATCAATATTTATAAAGCCCAAAACATTTCATTTAACGGTACTTATGTTGAAGTTGTGGAACAAGGAGCGAATTGATGCTGCTTCTGAAGTTTTGAAGGTGATTATACTTGCTGGCTGGATATTGGTAGAGCTTGTGATGTGACAACTGGTCTTTTCTTTCAGGGTATCTCCTCGAAAATAATGGATGCATTGGATAATAGGCCAGTACTAATTAGGCTTAAGGGGTTGGTGAGTTCTCTTAAATTCAAGCATTAAAATTTATTTGATTGTTTATTCATTATTGAAAGCCAACGCTTCATTTATAAGTACCATTTAGATCATAACTGTAGTCCACCCAGGATTAACACATTTCAAAGTGATTAAAAATGTGTCTCTATTTTGGTTTAAATCTTGTAACTCTCGATAACTTACCATGTGTAAAGAAAGTGGCGTTTTCAATTATGAGATTTAATAGTTTATTTCCAAACATCGTTTCCTTGCATTATTTTGGGAAAATAATCCGTATGCCTCTCTTGAAAGTTTCCATAAGTTTAGCTGATCACGTGGAGTATGATGTCTGTGTTCTCCTGGATTTAACCTTTCAATGTACAAAGTTTGTAGCAATGAATTCAAATCTCCTTGGAGTCTCCTAATTTTCATATTAAATATTACACTAGCTTCTTGATTAAATAATATTCTAGGTTCGCTAGCATTTTTCATGATGTCAAGTTAGCTGATGGTCCATCAAAACACCACTCATCTACGTAGTTATTTTTTAAAGAAAATTATGTTTTTATGTTATGGAAGTTGAAAATATTTGATTCCCTATAATGATCGTGTTATATCAGGATTCTATGAGAGGTTCTTTGGCCAAAGCCCGTGTTCTGTATGCTCCTGTGGAAGAACTTGGCGATGACGGAAGACTGTTACGTGCCTGTCGTATCCATTATATAGTTTCATCTCAAAAAATTTCCTACGATATGAAAATGATTCCGGCTTTTTCTTTTTGGTTCAAGTTCTTAAGATCGATTCAACATTTTTTTACCTTTGAGTTTCTTGAGCTTTTTTAGAAGTCATTATCGATGCCTTTACTGAAGCTGGACTTGTTCTGGAGAAAGACGCAAAACAGAAGTTAAAGGTATGCTAACAACTTCTAGTACCCTTCATTTCAACTCAGCGATCAAATTTCGACCAACGGAATGTTTTGTTCGTTACTTTTGCGATTTAATTCGACAATGTGATCTTCCGAATACTAAGAGTTTTTCCTCATTTTCAATATTCAGTTGCATGCTACTGTTATGAATGCAAGACATAGGAAAAGGTACACGATTTCTTTCGACTTTTCTTCGATACATTCATCTTTTCCTGTACTTTCTACATCCTTCCATCTCTGTTTACAATCCTGAATCGTTTGATTTCTTTCTGTCATGGCTGGTTTTATGGCACCGCAATGCTTCAGAAATAAAAGGAAAAAGAAATTTGATTCATTTGATGCTCGTGAAATATTCAAGCAGTATGGGTCGGAGGAGTGGGGTGAGTATCATATCCGTGAAGCTCATCTCTCACAAAGATTTGCATTTGATGAAAATGGATATTACCATTGCTGTGCTTCCATACCTTTCCCTGAACATATGCAAGTTGACTGATCATTTCCAAAGCTCCAAACAGAATCTTTCAAGTTATTCTTTGTTTTCTTTTGTTTGTAGAATTTAGCTAGTTCTTAATGATTATACGTACTATGTATTTATTTCAACTTAGTTTTTCTTCTTTCAATGCTTCTTTTATTAGGAGACGAACCAGTCCATTTTGTTATAAATTTGGATCATCATTAGCTTTATTATACTAAAAAGGTTAGGGTGTTGAAAAATATATTTTTGAACATTCTTTTTTTTTTTACAACATGTGGGGTGGGGAGATACGAATAACAGATCTCTTGGTTATTAGTACAAACTTTATGCCAGTTGAGCTATTTTCATGTTGGCTATTTTTTAACGTTGTTCATCCCCTACTCTTTTTTCTTCTTTTTTGTAATAATTCAAGAATTTCATCTATATAATTATTTTTCTTATTCATTCAATTACACATTTTTTTTTTTTTAAAAAAGTATCAAACGGATGTGTGTTTGATGGAATGAATAATAATAACGATAATAATGTTGCAATGGATGTACTTCAATTATAAGTTATCATAATGTATAATAATAATCTATAAAAATAGACAAGGCATGTTTTGATGTATGATTCTAAATAGATTCATGAGTAAAAAATGAAACAAACTTTACATATGGAAGAAATAAGCATTGATTAGAATTTGACATTTTGTCATTCAATACTTCACTATACATGATTGTAAATTACAAATATTTGGTTGATGCAACATTATAACATAAGATTTTCATAAATTACAATGACTAAACAAAAAACACATTCCCATTAAAACAAATAATAACAACATATGCTGACAACTATATATAAATTAATAATGTTTCAAAATGTGATCCTAATTATAAATCAACTTGGCCTCTATCATACCCATGACAACCAAAAACAACTAATAAACAGAATCCATAAGGTGGGCAGATATTATTCTATAAGGCTTATCCACTCATATGTTTATTTATTTAAAAATAAAATGAGCCTTATCCACTCATCCTTGAAATCTCACAAATCTCTTGACCAAAATGGTCACTATCTTGCAACTGGCTGCCATGGCCTCCATTCTCAAATTCTTTTGTTTGTCTCCATCCTTCAATCTCCCTCTCTCAGCTCTATGATTATGAGCAAACATCAAGCAATTATTGATGAGCCTCTAGACATTTCCCTAAAGAGGCGTCTCAAAGACAGCTAAGATTCTAACAAAAAAATATTTTATTTTAATTCAAGTTCGAAAACTCTCGAGGAGCGGCCCCGTTGGTGAAAGCAATCGTCTCTAAGTAATGCCAGTCTAGAAGTTGGTTGTTCGAATCCTCGAGTGAGCTTAATAAGAAAAACTCTCTTGATATCTACTAGGTCTAGACTTTAAGGTAGATGTGGGTGCCGTGAATGAATGGAGATAGGTCGTGATATTGGTTTATATATATATAAACTAGTAGTTAGTGATAACTATTTTCACTTTCATTTAAAATCAACTCAAAATTACTTAAATAACATTATTCTTTTCCCAAAATCTTATTGAAGTATGGAGAAAAATCATCACACATAGTTCTTTTTGAATTCTAAAAAGTAGAGAAGAATGGAAAAGAAAGAGTTGATCAAAATTGCTAGATTATTAACCATTTGATTCTAGTATCTGTCTCTAATATTGCATTTATTCCTACATTTAAAGAAATCTTATACACGTGTGAGAATTATGTATCAATGATTTCAAAACAAAATTGTAACAAAGATCTAAATTCAATTAGATAATATAGGGTTTCCACCTCAAAACCTGGCAATAAGTGAAATAACAAATCGTTAACAAATTCAACTCTTGACAATTTAGGATTGTAATTGATATAATTATTAGTTTAGAGTTTTAATTCATCAACATTATAATTAATTGATTTTTTTTTTCAATTTTGGAGGGAAAATATTGAAGATACTGTAGCATAGGAGACATTTTAAAAAGAAAGTTGGTGACATCTTCACATGGGTAAATCAGAAAAATTACCTGAAAAACAAACAAATGACTGATCATATGTGTCGTAATGTAATTGTCTGCTAATGTCTATAAAAGAAGAAAAGGAAGAAAAAGAAGATTTATTTGAGAACATTGAAGAGTAACCTGAATATAATTCATCAAGCTCTCAGTTCCTGTGGAGATCACATGGCCTGGTTCACCATTGGAAGCTTTCAAGATTCCTTCAGCTTGCGCTCTTGCAAGGCTTATCTTGCTGAGTTCATCTCCACCTTGCTCTTCGTTTTCGCCGGCGTTGGCTCCGCCATTGCCTTCGGTCCGTTGTCCTATGTCTTAACCATTAAACTGTGTTTAGATTAACTTGGTTTTGCTGTTAAGAATACATTTGTTTGTTCTTAATTTTTAGTATCTTAAAATTTAGTATATACTACTTTAAAATTTGTAACAATTTTTATCCTTTATCCACCTTCAAGAAAATAAGTAAATGTATCAACCGTTGAGCTATGTTCACATAATTAGTATGTAGCCGGCCTTCAGGAAGAAGCTAACTCAAGTAATTTGGTGTTGTTATTTTGCAGATAAAGTAACATCGTCTGCAGCTCTAGATGCGGCGGGGCTAGTTGCGGTGGCGGTTTGCCATGGATTTGCTCTGTTTGTTGCAGTGTCGGTCGGAGCCAATATCTCCGGTGGCCACGTGAACCCGGCGGTGACGTTCGGGCTTCTTCTTGGGGATCAAATCAGCCTAATTACGACCATATTTTACTGGATCGCTCAGCTTCTTGGCTCCATTGTCGCCTGCTACCTTCTCAAATATGTCACCGGCGGCCTGGTAATTTTTCTCATGATTTTAGTAGTACTAACATGTTTGCATTCTCATCACTATATATTTTGCTATTAATAAAGAGGTAGTATGACTTTAAATATATGTATATTAACATGTTGGGTGTCAATCAAGTTATTAAACTCTGTCGAGTTCAACAATATTTGGTGGCTGATTCAAACCTCTCTGACATTTTAGTCAGTAATGCATACAAATTACTATTTAACTATGCTCACTTTGAACATATTAATGTATTTAGAGTCAAGTGTTTTGTCAAATTGAAACAAAGAAAATATGCGTTTAATTCATATATAAAGGAAATCAATCATTAACTTCATGTACTAATAAATGAATCCATCACTTAGTTCCTTATTATATATTAAAGAGATTGTATTAGATACGATAATTATTTGATGTGACCGTTGCATCGTGGTTGTCTCTTTTAAACCCTTAGATGCAACAAATACATAAATTTTTTATTTCTTTTTTACATTCAACGGTATAAAACTGTCAGTCACTCTTGACACATAATAGAGATAATTTTTTTTTCGTTAAAGTACTGCTCATACTAGATTCAAATAGCAATTCAAAATTATGATCTCTTTCTCTTTAAATTATTTTTTAAATCACATCAAATAACAACGTTTTTCAAAAGAGAGATTTCGTTGATATTTCTAAATTAGGGAGAGGACGATAGAGCAAATTATTTTCTCTACAAAAGAATATTAAGTAGCCAAATAAAAACAAAAATTTTCAAAGTTTAGTTTTTAAGGGTGGAAGGATCAAAATAGACCATTTGAAAGCTTATAACCAAAATGAAGAAGGGTTGAAAGTTCAATACTTGGCCATTTTTTCACTTGCAGGCAGTTCCGGTCCACAGCTTGGCGGCCGGCGTTGGGGCGGCGGAAGGAGTTGTGATGGAGATTGTAATCACTTTCGGTCTGGTTTACACTGTCTATGCGACGGCGGCCGACCCAAAGAAGGGATCTTTGGGCACAATTGCGCCGATTGCCATCGGTTTAATCGTCGGAGCAAACATCTTGGCCGCCGGACCGTTTTCCGGCGGCTCGATGAACCCGGCCCGGTCGTTTGGACCGGCGGTGGTCAGTGGGAACTTTCACGACAACTGGATTTACTGGGTTGGGCCGCTCGTTGGCGGTGGCTTAGCTGGGCTTATCTACTTTTACGCCTTTATGGCTTATGGGCCCAGCCCAATTCCAAACGATTTCTGAGGCCCAAACGAATTGGGCCTTTTTTCTTTTGCTCTATTCCCTCTGCAATAAGAGGAGGAAAAGCAAGGTTTCTTGCTGTTCTTCCTTTGTTCTATTTTCTTCTTTGATTTTTCTGGCTTTTGGTTTGTTTTTGGGCCCTTGTTTTTATGGGAAAAGATTTGTAGTTTGATGCATTTTATTTATTTCAATGTATGTCTTCTTGCTTTGGTTGGATTCTCATCTTCATTTTATTGCAAATTTGCAATGCAATGACCTATTTATTGTGTAATGTTTACATCTCAAGAATTTGACAAATCAATGCATAAATTAGTCAAGTAATGTATCATAAATCAACTAAAGTTTTACATGGACTTCAAAATTATGATTAACATTATATTCAAGAATAAATGAATAGTTTTTTAAAATTTTTATCCTTTCTAGAGCATATTAAGTAGGAGTATTCTTGTTCTTTTGCTAGGCTGATGACGAACCTTTCAATTCACATCTTTGAGTTCCAAGTCAAGAACATTAAAATAGAACTGATTAACCCATTTTGTAAAATGTTCAATTCTTAGGCCAAAAGAATGGTGTTCTTTATCTCAAGAACTTTGTAGAGCATATTAAAATTTAATGTTCTATCATCCTATTAAGTGTCCAAAGATATTCAAATGGGAGAAGATGATATAACAGGGGCAACATAGTTCATGAGGCTATAGTAACTAAAATAAAAAATTGAGTGCCACAAGTCCCACAAATTGCACCATAACCATAATTCTATCCTTCCCTTTAGGAGGTTATCTCACTATCAGGGCCAGTCCTCACATCATGCTAAAATTACTGATAGTCAAAAACCAGAAGTCTATAAACAAGAAGGGAAGCAACATTTAACCATTGATTGCCAAAAAAAAAAAGGAACTGTATAATGTAAACAAGGAATAATTACAATGTTGATACTGAGGCATGGAGCTTGTATTTGTAGGCTCCAAAGTGGATGAGTTAATGTCCATAGCTCAAATCTTCTCAGCTTACTTTTGATGGGTCAAAAAAAAGAAGTTACATTATGCAGATTCTGAAGACTCAGATGACTCTGAAAGCTCTACCTTTTCATAACCCCATTCATGAGCTTTCCACTCAGGCAACTGTTGAACAACAAGCTGCATTCAAAGAAACACAAACAATAAACTCATCAACTGTTGAACAATAAGCTCTACTTTTTCATCAATCAAACTTGTACTGATTACCATCCCTCTGGAATCTGGTTTCCCAACAGTGGTTTGGCAAGCCAGTCTCCAGTTTTTGGGTTTCTGTGTACAGAAAAAGGCCATTATATTTTTGTTAATGTATCTACTCAAGTTAAATTTTGTATTCAGCTACAAAGTGATGTTCATAAATCTTCTGTTTGAGTGATAAAAGTACAATGACCTTAATATCCACAAGACAGTGTCCATAGTCATCGACTCATTTTGATTTCTCAGCTTAATGTCAATGGTTTCTGTGTACTTACCCTTTTAAGTTTGTCTTTCTCTACGTTTGTGCGAGGATTCAATAGCTCTTTCCCTTCAATGATCTGAAATGGTAAAAGTTTCAGTCAAAAGACTTGGACCAGAAGATTACGAATGAACTTTTTCTTCATCTCTTTCATTTTTCAATGGCCAAAGCATCAAATTGTGAGCTCTCTAAACTTCTATGTCAATCTGTTGAAGTCCTTAACTGAATAATTTTACCATAATGACCGAACAAACAAGGAATCAGAAAGGAGATATGAAAAGGGTATCGACTAAATCCTCTTGAAGAATGATCTAATGAAGAAAATCACCTCCACCATACAAGTCCCACAAGTTCCTCCACCCGCACAGTTCAACAGAAATCTCGACTGTAAAACAACATCAAAGCCATATTATAATCAACACTATTTGAAAACCCAATTCATGAAGTCAAGGAACAGGGAAACTCACATAAGGCCCATACAATTCAATATTGGAATCAAGCATTATGTTTCTAAGCTTTTGCCCACCACATGCTCGACGAAAGTGCACATCAGGAGTTCCATCGGGAAGCAAAACAGACTAAAACAAACAAACAATCAGACTAAAAAATCCACTATAAACCCAAAATTCATCGTTACAACTTACATTAACGAAAGCAAAATCAACAATCGGAGGCTCCTCAGGCTCACTGGTTTCGGATTGGCTCTGTGGAACAGTGCCAACAGCTCTGATTTTGAGTCTACGGCAAGTTAGAGGCCGAAAGCGATTAAGGGTGTGAGTGGAATGTGTAATGTAGTTGAATGAGCGAAAGGAGGATGAAGATGATAAACGATATGAACCCAGATGGAGAGCTTCCATTTTGGGATAATGGGGTTTGAAGAAATGAAGTTTTTGATTGAAAAATGGATCATGGTTGCGAGTGTTTTTGTGTGGTGTGGTTGTTTATGGCCTTATCTGGTGTCGCCGTCAGTCGTTATGGGTAAGGTTTTGTAGAAAGCTGAAGCCCAACTGGAAAAGTGAAAACGAAGAGATTTTGAAGAATTTGGGGTAAAAAGGGGAAAAAAATCGTTGAAGAAAATCGCTAGAAGGAGGGCTTGAACCTCCGACCTTGTGGTTAACAGCCACACGCTCTAACCAACTGAGCTATTCCAGCGTTTGATCTTATTTAGAAATTAATTTATAAGTTTATTATTTAGAAGCTAAAAGGAAATAAAATGATAGATAATTGGCAAAAACGCTAGAAGGAGGGCTTGAACCTCCGACCTTGTGGTTAACAGCCACACGCTCTAACCAACTGAGCTATTCCAGCGTTTGATCTTATTTAGAAATTAATTTATAAGTTTATTATTTAGAAGCTAAAAGGAAATAAAATGATAGATAATTGGCAAAAACGCTAGAAGGAGGGCTTGAACCTCCGACCTTGTGGTTAACAGCCACACGCTCTAACCAACTGAGCTATTCCAGCTTCTTTGATCAAAAAACTATTATGTAGATAATAAAACAACTGTGATATTTTATGCTCGAATAAATTCTTATCATTGGAACATATTTTGTCCATGAGATTTTAGTTTTTATAATATAATAATATATTAAAATAAGAATAATAACATAAACATGTTAATATTGATTTGTTCACTTTCTCAATGGATAGATATCTGCATAAAGAGTGATTTAAAAGTGTATATTAGGACAAGGAAATTTTTTTCAATATTACTTTAATTCATTGTCAATCATATGAGCATGATTTAATCACGAGGTTAAATTATTCACAATGTCTATGAACTTGAGGTTAGTATCAATCATATCCTATAATCTACAAAGTTTAACTTTGACTCTTGACGTGTTTCTAGACAATTTTATCATTAAAACAAGCAATGAAAGTTCATGTGGTTATTAAGTTGTAAACAAAACCAGGACACTCGTGACTTTTAAAGAATGAATGACAGACATGACAAATATGTATAGCCTATAAATGAATATAAATATGACTTGAAAAGTGATGAAATAATAATAATATACGTGACTGGGTAGTAATAATATAACTCAAACAATATTAAAAATTATTTTGTTAGTTGAACGATATGTAAGATAGAAATTCAATGGTCGAAATTTCAATTATTGGGCTCTTATGAATGTTTAAAACCCCTAATCGGTGGGCCTTAAGATGGATTGAACTGGATAATGGGGCCAACGTATCCGTACATCTCTCTCTTCCCTTGACTAGAAACCTGCTTAAACCCCTCTCAATCCCACTCTGTAAATAAGGCCCTGAGAGCACAAAATGCCATTGCCATTGCCGCACCTCTCAAGTCTCCGCTTCCTCTTCCTCTCTTCTTTCCCCGCTTTCTCTCCTTCAAAATTCCCCCTTTTCCCTTACCCTTCGCTCTCCTCTTCCAAATCCCCTTCCCTATTCACCGTTCTCGCCTCTTCCCCACCAAAACGCCGCCGTAGTGGTGGCGGCAGCGGCCCCCATTCTCTCAATTTCAAGCGGAGAAACAATAGCAGTTTCAGAGAGAGCAAGGGGAGAGAGAAATCGGTGGCCATGGAGGAGACTGAGGCTGCGTCTTTTGGGTTTAACAAGAGAAGGGCCGAGGGCAGAGATAAAAGTGATTTGACCAAGAAGAATCTCCAGCTTAAAGTTAGGAAGTTGAATCCGGCTAATACGATATCTTATGTGCAGGTTGAATTGGGTTTGCCTTTTGGGGTTTTTGAGTTCGGGGCTTTGATTGTTGAACTGGGTTTCGGTTCAGTTGTTCAACGAGGTTGTATTTGAATCTTATCTGATACCTTATTTTTATGTAGATACTGGGAACTGGTATGGACACTCAAGATACGTCGCCTTCGGTCTTGCTTTTCTTCGATAAACAGAGATTTATTTTTAATGCTGGGGAGGTAACTATGGACTGCTCATTTCTCTACCCATTAGGCCAAAGTTTTGATTTTTATGGTTGGTAATAGAAAACTGAAAGAGCTGTTTTTTTAACTCTGCTCGTGATAATTGTTGATGATTTATGGTCCAGTGGGGTTATTCACACTTACATTTATTTTTTATTTTTTATTTTTTTATATATATATAGTTCTAGTTTTATGCTCTCTCATTTTACAGTATTGGGATACAATATATCTCGAGGCTTACTGTTGAATCGTTAAAAACATTCTATGTCATTCACATTACAGGGGTTGCAACGATTCTGCACGGAACATAAGATTAAGTTATCAAAGGTATTCTCTTTTGAAAAGTTTATCCTCTCTCTCCTGGATTTCAGGTTTACTCTTTTATAACTGTCTGTTCTTGTATTCTGAACCTTGGTAATTTATTGGTTCTTCCTCTAGATAGATCACATATTCCTTTCCCGTGTCTGTTCAGAGACTGCTGGTGGACTTCCTGGTATGTATCTTGGGTGATTAGATATGGTTATGATGTCTTACTTTTGTTCTGATGTTGCTTATTTGCTTTGAGTATAACACTTATGATTTTATTGGGTTACTTACTGATGAAGATAATAACATTACTAAGTTTGACTTTGAGATCATTCCTTGTATATATGGATTAGACTTCCTAAGATTTATAATTTACCTTCGCAGGTTTGCTGCTGACTTTGGCTGGCATTGGAGAAGTAGGAATGTCTGTGAGTATAACATTTACTTAATACATTTTCAAACCATTCCAGTTAAAATAATTTAAAATGAACGAGCTGTTTTGCTTGTTCTAACTTATACTGTAGTTGCTATCCTTGTGAAGGTCAATGTCTGGGGTCCTTCTGATTTGAAGTATTTAGTTGATGCAATGAAGTCTTTCATACCAAATGCTGCCATGGTTCACACACGGAGCTTTGGACCCGCAGTTAGTTCTGAGGTGGATGCTGTCCATGAATTGAGTAAGTTTTATGATCCCATTGTCCTTGTTGATGATGAGGTAGTCAAGATATCAGCCATTTTGGTACACCCAAGCTCAAATAGAGGGTTCCAGCCCTTCGATGAAGATGACATGGGCCAATCGGAAAGGAGTCAAGAAGATGGAAAAAACCGTGATTCTGTAGCTAGAAGTTCAACAAC
Source organism: Luffa aegyptiaca (assembly GCA_017139565.1). Taxonomy (NCBI): domain Eukaryota; kingdom Viridiplantae; phylum Streptophyta; class Magnoliopsida; order Cucurbitales; family Cucurbitaceae; genus Luffa; species Luffa aegyptiaca. Next base: position 1,877,904 of record CM029399.1, on the reverse strand, counting down.
CAAAACGTCATCTACTGCAAAGCCAGGTGACATGTCTGTAGTATATGTATGTGAACTTCCTGAGATTAAGGGGAAGTTTGATCCATCAAAAGCAGCTGCCTTTGGTCTCAAACCTGGGCCAAAATATCGTGAATTACAACTTGGAAATTCAGTAATGTCAGATCGCCAAAATATCATGGTAGGATCCAATGCTAGTAGCTATGCCCCTTTACTCTACCATAAGCTATTATATACTCTGTCTTAATGTATTGGTTTTTCAATTGACTTAGGTTCATCCAAGTGATGTCCTTGGCCCCTCGGTTCCTGGTCCAGTTGTGTTACTTGTTGATTGCCCAACAGAATCTCATTTGTTAAAGTTAATGTCCTTGCAATCTCTGAGATCTTATTATGAAGACTTCTCGAGCGATCAGACTGAAACTGTTAAGGTCACATGTGTTATTCATCTAAGTCCTGCCTCTATCCTTAGTAGTCCTAATTACCAGAAATGGATGGAGAGATTTGGGTCAGCCCAACACATCATGGCTGGGCACGATAGGTGAGTTTCTTTCTTCTTGATTTGGGTCTGCAGCTCTTGCTTGCATATGTAGATGATTCCCGTTCTCACTTGATTTTTCTGCAGGAAGAATGTTGCAATTCCAATTCTAAGATCCAGTGCAAGAATTGCTGCAAGGCTTAATCATTTGTGTCCTCAATTATTTCCAGCCCCAGGCTTTTGGTCCCATCAGCAGCTTACTTTCCCAGGATTAGATTCCTGTGCTTCAACTGAGGTTTGTTGCAATGCCTTTAGTGGTTTTACACTTTTTCAAGTTGTAAAATAACTAACGTAGACATTGATCTGCCTTTACCAGATTGACGTTTCAAATAATTGCAAAAGCACATTTGCTGAAAATCTTCTAAAGGTATGGGATGATTGATTAGCTAAGCAGATTGAACATACGTGTGCTTTTAATCACGATTCCACACTGACACTAGAAACTATGGGATGAAACACTATACATTAGATCAATTTAGACCATTGGTTCAGAGTGATCACTTTATGCATTCAAGTTGTTTCGTTCATCGGGTATTTATAATATGCATCAACAGTTCAAAAGGCCTGTTGAGCGGCAAAATAACCATTTGATTTGAAACCATAGCCTTTTAGGTTGACATATAAAAATGCTTGTCGTCCATGCACTTCTCCCTTTCCTCATGTACTTTATCCACACCTTATGCATGTTGTGGTCTGCTGCATATCTGAATGTTTGGCAACAAGCTTTACTGCTTGGTGATACAACTTCTTTAACAATAATGTTGATTGTGAAACAGTTTACTTTGCGTCCCTATGCGCATCTTGGATTGGATCGATCTGGTATTCCAAGTCAGTTGTCTTTATCAGAAACTATTAGTGAGCTGCATTCTGAAATACCAGAAATTTTGGATGCTGTTCAGCACATTAGTCAGCTTTGGCGTGGTTCTGCTGGAACAGATGAGAAAATTCCCATTGAAGATAATAATGCAATGGTTGAGGAGCCGTGGCTGGATGAGAATAATGTTCCAAGTTGTCTGGAAAATATTAGGAGAGATGACTTGGAAATTGTTCTCCTTGGTACAGGGTCATCCCAGCCATCCAAGTACAGAAATGTCAGTTCTATTTACATCAATCTTTTCTCGAAAGGAAGCATGCTCTTAGATTGTGGTGAAGGAACCTTGGGTCAGCTTAAAAGAAGGTAATCTTTGTTGCATTTTCTTCATGTTCATTTTGTGTAATTCAATTCTCTTCCTTCTAACTTGTAGCCAATGTTACAAATTGATTAACAGATATGGAGTAGAGGGTGCTGATGCTGCTGTGAGGAGCCTTAAATGTATTTGGATTTCTCACATCCATGCAGATCATCACACAGGTCTGGCCAGAATACTAGCTTTACGGCGTGATCTGTTACGGGAAGTGCCCCATGAACCTGTACTAGTGATTGGGCCAAGACAGCTTAAGAGATATTTGGATGCATACCAAAGATTAGAAGATTTAGATATGCAGTTCCTGGATTGTAAGCACACAACACGAGCTTCATTGGATGCTTTTCAGAATGTTGCTTCAGAAATTGACAAGTCGCCCTCAGAAAGTCCTATTAGTTCTACAAACGGAAGCAGCACATCAATACATGGAGAAATAGCACAGAAAATTGCGTCTAGTTTATTCACCAAAGGGTCTCGTATGCGGAGCTACTGGAAGGGTCCTAGTAGTCCAGTTGATATCAGTGCAGCCATGCCACTTCTTAAATGCTTGAATAAAGTTCTGAATGAAGCTGGTCTGGAAGCTTTAGTTAGCTTCCCAGTTGTGCACTGTCCACAGGCTTATGGTATAATCTTAAAGGCTGCAGAAAGGGTTAATTTAGATGGAAAAGTGATACCTGGGTGGAAGATTATTTACTCAGGTGACACTCGGCCCTGTCCCGAGCTGATGGAAGCATCTCGTGGTGCAACGATTCTTATACATGAGGCAAGTTTTTGAATTCCTGCATTGAAATGTTGCAATATTTTGTAGTAATTACTTTCTTTGTGCTTAGTCGTCATTTGGGACCTTTTTCATCCCGATTCTAGCAAATATATGATGCGCTGTTATCAACTATTTTTGCAAGAGTATGGTAAGAGGATGGAATGACACCTTATAACAAGTTTTTGTGGGTTGTTACAGGCTACTTTTGAGGACAGCTTGATGGATGAGGCCATAGCAAAAAACCACAGCACAACTTCGGAAGCTATTGACATAGGGAACTCTGCCAGAGCGTATCGAATCATCCTAACACACTTCAGTCAAAGATACCCGAAAATTCCTGTAGTTGAGGAGAGACACATGCACAAGACTTGCATTGCATTTGACTTGATGAGTGTTAATGTGGCAGATTTGTTAGTACTTCCTAAGGTTCTTCCCTACTTGAAACTCCTTTTCAGAAATGAGATGATAGTAGACGAATCTGATGATGTTGTTACTGTGGATTCTTAGACGGTTAGTTAGGAGGAAATATGAAGTTTCTATTGTCATAGGCCTTGTTCATTCTTTTCATGATCAACATATACTTGTAACTAAACAACTGTTTAGCTCAAAGGATGCGCCAAATTGAAACACAACCACAGGCAACTTGTTAACTTCTCAAAATTGGATGCAGCAACTGGTCGGACATTGATCTTGTTTATAGGAGAATCGGGTAGCACTGGTCAACGAAAACAAACGACTAATTCGACTAATTCGGCATATAATACGCTTGCACTAGCTTTTTCATATTTTTTCTTTGGAAGAAGACACTTGCGCTAGTTGAAAACTGTTGAAAGTACCTATATAAAAATCTTGAAAAATAGATATACATGTAAGACGTACACAAAATAAAGAGGCACTGTTCAAAACTATGCATTTATACAAAGTAATGGAAGAAAAATAAAACCTTTGAAACTAGAATGAGATAAAATAATCAATGTGTAATATAACGGCCTATTGAAACATTGTTCATGAAAGATGAAAAAAGATCTAGTACTCTGATTAAGATCAATACATCAAGGAAGGTCACTTTCCCTTCAATGAGCGGAAAGGAAGGCCTGTTTAATGATCACTTGACCTATGACTGACCGACCAAAAACTTGGCCACGGTTATCAATGGCTGAACAATTTAGACTTGTTCCTATTTATCACCAGACAAACTGGCTTGATTCAAATTCCCAAATCCTAGTTCTGTCATGTCTTGCTTTGCCATTAAATTCCTGCAAGATTCCAATGAAATGTCATGAATAACCATGCGCATACAGTTGAGCTATGTAAGATAAGAAATAACAAAGTTAAAACGAATCAGAAACTGAATGAGTAGCAGAGAAAAACTTCCATCAATCTGCATGGCATTTGGTAAAACGAGTTAGCACTCACAGTGCAACACCATGATTATAAGATGGAAAATCAATTATAGACTCAAAGCAAATATCACATGAGCGTGTCCCCCCTATTTTCCGTAATATAAATGGAAAAGAAATGAATGCATTTCCAGTTACCTTCCCATTTTGCACTTGACCAATGTATCCTAAGTTCCTATTGTGACCATAGAAGAAATTGCATCTTCAAAGGAATAGGATCGATGGGAATAATATTTACTTCAGCTGTTTCTAAACCCATTTGTTATTCCCTAATCCGTTTTACTTACCCTGGGAGAGTAAAACCCTGGCTGAGGGAATGTAAGGGACCAATTATAAATTGTGGAAGGGTATAGAATTAGTTAGAAAAGGAGGGAAAGGTTCATTCCTAGTTTTCATGGCATATGAGTTAGTTGGCCGGTAGCTGAGCTAGAGAAGGATGGGAAAGTTGGCCTTTTCAGTCAGGAACTTAATGAGCTGACTGCGGACGCCCTAGAAACTGCAGGCCTCCCAACAGGGGAACTTGTAGCTAGTTAAACTATTTTAACAAGAGGAAACTGAATTTCTTTAAAACATTGTGTTTATGTTGGCCACCCTAATTCCTTAATTAGAGACTTTAAGCATCATTTAGTTTGGCATGAATAAAAGCTTTCAAACACTTAATCATGCATCTCCATTTTTCTATTAGAGCCACATAAAGTATCAAAATACAACTTTCTGTTCATTTGGAATTGGTAATGGAGGTAGAGTTTGTTCTTATATATTTATGTATACCAGCATTTCAGCTAAGAGTGGAGTCTTGGTGTATAAAACATTAGGATTGAAGCATGACCAGTAACCCAGGTTCTCACAAACAAAAGTTTATGAATCTAGAATAGAGAAAGCAAAGCAACGTTTGTTATGCAAAACACATTATGAAAAGTCCAACGGTCTTACTTTTCCATACGACATTCAAGGTATTTTTTTGATAGGTGCCTGCATTTTTCAGATTGGTGACCAGAGGTTTTAAGACAATTGAGGTATTCTTTCTTCTCCTGCAATAAAGCTCATGCATCATAAAACAAGCAATGAACACAAAAATACCTTGAAAGAAAATTCCAAAAACCATATATTCTACGTAACAACTATAGTGCTAAAAAGATAAAAGAAATACCAGGTCGCAGAGGTGCATATGATCCAAAGGGAAGACTCCTTTTTCTGGGGGTACTGGTCTCAATCCTCTATTCCCCCCAAATGAACCACCTGCAGAAAGATCACAATAGCTCTGACCAAATCAATTTAGCTAAAACAGAAAACATATCCATTCTATGCAGGTCTGTTAAATTCTAAATCAAAATTTTTAAAATAAAATATGGTTATCTTCTTTTGCACCACCAAAGCATTTAAGGCTTTCAATTATAACTTATCTGAGCAAATCATCACTCCATTATATCCACTAAAACTCAAAGAAGAAAGAATATGCCGAAGATGAGCAAACTAGTTTTTCCGAGTTCACTAATTCCAGGTAGTATCAATATTGCTCACAAGGCTAAACATCGTAAAATAGTTCTTTCACAGATCACAAAATATGCAAAAAGATGTTAATGCAAATAATGGCAATCATTGCCTGAGAGCTAAATCGCAATTATTCAGAACCCCATTAAGAATGAAAATGAATTAAAAGAATGATAGCTACCAGTCAAATATGTGTATCCTAAAAATCTGGTGAACATGTTTAAGCAACTGATAAATTTCTGCAGAACTAGTTGGTACGAAAAAGAAGAATGAAAAGAAAGAGCATGCATTTCCCTTTCAATTCATTCTCTATAGTCATCAAGTAATTCAACTCTTTCTACATTGAAGACTATGGAATTCAAACACCACGATCAACCCATCTAAATTTTCTAAATTCCACCCATCTGATAGGTAGAACTCCTACACACAAACTGCTCAAACCCATTCACAGGGTTTAGTCAATTGATAGAAACTCCTTATTTAGAGGTAAGATTGTGCAAGAATAGCATTTTCCAAATGAGTTTGATGACTGAAAAAGGCTAAAACCAGCGCCTTAAAGAACTGATCCCTGATCCAAACCTTATAAATTTACCAGCAACAAACGATAATCTTAACTCACTCAACCATTTGACTTGAATACGAATTATCGAATCCCTCGCCTCTCCGAAACAAACACAAATTCAGTCCCAAAAGGACAAAATTATGCTCTCTCTTGCCCTCAGGATTCCAAGAAACCAAACGAATAACGATGCATTCGTAGAGTACCTGCACTCATTGTGGAAACTCCTGATAGCTTGAAATGGAAATTTTCATTCGTCTCATACGGACCGCCAAGTCGCAAACCAGCTTGATCGATGAACGGCGGAAATATCACAGAGGAAGCTCTGTAGCGGTAAGCTACCTTGGAGCCCGCCGGAAATATCACAGAGGAAGCTCTGTAGCGGCAAGAAAGGCTGCTTTAGAGGCAAGGGGCAAAATTGGCATTGCAGATTAATAACTGGGCCGTGGCCGGATTGAGAAAGCCCAAATGATAAAATCCAGCCCAGTTCCTCAATTTTCTAATTTTATATTTTAGTAAATAAATACAATTACAAACTTGTGCTTTGTTTAACTCAGCATATTAATATCTCAAAGCGAGCATAGCTCAACAGTAATTGGCATGTACCCTCGACTAAGAGGTTCGAATTTCTCCAACCCCAAGCAAGCATAGCTCAGGGGTAATTGACATGTACCATCGACCAAGAGGTCAAAGATTCGAATCTCTCTAACCTCGAATGTTGTACTAAAAAAACTCTATATTAATGTTTCAAAAAAAAAAAACCTCACATATTAAAGTCATGTATTTTAAAAATGTTTTCAAAGACCCGTATATTTTTCTTCGTGTACGTGGCACTGACACATACCAATAAGTCGTATTTACCAACTACCTTTTGCTCTTGTCACATAGGTCAAATTGTTTTATGAAGATAATATTTTTAAATCAATGAGAGGATAAAAATTATATGATGAGAGAATTAAACAATAATTTTTAGATGAGATATACAACATGTTGGAAAGGACAACAAGAATATCATGTTCGTTACTTGACAAAAAAATATGAGTGAAGGTATTAAAAATTGGGTTATGTTATAAAACTAGAGCAAAAGAAGAACAATAAGAACACAAAGCAACAACAATAAGAACAATTAGAGAACAAATAAGAGAGGAGAAGAAAGTAGAGATAAAAGTAATTCTCAATTGAGGTGTGTCTTCAAATGTTCTCTACAACCTCTATTTATAGGGTTGTGAAGGTAGTAGTTACAAGATCTAACATAAAGGGATTTGTAACTCTTGAAGGGGTTAAAGAGATGGATTTGTAACCTTTTGGGGGTTATGGGCATCTAAGAATATGTTATTATTCATAATACTCCCCCTTTAGATGCCCATTATATATAGAATATATGTCTCGTTAAAACCTTATTAAAAATCCTAATGAAGGAAAAAGAGTACATTATTCATATACTTTAATATTTCTGCCTCGTTAAAAACCTTGCTAGGAAAACCCAATGGGAAAAACCATAGTCAAGGGAAAAAGAGTGCAGTACGACTCCCTCTAATGGAAATATCACTTGAGATCTTTAAGTCGTCGCATCCCAATGTTGTGCACCAACTTTTCAAATGTTGTGGTTGGCAACGCCTTTGTAAATAAATCCGCCAAGTTGTCCTTTGAAGAAATTTGTCGAACAGTTATGTCACCATTTTCTTCAAGGTCATGAGTGTAGAAGAGTTTTGGCGAGATGTGCTTTGTTCTATCTCCTTTAATGTATCCTCCTTTTATTTGGGCTATACATGCTGTATTGTCTTCATATAATATTGTTGGAAGATTTTTGTCGGAAGACAAGCCACATGTTTCCCGAATGTGTTGAGTCATTGATCTCAACCATACACATTCTCGACTGGCCTCATGAATTGCGAGGATTTCTGCATGATTTGAGGATGTAGCCGTAATGGTTTGTTTTACGGACCGCCATGATATAGCAGTTCCTCCACATGTAAACAGGTAACCTGTTTGAGACCTAGCTTTGTGTGGGTCAGATAAATATCCTGCATCTGCATAACCAACTAGATCAAAATTCCATTTGTTTGAATAAAACAAACCCATATCAATCGTTCCTCGAAGGTAACAAAATATATGCTTAACTCCATTCCAATGTCTTTTTGTTGGAGAGGAACTGTATCTAGCTAATAAATTTACTGAAAAAGCTATATCTGGTCTTGTGTTATTAGCAAGATACATTAGTGCACCTATTGCACTAAGATATGGTACTTCAGGACCAAGTAGTTCTTCATTATCTTCTTGAGGTCGAAAGATATCCTTCTTCACATCTAGTGATCGAACTACCATTGGAATGTTCAATGGATGTGTTTTGTCCATGTAAAATCCTTTTAAAATCTTTTCTATATACGTTGATTGATGAACAAAAATTCCATCTGTTAGATGTTCAATTTGCAAGCCAAGACAAAATTTTGTTTTACCAAGATCTTTCATTTCAAATTCCCTTCTAAGATATTCTATCGCTTTTGAAAGTTCTTCAGGAGTTCCAATTATGTTTAAATCATCAACGTATACAGCTATAATAGCAAATCCTGACTGTGATTTCTTAATGAAAACACATGGACAAATTGGATTATTTTGATATCCTTCTTTCAATAAATATTCACTTAGACGATTGTACCACATTCGTCCAGATTGTTTTAATCCATATAGTGATCTCTGTAATTTAATCGAATATAATTCTCGAGAATTAGATTTATATGATTCAGGTAACTTAAATCCTTCAGGGATTTTCATATAAATTTCATTATCAAGAGATCCATATAGATATGCTGTGACTACATCCATGAGATGCATGTCGAGCTTTTCATATACAGTCAGGCTAATTAGATATCTTAGTGTAATTGCATCCACTACAGGGGAATATGTTTCCTCATAATCAATACCTGGTCTTTGTGAAAATCCTTGGGCAACAAGGCGTGCTTTATATCTTGTGACCTCATTATTTTCATTTCTTTTACGTACAAATACCCATTTGTATCCCACAGGTTTTACACCTTCAGGTGTATGGACTACAGGTCCAAAAACTTCACGTTTTGAAAGCGAGTTTAATTCTGCTTGGATTGCTTCTTTCCACCTAAGCCAATCGTTTCTATGTCGACATTTTTCGACAGATTTAGGTTCAGAATCCTCATTTTCATAAATAATATCGTGAGCAACATTATAAGCAAAAATGTTGTCAATAAATGTATCAGTTCGGTTCCATCTTTTTCCTGTCATGACGTAGTTTATCGAAATCTCATTATTATCCTCATTTATTTGAGCCTCTTCGATATTCCTATGGTTAGTCATGTCCAGGGTTTCCTCTGGAATATCCACATTTTCAAAGTCATTTCGACTATTTACTACTTTCATTTTTCGAGGATTTTTATCTTTGGAACCCATTGGTCTACCACGCTTCTGGCGTACTGTAGACTCATTAGTTGTGACAACCTGTTGTGTTGGGATTTCAATTCTAGATGGAGTGTTTGCAGCTGGTATATATGACTTGGTCACTTTCTTAGCATCCGTAAATGCATCTGGCATTTGGTTTGCTATACTTTGTAAATGAATTATCTTTTGAACTTCTAGTTCACATTGATTTGTACGAGGATCCAAATGAGACAATGATGCACTCCATGTAATTTCTTTTTCCAACTTCTTAATTTCTCCCCCTAATGTTGGAAACTTTGTCTCATTAAAATGACAATCAGTGAATCTTGCTGTAAAAACATCACCCGTCAGGGGTTCAAGATATCTGATAATTGATGGGGAATCAAATCCAACATATATTCCCAACCTCCTTTGAGGTCCCATCTTAGTACGTTGTGGTGGAGCAATTGGAACATAGACCGCACATCCAAAAATTCGTAGATGAGATATATTTGGCTCCTGACCATAAGCTAATTGTAATGGGTAGTACTTATGATAAGATGATGGTCTAATGCGTCTAAGTGACGCTGCATGCAAAATAGCATGACCCCATACAGGTATTAGAAGCTTTGCTCTCATAAGTAATGGTCTAGTAATTAACTGTAAACGTTTTATAAATGATTCTGCTAAACCATTTTGTGTATGAACATGAGCTACAGGATGTTCAATATTTATCCCAATTGACATACAATAATTATTAAACGCTTGGGATGTAAATTCACCAGCATTATCAAGACGAATGCTTTTAATTGTATAATCAGGAAATTGTGCTCGCAATTTGATTATTTGAGCAAGTAATCTTGCAAATGCAAGGTTTCGACTTGATAATAAACATACATGTGACCATCTACTGGATGCGTCAATTAAAACCATAAAATATCTAAATGGTCCACTTGGTGGATTAATAGGTCCACATATATCACCATGAATTCGTTCTAGAAATGTAGGTAGCTCAACACCCACTTTTGCCGGTGATGGTCTAATTATTAATTTACCTTGAGAGCAAGCAACACATGATAATTCATTAGATTGAAGAATCTTCTGGTTCTTCAATGGATGTCCATGTGAATTCTCAATAATTCTTCTCATCATTATTGACCCAGGATGACCCAATCGATCATGCCAAATAGTGAATATATCTAGATTCATGAACTCCGGGTTCATTGTTGCATATGTTTCAATTACTCGTATATGAGTATAATATAATCCAGATGAAAAAGCAGGCAGTGTTTCTAATATACGTTTTTCATATAAAGTCGTAGATGTAATATATAGATATTCTATATTATTTTTCCTACTAGTCTCAACATGATAACCATTATAACGTATATCTTTAAAACTTAACAGATTTCTTTTTTATTTACTAGAGAACAAAGCATTATTAATTGTAAACTTTGTTCCTCTAGGCAAAATCAAATTTGCTTTTCCAAAGCCTTCAATCAAGTTTGCAGAACCTGATATTGTATTGACATTTGCTTCAAGCATTGTCAATTTATAAAAGTATTTTCTATCTGTAAGTATTGTATGCGTAGTTGCACTATCTGCCAAGCATAAATCTCCATTGTTCATCTTTGAATCAGCCAAAATATGAGAAATGTCCATGATTCTTCATTAAAAAAAATGAAAGATTACAATAAGTCTCACGAATGGAAACAAAACTTGAAATATAAAAATTCAAAACTCAACTAGTAAACATAAAAATAAAACAACTAAAACATAAATCAAAACTAATTTTGGACATTCTCATAGTTAAAAGAAGTATTTGCTACTCCTTTAGTGCTTTCAATCTTCTCTTCAGGAGATTCAAAAAAATATTTGCAACATCAGAAGATTTCATATTTAAATGGGTCAAAACATTTCTCTTCAGGAGATTAAAAGATATTTGTAACATCCAAATATGTCATATTTAGGGGATCAAAAGACCAACTATATATCTGTGGTTTTCTTGAAATTTGAACGATCTACAACCACCACAAAATGAGTAACTATTCCTTCCTCTATTATGATCATGACCTTAATCTTGACCATAATTAATAAATATTACAACATTCATCTCAGGAAATGTTATTGTACTATTGTACTATTTGGTCTTGAGACTCATGTTCTTCTATCAAGTGTTCATTGTTTTATTTAATCTCAAAGACAAGATATTTTACTTATCACAATATATTTAAAATCCATTTCTCGATATTGCTACTCCAGAAGCATATTTTATATAGAAAAGAATATCATGTCTTCTCTAATATATACTTTAAATCACTTATTGATTTGACATCATGCAACTACAGGTGCATTTTATCGAATTTAGCACTTATTGATTTATAATCATTCAACTTTAAGTGCTTATAATCAAAATGAGCACTTATTGATTTATGCAACTTCAAGTGCATCTTATCAAAATGAGCTTTAGGAAGAATAATTAATTGATATGCATATATATCTTTCAAACTTTGTCATAAGATATTTCACACTAATGATGATTATATGAGTATACAAAATATATCTATATGAAAATACTTAAGTATTCATGAAAAATAATTATTTTCATATGGATAAAACTATCATAAGAAATATTTATAAATTTGATATATCAAACATGAATTCTAAAAATTGTAGGTAATTAAACATGTTGTGTTGTGTCTATAAGACATATATTGATCAATATATAACATGCTCTATATACATGAGAAATATGTATTGTTCATATGGTATTCAAGGAAAATTTGAACAATAATGTATATATATAACACAAAAATCAATAAATAATAGCAATATGGGAAATTAGGTTATGTACATAACATTTTTATACATCATGCATAACAAATATATACCAAATTTTAGATTATCAACCAATAAGAATTTAAACATACATAATATCTCTCAACATATATATTGATTATTTAAAGAAAGAGATAAATAAATTGCAATATCAAATACATGTTATAAAATATTGACTGCAATATTGTAATTTAACAATATAAACACTTCATATTTAAACAAGTAAACAATTTAAATCCAATATGTTCATAAAAAGATTGATGTGAAATAAATAATAAAAAAAGCATTTGTATTATTAATTGCCACAGATCTCAAACTTAATATGTAAAATAAAATGAATCATAAACAATTAAGGAGAATTGTGAACGAAAGAGATGATTTCGAATGTTAAATCATAAACAACAAAATGAATTCAAATCTTGACTTGTAAACAATAAAATGAATTTAAATCTTGACTTGTAAACAATAATATGAATTCAATCATGGAATTATGATCAACAGAAAATTACTTTTAAACATAACATGAATATTATAAAAATAACATGTCAATGTGTATAAAATAATAGATTGTCAACGTTCAAAGAATACACAGTGTATATATGAAGTATTCAATACATATACACTGTTTATATGGAACGTTTATAATACAAACAACAAAAACAAAAATAAAGCCTACCTTTAGCAAAGAAAAGTGATAGAGCTTCGTGTTGATAACGTGTTATAAAACTAGAGCAAAAGAAGAACAATAAGAACACAAAGCAACAACAATAAGAACAATTAGAGAACAAATAAGAGAGGAGAAGAAAGTAGAGATAAAAGTAATTCTCAATTGAGGTGTGTTTTCAAATGTTCTCTACAACCTCTATTTATAGGGTTGTGAAGGTAGTAGTTACAAGATCTAACATAAAGGGATTTGTAACTCTTGAAGGGGTTAAAGAGATGGATTTGTAACCTTTTGGAGGTTATGGGCATCTAAGAATATGTTATTATTCATAATAGGTTAAAGTTTAAACTACAAATTTCAACTGTATTTAATAGAACTTGAGTTTTAAAAAGTGTCTACTTTGTGCATGATAAGATTTTTTTTTTTTTTTTGACAATATATATAGAGGGGAGGATTCGAATCTTTGACCTATTTTAATTTAGTTTCAAGTCATTTTAAAATTCATAAGCTTATTTAAAATAAAACTAAAAGTTCGAAAAACTATTAGACATACTCCCAAAGCTTAAAAGGCCCCTAATCTTATAAATCCCTGAAGTTTTAAAAAAAACAATAATAAACTTGCACAGATTCATATTCACTTATAAGAACATATGAGAGGGGAGAGAGAGAGAGAGGGGGGGGGGGGGGGGGAGGGAGGTAATTTTCATTTAGTCATAACCAGTTTACATCTGTATATTGTAAACTACCATTGAAGAAGTAAAGAGAAGGAGAAGAAGAATATACAATTTGATTCTGTTTAGTGTATAGGTGTTTGTCAACAAGAAGTGGGATGCTCAAGCCTAGCAAAAGGGACTTTTGACATCCATCAAACTTGCTATCAACATTCTCTGTAAAATATGAACTGGTGTAAACTGTAACCTCTTGAAAGGGAAAAAGAAGAGGAAAAAAGAAAGAAACTCCTTCAAAATGCAGAGTTGAAATCATATCATGAATGTCTGGCCTCATCTGCTGGTGAAGAAACAAAATCTGCTGGGTTTGGCGTGGATTGATTGTTGACATTATATGCATGAGGATGTTGAATTATCACTATAATCGAATCCTTAGAACTTTCGCTATGGGACAGTGAGGTCGGCTGCGTCGCGTAAACGAATTGTCAAAATGTATTGTAGAAGTGGTGTGTTTAAAAACATCAAAATGGATAGGAGATAATATTGACAATATTTGCTCAAAGAACTTACCACGCCAATGTGCCAGTTATGACTGCTAAACTCTCTAAAAGTTGCTGCATCCACTTCCTGTAATTCTTGTAGCATTAGTAAAGCCAGGCGGAAAAATCTGGTGTCAAATTTAAAATTGCATCGAAAAGGCTTGACCCCTTCAACTTTAAGCATCGATTTTCGCAACACTATTTCGTATGCTTCTCCTAATAAATCATCAGTTAAATAACCTTATACTACATTTTACAAATCAACAGAAAATTAGGCGAGAAAAAGGATTTCAGTATTCATTGCCTTTACGTTGGTTTCGAAAGTCAACCTCGACAAAAAGCGTATGATTCTAGCTTATTCTACTAACCCAATAAGGAAGAATAACTTACAATGCTGTAAATAGGAGGGACAATCCTACTATCTTCAGACTTAACAGTTGGCATTACAGAGAAACGGGGAGCCATGTCTTGTGACCTAAAGATCCAGCTGCAATATAGAGAGGAAAAGGCCAATAACCTTGAGTGAAATTCTCTCAGACAAAAATAAACTATTGAAAAAAGTATCGTCTCATAGAAGCATGAACATTTACATTTACATACCCAATGTAACTGAAGATGCAGAATTGGGCCCATTCTTGTACAAGCAGACGAAGCCAGTAAATTTCCACTGAATCATCCATGTTCAAGAATATCTGGAAACCAAACAGAAGATTGAGGATTTGATCCATATATAGTATATAGAATCGATTAAACGATAAGATACCATGTCCCATTCATACCACAATTTCTGCCATGGCAACAATTTGCATTATTCCCTGGAATTTTCTGTACAATACAAATAGAAGCAGCACACTAGAATCAAATTTTACCATCTAAATATGGTATGTAAATAAGGGACTGCAAAATAAATGCATACTTGAACATCTTGTATTTTGTGTGAATGGCATCGTGCATTGCTTGAACATCCTCCTCCATAATAAAATTGAGTTGTTCTTGCAATGCCAGTATATTTTGATATATGTGGTGGAAGATCACATAGAAGGAAATGAAGTAATTAAGCAGAAGTAGGACCTGGATCAAATAGGAAGCTGAAATTAAGAATCAAGGAAAGTGAAATTGTGCAGCAGCAATCATTTCTTAAGTAAACTCACAGAGGAGCAATCATTAACTCCTGCAAGTTGGAGAGACTACAGTTCAGTAAACTCACAGAGAAGTAAGGTATGGAAGCTCGGTAACCAACAAGTGTCAAATAAAAAATACAGCCAATCGAAGCAGTTGTTCGTCGCTCAGAAACTGAAAGGTGCTCAGACATGATGCAATAACCATGAGAAATAAGTAAAAAAGACACAACAGAAGCTGTCTGAAAGAGCAGTCCAGTTACATATACCCCAAATGACATCCATAAGGAGCATGTCTCAATATAAAAGCAAGAATACCTGCAATTGTAGATTTAGCAGGAGTTCAGATAGGCCAAGAGAAAGTAGGAAAGAGAAAAGATTTATAAATTTTGCAAATCAATCTCATTCCAAATCAGATTAAGTGAAGATTTCATGTTGATATTGAATATTAACAGTTTTATAACCCCGTTTACAAGAAACAAAACGAAAGGAAAAAAAAAAAGTATCGAGAAATACATCAAACGTACCAGAAAAGGAAAGATAAAGTTAGTTGCAAGGCTTTAAGAAGAGGAACGGAGGCGAGTGACCACTGCAAGTTATTGGTCTGCTCTCGTGCAACAACAATCCAGAAAAAAATGAAAAAGAAGTCATAATCAATTCAAAATCGAGCTACAAAAACGACGATAATAGAAAATCCAGAAGTAAACGCTAAATACAAAATTGTCAAAGATGAATACACATGCAATTAAAAGAACTTATCCGTCATTTTCTTAAGGCGACAATTTCTAATCTCTGTAACAACGTAAAAGGGGGAAATGAATTAATTATTGCTGGATTGCATTGAATTGCTTAGAAAACAAGACGAACGACTAACTCGGAAATAAAGTACAGAGTCAAAACCAAAACAAGTTAGAACATTAAAAAGTCTAACGAATTAATCGACATAATCCTCTCGGCAAGTAAAGAGAACATAGAGATCAAATTAAAACCTCCAAAGCCCGTAACTCGCTGGAAAACAGGTAAACTCTGTTTCCTTCACCAGAATAAAAAGAAATATGAAATCACATATAACTAATAGGCTCAATCGATGCAGAAATTGAACAATCACAGTGTTCAGTTCAAGAATTCACAAACAACTAAAAGATTCATCAAAATCCACCAAATCAGCTTTAACCTAAACGAAATTCAAAACTGTAAAAGCTGCTTCAAGCAGGCCATTCCACTGAATGAAAGTTGAAGAAGCAATCAACAGGAATGAAAGTATTTGAACCTGAAAGTGACGATTCTTGTAGGTGTTAACAGTCCAGGAGCAGGCGGAGAGAAGCCAGATGAAGGAGAAGGCCAAGTAGAGAGAAGGAAGAGGCCGATACGACTCGTCGACTCCGATGCGATGCGACTCGACGACACTGTCGGACACGTTCATCCTAACGAGATAGACTATAGAATAGATTACCCTTTTTTTCGGTCGTGGAAAGAAGTGGGAAATTTTTGCGCTTTATATGCTGCGATTCGAATAAATACTCGTTTTTGCATGTTTGTGATTACGTGGAAATTTCAAATCAATTTTTTATTGTTTTTGTGCACAAATATATAAATATATGAAAACGTGCCTTCTAAAAATTCTATCGGATTTTATGCACCTAATTCTTAATATTATACTTAAAAACTTATTAACAAAATAAGCTTGTTTTGAAACGTAGTTTAAAATTCACGTTTGCAGGAGAGACAACATGCTGACGTGACAAAGAATTTGAAATTCGAAAACACGATAAGAATACTTTCAAAAAACGTTTGTTAACATAGGTCGTTTCTCCAAGAGACAACCTACGCGTGATTTTTAATACATTGTTGGGTTGCTTTTATTGGAAATTTGATTGTGCTAGTATCTTCAAGGTTTCGTGTTGGAGCTATCGGTAAGGTTTCGTGTTCTTTTTAAGTGGTTATGTTATCTTAAAAGTGATTTTACAACAAATTTGTTTGATTGCCTTATATCTAAAAGTACTTTTACAAATGTCAAATTTCTACACAGTGACTTGTAATTAATCACTTAATGGAGAGTCAACTTTAAAGTGATTGTTCAAAAATTTATTTTAAATAAACTTGATTATTCAAAAATGATATAATTTGCCAAAGCAAGCTTAGCTCAGCGGTAATTGGCATGTATCCTCGACCATGAGGTCCGAGATTTGAATCCCCCACCCCCAATTGTTGATGTACTAAAAAAAATGATATAATTTTTAGCCAAACACTATAGGTTTTTAAAACAACTTTTTTTTTCCCCTAAAATAACTTAAAACAAGTTAATTCAAACCCTAATTAATATATATTTTGATGTATATTTTAAAACATAGAAACTCAAAGTTTGTAGTATTTATATCTATATTGTCGACATTTCAGTGATATTTCTAATATTCTCTTCTAAAATATATACCAGGGACAATTTTCAAATAAATACTCAAATTTTACTTATTAGCACTAGATCTTAAAGTGGTTAAAAAAATAGGTCTAAGTAAGAATTGTTTTGTTGATTTTCTATTTAAAGGAAAACTATAAATAGGAACATTTAAGTAGTAAATACGAAATAATTGTTTATATAAAAAGAATTAAAAGAATAAGAATTTGGTAATCAACGAGTGACATACAGAAAATGTGGGCAGGTCTGTCGGGAAATGAGGTTGGTGGTGTGATGTCGTATTAACCACTTTCCCCAAATTCACCAAATTTTTCGGAACATCAACTCCATCACCTAAAGATTATTGTTAACCCACAAATTTGTTTTTTCTTTTGCACCAAAAAATTTAAAAAAAAAAAAAAATTGTATCAAAGTGGTTGTAAAATTCTCCGTTAAATTTCACGTGGATTAGAATGAGATTCTTGCACCCATGTGTATATTCGAATTATATACAGGACACTGTCCTTCTCCCAATGTGGTGATTCCCACCCATGAAGAAAATTGATATCGATCCCTATTTTTGACAGGCTCAGAGGTTTTCAATGATGAAAGCATTATACCGTTCAAGTTAATGAAGACTTATTAGATATAAAATTTAAAGTTTTTAGATCTAAAAAAAACATTTTAAAATAAAAGAATGATATTCACACACCTTTAAAAGTTTAAAATTTTACACATGAGTTGAAAGGTTTAATAATTGATTATAATATCAATCCATACATAATTCAATAGATAAGGCACAATTAGTGTAACTTATGTTCAATAATCGATGGTTCCATCCCCAT
Source organism: Luffa aegyptiaca (assembly GCA_017139565.1). Taxonomy (NCBI): domain Eukaryota; kingdom Viridiplantae; phylum Streptophyta; class Magnoliopsida; order Cucurbitales; family Cucurbitaceae; genus Luffa; species Luffa aegyptiaca. The sequence continues at coordinate 1,859,527 of CM029399.1, read as the reverse complement.
TTCCCACAATAATTGTTGAACTAAAAAAAAAATTACAATTTTACCTATAATGTCATATTCTAAAATGTTAAGAGATGCATCATTTAAGCCGAATTATCATTCTTATCATTTAAGCTAGACTGAATTAAAAAAAGAAAACAAAAAAAGACTCAAATTTTCTTTGTTTTTTTTTTTTTTTAATATATTATGTTATACTAAAATCTTTCAATATGATGTAAAATGTACTAGTATTTTAATTACTATGTTCATATTAGTTTATAGTAACTTAAATCTCGGTAGTTTGTATGTATATTACATTGTCACATAATTTAATTACAATGGTTTCAAAAAATTAAAAAATTAAAGCAATCAGATTAAAAATTGTATGATAGAATGGTAACCATTCTTAAGAATTCACAAACTACAATATAATTATTTTATTAAAACGACTAAGGATATATAGGTTTAAAGTTTTGTTTTTTTTTTATTGTTATTATTTTAATTTAACGACATTTGAGTAAGATTTGAATCCCTACTCTTTTAGTCGAAGATGTTGGATGTCAAAATTCATCTTAACAATAAGGTTCTTCATTGGCTAAGAATTATTCCGACAGCACATAAATATTCAATAATCTTCATAGGACGTGCAGCCCATCTTACAGCTTTTGGTCGGAAAATATTTCAATGATCTGAAGATTTGGGAAGACCCACAAATTTAATAATATTCTAATGATGAAAAATGAAGTATCCCCATCATTCTCATATATTAGAAAAATAATATAACCTATGAATATTTAGAAAAATGATATTTTTGTAGTTGAGAAAATAATTTCAGGGCTATAACATTTAAATTCTGAACAAGAAAAAACAAACCTAAGTTGAAAATGGGGCACATAAGCAACAAACTAATAAAAACAATCACATCATTTAGGATACCACATCATTTTTCTGTTGGTCAATTAACCATCTCGTTTATAATCCCGATGTACAAGGAGCTGACGAGGACAATCCGTCGCGAGTCCAGAAATAGGATCGAAAGATGGACCTCGGAGACAAAACGGGCCAAAAGGTCGGGCCAAGGTCGGAGGGATCGATCCCTGCTACCTCTAGCCGCCTCGATTCCACCTGATTCAGCCTGAATCGTCTCCGAATGCCTAAAAACCCTAGAGCAGGAATAGGTATTTAAATCATTCTTCATCACTGAAGAAATGATCCATAACTCTATTCTCTACTCTCTCCTCTTGCTCTCTTGCTCTCTTCCTTCTGCTTTCTGACTTAAGCATCGGAGGCGGTGTGGCAGCACCACACCGGTGTGTAGGTTTTTTTTTTTTTGTCTTGCAGGCCACGTCTTCCCCTCTCTCAACCAAATTTACTGTTGGTGGCACGTGAAAGTCAGGTGAGTTCTCCTTGTCCAAATTTGACCATCAACAATTATCTTCCAAAACTTCGTAACTAATTAAAAATGTCAATTTTAAAATTTTAGCTAGAACTTAATAGACACGAAACTCACCAAAAAGATATGTTTTTTCAAATGATTTATTGTTATATTGTGATCTATACTCTTGTATTTTATAATAGCAAAAACTTATATGAATGAGGAAATGGAAAGTTAATTTCAAAGGCTGATATGAATGTAGCATTAGGTGAACAAACAAACTAACAAACTGAGTTTGAGTTTCCTTTTGATCTAACTACTAATCCATTCAAGCAAATTCAAACCCATTAGAAGCATTAATTAAAAGGAAAAGAAATCTCATCAATTTTCAAATGCTTTGTTCAGCAGTTATGGTGTGATTGGTAAAGTAGGATACCCATTTTCAATATTCCTTTTATGATTTCTATAATTATTATTTAAAGAGTCAAAAGTTCTTTTGACAAAATAATTATAATAATAATAATAGTTGTTCATGTTTCTTTTTTTTGGTTGACTCTTGGATGGTAATAATTAGTGTGGTGGTTTATTATATCACTAGATTTCCTCCCAATAAACACACTTAAAATATGTAATCAATATGCTATTTTATTTTTGTTTTTATCCCTTTAAGTTTTAAACTCTTTGTTAGTGGCAAGTTGTTTCTAAATATTGTTTTGTTTATTGTATCCCAAAAAAATTATTCACCTAATTTCATATTTGATACCAAACCTTTTACATATGACTTCAAGTTAAAACACTGAGTTTACATGATCTCAAGTAAGATTTGTGTTAAAAGAAATATGTAAATTTAACGAATTATTACAACATGTTTCTTATTAAAAAATAATAATAATAATAAAATTAAAAGTTTGTATGAAAATAAAGTAACTTTAAAAAAAAAAAATGTTTAATTACAAATTTAGTCATTGTCCTTAAACTTTCATATATATAATTGTATTTGTATAATCTCATGAACTTGTGATTTTGATTCTAATAAATTCATATTGTTGTTGTTATTATTATTATTTTGAGTTCAAAATTCATATTGTTAATATCCTTATTTTAATGTGGATGTGAAATGTTGATTGAACTAACGAGTAATGATATAATATAACATTAACGAGAGAAAACTAGCTATATAAAACAAGAGCAAATAATGTATGATGAAATCGTAAAATTTAAAAGGAAATTTTGTCTTATTATTTTCATTTTTTAAATAAAGGTTTTAGCAATTTTTTTAATTAAAAAAAAGGTGGCTATTTATGTTAATAGACTAGAAATGTTTGGTTTTTAATGTATTCTTTGGTAGCCCACTTCATCCCTTTTCTTAGGGTATCTAAATTTATTTTATCCAATCTACCTACTTTTTTTTTTTTTTTTTTGATAACATGTAAGGGTGGGAAATTGAAACTCTGACCTCTAGTGTGTCACACAAATATTTAAGCAATAATATTAATGTCAATTCAAACGTAGCTTAATAAATAAGTCACTTATTATCACGCCAACGATCAATGGTTCGATCTCTTACTATTAAGTCCTACTATTTTTTTTTTTTTTTTTTTTTTACAATATGTAGGGTGGGGGATTCGAACCACAGACCTTGTAGTCATCCGTGCAACTTTGTGCCAATTAAGCTATGCTCTTGTTGGCATCTTACTATTGTTGAACTAAAAAAGAATATAATAATAATAATGACAAAAGTTTAGGAAGCTGAGGAACAAGCTTACGACCATTAATATCGTGCAAGAGAGTAGGTGGGCTTTCACTTTCATACATGGACCTTCACTTCAGGTAGAGCCATTTTTCTTCTTGGGCCTCGATTCCGATTTGCTACTGAGATCCATGACCGGTACCCAAAAATAAAGAGGCCCAACATAACGTGCTCATTGCTTATCCATTCCAAAGGATTCAGCCTAACTAATAAAGCCATTAATTAAAGATGAAACCATATACTTTTTTTTATTACAAATATAAATAACACAGTTAGTTAAAAAAATGCAAGTAGAATTCTACTGTGTAAGCTTGTATGGTCGAGATGACGAGTCGAGAGATGTCGGTTGACTTGCAAGAAAGAAACTCATATCAACATAGTGTTATATTCAACCCACTTCAATGATTCACCAGTGCTTAGACCATAGTAATGTCAAAGTGAGCCAGGGTGGTATTGCATACCTTTGATAGTAGTACGAGTCCTGGTACTTATAGTGTTCTCCACTATCATATGGCAAGTCTGTACTTGAAATTGCAGTAGAGATTTTGCAAGTAGACAATGTATGCCTCGACTTGATTCTCACCGAGCTTAGTAGGCTTCTTCATATTTGAACTCTCGAGCCTCCTAATGGGCGTTCTTCAATGTAAGGTCCATGTGCCTTGGAAATCAACATGGACCATCCACAAGTGGGCCTCTCATCCTACCTCTAGACTTTAACCTAATTTATTTTTTTGAAAAATTAATAGAATATGTAATATTTTATTTTTGGCAATCAGAAAATATTGATAGACTGTTAAAAAACTATAACAAAAAATTTATCATCAAATCATGGAAAAACTATAATAATTCTCAATTATTATTTATAATCGTATTATTAGATATCAAGTCCAACAAAATCGACACATTTCTATTCAACACTGATTCAATATTATCTGTATTAATAATTAAATATTTATAATTATTACTCTATCATACCAAAGACAGTGCAAACAAATATAAAACATAATAATGAAACTAATATTTCGATTCTTGTTAAAATTTCAATATATTTCATAGCAATCAATATAAATTATTAGACTTGAAAACACAAATCAAGAATCAAAATCATAAGGCCCCGTTTGATAACCATTTCGTTTTTAGTTTTTGGTTTTTGAAAATTAAGTCTATAAACACTACTTTTATCTACATGTTTCTTCATTTTGTTATCTATGTCATTTCCTTGTTTTCAAAAACCAAGTCAAATTTTGAAAACTAAAAAAAGTAGTTTTCAAAAACTTGTTTTTGTTTTTAGAATTTGACTAGAAATTCAAATGTGTCCTTAATAAAAATGAAAACTATTGTAAGAAAATTGGGAGGAAACAAGCATAATTTTCAAAAACCAAAAACCAAAAATCAAATGGTTATCAAACGGAGTCTAAATAATCAAGATATTTTATAACGAGGTTATCTTTTTTCTTATAAAAAAGCGTGTTTTATAATTTTTTTTTTTTTTTTTTTTACTTTAGGCTTATATTATTTACAAGATTCTCTAAGCTGTCTCTAGGTAGTAGAACATAGTACTATATCTTTCGGCTAAAACCACAGCACGTTTTAGATCTTGATCCAATATTATATTTTCTTACTAAAAAAATCCAATATTTTATTTTCTTACTAAAAAAATCTAATATTATATTTCCATTATAACGTAAGCTGTCCTTTTAGTCTAAGTAATATTTGATAAAAGAGAATATTAGACTTAAATATTGTATGTATGTAGTCAACTTATATGAATTTTATTGATTAAAAATCAGTAATAACGAAACGTTTTCATCATTATATATATATATATATATATATATATATATATATATATATATATATATATATATATATATATATATACATATACGTAGTAGGTTTCTTTTTTTTTTTTTTTTAGATTATGCAACTCGATTAGAAATAAATATATTTTGTTTAAATAAGAGTATATATATTTTTCTTTTGAAATCTTATTGTGAACTACAAAATTTTAAAATAACATTAAAATTTAACATACATATGCATTACTTTTTTCTTAAAAAAAAAAAAAAAAAAAACATAGAAGTGCCTAGCTCAATTAATTAAAACACATATACTCTAAATGTTTTAATAATAATTACCTCCACATATATTGTTGAGCTAAAAAAAACTATAGCAATAAAATCATACACATTCTTTTCTTTTTTTTTTTTTTTAAATGACTATTCCCATGTTTGATAATTTTAGATGCATAGAAAAAGATCTTTAGTATTGATTATTTGGATTTTGAGTCATATATTACAAAATTTATCACAAATATGAGGTGGAATTCATACATTTGACTTATGGATGAGTTAGTTGAGTTTATTTTTATTTTTTTAAAGTTCAACAATATGTGAGAGTAAAAGACTCAAACCTCTAATCTCTTGATGAAAAGTATATGTTTTAATTAATTGAGTTTTTCTCGAGTCTTAATAACTAAATTATGCTAAACTATTGATTTGGATAATAATGTCACATATATTTAGTTATATAGTCGATTAATTTCATATTTTGTTTGATTAAACACACCTTGATTTTCTAAATCTTTGATGAGCTAGTAATAGATAATTATATATACATAATTGTCAACTTGCTTTTAGGAATCCTAATTCCTATATGCAATGATTTTTTTTAATCATGTTACAATTATTATTATTATTAGTTTAATTAAAAAAAAAAAAAAAAAAAAAAAAAAAAAAAAAAAAAAAAAAAACTTCTCGAGAATCAGAAAATCCCAACAGCCAATTGGGGGGAAATGATAAAACCCCTAAAGTTGTGGGGGCCCCTTAGGGTCCTACAATCTTTGATTGGTTTCTTTCTCTTTTTTATTTCCTTCATATGAAAATAAACACATATTTTTATAAAGTTTGGTAATAGATTACTCTCAATTCCCAAGGCCAGTGTTATTTCTTACTCTATTTTTATCGTATTTTATAATTCGTAAAGAAAGCAAATTCTTAGTCGTTTTTCATTTTTCCTTTTCCTTTTTCTTTTTCTATTTAAGTTTTATAAAGATGTAGGTTTGAAATATATGCTTTAATAAATAATTCTTTAATGATGTTACACTTCAACACCATTGTTAAATATTTATTAAGAAAAATGGCACACTCTTAAATACAATTAACATGATTTGTAATTCATTTAAAAAAAAAAAAAATCTAACTCACTATTTTTTTCTTACCTCTTAAAATTTTCTCCACAACTTTTTCTCTCTCTAAAAAAAAATCTTATATTTGTAAGTTTCACTCGTGTGAGAGAAAGGTTAGAAAGGAAAAAAAAAGTTATAAGGATGAAATTCTAAAGACATCAAAACATAAATTTCTCAGAAGTTCTTGGTTTCATAAAGTTGCAAAGTTTTCTTAGAAATATGCTTAAAATAAGATTGTTTGACTAGAATATTGGAATGTTTAAGCTACACCTCATAATCCATGATATTATAAAGTGTTTAAACTAGATGTGCATTGATTGTTTTATAAAATACGAAATAAGATAATAATTACATATTTTTTATTTGAATAAATGCATATCTAATGACCTCACAATGATTCGGGAGAAAAAAATACATTTTTTTTTTTTTATAACATGTGGGGGTGGGGAATTTGAACCATAGACCTATTGATTATTAGTTTAAATCTTACGTCAGTTGAGCTATGTTTATATTGACAAGAAAAATACACTTTTAGCCCTTGATTATTTAAAAGAGACATTTTAGTTAATAAAGTTTGAAAAATGGTTATAAAGGATCTTTTAAGATTTCATCTCATTGTTAGAAGACATAACAAAATGTTGTTGTGGTGGTTAGTGGATTTTGATGATGAGACAATTTTAAGTTAATAGGTAAAGTATAGTTGATGTATTGTTAAATTATTATTTTATTAACACTATTGAGCACACAATCATGCTTACTTAAATGTCAAAATGAGTCTAGTTCAACGATAATTGACATATACCCTTGATCAAGAGGTCAGAGATTCGAATCCTCCCCCCTCAATCATACTTAACTCTTTATCTGCATGACACATAAAACTCAATCTGTCTATCATAAAAAAACAACTCACCCACCTACAAAATCCATTTTGTTATAAAAGTTACCCATTTAGATGTCACATCCAAGTCTTACCAAATATGTTAATAAAATAATAATTTAATAATACGTGAATTTTCTAGTAAAAATTTTTAGTATATTTTAAATCGAGAATTTTTTTATAAAAAAATAAATTTAAAACAATTAAAGACCACAATGGAAATTATCTTTAAAAAAAACTACTAAATAAACACAATATTATTTAAAAAGTGAAAAGAGACCAAAATTGTAATTTAACAAATTCAAAAAATTTCCTAAGAGCGGCCCAACGACATTCCCTACAAAAGCCTCTCACTCTCTCTGACATATCCGCCATAGCTATCTGAACAAAGCTTCATAACAATCAAAATCCACTGCCACTCTTACAAATGGCAAACCCAAACAATTCAAATCCCCAAAACAAAAGCATCTCATTTCCCACTACTCCAACTCCACCACTTTCTTCTTCATCTCCGTTCACCCGCCCGGTTTCCGGCGCCGGAGCGGCCCAACCAGACCGTCGTCCTTCCGGCAAAAGAACCAGAGACTGCAACAAACATCCCGTCTTCAGAGGCGTACGGAAGCGAAGCTGGGGCAAATGGGTGTCGGAAATCCGGCAGCCACGTAAGAAGTCCCGAATTTGGCTCGGCACTTTTCCCACGCCGGAGATGGCGGCGCGTGCACACGACGTGGCGGCGCTGAGCATCAAAGGCGACTCGGCCATCCTCAATTACCCCGAACTCGCCGAGTTTCTGCCCCGGCCGGCGTCGCTCATGCCTCACGACATTCAAGCCGCCGCCGCCAAAGCGGCGGCGATGGTCACTTCATTGCCGTCGGAGGAGGAGGAGCTGAGTGAGATCGTCGAGTTGCCGAATATAGAAGACGATTTTGGTACTGAGTCACTGAACGAGTTCAAATTGGTTACCGAGTCGTGGGAATGGTGGGAGTACGTGGCAATGCCGTTGGCGGCGGAATTCGGCGGCGGTTATTTTTCGGACCAGACAGCGGCGGACGACAGTTTTTTCCCGACCAGCTTTTACGGTGCTCATTGGGATTAATTATCGTGGGGTTGCCGGGTAAAATTGGTGACGTTTCACGCGGTAAAAAATATAAATTCTTGCTCTATTTTTGAAAGATTTTTAGTACTTTAGCTGATAGCCATTAGTCACCGAGGTTATTTAAATTTTACTCCCACTTCTGTGAAAAGATTATACTCTTTTTTTTTTTTTTTTTACTAGTGAGGAATAAACTGATTGATATTTGTAAGATATAGAAAATGTATTGGAATTAAGCACAATGATATATTTGTTATAATCCTCAGATTCCAGGTTGTATAATTTTGGAGTTCTTCAATCATTTTCAAAACAAAGAAGACTAATAATTTAGATCAATGTTTCCCTAAAAAATATAATTTAGATCAATGTGTTTGTTATTTTCCCCTTAATAATGCTAATGAATAAATTGACGTGGCATAAAATTATAATTATTGGTTTTGAATTTTTCTTATTATATTTTTACGACTCTTACTCGGATTTATTGATTCAATCTCAACGGGACATGTCCTTACTCTATTTTTGTGTTATTTCCTTTTTCTTTGACTAAATGACAAGGAAATTCATGAGAGACTAATGTTTTTTTTTAAACAATATGTGGGATGGAGGATTCAAACTAAGACCTCTTGGTCATTAGTACATGATATGTTAGTTGAGTTATATATGCTGATGTTGACATGAATTAATGTTTGTTTTTTCACTCTAAGTAATACTTTTTTTTATTTTTAATTTTGTTTGGTTTTAGTATGATGAGCAAAAAAAAATTCTTAGAGATATAAAATTTCACTAACTTTCAATATAAGCTCAAGGGGGAGAAAATTAGAGAAAAAAAAAAGCTCCAAAATTTAGAGTGTGTGTGTATATATATTGATAATTTGAATTAGGAGATTAAGAGGGGGAAATTTCTTCTTCATTTCACCAGGGTTATTTGTGAAAATTAAAATGATGTTAACAGGGGTTTAAAAGTATAAGACTGGAAATAAAGTTGAACTCACGAAAAGAAAAAAAAAAAAAAAAGAGTCTTAAAAGTTTGGTAAGGAAACAGTTTATTGTTTTCATTTCTTTCTTGAATTTGGAATTTATATTAGTTTTTAAATATTTAATTGGTTTTTGAATTTCATTTTGATACCTAAAATTTGAAGAAGTTTTCGTTTTAGTGCACTAACTTCAATAGGTTTGTTTTAGTTTCTTAAATTAAGTTAAAAAAGCATTTTAGTCAATAATATTTATCTTAACAACTTGTGTTGCACTAAATACAAATTCATTGGTCAACATATGTTAAGACATACATACTCAAATTTGTTATCCATTCGGTTAGATTTAAAATAGAGATATATACTAATAATTAACATTATTTTAAAAGTTTGAGGACTATAAAACAAACAATATTTTCAAAGTTTAAAGACTAAAATGAAATAATACATGATAGTTCAATGAACAAGATGAATATTTTGAAATTTGAGTTACCAAATTAATATATATTGAAAATCGAAAAATTCAAAGACCAACATAGAAAAAATCTTAGAACCCTCCAATCTGGTAGGTAATTCTCAATTTAGTCCTTAATCTCTTAAGATTATGATGCATGAATGTACTATTTAAATGTCGATTGAAACAAGAAACTCAACCAATATATATATACATTCGTTGTTAAGTCATCATTAAGATAGAACTCGTTTATCGGAAAAAAAAAAAAAAAAATCTATTTCTTTCAAACTACACGTTCTCGGAATAATTAAAAATGAATAAATTTGAGAATTCTTAAAAATTAGAAATGAAATTGATAGTTTCCTAAAAAAGATTAGTGAGATATATTTAGGCGTTTAAGAAAATGAAAATAGTGAGATAAAAGATTACAAAAATAAGATAAGATTGAGAAGAGAGAGAAGAGTACCGTTGGCGTTGGAAGGAAGGGATGAAAGATGATTGGTAAAGACGGGACGGGAATTGGAATTTGTCAAATGTACCGTTAGCGGGACCCATCGGACTTTACCAATAAAGACAAAAACAAGAATTTTGGAGCAAATTCTCAATAAATTAATATTATATATACTGTACATATATTAAAAAGAAAATTTTAAATTTTAAAAACCAAACATTTCGTTATTTGACGTGGGATGACGTGGCACTATTAAATAATTAAGACCGCGTTCCAAAAGAAAAAAAATGGGGGGTTCACATTTCACAATCCCACCCAGCACGCTCACGCTCACTCGCTCTAGAAATAACTAATAATAATAATAGAAATAAATAAACAAACTCATTTCAGTATATTAAAAAAAAAAAAAGAGGAGAAAAAAATATTAATTTTTACCTTTGATTTTGTCGAGTTGTATAATTTTTTTATCATAAATTTTTATTTCATCAAATTACACCTCAAATTTGGGTAAGTGTTGCAATCTTAATGTTATACTTAAAAAAATGTTGCAATATTTATCATTTATTAAGTTTTCATTTAAAATATGGTTAAAAATGATATTTTCATGAATGATAAAACATAATTATAATATAAAATTGTTAGTACTTTACATAAAAACAACACTAGAGTTATAACTTGTTAAAATTTGTGAGTTTTGAATTTGTGTATTAATGAAACTTAAGTTTGTGCAAAACTTGATATTATTGAAATTAGCAAATTCACAAAGACTTTTACATTACTTTTTTGTTAAAATAATTGGATGAATTATGAAAATTGAACATAGGATAGAAACTACAACATTTATATAAGTATAAAGTACTGTTTGAAGAATTAAAAGTTTAGGGTGAAAATTTGATGTCATTTGACTAGTTCAGGAGTTAAATAAAATTTTTCCTACTAAAAACTTGATGGTATTATGATGAGATTCATGAATTTCATGTTTTCAAAATGTCTGAGTAAAATTTATATATTTAATGAAAACATGTTGGTGCTTATCTTAGAAGATACATTTTAAATTAAGTTATTGAATATAAATAAATCTTTTGAAAATGTGCCACTATAACATGTTTTCCTTCTATCCACTATATTCTTTAAATTTGAATCTATATTGAATCCTAAATTCAATACCAAAACACACCCTATTGATAATTTGAGTGGTTTGTTAACGTTTCTATTTAGAGTTTTAGATTTGAACTTTACCTCTTATTTCGTAATATAATAATACTAAAAGAAAAGGAAAAGCGAGTAATAAAAAAAAAAAAAAAAGGAAGAAAGAAGGTTACAAATTCTACAAAATCATTATAAACATAAAAGAACACCAATTATTTGAACAATAATGGGTTATCTAGTGTAATTCCACTTGAACAATTAAGAAAGGACAAATGCATTTATTTAAATAACTATAAAATTCGATGAAAAGTAAATTAGACTAAACTTATGTTTTATATTTACGTCATATTAATTATTTAAAGTTTTTCAATAGAATCCCTCATATTTTTAACATTTTTATATATTATTTTTTGTAATTAAATATTAAAATTAAAATTAGAAATCTATTATTAACCAATTTCAATATTTAAATAAGACGTTTGAAATAAATATTAAAAATTGTGAAGATGAAACAAAAGCGCCCATGGCCTAATGGATAAGGCGTCTGACTTCTAATCAGGCGATTGTGGGTTCGAGTCCCACTGGGCGTGCCTGATTTTTTTTTTTTTTTTTTTAAATTATTTTTTAAATAAATTTCTCCCATACGGAAGTAGCAGTCTTCAAACTAATGTCCCATTAATCTAATTAAATTAAAATACAGTACAACAGTTTCTTGACTTAGTGTCCAAGTAGCGTATGCAACTATTTGACTCTTTTCTAAACAACATTCTAGATTTTTCATATTGTAGAAAATATATATACAATAAAAAGTCAGAACTAAATTATTAACTAAAACTTGATTTATTATTTTTATTTTATTTATTTTTTTGTTTTTACTAAATCCACGTGTTTGACTTTAGTTTTTCGTATAATTTAATTTTGTTGCAAGCAATAAACAAACAAGAAGAAGGAAGACAAGCTTCCTCCTTAAGTTAAAATCAGTAATCACATAGAGACATTGGGTGTTTTTGGTTTACATTTTCAAGTGTTTAATTTTAAAAATAATTCATTTTGAAAAATTTTCTAGTGTTTGGCAACCACTAAAAATGACTTATTAGAAAATGAGATTGATAAATAAACCATTTTGAGAGAAACACTTGAAACCACCTTCTTAAAAAAGATTTCTTAAGTAAACAATAACTTGTGTAGATAAACATTTGTGAGGAAATACAACCAAACATATGAGTGTTTAAATTCTAAACAATTTTTATACAAAATGTTTTTTAAAAAATGCATTCTTGAAAAACATTTAAATTAAAATGTATTCCAAACGGACCCTAAGTCATTGATATATTGACATGTTTTAAAATTCACAAGCCTACTAAATACAAAATTGAAAGTTTAAGGACACAAAAGACATGAAATTCAATTTAATTTCCCAGACTATAATAATTTGCACCCCAAACACAGATTATTATAATCCCCAGACTATTATAATCTCCAGATTATTATAACCACCAGATATTATAACCAATTCAGTGCCCCAAACAGCCCATAAATATGCCAAAAGACCTATTAGACATCAAATTCAAAGTTCAATGACCTATTAAACACTTTTTAAAATTTATGGATCAAATTGATACAACCTAAAAATTCAATCACTAAACTTGTAATTTAACTCGAGAAATAAACACACACCAATATATTTTGTTTCAGTTCTCTCTCTCTTTCCAACATGATCTAAGTAAAATCTCCTCCTCTCCTTCCTAGTAAATTCCAACCACAACCAAACAAGAACCCGTCTGAGCAAAAGTCAATCCATATATGATTTCCACATCGTCGAGAAACTTTATAATTTATAGGCAAACATATTGAAGCCCACCCCTAAACTTCAAGGAAAATACCCTTAACCTAAATAATTTAATTGAAACACAATGTGAAACAAAATCAAGTCAATTTCCCCATTGACCTTTTGCAAGTCAAGCTACGAAGCTTCCAACAATTTTTGTTTAATGGATTCATTCCCAAACTCCACCATAAATTAATGCCATCTTCTTCCATCCTCCTCCATTCATTTCTCTTCTCATTTTAATTCCATAACAGAGAGAGAGAAAAAAAAAACTCTTTTATCTTCACTAGAATTTCCAAATGGGAGTGTTTCCATTTTGGCTTTAGAGCCATCTCTCAATCTACTCTATCCCCGATTTTCTGATAGAAAAATACTTGTCTACACACCAGTCAGCAGAAAGTCAGAAATGGATCAGAATCTCTTGCAAGTGATTGAGATGAATGCGATGCCAGTGTTTATGAGTTTAGTGAAGGAAAACGAAGCGATTGTTCGGCAACGAACCGACGACGTTTTGGATACGGCGTTGCATCTCACATCGAGATTGGGGCACGTGGACATGGTGAAGGAAATCGTCGAGCTGTGTCCTGAGATGGTTGTGGCTGAGAACAAGACATTGGAGACGCCATTTCATGAAGCTTGCAGCCATGGACAAGTCAAGGTCGTAAAGATGCTTCTTCAGGCCAATTCTGATGTTGCTTTCAAACGCAACTCTGAGAATCTCACTGGGTTTTTTCTTGCTTGCTCCAATGGCCACCTCGATGTGGTGACCCTTTTGTTGGCTGAGATTGGAAGCTCTTCCTGTTTCGAGGAAGATGCCGTCGATCAAACTTGTATTCATGCCGCTGCATCCAATGGACACACAGGTATACAAGTTTGATCTTTGGACTTTGTTGAAAGTGTGTCTACTTTAACAATTTTTTAACGAGATTTTAAATTTTTAATTTTGTGTCTATAATAAATCATTTTTTTAAACTTTATTGTGAGTCTACACTTACATTATACATGTATAATGTGAGATGAGTTCACTTTGAAAAAATTCAAAAATTTGGTGACAATAGTGGAAATATAATGACTTAATTAAAAAATTGAAAGGTCAAAGGAAAAGTTAAAATCTTTTCTACTCATCATGCTTTGTAGTCATTACCGAGACTAACCAAACATGACCCACTCAAGAACCAAACTTATAATTCAATCATGGCGGTCATGTTGACGAAAAGGAGTGTTGTGAATATATGGCAGATGTGGTGAGGGAGCTGCTAAACGCAAGGCCAAAGCTGGCTCGCACGGCGGACTCGAATGGGAACTTGGCGCTGCACATAGCGTGCAACAAAGGGTTGAGAGAGATGGGATGGACATTGCTGCAACGAGATGCAAACATGGCGATGCAGTACAACAACAATGGTTACACGCCATTGCATTTGGCCGCCATGAACGGAAAAGTTGCAGTTCTTGAGGACTTTCTGTCCATGGCCTACTCCTCCTTTTTCCACTCCACCAAAGAGGGAGAAACCATCTTCCATCTCGTTGTTCGTTATGGCCGCTACGATGCCTTCGTCTTCTTGTTCCACGTCTGCAATGGGGCTAATCTCTTGCATTCTCGTGATCGTTATAGTAACACTGTTCTTCATCTTGCTGTTGCTGGACAACGATATCAGGTAAATTGAAAAAAAAAAAAAACAATCTTTTTTAACCATTTAGAAAGTCGTTCAAGTCATAAAACTCGATCATAATTAATATGCTATTCCTATCCATTATTACCAAATCAAGTAATTCAACCTTATATTTTTTTTCTTGTAGGAAATTCCAAGTTTAAATCTTAGGTTAAATTATAAAAAATACTCCTCAACTATGGGGTTTGTTTCAAAAATGCCCCTGAATTTTGAAAAATTTCAAAAATATTCATGAAGTTTGAAAAATGTTTCAAAAATACCCTTAATTTTTTTATGGAAACCGTTAGAATTTATGGTGAGAGGGGGAAAAAAGAAGAAGTATTTTTAATAAGGGTATTCTTTAATTTTTTTTAAGTTCAAGGGTATTTTTGAAACTGAAATTTTAATAATTTCCATCCAAAAATTAACAACAAGGGTATTTTTTAAACATTTTTCAAAGTTCAAGATATTTTTTAAACTTTTCAGAGTTCAAGAGTATTTTTGAAACAAACCCAATAGTTCAGGAGCATTTTTTATAATTTAGCTTAAATCTTATGATAAAATTGTTGATCATTATTTCTAATGTTGAATTATTTCAAATCCTTTGCAGATAGCCGATTTTTTAATCAGAAAAACAAGGGTGGAGATAAATTCCAGAAACTACAAAGGACAGACCGCCCTCGACATCCTCGACCAAACCCGAGACACAATCGAAAATCGCCGACTCGAAAATCTACTGACCAAATCCGGCGGCCGGAGAAACGCCGAAGTTCTATCCCCTTCACAAGACACCGAAATATCCACCACATATCGGGCTAACGCCGCCGCATCCTCCGCCAGCCCCTCATGGTGGAGCCACGTCGACGACAAAAGCCAAGAACTCGACCCAACCACCATCCGATCCGATTCGAAAATCGCCGAAGCCGAACTATTTTCCAACAAATCGGAGCCCGAAAAACCACCCGCGATTTTAACCGACCACAAGATCAACTCCCCTGCAAAACGACGTCGTGTCAAAATCTACACGGAGGCAATCCAAAACGCAAGAAACACGGTCGTTTTGGTCGCGATTTTAATCGCAACGGTCACGTTCGCCGCCGGCGTAAACCCGCCGGGCGGAGTGTACCAACAGCAAGACGACAGAAACGCAAAGAAACTGGGGCAATCCACGGTGGGCGACACGTCAGCTTTCAAAATCTTCACGGTGTGCAACGACGTCGCACTGTTCACGTCGTTGGCCGTGGTGATCGTTTTGATCAGCGTCATTCCGTTTCGGAGGAAGTCGCAGATTGTGGTGGTGGCGGTGGCGCAGAAGGTGATGTGGGTGGCGGCGGGGTTCATGGCGACGGGGTACGTGGCGGCGATCTGGGTTGTGGTACCCCACAATGAGAAAAATGGGAATTGGGTAACGGCGGTAGTCGTGGCGGTGAGTGGGGGCATTTTGGGAATTGTGTTCATCGGATTGACGGTAATGTTGATTGAGCACCACGTGCATAAATCGAAGAAAAGGAGAAGAAGAAGAAAGGAAAGGAAAGAAGATTCCGTAGAAACGGAAAGTCTCAATTCGGATATTGAGAATTGTTATCAAAGGGGATATCGTTCTTTCTAGCTGCAAAATCCCAATTTCGGAGGGTTGTTAAAGTGTTGGCTGGTTGAGTTATGTTCGAGTTTTGATTCGGTTATACATAAAACATGTGATTAATAGTTTATGTATAATTACTTAATGTACAAAAATAACAAGAAAAGTGAATCTTATGAGTATATTTATGGTTTGGTTTTTTTTTTTTTTTTTTTTTTTTTTTATTGATTTATTCATGTTACCATTGATTCATTCAAGGTTATTTCATGTTAGACTATGAACTTTTAAAATGTTTGTTTTAGGCTCACATTGAGATTTGATTTAGAAAGTCTTGATTATGATGAATATCTTTTTCATTGTGTTTTGGTGGTTGGTAAAATTGGTTCTATATTAATTTAAATAAAAGTCACTATTTCAATTATTTTTTTATTTTTTTTTTGGAAGAAATACAAACAAGAAGAGACAAAAAAAAAAAAAAAAAAAAAAAAAAAACTAATGTGAGACTACTGTAGATGACATCTCTTGAGCGAGGATGGAGTCCATGGAGGACAATCTTTTAATCAAACTTCATTATATTTGGTGGGGGAGTATGAACGGCTAGCATATGTGCAACTTTGTTTCTCTTCTTAAAATGTTAAGAGAAAATCCTAAATAGGATGGAAAAAGTGAAAGTGATTGTTTGAGGCTTTAAAGAATGACAAATGTTGAGATTTGAAAGGAATCATAAACTTTAAGGAGTGGTAGCAAGTTTTTTCCAAAGGGAATATTATGAATTAATTAGGCATAGTGTGAACACGCTGACAAATTAGATCATTCATGCATATGCATATTATATATAATTATAGTGAGAGAAATAGAAATTACACTTGTGCATTCCAGGAAAGAGAAGCTCAAATTATATGGAAAAAGACTTTCCAACTACCTTTAGGAGGAAAAAAAAAAACTTATTTTCTATGCCATTTATTATTACAAAAAACTTTTTGCTAACAACTCAGTTATTTATTTTTTTAAATTAAAAATATTTCTATCTTAAAAAGAAAGTATATGACGACGTAGTGATTATATAATATCATTTTTAAGTCTCATTTAACACTTGTAAAAGAGATTTTTCATAAAGTTAAAAACGAATTTAAATGGTTAATGAGATCAAATTACTAGAAAAAGACCTCAAAATAAAACACAATCAACAACAAATAATTAAGCCAACGCATAAAAATAGTTCATTAATTAAACTTAAAAGAACAACGTCAAAGCAAAGGCAGCCATGACGACCACGACCATCGCCGGCTCTGTGACCGGAACAGAAGCTCCGGCGTTGTGGGAGGACGGCGAAGGAGCGGAGTCGACATACGAATCCGGCGGCGGCGAGGTGAGAGGCGGCGAGATGACTTGGACGAGGAGGCGTTGGCCGTTTTTGCAGTGATCTGGAAAGCCGCTGATGAAGTAGAAAGGGCCAGACCTGTCGAGCTTGATAATACCTTTGCCGTTATCCAAAGCCAATATTGGATTGCTTGAATTGCAGTGATAATAATCCCATTTTTCAACCATCAGAACTGAATCATTCTTGTACTCGAAAGCTACATTATTAATTTCAAAAAAACAAAAAACAAAAAACATGAATGAGAAATACAAAACTATATCTGATAATCGTTTTTTTTAATAATTCTTTTTTCTTTTTGAGTTAATGTTTAATTTTTTTTTTATTAATTATGGAATATAATTATCGAAGCCAAGATGACAAAATAAGGATTTATACTTTAGAGCGAAACAAGAAATTGGGTTTTGATTTCTATACAATTTTTGAGGAATTGATTGCTAAAATAATTGATATTTCTATAGGGAAATGGAAACAAAAAAATATGTAAACAAGATCCAATAAGTTCCTAACAACACTTGAAATAGAGCATGAAGGAGGGAACATCCTTTCTTGGTTTGTTTTAGATTAAAAAAAAAAATTATACACTATTGCGCTATAATTTTAAAAAAGAAAAAAAAATTGCTAATTGTGGTTTTAAAATTTTCAAATGATAAACCAGAAAAAAAAATGTTACAAATTAACTCTCAGAAATGGAAGAAAAATACTCTATCTTTCCTTGGTTTTGTTTTAGATCAAAATATAAAAATTAACCTAATACTATCACAACATAAGATTTTTCTCCTCTACCAAATTTCTACTTAAATTATACTTTCAAAATTGCAGAATTATACTTTCTTAGTGCTTAAAAAAAATCACTTTTTAATGGTTAGAAAGTCATTCCAAACGTGTATGAAATTTAAAACTCCAGAAGTAGAAGGAAGCAAGGACTCACAAAGAGAATCTCCGATTTGAAATCGGTTAACAGAAGCCCAGTAATTGTAGAATTCAGAGTTGTTGGCCGGAGGAAGTTGCCAACCCATCTCGTCGCCGACTTTGAACTGAAACGCAGCGGCAGCGGCCGCCATTGTAGTGCAAAATAGCAAAACAACAAGAGAAGAAGACGCTGAATCTGTTGATCTCTTCATTGTGAAGGCTGAAAATGATGGCTCTGAAGACTGAAAATAGAAGAAGTTGAAGGGAAAAAGAAGCTGGGTGTTGGTTTTTTTTTTTTTTTTTTTAATGATGGAAAAATTAGTGAAGATTTTTGAGAGAGAGTGGGCAGTTTCAACTTTATAGAGGGAACGAACGTGGGCAGTTATATTTATATTGTTGGTGACCGTTTGAAAGGAGGGATTTTTTTAAAACGTTTCGGAGGAATTGCGGCTCATGACTGTGGTCTTTTGGGTTGGGCCTTGGTCCATGGAAGAAGAGGCCCACGAAAACTGTCAATAAATGCAACATATTCGGCACTTTCAATTTTATAAATTTGTTTAGATTTAACATGTACGGTGCATTTGGCATTGATTTTGGAGGCGGTTGAAGTGATTAAAAAAGAATCTTAACCGTTTTTAGCTTTTGACAAAACAGATTAGTTGTAGCTTTCCTAAAAATCTTACTGTACGTTGTTTAGACATGTGAATCATTTTTTTTAATTTAACATATTTTTATTTTATTATTTTATACTCATTTGAAATTATTTATTTTTATTTTTATTTAAATTAAAATAATATTTTTTCCAATACAAATAGCAAATTATATTTCTTAGCAAAATATAAAAACCTCCTACGTTAAACATAAGATTATATTTTAAATCATATCAAATTTAAAACAATTATCTTAAATGTTTCAAAAAAATAATTATCTTTTAAAATTTTGAAATTAAATATCAACATTAAATTTATTTATTATAAAAATATAGTTAAGCTGCAATAATTTAGAATATTAATTTACCAAACACCTCAACTTACTTTTTAATCTATAAAGCTAAAATTTACCAAACACTAAAATTTTTAAGAAAATCAGTTGTATTATAAAGTAACCCCAAACTAAGTCGTAGTCAATCACATGCATAAAAAATAAATGATTACATATTTAAATCATATATTTAATCTTTTACAGCCTTTGAAGAATTAAATAATAATACTATAATTAATCAAATAAGAAACTACAGATAACTTATTTGCATATATTAGGGATGAACCTAAAATAAAAAAAAATATATATATATATATATACAAAAACATGGAAAACAAACTGTCAAAAATAAAAACGTACAAGTACTAAAATTATAATATAACCCAAAAAGAATCTCATTTCAGAGAGACAACTTATTGCAAAGTAACATTAATTATCTGAAACAAAAATCATCAGAGTTTAAGAATAATTACATGAAATGATACAGCCTATAAATGGTGAAAAAATCTGTGTAAAACAGTAACAAAATTTCACCTTTCTGCTGTCCAACTGATCGACCGGATTGATTAATCTCTTTAGTCCAATTCATCGCCGGGAAATGACCGGAAGAACTGGTATCCGGTAGGCAAATATTTGTGCCTTCCGGCTCAGTCAATGACTTCACTGCCACTGCTAAATATTTGTGAACTCGTGGGCTCGAGTGGTAGAAGAATGATAGCAATGGTTTTATGAGCTATTGCTGCCTACGGTTATTTTATTATGGTTCTTCTTCTTCATCTCCTCCTGGAACTTGGTCCGTTTGGCTATCCGAAGGTCGATGATGCTCGGAGGCATTGGTTTAATCGAGCCGTGCAACTCGACCAGATGGAGGAATTCCTGCTTTGTTAAACTTTTCTTTTGAATAAGATCATCAACCACTGCATCCATGAGCTTCCTGTTTTGTTGCAAAATCTAACACAAGAAATAAGGAGATTAAAATGCCGTATTCTAAGAAGGGTTTTGTATAATGTTTATATATTACATTTCTAGAAAAGTTAGGTACCTCTTTTGCGCGCTCATAACAGACGTTCAAAATCTGCAATGCTTCCAAATCAATATCCTGCCAATCCAAAATCCACCACATCAACCAAAATAATAGCTAGAAAATGAAGGAAAAGTGTTTGAGACGCCGCCCAAGTCACACACAAACTACACTAAGGTGTGCGCCTATGTGTTATAAGTAGGTTTTTCCCTTTCTCCTTTTCAGATGTATAACCCTGTGTTTACATCAACTATGGAGACATGTATAAAAGAGGTTCAAGAGGGCGAACGTACATTGATTCGATCTGCAACCCAGAAGTTTGATACTCCATGATGTTTCTCAGAAAGGCCTCCAAGAACCAAGGTTCTAGCAGCTGATCTAGCATTGTCTGCCGTTTCAGCCCAGATTGTACTCAACTGTAATGCAGAATAAGATTGCACCAGCTTAGACCAAACATTCAAGAAAAGAAATTGCAAGCAAGTGCATGTAAAGGTTTGGAAAAGCATAAGAAGAAATTTTACAAACGGCATGTGCAGCAAGAAAGTTCAGTTTTCAGCTTATTGTCCATTATTATCCTGAAGATTTCACTAAAATGATACTGAAATTCCAAATTTATGATGCTTTAACCATAATTATCCCAGCTGAAAAATAAGCAGGACATAATAAAAAGTGAAACTGCAAATATTGAAGAAGAAAGCTCTCAGCAACACTTCTCGTTGCATGTATTAATACAACTGACATCGGTTTGGACAAGTTTTTACATTTATTTAACGTCTGTTTTCTCCTTCTATTGACGCATCAATATCCAAATTCAGCATGTTTAGAAGAAAATTTCCACTACGTGATGGGAAAAAATGTAAGATAACTTGAAATTCCTCTATCTTTTGACAATTAGATAAGTATCGTACCTGGTCTTCCCCATACCATAGCTCATCTGCTGCACGTGGTGCTAGTTGAACAGTTATATGGTCCAAGAGGGACTGGCGGCTGCATGAAATCATATGCACGAGTAAGAAATACTAAAAGTGAATCAATAAAGGTTTTGCCGTGCATTTTGAATAGAAAACTGATGTTCCAAATAAATTAATAAGAAATACCAAAAATAAAAAATAAAAAAGAATCAATCAAGGTTTTGGTAAACATTTTGAACTGAAAACCAGTGCAGTAGAAAAAAAATAACAATAATGCGGACCACAACATGAGAATGCACCACCATCCCCTCGAGGACTTTTTACATGATCACTATCAGAACTGTTTTTCTTAGAAAACATGATTATTGGCCCTTGCAACAGTGTTTGAAGCAGGTGGGAGAAATAGAATAGCTAAGAAGTAAATAGAAATAGAAATACATCATACGTTAGCATTCCTTCATTGTATTTTATGGCATCCATCTTCATTCGAACATAACCCAATTCCCTACCAGCTCTAGGTGCAATAGTAACCTGCATCAGATATAGTCATGTCCAAATTATTAGTATATTGCAGGCATCAAGTTCAGAAACACAGCATCTAGATTTCAGAATAGTGGCATAAGGGTAAGCAGCAAACACAGCATCTAGAATTCAGAATAGTGGCATAAGGGTAGGCAGCAAAATCAAGATGAAGAGTTCCCAGTAAGAACGATTATATTTCTGAAACATTCTACTCCAGATATGTAATTTTTTGTGTTGCTGATGTGGTACAGACATACTGAGAAGCCGTGGAAATTTTGTTTAAATACTGAAGTATCGTTGTACATTTTCACTTTAGGTGACAATGAGGACTGAAAAGTCCGAGTTACTCAGAGGTCCCACAAGAACCCCGATTATACAAGTGAAAGTGTTGCTGCCTAAGTTACAAATTGATCAAGAATCATGGATAGAGTTAATTCATTGCTTACAATGATTGCTTTTGTTCCATCTTAATATTAGTTATTCAGTTCAACCTACTCCAGGAATATTGAATGTAAAGATTGTGAGTAATATTAGTGCACGAGAAAAAGATTCAGAAAGGGAAATGGAAAAGTTGATGATTAAGACCATACAAATTCAATATTTTTAAGGTCAGGGAAGTTCACGGCTACAACAGCCATTGCTGCTTCATTAATGGCCACTTGCTTCCATGTCTCTGGGCTTCTTTCCTTCCTATCCAGCATTCCCCTTTCTTCTATTTGAGCAGCTTGTAATAAATCATCAGTTGTAATCTGCACAAATCAGAGAATTTCTTCCTAATAATAGAAAAAAAAAATCTACTGCATGGACAAATTCAAAATATTTTATCATAGGAACACCTATAATCACAAGATAAAGGAAGAGAGAAATTAATAATACGAATCAATATCTTGAAAAAGACTAGTATTTTGTTAGCAATATGAGTGGAGAAAATTAGAGAGATAATTAGGATATTAAGAGGGCACATTTGTTACTAGTGAAGAGTTGGTTAGTGAAAGGTAACAAATAGAGTGAATTAGGGGGGTTGGAAGATAGGTAGAATTTCTAGAGTGGTTTTTGAAGGAATCCAAGCCTCTCAAAGTGCTTGGGTATTGCAATTTTCCTTTCTTATTCTATTTTTTGTCCATTTCCATTGTAATTCCCGACTCCCATAATCAGGAAAGACTACGTTTCATGGTGATAAATATGTTTCAATCTTATGGTGATTTATAACCAAAATAAAGCAAATATAAACTATGACTGTTCAGTAGGGGAAACTTGATAGGAGAATATACACATGTTTGAACCGAGTATTCTTTCAAAAGTAACACACTAGTAGATTCTCACTCTCAGTGAACTGAATATGATGGAACCTTTGCATTTTTTTTTTCCAAAAATAAATGACAGAAGTAACATGCTATTAGTCCGGGAAGCAAAGTACCTCAGTTCTGCTATCACGGATCATATTTAAAGCGGCAACCTCAACTATATTTGCTAATTCTGCACCAACCATTCCATCTGTCATACTAGCAACAGCCATATAATCGACATCTTCAGCCATAGGTTTCTTTCTTGCGTGAACCTATAATTACCGGAGAAAAAAGAAACTTGTGAGTCTAACTCATAGAATGTTGATTGTAAATTCACCATTATCAAATCCGTATGGAATCAGTGAAACGGCAATATTATAAGGAGAAATGCAAACTCTATTACCTTAAGAATTTCAATACGACCAATAAGTCCAGGCTTAGGAATATAAATCTTTCGATCAAATCGTCCAGGTCTCACGAGTGCTGGATCAAGAATATCTGGTCTATTAGTTGAAGCAATAGTGATCACTTCTCCCCTGCCTTCAAATCCATCCAAGCACACAAGAAGCTGCAACACATAAAAGCAACAGCAACACAGATCATTAAGCACAAAGCAGCACTTCGCAGTTCAGAATTGATAATTCTATCCAAGGAACCTGATTAAGAGTAGCATCACGTTCTTGTCCTCCAGAACCTTTAATCAAACCACGTTCCCTTCCAACAGCATCTAGCTCATCAATGAAAACAACTGATGGAGCCTATCATGACCAACATAATATTGAAGACAATATTAATATGACATAACATTTTTAAATCCTACCACATGAATTGGGTAAATTAGAAGATCAAGAAAGTGGACAGAATTTATAAGTATAGAAACAGGAAGTGGAAATGTGAGACCTGATAAGAGTTAGGACAGAGAAATCATATATTACATTAAAGGAGCACCACAAAGAGTAGTATCAACCAGAGATCAGCGGGCAGACTTGAGTGTTCAAATGATGGAGATGAACAAAGTAAACTATCAATTTTTTTATTAAGAGAATTTAAATTTAAAAAAATGAAATTGAGCAAATGAAGCCAGACGTACATTTTCCTTTGCTTCTTGGTATAGGGCTCTAACACGAGAAGCGCCAACCCCAACATATATTTCCACAAATTGAGAAGCAGATATAGAGAAAAAGTTAACGCCTGCCTCACCAGCAACTGCTTTTGCTAGTAAGGTTTTCCCCACTCCAGGAGGTCCGCAAAGTAGTATACCACCTGATTAATAAACATTTAAGCCTTGCAAACAATATAATGAAACAGGTCCAATTACTTTGTGTTTGTGTTTGAAGCAGGAAATTACTCATGCATAGCTTAATCAACATTAGGACCAAAGGAATTCACATTTGTAGTTCAAACTAACCATTAAAAATAAAGTTCATCCACTAAAAAGTAAATTCTGACCTGGTATCTTTACACCCCTTCTCCTGAACATCTCTCCATGTGTGAAAAACTTCACAATTTCCTCAAGCTCGAGCCTTATTTTCCCAAGTCCAGCAACATCCTCGAACTTCACATTCACCCCTCTCTCCAGATACTGAGGCAGCCTCTTGCCATGAGCCCGACGAACTCGAGCACCCGACTTCATAAACTGCATGGCCATCTTTAAATAAGGATTTTGTTCACCTTTAGCTTGCTCTATATCATCATCCTCACCCTCAATACCTTCCAGCTCCCTCTCTAACTCCCGCATTTTCTTCCTCTCCTCTGCTTCAGCCTTCTCAATCTTCAATCGATCCTCATAATCCTTCTTTTGTCTCCTATAGCTGAACACCACTGTTCGATAAAAAATAACAAAGAATACCAAACCAAGGGCTGTTGCCACATTTGAATCCCGGGCTAAATTTGCCCACACAATTGCCATATGTTGGTAGTTTTTTCTAGCCTCACGCAATGACTCCTCCTGCTTCTTTCTCCTCGTCTCTCTCTTAATCCTCCTCTCCTCCTCTTTCTTCTGCATCTTCATTGCCTTTTCTATCATCTCTCTTTCCTGCCTCATTTTCGCCAATTCAACAGTCTTTTCCATCTTTAACTCCTCCCTCACCCGCCTAAGCTCTGCAGCTCTCTTGGATTCCTTCTTCGGTTTAACAAAGGAATACATAAACGCCGGTACTCTCGCCAAGAACCCCAAATACGGAGTAGGCATATCAGGAGGCTTTATAGGAGGAGTATATGCATTAACACAAACCGAATCGATCCCCAACTCATCCCACAGCTCCCAAAACCTTCGATTATTCTCCACAGACGGCAACACCGTTCTCAACACTCTAGAATCCTCCAGAACCACCATTACTGGTTCCGACCTCAACCTCAAAAATCCATTAGGAACTTTGATCACATGCTTCACTTTCCCCTCCCTTTTCAAATCCAGGATTTCAGTATAGGGAATCCGGTCGGAGACAGGTGGAAGTCCCTGCGACCATGAAACCAGCTCCTGAGGCGAAAGAGCTTCAACTTTTTTGGCGGAGGATTTCTTAGCTCCACGCTTCCGTTCTTTCACTTCTTTGGTGGCGGTAGCAGCGAGGGCGCCGGACATGGGAAGAGAGGCTGAAAATATAGTGAGGGTTACAGAGAGTTTGAGCAAATTCAGCTTGTTTTTCTTGGAATCGTCGTCTTCGTGGCTTTGGAAATTGGACGGAGTTGATATTTGAGATGATATCGATAGATATGGGCGACGCCATGATCGTTGCTTGAGATTTCCGAGTCTGGAATTGGGAAAGGGGGAAGATGAATAAATTGAGGAAGAAAGAGAGTGAAACCGTTCGTAGGCCATGGAATGGATGAAGAAGGGAAAATCAATGGAAGTGAAAACCTAAGAGAAAGCTACATTGTTGAAAGAGAATGGCGGGAATGAAGTCGAATTGAGGTTGCTCTGATACATAGCTTGCCGATTGCTCTGGATAACAGAGGACGAGGGAGGGGTTTTCCAAGAAGCAACTCAAGAAAAAAGAAAGGTTTTTTTTTTTTTTTTTTTTTTAAAAGAAAGGGTTAAGACTTAAAAAAATCACACATGTATTTTTAAATTTGTAACAATTTAGTCTTTATCGTGAAAATCAATGTTAAAATTTAATGAAATCTCTGATTAATAAACTAATTTGGGACCCGAACTCAAAAATATGTTTATAAGATACAAAGTCTAAATATTAAATAATAAAAATTGACATTTGATTTTGATAAAATTTTCTACAAGGATTAAATTGTTACATATTTGAAGGTACAAAGATCAAATTGTTGTTTATTAAAGTTCAAGGATTAGATTGTTACAAAATTGAAAGTACATGAGCTAAATCATTACAAATCGAAGTGTAGATAGACTAACTGACTACTTTCATAAAAATTAAAACCAACAGTGATTTTTAACCTAATTTTAAAATTTATGTTTATTTAGGTTTTTTTTTTTTTTTTTTACTTCAACATCTGGAGGTGGGGACAAAGTGAATATAGGTTAGTGGTAATTGCCCGACACAAGGTTTGAATCCCTCCTCACTCAAATGTGTTGAACTCAAAAATATATGGAGGTGGAAGATTCAGATATCTAAAATCTTGGTTGTACATGTCAATTAACGTTGAGTTATGATAACTTTGACTGTGTTTATTTAGTCCATTTGTTTGAAATAGGCACTTAATCTCCAATTTTGTGTGTGCTACATCTTTATTAATGCTAGTTATTTTTATATTCTTATAAGTTATACCATAAAAATTGTATTTGGTAACTTGAGTATAGTTTAATTTAATTAGTTAAGATATTATATTTTCTATTGCATATTTTTTTAGTTGAGCAATTGGCGAGGGAGAGAATTTGAGTTCTACTTATATTAGAAACTATATTTCAATTGAGTCTACAATTTGTAAAAGTAATATATATATAATATAAAAGACATGAATTTATCTAATCCACAAGATTAATAAATTTATAATTCTTTTAAATATTACAATTCAATCAGAGATGAGAATTTGAAACTAGAGCCTTTAAAGAATATTGTTTTTATATTTTTTTAGTTCCATAATATAGGTTAGGATTTATACCTCTAACTAAGTGATGTATAATGCTTTACTAGTTGATATGTATGCAAGTTAACAATATATCAACCAACTTGGTCTTTTTTTTTTTTTTTCTTGAGTTCAACACAGCATGTGAGGATGAATATTTGAGTCTTAACGTTTTGGTCGATAATACATACCCTAACAAATATTGAGCTATGTGTAGGTTGGTGAGTTATGCTCAAATCAACAACAAACTTGTAACTTCAAAATTAGAATAGGTAAATTTTCCTATTAAATATTAACTTTATTTTTTAATCCTCATACCATACTAACATATCGAATTTTTTTAGTTCAACAACTAGAAGTGTGGAGATCCAACCATCAACCTTTGAAACGATTATTCGCTAAACCCAAAGCCGTTAAAACCTATTAACTCAAGGCTAAAGGGCAATGAGAAGATGAGTTTTTTATGGTATTTGTGCTACAGAACTCTCCCTTCATCATGAAAGGGCTGGACTTGGACGAATGACTACGTACAATCTGAGTTCTAAAGATTCAAAGTCAAGCTACAGAACAGTTTACCAGAAAGGGAGTTCCAAACAACCTCATTCCTTTAAAAACCTCTGGAGATAGAAGATAATACACCATATAACAACTAATAGCTATCTAAATGAACAATCTAAGCTAAAAACAGTGGGATGCTCCCATGTATATATACCATACAAGTTTCTTTTGCTTTAAGGACACTCCATGGAACCAGAAGGAACAGAGAGGAGCGCCATATTCTTTACAGTACGTTTTCCCAAAGGCAGAAAGTTGTTTTCATGAAGGTTCAGTTTTTGGAGAGCCAAATAACGTAGTGTATGGCAGAAGTGGTGAGCAAGCAGCAGGAAAAGAATGTGAAGGCAATAGAGATGGCAACGTGGTTACAGAAGCGTTGTAATGGCTTACAAAAGTTAGGCAAAGTTGTGTGCCGAATGCCAGTGCGATTCAAATTTGAGATCCCAGCTGCAGCTGACCCAGCACTCACCAGTGCATATGCCAAGGCCTGCAACCCACACACAATAAAATCTTGAAAAACAGTTGTAATAATACAAACAATCCTCCATAGTCCTACAAATACTATTTGATGGTTGATTAATTCTTAAGATTCTTACGATCTAAGATGGGTGGCAACTATAATTCAAAAAAAAAAAAAAAAGATGGGTGGCAACTATAGAACTTGAACTCATTCCTTCAATGCCCTGTTACTATTTTTACATATCCTATTGTCCGTGGGACAAGTCATGCTTGTTACAGAAATATAATGTATAACTCGCTATAATCCGAACCATACCGGGTCAATCCCTTTAACACTAATAGGACTTCAGTTTTTTTTTTTCCCTTTCTTTCTCTCTTCGGTTTAAAGTGGCACATTTATAACAAAAACTATTGAGGAACATCACCATTATTGCTAAGATGTAATGAGGGTGCCAAAGTGAGCATAGCTCCACCGTACCCTTGACCAAAGGTTAAAAGATTCAAATCTCACCGCCCTAAATGGTGTTGCACTCAAAAAAAAGAAAATTTAATGAGGGGCCACAAAAACATTTTTCCCAGAAATTATAAGCAATAGGCTACTCTTTCCCTGAGCTACAAAATAATTACCAGATCAACAGCGAAAATAAGCCAGGCTTGACTTCTGGAGCTAGGCACTGGGGACTTCCTGACAAGCTTGAAAGCAGTAACGAGCAGCTGCAGCAAAGAGTAGGCAGCGACAGCCCCCGAAACTCCAACAAGATACCTACACTCACCAAAAACTCACGGGGTTCAACTACTTTCAGCTCATTCAAAAATACCCCACAATCCCAGCTCTGTTTTAACACGTAATTCATTTTAATAATAACACAAGTCTAAACAAATGCAACAAACTCTTTGTTCTATTACCCTTTAAAAAATAAATCATCACAGTGATCCGTGGCGCCATTGAAGCAATAAGAATAATAAAGAAAGACAAAGCAGTTAAGCGGGTCAAATTTTTGTATGGAGTTATTGGAGGGTCAAAAAACCGGTCCAGAAGAAGACAGACATGAAATGGGGAATATTTCGAGGAAAGAAGGAATCGGGTTCACGGGTTCACTTCTGTTCATTACATTTGGACGAAGCCATGAAACTTGGATGAAGAGGATTTTCCGGATTCTTTTTTCCCTATTCGAAGAAGGTCAGGTTTGTAAGCATCCAAACAGAAGAAATGCGACTGAATCAATGGTAAGATTGATTCTGGCTTTTCCCAAAGTGCCTAAAGCAGTAATCATGGAATCAGAAGTGATCAGAAAGACAAAAAAAACTAGACGATACTCCGTTTGGATGCCAAGAAAACTAAGAAAGAAACGAAAAGAAAAGGCAGTAAAACGTTTCCTCCAAAAGCAGACAGAAAACACCGTCTAATCACTTAGCCTTCCGATTTTCTCGTCTCCTCTCCTTGGACGAATTTCTGAAGCATTTCAATGAACGATTGAAGGAGGACAAACGATGAAGAGAATAAAAACAAACAAGAGATTGAAAGCTCGGCAGTGATTATAGTTACAGGGGACCACCATTCCTCCACAGAGCAGACACATTTCAACCAATGGATCTCACAGTTCCTGCTCTCTACTATTTCCTTTCTCACAAGCCAATCACAAACTCAAATCACCAAAACCTCTAGGGCATAAAACTATTAACACCACAAACAGTTAACTTACTCGAATGCGTCAGAGAACGACCACTTGGAGTGAACGGGAAGTTCAAATCCGTAAATGGAAACCGTGCTAGACTGCTTCGCCGTAACCATCAACGACATTGCCGTCGCCGACGTAGCAATACAAATCAGCCTCAGCGCCAACTGATACAAATCGGCTCTCAGGCGGTCAAAGCTTCGGTCCGGCGGCTCCATCGGTCCACTGATCGTGCCGCTCTCGGACGCCATAGCCGCCACCTTCGTGGTCTCCGGAAGCTGAAGCGCCACCTCCGGAACGGACGGCATTTTCCGGTCACCGGTCATATCGGGAAGTTACAGGCGTATCTTTCCGGTGGGATTCTCTCTGAGTGCGTGAGAGAGGATTGTGTGTGTGTTACGACCAGTGTGGGCGTTTTTGTGGAGAAAGTTTTATAAATAAAATAAAGAGGGTTTATTTATATTATTTATTCTACGGCTCGGCATTTTGATTCCCTCCAATTTTTACCATCCCCTCTTGCGGCCGTTAAATAAATTTCAAAACACATCCTTTTTATTGGCATGTTCTCGTATAAATAAGAATTAGGAAGATGTTTGAGAATAATTTATTTATTTGTACTCACCATTTTTTTGTGCAAATTAAAACACACCATTTAATATTTCAAAAAAAAAACACACACACACCATTTAAAACAAAGAGAATGTAATGTTATAGGTAACTCTCCTCCGTCTCTGTGAGGAGTTCTCTCAAGCACTAGTTGCTTGTTGTCTCCTTCTTCAGTTTTCCTTGATAGAAGGCTAGTGACATATCTATGGAGGTGATTGAAAAACTTAGTTCGCTCAATCTCTCTCACAAGGAATCTTCCGAAATCAACACGAAGGAGTTAGGCCTGAGAGGAAGTTCAGTGAACATTCAAAAATGTTTAATTGGAAAGGTAATTTCTAATCGACTAGTGAACATCGATGCTTTTCGCAGGGTGATGCGGGAGGCTTGGGACTTTTGCAGGGATATAACAATTGAGAATTTAGGGGAAAATTTGTTTATCATTGATCCTCATTCAGAAAGAGGAAAGGATAAGATAGTGGAGGATAGTCCTTGGTGTTATGACCGAAATCTAATTGTCTTCAAAACGCCATCGCCTCTTGACTTGCCGGAAGAAATGGACTTCGATTCAGCTCTATTTTGGGTCCAATTCCATAAGGTTCCTATTGGTTTAAGGAATGAAAATACAGCAAGAATCCTAGGCAATAGGATTGGAGAGGTTCAAAAGGTTGATACGAACGAAAGGGACGAATGTCTGGGTCGCTATCTTCGTGTAAGAATCAAGATGCAGATCAATGAACCGCTCTGTCGTGGATTAACTATAAACGACGATTCGATTGGAAAATTCTGGGTGGAAATTAAATACGAAAGGTTACCTGATTTTTGTTATTATTGTGGCCTCATTGGACACAATGAAGGATCGTGCTCTCTCTCGACTCAATCAGAAAAATCAGAGAAACTTTTTGGATCTTGGATGCGAGCTGCAACTCCCACCATACTGAGAAGATCTTTTTCGTATGGAAGAAACTCAATGAATCACAGAGGAGGAAGAGGCAGACTCGGAAATCGTTCAAGGGACATGCGAAATTGGAGATTTGAACGAGGGGCGGAGGAGGAGGCAGGTCACGATGAGGATGATTTGCAGAAAACACCTCGCTCAGGCGAAAATCAGCAAGAGAATCAATCGAAAACTAATCGCCGGCGACAAAAGGACGCTGCAATTAATGTCTCCGACGAACATCTGCAGCAATCAACGTCTTCGGTAGAAAAAAAGGCAATGGCGAGATCTTCGGGTTCTCAAGCAAATCCAACGAAATCTTCGGGGGAAAAATATTCAGCATATGAGATACCAGCCGAAGTTGTGATGGAGGAAAAACTGACGCAATTAATTCCAGCGAGATCCTCGGATATTAATAATGAAGGACAAACGATTCAGCCGAATTCCACAACATCCCAGCCTCCATCGCAATGCATTGCCGCCCTTGATGTTATAATGGAAATTGATATAGGGCAAACTACTAAGGTTGGGCTTGAGACAAGTGGGCCAGATTTCAATTCTCCATCATCTTGTGTGGTGGGCCAGCTGAAATATGAGAATGTAATGGCAAGTGGCCTAGAAAATAGTCCAATAAAAGAACAGACTTTAAAAAATAAGGCAGCAATCGGTGGATCTTTTTTTCTACATGGGGACTCGCGGCAAAACATATGTTTTGAAGGCACTAAATTCATGATCTCCAGTGGCAATGAGGATGCAACACGGTGTAGTAATCTCAGCCCAATAGATACACAAATTTATACAAATGCCGAATATTGTAAGGATGCTAAGGGGAATATGAAGGCCAACACCCATACAGTCAAACAGAATCCCGAGAGGAAACATTTGAAAGGATGGAAGAGAGTGTCTAGAAATGAAAGACAGCCGATAGATGACCCCATGAAAAATCATCCCTTGGTGCAATCAAAGAAAAGGGAGGCCGACAAGATTTTGGAGGATTTAAGTTCAGTGAAAAAGCAAAAATCGTCATTCTCATTGGAAGATGAGATTCAATCGGTGGAGCCTGGATACCAGGCCCGCCGAGAGCCATGAAAATCTTCAGTTGGAATGCTCGGGGAGCGGGGAATCCTCGAACATTCCGTGCTCTCAAGGAGTTGGTGACAGAAAAAGATCCCCATGTTGTTTTTTTAATGGAGACTAAGGCAAATCATAGTCGCATGCATTCTCTTAAAACTGTTATTTCTTTTGATAATGTTTTTGTTGTGGATTGTATAGGTTTAAGCGGTGGCTTGGCCTTGTTTTGGAAATCTTCTGTTAATTTAAATATTGTTTCGTATTCTAAAGTTCATATAGATTGTATTATTGAGTTTCAGAATAAAATATTCAGATTTACAAGTTTGTATGGTGAGCCCAAATCAGAAAACAGGCATTTAACTTGGACCTTACTTCGACGCCTCAATGACTGCCCCCACCAGGCTTGGATGGTAGCAGGTGATCTGAATGCTATAACCAAAGAAAGCGAAAAAGATGGAGGAGGAGTGTTTGAATGCACTCAGAGTAGAAATTTTGTGAATGTCTTAAATGATTGTGCTTTGATAGATCTTGGTTTTATAGGCAATCGTTTTACTTGGATGAACAAACAACCAGGAACTGCGTTTATACGCAAACGACTGGACCGAGGTGTTGGTAATGTGGATCTGTTATCTCTTTATGATGCTATTAAAATTAATCATCTTGGGTTTTTGTCTTCAGATCATAGGGTTCTTGAAATTTGCCTCCTCAACCATCCCCCAAGTGACCAAAGTAGAAGAAAAGCTCGTCATTTTAAATTTGAAGAAGCATGGACTCTCCACGAGGATTGTGCATCAATTATTCAAACGGGCTGGAATAAGGATAGGGGGGAAGACTCCCCGGAGGATCTTCTCACCCGCATTCGCAGTGTTTCAGAGGAATTAAAGAGGTGGGGAAGAAATAAAACAGGAAAATATAAAGAAAAAATAGCAGAGGTGAAGGGGCGAATTGAGATGTTATTGGAGGATAGGTTGGGGGATAGAGCTTTGGAGCACCTAAGAATGGAAGAGAAACGCCTAGATTACATTCTTCAGGAGGAAGAAATTTACTGGAAGCAACGCTCTCGGGAGGACTGGCTAAAATGGGGAGACCGGAATACTAAATGGTTTCATTCCAAGGCAACCCAAAGGCGTCAGAGAAATAAAATCCAGTCTATTAACGACTCCTCAGGGCATTGTTTTAATAAAAGGGAGGATATTGAACAGATTTTCCTTTCTTATTATACTGAACTTTTTAAATCTTCTCCTCTGAATGTGCAGGCTATTGAAGAAATTTTACAGGCTACCACACCTAGACTGACTGCTGACATGAATGCAAATCTAGAAAGGGTGTTCGTAGCGGCACAAGTGGAGGAAGCTCTAAAACAAATGCATCCAACCAAAGCTCCTGGACCAGATGGGTTGCCAGCAATATTCTATCAAAAATACTGGCACATTGTGGGGGAAAAGCTAACAAGCACATGTCTCCGTTGTCTTAATGAGGGGGCAATTCCTGATCAGTTCAACAAGACAACAATCGTGCTCATTCCCAAGAAGAAAAATCCAAGCACGGTGACTGATTTTCGTCCTATTAGCTTATGTAATGTGTGCTATAAAATCATTGCTAAAGTGCTTGCTAACAGATTGAAACCTATTCTGCAATCAGTTATCTCTGAAAATCAAAGTGCTTTTGTCCCTGGTAGGCTTATAGCAGATAACATTATTGTAGGATATGAATGTTTGCATTTTATGCGAGGGACTAAATCTAAGAAAAATAATTTCGCATCTGTTAAGCTGGATATGAGCAAAGCTTATGATAGAGTGGAATGGTTTTTTCTTAGGAAAATGATGGCTAAAATGGGTTTTAGTTCTTCTTGGATAGATAGAATTGGCATGTGTATTGAATCTGTTTCTTTCTCACTTCTCATTAATGGGAACTGCACTGAAGTCTTTACACCCCAACGGGGCCTTAGACAAGGCGATCCTTTATCTCCTTATTTGTTTCTTTTATGTGCTGAAGGCCTATCCAACATTCTTAGGAATGCTGAGATCTCAGGCAAAATAACAGGTCTTCGGATTGCTCGAACGGCTCCTGCTATTACTCATCTCTTTTTTGCAGATGATAGTTTGCTTTTTCTCAAAGCCAAAAGGGAGGAGTTCAGTGAGATGCAAAGAATATTAAAAGTCTACGAGGAAGCCACTGGCCAAATTGTCAACTTTGATAAATCAGCAATTGTGTTCGGAGCAAACACCAACAATGATGAACAGGTTCTTCTAGCTGACATTCTGAAAGTCAAGATAGTTCCAGACCATGGGAAATATCTTGGTTGCCCATCCTCTTTATCAAAAAACAAGAAGGCTACAATGAATTATATAAAGTCCAAAGTTCAAAAGGTCTTACAAGGCTGGAAAGGAAATTTGTTCTCATCAGCTGGGAAGGAGGCGCTCCTAAAAGCAGTGGCTCAGGCGATCCCCACTCATACTCTCTCTTGCTTTAAGCTTCCACAGGGGTGTTGCCATGATCTGAATAGAATGATGGCTAATTTTTGGTGGGGAAGCTCTGAACAGGGAAGGAAAATTCACTGGTTGAAATGGAGTATAATGACAAGGCCAAAAGACAGAGGGGGCATGGGCTTTAGAGACATAGGCATTTTCAATAAAGCTCTCTTGGCTAAGCACACATGGAGAATTCTGCATAATCCACAATCCCTACTAGCTAAAACTTTGAAGGCGAAATATTTTCCTAAAGAAAATTTCCTTCAGGCTAAGTTGGGGAGTCGACCTTCATATACCTGGCGTGGAATTCTTTGGGGTAGAGAGCTAGCCATGAAAGGGGGTAGATGGAGAATTGGAAATGGAGATACCATAGATATATTTGATGATAAATGGATCCCGAGGGAGAAAACTTTCAAGTTGCTCTCATTGCCACGCCCACTGACTGACTACAGGGTTAAAAGTCTCTTTTCAGGTAGCCAATCTTGGAATATGAATTTACTAACAGATCTTTTTGTTCAGGAAGATGTGCAGGTAATCAAAGATATCCCAATTGCTGGGGTAAATCACCCAGATTGTTTCTTCTGGCACTACGACAAACGGGGGAGGTACACAGTCAAGAGCGGGTACAAGCTTGCCTTAGAGGACGTCCATGAGGCGTCTCCATCCTCTGAATCGTCAATATTTAGCTGGTGGAAGGCCTTGTGGAAATTCCCTGTACCAAACAAAATAAAGATCTTTATGTGGAGAGCCAGCCTCAATATTTTGCCCACCAGGATGAACATCCTCAAACGCCATGTTCCATGCGATCCAACATGTCCCTTGTGTGAAAAAGAGAATGAAACAATGTTTCATGTGTTATGGGAATGTAAGAAGGTAAAAAGGCACTGGGCTCATTGGAGCTCAGTGCAAACCTTAGTCCGAGGTCACTTTACTAATCCTATTGACCTTTTTTGCAGGGCACATGAGCTTCTTTCTACTACAGATATGGCAATTTTCGTAACTGTTCTGTGGGCTTTGTGGAACCGACGAAACAAAGTGGTGTTTCAAGGAAATAAAGCTCAACATTGGAGGGAAGACGACCCGATAGACTGGGCTTCAAACTTCATCATGGAATATAGTGAGGCCCAAACATCGAGCCATGCTAGCGGAGAAAGATCGAGGCATGTAGAAAATACCCCCTCCAATATTTGGACTCCACCTCCTATCAACCAGTTCAAATTGAATGTAGATGCAGCAGTCATCGATAGAGATGTGGGCTCAGGAATGATCATTCGAAATAACAAAGGGGAGACAATGGTAGCAGCAGAGAGTTACAGGAAAATAAGATGCTCAGTTGAATGGGCAGAAGCAAAGGCGCTTATTGATGGCATCCACCTAGCTCTTGACGCAGGCATTCATCCAATATGGGCAGAAACAGATTCACAGATAGTTTGGAATCTTCTAAACGATCGGGATCAACACTTCAATGAGATTGCTCCTCTTATTCAACACCTAAAGCAATTACAGCTCACACATAATATTCGGGGTTTTCTGTTAACACCTAGGGAGGGAAACAAAGTTGCACATACGCTAGCAGTTCACGCTCGCACCACCAAACATAACGAGGTTTGGTTAGAAGATTGTCCTCCATGGGCTCATGGCATTCTTGCTACAGAGATGCCAACCACAATTGTCACACATTAGTTTTTGTCTTTTTGTTTGTTTGTATCGATTCAAAAAAAAAAAAAAAAAACAAAGAGAATGTAACTTAAATTATTTTTGGTTTTTGGCCCGTTTCAACTCCGTTTTCTAATCAGTTGAATAACTCATATTGGTAGTTTTGCTTGAACTGTAATACTAAAAAAAATATAAATTTTACCACATTGCATAAATTTATCGTGTATTCTGAAAAATATCAACTTTTTTTTTACAAATATAGCAAGAGCGTTATTTTTCTTAATATGTTTCATATTATGTATTTGAACATGAGTTTGATTTGGATTATGCTATTTTAAAAAGTATTTCAAACTTTTAGCTATGTTTAACAATAGCTATCTTAGACCTCGTTCGATAACCATTTGGTTTTTGGTTTTTGAAAATTATGCTTGTTTTCTCATAGATTTTCTACCATGACTTTCATCCTAGTTAATGTTGCATTTGAATTTCTAGCCAAATTTTAAAAACAAAAACATGTTTTTGAAAACTACTTTTTTTTTTCCAAAATTGGACTTGGTTTTTAAAAACAATGTAAAAGATTGATACTAAAACCAAAAAACTTATAGGTGGAAGTATGTGTGTATAAGCTTAATTTTCAAAAACAAAAAACCAAAAACGAAAAGGTTATCAAACGAGACCTTAGTAATGCCTTGAAAAAACCAATTGTTTATTGAGTCTTGAGTTTTAGTAAACATCTCACAAATGGTTAATAAATACAAAATGAGTGAATAAATCAGAATACGAATCAAAATATCATTAAAGCATGAGATAGGGGATGTGAAAAAACGTATGTTGAATGGCTATTAATGAAGTTAGAATTTGTAGTTCACATGTAGAGTCTAATGTATCATGTTCCTCATAAGGAGGAGGAGGAAGAAGTGTTCATGTTATCATATCTACGTAAATGCAAAAGGTTACATAGGAAAACACTTCAGTAATCTTGCAAAAATAACTTTATAGTAGTGTTTTAGTATAACTATTAACTATAGATTACTTCTAAAATATTGTCATTAACCTAAATAGTAATGTCATTTATGATTTAACATTTAAAATTATCTCGAAGTGGTTTAAATTTTATTTTAGTCCTTAAATAGTACGATTTGTCACATCACAAGTGCATTGTTGAGATTTAACACGTGGCAAGAATTGGAAGGTTCAAGTAGCAGTGCCCGTGATGAGACAGTACGAACAAAATGACAAATTGGTTTCCTATCATTCTCCTTTCTTTTTACCTTTTTAAACCGTTTCCCAATGTTTTTATCAGACAACTGGCAGATCAAAAGTTCTCTCTCAACTCCGAGGGATTTTTGTTGTTTTAGATAATTGTGCTGTTTCAAAGATAAATCTTTTTTAATTTAAAATTTCAAAGAAAATTCATCTTTTTACACATACAAATTAGCTAAATGAAAGACAATTTACCACTCTTCAATTTTTTCTTCTATGAAAAACCACCTTGTGTGCAAAATAATAACAGTAGTAATGAAACCCCAACACGATAATTTGAATAATTCTAATTATCAATGGTGTGCCTAAAGATCTCGTTAACATGTCAAAGCAAGGTTCGAATCCCCATTCTCACATGTTGAACTAAAAAAACATGTTTAAAAAAATTAAATAGGAAAAAGGAACTACAAGCAACCAATTCCTGAAACCAAACTCCAATTTCCCAAAAACAAAGAATGAAACAGAGGATAGGAATTTCAACCTATCGTCATTTCCCAAGAGGCAACTCCAACAAAAGGGTGGGGATATGCTATATACTTGGTTCTCATATTTGTTTGTTATCAAGGGCCTAAAAAGTTTCAGCATCATCTTCATTTCCTTGTCTCATTTTGTAAGAGTAAGAATCAGGAAAAACAATCAAGTATCAAGATGGAGGACTGTGAACATTGTACACAGTTACAACAATCTAACATGTCACGCCAAATCAATGTGTGAGCTCTCAAATTTTCAAGAATTTCTTACCACAGGAAATCGATATGCCAAGAGGAGCTAACCTAGACTCCAAACATCAAATCCATGACCTTAGACACTAATGATTTTGATGGTGAAGCAATGGTACCTCCTGACTGCCGTGCATTACTGTTACCATTTTGGAGATTGTAGGGACGTGCAAGTCCTCTCGTTGCAAGGAGTTCTGAGGTTCGAGAAGATACCGGTGGGATAACCATGAATCCTGGATTATTTAACTTTTCATCTAGTGTCTGCCGGTGCATTGGGTCCACTGGTTTCACACCAACAATCAGCACCCCATTAATTTGAATACCATTTTTGTTGAGAGCCTTGTGTGCATCAGATCGGTTCTGCACCAGCAACAAATGAAACAACATATTCATAATGCAAACAATTTTTCTAAGAGGTTGAATATAGCACCTTCCTGTTCGTTCATATATAGATATCATATCAGTTACATATACTCAATATAATAAATATCTTTCTAATGATCAAACATTATCTGTTGATTTGATGAGGTTAATATTCAAACAAAACACTCGGCACGTGTCAATTAAATCTTAAACCTAATTAGCCAACTTGAGAGCTCAATTGGATAAGACATCTTGTCTTTGACCAAAAGGTAGGAGGTTTGTATCCCTAACCCTGATATGGTTGAACAAAAGAAAAGAAGCACCTTAAAACCTAGTACCTTTACTGGCAAACTAGAATACATCTTGCATATTTATTTCCATAATACATAATTCTCATGTTCCCAAAATTTTACTAACTAGCAAGCAACAAAGCCATTCCAATCTCAAATAATACATTGACTAGAAGAGTCTAAATGAAAAAGAACATCAAACCGAGAAAGCCAGGGCGAAATAAAGCAGGTAAGCAGAGGTAGATTGGTACCTGATAAAGAATGTGCATCCAATTAGCATCTCTTGGACCAGGAACGTGTTTCAAGATCTCACCGCATTTTTCAAATTCCCTCAAAACCAGATTTGTATCAGCAGGGGAGAATCTGAAGAAAGAGCGCATTTTTCAATTTAAATTGCTTATATCATAATCAACATAACTGCAATAGCTTACAACAGCACTGCCATTAGGGTAAATCTAAAGCAGCTACGGTACTTCCTTACATGTCAACAAATTGAAGCATACTCATTCATTTCAACAACAAAGGAGCTAAGGTAAAAGGACAGACTTACACCACTTCCAAATTGAAGATGTTTAATGTCAAAGTGATTGATTGAAGCAATGTTCTATACATGAATATGCTATCATGTGCAGGAGTAGAGTGTGGGTGCGTGTAAGAGAGAGATGCATCCAAAGAAATGGCAAGGCAAGACTACATAAACCATATACAATTAAACCAATTTGATCATCTGCATCGTGATGCAAAGATGACGCAAAAGAAAAATGGCCGGCCGTTTGAAATGTAGATAAAATATCTGTAATCAATTAGACATAACGACTCAAAGATGGTAAATGAATCATCAAATTTCAACCCACTACAAAGATCTCAGCTAACAATGATGAATGAGAGGGGGAAAGGAAATAGAGAACTCACCCATAGACAGTCACCCATTCCTCCTCATTGAGTTTTCCTGCAGGCAAGCAATTCCTCTGCACCTCCGGTCTTGCAACTTCCCTCGGGATTGGAAGTGTGATTAACGCACCAGGTTGAATCACACCTTCAACCGGTGAACTTTTTCCCTTATCTTCTTGCTCAGTGCTAACACCTTTTGATGTCGACCACCAATTAAAGCCAGCTGATCCCTGCCGGATTTGTTGTCCACTGATTGGTGTGTACGAAGTGCTGGCACTTGACTTATTTTTCATCGGCGAAGAGAAATCGTGACTTTGGATAGGGGTCCTCGGGTCTGATTTAATTTCTGGGGAAAGAGGATAATCAGGAATTCCAGATTCAGGAGAGAAATCTGAGCCCGAGCGGTCTTCCAAGGTAAAAACCGGAGGAGGAGGAAGATCTGAGTTTCCAAAATTCTCCCGCCATAAAGCAGATACAGCAGCTGCCTGGCCTGGAGTTGAGAACTTCCCTTTCCGCGTGGTAACAGGAGATGCTAAATCTTGATAGAACAATGACTGCCTCCCAGAATTTGGAGTTCTATGCACAGTGGAGTTCATGACTTAGAAGAGAAATATATCAACTGCATACGAACACATAATCAGTTTTGCCTTAAACAAAATAAATTTGAAAAATGAACGTTTAATTGTTTGTTCTAACTAAACCGCAAAACAAACTCAGTAAAGACCAGATCATCAAATGGGAATAAAATCTCCACTATTACAGACGAGTAAGCTTAACTAAAGAACTAACGGAGGCTGGGGGAATCTAGGTTACGGAACAAACTCCACAAATATGAATTCAGAGAAAGCAAACTGGAATTTCAAAATAAATAAAGAAACAATAGATAATCAGATTCATGAAAGCTCGTGAAAATAAACCATACAGTTCAATTAACTCGAAAAATAAAAACCCAGATTGGCCATTTCTTAAAATCTACAGCATCGTCCTCCACTAGCCGCTAGGAAAACGCGGGAAATATCAATTCAACCAAGCTCGAGCTTCCCAAAGTACTCAGAACCAAACAAGTAGAACTTGAAATTTGCAAAATAGCTTCCACTTTGTCCGTCTTGATTCTCTCAAAAATCCAAACAACACAAGAGTGCAATTCCAGTACACGAAGTTGAGGAAACTGGGAAATGGCGATGATAAAAGGGAGAAGAAATTAGGATATTCACCTTCAGAAAGTGCTCGAGCTCTGCTTCGAACTGATCGATTTGGATTGGAGAAATTGAAATGCGAGGAGCCTCTGGAATTTGATTTTCCGTTCGGGATTTTCCCTCCCGAAAGTATTTTAGAATAGAGACGCCCAAATGGGACGAAAAGACCTAAATATTTTGGAATTTGAAACCCTAAACTCCAACGTCGTTCAGTGGGGAACGGTTTGGCGGTGCGCTTGGTGATGTTATTATTTTTTTTTTCTTTTTTTTTTTTTCTTAAGTTGCTTTTAGTATTAAGTATTCTTTACTTATTTGAGTTGTGTTTTGTAACAAATTTTATTTTTAAATATAAAATTGTTTTGTCAATATTTTAAA
Source organism: Luffa aegyptiaca (assembly GCA_017139565.1). Lineage (NCBI taxonomy): Eukaryota > Viridiplantae > Streptophyta > Magnoliopsida > Cucurbitales > Cucurbitaceae > Luffa > Luffa aegyptiaca. The sequence goes on along the minus strand of CM029399.1, from coordinate 1,817,614 downwards.
AAGAAATTTCCTCAAAAAAAAAAATATTTTAAAAAGAAAAATTGACAAATAAAATAATATAACCGTAGTTTATAAATTTCCGTAAATATAAAATAAGATTTTCAAAACTCTCTTTTTATTTTCTAGAGTTGGACTAAATGTTGAAAATTTGTTTAAAAATGAATAAGTAAAGAGGTTATATCCATAAACAAATTAGATCATTTATTATAAATTCAACGAAATGGTCAAATATTGAATTTACACTTTTTTTTTATTATACCTTCTACTGTATTTAGTATCTCTATTTATTTAAACACTAATTTGAATATGATATAAGTTCAAATTAGTGTAAAGTTTTTTCTTCAATATCAAGTCTTCCAATTTGAAACTAATTTTGGTATTGAATCCATCCCCTCCAAAAGCATTAGGGATCCGTCGCTTTCAAATTTGATTTTTTATTTCTTTATGACGTGGAAATTTAAATCTATAACCTTTTTGATCCATAAAATGATACTTTAATTAGTTAAGTTATGTTTAGGTTACATTTCAAATTTGAGTTGGTATTTATTACATTAATAAGTCTTTCTACATACGACTTTTCTTTTAGAAAAATTACTTTTTACTTTTGTATCATTTACTTTGAATGATATAGTAAAATTAATTTGTTGATATATCCTCAAGTAAGAGGGTGAGATGTTACTACAATCTTATTATTTACTAATGATTTAATGACCATATAATACATGTCCAACAACCAATAATATTTCTTAGCAAGGTCATGCTACTGTTTATATTATCAATGGCAGTTTAATCAGCCAACAATTATTCATTACAATTTACATAAAAAAGCAAAAGCATCCAACCTAAAATTAAACAATCAACTGATCTAGAAAGCACTTGAGATTGCTTCAAAATGGAGCTGAAAGGGGTTCTTTGAGCAGCTGCAGTTGATTTGGGGACTCAGTAGAAATGTAAGAGCACTGGCATCTTCCTCTTCCATCCTTATAATCTCCCGGCGGCAGTGGTGGTGGTGGCGGTGGTAGCGGCTCTCCTCCTCTTTCAATCATTTGGTTGATTGGTTTAAATCGTTCTACGATCTAAAACTTTCACATTGATTAGAAACGAAAAGTATCACACAAAACCAACGTTTCTATCCCTACACGTTATTTGAATAGAGCTTAATAAGTTGATTCTAATATGTGCTTGTCTTTTTAAATTCAACAACATATGAAGGTGAATATTCAAATAATTGACCCTTGATTGGAAATTTATGAGTTAATTGACCGATTGAACTTTGCTTAACCCATAAATGTGTTCTACCTTGAAAAGTGTTTAATGATAAATTATTTGAATGATTAGTTCTACCTTTAAAAAACTAATAAAACGACTAAGTGAATTGGAGTCACCCCTCAAAAATATAAATTATTTGTTTAAATGATTCTCGTTCAATCATTCAACCAAAAATCATTTCACAGGTGATTATCCAAGAATCATCTAAAGTGATATTTGATTTCTCCAAAATCACTTCTATTCGATTGTTGTCAAAATCATTATTCGAAGTTGTCAATGACAAAAGTGAAATTAGACCATTCCCAAACTCGACATTAGAACGTACGTAAAAACATACATCAATCAATACAAGAGAGGCTTCACTAGGTTCCAGTTTCTGAACAACATCAGCAGCCACTTCCTGCAAAAAAAAAAAAAAAAAAAAAAAAAAAAAAAAAAAAAAAAAAAAAAAAAAAAAAAAAAAAAAAAAAAAAAAATCAAACCCAGAACCTTGAAACCCCGAAAGCCAAAAAGGGAAATTTTTGAATGGGTTTTTGGCTCACCCTAGCCTGGTGGAGTTGGCCTTGGTTCAAGGTTTTGGGCTCCAATTCAATGGAGCAACAAACATTATTAGCCTTAGCCATAAGCAAAAGATGATGAGAAGCTAGAAACTCTGCAGCAGCAGCAGCAGCAGCCCATTAATATTGCTGCACAAATTCACTTTACAGCTTTGATTCAGTGGCTGTTCATGATAACCAAATTTATAGCCAAATTCCACCAGATTATTGGTCATCTTTTTTGTAAAATCACGGGCTCTTTTGACTTAACAGAGCTTCGAAATTTTGAGGCTGTGAAGAAAAGTAAGTGAGTTCATTTTTGTGCCACTTTCAGTCATTTCTCGTGGAGTGTGCAAAATTTCAACCAATGCTTTAAATCCTTGATCTCGTTTCTTTGAACTCGAAAGGTTTCGATGAAAGTGACTAACAAAAAACTAATCTCATTGGCTAAGGCTGAGTTGAAGATTGTTGTAGCAATTATTATACTCGTCCAGAAAAATTAATTGTAATAAAAATAGGATATGGATTTAAATTTAGTCTCTATTTGATCGTTAAGATTTCAAAAGTGATGTGTTTGGTTCTCAATATTAGAATTTGATTCTTAATTAATCTTCAAGTTTTAAAATATGATGATGAGATTTTTTTTTTTGGTTCAACGACAACAAGTGAGGGGATTCGAACCCTACGACCTCTAACTTCTTGGTCTAGGTTACATGCCAATTACTATAATACACTCACTTTGACATGACACGACTTTGTTGATATATGTTTTTTTGAATGAGTTGGGTATTTAAATTTTATTTTTTATACTCAAGACCAATTATAAACTAATTCCAAGCTTCAATGACCAATTAAGAATCAAATTTATATTTTGAAGACCAAATATGTCTATTTTGAAACCTCAATAGCCAAAGAAAAATTTAAAAAATATTTCAAAGACTAAAAAATGTTAGCTTTAACAACTCATAGACCAAATAGAAACTAAGTTAAAATCTCTCGTGACAAAGATTCTATTGTCCTACAAGGTAGATGAGTGTTCTATAAATTTCAATTTAAAAGTGGAAAAGGTGGAATAATATAGTAATTTTAAAATATTTTAAAAGTAAGTAGAGTAACCATTTTTCTCCTTTTGGAAAACTAATTTTAAGATTTGGACTAAGATTTTAGAATCAACATAAATAAATGATCGATCCTACAAAATGGATTGAAAGTTATTCCTTTAGATTCTCCTAAGATCCAAGTTGAACTTGATGCTATGCAAATTGCGAGGCAAGAGGAGGACTATACCGAAATTCTCCACTTCATTGATGAAGCGCAATCCCTAATTTTGGATAGGAATATCGCTAATATCTCCCGTGTGGCCAGATCACATAATGGCGTGACCCACAATTTAGCCCAAATAGCTAGTTGTAATTCTGCTAGTGAAGTGAAGGTCCACCCATTTCCACAATGGTTGTTAGATTTCAATAACGTTTGATATTGATTCGGTTAATCACACTAGTGGGGAATCCTGTCCTACAGATGATATCCTGATGTCTTTTTAGTTTTGATTTATGAAAGTTTATTATTCTAAAAAAAAATAAATGTGTATAATTATAAATATTGTATAAGATGGTTCAATTTCTTTTTTTTTTCTTAAAGATGGTTCAAAATTTTAAATTGTGGATATTGAAGTGTGAACACCCCCTCCCACTTTTTTTCTTTTTTCTTTTTTTCTTTTTTTCATGATGGGAAGTGGATTGACAGGCCCAAGCCCACAAAAAGCCCAATATGTGAATGGTGTGTCCAATTCAGTCCAATAACTAACTTTTTTTTTTTATTGTGTTGGCTGTGGACAAAGAATTGAGTGGAGGGTAAGAGTTCTTAAACCAAACATTAACCATTTTGGCAAAGGCAACCATGAAAAGGTTCAATAGGATTAAAGAAATAATTATAGCACAATTGGAGCCTATAAGTAGGGATTAGCTAAACCATGTGCCCATGCTTCCTAAGTATCTTTTCTTATTGTATTTTATAATCCTCCAAAGTCACATGTCCCAACCATCTTCCCCATAGCTAAAATATTACTTATTTTGGCAACTTCTTCTCATAACAAAATGTTGAAATAGTTGAAAAATATTTATAATTCATATATATCTAATCTCTAGACACTATTAATTCCTCCCTTTTATTTCTCTTTTACACTTTAAAGACTTAAAATAATATATCCCAACACTTATAGGAGGAGAGAATTCAAATCTGTCTTAACCACTAAGTCACACTCATATTTGATAATTTTGTTACCACCCATTCAAAAAACACAACTATTCATTTTTTCCCTTATTTTTGTTGAGTTTAACCTTCAACAACATTTGAAGATGGAGAATTCAAACCCCTGACCTCTTGATTGAGGATACATACCAATTAGCTATGCTCACTTTGATCTAATTGTCGAAATGTTTTTTGACGTCACATTTATTTTCAATTATTGTGTTATTCTTAATCGTGAATAATATCATCATAAACTAATTATTTATGTTTTATGTTTTTTCCTTCTTTCATCACATAATGGAGGGTAAGAGTCTAAATACCAAGTTGATTGATTGAATATTATATTTTTCTTGCTTCATAACCTATTAGTGTGCCCTTTTTTATCCTTTCATTATGGATCGATTACTTATATGCCATTCTATTGAAACAAATATAAGAAACTAAAATAATGTGTATCAACCCTTTGCTTTGTCCTTAAACAAAATAGTCGGTTGATTTTCTCTCTCTTTTTTTTTTTTTTTTGTAAAAAAAAAAACCAATATTTAATATTTTTCTTAAATTATACTCAGTCAAGTTGACACGAATTTAACCAAAAAACAAGTCAAATTTTATCATTTATATTCTTAAAAAAATCCAATTCAAAAGAGACTAGAGACAGACGTAAATGTGTATTATAAACGACAAAACAAACCAACTAATAGTTGTGGAAACTAGTTCAAAGAACTTACGATATCGATACGGAAACAGTAGGACATATCAACACATGTTTTTGGAAAAAGTTATATAAATTTGGTGGAAATGGGGGCTTATCCTAGTTGTTGTGGAAGACATATTGTTTGTCAAAAGGACATATATTGATGTTGTTTAATCAAAATGGGATGGGTAGGTGTATCACATGTGAAAAGGGGCTGAAAACAAAGTGGAACATCAGTTAGTTGAAGGTTGCAATTATTAATCCAAAATGGGGCTTAAAAGATCTACTCTTTTTCAATAAATTTTAGCACCACTTTTAATGGTTGGATACAAGGCCAATAAAAAAGAACCACAACAATAAATTTACTCATGGTAAAAGTTAATTATCTCTATGACATAAATATTACTCAACTGTAAAAACAATAAATGAGTTCTTCATATTTACCCCCATATATACCATGACATTTTCTACTGATTTTTAAATTTACTCATGGTAAAAGTTAATTATCTCTATGACATAAATATTACTCAACTGTAAAAACAATAAATGAGTTCTTCATATTTACCCCCATATATACCATGACATTTTCTACTGATTTTTACTTTTAGTTTTATAAAAAGAAATCTCTCACTAATAGATATATATTGTTTCTTTACTTAGGTTAAAAGTATAAATTCAATAGATGAATCTTCAATTTTGTGTCTAATAGATCTTCGAAACTTAAAGGGTGTCTAATTAAATCACTAAACTTTCTATTTTGTATTCGACATTTTTTAAAATTCACAAACATATTAGACACAAATTTATGAAAGTCTAATGACCTGTTTAGACACAAAATTCGATTTTATGCCTACGCGAAAGAAAAATGTATAATATGTCAAGGACCTATTAGACACAAAGTTGAAATTCAATGACACCCTATTTGGCCTTTTTAAAATTGAAAGACATATTAGATACAAAATTGAAAATTTAGCAACCTATCAGATACTGTTATCCAAAGTTCAGAGACCTAGTAGACACATACATAAAAGTTCAAGGACTAAATTTACAATTTAACTTATATATATCATAGACTTTTCTGATCAATTCTAATTTATATCAAAACACGATAATGTGGATGATACTCCTTAGAGAGAGAAAGAGACCAAGGAAGTTAAAGGAGCATCAAACAACCTACCAAAATGATTTGATATTGACCCAAATGAAGAGAAAATTAAGAGAAGAAGTTCCATAATTCACATAGAGTAATAATGGAAGTTCATATGAATGAGGGAATTAATTGTTAGCCACTAATATATATTGTATAATCCCACTATTCTATCCATTTGAATAGCCAAGAACACAGGTGAAATGACAAAAATGTCCTTCAACTCTCCATCTTCATGAGAGAGAAAGTTGTAATAATGAGAGAGAGATGGGGAACAACAACTAACCCATCTTCCTCAAACAAAATAACATGCAAAGATCCCAAGGAATTGAGCACCCAATTCCATGGCCACAATTTCAATATATAATAATCCTCAACTTGCACAAATATGTTTCCAACTGCTTATCATATTGTTTCACTTTAATTATTTATGAAAACCACAGTATTTTCTTTGGTATAATGATATTGCTTTTATAAATGTAGGGGAGAAGAAATTTTAACTTAAATTTATATTTGGGAGAAAAACCACTTATATCTACGGGTTTTTTTTTTTTTTTTTAACAACACGTGGGACGTGGGATTTGAACTCATACCTCTCTAGTGCAAGCTAATATCTAGTCACTTGATCAGTTATATGTTTATATGTTGACGTGTAAAATTGTTTTCTTTTTTTAATAGCATTTTACATACGAAATATGTAAAAATTTAGGGGAAAATTAATTTTTATCCATAAACTTGATAGGTTATATTAAATTTCACCCTCTAAACTTTTAATTTTTCATAAACTTGAACCCTAAATTCAAACATGTGTTACAATATTTATGCTATCTTCAACTTAAGCTAAATTCACACATTGGTTTTAACAAAAATTAAAATAAAAACCTATCTAAACTCACTAAATTTCAAAAAAGAAAAAGAAAAAAAATTAAAGAAAGGTCAAGTCTCGCACAAAATTCTTTTAAAACTCACAAATCTCTCAATAAAACTCTAGATCAAATGTCTTTTTTAAGCTTTAGTAAGTACTTTGTAATCGTATGAAGTATATATATTCTACGTTCATTATATGCACATGATAATATTTTTATTGAAAATTGCAACAACTTATTCACTTGAAAAGTAAAGACTCCAAACTTTATCAAATTTTAACTAAAAAGTTTATGAAATTGGAAGTTTAGGGTAAATTTTGATAAAAAAATTTTCCAAAAATATAGTATTTATTCATTTTAACTAAAAAAAGAAACAGAAAAGGAAAAACTTGAGAACAAATAATTGTAAAATAATTGGTTGAATGAGAAGCAACTTTCATAAAGAACAGTAGTAGCCAGCTTGTACGTACTCTTGGTGCATTGATGAAGAATTTGACATTTTTGAAAGCCCCCCATTTTATACTTTGTAATATTTATAGTCATAACCTAGGAAAAAGAATATTTTAAATTTGACCCCACTTCCTTTATAATATACCATAATGGACCCTAGAGCATGGCTGGTCAGGTGGCTACTGCCTATAGGATGGACAGTTACATAATTCATCCTTCAATTTATTTTCTTACCTAATTTTCCCTTTTGTTTTAATTATTAAAATTTTATCCCTTTATGATCTATATAAATATATATTTTCATAAAAATTGATTGTTTGATATATATTATTAATATAATATGCTTTACTAATTATTGGTTTTTGTTTGATAATTTTTTTTAAAAAAATATTAGAGTATAATTCAATAATTATTGTGAATTGTTTAGATATTTTTGTGTAAATATGGGTGTTGTACATAAAAGAATACTTTCTAAGTTAATTTTAATTAATGGCCTAACTTTTAATAAATTTTGTAGATGGCTGAAAAAATCTAGTTTTTTTAAATAAAAAAAAATAAAAAATTTATTGTGTTTTTATTTTAAGTTTAACAATTTCATAAGTAGAAAGAAGCCATCATCAACTCTCGATATAGTAATATAGGTGTCTTATCTAATAAGTTATGTTTAGATTGAGAAAAACCTCAAAGATAATAATAATTGAAATTGAGTAATTTATAAGAAGCAAAATAATTGCGGGTTTGAGAGATTTGCACTAATAATGAAAATTAGCAACACAAAAAAAGGGTTAGTGGAGGAGTAATTTCCTTAACAATTTGGGATAGAAAACATCAATTATTGTTTGTTAGGCCTTAGTTTAAATCAAGATGAAGCAAATCAAAAGGTCCAAGTGGCTTGCAAGTATACAAAATTTGGCCAAGCTACGTTAATATAGCTAGTACTTGGATGCAAAGGCATGTTTTAACTTATCTAGCTAGTTGCTTAAATCATAATTTCCTACATCGAGTAAATAGTGAACTTTTTTTTTTTTTTTTGAAATAACGTAAATAGTGAATTTATACACATTTCTCATAAAATGTAAATCTAAACAAATTAAAATCACGAACAAAATATCCTACATGTGATGTGCGAGAATCTGATCACAAAGTTCACACTACCTCTTGGGTTGAGCTAACAAATCGAGGCATCGGATTGACTTGCAAAAAAAACTCACACTAGTGTGGTACTCTATGTGGCAACCAACTTCCATGCTTAAAGTTAATGTTTAGACCAAAGTGATGCAAAATTTGTGAGCTACAGTGGATAGTTGGGATGTGAGTCTCGATATTTAGTGTCCTCATCAATCCCTATAGCAGTTCTAAGCAAGTTTGTACTTAACATTGCTACAGGGAGTATGAGAGTAGGCAACGCGTGCCTCGAGCTCAGTAGGTTTATTCGTCTTCAAGGCTTTCTAAATCATATCTCTCCGACTCTATAAGCTTGGCAAGCCTCATCATGAGTATCATTCAATGAGAGGTCCACGTGGCCCTGATTGTTGACACGTGGACTTCTGATTGTACCCGTAGCTAACACCACATATGATATATACACACGTAAAGTAAAGTTGAATAAGAATAGAAAATCTGCAATATATGTAGAATATGTATTGAATAAGTTAGTTTTTCTTTTTATGTATAGTTTGGTCCATTGAATTTGTGTAAAACTTTGAGAACACAGTTGCCGTCCATGTGGATGGTACGTAGAGGATACGATGTAATAAAAAGTGGTACGAAATCCCAATGGATATGGGACTCTGAAACCCATGCTATTGCTAGTGGTGTGTGCCTTGGTATTTGTCTTAAACCCCCCATGTGCATATGGGAGTAAAGAAGGGAAAGATTTGAAATGCCACCAAATTCTTTTTTTTTTTTGAGAATAAGTTGAAAAAAAAAACAGATGGGAAATGATAAAATAATGCATATCTTTTTTGAATGCTTAACCCAACAAACAAAATAAAATAAAATATAAAGTTATGAATTTGAGTGAAAGCTAATGAGTTCTTCATGTGCAATTTGGCCACATATCTACGCCAAAAAAAAAAAAAAAAAAACTAACACAGCTGCAAACATTGGTTTTTGTTTCTTTTGATGGCCCATTTCCTTTGGCTTAAACCTCAAAGTTGTTTTTGTACCTTGTTTTGCTTCCTTTCTTCTTTTCATCATTTTGATTTGATATTTTTTTTTCCAACTTGTTCGTTTGAGTTCTTGTCGTGATTCTTAAAATGAAGAGTTTTTTCACTATGCGTTTTTCCATTTTGATTATTGATTTGATTGGATGAAATGAATTGTCGAATTTTTGTTGGGTTTTTTTTTTTTTTTAATTGTTGTTTTAATGTTTTCGATTTCAATTTTTAGTAGTTTTTTCTCCCAAAATTTTTGAAAGATAATGTTAAGGTCGTTTAGCTTACTCTTTTGAACATTTGGAGTAAAAAAATTAATAATTTATATATATATATATATATCTTTTATTCATGTGTTTTTTCCTTTATTTCATTTCCAATGTTTAATATGCAATATATAACACATTTTAATCGAGATAAACTTGTTCTTAACCCAACTTTCAAAAGCATCATATAGTTTTCTTGAAGTTCCTCATCTAAAACAACACTAAATTCAATTATAAATTTGATAATTACATTTCACCAACAAGTCTATTTAGTCTTTGAATTTTATATACTTTCAACTATATATCTCTTGAATTTGAACATGTTTATATTTAATCTATGATCTCATACCATATTATAAAATAATCAGACGTATAAATTTGAAAAGGTCAATCGAACATAGAAAATAAGGTCAAAGAGGTTAAAATTATGGCTAAAGAGTAATTTTAGGTACTTGTCCTATCAAAATTTGATAAAACTAACTGTAATAGAGATGACACTATAAGTTTCCTCATGTTTCAACTCCTATTAATAACAATAATTAAAGCCAAACATACAAGTCAAAGTTCAATGAGTTATTTGAAATTTTTTTTTAGAAGAATATAGACCAAATTTATAATTCCAAGCCAAAAGATTTGATTTTAGAAATATATAGTAATTTAAAAGAAGCCAATATTTGGAATGGAGATTATAATTTATATAGTCTAATTTTTGTAAACTTGATCAAAGCTTAAAAAAGAAAATAAAAGAAAGAGCTTTGGTTGGTTACATTGCCTTCAAATGATATTAATTCCACTAGGCTCTCTTTTTTTTTTTAACCAACCCCTCCTTATTTCATTTATATATTTTTTATTTCTCTTTTTTATTTATTTTTTTCTTTTTTTCCTCTCAAATTCTACATTTATATCTTCAATTTTAATATGGTGATAACATAAAAATTGCCAATTCCTCTGTCTTCTTATATGATACGACCAAAATGGAGCCAAAAAGGAAATGAGGAAAAAAGAAAAAAAGAAAAAAGTGATTACGAAAATATGAAGTCCATGCTAAGATTCCTACACTAGCATCCACTAGATCATATGCCTAACAGTGGGCCCCATGTGATGCGAAATCAAGTATTCATCACAACCGTTCGTTACTCCGAAAATTGAACTCTGATTTATGAACTGCTGCTGTTGCGCCATTTGAAGCTCCTTCTGCCTTCTCAACTCCAGAACTTTCCGGTGAGAATTCGAGTGTTTCGCCGATATGAACGTCGGACTCGCCGCTGGCCGATACTCCGGCACTAACCGGCCGGACTTGTATCGAACGCCGCAAGCGTTGCAGAGTGTTTTAGGGCCCATCGGTCCCGTCCGCCATTGAGGAGTCTTCTCCGCCTGACAATGCAGGCATTTCCGGCCGGAGGAATCTCCGTTCGGCGCCTCTTTCTTCTTCGACGACGATGATTTCGGCGGTTTAGGATCCGCCGGAGAGAGGAGGTGGAGGAGGCGAGTGGTCCAGTCGCAAGGAGCGGTTCGCGATCGCTTGCTTCGAGCTTTGCAAGGGAGCGGCGTTTCGGCGGGGAAACGCGGCGTGTTCTTCGAGGAATCGGCGGGAATTGATACGGAAGGCGGTAATTCCGAGGATGATGAGGTTTCTGGAGTTTGAGGCTTCGAAATTGAATGGCTATTCGAGAGGTAATTGAGCGCCTGAAGATCTTTCCCTTCCGTTGAAAATGAATCTTCGACGAAGTTCGAGAGCCATTCGAGTTCCGCTAAATCTTCATACTGTAAAACAACGAATTAAGAAATTGAATCAGAATCTAACTAACCTAACTTAGAATTGTTTCAATTTTCGAATCAAATTTGCTGTAAAATGTTCGAATTCGTACAGAATTATTGAAGTTCTGAAGAACAGTATGAAATCAAATGCGAAACATTACAAACCCTACCGGAATGCAAAGGTCGTCGGATAATTGAGCCTCATCGAAGCTTCGAGAGCCGATATTTCCATGGAAATGATGATCGCCACCGGAGACAGAGGAATTACAGCTATCGACAGCCGTGACGGTGGAGGAATCCGTCGAACTTCCCGCCACATTATCTAAGAAACCGTCAGTCATTATCGCATCTTCATTAGAAAAGTCAAGTAGGTCATCAATGGTGAAATGCTCCGTAGCCTTCGTCTTCTCCGGCGAAAATTGCCCCGCTCCGGTGTCGAAATATCCACCGATCAGAAACTTGTTCACCTCCATAGCCACAACAAAACTCAACACCAAAGCCAAAACTCTCTCTCTCAAACACACACACACAAACGCAAACAAAAAGCTCGTCGGTCGAGAGTGAAATTGCAGAAGAATCAGTGAAGAGAAAGAGAGAGAAAAGAAAATGTGTCCGATGGAGAATGGCGAAGATGGCAGGGGGGGATTTTGAGGACCAAAAGCAAGGGCAAAAACGGAATACAACATTATAAAAAGAAAAAAAAAAAAAGGAAAAAAAAAAAAAGAATGAGCATCTCTCTGCATGCAGAGGGAGATGAATATAATAATGAGGAAGTGACTTGCAAGTTCTGTAAAGTTGTTTCCAATTAAACTCTCTTTTTTTTTTTCCTTCCAAAATATACCATTTTATTTTTCACTTTGACCATAACACCCTTCACTTCACTTCAAATTTAACCTCCGTACCACCAGTAACTGCAGCTCCAGTTTCCTCTCAACGTCGTCAATGGCTTCCAAGGACAAACCCGTAATTTCAAAAATAAGTTCCAATTAATCAGAGACATTAATCAACTTAAGCTAAAAAAAAGATAAAAATTCAACCCCTAAAGAATCGATCTTGCAGGTTTTGTCGCTGTGATTCGTCCAATAATGTCCAAATTTACAGCCGGATTCTTCTGCCTTAGCTAATAATATTTTTCCCATTGGGACGTGTGCTTTTTCAATTTTTTTCTTTTAAAAAATTTTGATTATTGTAATAAAACTTAATTTTAATTTCATTGATATTATTTTTCTACTCCCTGTTTCCCCATCATAACCCTTTATTATATTCTTCTCCCCACGTTTAAGCACGACGCTTACAGCTCAACTTCATCCAACATTAAAATCCCTGTGCCTCTATGCTCTTTCAATCCCTTTTACTCCTATAAATTTCAATTATAATTTCAATTCTATCTAATATATTGTAGTGAATATATTATCATAATAATTATAAATATTCGATTTCGAATTATTATCAATTATAATGAATTGGGTTTGTGTGATATTTAAAGATTTATATGTTTTTTCCAGGGGAAAAGAAAAAGATAGCTGTTGGTTGTGAAAATATTGGGGGAGAAAATTGAGGCGATGGACACTGATCCCAAAAATGGATAAGATTGTTTAGTTATTTCCTCAGGGTTAAAATATGTATGAAATTGTTTTGGTTAATCATTGCACTGTTAAAATAAAAAATAAAAAATAATACTTTTGTTTATGGTACTTTCATTACCATGATAAATCTTAAATTTTAGCCCCAAACAATTTATTAAAATTGGTAATGATTTAGTCTCTAAAATGTAGAATACATATAAGTTTTTTTTTCTTTTTACAACATCTAGAGTGAGAGATTTGATCATCTAACCTCTTGGTCAGGAATAGAAGTTTTATGTCAATTGAGTTATGTTCTTGTCAGCTAAAATACATATAAGTTACAGTGAGTGTAGATTGATAAACTATCTAAGAAATAATCACTAAATGTGCATACAAATTTTCAATACCAAATTGTTACATGATTAAAAAAAACACACAATATTTCACTTGCTAGGACTGGGCTGTTACAAATTTAAAAATTGTTTTTTTTTCGTTTGATGACAATATATAGAGGTAGAGGGAATTTAAACTTTTGACTTATTGAGCTGTGTTTAGATTGGGTACAGTTCCTTATACGAAATCTATTTTTAATTAAAAAAGATAAAATAATAAAATAAAGATACTTGAATTGAATATGAGCTCTCTCTCCTTTTATTTTATTTTTTTCTTTGTAAGCTTTATTTTTTTCCTTTGGAATTAATATAAAAGGAAGGGTGGGTCCAGGGAGCACGTGACAAAGGTTGGGGTGGTGTCAGGGAGCATGTGAGAGGGTTCTCAAGGTTTTTGGTTCGTAAAAGCCAGCCCATTGGTCCCTAATGCTGGTCAATTTCCACGTGGCTGGAATCTATTGCCCGCAATGACCGTCGTTTCCTTCATGTTTCCTCGCACGTGCCTTGTCGTTAACGTGTGCAAACAGTGACCATTCTCGCACGTGCAATCCCTCACGTGCATTGCACGGACGTATTCCTCTTATTAACCACCTCCAATGCTCCTAGTCCTTCTTCTTGGGATGCTTCCTTCTGGTTCTTCACAACTTCATTATCGCCTAAAATCTCTCTCTCTGTCTTGTGGACTCTCTTTTAATTGCCATTTTCAAATATTTTATTTCAATTAGTTATTGAAAATATATTTTTTTCCCATAAGTTATATTCAAATTATGTAAAAGATAGTTCAAAATTAGTCCAAATATTAAGCTAGCACGAACACTCACAAATATGTCAAAGCTTCGAATCTTTCCACCCTCAAATATTGTTGAACTAAAAAATAAAAAAAAAGAACACACGAATATCAAAATAGATTTTGAAATAGTTGATTTATCTTAAATTAGTATGCTTTTGACTTTAAATATTACTTTCCTAAACAATTTAGAGGTTATTTTATCGTTTACTAATTAAATTGGCTGGATTACAGTTTCCAAACTCCTTCGTTTTGAAAAATTGTACCATGAAAGTTTTTTTAAGCGCATAATAATTCTTATATTCATTGATTTTGTAAAACAGATGACGGTTTTTGCAAGCCAAGCCCAAAGTTAAACAACTTGCCAAACAAATTTCATTGATGACCTGTCCTTTTAATCCGAGTCAACTCTATGACTTCACATGGTAGATAAAAGGTGGGGTTAGGGAGATTGGTGGCAAAAGCAAATTATCAAGTTATTTTACAGTGCCATAATTCAACAACCATGGGCCATGCCAATATGTCGAATTTCAGCAATTTTTTTGGATATATTGACAAAATATGAAGAAAATTCTGAAAGAAATCATTTACCCTCTATTCGATGTCTAGATTACTAACGTGTCGTTTAATAATTCGACATGTTGAGCGAGATAAATGGCCAATGTCGAGTACAGATCATTGGTGAAGACTTGCATATAATACCCTCATAAAATTGTCTAACACATTGCACAGATGTTTTGTTCCATGTATGCAACAGATCACATTTTCATGAACTAACCACTCTAGTAGAAGATATGATAGAGATTCGAACCCGACATTGATAAATATAAGGTTAAGTAGGAAGATTACTCACACATGCAGTGCCCTCTAGTAAATTCTTTGACCAAGGCCTGCCTAGAAGCAACCTCCCTAACCCGATGGCAAAAGTTGAATCAGCCAATGTGCAAAGTTGGAAATGCAATGGGCAGTAGAGGTAGAATTGCATGGTTGAAGGGATAAGAAAACAGAAGAGTGTTTGGACATCAAAACGTGATAAAACAAAAAAAGATCTAAAGAGTTCTTTTCAGGTTTCTTATAAAACCATTAACCAACGTTCACTTCTGCGAGCTCCCAATGTCCGACACACAAACAGAATTTTATAAACAAAAACTTGAACTAGTGATCCACTCGCCACCTTTGTAAGTCTAGTTAATTTTGCACGAGGTAACTAACTGATCCTACTGTATTTGATTGTTAAAGAAACTCAAAATATTAACTCTTAGGAGGTTAGGGGGCCACCCTAGCTTGAACTCATTTCCTTTAAATCCTTTACTGCTTATAATGGTGCTTATGGGCCATTAGGTCAACTCGTGAGGGTTGGTTCTACCTATCTTCTACTAACCCTACCTACCACAACACAGCCAACGGATAGTAAGGGCAAAGGAGAGGGAGGGAGGGAGACTAGTTACCAGAGTTCCTTGCAATGTAACTAAATGCAAGAGTTAAAATGTTCAAAGTGGATTAGTAATTAAAAGATTTAAAGCAGAGGAACAAATCAATGATATATATATTCCGAACCAAAAGAAACAAGATATCTCTCATGTACTAAGCAGATTATAAAGTCTGAAACCAGATGCACTGCAAAAATTAAAAAACTGGATCTACGGCTCTACGGTTGTCACCTGTTGCCAGTCCCCATCAACAGCTTCCTTCCACAAAGTCACATTGTTGTTCCCATCTGCCACAGCCAAGATGTTTCCAGTCAAAGACCATGATAACCTCCAGACAGGAGTTTTGAAATCATTCAATACCTTTCCTTCCCATTGATCCCCTTCCCTGGCCACAGTCCATATGATAACTTTTCCATCCTGAGAAGCGCTTGCAATAGTAGATTTCGGAAGCCCGAGGTTAGGCGCCCATGCTACATCCCTAACCCAATCAGTGTGCATTTGAAGTGCAGGGAAACAGTCCATCTTCCAAATTCCATTATACGGTTTCCAGACCTTCACAGTATTATCACAACCACCAGAGCAAAGCTTTTGAACAGGATCAACCAAGCCAGAACCAACAAGAGCACCTGGCGCCGATGAAGGGGCCCATGAGACCGATGTGACACCAAGTGGGTGAGCTTGGTCAATCCTTGATGTATCCCAACCACCATCCTGCCTTGCAGTGAATACTGAGATATTCCCATCAGAGGAACCACATGCCAAACATAGACCCAATTCATGAGGAGCCCAAGCGATCGAATTAACTGAGGACTTGTGATCATCAAAAACATGGGCTTGAGTCCACTCATTCTGATTGCCCTCCTTCCATATAATCACACGTCCATCATAAGAACATGAAGCCAGCAATGACCCGAATTTTGGGTGCGCCCAAGCAGCCTGCCAGACTGGTCCTTGGTGACCTGCAAGCGTGGCTAGATGCTGCGAAGCTGAGTTACTGACTCCAATTATCTTAATGGTCTGGTCAGATGAAGCTGTTGCAAGGCGCTTGCCATAATAATCCATTGCAACATCGTGGACGGTATCCTGGTGACCACTTTCTATCTTCTGAGCAGGCATTTCTCTAATACCAATATGTCTAACTCTTCAGCTAAGCAAAGAACCGGGATCAATTCAAATTTCGAACCTTCCTCTAACTAGCACCCGGAGCAAATACGATTCTTACTCACTTTCTCACTCTACCAAAATGCTAAAGGGACAAAATCTGGAAAACAAAAACATAACAGAAATTCAAAGCAGATTGAGAAACTTTCTAATCGAACCTTGTCAATGATGAACAACCCACTCAGTAAACAAATTGCTGATGATTAGCAGGTCTCACAACATTTATAGATCTTAATTCTGAGTTTCAGAGTGACATAATTCAAAACAGATCGATCACGTCAATCAACTTCTACGAAATTAACAACGCATTAGAAAAAGAAATCCTGGAAAAAGAAACAAATCTCACAACGATCGCGGAAAGAGCGGAGATAAATTTATGGATCGTAAGACAAGACCCAAAACCCTAGAACAAAAATTAAAAGCTCCTGAGTGGGCAGAAGAGAAAAGGAGCGAACCTCGGATGCGGAGTCGATGCAGCTTTCAGGGAGAAGAGATCGCACTCTTCATCTGCGATTAATGAGGGAAATGAAAATAAAACTGGAATGATTCAAACATGTCGAGGAAGTAGAACAATAATCAAAATGAAATGAAGAACGGGCAGTTGTCGTTTGCCCAAAACCCGCCCCGCCAAGAGTCTTGTAATTGGGCCAATATAGTGGTTTCATTGATGGACACGATACTCCTAAGGATCATATTGGGCTTGGGCCCATGTACTTGGGCTATTTCCATTAATATCCATTTCAGCAGTGTGCTGTCAAAAAAGAGAAAAATAATATTTATTCACACTATAATTTTGCCTTTATATAATATTTTTAATATTGGTAGACTCCAATCATGTCTACATTTGCATAGTACTATAAAATTTTTCTTGCTAACGAGTTACCCGACTTTTCTGATGTGTGTTATTTTTGTGGCTTAAAAATATTGGTGAACTAACCTAAATGTCATTTTCGATGACTTGTGTGGAGCGATTGTCTTTTAAAATATTCTTGTTATAATTTTTTAGTACAATAAATATGGGACATTAGAATTTGAACCTTCAACTGTGAGGGAATAAATAGTTGTGTTTTACGACTGTAATGTTTTCAATTTGGCAATTAGACATTTTTTAAAGAAAAATAAAAATAAAATCGTATGTAGGGTTGAAAAGAATAGGACACTGTGAGAAAGCCTCCAAACTGCCTTTCACTTAGCCAAAGTGAATAAAACTCAACGGTAATTGACATGTACCTTCGACCAAAATGTCAGATGTTCGAATTTCCTTCTCCAAATGTGGATGAACTAAAACTACCTCTCATTTATATTCTCATCGTAACCTTAGTCAGCCTTCCCAAATATATCAACATAATTAATGTCGATTTTTAAAATCAGCTTTAAATATTTCTTTTTATTGTTATTATTATTATTACTATTTTTAGGAATCCATTGGACTGGACTGATTCACGGCCCATCATCAGCCGTCAGACAGGCCCTCCATTTGGAACAAGTTTCAAATTTCAATTAACCCTCCAAAAAAAAAACATTTTTTAAATGTTTATATTTAGTATAGTTAGTGAATGTTAACCCTTAACCTTTAAATTTTATTTAATTAACTATAAACTTATATGAATGATGAAATTATCAAGGGAAGGTTGAAATACCAGTGAAAAGCAGGAGGGATAGACCATTTTAATTAATTAATTTGATGTTTTGTTGATTGATTTTTGTGCGATTTACTTGTCTGTTTACAAATAAATTTATTATTTTTCTTTGAAAAATAGTCAATTTCTCCTCGTGAAAGTAAGTGCAAAGATGGAAAAATACTTTAGTCCAGGAGAGTTAAGGATAACACACAATTTTTTTATAAATTTTTCTTTTATGAACCTATTTAGGTATTATTCCATCAATTTCTAAGAACTACTAGTGTGGGAAAAAAAAAATAACTACTAGTGCATTATCACGCGTTGTGCACATCAATTTTATAATTTCATTTCAATGTTGTGCACGTAAATTTTCTTTCTTTCTTTTTTACAGATGCATTTTCATGTTTTTAACATTTTGAGCATTGATAGGCAATTCCACATATATTATAGCAATTAAACCTTACAAAAATTATTTATTTGGTACCGTTTATGTTTTTCTTTCTTTGTCAACCTAAACATAGTTTAATGAGTTAAAATATATACTATTGACTAAGAGATGAGAGATTTCTATCCGGTATCATTCACTCCACACATTACTCAACTAAAAAAAATATCATGATTTGTATTTAAAATAAAACAACGGATAGAATTCGTATTTTCACTAGAATATATGTTTTAGTCTTCAGTATTTAGGTTTGTTTTTCCACTTTAGTTCTTAGTTTTATTTTTTTTAAATCCGTGAATGATGAAAATGATTAATGGTAAACTTTTAGAGGAAAAGTAAAGTCGTGTAAAAACTCATAATTCATTATCTAAGTTAAAAAAAAGTTGGTTGAAATTTTGACTTCTATTGTATAAAGTTGCTTAATTAACTATTTAAAAAAAAAAAAAAATTGCGTAATTCATTGATTGTGCATCTCTTTTTATGGAAAACTTAAGGGCCATTTGTTTTTTGGGAATGTAGATGACCGACATATTCAGATGTTTGGAATCTCAGGTAACCGGAATTTTAGATATCAAGCATCTTCAGATAGCCACTAGGAAAATTTATAAGGGTATCCGAGAATATTTGGATGGTTTTGAAGGATTTATTGTTGAAAATGTTGTAAATTTATGTAATGTTTCAAAAGTGTCCTTAATAATATATTTATATAATATATTTGTTTTATTAATTTAATTTTTTATTTTAATTTCTGTATGTTATTTTGTAGAAGTCATATTAATATATGACTTTAAAAAAAAAACTAATTAATATTAAATATAAATTTAATTTGTAATTTTAATATTTTTCTAAAAGACAATTATATAATTAATGTTATATGAAGTAAAAATTATTTATTATATTATAAAGTATACATATTTTTAAGAAGAAAAATAAAAAATTGCATGTTGGTCATTAAAAAACGTTGCTTTAAAATTATTTATATAAGATAATAAATATTATTGATAATAATTCGTTCTAAATATTAAAAATAAATTGAGATATTATATAATTTAATTGAAGTCTGTTTTATATGTAAATGTAATATATAAATATACTTAATTATATAAAGTTGTTTATTAGACATTAACCTATTTAAATTATAAAATTTAAAATAAAGATAAAGAAAATTGATGAAATAAAATATATAAAAAAACGAACGAAAGGCAAAAAAGTCAAGATGATTCCCTCAAAGCCTATGTTTCAAAAGGGCATAAAAAAATACTTAGATTACCTCCCGTATGAACATCCTAGGATACCTGGATATCTTACATTATTGCAAACAAATGTGGGAATCCAAATGTCCGACTTATGAGACTTCGAATTCCCACAAAACAAATAGGCCCTTAAAGTTTAGAGTTAATTTAAATAGAGACCATAAGTGTTTTTGACAAATAAAAAAGTTTTTTTTTTTTTAATGGTCAAAATTGATTTGATAAATTTTAAAAACATAAAGAAAATAGAAGAGTTTATACGAAGCATTTAACTAATTTTCTTTCATCCATTGACGTGAACAAAAAGCAGTAAAAAACTTTCAAAACTCACCCATTCCAAAAATTTTAAAAATAGTAATAATAAAAAAAAATCAAACTATGCACAAAATCACGTGTAATTAATATACAGAGAAGACAATAGAATAAATATTTAAAAACTCATCACTTTCAACAAAGTGACTATAGTCAATTTTCACAAAAAAAAAAAAAAAAAAAAAAAAATTCAACTATAGTCATTATTCTGGAAAGTTTTCATAATTTCATACAAAAAATATGTTTTACATTCCTTAAATGCATTTTAAAATATTTTCATAGGCAGTTTTTCTGATGAAAATATATCAAATTGTAAGATTTAAAATATTTAGCAAGTTTAAGATAAATATTATAACACCTATCAAAGGTTTTTTTTTTTTTTTGAAATGGAACACTTATCAAAGTTTAATACATAACTTGTAATTGTTTCAAAAAAAAAAAAATACATAACTTGTAATATTATTAATTAAAAAAAGTGTAATTTGATTAAATTAAAAGTATATGGTAAAAGTTCACAGCGGTCATGAAACGTCAACGTTTGTCAAAAAAGAAAGGAAAACCGTCGGCGGCGGCGGTGGAAAATGGCGTCCACTTCACCAGAAACCACCACCACCACCATTACCAAGTCGAAATTGATTCAAGCCACGTCAGCATCCCGCTCAGCAAAGGGAAGAGGGCCCACAAAAACACATTCTCGAAGTCATCCCCCCGCAAAAGTGGACCCCAGCGATATCTTGTCAGGTCATGCCTGTCCACTACCACACCCTGGCTGGGCCCCACAGTCTCTCAACTCTCATTCGCATGTCACGTGGCTTGTACATGCATTCCCAAATCCCATGTGTTTGTAATTGTATGTGAATACATCATGCATGTCCATGTCCATCATGCCCATGCCCATGCCCATGCCATTGCCATGGTCTCATGAATCTGATTCATTAAATATGGGCCGTCAAAAAACCCTTCGTGTTTCTGACCTTAGTTGTCAGCGTGATGGACAGCTCCAATTATTGCGCCTCCATTTTTCTCGATACTCCTGCCCCTATCTGATCATTATTTTATTTCTCCTCCTCCTGGACCCAACACCCAAACGCCTCGCCCCGCCTACCTAAATTGTATATATATTAAAAGACGTGTAAATAATTTTTAAATTGTAAAAATAAATTTTCAAAACTATAATTCTAATTACTGTATTAAAATTTAATTTATAATTTTTTAAAACATCATGTAATCTTTAAACTTTTAATTTAGTATTCAATAAATATCAACTTAAAGTTTGTCCTAATTTTAAAATATTTACCAACTTTTTCGTTTCTTTCATTAACATATATATGTTAATTTGAATATATCTTAACTAACTAATTAAGACATGTATTTTCAACCAATATCATGAATTTTGAATATTTATCTCACATGATGTAGAGTTCAAAATACAAAACAAGCAGTTGACATATTCAACATTTGTTATGATTATTGAAAATATTAAGTACAAGATTTAAATTGGTGTCTAATGATATTCTTAATTTTCTTAGTTTGTCATTTTTTGTGTATATAAATAAGTGACTTTTTACCCGTATCAAATGTATTTGAGACTCGGTGGAAGCATAATTAATAATTGAATTATCTAGATTATACGATGATTGTCATTTTATTAGATTTTTTACATATATACCTACACATTTTCTCAATTCAATATATATTGTAATATTTAAGTTGTAGCTTTTTAGACACCAATTATATGATTTATTTTCCACAAACATTGAGCCAAACTTCAAAGAATAAGAACTAGATTGAGTTGTTGACATAAAACATGAAAATGTACCTTAATAGGGTGATTAACTTTTCGTTTTGGATAATGGGTTTGATGACATATTTAAGATACGAACCAAAGAAACAATTCAAACTCAAATCTGATGGACCAAATAAGCGATAGACTTAAACCTTAAGGATCAAATGTATTTTGGAAATCTATATATATATTCATTCAATTTTAAGTAAACAATACTATTCATCAACTCAAATAAAATTACCCAATAAAATAAAATATTAGTGATATTTTTATAACATGTATATTTATGGTTTAACCAACTAAATTTGTTATACACATTTGTAACGTTGAACTAAAAAAATAAAATTTCAGTCGATCCCATTAAATATGTATATATTTACCTATATGATTTCACAGTGTTAAATTAATGTACACTATAAATTATATGATGCTGAATGAAATGATAAAGTTTAATAACTCGACGATGAAGATAATAAGTAGTACATAGGCAAGTATTGAATTTAAAATGACCAATTATTGGAAAAGGCCAAGGTTGTAACTCAACAATCAGATATCAAAAGCTTTGACCTGAAAGGCAATTGGCTGCAGCGAGAATATTTGGCCAACCTCTACACTGAGCAAAATCATTATCTCTCGAACTACAGGGACTTGTGCCATAAAAGTGCCATGGCATAGTTCATACCATTAAATTATTGAAAACCTTACCCTATAATTTCTCTAAAAAAATTACATATACATTATATAGAGGGAATGTTGCAAATTAAAAGTCACCTATGGTTTATAGGAGTTGTTGTAATCCCCCATCAAACTTTTAATTTTGTAAATTATCCTCCTACATTAAAAAATAAAAAATAAAATCACGGTTAAACTCTTAAATATTGCAAATTATACAAATTACTTTTTGTTTTCTTCTAAAAGAAGTCGTAGCTAAACTATAAGAATTGCTATAGTTACATACTCATACTATAGAGGCAGTTACCATTTAATGCATCTTATTGACTCAATAAATTTTAAAAACTATATCAGTGACTATTGTCGGAAAAAAAAAAAAAAAAAAAAAAGCTTTAGATGGTTGAGTTTGTATAGTTTTTTGTGTTTTTAGTTCAACAACAATTGGAGATAGGAGATTTGATCCTCTGACCTATTGGTCGAAAGTAATACACACATGCTAATTACTGCTGAACTATACTCACTCTAACTTTTTGAGATAAGTTGTTGTGTAGATTTAAGAAACCAACAAACTTGATGTAAATCATAAGTTTAATTACAATAATTTTATGGTTCAAGAGTTTGAGTAGAAATAATTTTTATTTATTTTATCGTTGAATGTTAGTTTGCGCATTTTGCAACATTTAAGAGTATAATTACCGTGATTCGAAAATTTAGGAGACAATTGATTATAATGAGAACTTTAGAATATAATTGTAACAATTTTTATGATTCAAAGGCGATGTCTGCGAATTTTCCTAAAAAAATATAATCACGTTAATAATTACACTTTATTTTACAATTTTGTAACCGAATAATATAATTTGAAAGCTACACAAATACATTAGAAGGTAATTACAAAATTACTACGATTAAAAATGGATACATCACAAACAAGAGACAAGGCTCATGCCAACTCCTTGAACGTCTCTCCAACCACATGTGTTACATCAAACCCACCATCCCAATCCCAAATCACAACTACTCAAATCATCATCTTACAACAATTCTAATCTCGTGAATCTCAATTGATTTACGAGTATTTTAATTGTTACTTTTGTCAATTTATTCAATTATTTAGTTGGAAACTATTTGATATAATTCCATTTCTTGTAGTTATTATATAATTTGAAGGTTATATTACGAATTTAGCCTGAAGTATCAAGTTCGTGTCTATTTAAGCCCTCATTTCGTTTTTTGTTTTCTGTTTTTGAAAATGAAGCTTATAAACACTATATTTTACCCACAAGTTTCTTTGTTGGCTATCTACCTCCTTTTCCATGTTTTAAAAAACCAAGTCAAATTTTGAAAAAAAAGAAAAAAAAAAAACTTGTTTTCATGTTTTGGAATTTGGCTAGGAACTTAAATATCTTCTTAACAAAAATGAAAATCATTGTAAAAAGATGAAAAGAAAACAAGCACAGTTTTCAAAAACCAAAAACAAAAAATGGAATGGTTATCAAACGGGGTTTTAGTTATTGAATTTCAAAAAGTTTGTAACAAACAATTGAACTTCTAATTTCGTGTCGGATAGGTTTTTTAAACTTTAAATTTTGTGTCCAACAAGTCCTTAAAATTTCAATTTTATGTCTAACAAGTCATTGAACTATTTAATGTTTTCTAAAATTCATAGATATATAGACACAAAATTAAAAGTTTATGGTCCTGTTAGACATAAAAGTCAACTTTATAGCTAATAGATATGTATGTTTGTTCTTAATTTCAAATACATGTAGGATCTATCATCTGCAAAATTGAAAGTTCGTGAACTTAGTAAACAATTTTTAAAGTGTAGAGACGGGATAGACATGGACCTGGAAGTGAATAGACTAAACTTATAATTTAATATCTATTAATGCAATTGCAATCTCAAATTATAACAATAGTAAATAAATAAATGCATTTGCAATCTTCCATGGTTGTGACCTAATCATTTTCCTCGTTAAATTATATTCACCAAATATTTGTTTTGTAAGTTCTCAAAATTTGAATGAATGCAATAATTATGGAAAATCAAAACATTGTATGCATAATAGTTATAAAAAAAAAACATCGTATGCATAATATCACAGCTAGCTTTATTAGACTATGCACATGGGTTCCAACACTGTGTTTAATATTCGTTAGTTATTTATTTTTTTTTTTTGATAATTATTCGTTAGTTAAATTTGCCTTAAAAAAGCCAAAGCGAGCTTAGCTCAGCGGTAATTGGCATGTACCCTCGACCATGAGGTCAGAGGTTCGAATCCCCCCACCCCCAAATGTTGATGTACTCAAAAAAAAAAAAAAAATTTGCCTTAAAAAAACCATTAGTAAATATACAAACAATACGTTAATGCTAGATTTTTATGGCATGGTTATTCAAACTTCAGTGACAATAACTAAAAATCACACTTTTCAGAAAAAAAAAAAACTAAAAATCATTTTGGTTAAATTACTAATTTGATTCATATGGGTCGAGTTCATTTTTCATTTTGTCACCATGAGTTGAGATTAGTTTTAATTTGATCAATATAGTTAATTTAAAAACATTTCAAATCAAGTTCATTTTTAATTTTGTCACCATGAGTCGGGTTCATTGTTCATTTTGTCTGAGGAAGAAAACCTCACAATTTATCATTAAATAATTTTTCATGCATTGTTAAACTTAAACTCTTCAAATTATAAAATAATAATGACAATAAAAATAAACCATTCTAGTTTTTTTTTTTTGAAAGAAAACCATTCTAGTTTTTAACCACTAACCTTAATTAAGTGAATAACAAAATTTAGTCAAATAGAAAACACGAACACATAGTCAATAAATCAAATAGATAAAGAACTTATCGGAGAGTTGATGATTTAACTTTTAAAATTGCAGGGAACCATGTGAAACAAAATTGAAATCGTGAGAATCAAACCAATAATTTAATATCAACTTTCTATAAAAATATCACGAAGTTAACCAAAACATATTAAACGTCAAGTTCATACATCTCAGGTATATCATTAGAAGCGAGACTAATAATTCTCTTAAAAAGAAGTAAAATCTAGCCTACAAAATTTGTAGCAGCTCAAATTTTAAAATTTAAGGAGAGAATTAGGGAAAAATTATAAAATCACAAGTAATTTATATATACTTTTTGATGAATTACATTTTTTTTTTTTTTGAAAAATTATAAATTCTCTTATAAGTTGAAAGTTAAAACATTCACTCTCATCCTTTTCCTTCCAACTATAAACTCTATATTAAAAAAAATCATAAATCAATGTAGCAGCTCAAATTTTATTTAAAAGAAAAAAAGAAAGAACAGATTTTTTTTAATCGAAAATAAATTGAAAACCACAATGATTAAGAAATTAATTAAAATAATAAAAATAAAATTTAGGCGCCAATTTATCTTGTTTGTTTCGGGAAAAAAACGCGCTAATCGTTCTAGCATAGCAACAAACAAGAAAAGAAAGAAAAAAAAAAATGAAAAAGAGAAAACTGGAAAAAAGAAAAAAAGACAAAGGACAGAAATGGTATTTTCCCATCATCCATTATTATGTCGCATGTCATATCAAGTCATGTCATGTATGCGGGCTATGTTATGTTGATACGCCATCAGCAGTATGATGACCACTACCATCACCTTACATTAAATTAATTCCCCAAAAAACCCCCAATTTTTTTAAACTATAAAATGTAATTTCATTTAAATTATCCAAAAATAAAAAACAATAAAAAAATCAGTAAATTTTATTCTATTTTTAAAATAATAATAATAATAAAAAAAGGATTTAAAAACCGAGACGCATGCAAGAAACCTCATCATGGTGTCCTCTGAGCCCCCACGCAAGCCCCCCCTCTCTTCGCCTTGCCTTTTGTATTTTTCAAGCATCCTTCTTCGCGCCTCCCATTTTTTTAATGCCCCTTGTATTTCCACTTATTTACGCTTTTGCCACTCCCTCTTTTACCCTTTTGTTTTGTTTTGTTGCTGTGTTGCCTTTGACAATTGTCACCGCTTCATATAGCTCTAAGGACTAAAATACCCTTTGTTTCAATTATTACATTCAATTATGAAAAATAGTGATTATGCCTTTGGTTTCTAAATTTTTAAAAATATTTACTAGGTTTTTGAAACTTTCAATATTGTGCCTATTTTGCATCTTTTTTTTTAGTACATCAACATTTGGGGGTGGGAGATTCGAACCTCTGACCTCATGATCGAGGATACATGCCAATTACCGCCAAACTATGCTCGCTTTGGCGCCTATTATGCATCTAATAAGTCAAAACTTACTTGTGTGTTTAATAGATATTCGACTTATTAAATACTTTTTCAATTTTAACAATTTATTAAACACAAATTCAATGCATGTGTTTGAGAGTGATTTTGAAAGGGTTAAAATCACTTTTGTCCTCTTTAAAATCACACTGAAACATGTCTTAAATAATTTACAATCAATTTTGATGATATGAAAATTAAGTTTAAAGGTATATAATCAAGTATGGAATTAATTTTGAATGATTAAATGTAGGTTTCAAGGATGATTTTAAAATGACATAAGTGATTTTAGTCTTTTCAAAATTACTCTTAAACATACACTTAAAAGTTCATTGATCTATTCAATACATTTTAAAGTTCAAGGACACATTAGATACAATATTGGAAGTTTAGGGAGACCTATTAAATACCTTTCATGATTTAAGGACTTGTTATCTTTAAAGTTCATAAATCACACCTGTAATTCAACTTGAAAAATTTTAATGAAAATGAAATAGTCAAGAGAAATCAATAAATGACAACGTTTATCCCACCGAATATATGCCAAATTTAACAACTCATCAATAAGTTTAAGTAGCTAAAACCTAAACAATAAAATGTCAAATCCAGCTAAAAAGTATTCGACATGATTAAAAGAACCACAATCTCACAAAAGTAGCGTTGTCAAATTACTAACGTACTTACCACGAGTTTTTCGTTGGAATTATTTGTAGGTTTGTGAGAATGTATTTATATATATATAGCTTTGAGCATGTATTAATTACATCATTCATCTATGTTTGAAATTTAATTTAGTAAAACCAAAAGTTTAAGGTTAAAATTGCTAAACTAATAAAATGCTCATTAAAAAAAAAAACTAACATAAATACATAATAAATGAAAATTTTCGTTAGAAAATATAATTTGTTAAGAAAAAAATCCCATAAAGGCAGGGGCAACATAGACAATTTAGAGCGGTAAATAGAAGAAGTAGGAAGGGTTGGTTAGAAAGCGCATGATGGGCATTTTGGTCTTTACAGAGCATCAAAATATTTAAAAAAATAGTAAAAAAATGAAAGAAAAAAAAAACCTGCTCCATTTTCCCCCTGCACAGTGGAGGGAAAGACTAAAACTCGTTTCGAGCAGAGCCGAAAGTGACGAACCAATGGAAGCTCAGAGGTGAAACAAAATCCGCATGAAAACCAACAAAAAATTATTCACAGTACCCTTCATAAAGTACTCTCTCTCTCTCTCTCTCTCTCTTTCTCTCTATGGTTTCCATTTCCACTGCTGTTCTTTCATTAAACCATAGAAAGCTGAACCGTATGCTGTAGAAATCAGGTTCCACTGAGACCTCAAATCGATTCCTGTAGCTAGCCGTTCACTTTTTCTCCTTTTTTTCCTTATCAATACTGCTCTATGGCGTTCGTTTTGAGCTCTGTTTGTTGGTTCTGAATCCCCACAAGATGTTTTGGAGATTGGGTGTGGTTCTTGTCAACCAGCACCATGAGGATCGGCGATACGGCGATTTCCGAGGCCTGAATGGGAGATCGTTTTGAGTATTGGGTTGCTAATCTTGGGGTTTGAAGCTTCCGAGTGATTTTGGTGGATTTTTGGGCGATGATGATGCTGAATCTTTGGTGGGAATTGAAGAATTAGCTAATGGAATATCTGGTTCTGAATTAGTTTGATTTTTCGTGTTTATTAGGGTTTTTTTTAGTGGTTTCTATGCCCTGGGAATTTAGATCGTTGTTGATTTTCTGAAGTTCAAGCTTGGTTTGAAGCTCTGATCTCGAAAGATTAACTTATCCTTGTGTTTAGCGCTTGTCTCACTTTGACTCAACAAGGACAAGTGCGTTACGGTTCCGGATATTGCTATCGTTTATCGTTTTATCTTTATCGCTGTAGCTAGTGGAATAGCTATTACTGTTATACTAGAATTTTGCAGGAGGGTTGTAGATTGATAAAGTTGTGAGTGTTTGTTTCTTTTTTTGGGCTGTGCAAGGATTGCTCAAACTTTTGCCCAATTTAGCAAAGAGGGTTCTGCTGCTTCATCGGCTTCTTGAGAATTTCGAGGTAGAAATTTAAAAATGGCTATGTCCTGCAAGGATGGTAACAAACATGGTATCGACAACGGTAAATACGTTCGGTACACACCGGAGCAGGTTGAAGCCCTTGAGCGGCTCTATCACGAATGTCCAAAACCCAGTTCCATTCGTCGTCAGCAGCTTATCAGAGAGTGCCCCATTCTCTCCAACATCGAGCCTAAGCAAATCAAAGTCTGGTTTCAAAACAGAAGGTATTCTT
This sequence comes from Luffa aegyptiaca, assembly GCA_017139565.1. Lineage (NCBI taxonomy): Eukaryota > Viridiplantae > Streptophyta > Magnoliopsida > Cucurbitales > Cucurbitaceae > Luffa > Luffa aegyptiaca. Next base: position 1,788,231 of record CM029399.1, on the reverse strand, counting down.
AGTTTAATCGAACCATTTTTACTTTATCTTAGAGTTCGTTTCAGTTGGTTGTTTTAGTTTTATGTTTGTTGTTTTTAAGGTTCTCCCTTTACTTGTGCATATTGGCATGGATAAATAGTATTTTATTTATTTCAGATAGCTATGTCTCTGTAGGACATTTTCTCATTTTTTGGGGTCTTTTTCTTTTTCGGAGGTATTTTTGGGGTCTTCGTTCTTACAATAATAACCCATTTGATAATGGCAGAAGTGGATTTTGAAAAAGATGAAAACCCGTTAGTTAGAGTATTAATTGCCTTTATTTCTTCAACTGCAAGATGTATTGCAATCCTTACAATAGTACATTTGTTAATGTTGTTTCTTCAGATGTCGTGAAAAACAGAGGAAAGAGGCGTCTCGGCTTCAAGCCGTGAACAGGAAGCTTACGGCAATGAATAAGCTTTTAATGGAGGAGAATGATAGGCTGCAGAAGCAGGTTTCGCAGCTGGTGTATGAAAATGGCTATTTCCGCCAGCATACCCAGAGTGTGAGTTTTGCAGTGAGCTATTATAATAATATTTTTTCTCCATTTCCAATTCTGGGGGTTCCTTGAAAATGTTGATTTTCAAGAATGAAACACCATCTTCGATATTAAATTAAACCCACCCAGCCAAATGAAAAAAAAAAAAACGATTCTTGTTGAGTAACAATTGATTTGTGATGGAACTTCTGCAGACGACGCTTGGAGCTAAAGATACAAGTTGTGAACCGGTGGTAACTAGCGGTCAACACAATTTGACATCTCAGCATCCTCCAAGGGATGCTAGCCCTGCAGGGTTAGTGGGCATTTGGTTGTTGGGTCCTTTTCTAATATCGTAATCTGTGACCACATTGCTGTCCTCGTTTGCAGATGATTAATTTATTTTCCGTATCTTTTCAGACTTTTGTCCATTGCAGAAGAGACTTTAACAGAGTTTCTTTCAAAGGCCACTGGAACTGCCGTGGAGTGGGTCCAAATGCCTGGAATGAAGGTGTCGCTTTGCCCTCCTTTTCATTAAATGTTAAATTGTGCTAGTCTGACAATTGATTTCGTTATGCTAATCTACGGTCAGTAAATAGTTTAAATTTACTGTGAATTCATTCAGTTTTTTTCCAATATCACATTCCCAAATGTCAGACCCTTTTATCATTACTTTTGTTTTCTTTTGTTTGTTTTTATTATCATGTTTATTATTTTTTCATTTTTTTTTCTTTTACTTATTTGAGGTTCAGCATGGTTTTCTTTTTAAATAAGTAACTTTCTACATTAGCATGGGCTAAATTTGTTTTCTTTGAATAGGATAAAGATCATCTTTTTAAGCATTTCTTTTGTATCTCCCTTGTATAGCCTGGTCCGGATTCCATTGGAATCGTTGCTATTTCTCATGGTTGCCCTGGTGTGGCTGCACGTGCCTGCGGCCTGGTGGGTCTAGAACCTACTAGAGTAAGTGCCATGACTACTGAATTTAAGTCAACATTCAACTTTATGCTTGTGACACTGTGAAAATGACTAATACAACTTTCAGGTTGCTGAAATCCTCAAGGATCAGCCATCGTGGTTTCGCGATTGCCGAGCTGTGGATGTTCTAAATGTGCTGCCAACAGCAAATGGTGGAACCATTGAGCTGCTTTATATGCAGGTTACTACTTATTTCTGCACGACTTTCATGTCTCTCCTTGGCTCTGAAGCATCTCAGACACATTGACATCTCTTATCTCTCCCTGATTTTGTAGCTCTATGCGCCTACAACTTTGGCGCCTGCGCGGGACTTCTGGTTGTTGCGCTACACTTCTGTTTTGGAAGATGGTAGCCTTGTGGTATGCTATTTTTGGATTGTTATGATACATCTTGCATTGAAGTTTCAACTACATTTATTCATGTGGGCTGGCTGTCTGAAATCTCTGGTCATTTGATGTAATATAGATCTGTGAGAGATCACTTAAGAACACTCAGAATGGTCCAACCATGCCTCCAGTGCAGCATTTTGTCAGAGCAGAGATGTTGCCGAGTGGATATCTGATAAGACCATGTGAAGGAGGTGGTTCTATCATTCATATTGTTGATCATATGGATCTAGAGGTAGTTAATCACTTTATTTTTTTTCTCAATCAAATAATCTATTTTCGCACGGACCTGCTGTTAACTTTACATGACAAATACTAATTTGAGTATTCTTGATTCATTATTTAGCCATGGAGTGTTCCAGAAGTATTGCGTCCATTGTATGAATCATCCACTGTTCTTGCTCAAAAGATGACTATGGCGGTAAGATCACTTATGGTTGTTTCTGTAGGATTTAAAGTGCGGGATGCCTATTACTTTCTTAAGTTGAGAAGAATTCAGTGACGAGTTGTTGAATTGTAAGATTATTTGAATGGACAAATATATTCATACATTGATTTTCTCATTTTTATTCAGGCTTTACGCCAGTTGAGGCAGATAGCTCATGAAGTTTCACAGTCAAATGTAACAGGCTGGGGTAGACGCCCTGCAGCCTTACGTGCACTTGGTCAAAGGCTAACCCGGTTAGCATACAAGAATTGATTCTCTATATCTGCTTTAATTATGTAGCTTTGTTAATTGTTTTAATTCTGGGAATATCTTGTAGGGGTTTCAACGAGGCACTAAATGGGTTTAATGACGAAGGGTGGTCGGTGATGGGAAATGATGGCATGGATGATGTAACTATTCTTGTAAATTCATCTCCTGACAAGCTAATGGGATTGAACATTTCATTTGCGAATGGATTTTCTGCCATCAGTAATGCAGTTTTATGTGCTAGAGCATCGATGCTGTTGCAGGTAAAATTGTGTTTTTTTTCTTTGACGAAATGACAAGAAGGGTATCTTTGAAGCCAAGCATCTTAAATGGATATAATCTTCATCTTCTCTTCCAGGCAGAAGTTCATTTGCTGTTAATTTCATTCTTTCTTATAAATCATTCTTCAGAACATATTACGTCACACTGATGGGAAAATAATTCTCATACTGTTTTTGAAATTTATCCAATAGTTTGAAGTTCTTATGCAATAGGATAATTATTTCAAAGCATTTCCTTATCATTGTTCATAGTAGCAAATCCACTTGAGTATGATAATTTTTTGTGTAATTGCGAATTTGCTTTTTCACCTTCAAAATTGCCACTGCAGAATGTGCCTCCTGCGATTCTACTGAGGTTCCTGCGGGAGCACAGATCAGAATGGGCGGACAACAACATTGATGCTTATTCAGCTGCTGCTGTTAAGGTTGGCCCCTGGAGTTTACCAGGGTCCAGAGTCGGAAGTTTTGGGAATCAAGTAATACTTCCATTGGCTCATACCATTGAGCACGAAGAGGTGGGTTGCATGATTAAAATATTGCATTGCAGAGAATTATTTTTCTTAAGGCCACTGATTGGCCTGTTCCACGCAGTTAATGACACCAAATTATGTTTTTCTGACTTCAGTTTCTAGAAGTGATTAAACTGGAAGGGGTTGGCCATACACCTGAAGATGCAATGATGCCTAGAGAAATGTTTCTTCTGCAAGTAAGTACTACATAAGTTGGTTGCTCATCATCTCATTTTCTAGCCGTTTGAAGATTATGCTTCTAATTGAAAATCTCTAGCTAGTCTTCATGTCAGCAAAATGTGTAAATAAAGCTGGACAGGACTATATGATACCAGATCCTTTGTTCTACACAATGTTTTTCGATTTAACATGTTTATATCTCACTGACACTTCCTTTTTCAGTTTCTGGTGACTATCTAACAATCATAACTGAGTTTGTTTAAATATCATTAATCATTTTCCAAATTATTGAGCTCATATACAGGCTCTGTTACAGTGTTGTACGTAGCTAAAGGTTTTTTATATACTACAGTTGTAGGATAAGCATTGTGTTTAAGAATTCTACTGCTTCTCTCAATCTCCCTTGCAATAGATTTATCCTGCAGTTTTTTTTATGGTAGTTTTGTTCTTGGTCCTTATCGCTGTTTTTTATTCCGATAGCTCTGCAGTGGAATGGATGAAAATGCCATTGGCACATGTGCTGAACTGATATTTGCTCCAATAGATGCCTCTTTTGCTGATGATGCGCCTCTTTTACCCTCAGGGTTTCGGATCATACCGCTTGATTCTGGAAAGGTTAGTGTAATTAAATCAATATAAAATTATTCCTTCAAGTGGATGGGTTCTTTGGGATTACTTTGCTTCAGTGTTGTGCTCCAGATTTGAGCTCCTCCTTTTTATTATTCATTTTGATATTGTTGAGCAAATCTTTCAGGAAGCATCCAGCCCAAATCGCACACTTGACCTTGCTTCTGCTCTTGAAATTGGGCCTGCCGGAAGTAGAGCACCAAACGACTCTGCAAATTCTGGCTGTACAAGGTCTGTAATGACGATTGCATTTGAATTTGCATTTGAGAGCCATATGCAAGAACATGTGGCATCAATGGCTCGACAATATGTTCGTAGTATTATATCATCGGTCCAGAGGGTTGCATTAGCACTCTCTCCTTCTCATTTAAGTTCACATGCTGGGCTACGATCTCCCCTCGGTACTCCTGAAGCACAAACACTTGCTCGTTGGATCTGCAACAGTTACAGGTATAATTTCCCTTCAAACACATTTCACCTTTTTCCAGTGTCTGGTTTAAAAGATCCTCCTCTTCATGTTGCTATGGGAATGATATTCATTTTTTATAATGTTCTAAGTTTGATAACACGTTTTTCTTGCTCAACGTGTGTATTCTGAAGTTTGGAAATTGCTCAAGGTAAATTTCAAATATGTGATTTATTGGTTTGGGTGCTTAAATTTTGCTTACAGGTGCTACTTGGGGGTGGAGCTGTTAAAATCTGGAAACGAAGGAGGGGAGCTTGTCCTGAAAACACTGTGGCATCACTCGGATGCAATCATGTGCTGCTCTCTAAAGGTGTGTATATGGTATCAAAGCATCTCGTTAAAAGAAATTTCACATTGAGCTAATCTTGTCTTTACATTTGATAAGAATCTGGAGTAAATAACAATCTGTTAGTTTCCAACTAGTATGGCTTTACAGTTTCATTGTTCTTAAAGAAATTTTCTTGAAAAAAAAAGCCCTTTAGGGTTTTATCCCTTTATAAATGTCCTATGACTTTTTCAAGCTTTTGTTCTAGCTGTAATTGTTGTCAAACAACTGTTTCTGTCGATACTAAAATACATGTTTTGATGGCTTCTTTTTGTTGTTTTAAGAGTTGTGGGTCAAATACTGGTAAGTAGTAACTTGTTTTCTGTAAAGCCGTTCCTGCAAATCAGAAGTGTGCAACCATGCATTGCGTTCTTAAATTAAACTCTTTCCAGTTGGAAAATCTATCTAGTATGTTCAATGTGTTTCTGGCTTGTTTAGAAAATTGTAAAACAAAGTCGGCAATTTTGATTGAAAAGTTACTGAACTTTTGTTATACTAATCCGCTTCAGTTTTTGCGTAAGATCTCTGTCATCTACCTTAATACTCATATTTATCTGCAGCAGTTAATTTAAAAACTTTTGTAGTCTATGCAGGCATTGCCAGTGTTCACCTTTGCAAATCAGGCAGGCCTCGACATGCTCGAGACAACCTTAGTTGCACTACAGGACATAACTCTAGAAAAGATATTCGATGACCATGGAAAGAAGACACTCTGCTCAGAATTTCCACAAATAATGCAACAGGTCTTTTACCCATTTTCCCAACCTTTTTAGTTGCCAATGCATCGTATATCATAAAAGATGACCTTCTCAAAGTTGCTAATAATGCTTGCACTTGTCTTCTTAGGGATTTGCCTGTCTTCAAGGAGGCATATGCCTATCGAGCATGGGCCGACCTGTCTCATATGAAAGAGCTGTTGCTTGGAAGGTACTGAATGAGGAGGAAAATGCACACTGCATCTGCTTCATGTTTGTGAACTGGTCTTTTGTCTGATGCTATGATTGCCCAAATGAAGTTGAAGACTTATTTACTGTTAGATCTCTTTTATTAGTTATTTTGATTATGTAAACTTTGGATCCCAAGTAAGAGAGAGAAAGAGAGACAGACAATGAGTTGGGCTGCCCCTTCAGTACTCTGAATCTTTGATCATCATTGTATTTAATGTGGTTAGCTTTCTTAGTTAATTGCAGTGTCCCATTTGACAACAGTAAACAAACAGAATCATTGGTCCACACACAGTTCAACTGTACATATAACAAGTAAAATGGAATATGAGGTATTAGATGAAGAATGAAAAGTTGCAAATTAGGCCTTCAAAACAGACCATAATTGAAGGGAGTAATTAATAATAACAGATTTTATTTGAACAAGCTTCATATAGATACATGCTGTTAATAGGTTAGAAATGAAGCTGGCCTAGAATTGAATATGAATAGTATCTGGTAGCCAAATCTCCACATCCAACCACTACTTTTGCCAGTAAAGCCACCCTTTATCATTGACACTGAACTATAAGTTTACTGACTTGATGCTAATCAAAGGAATAGCTACATGATAAAACAAATACCAAATTAAAGGTACTCTTTTTCAGTGCAGAAAAAAATACCCATGCAAGGGAACCAAAAATATTAGGAGCCCACCTAGAAAAAAAATTACCTTTCAAACCAGGTGATGAAAACTAGGTGTTGAAGAAGACCCAAAAGACACTAATGGAAGTCAACTGAAATTTTAGTAAGGTTAAGATAGGATAGAAATGGACTGAATAAAGTGCAGCTAAACTGGCTAAAATTAGAAAATCTCAGGCAAAATGAATTAGTTTTGCATTTTGAGATTGTTAATATCCTCTGATCTTGTGATGGCTGGAATGCAACTTGAACTCCTTGCAATCCCACCTTTCTTTTGGACTGCAGCTTTGTCTCTAGGACTCAAAGACTTGGCCCTGAAACCACCTCTCCCATCCATCCTACTCTTCTTCAACATCTCTCTCATTGCCTCAGCCTGAAACAACACTGGATAAGCCCTCCCCAGTTTGTTAAACCTTACGCAGGCGCTCATGTGTGCGTTCAACGCCGCCTCTTTGCTCCCTCCATGCTTCTCCACTTCCCCTTCCACGGCCTCGGCGCAGAGCCCGCATATCCACTTCCCAAGGAACTTGTCTCGCATCCGATCAATGTACTCTTGCGTGTACTCCTCGCACATTCCACAACACTCACACCGCGCATCCTCGATCTCAGAAATCGGTGGAAGCGCCCCTTGTTTGGTATCCGATGTTATCGCCAACTCCTTCCCCAATTCCATCGATATGTCGGAGATTGTTCTTTGCAGGGCATTGGATGAAAGCCTTGGTGGCTTGGAGAAGTTGTTGCTCCTTGAAATTGCCTCTCCATGTGGTGCCATTTTGGCTGAAGAGAAGAAATGCTTGGTTTTCTTTGAAGAACTTGAAAACTTGAAAGGGGTTTTTGGAAGTTGATTGAAATGAGGAAACTAATGGTTGTAGAAGTTAAATGGGGTTTTGGTGATATTTATAATAGATGGAGTGTGAAGAAAGAAGTTTCTGTGGATGAAAGGAGACTCACATGTCAGTTATCAAAGTTAACGTGAAGAGTCATGAACATGCACAAATCTTCGAGAGATTGATGCCTAGTTGCTTGCCTTTTTGTTGGCTTGAAATAAATGTGTGAATGCAATTTCAGCACAGTGGACACTCTTTGTATTTATCGTTTTGTTATGATATTGTCTATTTTGAGTTCGAGTCATCTATATCATTGAAAATATTGTCCTTATAAACGTATGTCTTCACAGCTTCTACATTTGCGATTGAGCACACACTTAGTGTTTCATTGCACAATATTTGTTCAATAATCTTTCGATATAGATGACCTTACATCTTCATACATTTTATTTGCTCAAGAATCACTGTTTTTATTACCAACTTATAAGCATAACTGATTGGATAAGACATATGATATTGTCTACTTTAAGCTTGAGTCATTTATGCTATTGGCCAATTTGAGCATAATTCAACTCGTTAAGATTTTATATCTTCAACCAAAAAGCTAGAGGCTCGAATTGTTACTCTTACATGTTGTTCTTTTTTTTAAAAAAAAGAAATTTATTCTATTGATTTTGTATCAATGAAGATATATTATTGTTACTTATAAACTTATGTCTTCATCTTCACTGCTTCTACATTTGAAATTAAGCATTTTCTTTAGTTCCGTTGTGTCTAATATATCAATGAACTGATTGCTCCCAAATAATCTTTCAATGTAGATCATATTATATCTTCATTGGTTTTGTTTAATAAAAAAATTACTAGTTTTATTCTCAGGTTAAGCATAGTTTGACTAGTTAAGATATTATACATCTGTCTTAAAGATTAGATTTTGAAATCTGATCTCCTTAAAATTAAGAAGGAAAAAAATACCACTACATTTATTTAATATTCAATCATTTCATATCCACATGACTAACTAGAATACGTCTCGTCAACGAGTGCCACAAAAATCCTTATGTTGTAATAAGATAGTTATAATTTTCAATTCAAGTGCATGAATTTGCATTCAAATTTTAAATTCTAAAAAATTTTCTTACTAACCAAAATATGAACTTATCTAAACCTACCAATACCATCTTTTTCTTTAGGGTCACATCATTAACATGCAATGCATATATATGAGATGAAAGATAAATACAAAGGAAAAGAGAAGTATATTATTCTTGGTTAACATTCATCTGAACTTTGTTTTCAGTAAAATTTCACCTTTTCTTTCTGTTGAAGTATCACAAGGCTCACCCTTTAAGTCATGTTTTCACTATGAAGTTTGCTTTTGGGAGTTAGTTGATCAATTAATGCACTGTTGCCACTTATTTCAAACATTTAAAAATATATATTATATTTTAAACCAAGATATGTCTAATTAATTCTACTCCAAGATTTTTTTTTTTTTTTTTCTTTGGCTGTGTTGCACTGTTGCCACTTATTTCAAATAGCCTGTTTGTCTTTCTTTTGTGTATTAAAAATTAAAGTCACCTTTTTCATTTCAACTTGTCTTCAAATTGCAATTCATTATTATTTTCTTCAACAACATATGAAGAAATAAAAGAAAGACATATTTTTTCTCACACACACATATATATATATATGTTAGTCTTCCTACAAAACTTACAAACTTATCTAAAATGTAAATAATCATTTTTTATGTTAAATTATAAATTTGATCTCTAAACTATTAAGTTGAGCTTATTTAGTCCCAAAAATCAATTGGTCTTAAAACTTCTAAGATTTTACCCTTTTTTTTTTCTTTTTTTTTTTTTTGGAAATGAAAGATTGTAGTACCTATCTAGTTCATGTAACTTAAAAAGTTTAATTTCTAAATTTTTAATTATGTATCTAATAGTTGGATGTCGTTAATTCAAACAATATAGTGCTTACAGTACATGTTAACTATATCATTTAAAGATTATGTGGTTTGTTAACGTAGACGTTAAACTTACGAAATTAACCATAGATATCTATTAAATACAAAATTGAAGCGAATAGGTTAAAATATAAAAACTAAACCATTTAATTTTTGTATGGTGACCATTAGGGCTAACCCATGATGGTTAAATACACAGATTTATCTTAAAAGAAATAATAATAAATAGACACAGACATACATCAACCAAAATTATGATTTATCTAGAAATGAAAAGAAAGAAAGAAAAAAAAAATGTTTATAACTCAGAAATCTTGTCCCTTTTAGAAAAAGGAAAGAAGGGAGGGTTTAGGGTTCACGAGATAGTAGTCTTGAGCCACACAGAGAAGAGAAGCCATATCTGAAAAGCTTCGTCTTTAATTTGCCATTTTCCAACACCATTATTATTAATGACCATAAAACCAAAACGCTGCGAAATATCTTCTCACATATCACGAAAAGCCAAACCAAACCAAAGTGTTATTTTAAATTGAATGATTAACAAAAGAAACTGCCAATTCAACAACATTAAATGAGAGAGAGAGAAAAAGAAAAGGTGACTTTTTTTCAAGTGGGTTTGAGCCAAACGAGGCTTAAAAGCATTGCATGGTTTTTGAAGCAAGTGGGTTTCGTTGCATTTGGTAATGAGCTTCATTGTGTGATTGTGAATGGCTTTGGAGTTTGATATTTTTTTTGGTTTGGCCTTCAAAGTACTAACTTAAAGATGTTGAACTTAGTGCATTGGCTATTTTAATTTTATGTGCCTTTCTTTCATGTGCTTTGTTGCTTTGTTTTTGGGTTGTAAGCCATTTAGTGGAAGTTGGTTTTTTTTGGTACAAATCGATGCTCAAGTGAGAGTTAATTATGAGAATTAAAAACCAATGTCGAAATCAATTTCTTGAAAGTTCAATCCAACCAATCAAAATTGAACAAAGCAACAAAATCGATTGCCAAACAATAAACCAAAAAGGAAAAGAATTTACCAAGCTAAACCAACTATTAAGCATATATATGGTCCAAACATAGGGATGTCAATTTTTCTATATGGTGGGGATTTCTCGCTCTTAACTTATATTAGGAGAGTTAAGGGGAGGGGTAGGGCGGAAATGGAGATGAGTTTCTCGTTTTTGTCCCCACCTTTCCTATCATTTCCCATCCGCGACAAATTCTCGATCAAATTTCGTGGGACTTGAGGCAAGAATCTCTTGTAAAGAATTTGCAAGGATTGAGTTTCTTGTGTGAAATTAATTATTTGTCATTTACTCTTTTTGTTCTCCTATAATACCATAATTCCATCTCGTTATCCTTGTTCTCGTCTTAAATAGGAATTCCCTATTGGATCACTATGGATCCCTATCCATACATAGAAAAGTTATACTCCTATAGATAACTTTTTTACCCCATTTTGATATAAGTAACCTTGTTACTTATGTGGGAAAATTTTAATGCTATAAGAGTACATACTCCCTTCGTTCACATTATGTTTTTTTTTTTAAATATTTTTTAAATGTTGGTGGGTTCCATATATAAGGAGTACTATGTGTACGACATACTCTCATAATCTCATAGTACCTAAAATCAATTTCCTATTTTATTATATATAACTTTTACTTGTATAATCATATGTATTTAATTTTAGGAAATTCTTACAAGTGTCCATATATAGACTATATTCTTTTGAAAGATGACCAAACATGTTTTTTTTAATGAAAAATGACTAAATCGTCTTTTTAGGTATAAATCCAATTTAAACTTCCTGTTTTTTATCCTTATTCAATCATTCTCGTTCACTTCCTATGTTTAAGCGAGATGTTAACGATTTTTTTTTTTAATTTCATGATTCTCTCCCTTGATTCACTCAAATTAGTTGAGTTTTGTCTTCTCCTTTGTCTCTTGTATCATCTATCTTTTAAATCCCTAAATCTTAAGTTTTTTTCATTTTTAAACCCTAAATCCACATATTCATCGTTGGACCAAAATCGAACCACTACAGTCGACCAAAAAATCTATGTCAACGTTCATCCTGTTCCATTGCTAGTCTAGTTCTAGATCAATTTCCATTTCTTAAACCTACACCCAAATAGGTTTGGTCTTTTTTTGAAAGAAAATATAGATTTGGTCTTTTATCAAAACGTCTAATTAAATATGGTCATTTATCTAGTTGTCCTTTTATTTAAAAAAGAAAAAAAATGAAACGGGATATTATTTGGTTAGAAATGCTCAGTTCAGTGCCCAACCAACCGACTCTGTGATTTAGGTTTAAGGCCCATATTAAAAGCCCATCAAAAGTTACTATTGGGCTCAATTATTTGCCCTATGTTTCATCTGAAAGTAATTTCTGTTGGGCCTTGTAAGTTCCATCACGGCCCATAACCTTTATAAAAGCTGAAGCGGCTCCTTTTTTCCCCCAGATATTACTAAAACTAGCGGCTCTATCGACATTTTTATCACATGCTCTATCTTTCTAATCACACCGTCCAGCCAGCCTAAAAGACACGTGTTGTTTTTTAATTTCAGAAACTGTTTTAAATCGTGTAACGAAATTCTGCTAAATAATATTAAATTCAATGATCATTAACGTTACACTTGGAGCACTCACACGTGTCAATTTATTTACAAAATCTCATTAATGTAATCAATTGTGCAGATCTTAAAGTTAAATAGTATAGTTGTATGATTAATAATTTGTACACTTCATTAGTTTATTGATAAAATAAAATACTTAAATATCATGTTTTATTTTACCATATACAATCCTCTATGTTGTTGAGTGTACCATATACACTTATGACCACTGCTTCTATGTTCTAAAATAACAGCATTACCAACTTTTTACCACAACATTATTGTCCATAAATCAAATTATTTCAGTTTCTTTGATAACATATATTTTTTATTTTTGGTTTTTGAAAATTAAGTCTATAAACACTATTTGTATTCTTTATTTCGTTAACCATGCATTTTAAACGTGTTTTCAAAATCAAAACCAAATTTTGAAAACAAAAGAAAATAATTTTTAAAACTTGTTTTTGTTTTTCTAAGTGTAGCTAAGAATTCTAATGTTTGCTAAAGAAAAAGTGAAATACATAGGCCCCGTTTGATAACCATTTGGTTTTTGGTTTTTGGTTTTTGAAAATTAGGCTTGTTTTCTTTAAATTTTCACACCATGGTTTTCATTTTTGTTAAAGACACACTTGAATTTCTAACCAAATTCTAAAAACAAAAACAAGTTTTTGAAAACTACTTTTTTTAGTTTTCAAAAATTGGTTTGGTTTTTGAAAACATGGGAAGAAGGTATGTGAAAAGCCAAAGAAACTTAGAGTTAGAAGTGGTGTTTATAAGCTTAAAAACCAAAAACCAAAAATCAAATGGTTATCAAACGGGACCATAGTAACTGAGTAGTAAAGAGAGAAACACAATTTAAAACGATTTCATTAGACCGTCAACAATTCCATACTTAAAAATTAAAATGCTTCTATAATGTTTCACTTCCATATTTATTGAAGTAATAAATAAACAAATAAATAATTGGCATGAGTGATATACTAATTAGATAAAATAATGTTGTGATATATTCAATTGAACAAAACTTAGCTGGTGGGTAGGAATCTTCTGCACATCCCATTAAAATATTGACAACTAAGAAAGAGAAATATAGAAAATGAGAGTTTTTTTTCCTCCCTCCTAATTGTCAAGATTTTAATGGTGGTGTATAGAGAGATCGCGGTATACAACCAAGTATTTTCCTGCTCAATATCACATAATGCAGGCTAAATTATAAAAACATGTCCCTGAACTATGGGGTTTGTTTCAAGAATGCCCTTGAACTTTAAAAGGTTTCAAAAATACCCCTGAACTTTAGAAAATGTTTCAAAAATACCCTTGTCGTTAATTTTTTTTTTAAACCATTAAAATTTTTAATTTCATTAATACTCTTTAACTTTCAAAAGATTTTTAAAAATAACCTTATTAGAAAATGCTTTTTTTTTTCCCTTATCCCACCGTAAATTCTTCTTCCATGACAATTAATGAGAAGTTTTACCTATTTTCCATGTATTCATATACTAGGAACTTTTCTTCCCTTTCAACACATCATCTCAAGAGCTTAACTAGATTTTTAGCTATGGTATTTTCGACGGTTTTAATGGTTCCCATCCAAAAATTAACTACAAGTGTATATTTGAAACGTTTTGTAAAGTTCAGGGGTATTTTTGAAACCTTTTAAAGTTTAGGAACATTTTTTAAACAAACCTCATAGTTCAGAGATATTTTTTATAATTTAGCCTATAATGCATAAAATAAAATAAATAAATAAATAATGGTTGGCTCAAAGCCCAATAATTAATGAATTATTACAATAATAATAATAATAACAACACAAATGCTTAGTACACCGTACACCCACCAGAGAGTTTTCTTAACCAATACGCCCTCGCCTTCCCTTTAAATACGCTCCTTCCCCTTCCCCTTACATGTGTTGAAAAACATCTCCATTTCTTCTCTCTCTCTCTCTCTCTCTCTCTTTCTCTCTCAAAAATCCAACAACCAAAAGATTCAGAAAAACCAATTCAAAATTACAGATCCAAAAATGGAAAACAATCTCCCTGTGATGGCCAAAAAGGTTTGGAATCTCGTTCGCATCGCCTATTTCCTTCTCCGTAAAGGAATCTCCAAGAGCAAGCTCATGCTCGACCTCAATCTCCTCACCAAACGCAGCAAAATCGCCGGTAAAGCCATCAGCAATCTCATGTTCCACCACCACTACCACGCCGCCGCCTCCCCCTCCTCCTCCGCCGTCTCCGCCGCCCTCGCCCACGGTCCACTCCCCTTCCCCGTCGGCGCCGACGAGTACGAATTCAGCTGCAGCAACAGCCCTGCCTTCCCTGCCCTCCACTTCCCCGGCTTCCACGCCGGCAAGCGCCGCCGTAACCAACCCCACAACTCCTTCTTCGCGTGTGCTCACGCTCCTGACACACTCGACGACGATGCTGCTGCTGCCGTTAATGCCGTCAAGGCAGCTGTGGAAATTCTGAACAACCACGGCGGCGCGTCCTCGTCGTCTCCGGTTCCGGCCTCCCCATCCCTGCCGGGTTTCGGCCGGACTCCGAGGAGAGTCCGCCAACTCAGGATCACGGACTCGCCGTTTCCTCTACAAGACGCCAACGCTGATCCGTTGGTCGACAAAGCTGCCGATGAATTCATCAGCAGGTTTTACAAGGAGCTCCGGCTCCAAAAGACGGCCGACGAGAACTGAACTCCGGCGCCGGTGACCGGCTACCGGCGGTCTGAAGCTGATAATTATATATAGTCTTTTAGTGATGTGGCATTATTGTTGTTGTCTTAATTAACACATGTATTAGTTTTGAAAAGAAAATTGAAATAAAGAGAAAAGAGTTGTTTGTTTGTTCAAATTGTTATATTTATTTTTAATTTCTGAGTGTATTTTCTCTATGGAAAAATAATTTGAAATATTTCTTTAATTTTCATATTATAATTATTTTATTGATTGGATTTTATTCGATTCCATATTCACGTCAATTCCAAGTATATCCTAATTGCGTTGTTAATAAAATGCTTGGGAAAATTCTGACGGCTTAAGTACGATTTTAAGTACTAGTTTTTTCTTTTTCATATTTTAAATATGGAACATGAACAAATGAAATAGGTTCGTTTTTTAAAATATTTTTTTCTTGTTTTTCATATCAAATCTTCGTCGTCATGAATAATGAGTACATTTTTTTTTCCAAGTTCCAAAAACAATTATAAAATTGAAGTTTGTTTAAATATATATATATATATATATATATATAAATGAAATTAGAACTTATAAGTACAAAATATCCATTTTAATTAGGATGTTTTTTTTTTTTGGACAATGATTGGGAAATTATTATTTGTAAAAAAAATGAAATAATAGGACGTTATTTTTTTAGATGTACTATTGTGTTCCCTTGGGCATAGGATTAAATATGATGTCTCTTATTTATTTCATAAGATAATATGTATGTGTGTCTATATATATATAGTGGGATTTAAACATTTAACCTATATTGATGGTTCTTTTATGGCGGCTCAACTATGCTTATTCTATAAATATATAATTATGTTTCTAAAGTTTTAATTTCTTATCTAATAAATCTATTTACTTTGTTAATTTAATGCTTACATAACTAGTTGATTATTTTAATTGGAGATTATTTGGCAATTAAAACATGCCATGTAGACTCACTTCAGGCAAGTAGGTGCCAAAATACAATTGTGTAGTTGTGAAAAATCTTTTTGCTATAATCCATTTAATTTGTATATGTCCTCTAATATTAATATGTATAACATAGTTCAATTGCCACATTGTGTCACATGAGTATATGTTAAAATTATAGAGTCGACAACATCTATTTATTAAGCATCCCTAATTAAAAAATCATTGATTTAATTGAAATTTCCTAAATTTTAGGAACGAAATATGTACCATCAGAAAAGTCTAAATTGGTTTATTTATTTATTTATTTTATATAACCAATGTGAGGTAGGAAGTTTTTGAAACTTGAACCTTAATAGAAGGAGTGCATGTCAATTACTATTTACCTATGTTTATGTAAGTATATAAATTTATATTTAATATTTTTAGAAGGGTAACTAAAATAAAGAAATTTGTCTCTTTTCAAAAAAAAATTGTCAATGCAATTCACACCAAATCCTTGGGGGGAGGAGGAAAGGAAAAAAAACAAGGCTTCAAGTTGGCATAAAATAAATAATAAAATGACTAAAAAGTTGAATTTAAAGAAGGAAATTAATGGGTATAAATGTATGGGGAATCCGACATGGAAAATGTTAAAAATTTATGCCGTTTTGAACATAAAAAAAAGTGAACTTTTACAGCCTTAACACCACAGCTCCCACTAAGAAGCAAACAGTGAAGGATCCCACCATTTAAAGCTTTGATCCAATATAAGCCTTATAACTTAGCTGGCCCCCTCTATTTTTTATAAAAATATTCAAACTTTTTTTTTTCCCTCTCTCTTTTCTCTTTTTGCTTTTGTTTTCTCTCTCTTGTTTATGTAAAGCATGGCATGCGAGAGATTTGATTTGTATTCTAATGGGATTTGTCATTTGCCTTTGTTTCAAGGGTTTCAACACATGTAAGTTTCAAATCAGTTGGAGAATTTAACGATTTGAGTTGATGTGAGCAATCGTCACTAAAACATACCATAACAATTAAGCTAGATGTTGGGTGGTTGATTGTCGTTGTTTTCTTTTAACAATGACTTTCACCGTCATTAAATGATAAAATCGTTGTATTTTTAGTTTTTAATTCTCAATGATGTGTTTTCAAGAATGAATAGATGATTGAAACGAATTTGTTATTGGATATTTAGATTAAATAAGTTTTTTTTGTCTTGGTATGATAGACCATTACAATAGAATAGAGAATAGCTTCTTAAAAATAGTAAAGAATGAGTTTTGGCATGAGTTTTTGGGAATTAGTTAATTTTTCTCTTAGTGTCTAGTTTTGTAATTAAAAGTTATTCTAGAAGGTTACGCTGTCAAAAAAAATAAATAAATAAAAACACATTTTTCGAAGTTTCCATAGGGTTGAGTCGTATAATGAAAATTAATTTTTTGAAAAGGTAAAATACGGTAAATGTGATTCCAGACCAAACACAGTACTAACAAATTAGTGATCATTTGCAAATGATTTTTGTAAAAAAAAAAAATGATTCACATGTAAGAACACATGTTTAAAAAAAAATAAATAAATAAATAAAAACCCTAAACTCACTATTATTTTGCTTTAGGAAAAAGAAAAAAAAATCTCCAGAAAACCGTTTTATCAGTAAAGTACTGTCTCTAAAAGTCATTCCAACTCAACTTAACTTTAACTATGACAACAAATTCGAGTAAATTAACCTTAGTACAATGAATCAATCCTTCAAAGAGACAAATTATATAATAGCATGTAGAGTATTTAATCTTTTTGTCCATAGTATTAGGGAAAAAGAAAACTACATTACTTTTTCATTATTTCTAAAAGTTATAAAAAAAATGATAGAGGGCCTGTGAACATCGTACCATTATGGTGTACTGTACTACATTGGAGCATGCTAAAGTAACCGGCCGGATTTCTCGTTTCTCTGTTCTGATGCATCCCCCTTCATAAAATATCTTCCATTCTACTTTCTTTCTAATTTTATTTATTTCTTTTTTTTTTCTTGTCAGTTTTGATTCGACCAAATTCACCAAATTATTGCAAGATTATCAATCAAAGATTCCTTTTTTTTTTTTTAACGTATAATTTGTGTGTTTTTAGTAGACTTTTATGCTTACTATATTTGTTAATTTAGAGGAAACAAACAAATGACGTTGAATGAGTATGTTTATCATCTATATATACTTGAATTCTTGCCCTTTTTATTTCTCTCTAAAGTTTGAGGTATTTTCTATTTTTAGTTCTTACATTTTTATATTTTTTTAAAAACTAAACATGTTGGTACATAAACTTTTGAAAGGTTTGTTTTTAGTCTCTAAAGCTAGGAGATTATTTTGGTCATTGTTATTATCTAGTCATCTGTTAAGGATCCGACATTTGAAAAAATAAGTGGAAACCTCACAACTCATAAGATATATGTGTACATTGTCAATTGGTTTTAAGATTGAAACTCAGGTTTATCTAATCCTATCTAATATCTATCTATCAAATATGGGAAAATTTTTTGTACTACGGTAGCGCCTACTCTCTCCATTCAGCATTATTGACACGTCGTTTAATAAGCATTTAATGATAGAATATTTTATTATATGGGTCCCACACCATTCTTAAATACTTCTTACATGACAAACAATGAATGAAGGTAGTATGTAAAATTTTTCATACTACCGCAGTACTAGAAATTTTCCCATCAAATACCTACCAGTTTAGCCCCGTAGCTTTAATGTAAGTGCATATTAGTATGTGAATGACAAAATCTTTAGTGATGCAGCAGTATGGATACCAATAATATTTACTGTTAACTGTGTCAATATTATTTTAAAATAATGCAAATACCAGTGATATTGAAGAGTTATATATATGAAGAGAAATTAATAATGTGAGTAGAAGTATTGTAAAATTTATTGTATGTTAAATATATATACCTACATTGAAAGTTACATTGTCTATTTATTTAAGTAAATAAATAGAAAGATAATAATCTTCTAAAAAAAATTAATAACAATGACAAAACTATTAATTCTAAAGCTTTAATTTATAGATTGAAATAAACATTCTGGAATAGTAGGGACTCAATAAAATAAGTCGAAACGGATATTTGTAAATTTAAAGTCCAAAACTAAATAAAATTCAAAGTTAAATTAATTTTTTTTTTTAAAAACAAATATTTGTTGGTATTGGTACAAAAATTTGTATATTTAATTGAAAGCATAAAATTGAATATGGTCAAACAAATGTGACATGATAACGTCAATATGATGTGATTTTTTTTTTTTTTCTCTTTGAAAAGAGTAGAATTCTTTGCTTACGAATGCTGCTTTGCAAACGAGAGATTTTTACGTCGTTTTGGGAAAGGTAAACGAAACGCTGTCGTAATTGCCAAAAGCGATTTTAGGAAAAGCATTTGGTGAAAGAAGAGGAATCGCGGGACACGTGTCGCGATTTCAACTAAGTCTTTGATCGTTTTTGACGTGTAATTCTATGTGTAGCGGTAGACCAGCCGCAATTTCTATTTAATTATCAAATTTTGTTTTTAATTTACTATGTGACTTTAAATTTTTCTTTAATATATAGTTTTTTTAAGCAATAATTATTGAGGGTAGGCATGTGGAGAACTCACAAGGCTGGTTGGCATTTCTTGTGGGATTTGGTTAATCTTTTTCTTTTTAACAAGAGATTTGGTTAATCTTCTCAACTACTTTAATAAAAACGACAATAAATCACTCTCAAACTCTCTTATATTTTTTATATGAATAATAATGGCGGAGTAGTTTAATGCAATATGTATAGTTCCACTATTTTTAATTTATAATATTCTTTATTGTGTTATTGCTAATAATTTGTAACATATAGAATTGAGTTATGTCAACTTGATTTATCTCAAGAGAGAGGACCTCATTATTTCTTTCTTTTTTTTTTTTTTTTTTTAAAAAAAAAAGACATACTGACTAATAGAAATATTTGTGTTATTATTACACAATTTGATTTTTATAATTTAGGCTTAGCTTTAATTTGATATTTTTGGTTTTAAACATTTTTTTTATCTGGTCTCGACTAGATTGAGATTTTCGAGAAAATGGTGACTAAGATCTTTAATAAAGATGCTTAAAATGACTTTTTTTTTTTTTATATTATCTTCTCAACGTATTATAAGGAAATTAAGGGTGCGTTTGGTTGATGATCTGAAAACAAAAATTTGAAAACGAGAGATTCAATGAAAACAAAGTTGTATTTCATGTTTTCAGGTATGTGTTTGGTAGCATATTTATAAATTAGATCCTAATTTAAATAATGGTTCAAAATGTGTTTGATAATATATTTATAAACCATAAATTATTTGTAGTTATCAACTAAATACTAAATTGAATATAAAATATTATAAATTAATATTTTTATCTAGGCGGGTTAAAAAAAGTTTAATTTTGTGTATATACTTTGAGTTTAGTTTCAATTTACTTCATTTTAAAAAATGCAATAAAATTCTTCTTCTGTTTTTATACATTCATAGAGAATCATCTTTATATATGGTTAGTCAAATAAAAAAAAAAAAAATACAAACTCACTATTAGGCAAGGAGAATACTCATCAATAATTTCAAAATTATAGAAACTATAAAAATGAATTGAGAATGGTTGAACTATAAAATAAGCAACCTTAAACTATATTTAAAATTCTTTATTATAAAATTTGTTTTATCAATTACTTTCTAGTAATATTTTAATTTCTAAAGTTCCATTTGATAACCATTTGATTTTTTATTTTTTATGTTTGAAAATTAAGCTTATAAACACTACTTTCACCTCTAAGTTTCTTTATTTTTCTAATACCCTTCTTTCCATGTTTTTAAAAACCAAGCCAATTTTTGAAAACCAAAAAAAGTAGTTTTCAAAAACTTGCTTTTTGTTTTTGGAACTTGGCTAGGAATTCAAATGTATCATTGACAAAGATGAAAACTTGGTAGAGAAATTGGGAGAAAATAAGTGTGATTTTCAAAAACAAAAAAACAAATGGTTATCAAACGGGACCTAAATAAACAAACGAAAACAAAAGAGATGATATAGTTTTCATAAAAAAGAAAAACAAAAAAACAAAGGGACGTTATATATTTTTGTCGTTATTGAAGAACTTAATAATAAAAAATTACATAAACGATTTTTTTTTTTTTTTTTTTTAATCACATAATCGAAACCTAAAAATAATAAAAATGAGAAAAGCACTGGCCTTGGCAGGTTCCTCGAAATTCCCAAAGTGCATATTTAAGCATGAGAGAAATAGAGAGAGAGAGATGGAGATTTTATTAATATATATATATTTTTTAATAATAATAAATCAATAGAAGGGAAAGCAGAGACTTACCTCCGAAGGAATTCGAAAGCATTTTTTGAGAGTCTAAACCTAAACCCAATACAGAAGCTTCTTCCCAAAAGCACCACACAAGTTTGAACCGTTTGATCAAAATCCAACCCTCCATTTACCAATGCCCTAATGATTTTCAACTTTAATTGAGAAATCAAAATTGGTTGACAAACAGCCACTTTTCAACTTTGAATATTCTTACATATAGTTCAAGTAATGTAAATTACTTAAAAATATGCGTAAATTAATTCGAGATTTACATAATTATAGAACATGTTGTATCACATAAGAAAATTAAAATTGAAGTGGTTTTTCGATCTCCTTCCACTTTAATATTTTGGCACATGGTTTATTTACATCTTTTCTTAGGGCGTTGTTCAGGTCATTTGTCACTTCAAGTTTTTTTTTTTTTTTTTTTTTTTTTTTTTTTTTTTTTTTTTTTTTTTTTTTTTTTTTTTTTTTTACTAATCAATCTTAAGTGGCCCTAAATTATCACTACATTATAGTATATGAATGATTTAGTTCCTGTTTTCTTTTAACAAAGATGATGGATTGAAAAGAAAAAAGTTAATAGATTCAGTGTGTGAAAGAAATAAGAAGACATTTTCAATGAATAGTTGAAGTTATTTGATCTATATGTCTATGTCATACGGTAAAATATGAATTTCAAAGCTTTATATTTTAGACAATTAAAAACTTTCAAATATAAAATAAAAAATATGGAAGTCTATTTCTTTATTACATGAAATAAAAAGTAGACTAATATAAATAAAACAAATAAAAATAAAATTTGAACTCCTACTTGTAGTTATAGGTAAGTTGGCAAATTTTATTAAAATAAAATTATTAATTTATAAATTCATTAGAAATAACTCCACTAGGGGGTTTAGATGGTTTAAAATTATTTTCATTTAGTGTTCAATTTTTCTCCCGTGTTATTTTCTTTAGTAGCAATAAAATGACAAAGAGAGAATAAATAAAATGATAAAATATAACAAACTATACACATAAAATAACCCCATAAATTAATTAGTTCATTTTTTTTTTTATATAAATGATTAGGTCAATTTTTGTTGCATATATGAATGATCACTACATAAAATTTTATTCTAAATAAAATATACAAAATAATGTAAGATCAAGATATAGATATATGGTCTAGTTTCCTTCACATTCCTCTAAAAAAAGGTTGACTCAAAGTTCCAAACTACGCTTTTGAGTTATGATGACTATACTCTTGCCACTAGTCTCACCTTCAAAATCTCACTCTTTCCCAAGATATAGGTACATCTTTTGGTGAGATATTTTGAGCCTTAGATTTTTTTTTTTGGTAAAAAAAAAAAAAAAATACTAAAACCTTTTTTTTTTCTTCTTTCTTTTTGGGTTAAATTACAAGTTCAGTCCTTGAATAGGTCTCTGAACTTTCAATTTTGTATCTAATAATAAATAACGTTGAAAAGTTTCTAATATGTTTCTAAGTGTTCAATTTTGTGCCTAAAAGTCATTGAACTTTCAATAGGTGGTTGACAAAAGTTACTCAACATTTTTCAAAATTAACAAATCTATTAAACATAAAAACCGAGTTTGTTTTGTCCAACTACTCTGGCTCTTAATCCAGGAACAATTCTTGGAGTCCAATCATGGATCTCTAATGATATTGTCCACTTTGGACATAAGTTCTCATAGCTTTATTTTTGGTCCACATAAAAGTCCTCATACCAATAGAAATAGTTAGTTTTCCCTTATATATCCATTATTTTTTCCGTAGGTAGCCAATGTAAGAACTTCGAGTGCACTCCTAATACAAACATAAAAGTTTCAATATATAATTTAACCCCTTTTTTTTTTCTTTCTTCTTTGGTTAAAGAATTACAAAAGATAGAATTGATGATTTTTGGCATGCAATAAAAACACAATTGAGAGAATGGGGTGCGAGCGAGGCTTCCTTCCAATGGCGTGAAAAAGTAATATAAGAAAACAAGGTGCGGCGGCCACAACCTTGCGGTACTTGGATGAAAACCTTGAGCTTGCAAATGCAACTTCCTCTCATTCAGCCCAAATGGAAAAGTGTCAAAATTTTAAAAGGCAAGTTTTTTTGCTTTTGTAAAAGCTCAATTTTTTCATTAATGCAAAGGCCTTTGCTTTCCTCTTTCCCCCATCTACCCACTAACTAATAAAGATTTTTTTGTTTCATTCTTTACCTAATTCAAACCTTACTTTCACAACAACACTTCCCAAACCCTAATATCTAATTGCATCAATTGCTATGCATGTATCTACATACTTGTGTGTGCACTACCCCGTGAAATGTACAAATTTGAATGGTTCATGATTGTCGAGTGGGATATGTCTTGATTTTTATAATAGTATGATATTGTCCACTTTGAACCTATTCTCTCATAGTTTTGCTTTTGGTTTCGATAGTCAAAGGACTCGTACTAATGAAGATCTTTGTCATTATTGCTTATATATCATGAATATTTTCCCCTTGTTTAACTAATATAGGATATTGTTCTTCGCACTTATCCGACATAGATAATTGTGGATTTGTCCAAGAACTGATGAAAGAAGTATTGGAAGAATATATTTCCTTAATATATATTTGACTCAAATGATTTAGTCTTTTCTAGTAATGATATATTTTTTTAAGGAAAATTTTGGTGCGTGACAATTCATGTCGCTATAATTTCAAATATGACAACATGATGGTGATTTTACATTTAAGATTTTTTATAAAAAAAAATTGCATATTTATTTATAAATTTTAACGCAATTCTCTTTTACCCTTATAAATCACTAAAATATCAATAATAAACACCGGTAAACTATTAGACATCTATCACAGGTAGACTAGTAGATGTAGATCCATAAACGTCTTGCACTAATAATACATTTATAAACATACATCAGTAGTAGTTGTTTTATCACTGATAGATGCATGACAATGAAGCACATGAGAGGAAGAAACCTACCGTCAACTTTAAGGTTATTTTAGTCTTTTTATGTGGGTTTGAGACCATCACAATGCAACTATTCTTAATAATTGTTGAATGCAGATTCAAAATCTATTTGCCACGTATTAACTCTTTCACTTTGAAATACATTTTTAAAATTTTCTCTCATATACATCGAAACCTCCTCAAATAATCCTCTCATATTAGAGTCCCAATTTTTCTTGTTTTTGCTTATGTTTTTCTTTGCTAAACTTTTCATTATTTTATATATATATATTTTTTAACTTCTTAGTTGTTTTCTATTATGTCTCTCATTTTTAGTCATGCTTTAATATCAATCAGCAAGATTACTTTTTAATTTTTTTTTAGCAATATAAACGACATTTGTAAAAGTGAAAAGAACACAAAATTGTTTTGAAAATGGTTTTTCAAGCACACACGATTACAACTAGGCTAAGCAATGGACTTTGTAGTGTAAAATGTCAAAACCTAATGTTTCTTTCAGGAGTTGAAAAACCAACAATGGAAAAGCAAGTTTGAAAAAACCATACATTCAATAATTGAAATTTTTTCTACATCTATAAAAGCAGTCTCTTCATTGGCTTTTGATTGTGGGCTGTCTAAAAAGATATTAAAAGACCATTCTAGAAATTAATTTTAGAAAAGTGATTATTGAGTAATTATTTTCAGTTAGGTTTTATTTTTTATTTTTGTTAATTATAGGTCGAAATGTTAGTATTAAAATAAGTAAAAAAAAAAAAGGTTTTATT
This sequence comes from Luffa aegyptiaca, assembly GCA_017139565.1. Taxonomy (NCBI): domain Eukaryota; kingdom Viridiplantae; phylum Streptophyta; class Magnoliopsida; order Cucurbitales; family Cucurbitaceae; genus Luffa; species Luffa aegyptiaca. Next base: position 1,763,542 of record CM029399.1, on the reverse strand, counting down.
GACAATTATAAGACTAAATATACGAAATGTTCTCAAATCTTTTAGTAAATCGTAAATTAAATTTGTTAACGAAATATTAAATTACTTTTTTTATTAAGATATTATGTATGCGAATATACCATAAGATGTTAATCGGCACATAAAAATCCAACTCATCCATCGACATAAACCGACCCACCATTTAAGAAGATTCATTATTTTCCAATCGACGTGTCAAAATGACATGACAACGTATCCACTTATATCAATAAAACAATAATTTATTGACAAACTAGCATTATGTTAACCAATTTTAACCATGTTTATAGGGAAGGATCGAATTCAAAAATTCTAATATATTGAGGATGTAATTGATAATTTTCAAAATTAAAGACTAAATTGAGAAAAATCTTAATATTGGGACCTTATTATTTAGCTTAATTATCATTTACATAAAGACAAACCAAAGCAACGTGGGCTGCCAAAGAAAGGCAACGGCATTTTTCCCTATTCGATTTGCAAAAAAAAAGATTTACAAGCAAACAGCAAACACAATTTGAACAAGAAACTTTCAGCTGCCTGCTCTTTCGCCTTTTTTCTTTTTCATAAAAAAATAAAAATAAAAATAAAAATAAAAATAAAAATAAAAATAAAAATAAAAATAAAAATAAAAATAAAAATAAAAATAAAAATAAAAATATTTTCTTTTTCCTTAAAAGCACCTTTAAAAGCCTCCGCTTTTTTTTTGGGCCACTTTCAATTAGTTTTTAATATAACGATCATAATAATGTCTATTTTAAATTTTTAATTCATTATTAAATTTGGTGTGCGTAAAAACCAAGGAATAAAATACTCGTATTAAATACGCCGTTATCACCACCAACGTACGCCTAAACGTATGCAATTTATTTATTTTATTTTATGAGCGACATGTCGGCACCAGACCAAACAATTAGTCTAGTTGCGCTAAAGTACAGCCACAATAAAAATGTTATTTAAGAAAAGAAAAAACACTATTGTTTGTTTAATGTGTTGTATTTTCGATGTAGCATGTTAATTCCATAATGTACGTTTAATAAATAATTTAAATACCACCAATTATGTTTTTGTGGCTAAATTTTATAAAATATATATCATCGCGTGTGGTAACGTTTTTTACTTTCTAAAAATTAAGGTTATTTGTCTATTAATATATAAATATTTGCTATCTTAAAAATGGTTTAATTTGTTTTTATGTCCTTGTATCAACTCATTTTGAGGGATTTAATATGTTATGAGACGCATAGAATAAGTTATGGCAACTAAGTGAAGGTCTTCGTGCGATTTCATTGGCTAACGATCCTTAAGTGCAGGTAGAATCTGATGTCCTTTGAGTGGTTAAGCTTCTTAATGGAGTGGAGGTTGATGAAACTGAGTTAATCCATTTCATTAAAGAAGTCCAATCTCTCCTCATAGTGAGAAATATTGAATATGTTACCTATGTCCCTCTTATTAATAATGGGAGGACATGTTTTTTTGGCTCATAAGACATGTGAAACTAAAAGGGCCTATGGTTGGATTGATGTTTTTCTTGATTGGCTTTTGTGTGTAAACAAGGTGGACACAAGATGTACTCAAAACACTAGTGGGGGATCCTGTTCCACACGTGATATCCTGTTGGGACCTAATGCTCTTTCATAATGAATTTATTTCTTCTAAAAAAAAACTAATTTTATTAAGGCTAAAAGCAAAGTTTAGTGTAACAAGGGTTTTAGATTCGACGAGTTGCATGAATTCCTAAATCAAGTATAAAGACATGCAACGTAAAAAATTACTCACGTTCTATGTTTGGAGTGAATTTAAGATGACTTTTTATGAGCACGGGAATGAAAATAGACAAAATATTGCAGCAATTTCATTCCATTTATGACTTGGACACTTACTATCTTTATTTTCAATATTAATTATCAGTTGTATTATAAACTGCTGAAGGTAATTTCTTTCTTATTTTTACCAATCTTTCCAATTGTATCATGTGAATTTGAGGACTATTTCTGCCATTGTCTCTGAAATTTGGTTTTTCAGAAATCAGAAAGTAATTTTATATCGAATGGGCCGATCTACAAAATTTGATTCAAAAGCCCAATTCAACATAGCCCAAATAACCCAACCCATCCAGCTGGGTCATTGAATTGACTTTCATAAATTGGGCTGGGCCGAGAAAGCCGAACAGTGACCTAGGCCCATAAAACTATTTATTGGGCCGAGGTTCGGGTTTAGGCCAGACCCGGTTCAATGATAAACTGACACGTCGTACGCTTTCCACTTCGCAGACACTCCGAACCCTTTTCCCTCTCGGTCACCGTCGAAATCTCTCTCTCTCCTCTCTCCCGCGCTGAAATCACCTTGATAACGAAATTTCTCACCGGCGATTAACGGCTTGGCGTTTCTATTGCGAGATTTCTCCTTGATATGGTCGTTCAGTCGATTGGTACATTCCTCTGAAACTTTTTGGTTGTATTTCTCTCTCTACGGCTCTTCTTTTATTGTCGAAATCGGTGTTCTAGGGTTGCATTTTTGCGTGTTTCTAATTGGTCGTGGTTTTGAGTTCGGTGGGGTGTGGTTTGAGGAGTAAACTAGGGTTTTGGCGTTTTTGTGGATTTATGAGGAGAATCTTGGTATCTGTTTGGGGTTTTGAGGGTAGGATGATTCTTGAACGATGAACGATGCCGGTACTGCGTAGCGGAGTGCGCAGGGGCCGGGCAAAGCAGAAGAAAGACGTCTTGAGTCCGATCGAGCCGGAAGGGGAGGCCATTGCGACGAGGACAAGGAGGAGGAGGAAGGCTGCGGCGGCGGTGGAAGTGGTGCCTAATACTAACGAGAAGCAGTTGCAAGAAGGAAACGATCAGCAGCCGCCACCGGTCAATGATAAGGTAGCTGCTGCGGTAGCGACTCCGGAAGAGCATCGGGTGCCAAAGGAAGGTTTTCGTGTCAGAGGTGGAGACGAGTTTGGAGTTGGTGAGGTAGGAGGCGCTGCTGGTGGAGCCAAGAAGGAAGAAATAGGGGAGAAGAAAATGGATGATCACGACAGTGGAGCAGGAAGCAATGATAAAGCTCACGCTGTTGAAGAGGAAGGAAGCACAGCACCGCTTCCTGAAAAGGTTAGTTCTTACACAGCTTCACAGTGAGTTAAAAATAAGGACTTGATTCATTTTTTCCTGCATGTATTGATTTCTCTGCGGGTTAATATTGCATATTTCGTAGTGTGGTAGATGGAGGACTATGTTTGGTGAAAAAAACAGTCTTCTCTCTATTCGTTCAGAATCAATATATGTGTCGATCCCTTTAATAGTTATTATCAGAATGAGAATAACAGAATTTATACGAGCAATTTTAAGAGCCCCCACATTGGAGTTCTGGCAGCATCTAAATGCAATTCCATTTGCATACCATTAGGCTTTACTGAATGCTAAATATCCTTTAAGAATTAAGAAAGTTGAGGTCACTACAATTTCATTTGTTGCTGGGTTATGAAGATAATTGGTGCAGGAAGTAACAATACATAATTAGTCTAGGTGCTTCGCTTATTTTTTATTTTAGTTTAGCTTGTTACGACCCCCCATCATTTATGGAATAATTTTTTTTGGGAAATTTGCCTCTTGTTTGGAAACTTCCCTTCTTGACTATAGATTTGGCCCAATTCATCTTAGTTTCACCTAAATCTGCCACATTAATTTGGTATCAAAGCCCTTGTACTTATTAGAAAGGAATAATAAAAATAAACGGTAGTTGGACAAAGTTTGCTGGCAAGTTTTTCTGACGGACATTGTGGTATTTTAGATCTATGATATGCCTACCCATTTTTTGTCTGCTCGTCTCATGATGATATCCTTAGTTACTGAAAATGAAAATGAGGTCGTTTGGTAGCTGCAATATCCTTTAGCTCTCTTGAGTTTTCTTAAAGTGGTTATACCACATAACTTTCCCTTTTAGTCATTACATTAGCAATCTCCATGCTTATAGTCTTGTTTTCAACAATAATGTGCAATTTTCATTCACCTTTCCGTCCTTTCAACCTTACTATTTTGCTTACTCGAGAAACAAAAAAAATGCTTAAATTTTGAATGTACTGTTGTATGCTTATGCTAATTTTTACTCTGCAAGGCGGTTTTCTGGCTTGTAGCATATTTTTTGGTTTTTAGCTTTGTAAATTTAGACATGTAGTTTTCTTTCTTTCTTTCCTTTTTTTATTTTTATTTTTATTATTATTATTTAAATAATAATGTAGCAATATTGTGGCCAAAGTCAAAAAGTTTATGGTCTCTGCTTTTTGAGAAAAGGCTTTTTATAAGTAGCAATACCTCATTTATTGCTACTCCATTATAATTCTTTGCCCTAAATAATCCTGCAGATTCAGGTCGGTGGTTCCCCACTCTACAGAATAGATAGAAAGCTGGGTAAAGGTGGATTTGGACAGGTTTATGTTGGACGGCGTGTCTCCACTGTTAATACAAATGAGAGAACTGGCCCTGGTGCTGTAGAGGTAAGCATCAGGATAATTTTGATTCACACAAAATTCCACTCTCCTTCTATCCCTCTATCCCTCTCTCCACTTGTTATACTGAACAAAATTTCTGATGTTAGGTGGCTTTAAAATTTGAGCATAGAAGTAGCAAGGGATGCAATTATGGTCCACCTTATGAGTGGCAAGTTTACAAGTGAGTGGCCATCTTATCTCTCTAGTCTCTTCATCGATTTTTGTCTATTATTTTTTGGTGAATCTTATACTATATCAATCCTACAGTACTCTTGGTGGTAGTCACGGTGTACCTCGGGTGCACTACAAGGGCAGACAAGGTGACTACTATATTATGGTATGTTCTCATCTGTTTCTTTCTCTGCTTTGCTTTTTGGTCACATCATCATCATTTTGAGGACGAAATTTTCCTGGTCCTTACATGTCACTTAAATTAGAAACTTTTAATCTTTCAGGTTATGGATATGCTGGGGCCAAGCTTATGGGATGTCTGGAATAATAATGCCCATACGTGAGTAAAAATAAACTATTCTGAACTTACATTTGAACCTTGTTTCATTATTTAAATTCTCTTTTGTTATTTCAGCATGTCTGTTGAAATGGTTGCATGCATTGCAATTGAAGCAATATCCATATTGGAAAAGATGCATTCTCGTGGGTAAGGGTTCTGTTGGGAGCCATTTAGATATATATATTATAGGTGTGAGATTGTACAAATGGTACATTATGTCTCACACAAATCTGGTGTCTATTTTAAAAATACCTAATTTATAATCATTTCGTTCTGTTAGGTACATTCATGGTGATGTCAAACCTGAAAATTTTCTGCTTGGTCCTTCAGCGACCCCGGATGAGAAAAAGTTGTTTTTGGTTGATCTTGGATTAGGTATATTATGACTAATCTTTTGTCATTTTTAACATTCATTTTGCCGCATGTTGCATCACTCTGTTTTTATTGTTGTCAGCAACTCGATGGCGTGATAGTTCCGGCCAGCATGTTGAATATGATCAGAGACCTGATGTATTTAGGTGCAACTTTATTCTGTTTTTATTCCATAAATCTCTGTTTCTTTTCCATCCTCAAGTTTTTGTATTCCCGATACTGTTTGTTATTGATGATCTTGGTTCATTTGTGTTCTGCTTTGACAGAGGAACAGTGCGCTATGCTAGTGTACATGCTCATTTAGGGAGAACTGGTAGCCGGAGAGATGATCTAGAATCTCTTGCCTACACACTAATATTCCTTCTTCGCGGTCGTCTGCCATGGCAAGGATATCAGGTTAACCCTTTCTTAAGTTGATGAATAGTTTGTGATCTCCTGCATATGATTTTCTTTACCATGATGATGTATATTTAAAAAAAACAAGACTTAACCATGATGATGTTTACAGGGAGAGAACAAAGGATTCCTTGTTTGCAAGAAGAAGATGGCTACTTCTCCGGAGACTTTATGTTGCTTTTGTCCACAGCCCTTCAAACAGTTTGTTGAATATGTGGTGAACTTGAAGTTTGATGAAGAACCTTACTATGCAAAATATATTTCACTTTTTGATGGAATCATTGGTCCCAATCCTGAAATCAGGCCAATAAATACAGATGGTGCTCAAAAGGTAGGTATCAAGGCACATAAATTTATGTAGAGATTTGTGTTTTTCCCCTAAAATTTCCATGAACCATGAATTTTTTGATACGTTTGGGGTGTGAAAGGATCTATCTTACTGAATCTCCACCTTCTGAAGCTTATTTGTCAGGTGGGGCATAAACGAGGCAGATTGACTTTGGAGGAAGAAGACGATGAACAGCCAAAGAAGAAGGTTCGTATGGGCATGCCTGCAACACAATGGATCAGTGTTTACAATGCTCGACGGCCTATGAAGCAAAGGTATTCATGCATGGACTGATAAATTGTGCTTTATCCACATTGAGATAAATAAACTGTCCATATAATCACCCCTTGTTTCCTTCTTGGTTGCTACATAATTTTGAAATAATGAGCATTGTGCTAGATATTATGTCATCTCAATGATCTCATAGTTCACATAGAAGTCGAGGAAAACTATATTGAACTGTTTGAAATGATGAATAATTTTGCTATTTAGGTATCACTATAATGTAGCCGATGGAAGACTTACTCAGCATATCGAGAAAGGGAATGAGGATGGCTTGTTTATAAGTAGTGTGGCCTCATGTCAAAATTTATGGGCCTTAATTATGGATGCTGGCACTGGTTTTTCATCGCAAGTTTATGAACTTTCACCCCATTTTCTTCACAAGGTGACTTTTTTTTCCAGATGACATCAATAATTTTTAATGTCATGAACTTGTTATCAACTCATTTTTTCGGTCCAATGTGAATGTTGGGTTTGAAGTTAGTTATTGATTACTTGGTTGTGTTTGAAGGAATGGATCATGGAGCAATGGGAAAAGAACTATTACATCACAGCAGTAGCCGGAGTTATTAACGGGAGCTCATTGGTTGTAATGTCGAAGGGTCAGTGACTGAGTTGAAATATTTGACTATTTTTTAGTTTTAGAGATCTTGATAAAAATACCATTTTCTTCTTTTTATTGAATTTCAATTTAACGATTCCAGGCACCCAGTACTTGCAACAGTCATACAAAGTGAGTGATTCTTTTCCTTTCAAATGGATTAACAAAAAGTGGAGAGAGGGATTCTATGTAACGGCAATGGCCACCTCGGGAAGTAGGTGGGGTGTCGTTATGTCTCGTGGTGCAGGATTTTCTGATCAGGTCATTTTTTTATATCATGAAAAAACACCATTGTCCGCCTCATTCGTACAAAATTACACAATACAAAATTGACAGTTCTTAAATTTCAGGTGGTTGAATTGGACTTCTTATACCCTAGTGATGGTATTCATCGACGATGGGACTGTGGGTATCGAATCACAGCAACTGCAGCAACCAGTGACCAAGCAGCCTTTGTTCTTAGTGTGCCAAGGCGAAAACCTGCCGATGAAACACAAGAAACGCTCCGAACGTCTGCATTTCCTAGTACCCATGTCAAGGTATGAGTCTGTTAAAACCAGCTGCATGCATGTTTCGATGATTCTGAGCCTTTGTTATAATGTCTAATTCTATTGTTGTCTACTGCAGGAGAAATGGGCAAAGAATCTTTATATTGCATCCGTATGTTATGGAAGAACAGTTTCGTGAGCTTCTATATCTGCCCTAACAAAAAAACAGGAAAAAGAGAAAAACCAAAAGGCACATGCAGAGACCTTGGTGGTATTCATGGGGCTATCCAAGCTTTTAGAAAGGCTTTTTGACGACGTAGTTGAATTAAATGTAATTAAGTAGATACTATCTTTTAGAAAGTTTGTGAATCATGCCATTTATAGAAAAAATTTGCCCCATTGTTAATGATTATTTAAGCCTATTATCCTGTTCCAAATCTTTCCCCTCCCTCACAAAGACTGTATATACATACATGCACTCACGCTGGAGAGACAGGTAAGAAAATAAGTACCCTTTATGAATTTTGATCCACAGCGTTTTTGGTTTGTGGTTCTATGTTGAAAAATTGAACCACTTAAATTGATTTCAGGAAGCTGCCCCCAAGCTCCAAGCTGTTTTAATGGCTGTATCACCCTTTTCCTAAATGAGAACATAATAATTACTAACAGAGTAAAGTGTCTTCGGTTCCTGGAGCATAGACAATCCAGTTTCTAGCCGGCGGTTCTGTTGCATATAATGCAAACAGTTTTCTTTTTCAGTAATTCCCAAGCAATAAAACCTTCTAAATGTTACTTCATTCCTTGGATTGTAGATTCGGGCATTTCGTTAACCATTAAAGTTGGTCTGAGTTGTACGCTGAAGGCCTGCAGCACAATCTCCCCAAATGCACTTTTTCCTAAGGAAAGAAGGCAACATTAGAAGCTATAGTATTCGTTTCACATGTAAAATTAAAGAAATTTCTTAAATTGGTTGGCTTCTGCTTCCAGCAACAGTTCTGTCATACTACCTACCTCATGGTTATCATGGTCATAGCGTACAACAAATATGCATCGGCAACCCCCAATGTCATGCAGCCTCCTCTGAATTTCAACAACATATGCATCGAAGTAGAGTGCATGATCTTGTCCTTCCTGCAAATCAGCCATAAGATCATCTGAGGTAAGATAACATGATATGAGAATATTTATCAGCACTAAGGACTACTTTTTCTACTTTCTATTATAGGCGTTATGCAACTTTCCTGGTATCTAGACTATTTTGATGCTAGAAATATTGCATGTCCCCTTGCTTAAAACACAATTTCGGAAGGAGCAAACTAGAACATAGATTACCCGGTAACATAACACAAGGTCTCCAACTTTTACTCTGTAACACTCTGAAGATTCTAAAGGAATGGACCGCTCACGCACTCCTCTTGCAACATTCACCCATTCATCCTCATCCTTTCCAAAGCCAGTATATCGAACTCGAGCATCCTGTGAAGTTTGTTCCAATGCAATAGCATAAAAAGCACAACAGATCATCAGGCTCTCTTCAACATCTAAAAATTTGCCAACCTTTTTCCATGGTTTTATGATAATAAGCCATAGAGAGTGGAAAACAATCAAGTGTTCTGTGTCATTTACAACGTACAACCTAAAGATGTAAATGAATTGCGTGGGAAAATCTTACCAGTTCTCCATGGCAATTAACTCGGTAACTGAGGAAGGAGGCAACGTCATACCTAAGGAATCAAAAGAACATTGGTAAGATTCCTTAATTCAATAGCAAAAATCATGAAGTTTTAACCAAAACAGATCATGCCAGCAACAGAGCTTGCTGAAAGCAGAATAATGTGCTTCTTATAGTATCAATGGCTTTTCTGTAAACCATTAAGTTGATACTTGAAGAGACAAGCCTTTAACAAAATCTTCTCACAAGAGATAATGATATATGATAGGTCCATAATCTATGTCATATACCATATATCAACTAAAGTAGTAGATACATCTCAATGATGATACTGATTGAAAATAGAGCAAGGTAACTAAACATAAACATTATGGGTTAATTGAAGCAGGAAATATTGCTAGAGCTTTTATGGTTTGGACAGTCTGGCACCCAACGGTGTCCACGAAACATCAGGTTTACACTGGCATTAGAGTAAGAAAATTGAGTATAAAAGCTCTATGTAAGATAATACAAATGAAAATCTGATTATTAACACACTTGTACCTAAGTTACCATTTAAATATCATTGCAGTCAAATTTCAACTATCTTTTCAACTTTGTTTCTAACTCTGGAGCTACATAACCTACGACTTTTGCAATGCTTTGTTAAAGGACCTAAACTGAATGTCAGTCTTCGGCTTATCAAGTTCAAGGGTGTAACATCCTGAATGACTGCAAGTAATAGATGTCTGGGAAGTTAGCATTGCTTATACGGAGAATTGTCTTCCACTAGTTTTTCCAAGGGTGAAATGAAAACAAGCTCAAGGCACTTGTATAATGTAGGATTATGGGTAGCTCTAAACTCGAGGCACTACATCTCACTAGGGACTTATCATCTACCTGATGTATTCTAATGGATTCAAGATGTCAATTACAGGTTATAATCCACGGAAATTATGCTTGTATGAATATGAGCATATGATTCCATCACAAATCAGGCTCATGTAACAGTTCCGTATTCTCTGCTCTATATTTTTCTCACCATGCATGGTCTCTTGATGAAAAGGCTTCAAATGCCAATTCTGAAAGATCAGTTGCCTTGCCTGCATTAAATTTTCAAGTGAAGATATTATAAAATGTTAATAGTTTCATTTGGAAGTGGAAATATTTCAAGTTTGCCAACAAGCATACGAGTGAACATTACTGCAGAACTGCACATTATAGTATCTTGGCGCTTGGCCAAGGCTCGATTCATGCAAGGACACACTGCAGTTTTTAATTCGAAGTGCATGTTATGATTTGAACTTAGACTTCCTGGTTCTGCCTCGCTACCACCATTCAGAAAAGGGTTGAAGACAGGATTGTGGCATCAAAACAGCACAAGTTGAAAGTTGAAAAGGGTTAGATTTTCTCAATGAGAAACCCTGAGTTTGTTGTTAAACGCCAATAATATTAGCAGCAGAATGCTCGGTATGCAATGCAAGAAGCACTAAACTAGAATTACAACGATCCCTACTTGTCTGCCAAGCTTAGACTAACATGCTTCAGAACTACGATGATTTGTGAGTTTCAAGTTTCATCGCCTATGGATTTTTCCGTTTAAATCTCTTCATAAAAGACTCAATAATCTAAGCACGAATAAATTACCAATCATTGTGTTTGCAGCTACTTGAATAATTCTAGTCACGAATGAGTTACCAATTACTGTGCATGTGCAGGCCCTCCCACTCCCAGTCCAGTATCGTGCAAGAAAGAAAAGAAAAACATTGTAGATACAGAAGGTGTAAAACTACGTATACACCAATAACCGCAACAATTGCTTGCTACATTGGCATTGCAGAGGAGAACTTCAGATAGAATTTCTAAAATTCGTCAGGCAATAATGCGGAATTCACCTTTAAATTCAGGAAAACTTTCAGGTGGTTCAGATGAAGGCATGTCAGTTAAAAAAGTACTGTCCGGATGATAAAGCAAAAGTTTCGGTGGCGGAGTCAGAGGCGGAGGTGATGGCGGAGGACGAGGTGGAGGTGGAGGTGGAGGCCGAACTTTTTTACTACTTCTTCGCAATTCATTTTTCCGATTCTCAAACCAGCCTTGCACCTAGGGTACATAAAATTACAAATATCAACAAAACAATGAACAAAGTAGAATGTGGATACGAAAAACCGAAGACCTGTTCCGCAGTGACAGGAGGTTTTCCAGCGCGCCATGGGGAGCAACTGCAAGAAAGAGCCAGCATGAAAAGATCAATTGCACAAATACTGGTTTGATGCAGCGATTAAGGCTTCAAAAAACTATCCTCTAATTACCTGAAATGAAGTGCGACATCTTGGAAAAACTCTTGACCGAGTGTTTGATCTCCAGAGTCCTTCAAGATATTGTCCATCTCCACAATCTGTAAAATTGGCGACACAATGAAATCGAAGTTCAGAATACAAAATCGAAATTGCTAATTTCAATTCAGAAAATGCTGCAAGGAATTTCTTCGCATATTCATGGACTCGGAAGCATTGATTGAAGGACATGAGCTCGAGCCATAACACAAGAACTTGCCTCAGCCAGTGTGAATTCGAATGGAGACTCATCAAAATCCATTGACGAATTTCGAAACTCCATCAGCAAAAACAGAAGAAATTATGGAGAGCGAAATGAGAGGAAGTGATACAGAAGTGAGAAGTCTGCTTGTTGCAACCTCGCTTCTCAGGTGACTTTCCTCCTCTGCTAATGTGCAACAAAATTAAAATTTTTAAAAATGTTAAATTACATTTTTAACCTCGATACTTATTTGAATTTAGTACCAAATTCCCTTTCAAGCTTTATTTTATTATTACATTACACTACAACCAAGAAATTACAAAATATTACCTCATTGAAGATTTTACTGTAAAATTTTGTTCTAAACAACCTTTTTATGTATAATTTTTTTTTTTAAAAAAAGTAAATATTTAGAAAATAATAGTCATGACCTGTCAAATCAAACTTGTAAAAGTACATGAACACGACAAATGTAAGCATAGTTGAACCGATTAAAATGTATGTTTTTTTTTATCAAGAAGTTAGCGATTTGAATTTGCATATTGAACTAAAAAAAATAGTTGCATGAATTTCTGTCCAATGTTCAAATTTACTTACTTCAGCCCATTTCAACTCTATTTGGGTCAGCTTTATACGCCAGCCCAAATAATAGATATACAACCCAAACGTTGGGCCTAGCCCAAAGGCCCAGTTCATGATTTGATTCATTGTGTCCTAAATGTCTCCACGTGAATTTCAATTTTTATTTTTCTCTTTTGAGATGATAACATTTTAGTTGTATGCATGCCAATTACTGCTGAGCTATGCTCATTCTGATCAGTGTGAATTTTAATTATTTTTAGGGTAAATTGCAAAAACCACCCCTAAAGTATGATGTTTGTAACAATTACACCCTTAAAGTTTCAATTGTAAAAATTAAACCCTTCAACTTTCAAAAATGTAAAAATTAGAACCCTAAACTTTTGAATGTTAAAATTAAACCCCCAACCTATCGTAAATGTAAAAATTGAGTCCATTTCATATTTCTTTCTCCTTCTCTCCCCTCTTTCCTCTCTCTTCTTTCTCCCTCTAACTATCCCTCCTTCCTTCTCTCTGTAATTTGAACACACACTGAGTTCTTCAATTCGCCAAAGGATTCCAAGCACTTTCCCTTCTCCGCGGTGGCCCGTCGATTCATTCCCAAAATGCCGCTCCTCACTCTGCTCTGAATCTCAGTCGGTAATTCTTCCAAAAACAAACTACGCTATCTAATCCAACCAATTCTACTCTGTAATCTGCAACTTGTTACTTGCATTTATCGCTGTAGCTTTCTAATATGCAATCAGATTAAAGCCCTTGCAGTTCCGAGGAGGAATGCAATGGCGTTGATCTTGTCAACTTGTATTTTCTCCAATGCTGCATTGGCTGAGCCATCTGTTGGATTATTGGAATACATTGACACTTTTGATGGCTATTCGTTCAAGTACCATAAGAATTGGATTCAAGTTAGAGGGAGAAAGTAGAGAGAGAGTGGGTGATGGAAGGGATGAAGAGGTAGAGGGAGAAAGAAGAGAGAGGAAAGAGGGGAGAGAAGGAGAAATATGAAATGGACTCAATTTTTACATTTATGATAGGTTGAGGGTTTAATTTTAACATTCAAAAGTTTAGGGTTCTAATTTTTACACTTTTGAAAGTTAGAGGGTTTAATTTTTACAATTGAAACTTTAAGGGTGTAATTGTTACAAACATCATACTTCAGGGGTGGTTTTTGCAATTTACCCTTATTTTTATATTAAATAGAGATTATTATTATTATTTTATCAATTTCAAGAGTTTTTCTTTTGAAAAGTCAAAAATTTTAAATTAATTTTTTCCGTCTAAAAATGATTCATTTAAAATTTAATGAACATTTGAGAGTAGAAAAACTAAAATAAAATGAGATTCACATGATTTTATCATTGGAAGCTTTTCGTCTGACTTTTTTTTGTTCAACCATTTGATATTTTATGGATTGTATCATGCTTCGATTGGCTTCGCACAATAAAAAAAGAGGAAGAAGAATTTTAGTTCCAGAGGGAGGGAGATTGACAGAACAAGTAGAAAGCAAATTTGGCAGAGATCATCTTCTCGTTAATGAGTAATAACTAATAACTGATCACTTCCCCTTCCCCTCCTCTTCTTGCTCCTTAAGACTCTCTCATTTGTTTCTCACAGCTTTTCTTGCACCCACTTGTTTTTCCACTACTGTTTCGTCATCTTACAAAGCCCGAAACACTCTCTTTCCCCACGAATTTTACGCTATGGTTTCGTTCAATCCATTCATTCTTCTGGTAATTACACATTCTACTCATTCCCCATCTAACTTTAGTTTATACCCATTTTGGAATCTTTCTTTTTTCTAGGCCACGACCTTCTTCCATTCCTCACGTCAATTTGTTTCTGAAACTAGTGGAATAGTGAAGTCTTACATTGAGCTTTACATTTCTGGGCCTTCTTCCTTCATCTCATTGGCATTGAGGGATTTGTTTTCTTTGCTAATCTTGTGCGTTTTGTTTGAAAAGAACGAGACGGGCATTTCCAGTTCTTGTAGTCCTATATCTCTGAGAAGGCACAGAATCGTTGAAGGTTTCTTCTGTGAGATCAGACGGTGGGGCTGTTGAAAGGAACAGCAGCATTTTGATGGAGAGCTCATTGAAGGACTCGGCCGTTGAGTTGGACCCTGCATCCGCCGTTAGTGGTGGGGTTCATGATTTATACGGTGAGGATAGGGCCACGGAGGACCATTTTGTCACTCCCTGGACTGTCTCTGTTGCTAGGTGAGAGAATTCATATTATGTTATTATAATCATATCTCGCTTCTAAGTTTTGCCTCAACAAAAGCTGATTAAATGTAAGTTATATATTTGCTAGTTGCTTTATGGGGTGTCATTGATATTTTTACCTTAAATTGTCTGGTATTTACTACTATTATTATTTTTAGTTTCTGATTCGAACTTCGCCTTTTGGTCGAGTATACAATGTGTATAATCTGTCAATTTTTAGAAAAGATACAATGTGTATAATAATTGGTTGTTTATTTGTTGAATTATATAATTTAGACTGCCAATGCACTTGCAACTTTTACTATGGGTGGAAGGTTTGAATCCTCATCCCACTTATGTGCTATACTCTTAGAGAAAAGAGACCTTCATTATTTATTTGGAATACTTACTTTTTAAAGAGAAGGTTTATTTTATTGGTGGCTATGTTGGTAGGGGAGAAAATTTACAGTTGATAAGGTAAACCAATCATGGAAATATTTCATTGGCAATGGAAGTGTTAACTTTACTTGCTTATTCTATGTTTCCTATTGAGTATTTGATTACCTTCACCAATCATGATCACTAGATTAATTATCATAATTCTCCCTCTTTTCTCTAGTGGATATAATTTACTGCGAGATCCACACTACAATAAAGGCCTAGCCTTCACAGATAAAGAGAGAGATGCCCACTACTTGCGTGGTCTTTTGCCTCCTACTGTCATTTCTCAAGATCTTCAGGTTATCTAATTTGATCACCAATCTTGATCGTCGCCGAGCTTTTTGGTATAGAATTATTAGTAACTTCTTGCCTTTCAAATTTCAGGTAAAGAAGTTGATAAACAGGATTCGGCAATATCAAGTTCCTCTA
This sequence comes from Luffa aegyptiaca, assembly GCA_017139565.1. Lineage (NCBI taxonomy): Eukaryota > Viridiplantae > Streptophyta > Magnoliopsida > Cucurbitales > Cucurbitaceae > Luffa > Luffa aegyptiaca. Next base: position 1,748,233 of record CM029399.1, on the reverse strand, counting down.
CAGAGATACATGGCCATGATGGATCTTCAGGTAGCAATGACCTGTTTTCACCGTAGCCTTAGATTGTATTGATCTATCCCTTCATTCTTCATGGCCTGCAAGGAATAATGTATCTCTTACATATTTGACTGATATGAAAGTTTTTGAAAAACAGTTTTAGATGGAATGGAGTGTTATATATACATATATTACTTTCAAATGATTATTAATGCTAGTATAACAATCACAATAATTCCACAATTTTTTATATTGTTCGTGAAAATTTACCATGACCAACTATTTAGATTGTCAATTAAGGGGTGAAGGTGAAGCTTATCAATTATATTTACTTTGGGCAGGAAAGCAATGAAAAGTTGTTCTATAAGCTTCTCATTGACCATGTTGAGGAGTTACTCCCTGTGGTCTATACTCCAACTGTAGGGGAAGCATGCCAGAAATATGGAAGCATCTTCAGGCGGCCACAGGGTCTTTTTATTAGTTTGAATGAGAAGTATGGTTAACCATAGCCTTTTTCAATTCTTACGTTAGTCACAGCTTCACCTTAAACTTTCTTATTGTTTTTGTTGAAACTAAGTTCTTGTGCAGAGGGAAGATCTTGGAGGTTTTGCGAAACTGGCCTGAGATGGGTATTCAAGTCATTGTTGTTACTGATGGTGAGCGGATCTTGGGGCTGGGTGATCTTGGCTGCCAGGTGTAGTTCTGCATTATGATTTAAGGATGTATGTTGAGTGCATTTGTGATAGTTAATTGTTCTTTTAACTTTGAACATTTTTGCATCTCTTATTAAAGCTTTAATGTGGCCTTTTTCTGTTGAACCCTTGTTTTGTAATTTCATACATTTGATGGAATAATTCAGGGTATGGGGATTCCAGTCGGAAAGCTTTCCCTCTATAGTGCCCTTGGTGGCGTTCGTCCTTCCGCCGTAAGTATCTTCTATGGAATTCCTTTCTCCACCTTGGAAATATCTATCAACATTTCATTTTAGATTGCTTCGTTTTAGAATGATAGCTCCCTTAATTCTAGAAGGTCTAACCAAAAGGATTCCATTAACGCAATCACAAAAATTTTGAATTTGGAAAACTTTGTGGAGATGACTTCACCTAATATGTAATATGTATGACATGTTTTGAATTGTTTCAGTGCTTACCTGTGACCATTGATGTCGGTACAAACAACGAGAAGTTGTTGAATGACGAGTTTTACATTGGGCTCAGGCAAAAAAGGGCTACTGGTCAGGTTTGTAGTATTTGGTTAACTAGCCTTTGATTTGTGATGCCAATGAAGTTTTCGAGAGGGCTAAATCTCTCCCCAAAGTTCCACAGTGTATAATACCACAAAATAATTTCCCCCTCCATGAGAACCCTAACTCCCCTATTTATAAACAAGACACCACCACTATTTATCACTATGTCCTTACTAATATTCTACTACTTTCCTCAATACATCCTCTACTAGTATTCTCACATTCTTGCTTTAGGAATACTCCGAGCTTGTCCACGAATTCATGACTGCAGTCAAACAGAATTATGGAGAGAAAATTCTCATTCAGGTATAGCTGTAATAAGACAACAATATAAACTAAATCTTCTAACATTTTTTATGCAATCTTACTCGTATTTTTTGTTCTCTGTCCCTGGTAATGGATTACCACATTGCCAGTTTGAAGACTTTGCTAACCACAATGCCTTCAATCTGTTAGAAAAATATGCCAAGACTCACCTTGTTTTTAACGACGATATTCAGGTTATTATTAAATAATTCCCAGTGTTTTAGTTAATATTTCAAAACTAGCATTCTAATGAGTAAATTATTACTCAACAGGGGACAGCATCTGTGGTCCTTGCAGGGCTTGTTGCAGCTCTGAAGCTACTTGGTGGAACATTGGCTGATCATAAATTCCTATTTCTTGGCGCTGGAGAGGTTGTCTATACGAAAATGTTGTAAAGATCTTGTTTTATATATATATATATATATATATTGCTCTTTCAAAGTCGCACCGAACTGTCTTGGTAGTCAACTATCTATCCGCTGCCATTTTCTTCTTGATTGACTTCTAGTTTTTGTGGCTTATAGGCTGGCACAGGGATTGCAGAACTCATTGCTTTAGAGATGTCAAAAAAGGTGATAGCCAGATAATGCTAATTTTGATGATGAATGATTTCTCCTAATTTTTACAACTTAAAAAGAGCACTGAATTTGATAGCAACCAAAAGTTGTTGTGCGAACCATGAAAGTTTATCACAATAACAAAACTGGCTCAAATTCATTTTGTAGATCAGTATCTCTTTGGATGAAGCTCGCAAGAAAATCTGGCTTGTGGATTCAAAGGTAGTTCAAAGGAAATGAAAGGAAGTATCTCCTTTTGTTAGTGTATATATATATTTCTATTGAGTCTGTTTTCTTCTATTAGTGTTAATCTTCTTTTTATGCAGGGTCTCATTGTTAGTTCTCGCAAGGAATCGCTCCAACACTTCAAGAAACCTTGGGCGCACGAGCACGAACCGATTAAGGATCTTGTTGATGCTGTGAAGGTCTCTTTTTTTTTTACCATCTCCATTTAAAATTTGCATACATGTACAAAGGCAAAGGTTTCATAGTTTTATCCTCCTATCTCTTTTCAGGCCATCAAACCTACAGTGTTGGTTGGGACATCGGGCGTGGGAAGGACATTTACTAAAGACGTTGTGGAGACCATGGCCGCCATTAACAAGGTATTTTATCTGCAAAACCAATTCACTTGAAGTCTGTTTAGATTCAGAAAAGAGAATATGTTGACCATAATTTTATTTTGGATTGCAGAAACCAATAATTCTTGCACTTTCAAACCCCACTTCTCAGTCTGAATGCACTGCTGAAGAGGCTTATACATGGACTGAGGTACTACATACACATAATTCTACATCCTAGTTGTTGTCTTGTCGATGTAAACGTGAAACTTCTATGTCGACTTCACTTTATATGGTCCTTTTTCGCCTTTCAGGGCCGTGCCATTTTCGCCAGTGGCAGTCCATTTGACCCTGTTGAATACAACGGAAATGTCTTTGTACCTGGACAGGTCTTATATATATAGTTTATCCTCCCATGGCCACCTTCCTTTTTTATCTCCTCAACTGTCTTTCATGAGATTCTCATATTATTATGGTTTTCCTTTATTACTCAGGCAAATAATGCTTATATTTTTCCTGGCTTTGGTCTGGGATTGATCATGTCCGGTACCATCCGCGTTCGTGATGACATGCTCTTAGCAGCCTGTAAGTGCAAAAGTGACTTCTAATTCAACATGATCAATAGACTTACCAAGTATGATAACATTCGCATAAATTTGTAGCTTAAAATTGATTAGCCTTCCATTTCCATCAAATGACCTTTCCTCCCCCTTTGAATCGTCTGACCATGTTATCCGTGACTGAGATCAGGTATGGAATATGGATAGAGCTTTGAGTTACCTCTGGTCTCTTCCAAATCTGATTCTGAATGCTAAGAGAGTTCATGATAAGAATGTCTCCTCTCGGGGCAGGTTCAATCTGTTTCTAACTTCTTTGTTTTGTTGGAACAGCGGAAGCTCTGGCTGCTCAGGTTACGCAAGAGAACTTTGACAAGGGACTCATATACCCTCCATTTACCAACATCAGAAAGATTTCAGCAAATATTGCTGCAAAAGTAGCTGCAAAAGCTTATGAGCTTGGTTAGCACCACTCTTTTTGACTTCCATCATTCTCACTACTATCACTAACCAAACTTTTTCCCGTTTTACCGATGCTCGTAGGTTTAGCGACTCGCCTGCCTCAACCAAAAGACTTGGTGAAGCATGCTGAGAGCTGTATGTACAGTCCTTCCTACCGAACTTATCGGTGAAGCTGCCAAGGTTTCCCCAGTTTTGCCTTCTTTCTTTTTTGTCTTCAAATCACATACACACAACAGTTTTTGTCAATCATTTGTTCTTCCACCATCTTCTATCCTGTAAGTTATTTGATGGGATGAGAAGCAGGTGGATTCTTATTTTTGAGGTTGAGAGATCAAATATAGATATATAGTCTGTAAAATTTCAAACTTCTACTTGTTTTGTGAGAAATCAAGGCTTTCAGTTTAGTTACTATTTCCTTCAAAATATTGCTCAATAAGAATATTCATTATGGCAATGACTTTCCTGGTTGAACTTCCACCAGGTGCATTCTATATTATTCTAAATATTGAAATGGTATCTGATTATGGATACTAATCTGAGATTAGGAATTATTTTGAGGATAATGATATTTAATCCTTTTCCAGACAAACCCCATGTCATTGTTTCCTTGTCTTTACTCCCCCGCAATTTTTTTATAAGGAGATGTTTCATGATTTGAATAAACCCGAGCCTATGAATTTTGGAGTTTCAAAGTTTGATTATGCAACAACATCAAGGTATGGAATCTTGACTTTATATACCTTGTGTTTGTTTCATATAATACAAATTTATATAGTAACAATGAAATCGTAGTTAATGAACCACCATAGGTTAACCTAGTGGTAAATAGGAATACCAACAGAAGAATAAAAAGTCTAAACGAAGTAAGTTCAAACTATAATGGTCAACTACTCAAGATTAATAGTAATACATAGTAGGGTCATGCGAGTATGCTACGAAAATAGTTGAAGAACGCACAAACTAATTCGAATATTTACAAACATAGAAAAGAGAATTGTACTTAACGAAGACAAAGAAAACATTCCGATAATGTTTAGCTTAACTTCAAATTTTATTTTGTTTAAGTTAAAAAATTACCATGGTTGAAATTGAACTATTGACCTTTGAGATAATAATTGGGGTGAGTATTGACATCTCCAAATTTTATTTATCTTTTGGAAACGAGTGGGGTTTTTTATAATTTGATTAGACAGAGAAAATTTTAATACTTGAAAATAGGCCGTGGATAGGTAGCATTCGGTCAGAGGGTAAAGTCGGGTCAATTTAAGTGGACAATCTCAACGACAAGAGTGGCTAGACACGCGGGCAGACCTTTCTGTATTCTTCCTTTTTTTGAGATGGCTGTATTGTTCCTTCGTTGTAAATTGCGTCATAAATAACTGTCACTTTTCCCTCCAATTCCATCGCATATCCTCGCTATGTTTTTATACTACAAATTATATATTTCTCGTCAACAAAGAATATAGCTCAACTGTATAAAGTTGTATTAATGATCCTGAGGTCTGTGATTCGATTTCTCCAACTCCCACATATTTCAATAAATATATATATATATATATTTCTTTTCCACCTTTGATTTTTCTCCTACGCTCTTATCTTTCAACTTTAGAATAATTATTTTTTTATATATATAAGAATTAGATTCTGTCTCTCTCTCTCTTTTTTCTTTTGAAAGATATTATATTGCAAAGTAGAGTGAATTTTGAACCAACAATTTATTGAGTGATACTAATGTCTAATCACTTAAATCATACTCAAATCACTTTTTTATAAGATTTAAATTTCATTTTGATCTTCAAAATTTTTTGTTAACCCTTTTTTCTTGAATTTGAAATTTTTATTTTAATCTTAAAATTTTTAAAATAATCATTTTTGTCCAAGACTCATCTAATACTTGCTCCAACTAATCTATATGGCTATAAAAACATGTCAATTAATACTAACACATTAATAAATATTTCAAAATCAACATGAGCATAGCTTAACTGACATAAAACTTATACTCTCGAGGTTAGGGGTTCGAACGCCCCACCCCACAGGTAAAAAAAAACATTCCCAAAATCAATATTTATCCATTAAGGATTGTTTTAATAGAATTAATGAAAATTTTACAATAATAGCTAAACATCATATTTTTTTAATAATTAATTTGAAAAGTCACGACCAAAATGAAATGATTATGAAAGTTGAGATGGATAAGTATTCCTCATAACATGAGGTGTGAATCCAATCTGCGTTTCAATTGAAAATTGAGCTTCATGCAAAATTCTTCCCTTGCGAGTCACACAAATTCATATATGTACGAAGATTGACAATAAGTTCAATCAAATTTGACCATCTGTCTCTAAGTTAGAGGTGTTCCAAAAATATCTACAATCACACCAAATACAGAATTTAAGCATCTTTTAAATATTACATCTAAATCATCGAAAATGTGACGTAATGCTTCAATCGACGAAATTTCTCACAAATAAAGAAGAAACAACGTTCGTTGACAAGTAATAGCCAATAGCCATAGCCCTGCATATACATCGTAGCTTCGTGGAAGTTCCAGCACCAGATTTTTCTCATTGTTATAAAACTAGTTCCATATCTTTTTTTCATTGTTATTTAAAAAAAAAAAAAATCTATATATATTTTTTATTTTATTTTTTGCCCTTTCTTCGTGGAAAAGATAAAAAGTGGGGTTTGGTTTCAGAATTCACACCGGGATCATACGGCAAAAGATTGTCGTCGAAATAACTCCAGAAACAGAAGCATGCGTTTGACACGTGGCAAACCAAATGAAACTCATGAGTTTATGTCCCACTTTTCACACGTGCCCGTACCAATCAAAACACTTTATTCTTCCCGCAGGATAATATTCTTTTTTGCACCCTTCCTTAAAATTCTGCCCCGCCCTACCCTTATCCTATGCTTTTTAGAACAAAAAAAAAATTACTATAAAGTTCAAATCTTATTTTTGTTTCTAAATTTCTAAAAAAATGATTTGGTGGTATTGATAGGAATTTTAATATATATTGATGACATAGGTTTTTGACTCTACGTGGTACTTGACTTGAACCGTTTTATCGAGTGTTTATTTGAAGAGAAAAGTTGTAACTTGCATAAAAGAAAATTATGCATTAACGTGGTACTCATCCAATACACTTTAATGCTAAGGTATGATGAGTTTTTTTTTTTTTTTTTTTTAAAACAACATTTGAGGGTAGGAAATTCGAACCTCTGACCTCTTGGTCAAGGGTACATGTCAATTACCGTTGAACTATATTCGCTTTGGCAAAGTATGATGAGTTGAGATGAATAAACTAGTGTATATACGTGAAATGTCTCCTATTTATTGAGGGACTCATGATTGGTACTCTATTACTGTGACATATCTAGCCTAACACATGTATTGGATTATTAGGGATCTTTTGTGCACCATGATTTTTCTAGCTAGGCTCCTTAGACACATCCCACACTAGCTTGACTATTAGGTATGGAAAGTCGTCCCTCCCTTTGATCGTCCAGTTGAGGTTTGACTCACTATTTGCATGGTTGATTGTGGCATCTACTTGAAATGTATTCAAATTTACTAAACTACTCTAATTATATCATGTCACTTCTATTGAAAAATCTTAAATTATAATCTAAAGCATATTTAAACTAGTTAAAATTAATACTCTTACTAAGAAAATGCCGTTCATGCAAAAATATAAGAAATAAGTGCATGTGGTATGACATTTAATGCTTGGGTGAGAATATATATTTTATATAGGTCACTATAGGTTACTATTTGAATGGAACACTTAAAATCACGTGAAATTAAATACTGTAAAATTCATTAAATTATTTATATAGGCTATAAATTAATTCCTAAAACTCTTTATATATAAATTAATTTCTAAAACTGTGCAACATGGGCATTTAAACGAAGAAAAAATAATGGAACTATTTGACTGAACTCATTTCATATGAAAAGAGCCAAATAAATCTGCCAACAAGAGCATAGCTCAACTAACATAATCAATTTCTCGACATTTTGATTGAGGAAGAGAATTCAAGAGTAACGCTTTTTTCGTCTGTTATATGTTGATTGGATGCATACCCACGTGACGTGATCGATGGATGGGAGAACCAATAATGAAAAGAAAAAAAAAATGGTGAAATTTATATTTGGAAGGGAATAATATTCTCTTTTGAGAAAATTGTTGATGTCAGATTAATAAATGATACAAGTGTGGATGTATAAGCTAGAACATTCTTTTAAAACATTCATTGAATGTAGGATATTAAATTTAATTTCGAATTATCACTGTACCGACATGAAAAATGATTATTAAAAATAATAATAATAAGATAAGATAAGTCATAAGGCAGACTTTATGGGAATTCTAGCCGTCATCTTTTTAAATTTGATGTGTTTAAAATACTAAAAGATCTTCTATATATCCAATAATAATTGTAGGGAGGGAGAGGGGTGTGGCTAAAGGACAAATAGACTTTATGATATTTTAAAGCAAAATGAATAGTGTTATTCAAGTAATTCAACATATGATAATATAATAGTTTTTTTTTTTCCTTTTTTTTTCAATATAAGTATGATAGTATAATAGTTGGGCTAAATATATATGAGTTTGTCTCACATTTGAATTGGAATATAATTTTAATTTTTTTTATTTTTAATACATAACATTTGGAGGTGAGAGGATTCGAACCTTTGACCTCTTGATCGGAGGTACATGTCAATTATCGCTGAACTAGACTTAAAAAAGAAAATCAAATGGCTATTAAAATGGAGCCTAGAAAATGTGATTAATATTTTAGTCCTTGGCTTGAAAAAACTCAGCACGTGCGAGTTGAATTTTAATTATATGTATGTATGTATATGCTGATGATATGACAAATTTCTCATTAAATTGCATCCAATACCAAGACCAACGACGTTATAATTGATGGTTAAAAAAAATAAAAAAAAAATAAAACCGACGTTATAATTGACAATTTCCGTGGGGCCAATCTGCTACAATTTTACACGTGGGTTTCATTAGGTAGTGGATAATATAAATAAATAAACATATATATATTAAAACTTTTAAATTAACCAATTAATGAATCAAAACCAACCTAACTCAATCGACATAAAACCTATACTAATGATCAAAAGGTCTGTGTTCAAATTCTCATTCCATAAAAAAAATCAATTAATGAAAAATTGTTGTCAAAAGTTGTTCTTTTCGGATGACGGTTACAAATTAAGTGAATCTCACTAAGGGTCCGTTTGGAATACATTTTAATTTAAATGTTTTTCAAGAATGCATTTTTTAAAAAACATTTTGTATCAAAATTGTTTAGAATTTAAACACTCATATGTTTGGTTGCATTTCCTCACAAATGTTTTTCTACACAAGTTATTGTTTATTTAAGAAGTCTTTTTTAAAAAATTGGTTTCGAGTGTTTCTCTCAAAATGATTTATTTATCAATCTCATTTTCTAATAAGTCATTTTTAGTGGTTGCCAAACACTATAATTTTTTTCAAAATGATTTATTTTCAAAATTAAACACTTGAAAAGTTAAACCAAACACACCCTAACTTGTAATGATTTTTAAAATTTTAAGAATAATTTTAATGAATAATTTTATTAATATAGGCATTAGAATAACACAATAACTTGTGAAAAAAAAAAAAAAAAAAAAAAAAAAAAAAACCTTTAAGTTCTCTCTCTCTATTTTACCCTCCTAACACTCCCTTTCACTTCCTCCCAAAAGCATCTTTACACCTTTTTATCCACTTTTGTTGAACGAATAAACAAAATGGATAAAAAGGTGATTAAAAAGGATTAGGTTAGTAAGAATATTTATGAATTTTAAAAATTACAATGTGGGTGGAGATACGAATGGATAAGTTAAAATTTTCAGTTATGCATAAAATTTAAGTTATCCCATATAATGACAATATAATATTTTATATGATAATAAATATCATCAAGATTTTTCAACTTAATATAAATTACAACTATGTTTATTGTTTTTAGTAAATTATTTTCAATATTTTGGAATAATCATTACGTAATTAAAAATTGAATAAATGAGGTACGTTTAATATCAATAGATCATGTCGACATACATATCTATCACAACCATCAATCATGCATAATTTTAATTGTTATCTTGGGCATGTGAAGCTAGCTCTTTCGTGCTTGGTTGTAAATGACACTATTGTTACACAGTAAGACAATACTCGATTGATTTCATTCAATTTGTGATTGTCTCAAGCATCTAAACTATGAACTACATAGGTTGAAATAGCTTCTAGTCTCACCAGTGTCGAGCTACAACATACTTTCTATATCAAACAATTTATGGTTGTACTTGGTAAGCTGTAACCTACCTAATTAACTCATGATCACTTGATCGAGCTATGATTCACCTAGTAGTTTTTTTGTTTCATACAAACAAAATACATTCTTCTTAACTTCTTAATCTCTCTCAGTGGTCGGAAGTCTAGTTTGATAACCATTAGTTTTTAAAACAAGACTTATAAATATCATTTTCACCTATAAATTTCTTTGTTTCGTTATTTACTATTTAAAAAAGTTTTAAAAAAATATTGTAGCTACAAATTGAAAACTAAAAAAAAAAAAATAGTTTTATTGGAAAAAAATTCAAATGTTTATTAGAAAAGGTGAAATCTACAACAAAGAAATAAAGAAACAACCACAATTTTCAAAAACAAAACCATTATCAAACGAGGTGTTGATTACTCGCCATTCAAATGTTATTTGTAATTTAAAATCTTCATCCATTAAATAATAGAAAAACTATGAAACGTCCAATTAAAAATATAAAGAATATAATTAAAATAGATGAGAAAGCTACTTTAAAATGTGCACATTGATATCATTTTTCATGATCTTTTTTCTTTTTTGGTAAAAATGGTGAGGGGAATAAAATAAAGTAACACTAAAAATAAATGGATGTGATTGAGATTGAGATTAAGATGAAGATTCAGCAATAATAATAAAAATAAGAAGATAGATAGAGCATAGAGGGAGAGACACCAGAAAAAGAGGACGTTATCCTAAACAAGGGTAAAATGGTCACATCGGCAAAGTCTTACCAACGAACACCCGCGTTTCGCTAATCTCTCCCGATTGAACAGAGAACTTTGATTTTTCCCTAAATATTACCTCAAAAATCCTCTCTCTCTCTCTCTCATCATAAAAGCTCCTTCCCTTTCAATTCCTCTTCATTTCTCACGATCTTCAATTCTCTCATTTGTGCTCTCTTCACTAACTCGGTGGCCTGACTCGCCGGGTCACGGATCGCAATGACTCGGCGTTGCTCTCACTGCAGCAACAATGGCCATAACTCCCGCACCTGCCCCTCCCGTGGCGGCAGAACCGGCAGTGGTTCCATCGCCGGCAGCGCCGGCGGTGTGAAGCTCTTTGGGGTTAGGCTCACCGATGGGTCCTTCATCAAGAAAAGCGCCAGCATGGGTAACCTCTCTGCACATTACCATAGTTCTTCTTCCGCCGCCGCCTCACCGAATCCTGACTCGCCTAACTCCGACCCTGTTCATGATACCGATGGCTTTTTGTCCGATGATCCTGCCCATGCATCCTGCTCCGCTAATCGCCGGGGTGAAAGGAAGAAAGGTAACGGATAAACAGTTTCAGAATTGAAACATTATAGCTTTGTCTTGAAATATTTGTTTCTGAGAGGAATTTGCGCCTGATTTCCCGTGTGATTTGGATAAGGCAATTTAATTTCTTGATGTCCGTGTTTTAGATTTTAGTTGATTTATTTGATATTCTTTTGTTGCTGTATATTTGTGACGGATTTCATGCCTGTCTTCTGATAAATGCTTCGCGCTTGGGTGATTTTCTTGTCTTCATCAGTTTTTTATGTTTCTTTTCGGAATTTTCCCTTGGCTATTTCGTTCTTTTGTTATTGATCGGTTCCGTCATTCTTTATAGTATCGTTGCGAATTCCTTTACCTGAATTTAGTGTATTATTATCATTGATATTCTCATTTCGATGGCTTATGCTGCTTTCTGTAACTTCTGTGGTTGAACTGTTAAGCATGGGGTCTTAGGTCACAAGTTTCTCAGTGGATAATGTGGATGGAGTAGATATTTTTTCGATCATTCAAATATTTCCCTTAATCGTGTCTAAAAGATTATGAATCAGTGCTTTCTAAGAATGTATGGAGAAGTAATGACCTACTGGCTTTTCCATATGGGACTTGTTTCTTTTCCCTCAATGGCTGGACATAATTTACAATTTAATTTCAATGGTTACTGGAAAGATAGCTGTGGAAAGTTTAAGAGAGGAATATTGGCTTTATTGTCTTGACATTCGATAATTATTGCATTGCAAGTTAACAAGGTCTAAGAGGTCGGAGGGGACGGAAACTCCATTAGGTTAAATTATGCGGTAAATATTGCATTGCATGATACATTTACAAGTTTCATTTCTACTTCCAAAATTTTAGCAGGATATGTTGGACCAGAAACTTGTAGACCTCTGTAAGGAAAGAAGTGGGTGGAGACTGGGCCATGGAATTACTATCTTGTATGCGACATGGCTGGGTGGTTGAAGAGTTTGTACGTAGTCAGCGTTGTTTGATTATGGCCAATGTTATATTAGCTTAGCTGTAAGAGCCTGAAGTTGGTATTAGATGGTAAATTATTAATTGTTTGGAAATAATTATTCTACTTGTTTGATTGTTGTAGCCTATTATAGTTTTGGTAGGTAAAAGTCTCTGTTTTAGCTTTTATTGTTGGATGCTTAACCCCCTTGATTTTCAACTTTCTTTTCCATGAATCAACATTTGTTGAACTCCCCAAAGGCCAGAAAGTCAGATGTGTTTCCTGTTTAGTTTACAATTCTTGGATCAAAAGAGAGTGGGGTTTATTTTTCAATATGCCTACGGATTTGACAAAAGTGATCAAACAGTTATAGCATATTCTCTTAATACATTAGAGTTCTAATAATTGGATCAGGTATTACATTACTGTTGTTTGATACCTTAGACTTTGTTTTCAGGTGTTCCATGGACAGAGGAGGAGCATCGATTATTCTTAGTTGGTCTTCAGAAACTGGGAAAAGGAGACTGGCGTGGGATTTCTCGGAATTATGTTATTACGAGGACTCCAACTCAGGTGGCAAGCCATGCCCAGAAGTATTTCATTCGGCAGAGTAATGCAACAAGAAGAAAGCGAAGGTCAAGCCTTTTTGACATGGTTCCAGAGATGGTTTGTCTTGAAAATCTTTTGTTTGCTAGTTTACATTTTGTAGCTTATTGGTGCCCAGCGGATTTGTTGACTTTGCTTGTCATGTTTAGATCATGTTGTTTGTCTCGTATACTGTAATAGAGAGATTAATGTCCCTCGTGCTAGTAATTCATAATTCATAATTCGTCTGGTATTGGATCTCAGCACACCTATCTGCAAGCATGAGACCATTTATACTTGACAAGGGTTTGAGTTTCTTTATTTCATGTCTGTCAGGAAACTGATCCGCTGCCTGTGCCAGAAGATGAAGTCTTGCATGCTTCTCCGGCAAAAGAAACAGATAACTCAAGTTCACAACCTTCACTAAATCTCTCACTTAACTCAGAGTTCCATATGATGGAAACTACATTTGAAGAAAATGGAAAAGAACTTGATGCACCTAAGATGGAAGTTCCTGGTTTCCCACCTATGATACCAGGATTCATCCCGGCTTATGTGCCTGTACCTTTTTCAATTTGGGCACCAAGTACAGTTCCAATAGAAGAAGAGAGGGGTGTAGAAACGTGTCATCATGAAATCCTAAAACCAATTCCAGTTGTGCCAAAGGAACCGTTCAATGTTGATGAATTAGTTGGCATGTCTCAACTCACTCTACGAGAGCACGAAAGAGAGCATAGAGAGCCTTCTCCTCTGTCCTTAAAATTGATAGGCGAGCCCTCAAGACAGTCGGCTTTTCATCCAAATGCTCCAGTCAGCCGTTCAGAGTTAAGCAAGGACGATAATGATACAAACAAAGCTCTTTGAATCAAGAAGGGAGCAGTTTTCATGCATCATGAGCTTTTCTTGTAAAATCACACCCTTTAATTAGTCTCTTTTCTTCTTAGAGAGTCTGTAGTGTGGTGGTTTTTTATTTATATGATATAAAGTAGGCTAGAGAAAGTTCTTTAGGTACATTTATTCTTTGTAACTGTAAACAGGTAGATATTGTAATAAATATATTAATCAGCAGATCCCAACTTGATTTTGTAGATAACTCTATACTTTTTTTAGGTATTAATACATATCTGTCTAGTGTTATCGTGATCAGCTTCGTGTGCTACTAATCAAGAAATTGATTGACACTTCCCCCTTTTTGGGTTTTTTCGTCCCATTGCCTGGCAGGTTGAAACACAAACGAAGCTTGACTCAGTTGTACCAGCTACAACCCTCACCCATTCAACAACAGCAGGGGGAAAATGGGAACTCTTGCAGGCTTGCTCAAGCAATCCTTCTATAACAAGAATGGGGTTAGGTTCATTTATTGTTAAATCAATTTTGGATTAGTTGTTTTTGTTCACACACTCTCCCTTGTGTTGCTCCATTAATGAATATTAGATCAATTTTGGATTAACTTTTTTTGTTCACACACTTTCGCTTGTGCTCCATGTATGAATATTTGGACTTGAATGGATATTGAATTTAGACTGAATGTGATATGGATTTTGAACTTAGAGCATCATTGAAGTAAGAAACAGCGGAGTAAGAGAATTTGATTTTGTATGAATGAAGACCCCAGTGTTTTTTGTTTAGGAATAGTAAATATGGCAAGGAAAGACGATTCTACTGTTTTCTTTTATGCAATAGTCAAAAGAATATTCAAGTGCTGAAATCTAAACCGTCCACTTCTTTCCGTTTCACTTCTTTTCTGGATTTTAACTTTTAACATCATCTCTCCTACAACAATTAAGACCTCGACAGCTAAGCGTGACGAAGAACTGTATACTTGTATTGCTTGGGTGGGTTGATGACTGTCAGTTGCTTCATGGAAATTTATTACCTTTTTCCTTTTTAACGCCACGAGACTTGTCATGACTAACTTTAGAAATTAGACTCTAAAGCGACCCTCACACAAGCACACCACCTGCCACTTGGACTCTGCGCTGGTACTTCCTTACATAAAGGTGGCAGCCCCTCAAAAGCCAAGTTTCTTAGTTGTACACCTGTTGTTTCATCTTTCTATGATGATTTTATGTTTTTAATTAAGCATTTTGATTTAGTTAATATGTTTTTTGTTTTCTTCTGAATATTTACTTGCTTTATCGGTTTTTCTTCAAATGTGACTGTTCCCAAATATCTGTCTTCCAATATTTAGCCAGGTTTAACCGAATGATCAGAGGACACGCCACATGTAACTGGATTTTGATCCAGTGCTAAATGCATAATCCTGCAGACGATATGTCGTAATGGGATTGGATTTTTGGATAGCTTCAGTCTTGAATTGATTCTGATTCTGGTTTCCTACTCCTGGCCATGCAACGTCGAGGAGATTGCCATGTATGTTCCTCTCTTCTTCCACGCGTTGCTGCAAAAAAACCCCTTCTCCACAGTTACATCCTCTTTCTTACCCCTTACTTATCTTTCTAACTTGTGTCTTTTCAGTTATATGATGGCTGATTCTGTTGCCTTCAAAAGTCAAGTGGTTATGACCAACGACTCCGGTGAATCCTTAACAGACGACGCGGTGGCCACCGCCGAAAGGACCGCCACTCGTGTGAATGATGGTGGCTTGATGAGTGCAATGAACAATAGACGTGGTAGTCTTGAGATTTCGTGGGGTTTTGGATTGGATAAGGGACGTAGAACTGCAATGGAAGATGCCATCGCCATTGTTCCAGAGTTTCTGTCTCCTGTAGGATGGAAAGATGGCGGGTCGGTGGAGGAAAATCCCCTGGTTCATTATTTTGGCTTGTTTGATGGGCACGGAGGTTCTCAGGTACTTTTTGTTATCTCTGATGAGTTGAATGCATTGATTTACATGCAGTCTTTAAGATAAAACCTTTTCGACATGGGTGGGATTCGGTTCTCCGACCCTTACCGCTATTCGAGTAGATGTCTTAACCATGAAACTTATATTCTAGTGAACTCGAAAATCATTTCGTTCAACTCAATTCAATTAAATTGAATCCTATGAATATAGTTTTTGCAGGGGTCATCTTAAAATTATTTTGAGTTGGTCTGTAACTATCCAAATTTATTAATTTAGAATATGTATTTCGATTATATTATTGTTTCTTAAATCTTACGTATATTATTTCTTTTAATTTTTTTTTCCATCCTCACACTCTTTCTTCATACTTTGAACTATGTTGGGGAAGAATTCGAACCTCTGATCCGACACGTTCCGATTAAAAGCTATAATACTTTGAGGAGTTACTTTGGCCTATTACTTTAAGAAATTAAGTAATTGATTCAATTAAATATGATGTCGAATTACTATTTTTAATTCAAAGTGTTGAAGTATGTTAAGTCAGTAAGTATAATTTTTCTTCCACTAATTTTTTTTGTTTATCCCATTTCGTAACAATTTGGTTTTGAATTTTCTATTACTGAAATTTGAGTGTTTGATTATAACTCAAAGATATTGAGTTTAGAAAGATGAAGTTATCTCTAATGGGAAACCAATCGAATGGTACACGATTACCCTTGTCTATCCCTGCAATGGAAATAGGAGGAGACCCCTTTTTGACTGCAAATGTCTGCACGCAACTGCAATTCTTGATTGCTTTCACTTTACAATTATACACCACCTATAATTAACAACTTTAATTAATTCTTTGTTTTTTTTTTAAAAGAAAAGTCCCCAATAAGATACTCCATTGTGATCTCTAGAAATTATATATACATAAAGAAAAAAAGAAAAAAGAAAAAGAAAAAGTGACGGTGCACGTGCCCCATCACGTGGGGTCCCTCCCAAATTCTGGACATTTGTTTATAACTTTTTAATAAAGAAAAACATCTGAATATAACTTTTTGTTCTCCAAAAAAAAAAAAAAAGCTTTTTGTTCGCTTCTTTTTGACTAGCCATCCTTGTATTTTGACGGATTTTTCATAGATGCCCTTAAATAAACTCTGATTGTCAATATTAATTTATTTCATTTATACCCCTAACTCATTGAATAATTTTTCCACGAAATGGATTGAACATGAAAATGTAAACTATAGCATGGCAAAACCGAAAACATTTCTTTAAAATGGGGCCAACCTGAAAATTTTCTATTTTGAAGAGAGACGGGGGTATTTTGGGAAAACAAAAGTAATGGGTCATTTTAGGCCCAAACCTGGATGATTCGGCCCAATGTTTCCGAAATATCTGGTTTGGGTTGTCTTTAAAATGGGCCTGGGCCTGGTCTGGAACAGATCTGATCCAACGTGTTGGAAATTCCGAGTCGACGTGTCGTTTTTTCTTTTGTATAGTGACATGTCGTGCGCTCGGGAAAAATAGAAGGGATAGAGGGGTAGAATGGTCATCCCGTTATCAAAATATTGCGCTCTCAGCCGAACGGAAAAGCGAGCGAATACATGGTCCCAAGTTCCACCTTCGAGTTTGAGCCCTGGTTGGCTTCCTGTACGATGGTTGTTATCATTTTAATCCTCGAAATTTGCCAATTTGGAAATGCGAATGGATTGAGGTATTTCTCTTTGTTTTGATCGGCTGCGTTTTTTTTTTGTCAATCATGTTTTGTTTTGTAATGAAGAATTTTGACTTCTCTTTCTTTTGGTGATTGTTTTACTTTGATGGTCGTCCATTTTTCTCTTCGAGTATCGTTATGAACTTTCTTCTTTTCGTTTCTTGCTCTTTCATTGGCGGAAATTTCCATTATCTAATGCGATTAGTGCTTTTGAGAACTCTCCGAAGAAAAACATCGCTATATGGATTTGATAGGTTGTGAGTGCGACTCTGAAGTAGAGGCTATATGGTTATTTTCGCTGATGTTCTTAATGAGGAGAATGTTTATTGTGCTTGTAGAATAGTTCATGCGTTTGTTGCTGGTTCTTAGGAGATCGTTGCATGTAGAATTTAGTTGGGGAAGCAGTGTAAAATTGTTTTGTGGAAGCTTCATTGATGACTTCTGGTTTGCTTTGCTACCACACTTGAGATAATGCTAGCGTCATGATTGGGTTCAATTCTAGATTGTAGAAGGAAATCAGTTTGTTGTATTTACTGCGTTCAGGCAATGCACTTAGAGACTTGAAGGCCTTTGATCACAAACGACTGACACAGGTTCATGGCTTAATGAGTTTTAAGTGGCTCACCTTTAAACGAGAAATTGTCTAATTAGATTATTGTTTGTTGACCATGAATAAGATGCTTCGAAAAGGAGATACTCTTCTTTCTTTCTTTAGTTTCGCTAATGACAAGGAGACATAGCCAAACCATTTATAGATGGTTTTCACCTGGGTTTTATTTTAACTAAAATTATTAACCACCTCTACTTTTATGTATTCCAGCTGTTTTTAGTGAAGGGTCGCTGTTCTAACCTGTGGCCTTTCGCCCATTCCCACTTTGATACCATCTAGATGTAAATTATGGTATTTTATTAATGTGTTTAGGAGTGGGTTTCCAATTAGAAAGAGAAACCTAGTGTAGAGTACTTCTAGATATTTGATATAGAGTTAGGGTATATGATAAAGTTTCTGCAGATGGTAGAAACCACTAAATCTACGACTAATCCTCTTTCTCTAATGGTGATTTCAGGTGAGTACTTATTGTTCAAAGAAATTTCATGAATTATTAGCAGAAGAGTGGATTAGAGGGGCTTCTGACAATGGTCAAAAAGGGCGGTGGGAAATGGCATTGACAAAGTCTTATGAGAGAGTTGATGATGCCTTCAAGGACAAAACTCTGGCACCATACTCGGTTGGATCTACAGCTCTGGTGGTTCTTCTGTCAGCTTGCCAGATAATTGTTGCCAACTGTGGTGACTCTAGAGCATTGCTTTGTCGTGGGAGTCAAGCCATCCCCTTGACGGCTGACCACAAGGTTCAATTAGAATTCTTAATCTATCCTGCTTTTGTATTGCAGAAATTTTATAGTCGGCCACAATTTATAATTTGACGACTTCATTGCTAGATAAAATTTTCAGTACATACACCATATGCAGTAAATTATTTATCATTAGTTTTTTAGTTCTGCCAATTGTATGATATCTTCCAAGGAATGGATAGGTTGGGGTTGGGTTCTAGATGATGAAGGCCGTTGTAGGGTTCAATGGGCTTACATTTTACCAAGTGTTTTATAATGTATAATTCTGTTGATATTTTTTCTATCTTTGACGTGCTCATACCCAATTGAGTCATTGCGCCTCATTTCTGAAATTGGTAGGTTAGAGTAATGT
The DNA here is from genome assembly GCA_017139565.1 of Luffa aegyptiaca. Classification (NCBI taxonomy): domain Eukaryota; kingdom Viridiplantae; phylum Streptophyta; class Magnoliopsida; order Cucurbitales; family Cucurbitaceae; genus Luffa; species Luffa aegyptiaca. Next base: position 1,729,171 of record CM029399.1, on the reverse strand, counting down.
GTGAAGCATTGGAAGGGTCAGATTGTATCTAAACTGGGTATACCAGATCGTGTTTCTTTTCCATTAAAGTTTCAATCATAGTTTAGTTACTAAACCATGGAGGTTCCTGATTATTGTATCATATTGCAGATTATGGTTGCCAAACGCTTTATGCTACTTAAATTACTATTTTCTCAATTGCGATTGTGCCTTTATTTAAGTTATGCTTTATAATCTGCATATTCAAATAAAGTAAAGACCAATCGTATGTATGGTTTGGTTTGCACAAATTCACATAATATTTTTAGTTAATGTTAAGTTTCTTGTGTTTTCCCCTCTTTTATGCAGATTAGTAGGCCAGATGAATATGATAGACTTGTTAAGGGAGGAGCGAGTATTCTGTTTGTGGGCTGCCCTAGGGTTGAAGGAGTACTGACTATGACCAGAGCAATAGGTTTCTTCTGACCCATAGCTTCATATTATCCCATCTAGTCACAACTAGTTATCTGGTTCTATTAATTTTCTGACACTTACCATTCTGGAGAGTCAAGCTAGTAACGTGTTATCATCCACTACGTTTTGAAAGCTCCTGAGCAAGAGCATTGGAAGTTTTAAACTAGCTGGGAAAAAATAGTTTATGTTGCCCAGTGGCTCCAAATTTTCATATCATTCTAATGCGTTCAAGGTTCTGTTCTTGCTTAACAAAATCGTTGTTCACTAAGCTCATCTCTTTGTACACATCTATTTTCTCACACCGTTTTTATTATGTGAAGTTATCAAATTTTGCAGCTATTTATTTTACACCATACTATTCTAATTTCAAACATGTTTCTGCATCAGGGGATCATTACTTGAAACCGTGGATTATATCTGAACCAGAGGTTACATTTATGTCAAGGTCGGAAGAAGATGACTGTTTGATTCTGGCAAGTGATGGAGTATGGGATGTCTTGTCTAATGATGATGTGATGAAGATGGCTTGCAGCATACTGAGGAGGCAACGCAGGAAGTTGGCGTTTGGTGGAACTCGTGGTGCAATTTATCCAGCACAATATGCTGCAAATCAAATCCGCAAGGTAGCCAGTCATTTGAGTGGTGACAATATCTCAGTTATTGTAGTTGACCTAAAGCACAAATGAAGGAGCTCCACCCTGAACGGTGAAAGCAGTATCCCCATACAGGTTGGCTGGTCAGAAGCATGGTGATCTTTCTAGAAACTCGGCTTGGGCTGTAGTTAAATAATTGTACAAACCTCTGCAGCTCCTTTACCCTATCTAGTCTAGCTTGTTAGAGAGGCTTCTTTTATATTTTCATATATCTAGTTCCAACATTGTATTCTATTTTTGCATGCAATTATGCATCAACCTTACCCAAGTTCTCTTCACCTCAGAATCCCACTATCTTAAATTAATTTGCGGCTTTGAATGGAATAATTTGCAAGCTCTTTACAATAGAGTATCATTCAGAACATGTATGCAATCGAACGTGTAGCTAATCAATATACGTATACATGTAATGCTATATCATAGTTTCTAGTTATTGGGTGTTAAATTTTTTTTGTCCAACTATGGATCAACTAGATGAATGCGTAGTACTTAGATTCTTTCTGTTTTAGGTTACTACGAGGACTCGTATGGGCTTATTTGGATAACACTTGTGGGAATGGAGCAAAAGCTACCCATAGTGGAGATGCTGATTTCAATAATGTCATTTTTCCAAGGAACGGATTCTTATGAGGATGAACAGAATTGATGCTGCAAAAGAAGGAATATCTGCGTAAAGCTCGTTGGGAAAGCAACCTTAAAGGTAAGCTTCTATATGATTGAAACCAACACGCATAAGTTTAGATTATTCTCAATGAACACATTCTCGATTAGGAAAGGTACAAAGGGATTCTCTTTTTCGTTATATCCGCTCTCTTGAGAAGGCCCATTAAGCAACAATCCTCTTAGGTGGCAAGGTTAATGCTTTCTTTAGTGACGATGGCATCGAAGCCAGATTTTTTAAAAATATATTTGTTCTTTTCCTGTCGTATAATTGATGTAAGCTTGATGTTTCTAATTAATTAGTTACACTACAGTGTTTGGAGCAAGGAGTTGAGTTATGATATCTGAAGTTGTTTTGTCTTAAGAGTTGGGGTAGGAGTTAATAAGTCTATAGGATCCACGATAAAATATTGGAATAGGAATTAAAAAAAATTGTGGGGCCCACAATAGAGTGTTGTGATTAGTTGATAAATTTGTAGGTCTCACAATTGAATATTGTATATCATTGGACCAATAACTCCACCTAACTCCAACTTCACAACTCATTGTCCGAAACACTCCTAATGAACTACTTTACTCATGTATTAGAAATGAAAATGGTTTTCTGACGGAAATTGCAATAATGTGAACTTGACGTTTTCATTTTGAAAAAATGTTAGTTAAGAGTTGTTTGAGTGCGTTTTCTAAAATAATTAAATTTAATTTGAATGCTTTCCCAATTGTTCAATTGTTTTTAGTGCGGAGATATTGTTTAGAAAAATAGGTTTTAGTTTCATGTTTTTCATTTACTACTTATAATAAATTTTAAATACAGTACATTTCAATAAATTTATGTATTTAAGAAATAGTTTGTGGCGATAATTTATTCGAAAAAAGTGCTAATAATGTATAAAATAACATGTTCTGTTTCTGTATGTAACCTGTCTTTAGTAACAACTTTGTCTAAGACAGGATTGTCGTTTGTTTTCATAAATTAACTATTTGAGTTTTGAACACATCGTATCTCTATTGAGATTAATATTAACATAAATTAAATTTTCGTTTATTAATTATGTTAATGTTTGATCTCATCATTCTTATCTCATTTCTTTTTCAAAATATAATTTTATGTTAAGAAAACAACAGCGATGCTCTTCTACCCTATCCCTCCTCTCTTTCATGTCTGTTAAAGCGCAACCCTTTCTCGAAATCATTAAATCCTTTTGATTGGGTCATTGACAATTTTCAAATTCTTGCCGAAAGAGCCAGTAAGAAAAAGAGAGATTTGAGAGAAAGAAAGAGATTAGTTTTTGATATATAAGCCATTGAGTGTTTAAAAGTTGCTAGTTTATTAAAGTTAACAATGATTATAATAAAATTATGAAATTCAAAGTTGAGATTAGGAGATGAAATTGGAAAAACATGGTTGGACGACGTTCTCCAGCTTCTTGAGGCTTATTATTGGGGATGGTTCAATGGCTTGCTCGTGGGAAGATTTTTGGGTGCGGAGTAGTCCTATTTATCTTATGTTCCCTAATTCCCTCCCTTGAAGTTTGCTTTGGTGGCTTCTTTCCTTCCTTTTGGTCCTCCCTCTCCTACATTAATTTTCATTTTTCTTTCTTGGGCACCTTCTGTCTGATACTCTGATTGATACTCTTTTGATGTCTTTTTGATGTTCTTTTTGCTAGTCGGTTTTTGTTTCTACCTGGGGTTAGGAATGTTTATTTATTGTCCTGAATGGCTGAATCCTTATAGGGTGTTTTCCTGTAGCTCATTTTCCCTCTTGTATGGGTCTCACCTCTTTTTTTGTGTCTCCTCGCCTTGGAAGGTGAGACTTTTCAGGAAGGTCTGGTTCTTCGTCTGATGGGTCTCGATATTTGGAGGATTAGCACCAGCAATGTTATTTAGATATCATCTTTCTTTTTCCAGGGGTCTTAGTGGTGCAACATTTGTAAGAGTGCTTTAGAGAATCTATAGAGCATGTTCTATAGGAGTGTTTGCAAGTATGATTTGAGACAATATTATGGAGGCTTTTGGAGTGATGCAGTGCATAAGAGGTCCTCTTGTTTCATCCTCCCTTTTGAAATAGGGGTAGTTCTCCAGCGTGTGCCTTATTTTTACTCTTGCGAATCGGGTTGTTGCATCAATTAGGACCCTGAACTTTAAAAAGTTTCTAATAGATTCCTGAATTTTCAATTTTGTTTTCAGTAGGTCCCTGAACTTTCAATTGTATGTCTAATAGGTCTTTGATATATTTGATATTTTTAAAAATTAACCAATCTATTATATATAAAATTGAATTTTATGTCAATTGAGACTCTAAACTTTCAATTTTGTATTTAGTAGGCTTATGAATTTTAAAAAATGTTGAATAGGTCAAGGATTTATTAGACACAAAATTAAAAGTTGAGGGACCTATTGGACACAAAAGTGAAAGTTTAAGGACTTATTTGATACTTTTTAAAGTTCAGAGACCTATTAGAAACAAAATTGAAAGTTCGAAGACATATTGGAAACAAAATTGAAAGTTCGAAGACCTACTTGAAACTTTTTAAAGTTCAGGAATTACATTGACACAATCCTGAAAGTTCATAGTCTAGACATAAGTTTAACCAAGATAGAGATTTTGAAAGTGTGGAGAGTTTTAGGAGGAGGAATGACCCTTAGTAAGGCTCAATACCTCCCTTTAGGTATTTGTAACTAATAAGGATAGTGATTATCCTCTTTTCAAAAAAAAAAAAAGGATAGTGATTATCCTCTCTCTCTCTTATTCTTATTAATTGGAGTGATTATCCTTTTATCTCTTTGAAGCCCTTTTCTGAAATTTCTGTAGTTAGCTTTTTTTATTATTATTATTATTATTTTTTTATAATCATGGCTCTTTTTATTTATTTATTTTTCCCTTTATGTTGCGTGGCTTTTCGTTAAATTTTTTTAAAAAATGGAAATTTTTTTATCAGGTGTATTTTTACGATTTCTCCTTATTCCTTTTTCACAAGATCTCTAAAATCTTGGGAAGGATCATTGTATCTTTTAGTCATTCAAAACTTTTGACACAGAACTGAACTAGATAGTTACAGATTTGTGTGTGCGTTGTCATGCTTTATAAACCCTTTTCATATCGATTTGAATGAACAACCCCAAAGATTGATAAATACAAGGAAGAGCTTGAGGACTGTCCAGGGTGGGATTCTTATCGACATAGGAGAGACAGTGATAGGAAAAGAGAATCACAATCTGTGCCACGAAAAAAAGGAAAAAAAAAAAAAAGACATAGCCTTATTCTGATCCCACTTCACCCACCACACCCACATATATAGCCAGCTTTTTCCTGTTAACTCTTTTAACAAAGCATTTGATGTGACCAAGCATTTGAGAGAGGGAGAGAGATCGTGTCTAGCTCAGCTGCGAGAGAGCACTTCATAAACTTCTTGCTATATGCACTTCTTATCTCACTTGGTATATATGGCAGAGGAATGTAAAGGTGGAATCTCTTCCCCTGAACACTTGACATTTTCCACTTTTTAACATTACATCTGTCTAAAAATACAGGTGAGAGAAAGAAGAGAGCAGAAGACATGACAAGGACCATTGCCTGCGAACGTACAGAGCTTCTCATGTCAATCATTGGTGGGATTTCTTCTGTCTTTAGGGATCATTTCTCCATTTTGCTCAACTTATTGATTCTCCCCTTCGTGGTGATGCGTGCTCCTCAACCCATATTAATTATTCTCCACTCACCATCTCTTACCTTTTCATTAAATCCTTCCCTTCTATTAAATATCTTTGTGCTAATTCCTGTTTTTTCTAGTGCAACAAATGCGGGTGGAGAAATTGAATCCTCAATAGTTCTGAATAAAGGTAATAGATATTTTTCACCGATCTTATTAAAAGTGATGTGTTTTATCTATTAAGCTATGTTGGATTAATTGTTCCAACTCTACTCGTTATTACTCGATAAAATTGTTTGAATAAGTTTGATATATCTTTTTCAAGAAAGAGAAGAAAATGTTACTATTTGATTATTAATTAACGAAAAATCTATTTCTATTAAAAAATTATTGTAGGTCTATTTTACATACGTTTTGAAATTTGTATCACGTATGTTTGTAACTTTTTTTTTTTAAAAACAATATGTGAACCTGAGAATTTGAATCTCTTACTTTTTGTTTAAGGTTATAATACCTTTTTTTAGAGTTCAACAACATGTGAGAGTGAAGAAATCGAATCTCTGATCTCTTGGTCGAAGATACATATCTTATCAATTGAGTTATGTTCAATTTGACACATTTATGGATGTATGTCTATTCAAACACCTGATGTAGCACCCTTCGATTATTTAAGTAAGGACACGCAAATAATTTACAAATATAATTTTGTACACTTGGTTACAATAGATATGTCCATTGATAAGATAAATATACTAATTAATCTTTGTAGGATATTGCTAAAGTGAGCATAGTTCAACATTAATTGACATGTATTCTCGACCAAGAGATTAGATGTTTGAATCTCCTCATTTTTAAATATTGTCGAACCATCCTAGGATGTTGGTAGTAACTAATTGGTAAGGTTCTAGGCTCACTCCTGAGGATTATTATTTTGAAGTATCCACAAACTTGGATACTTATCTAGACTGAAATTTAGTGGTTCAGCCTAATTTTAGATGTACAAAAGAAATAGTCAAACCGACCTATTAATACGAAAAACACTCAGATGCACAGAAACAAACAAATAAAGAACTTACAAAAGACTGATCCAGTGATATCGACGACCAAAATTGACTCTATTTATATTAATTTAATTTCACTATTTAAAAAAGTGGTTACATTCTAGATTTTTTTGGGTTTTCTTTCCAGGTTTCTAAGGCAGGGATTTATCACTGTCAATCAACATGTGCCCAAGTTGATGTAATTATCAAGGTAATTTATCCTCGGATCAAAATATTATTATTTAGAGGCTTGCAATATTTTCTAGATAAAATATGTTGATATAACTGTCTCTTGAAGAAATGGTGAGCCAAATCCATATTTGTTTCATGGCTTTAATAAGTATGAAATTGGAAGTTTGAAAGGTGTCCTAAGTTTGAGCTTATGTGACCTAAATTTATATATGTTCGAATTTTTGAACTTCGAATCATATAAATTTAATATGTAAACTAACTATCTCTTTGACGCCAAAATTTAAAAAGAAAACTTAATGGTAAAAAAAGTAAACTTATCAGATAAAATTGATGATTTACGGTAATGGCTTCATTCTTGTTTAAGTTTGTGTTTGATAAGTCTATAAACTTTAAAAAGTGTTTAATAGGTTCCTAAACTTTAAAAATGTCGAATAGGATCCCAAACTTTCTTTTTCGTGTCTAATGTATTTTTTAACTTTCAAATTTGTGTCTAATAAGTTCTTGACGGATTCGATATATTTTAAAAATGCACAATTCTATTAGATACAAAATTGAAATTTTAGGATACTATTAAACACAAAATTAAGAGTTTAAGAACTTATCAAATACTTGTAATGCTTAGAGACCGATTAAACACAAATTTTAAAACTTAAGGATTTATTAGACACTTTTAAGTTCAAATGACTAAACTTGTTTAATCTAAAATATATAACTTTCAATCTTATTGATATATATATTAGTAATAAGTGAAAATTTCAAGGATCCCTAATAAAAATTATTTGTTTCTAATACCCGTTGCAAAAATATCAAAATTTATGTTCTTGTTTCTTAGTTTTCCTATTTTAGTCCGTCTAAATTCCTATTTTAGTCTTTAAATATTCAAATATATATATTTTTTTAATTGTATTTCCAATACTTAGCATTAAAAAAAAACTATTTTAGTTATTTGTTTCAAATTATTTAATTGAAATTCTTATTCCTTTTAAAACCCAACATATATAACCCACTACATTTAGCTTGAAGTACTTGTTTAGGTAAACGTTCATCTGGTAAATGAAAAAAGAATCATGTAAAGTTTTGTTTAATGATTTTGAAAAAATCAACTAACATTCTTTTTTAGTACTCAATGATTTTATCAAATTGATGGAGAGTTTAAAGATAATCAAAATAATATCAACATAATAATTTAAGAATTAAAATTGAGTTTAAACTAGGATTTAAATCTTCAACCTCAAGAGAATGTATAGATATCTTAACTGTTATGCTATGCTCATGTTAGACCTAAATAAGAAATACATTGTCATAAATTGTTTGTGTGTATGTTTTTTTTTAGTACAAATTGTTTATTCATGATGATTATTATAATTGTATATACGGACATCTATTTAAAAAAATACGTATATATGGGCAATGAGTTATCATGGCATAATATACATCTATCTTTAATTTCATTTGATTTCAATAAATTCTTCTTCAGCTTTCTATCGATTACATTTTTTAAAACATTTTCTTGGCAATTTAAAATCTAAGATTTAACGTATTAATTGATTTGATATTTCTGTTATATTTATTTCCTTCGATGGATAGATTCATAGGGAAAATAATGATAGAAGGAGAGAAATGATTGGTCAAATAGAGTAAACAAATTGAAATGATTCGTGTTCTCCTTCTTACCCTAGGTAGAAAATATCTTAAGACAAGTCGAATTTTAGATTAGAATAGTAAGAGTGATATGATTATTTGTTTATTTATTTATCAAATTGGTGGTGCATATATGGCATGGACACTTGGGGTGGGATAAATTCTTTGTCTAGTACGAATGCAAACTTTATATTATTATTTAGGTGCCTGGCAACAAGACATTTTGTTTTTAAGCATAAAACGTGTCCTTTTTTTAGGTGGTCTTCAATGAGTTATTTGTAGAATAGCTTTTGAAGTTTTTAACTATGAAAAGGATTTTGAAAGGTTCTTAAGAACTTAGTCATCCATGAACATGGTAAGAATTTTGTTTTAAATGCTTTTTTATGAAATAGTACAGAAAAGTTATATTGTAGAAAAAAAGAAAAAAAAAACATCTAAGTACCAATTTAATCATTCTTTATTTGCCGTCAAATTACTCTCGTAATAGTAATGCGGTTGCTCCTTATACAGCTTCTTCATCAAGCTTACAAGCAAGGATATAGAAAAGCAAAAGAACTTGATGTCTCTTTACATCAAATCTAGATTATTTTATTTTATTATGCTGTATATATTTTTTGAAATTCATTGTAGTAGCTTTCAAAATCTATTTCAAAAGGTTAGTTTTCTCATTTATCTTTAAAAATGATTTTTATGAGATTTAAGAAATATCCATCTTTTTAGGGATGGAATTGCCCCTAAATTATTTTAAAAAATACCATCTAAAACTCGTTAAATAGTTCCTAACTGTCATTGATTCTTAAGTATACTACATCTAATCATTAATCAACATACACATATCTTTCAGATGACTTAACGTTACAAGTGTGAATACAACAAAATACATAAATAGGATATTATAACATCATCAAGAATATTTCTAGAAGAGAAAGGACTTCTCCTCTTATTGGAATTAGGCACCCAAAAGTCTTTTTGTCACTGTCAGAAAAATCCTAATCAATGATTAGAAGGGCATACCAAGACAAAGTTGAACTGGCCACAGTGGTACGCAGAAATTCCTGTCTTTTCTTTTACCCATTATATGCTGCTTTTGGCAGCCTACAATCCCATGACAGTGTAGGGGCTCAAAAGAAGGTAGATTTACCGAGAATTTGTATTACGTCATAAGTGTTTATTTTAGAAACAAAAATACACTTTATTTTCTTCAATCTATATAACCTAGTTATTATCGAGCAGGTCATAAAATATTGTTTTTAGAAATGACTTTTCCATATGTGTGAAAAATACTCTCAAATCCTAACTAATTAATAATATTTATATTTTTAATTAACTATCATGGGTTGGCCCTAATGGTCAATAAGGGCCATTGAAAAAACAAAAGGCTCAGAGGGAAATGGGTTCAATCCATGGTGACCACCTACCTAGGATATTTAATATCCTAAGAGTTTCCTTGGCAACCAAATGTAGTAGAGTCAGGCGGTTGTCCCGTGAGATTAGTCGAGGTGCGCCTAAGCTGGCCAGGACACTCACGGATTAATTCTTTTCATTGTGTTTGGCCGGATATAAAGACTGGAGAAAATACTGAATTGATATATAATATTTAAAAGTTCTAATAAAAAATAATATCTCACTAGTGAAAAAAAACAAAACACTATAGTAGTAACATTTCACAACATGTAGCAGCAACAGCATAATGCTAAAGGGAAACTTTTTAACTTTTTGAAGTGATTGTGTGTGTAGAATATGCATACAGGCTAGCAAGCTGCAGAGATCAGGATTACATATAAAATTGTGATATCGTATTTATATCACATTATATTATACTTTTTTCTGTTGTATTTATTTGCGGAAGAATCATATTGCCGAGATCTATACTTTTAACCCTTATAGTTATAATTGGATGCTCAACAATTTCCCTTGCTCTCACTCTCCTTTTCAAAGAAGTCTGGTCCACACATCTCATACTTCCATTGTCATCTTCGGTCTCCTTTTTACACAGTTATCCCATCTCACTTTTCCCTCATTATATAAACTCCCTTCCAACCCTTTTCTAAGGGTATAGCTCAACCGGCTTTAACCTTTTGTTTCCTTTCTTGGTTTCAACCTCATATAGCTTGATTTTCCCAGTAATTTTCACGTCCTGAAATGGAGAAAGCACAGTTGCGTAGGCAGCTTGCCAACATCAGGCAGTCCCTCTTTGATCAGGTAATGTTCATTAATTATGATCTATCACCCTAAGTTTTTCGATATGGTAATGATTTAACGAGGTACCATAGAAGGAAGTCATCAGTGCAAACTCCTACAGTGATATTTTCCTCGATTTCATGTTAGCCTTTGTGTTTTCTTAATATGTGAACTCGAAGAGGAGTGTAAAGAATACATCGAAGAGTTTAAATTTATATTAAGCTATCTGTAGTTTTCAGTTCAGTGTGGTACCTTTAACAATAACCTTGTAAATGATTCATTTCATATTTTTGTGTTAGTGTATCAAGTGCTTTGTTCTGAATTTCCATTCAATTCTATACAAGCATTTTTCTGTAAGGGGAGATTTGACATCAAATTTGGTTGGCCATTTTGCAGGGATTTCTCGATGAACAGTTTGTGCAGTTGGAGGAACTGCAAGATGATGCTAACCCAAACTTTGTCGAGGAAATTGTTACATTGTACTATAGAGACTCATCCAGACTGATCCTCAACATAGAGCAAGCATTGTATGTGCATTTTTTTCTTTCTTTCTTTATTCTGCTGTTTCCCAAATCTAATCTTCAAAACTTTCATAAATGCAGACAGAAGAGCCCTCTTGACTTCAACAAGTTGGATGCCCTTATGCACCAGTTTAAAGGAAGTAGTTCAAGGTAACCCAAATAGTTGAACTGGAGAAATAATTTTCCCTCAAAATAACATAAAGTTTTTTTAGAAAAAATAAAATGTGAAAGGTGGCGGTGGAGTATATACTCTGCTGTGCACTAAATATAGATAAACAAATCTCCCCTGTTGAAAAAACATTCATGTTCTTTTGTAATGGGTGCAGTATTGGAGCCAAAAAGGTGAAAGCTGAGTGCACACAGTTGAGGGAATATTGCAAGGCAGGAAGTGGAGAAGGGTAAATATCTATCAAACATATCTTTCTTCTTATTCCCCTCGCATATCATTGTTTCATTCTGTTGATATGCCTTGAATCTGATATGAAGCGCTCCGAACGACCCAGTACGGGGGTCTCGCTGCCCGGTCAGCGAGTCGGGGTCCAGGGGCGAAGCGCCCGGTGGGGGTTCGGGGGCAACGCCCCCTAAGCTAAATTATGTATAGGGATTAGATGTGATATTTCCGTTTTGGGCTTTTATTTTGGGCCTATTATGTTAGGGTTAAGAGTGGTGCCATATATAAACCCTCTTAACCTATTCTTTGCCCTAATCTCTCTGTATTCTGAATACTCCTCACATAATAAGATCGTTCTCTCCCTCTGCCCGTGGACGTAGCTAACACACTGTTAGTGAACCACGTATATCTGTGTGTTGTTTCTCTTCGCCCTTTCGTTCTTGTTACGTTGTTACTGTTTTCGTCATAACACATTCACATCAACGTGGACGGCTAAGATTAATCGAACATGAATGCATGTGATCCCTTTCCCTGCTCCTGCATTTAATTATATACACATACACATATATATACATTTTTTTTTCTTGGATATATCACTTCAAATTATCAAAGTGGAAAGTAAGATGGGCTTCATTTGAGAAAGCAGAAGAGATGTATGGTTCAGTTTTGCATGCATGCAATTGAAACATTGACAGTAGGAAGTGAATATTATTATTACATCACATGCTTACTTTATTACATGAAGAAAAGGCACCACTTTTTGAAACTTGTTGAAGTTTGGTCAGTACTGTTTATCCCTGTTGAGGGCATTTTTAATCAATTGGAAAGATTTTCCTTTTTTTTTTTTTTTTTTTTTTTTTTTTTTTTTTTTTTTTTTAATTATATGTGGTTATATATATTAAAAAGTGTTTAAAAATTCTTAAAAGGTGTTTTTTTTTTAAATAGTGATTTTAAAAAAGGTTCGATTCATAACTTTTTAAAAGGGGCTTATTAAAAAATATTATTCTAAAAGTTATATCGAACCCACCCAAAATTAGACAAGTTGAGAGTTTGTTAGGTTTGATTAATATCAGCTGTTGAATTATCTCATTCTGTCATCATTGGTTAATTATTTACCAAAAATGAATATAATTTCCTTGCTGAGTAGGGTTAATTGGTAGTTTATTTATTAATCTTTGAGACGAAAAACAGATGCTTGAGGACATTCCAACAACTGAAGAAAGAATATACAACTCTGAGAAAGAAGCTTGAAGCCTATTTTCAGGTTCTTACAAAGCTCCATTCTTTCGTTTCTTTTGTTATTTTTCAATATAATCTGTTAGGTAACGTTGAACTATTGTGGTCTGATCAGCTCGCAAGACAGGCTGGGCCCATTGAATCTGCCTGTCGGCCCAAGTGATCATACGTGGATGACAAATGGACGACAAAGCTGATGTGGCAAGATGTGATTGGAACTTTATATGTTTCCTAAATTATGTAAGCTCCAATTATCGGTTGGAGCAGCCTGTGGGGCTATAGGTTGCTTTTGTTTTGCTTTAGCTCATGAATGCAATTTTAATGGAAGTTTTGGTTCCTTTATGACTATTGTTTGGGCCTGCTAATCCTTAACCTACCCATTCTCGGCCCAATCATTTACTTTGGGCCCTCCAAATTGTATAAGCCCAAATTTGCAACGAGGACAAGAGACAAGGTCTCAATCGCATGTTAAAGCGCTCAACTGCAAACATCAATCTTAAACAAATCCGTCGAAATAATTAAACGAATTAAAAAAAGAAAAAAGTCAAATTGTACTATCAACTTGATGAAAAAGTAGTCCAATAAATGGATTTATTTATCAAAGTGAGTATAGCTTTGATGGTCATTGATATACACCATTGATTCTAGCCAGCTTGGTAGAAACTTAATAGAAATAATTAAGACATCTTATTCCTCAAAATTTTTAAAATAAATAAATATATAATAAGTCTTTATTTTTTATTATTAAACTTAATAGAAAGAATTTAACCAGGAAAATGAAATTATTTTTTATATAAAGCTTAGCAAATTATGATATCTTGTTCAGATGTATATTTCACTCTTAGTTTTTTTTTTTTTATAATTATACATTTTTCTTACTTTTTTCTGGTATAGTTTTTTTTTTTAAATGAATTTGAATTTTTAGACAAATTTAAAAATAAAAGCAACATTTGAAAGAAAAAAAAAATAGTTTAAAATTTGAAAACATTTTTCAAAAGGTAGGTAGCTAGAAAGAGAAGATACGCATGGATAGTAGTATTTATATACTCAAATAAAGTCGATTATCAACTTTAAAAACTAAAGGGAAAATTACCTTTTTGGTGCCTAAGTTTGAAAGGTTTGAAAAGTCCCTAAGTTTTCAAAACGAACCTTTTTAGTCACTGAGTTTTGAGAGATAGGTTTAAAAGGCCCCTAATATTATTTTTTCAACTTTTTTAAATTAATATTTTTGTATTATTTTTAAATATTGAATGATTTTTTAAATTAAAAAAATTAAAAAGTATTAATTTAAAAAATTGAAAAAAATAATAGTAGGGACCTTTTAAACCTATTTCTCAGAACTCAGTGACTAAGAAGGTCCATTTTGAAAATTTAGAGACCTTTTAAACCTATTTCTCAAAACTCGAGGACTAAAAAGGTCTATTTTGAAAACTCAGACCAAATGCACCTATTGCTTAAAATAGGTATTTTTCCCAAAACTAAATTAGCCAGCCAAATTAAGATAACTAACGGTCAAAACATTTACTCATCTGAGTCGTAATGTGTCTAATCTCCTCCTTTCACCCCACATTTGTAATAAAAGAAAATGATATAATTCACAATAGTATTTTGTGTATAATTTTTTTTTTAAATAATCGATAATAGATTAAAATTTATAAAATAAGTGAAAATTAATTAGGGAAAAGAAATAAAAAGCAAAATCACAAAAACCTCGACGAAATAATGTGATCAGAAAAGGCGGTGACGTAACAGATAGCTGGGGAGATCCACGAAGGCCGCCCTTCCATTGCATTTGCAAACCCGAAGCTCTTTCTTCCTTTCTCCTACTTTTTTACTCTCCCAATCACTTTCACCTTCTTCTTCATCTCTCTCTCTCTCTCTCTCTCTCTCTCTTAAACCTTCCCTTCTGGTTCCGGCGCCTCTGTACTTCTTTCTTGAGCTAGGGTTTTCTCGGCTATTGATTCATATTGCTGGGTCTCTGTCTCGGGCCCATTCAGGCGGTCAATTGGCCTTCATCTTCTCGGGACTCGGTTTTTCTTTTCGGAAAAGAAGTATTTGCATTGGCAGAACCGCCTACTGTGTTGCTGCTTTTTGTCTTTGTTCCGTTTCTCTCTGTTTCTCCAACTTCTAGATGCGTAGTAGATAGGGTTTTGGGGATTTCTTGTTCGGGAGGAGGGTTTTTGATGATTGGCCGGGAAATCTGAGTGAACTTATACTTGGTGGTGATTTCGCGATTTTGTGTCTTCGAGGGTTCTGTTTGATCGATCTTTTGAGGGAGATATAGCCATGGCTTCTTACAGGCCATATCCTACACAATCGTCTTTCGGTCCTTCGCCGGGTCAAAATCCGATTCCGCCCCCACCGGCGCAACCAGCTTCCGTTCCAACGCAGCAGCGAGGAGGAGGAGGTAGTCAGTATAATCAGAATTGGGGTGGTTATGGCGGTGATGGGTCTGTGCCTCCTGCTCCATCTTCCTCGTATCCCCAAAATTACAATCAAGTTCATCAAAGTTCTAATTACCACCAGCAACATTATGGTCCGCCGAGAAGCCAACACCCTCCACCTCCTCCTCCTCACCAGTCGTATCCTTATGCACCACAGCCGCCGCCGCCGCCTCCTCCCGATTCTTCCTATCCTCCACCCCCACCCCCACCAGCGCCTTCGCAACCTTCTCATCTTTACTATCCCCCTTCACAGTATTCCCAGGGTAATCAAAATCAGCAGTCAATGCAGCCACCACCTCCACCCTCATCTCCACCACCGAGCTCTTCAATCCCGCCGCCTCCACCCCCAAATTCTCCACCACCTCCTTCGGCGCCTCAACAAAAAGCAGAGGGTACAAACATGGGAGCACACGAGCGCGATAAAGGGGTTTCAAAGGATCCGTCATATGGCAGGCGTGAACGTGAAACTTCAAATCATGATAAACACCAGAGGCACTCTGGTCCCCCAATGCCTCCGAAGAAAGTAAACGGACCTTCAGGGAGAATGGAGACAGAGGATGAGAAAAGACTGAGGAAGAAGAGAGAGTTCGAAAAACAAAGACAGGATGAGAGGCATAGACATCATCTAAAAGAATCTCAAAACACTATTCTGCAAAAGACCCAGATGTTATCTACTGGGAAGGGGCATGGATCAATTGTGGGGTCCCGGATGGGGGAAAGGAGGGCCACTCCATTTCTTAGTGGTGAGAGGATAGAAAATAGGTTGAAGAAGCCAACAACATTTTTGTGCAAGTTGAAGTGAGTATGTAGATATGTATCATTGTTATGATCTGTTTCTAAGTCAGTGAAATTTTGGCTATAATTGATGTCTACTAAGATTTTCGTTGGATGAGTGAATTTGTGGAATGCCCAGTTACCATTTTTTCCTTGTATATTGTTGTCGCAATTTTCTCATTCCTTGTGCTTAATAAGGCATATCTTCAATGACACAAAAGCACATCGACCTCTTAGGGGATTGTGAGTTCATGTATTTTTGCTTTCAATCCATTGATCAGCCCTGTAATATTCTTAAAAAAACCATTGATTAATGCCCCTTCTAATGTTTTTTTTTTTAGAAATAATATTTCATGCTTCTTCTCTTGTGGATGTTTCATTTATAATGTTTTTTTTTGTGGCTACTTATACTGTACTTTGACTTCCGTGCATTTCAAAGATTCCGGAACGAGCTTCCAGATACAAGTGCTCAGCCAAAGCTCATGTCGCAACGGAAAGAGAAAGATCAGTATGCATTCTTTTGTTTTCCCTCCGAACTTCTGAATTTTGATATACAACTTTTCGTTTGCTGATGTGTGAGGTGCTTCTCCGTTAATGCTTTTCCCCCAGTCATCCTGCCCCTCATTTTGCTGGTTAAACTATTATGTGATTTGACGATCTATAATCATTTAACTTAGCATAAATATTATCCTTCTTGTGATATTGGGTGACAAAAGAATAGTAGAAATTAAGTGAAACATCACTTGCATGACATAAGGAAAATAGAAAAGGAATGTAAGAGCTAATGATTTTGATATCGAGTACTCAAAAAGTGAAAATTAGATGTATTTGCTGATAAATATTTACCTTGATATAGTCCATCTCAAGAAGTTTGGTTGGCACTGTTACTTTCTCCTAAATTGTTAGAAAAAATATAGTCCAGAATCATCTGACAGTTTAACTCTCGGATTTATTCTTCTATGCAAAGGCATTATTTGCAAGGCATAAGGGAAATCATGTGTATTAACATTAAGTTTGGCCTTGACTGATTGAATGAAAAATAGTTGGAGCTACCACTGTGTTTAGGTTGTATAGGTTGTTTCCACTTAAAATTATGAAATTTCTTGGTCTTACTGCGCTTCTTATCTTTTATTATCTTACCAATAGGTTTGACTTAAGTAATATGAGGTGGCATCTTCTATTTTTTGGGATGTTGCAGCTATACAAGATATACAATCACATCACTGGAGAAAATGTATAAACCTCAGCTTTATGTCGAGCCAGATCTTGGAATACCTCTCGATTTACTTGACCTCAGTGTGTACAAGTATGGACCATATAAATACATTTTCTTTTAAAAGTGACTATTCTTTGTATGCCGTTATTCTAACTTTTCTCTATGTATATGTTTAATAGCCCTCCTAGTGTTAGAACACCCCTTGCTCCTGAAGATGAGGAATTATTACGTGATGATATATTGACAACTCCAGTTAAAAAGGATGGTATAAAAAGAAAAGAACGTCCTACTGATAAAGGTGTTGCCTGGCTTGTTAAGACACAGTACATCTCTCCTCTCAGCATTGAATCGGCGAAACAGGTATCCATATTAAGGTTCTTTCATACAAATAATTTTGATGTAGTTGTTTGGGTGCTAATAAGGATTGCATCTGCAGTCTTTGACTGAGAAACAAGCGAAAGAACTGCGAGAAATGAAGGGAGGGCGCAATATTCTTGAGAACCTCAACAATAGGTTTGTCTTTTAACTTCAAGAGAAGATTGAAAAAAATAATTATACCACTGCTATATGTCAGTGTGATTATATTCTTTGCTGAAGTATCTTTATATTTTCCAGGGAAAGGCAAATTAAGGAAATTGAGGCGTCGTTTGAGGCATGCAAGTCACGCCCTGTTCATGCAACTAATAAGAATTTATATCCTGTGGAGGTTTTACCTCTTCTACCTGATTTTGATAGGTACAAAATAATTCAATCCTTGATTGTGAATTTGGTGAATAAAATAATATATTTATGTATATTAGCACAAGAGTTTTGTGTCAACTTTTCTGCAAGGTTACAATATAATGGTAGGATCTAGAAGGCTATTAGGTTGCATCCCTTTTTCTCCTATTGGCAGTGATTGGATATTTTCGTGTATGCACTATATTCACTTCTCAAAAATTCATCTGCTTGAAGACCCATTTCTTTATATCCTCTGTGTTTTCCTCTTTGTTTATGTTGGTTAAACGTCTTCCAATGTGATACGTGATATTTGAGGTTGCTATTTGATTGCTTGCAATTATACAAGCTCTAATAACAGTTTTACATCATCTTATTTGTAACAGAACTTCTCTGATGAGCATTAGTCTCTTTACATTATATCAATGAAAAGTTTTGTTTCTTGTTTCAAAAAATCTTATTTGTAACAAAACTTTGTAATTTTGACAATTTTATGATTCGTACCAATTGGAGAAAGTTTGGAGGTAGTGTGCTTGAATATTTCATCCATTGGTGAAGTAGTATCTTATTCAAAACAATATTGTTGTTGCATCAGGTATGATGATCCATTTGTCGTGGTGGCATTTGATAGTGCTCCCACAGCTGATTCAGAGACTTTCAACAAGTTAGACCAATCCATCCGTGATGCTCATGAATCACAGGTAGGTTCTTGAGGTTACTGATACCACAAATATATTTGGGGTAGTTTTGAAAGGCCGTTTGCTAAAGTTTGTTCCATTAACTCAGATATTAGGGTATTGCTTTTAAGTTTATAATTGGAACTTGTTTGATGTAGAATTTATTTTCAGATTTCTTTTCATCCGAGGGGAGTGTTTTGGGGGACTGGGAGTGATATTGATTGTCAGATATTTCTAATTCTGTCAAGGGTTTTAATGGATTGGATTGGGTAGGGTTGGGAAGTATTTTAGACCTAATCCAAAATACTTCAAGTTGTAAATTGGCCAACTTAAATAACCTCAGTTAAGTGATGAACCAATTGTTTGAATAATTTAAGTAGTCTATTTTTAAAATTTGTCCTAAGTAATAATTAAAATATCTAACATAATGCTTCAAATACAGCCAATTGTTTGTGGAAATTACTGGAGGGTAAGAAAATTTTAAAAAACCATTGAAGGAATGAAGTTCAAAGAGGAGGTCCATGTTTAGTTAATTTTCTTACTAGGAAACATCCTGTAAGCAATTTTATTTATAGAAATTTGAGTTAGTACAGTTCAACTCAAATATTACTACGAGAACTATAAACGAATCTAATCTATATTTCAATTTATTTGCTCTCAGATCAATTTAATTAAGTTTATTACTCAACTAATTTGGTTTTAGACTTTTAGTTAACTAGATTGAATTTGAGTCGTCAACTTTTTTGAAAACGCCTAATTCAGTGTCATACCAATGATCAGTTTGCTTTTCAGATAACATTTATCAACTGCCTTCGTCTGTTAATAAAGCTTTTCTATTTGATGCCAACTATTCTTTGGATAAGAGAAAATTGTCTTTCCAAAGAGAGGGGGAGAAACAACTATTTGGTGCCGAAAGTACCTTTTCATCCTGCAGAATGAAGTTAGTTCTAACCATATCTGTTGTTCCTTACCAGGCGATAATGAAAAGCTATATGGCAACAGGCTCAGATCCAACAAAACCTGAGAAATTTCTTGCATACATGGTTCCTTCTCCAGATGAGGTTAGTCTGTGTCAGAAATTTTAATATTTATTATTTGCCATAGGAACTTTGGTTTTCTGTTTTTCTTATCGTGCCAAATGTCAAAACGGAATAAAGTCATAGCATTCTTGTTCCCCTTCCCTATTCTGAAAATAAAAGGAAGATAGAATACATAGGATAATCTACTGAAGCAAAGATTATCAACACCTCCCTCTTTTTGTGTTTGATATTTTACATACAAAATAATAATAATAATAATAAAATAATAAGGCAATATTTGTATACTTCTCAATATTTTCCATTTGGAATCTCCTGTTTGGTTATTCCGGCCTTTGGCAAAATCAATAAACAAATATCATTCCTATGTGAAGCAAGTTCATGTTATCCTCTTTGTTTTGACTCAGCTGTCAAAGGATATCTATGATGAACAAGAAGATGTTTCATATTCCTGGGTTCGAGAGTATCATTGGGATGTAAGTGCAGGGATTTTAAATTAGTGTACTAGTTAGAAAGTTGACTGCACGTTAGATGAGGTTTCTGATGACACTTATAACAGGTACGAGGTGATAATGTGGATGATCCCACTACATATCTCGTTTCGTTTGATGATGCAGAAGCTCGTTATGTGGTATTCATCTGTCTTGAATCTCATTACAATTCATTTGTACGTATGTACACTAGACTTGTTCTCCTAATATTTACTCAATCTGTTAAACTTCAATGGTAGCCACTTCCTACAAAGCTTGTTCTGAGAAAAAAGAGGGCTAAAGAAGGTAGATCAACTGATGAGGTTGAACATTTTCCTGCACCTGCAAGAGTGACAGTTAGGAGAAGACCAACTGTAGCTACTTTGGAAGTGAAGGATCCAGGGGTATGGTTTTATGCACCTTGATTAATGGATCTGAGTTTTTTATTGGCGATTTTAACTCGGTGGTGCTTTCAGGTATACTCAAATTTGAAAAGAGGATCAGATATTGAAGACGGTCTTGGAAGATCACATAAACATGATAGACACCAAGACATGGATCAATACAGCGGCGCTGAAGACGAGATGTCTGATTGATTAACACTTCGTACAATGAATTAATAGCTTCGGCCAAAGATTATCTGCCTGATGCAAACGAGGCTCCCTGGCAGGAATTCTCCCAAAATTTTTTATACCACCAGATGTTTATGGTATTGTGTTGAGTGTGTACGTTACATGTCTATTGCCACACAAACTAAAGTACTTGTATGCATTCTTGAATTTCTTAATTTAATGTGTATAGTTTTTCTCCGACACGGCAGGAAGAATAAATCTGAAAAAAAACATAACATTAGATATTTCCATTTTCTAGAAAAATCGATGTAATGATCTTCAAAGTATTCTTTTTACATGGGCAAACAATCTTATCATGGATGCATGTTGGGTGGATCCTGTACACGTGTTCTTAGATAATAAAAATTGTATTACTCTTTTAGCGAATCATGAATTTCCATCTCATCTTCATGTCTGACAGTTGAGTATGCACTCTGATCCATGAACATGAACAGGTACTTTTTCTGCATCATGGTCTTACTGCTGTGTTTCTACTTGTGACGGCAACGAACACGTTACGATTCAGTAAAATTCTTGTTTAGTTTGCCCAATTCAAAGTTCTTTGAATCATCGTTTTACTGATCGTCATGTCCAAAGATGTGAACCTATACTGACATTTTTTTATCAATCATGTTTCTACAGCGTTTTTCTTGTAGCAAAAAATGAATCAACTAGCTCTTATTCAAAAAAGAAAACTCATCTGAACTAACACATGTACATTGACTCTATGAATTAAGCACATAATATACACTCTCTAGATCGGCAACTTCAAATGTGCTCAGCTGCCAACCTTCCCAAGTCTCACGGCACACACTGACGCACCAGCTGTGTGACACACTAGGAAAATTGCTTGCAATGGACCATCAAAAATGAAGACTTCTTGATGCAATTGATGCCCTGTTAATGAAATTATAAAATGAAGTAAGCATAATTTAGTACCTTTGGTAAGTATTAGCAAAAAGTTCATGGAATCATAAGCAACATCACTGACCATGCTTGTCGACATCTGACAGCTTCCTGTCGAACAGATCTCTTTGGATCATCAAGAGCTTTTGATATCGCATGTAGTACCTGAAGATGACACATTTCATGGGGCAGAATATAATTCAGGATCATAAGCAGGGTAGAAAGCCCAAACCGAGGGGGAAACATTCAGTGCAAGGAATAATCCTCGGGCTACCTGTTTTCTCATGGGGTATATCCTTGCATGGGGCAGCTCAGACATGGCGACAAGGCACTGAATTGCAGTTTCCCGTACAAGCTGAATAATGCATATCCTTCAGGTTTTAGTATAATAGTATAATATGCTAGCATCACTGCTATTCCTAATTGAATTTGATAACAAAGAATGGCGAGACGACATGCTGGTTTATTTGGGGTTAACAAATAATACACCGTTTTGTGTTTAAAATTGAGAAAGTTCAGACCTAGGAAGTCATGCAAGGAAATCCCGATGATACAAATTATTAAACCATATCTACCTAACCCCAAGGAACTGAGGGCAGAGAACGATACTACTAAAGCAAAGAGCAGATAGTGGAAACAGTTGCCTTACTTGAAGTATTTCAGAGGACTCAAAAAAAAGGCCAATTAATATATCAGGAGAATATCAGCAGTGGAAACAGTCGCAATAAAATGATGATCAAGAAAATTACTTCATACCATCATATGAGAAAAGGCAGTAAGTCCAGCAAGGCAATCAAGGATTCTGTGAGCATTCTCTGTGACAGTTTCTTGTCCTGCAGCATGAGCAGATCCTCTTAGAACCGGATCAAAGAATCTGTGAAGTTTGGTACTTGTATTGAAAGAATAAAAGTTTATATAGATTCATGAGTTCCCAAAAAGGTAAGACACTGACACACTCATGAGAATTTGATGACTCCTGGTTATCCCACCTATGTATGTTTTGGCCCCAACCTCTCGTCACCTCTTTCCTTTTTATTAAACTTTCCCCTTGCACTGGGCCACTGGCACAGTCAATCCTAGAGGCTTGGTAACTGAATTTACCATAAGAAGTAAATTACCTAACAACAAAAGGGGACCTTCCTAGCCCATAGAAAAAATGCAGACAAACTCAAAGCCTATTACACTGCAAATACTCTGCTCTCTCACATTAGGACTCATCGGTTTTCTCCAACTAAAAGTTAAAGACCAATTGTGTATCTCATAAGGATGAGGTTAGATAAATTTTGAATACAGTCGACAATAAGTAACTTGTTGCTTTTTGTTCTTGGAACCAGATAACTGTTTAAGTGTTCTGGCTGTATTAAAAAAGAAAAGAAAAGAAAGAAAGAAATAAGGCAAGCAACTAACGAAACTCACAATTATTTATTGAACGCACAGAAGTTTATATCCAGATTCCAGGAGAAAATTTGGGAGCTCCTCTTACTCTCCAGAATACCAAAACTCACAGCCCAAAAAGTACCGTCTGTCATAGCATTACACTTGTAAAGCTATCCTGACCTCACTCCTTTCCCACCCTCGAGTTCCTTCTTCTTTTGCACCCTTCAGTTAGTTACAACAACACTTGGTTACAAATAGGACCTAATACTCCGCCACCACTCCCTCAACTCTTTTAGTCCTATACATATGAATAATAAGGGGGCCTATCATTATTCAAAAACAAAAAAAATAAGGGGGCCTATCAACAAAATTTTTCAAATCATAGTTGATCCATAAGTCTCATGCGTGGTCCATTCACACATTCTCTATCAGGGTAAAAATGAGCTGTACTCAATAACTATTAGAAAAGGTAGTTGCGATTTGTAATGACTAAGGAGCCAAGGAGTACTAGTTTTAAATACAAAGCTAACAGGTTCGAGCCAGATAACCATTCTGAACGTAGATAGATGAGTGAATGTGCAAAATAGAATAAAAATTACGATGAAGAAAATTTTAATCATGGAAATAGATCAGAATCTTACCATTTCTATCCATCAGTATCCCAGATAAAACGAGAAGAAGGCAATAAACCACATCCTTATTGATGATGTTCACACTTAATGTTAACAAGCCATCCAGCAGCATAGGAATAAGCTGCAAAAATTAATGTAATACTGTAACAAATTTTATGGGTTTTATTTTAAAAAAAGAAAACAGAGCTGCAACAATAGCACAAACAAACCCAGAAACTACTTCTTTTTCACATTAAAGCTAACCTTCTTGGCATCACTCAATATAGCAGTGAGTGGAGTATCAGATATAACATGTGCAAATGCCTCGTACAACATATATCTGAAATACAAAGTGGCGTATCAGTAGCTACAAAAATTTCTCGTAGACTAGCACCAGGCAGAGTTAGAGCATGGTTATAGTAAATGCTCCAAACAGGTATTTTCATGCACATTTCTAACTTCAACATTAACAAACACCCAAGCTGACTTGAAGTGCAATTCAGCTTTCATGAACACAATTAAATGAATGGGTCCAGCAGAAATAACCTAAAAAGTAACACTGCAGGAATAGCATAGACTGCATAACGATGATTCATGAGGCATTTATCAACTTGATTGATGTCCTGACAGTAAATCTGTATACATCGATTCTAGAGTGGATATTATTTGGTTAAATGCAAATCGTATCATGTTCATGAACTCCAACATTGTGATCATTTCACAGATCTTGCTATGTGATTCAATTAAGGATAAAAGAATACAACCCTAGTATTGCAATCGCAGGTTTCCAAATTAGCTGTTTGAGATGTAACAATAAAGAGACAGGAACGTGCTCTTGGGTTGCTACACTGCAACGCTAAATGAATAGTACTACGAAGGATAAAAAAATTAAAAGGAAACATGGTAGAGTTTGTTTCAGATCATTAATAAATGCGGTCTTTTTTTTTTTTCTTTCTTTTTTATAAGAAACAATAATGCGGGTCTATTAGACTAGACATTAATTGTTTAAGTAAGCATTCAGATGCATTCTTCTTAGTCTGGACATCTCTAAGATGGACATGAAAAATTCACGCAATATGCTCATTAAAAGAAAATATAATTTCCCAATAGAATAAAAGACAAATGCCTACCTAGAAAGGGACGAATCTGATTTGCTTACTAGAGACTGGAAAATAGGCATCATGGTAGAGGAAAAACGCTGCTTATAAAGTGGTCGTACTATTGCATGGAATTTGCGGTTCAAACAAGCTTCAGAATCACTCATAAGAATGTGAAATGCATCTGCTGCACTTTTCATTACTGCAAAGTCTAAGTTTGTCTCGCAATCTTTTTCCAGTATAACCTGCTCCAAGGGTGAAACATCTGATCTGCTTTTTGATAGTAAGCACTCCAATAAAACCATAGTTACATCTCGGACCTTTTCATGACCACAAAGGAGTAAACCTTTTCCAATCCATGATAATCCAACCACAGCATGAACTTGAAGGGAAGAGCTTTTTTCAATGCTAGAGCATAAATCAGTAAGAAACATTTCACTGCCGTCACGAGTACTTCCATTATGGAAGCACCTAAATTTTATTTTGAAAATAATGTCAATTGCTTCTTCCAAAGAAACATAACTTGAGACTTCTACTTTATCAGATTTCAGACTCAATTTATTGATCATAGAACCCAGTGCCTGTGCCGCTGGTATACAGCCTCTGGTGATGGATAACATAAGCAAATGCATTACAGATCTTACATCTGGAACATGTGTTTGTGGACGAAGTGCTATAATGACCGATGCAAATAATGAAAGAATCCATTCATCTCTACAAAGAGGACTATTATCTTGCTGCAGCAGAAGTAAGCCCTCCATCTGGACTGGCACTGTAGTAGATGATGCTACTTCCAAAGGAGAAAAACTGGTTGTTAATAATACATCGAATGCTTTTTGGATTATAATGTTCTGGCTCTCCTTGGAGCAACTTCGAACAGAGAGTTTCAATGCCTTCATGGTAGCATCTAGAAGCACCTAGATTCATAAAAAAATAAAATAAAAATAAAAGAAGGCAACTACTTCAGTAAAAAGCTTAGAACTGAAATCAAGTTGTCTAATTAGGAAAATTATACATATATCAATAATTGACAGCTAATAAAAGAGAGAATAGAAGTTTTACTCACTTTATCTAGCATCGAAGCACTAAAAACTAAACATTTTTCAATCTGATCCCAAATGTTTAATGCAAATCGCAATATGACTTCCTCAAAATCTTCAGCTTCATCAAGCCTACACCATCATGAAAAATTGCAAGCATCACATAATCATTGATCACAGGTAAAAGAGAGGAAAATAATAGAAAAAGAAAAAAGGAGCAAACGGCAAACCAAATAGAGTCTAAGATGTACATCACATCAACATAATTCTAACAAGATCTTTTAGCATCTTACACAATTCAAATACGATCAACTAGAGAGATAAGAAGTGATATGATCTCTAAGCTAAAGTTTTTACTGTTTTCGAACAGAGCTATGTGTAGATTATTTCAATTTTAAATTTATGTTTTTCCTTATTTAGATTAGATTTTATTCTATCTTTATAGTTTCCTTTTATGTATTTTTATGATGTATATATCTTCTTGTATTTTGGGTAATGAAAAGAAGAAAATAATTTTCTCCCAAAACCACATGGTATCAGAGCCACTCTCAAATTAAAACCCTAACCCTAACCCTAGCCGTCAGACTTCACCGGCGAGCTCTCCTTCCGGCAACCCTTCGGCGTTTCTTCTCCGGCGAGCTCGTTCCGTTCGCTCGTCGCTCGCCTTCTTCCGCCGCTCGTCGCTCGCCTTCTTCTCCCTGGCGCCGCGACACTTCTCCTCCGTCTAGCCCCTGCAGCGGCACGAACCGTGCAGCCCGAATCCCAGCGCGAGCGCCGCCTCCTCTCACGGTGCTCTCTCCATCTCCGCTGCCCAGATCCGGCCGCACCGCACCTCCCACCGTGGTTTCTCTCCTCTTCAGGGCCGATTTTGCTCAGTTTTACCTCCCGCCGTGGTTTCTCTCCTCTTCAGGGCCGATTTTGCTCAGTTTTGTTGCTCGGTTTTTGGTCTGCTTGTTTTTCAGATTTGGCTATTTGGTTGTTCGAGGCCTTCAGCGATTTCAAATGGCGAAACATGGGTTAGCAAGTGTCAGTTATGAAAACTCCTCTCAATCTCACGATTCCTCTCCTCAAATTGTGACTAATCATAAACTTCAAGGTCACAATTTTCTTCAATGGAATCAATCAGTCTTCATATATATCTGTGGCCGTGGTAAAGATGGTCATCTAACTGGTGATACCCCTGCACCGGATGCTACAGACCCGAAGTTTCGATCGTGGAAAATTGATGATCATTTGGTCATGTCTTGGCTACTAAACTCTATGACTCCAGAGGTTGGAGAGAACTTTCTATTGTTCAAAACAGCAAAAGAGATATGGGATGCAACCCGTGACACCTATTCTAGCTCAGAGAACTCATCTGCTCTATTGGCTATTGAAACCCGGTTGTATGATTTACGTCAAGGAGACCTCAATGTTACTCAGTACTTTAATCTTCTTGTTCGAAACTGGCAACATTTGGATATGTATGAAACATACGAATGGAAGTGTGGAGAAGACATGACTCTTTACAAAAAGATAGTTGAGAAAAAGAGAATATTGAGGTTCCTTCTAGGACTTAATAAAGAGCTAGATGACGTAAGGGGAAGAATTATGGGAGCAAAAGATCTTCCCTCTCTTAGGGAAGCTTTTGCTGAAGTACGACGTGAGGAAAGTAGAAAACACTTGATGATGCCTGAGATTGGGTCCTCTACTGGACCAGAGGTTTCGGCCATGTTGACACACAGTTCATCTCAAGAGTACAAATCTAAGAAAGGCAATCGTCCTTGGTGTGATCATTGTAAGAGAGTGGGACATGTTCGAGATACTTGTTGGAAAATTCATGGCAAACCAGCGGATTGGAAACCAACGAGGAAAGGTTTTAAATCCCCTCGAGATGTCCTTCTCCAAATTCACCCTCAATTCCAAAACCTTTCCTCAAATTTACCCCTTCGGGTGTTTGGTTGTTCTTCCTTCGTTCATAACCATTCTCCTCACAAGTCCAAACTTGATCCAAAATCCATCAAGTGCATTTTTCTAGGTTATGCATCCCATAAAAAGGGGTACAGATGTTATTCACCTATCACTAGAAAAACGTACACGTCCATGGATGTTACATTCTTTGAAAATCATCCTTTCTTTACCAAGTCTCAAATTCAGGGGGAGAATATACAAGAATTTGAGCTTTTGGATGTTGAGCCTTATTCTGTCATCCCTACTATTCCCATCATAAATGAGGTCTTAACCCCTACCATAAACGAGCCACCTATTTCTGAGTCTAGTATTTCTGAAGTCGAAGTCCCACAAACTCGCACACCTATTGTTTATACAAGAAGAAAAGAGGCTACCATGCAAAACCAAGAATGCCAACCACCTGAACCAGATTCATCATCACTGAATTCCACTGACGAGAACATCACCGTTATGGCACCTGTAATTGATGATCTGACCCTACCAATTGCTCAGAGAAAAGGTGTTAGAAGTTGCACTAGTCATCCCATTGAAAAATATGTTGCATATGGCAAATTGCTTCCTACTTATAAAGCTTTTGTGACTCAGTTAGACAATATTCACATTCCACAAACCATTCAGGACGCGCTCAAAGATCCGAAATGGAAAAAGGCAGTGGATGAAGAAATCAAAGCTCTTGAAAGCAATGGAACATGGACTCTTACAAAACTTCCTCATGGAAAGAATCCAGTTGGTTGCAAATGGATTTTCACTGTCAAATACAAATGTGATGGCAGCGTGGAACGGTTTAAAGCTAGGCTTGTTGCGAAGGGTTTTACTCAGTCATACGGTATAGATTACCAAGAAACCTTTGCCCCTGTTGCGAAACTGAATACTGTACGTGTTCTATTGTCTCTAGCTGTGAACCAAGATTGGCCCCTTCACCAACTTGATGTCAAAAATGCATTCTTGAATGGTGATCTCGAAGAAGAAGTTTACATGCAAATTCCCCCCGGAATGGAAGACAAGTCTAATAGCAACTTGGTGTGTAAGTTAAAAAAGTCTCTATATGGATTAAAACAATCTCCACGTGCTTGGTTTGACAGATTCACTAAAACACTGATTAAAAGTGGCTATTATCAATGTCAAGCTGATCATACCTTGTTTGTGAAATCCTCAAATAACAAAACTGCAATTTTGATTGTATATGTAGATGACATCATCATTACAGGGAATGATTTAGAGGAGATCCTCAACCTGAAAAAGATGCTTGCAACTGAGTTTGAAATCAAAGATCTGGGAAACTTGAGATATTTTCTAGGCATGGAAGTGGCACGATCCAATAATGGTATTGTAATTTCTCAGAGAAAGTACATCCTAGATTTATTAAAGGAGACAGGAAATCTTGGGTGTAGACCTGCAGAAACACCCATGGATCCAAATCTAGTTTTACATCAAAGTGAAGATGTTGTCCCAGTTGACAAGGGCATGTATCAAAGACTTGTGGGAAAGTTAATTTATCTATCTCATACCAGACCAGACATAGCATACTCTGTTAGCGTTGTTAGCCAGTATATGAACAATCCAAATGAACGTCATCTTGGAGCTGTGAACAGAATTCTGAAATACTTGAAAGGCACTCCAGGTCATGGTTTATTGTTCAAAAAATCTTCAAACAGACTTGTAGAACTCTACACTGATGCTAGTTGGGCTGGAGAATTAACTGACCGAAAATCTATGACGGGCTATTGCTCATATGTTTGGGGTAACTTGGTCACTTGGAGAAGTAAAAAACAAGCTGTTGTAGCAAGAAGCAGTGCAGAAGCTGAATACAGAGCGCTTGCTTTGGGAATATGTGAAGGAATATGGATTCAGAAACTTTTGACAGAGTTGAAAATTGATACTCAGAACTCAGTAAAATTGTTTTGTGATAGTCAAGCAGCCCTCAGTATTGCAAAGAATCCTGTTCATCATGACAGAACAAAGCATATAGAGATAGATCGACATTTCATATTTGAAAAGGTCAACAGTAGAATAGTGGAACTAAACTATGTTCCATCTCGTCATCAAGTTGCCGACATTCTCACCAAAGCATTACCAAGAACAAGCTTTGAAGGATTCAACTCCAAGCTTGGCTTGTACACTATATACAATCCAGCTTGAGGGGGAGTGTAGATTATTTCAATTTTAAATTTATGTTTTTCCTTATTTAGATTAGATTTTATTCTATCTTTATAGTTTCCTTTTATGTATTTTTATGATGTATATATCTTCTTGTATTTTGGGTAATGAAAAGAAGAAAATAATTTTCTCCCAAAACCACACTATGCAATGGCAGGGAAGAAAGAGAAGTATTGCAATGTAGAACTGCCAGGCCTCCTAGAGCCTTGATCTCTAGCTTGACTGGGTTATTATTAAGTGAAGAAACTTCCTCACATTCTCTTTATTCTTTGTAAGTAACTCTTATTTCCTTAAATATTTTCACAGGCAAAGCCTTGTAGTTGGTTTAAAGAACCCCAACAAGAGTTTGAATCTCCCGTGTCTCGCCCTAGGGGACCTAGTTCTATGAGGTTGTTGTACATTATAGGACGTGAGAAGTACCAAATGTTCATTCTATCTTGGGATTGCATGTTGCATATCACTATAATGTATACACGTTCTTTCATGGGAAAATAACCTCCAGAAACGCGGGGGGTGGAATAAACTATGACTATGTGTTACAAAACAAAATTATTTAACAAGGTTGAATTGTCCTCCATTGAACTCGAGGCTTAAGCTTAGTGGTACAAGCCCCTGGTGTCAACAAGGTGGCACGTTCAAAATCCTGAGATCTTGAAGCTGTGCACTTGAAGAATATTCAATATCCTATCAGTTCATGGTGACAAATTGAAATTCCTAGTCTTCCAATGAACTTATGGGGGGTGGAACAAAGAAAATCATTCAATTTGACATATTGGGGCTGCAATAAAATTACCATTCCGAGAATTTACTGGAACGTGCCTTGACCAGGGACAATAAAATCATTCAGTAGAGGAATACAGGAAAGAAAA
The DNA here is from genome assembly GCA_017139565.1 of Luffa aegyptiaca. Lineage (NCBI taxonomy): Eukaryota > Viridiplantae > Streptophyta > Magnoliopsida > Cucurbitales > Cucurbitaceae > Luffa > Luffa aegyptiaca. The sequence continues at coordinate 1,698,621 of CM029399.1, read as the reverse complement.
CGCAAGAATTAAGATATTCATAATTTTCAACAAAAAAGACCTGCAAGAATGTAATAGAACCATATACCATGGAAGAATTTTTGTCGAGTAGCAATCCAAGAGGGACAATAAAATCTCGACTGACTTTGAATTGCCATAGACCTAAATATACACAATGTGCAAAAGTCCATTAGATAGAAGAAAAATGGAATAATTAACTCAGAATAGAGGAAATAATAATGGGAAAACAACACCATGAAAAACCACAAAAAACAGAGCGCTGACATTCCTTGAAAAACAGTGAGATTCTTCCTCTGGTAATTTATAATTTTTTTATTCAAAGGGATTCGGAAAAACAAAGATGAATAACCTCGTATAATATTAAAGCATAGTCAGAAATTATCGTCTGTTGGAGCTCTTTTCTCTGATATGTTCCTTTTGTTTCATCCAGAGAAGTGAAAACATTAAGTATAATATTAAAAAATAGTCAGAAATCATCCTCTGTTGGAGTTTTTTTTTTTTTTCTCTGATCCGTTGCTTTGGTTTTATCCAGAGAAGAGAAAACATAGCCCATCAGGAAGAAACAAAAGAAAAGCCATCAAAAGATAAGGATCAGTCATCATTGGAGTTCTTCTGATACGTTACTTTTGAATGTGTGTTTGTGTGTGTGTGTGGTTGGATGAATAGTATTAAAGGAAAACTAAAAATGTAACACAATCAGTCAGTCTGTTAAACTGGAAACATTGAATGATGCCTACGAGAAATATCTAGCATAAAATAAAGATTATTAACTTTTTTAACACGTACATAAACCTCAGATAAATGGAAGAATATTGCCTCTTCAATCCCCTGAATAATTTTCAGCATATAACTTCGCCCAGTTCTACCAATGTCAGATGCCAGCTCAAGTTTAAGCATCAATGGCATGGCCTCATCAGGGAGAGAAAACATTGATGCAATCCTTTCAATAACAACATGCATATAACTTTGCAATTTCACAGACCCATGATATTTGTCAACAAATGAACCAATATGCTGTAATGCCTTCGAGGCATGATTCCACAAAGATACAAATTTGAAGTCCACTGTTATAACTGACATGAGAGTCGACAAGATATCCTCAAATACGACACTTGATACTGGTGAAGAGTCTACAGGGAATGTGGCCAGATTCTGCAGGCCCTTTACTGCACATGATGCCAAACTTTGGTCACAGCTTATATTCTATAATTGATCTTAGATTTGGAAAGATAATTAACCGATCTTAGTGTAAACCACTCAAACATATGAGCAATACTAAAAGAAAAGACAAATATCAATAATAAATTTGTTCGGGAGAGATATTAATGGAAAATAGAAGAAAAATTGAAAAACATAATTGTAAAATGTAGTAATCGCCGCTCCTATAAGGAATTGAGAATCATCCTATTTCTTTAAAAATAAATAAATAATGAGAGATGTATAAATAGTACCTTGAGCCTAAATTTGTAGATAGGTTGTGCCATTAATTTATTGGTTAAACATATGAGATGTGTCACATGTATGTATGTTATATTACACAGACACAAGCCCAATTTATAAAAACAGCAGGTACTTAACACTCCATTCAGATGTTAGCACAGAAAAGCAAATTTGCAAGCAGAAGATTTTCTGACATCATTCAAGGAAAACACCTCAAAAGAAGATACCTGCACAGTAGAATTCAGCATCATGCAGGTCTTTCTTAATAATTCCTGGAAAGGTAGAATTGAGGAGCTGAACCATTGAACATGAAAAAGTTTGAAGCATGCTGTATGATTTCTCTTTAACAGAGCATGTATGTTCATCAGAGCTTGAAATCAGATCTCTGCAGGCAGCGAGAAGTTCAATGCAGAGATAGAGGGCTCCAAAGTTCTTATTCCCTGAGGGAGAAATTTTGTTATTCTGAGACTGATCCACATGAATCCCCACAATATCCAGCAATCGAGGGAAGAAACTTTCAAACACTTCATTGCAGGAAGCAACAGATGCATTCGCTGAATTGTAAAGGATATGGCCAACTGCATTTAGTCTCTGCCTGCTTTGCAGAGGGAAGTCGTTGTAAAATGTATAAATATTTAGGATGTTGAAAATATCCTTTATATCTTCATCATTGATAATTAATCTTATAAACAAGCCATTACTCTCCACAACCATCTTCTGCAGGAGTCTTAGAGCTTCTGCCGTTATTTCATTCCCTTGAAAGCTAAGACTATTTAATGATTCCAAGTTAATGGACAAAGAAGGCTGTCCTATGGAAGTAAATATGATCTCCTTTAATGAAGACCAGATAGCTTCACAATGCTTTTCCATTCTATCTGCCCCATATTTTACTGTGCAATCGCTTAGATACTTCAAAGAATCAATCTGCAACCATTTAAGTTATTATTCAACAGCTTGGGCAATCAAAAGTGAATCCTACATAATAAGCAATTACTTTTTTTTTTTTATGAAATACATAATAAGCAATTACTAAATCAAGTAAATATAGAAATTTAGACAGACCTTTGCTTGTGGCAGTGAGGATGAAAGTTTCTCAAGAAGCAAAGGAATTGCAAATGGCTCAAAATGTGGGGTAGATGAGAAGGCCATCTGCACAATAATACAAGTGCAATCAAGTCAATAATGTGCACTCACAGATTATGAATATGTGGTGCAGAATTCAACATCCAGAGTAAAAATAAATAAATAATGATTGATGATAGACGAGGATAATGTAATTAATACCCATCTAGGATGACAATAAATTGAATCTACTTCCTATCTTGCTATGTATTGGAGTAGTCTGATCTCTCCTTTTTGTAATTATCCTTTATCTTCCCTCATATCTCAATGGAGATCTTTATTGTAATTATCGATAGGCCCTTTTGTATCTATTTCATACATCAATGAAATGGTTTTGTTTCCTATCAAAAAAAAATAAATAAATAACTAACCCCCCCCCCCCCCCCCCAAAAAAAAAAAAATCAATACCCATCCATTAGGTCACATTATGCTTGATTGGAGTCCGTTCCTATAATTGTGGACTTCCTTTTATGGGCTTGTTTTTTGTATGCCTTGTATTCTTTCATTTTTTAATTTTTCTCAATATATATATATAACCCATAAAGGAAAGAAAATCCTAAACCTTAAACAAAAGGTAATTAACACCCATCGAATGTGCCAAGAAATTTGGCAAGATCATAGCTGTATGGGAAGTTATCACAACGCAATATATGATGAACATCATAACTCTTAAGCAGGAATGCAACAAAACAGAGGAACTGGAAGGTTAAAACCGTTTGTACAAATATCGACAACTGCTAGAAAATATGGAACAACACTATTTTTTTGGGCGGGGACACAATATTAAGAATATATAATCCTGGAAGAGGATGTTTTCCCTTGGTTTTCATCCGGTTAACTTTAGTTAACTTTGGTTAAGACATGATATCCTCGATCAAAAGGTGTAATATTTTCGACGAAAAGATTGAAGGTTCAAATCTCCATCTTTACATATTGTTGAACTCAAAAGAAAAAGAAGGAGAAGAAGAAAAAGCAAGAAAAAAAAATCCGGTTAACTTGACAACTCTAAGAGATCTTTAAGGGGACGTTTGGCCTAATGGATGGGCTCTTATCTGGGGCAGGAAGCTTAGTCTTCCTAAATTCAAACTCATGGAATTGAACCGTGTTTTCATTGGTAACTTTTTTATTTAATTTTTTTAATTATCATTTTTAAAAAATAACCTTTCTCTCTCCCCTTTTCTTCTCTTGGGTTATTTTTCAATTTCTTAATTTTTAATTATTATTATTGTTACCATTTTGTTGTTTAAAATTAAAATTCTCTCTCTCTTTTCATTTTCTTCTTCTTCCTCCTTCATTACTCCCTTCTCTTCCTTTTCTTCTTTGGCCAAACCCAACCACTCTCTCAACTAACAAAAGTATATAAAATTTTGTTTTGAAACTTATCAAAATAAAATTAGTAAGATAAAAATGAACAACATTTTTCATGCAATTTCTTTTATGGACATTTTTCATGCAACTGACATAACGAACAAGAACAAACTTTGATATACATGTCTTATTCCAAAAAGAAATTTCATTAAAAAAAATTAATATCCATGGTTACTAACAAAGATACCGAGACTGACTATATATATATCAACCAAGCATTTCATATTACCTAGATTATATTTAGAAAACATTACCAGGCATAGGCAGCTAATCAGTTTCCTATAACCACAAAAATAAGAAGTTTGCTGCAATTCTATGCCAGTGGCACCAAAATCTACCAATACCCACTTACTCAAAAAAACAGCACACCTAGAACCTTTAGAACGTCATTACTATTATACAAAGGTCTCCTGGACAAAATATTTGGCAACAAAGAAGACCTCAAATTACAATGTGAGGCAGTAAAATTATGTCCTTGCACATTACCATACCATAAGTGCCTGAGAAAGATCATTCCTTTTTACATCTACATCCTCCTCTTTTCCCTGGATAATAATAGCATATAGAAACAATATTAGCACAGAGAGCAAGCAAGAGAGAAAACAGACCATTCAAAAATATGGACAAAAATATATATAAAGAATATGTGAGCAGAACGCATAGAAATAGGAGAGCATCACAAAATCTCCAGGCAGTATCCATTTAAATTCTCCAATTCTCTCTGTAACTCTTCTTTAACATATACTATTAGGTGATCCATAAATGTCTGAAATGCAGGTTCTCTCACCATTCCCGAGCTCACAGATTGTAGATACAGAGAGTATCCTTTTTAGCATTTTTGATGTTGGTGCTCTCTTTTTCATCCCACAATGTTAAAATCCCCATTGGACATCCCCGCACCTCAACCTTCGACCATTCAATTTTCTGTCTACACTAAGCACATTCTAGTGAAGTCTTGTCCTGCTCGAATGGGTTTAGTGAGCAATCATCATTTACGAACTCCATCAACCCTTCCCAAATGACCAACAAGTTAACGTAGAAGCATAATGTAGGAAGGATAATTATTTTCTCCCATCTCACCCAATCAAACCCCCTACTTGGCATAACCACCTTCAGCAAGGGAGATAATTGTTAGGTATCTAAGTAGTTGGAGAGCCACACTCCAAAAGCCAGGCGATTGGGGAGGGAGAACCAACCACTTATACACCCCATTAAGAGCCCATATCTTTCTAATGTGGGACGAAGGCATCCCATACTACCATGGTCCCTAACAATTGCCCCTCCTCGAAAAGCCAACGTCTCGGCAGCTATGCACTGCGACGCTTCACTCGGCTAGTTTCGATCAGCCCCTCCGCCGCCACTCCTCTCCAGAGTCGTCGACCACCGACTCTAATACCAATTTTTATGTATCTAAGTAGTTGGAGAGCCACCCTCCAAAAGCCAAGCGATCCAATGTGGGACAAAGGCATCACATACTGCCTTGGTCCCTAACAATAATCTCGAAGAATTATCTCTTGACGCTTCTCCTTTCCTTCAACCACTTCAGTATAAGGATGTCTCTTCCTTTTCAACCCCCTTCTTCATCTTCAATCCAAGCGAGAAACTCAACCATTAATTCAGAAAGACATCTACGCTCCATGGTCTTGCCCTGCTAGTATGAGATTCTTCTTGCCTTAATTTGACAAGGTCGTGATTTCTAATCTCCACTCTTTTGTTATATAGTTACTGAACCCAGAAAACTTGTGTTCTTGAAAACTCTTTTATTCCAAGGGGTTCCATGTCTCTTCTTCCATCGCTATCCTCGACCATTTCAGCTATTTTCTTTTTTTTTTTGGAACAAGAAACAATCAATCATTTCAGCTTTTGCAATTCCAAGAAGATTCACAAGCCCACGGTTCCATATTTTCTCCTCTATCCTAGCCCTTCTATCCAACTCAATCTATCGTAACATCAAAGACAAACAATTTCTGCTGTATACTACAGTATATGGTTCATTATTTCCCTTCCCAGAATGAGAGAGAAATACACTACCAATTATTGATCATATGCGAGTGGAGAAAGGTCAAGCAACCAAGAAAGAAAATGACAAAACAAGAGGAGAAGCATGCAATGAGCTTACATGTGTAAAATGGATTGGGAAATAGCAACCCAGGAATTCAAAAAGATCGCTAGAACTACTTGCAAGTGTTCCAGTTGGATCTGGGAATAGCTTTGCCACAAGCTCAACAATGTGAAAAGTAAGCATTAAGCATTGCGGATCTTTTTCACCGTCAATGGCTTCACAGATTCCATATACAAGATCAACATCCTGGATAACAGTGAGGAAGGTCATCGATACTAACTTCAAACAAAAGGTCAAGTAAGTTAAAATAGTTGAGCACAGAAGCTATACACAGCAGTGAAATATGAGAAACGTCATGTAGATGTTATGATATGATGAAGCCCACCAAAAAAAAAAAAAAAGGTGTGAGCAAATGGATCAAGGGAACATTTTTAATCACTTCTTGTGGTTTTCATAACTCCTAACAGAAAAGGGAAAGGATCGAAGGCTGGAAGAAAGCAAGAAAAATATAGTACCAGTGAAACAACTGCATCGGGATAATTTTCTACCAAGCACACCAGAAGTTCAAAACTCAGCTGTCAAAATAAATAAATCAAAGTCAAACTGAAACAAAGAATATCAGAAACGTTATTGAAATTTGGAAGCATTTGCCAGCAGGTATCTGCATAAGTTCCCTATATTTGTTAACTCACCTTCCGATCATGCTGTCCCAAGGACTGTACTTGGAGATTTTGAAAATAAGATTGGGCAACGGACTTTGCATCATTCTGAGAAACTGTACCAACATTCAATTTCCTCCTCATCAGTGCCAAGCAGCCAACAAGGGCACCTCGTAAAGCTTTCCAATCTGCCTGATAATAAGTATCAGGTCATCTACCACTTTGAATAGAGAAGCTCGCATGATAAAACTGGTATCATAAAGAGTCTACAATACCAACTACTTGGGAGAATCTTTAACTATGACAAAAGTGCCTTCAAATGATTAAAAGCAGTTCCTTCCTCAAAGGTTTATGTTTAGGCACAATTCAGAAGTATTTTTCTAAAAAGCAAAAAGTACTCAAATGCTTTCAAAGAAGCCATTGTTTTGTGTTTTACCAAGTACTTTGGATTTAAAAACGTTATCCTTAACCTCTCATGGCACACCCCTTTTTCCTTAATTACTCTTCGCGCACACTTCCCCTTATTAAACTCTCTCTGTACACACCTTTCCTCACCAACTTCTCTCTATGCATCTTTTCTCAATATCTCTCTCTAACACAAGCTCTCTCACTAAATTCTCCCCCTACAGACTTTATCCCACTAACTTCTCTCTACACATATCTTTTCTCAATAATCACTTTTCACAAACGTTTTCTACCACTTACTTCTCATCACCAACACTATCTCACCAATTTCTTTTTACATGCTTTCTCTCAATAGTTTCTCTCTACGTATATAATTTTCTCGGTAATTTATCAATTCACACACTTTCCTACTAGCCTCTCTGTACATACATATCTGCCTTCAACAGTAAGGAAAACTTTCATTGATAAATATGTAAGGTAAAGTGATATGATATGAACCGAAACAGAACCACAATGTATTACAATATAAAAGGTAAAGGACTACACGATAAACTCAAGTATTCGAGGTACTTGGCCCTCCCTCTCTTGAGATCACTCAAGATCAAACTAACCAACTTAATCCCCTTTCTTTCCCTTTCCCACTCCTCTACTTATAACCTCATACTCTGACAAACCCTCCAACTGACTGCTAATATATCCTTACCAAAATTCCTAATTACACCTTAGTTACATTCCTATCATAAAGCTTACCATTTTAAAAGCAATGCAGGCTACATTGATAAAAACATTGACGATATACTTTCAAGGATTATTATCAAAGAAAAAGAAACACTTCTAAAAACATCTTGAAACACCACAAGAAGTTTCTCTTTGTTGGTTTTCGAAATTTTTAGAAGAATTTTAACGGGTACCAACATGCCCAAGAGTTTTGCTGGTGCCTAAATTCTTATTAGCTCAAACAAAAACCTGTTGCCCCAAACTTCAAAAGAGAAATACTACAATGTAAGAGAAATTACAAAAAGAATAAAGAATAAAACATTTATGTTTGACCAATCTTGCAATAGGAAGCATCTATATTTAAGAGAAAATAATTACAATATAATAGAAAGTACAAAAAAGATAAAGAATGAAACATCTATGTTTAACTAACCTTGCAGTAGGAAGCAACCTTGAATTATTTTCAAAGGAGGGGGAAAGGAACAACGTATAGAGCAGAGACAAATGGGGAAAAAAAAGAAAGAGAGAGAGAGAAAGAAAGAAGAATGAAAATCATAATCTAAAAATACTAATAAAAAACACTCATCGCCCCTCTGTTCAGATAGGTGATAGATAGAAGCGCTCACTCACCAGTCTCTCTGTGAAGAATACCATGAGACTGTGTATTGATGCACTATCCAGAGGCTTTGATGCAAGACATGCCAGTAGTTCTCCAAGAAGAAGTATACCTGAAAAGGATAGCAAGCTTGTTGTTTCCTTTTCAACAATGCAGAGAATAAATTGGAAAATCAAGGCAACATGACAAAATTTCAACTAACTACAGTATTTTTTTTTTTTATAGGAAACCAAAAGATATATTCAACTAACTACAGTATGTATAAACCACAAAAGATGATGTCTATATAACAGGTATCTTGAAGGACCAAGGAGAACAGCAATGCATAGTAACCTGGTTAACTAACATCCCTCAAACAAACAGAAGGTTGGGACGTGTTCTTTAAAAGACAACCAGAGTCAGGCACCAATGACAATATTCAGTGCTTGTTTGCTCATTGCTGTCAAGGAAAGTTTGGAGATGGATTTTTAAGTGTTTAACATCGATAAGGCTGTACAAAGAAACTTGTATTTTAGCTAGTATTTGGTATTATTTTAGGAATAAAGCCAGGTCTATCTAGATTATAGCTATGCGGGCTATTTTACTGAAGCCGTGGAAAGAAACAAATAGGAAGATTTCTGATGGAAGTTTGTTTATGTCTTGCAAGTTTGCTTGGCAATTCTAGATTATGCTCCTATCTTTTTTTTTTTTATAAGAAACGACAAAAGGATATCATTCCAACAAAAAAGGGAAGACAGCCTAAGGGCCCGGGTAGAGAGAACCCCCAAAAACAAACTACACAACAAGAGCTTTCCAATCCATGCTAATCATAAAAAGGTTGTAGTTACAAAAATTCTTATGTAAAGATATCCACCAAGAAGCCGTATTTTGTACATAATTACAAAAGGAGTCTAGCTTAAGGGCTTTGTTTTCGAATGCTCGAGCGTTTCTTTCCAACCAAATATGCCAAAGAAATGCTCTAAAGGCACATCCACTGATGATTTTGGCTTTCCCCCCAAGTTCCAAGCTGAAAGCCCTTCCACTAACCACTCTTCAACTCTCTGAGGTAAGCAAAATTGAAGGCCCACCTTCCTGGCAAACCACCCCCAAACCTGATAAGCAAACTCACATTGGATAAAAAGATGATCCACATTTTCTTCCATCCTCAAACAGAGCCTACAACCGGACGGAGACATAGTCCATCTCCAAAACTTTTTCTGAAGTTTATCATCAGTGTTCAAACTTCTATAAGCTAAGGACCAAAGGAAGATCTTAACTTTCTTGGGGCTTTTACCTTTCCATATCAAGTTGGTCAAGGTCGAATTTACAGTAGACTGTCTCTCAAGCAAATGGTAGAACATAGATTTGCTGGTGTAGGATCCCGACCCTTCAAGAGTCCATTGTATTCGGTCCAAGCCCTCCCCCCTTTGCACAACATAGATTATGCTCCTATCTACATTCGGATGGCAGATTCCCTGCTTTGGTGGTTAATATGAAGGACTTTCTATCATCTATTTTGGTTCGCCATCTCTTCAAAAAAGAGAGATTCTTTGGTGACAGTTAGTTAGGACCTTCCTTTGCCCTCAGGAACAACGAGATTTTCAACAATAAATTTCTCTCCTTTGATCAATTCATTAATTCAGTTTTCATAACATCCTTTTCTTGGTGCAAATGCTTTTTCTACATTTTCCAACAATCTGTTGGCTAACTAGAAGATTTTTGTGTAACTTCCTTTAGACTCCAGGCTTTTCCCATTATCGTGAACATTTTATCATATCAATGAAATATCTTATTACTATAAAAATAAATAAATAAATAATCCTATAGTCTTTTGTAACCTTGTGAGACATTCTAGCTAGGAAAAATATCATATCCTAAACTCCTCCCTCCCCAAAGAAAATCTTAATTCGCATTATTTCCATGAAGTTCTACATAGTAATTTGTTTTCACACGACAAAATGAAATAAATTTTGCGTGAGCACATTCCTTATTTAATCACACAAAAGTAGCAAGCAAGAAAAATACAGATAATAATAATTCATAATGGTAATGGTAATAACTAATAATAATAAAACAAAATCAGAAATTTGCATAGCAGTACCTCTGGCTCGAATAATGTTATCAGTAGTTGTCAGATACATCCTCATCTCTCTAACCTAAATCATGAAAGTAAGAATTAGAGGCAGTAAAGGAAACATGAACAAAGAAGAAGGGAAGAAGAAGCTAGGTAGAAAATACCAGTGTTTCTACTGTTAGTATATCGTTCTTCACAAGGGAGGTGATCGCTTCCAAGCTTGCGGCCTGTAGTGTCACATAAATTCTCATTAGTCCATTGTTCTTTGTGTTCGTGGTGTTCCTATTATCAGTACATTGCCTCCCATCAAGGAAAAATATTATCAATACATTGTCACACAGATGAAACATCACAGCTGAAAGAAATTCATGTGGGTCGGATAGTTACAAAAATCCCCAAAAAGAACACCTAAGAGTCCATGAAATAAATGGATTCCTAAATTACCCCAATCCCAAGACACATGTTGGAAGACTTCTAATTTTTTTCAAGCCAAACTGACCTCTGCTTCCATGCTTTTCTTGTATTGCATTTATGCATACATATTTCCTGTAAAAGTTTGGCAGCAGAGAGCAATTTGCAAAAGCTGAACCTCTGATTGTGGGAGGACCAGTGAAACATTAAAGATCTGGAAAATTTTCCACTAAATAGTAAATATGAGTATTATAAAGGCTTCCCAAAATATTAGGTTAGCATTTTCCACGTGGTCTTTGCAAAGAATGCACCAATTCAGACTGGATAACGTATTAGGTGTCTAATTCGGTCTCTCTCATTGGTTTGTAGGCCTTCCATTAAACAAAATCCAAATTAAAGGTTTTGATCTTCTTTGGCCATTTTCCATCCAAACTGCAGTCAAAAGGTCCTCAGGCATAATTGAAGCTTGAGAGAAGAAGCTGTTAAAGGCTGTCCTACAAGAATAGAGACCAGAGAGTCTAAAGACCAGATTGTCCTATCTTCTCTTAAAGACAAATTCAAACCTGAAGCAATGCCAAGAGGCCTGTGTCTGTTTGGTATTCCATTCGTATTCTGTTTTTGTTTTCAAATTCACTCAATCAAAATGGATTCAATGAATATCTGTCTGACATATTTGTTCGTTTTAAATTACTTCTGAATTTTGTGATCTAAATAGTCTAAATTCTAAAAAGCAACTTTTTTGTGAATTCAAAATTTAAATTGCATAATTACATTAAAAAAAGATAAAAACTTGATACAATATTATTTCATGTCATAAACTCTTCAAATTTTGTTAAAATTATAATATATTATAAATCATATAATATTGCAAAATCATAAAATTTATAACCTAAAACATGTTCATAAATTAATTAATAATAGTTTATATTCAACTAATATTTTTATTATTTATAAATACCAAACATATTTGTAGCAACTTTATAAATTGAGATTTAGTTTCTATATTTGCTACCAAACACAGTATTTGAAAACACAAGAAACGTCAAATACAACTTTGGTTTCATTGAATCCCTTGTTTTCAAATTTTTATTTTCATATCACTAACCAAATGCATCATTAATCATTCCTCCGGCACGAGATGGGAAAAACTCGATAACATGCATGAGTTTCGTGCATAAGAAGCAAGCAAATGTCAGACTACTTATACACCTTTATCCAAATGTGTTGAGGATCCCACATCGAAAAGATGAATAAAAACCTCACAATTTATAAAATGTATAGGTTATTCCTCCCATTGTCAATTGATTTTGAGATGGAACTCGTATTATCTTATATGGTATCAGAGTTCATAAAGTTCAAACGGGTATACGGTAAAAAAAAATCCGGTCCAAGAATGGAGAACCCAAAAGATTTATGAGTTACTCGTCTCATTGTCGATTGGTTTTGAGATGGAATTCATGTTTTCTAATAAAATGAATGAAATCAACGATCATCATCATCTATAACCTAACTCTCACAGCAAATATCGTAGTTGAAACTGAATTTTCAGTAACCACTTCCTAATCTCATCTCTGTAGACGACCTTTGTCATCTTTATCAGAGGTAACTTCCCAAACCCCACCCTGTTGCACTGTTTTCTCAAACACACTTTGCAATTCCCGAGATTTCCCAGCTTTCTGCTGGCGTTTCTAACTAACTAAATGTGGCGAACGAGGTCAGCTATAAGTGATAACCAGTGGTGTATAAACAGATTAATTTGCAACAGATAATCGCCTTGTTCGCCATGCAAGATTGAGAAATTAAGAGTTCAAAAGCAAGACGGGAATGGAGGACGAACCTGCTGAGATGGAGCCTGAGATACGTCGACGAAAGACTCGATGAACTGAGTAAGCTTGCTGAGCTCCGCCATTTTTGGGTGGGTTTTAGCCGCGCAAAGAGCTTGGTGGGGGGAAGGAAGGTATTCTGCCTTGAAGAAATTATAATAAAAATGGAGGTAAAATTCCCTCTTGAAGAACCGATTTTTATGCACGCGACCCGTTTGGATTATTCTTTTTTTTTTTTCTTTCTTTCTGAAAAAAGATTATTCAATTTCGAGCTTGAAAGTTTTGCATTTTGATACTTATTTTCGAATGACGTAGGTTAGAAAACAAATGATTTACTAAGCGGTAATTGACATATATCCTTAACCATCAGGTCTAAACGACTCATGAATTTTAAAAAGTATCAAATAAAATTAAGGACAAAATGCACTTTTGGTCCCCGAGGTTTGGAGTTGATGTCTATTTGGTCCCTCAAGTTTCAAAACATACACTTTAGTCCTCCAGGTTTGTAAAATCATTCTAAATGGTCCCTGACTTAACTTTAACTTAACGGAACGCTGACTGGACCGTTATGTGCTGACGTGGATATGATGACAAGACTACCTCATTTGCTTACTAGGCAAATCAATTAAAAAAAAAATAAAAAAAAAACTAAACTCTTAAAAAAAGGTTAAAAATTAAAATTGTTTTAAACATTAAAAAAAAATCTTTACAATTATTTTAAACAAATAAGATATAAAAAAATCTTCACTTCCCAGCCCTAATTTCTCGAATGGCTTCTTCTCCAACAATCGACCGACCATTTGCCATGTCTGTCCCGTAGCCGGCGAAGCCCCAACCGCTGTCGCTATCAGCCGGCAATCCTTCAACCGTTGTCGTCTGTCGTCAACCTGCTAACAACGTCCACCAAAAGCCTTTTTCTTCTCTCATCACTCTCATTCAAAGGTATGATTCATTTTCTAATCTATTAAACAATAAAAATGGCTTTTCATTGCAAAAAGTTTTTTTTTTCTTCTGGTTTTTTTCTTTTGCTTTAATCTTCACGTTTTCTAGTTTAGTTTGCTTGATTAGCCTAAACTCAAAAAAGTTTATTGAACTTCATAAGATTTTCTTTTTGTTGATAATTGTTTTCTTTTCTCAAGATTTGATTTCGTTGTTTTGTTAGTATTGTTTTTGAGATCTTAACGAAAGTTTTGGAAGAGGTAAATTCAGATATTCTTTTTAGATGGAGTAATTTGAATTTTGGATGTCAAACAAAAAAACAATCTGTAGAATCTTTGAGAAATTTGTCATGGTTCCTAATGTTCCTTTGTTTTTTATTTTCTCTATTGGTTTGTGTGCTTTGACCCTTAGGTTCATATTGAAGAAGGATTGTACTTGTGGTTAGAGGTTTTGTTGGACAGGCTAATTTAGTGAAAATCTTGGAGAAATTTGTTATGGTTCTTAATGTTGCTCTGTTTTTTTTATTCTCTCTTGGTTTGTCTGCTTTGACCAAGAAGGACTGTACTTGTTGTTAGAGGTCTTGTTGGACAGGCTAATTTAGTGAAAATTTTGGAGAAATTTGTCATGGTTCTTAACGTTACTCTGTTTTTTGTTTTCTCTCTTGGTTTGTCTACTTTGACCCTTAGATTCATATTGAAGAAGGATAAGGATGGTACTTATAGTTAGAGGTCTTGTTGGACAGGCTAATTTAGTGAAAATCTTGGAGAAATTTGTCATGGTTCTTAATGTTGCTTTGTTTTTTATTCTCTCTTGGTTTGACCCGTAGGTTCATATTGATCAACTCTATGGTGATCTAACTTTTATGAAAAATTTTAGGGTTGTTATTCTTTCCTTTTGTATGCTATACTGCTTTTTTCCCTTTCAATTAGAATTTTAGAGTAGGCATCAACTTTCGATTTTTAATTCACAATCGGCTTTTCTAACTTGTTCAAGTATTGTTTTTCAATCACCTCTTCAACTTATTCATGTTTGGCATATGTTTGATGCAATCTTCATATTATGTTTTATTTTGCAGGGATTAATAAGAGTAGGCATCAATCTTCAATTTCTATTCTTTGAAGGCTTCTTCAAATTGTGTTTTGTAGCAAGAGATGACTTCGCTAAGGCTTCTTCAAATTGGACTTGTACATCCAATGCAATATGGATCTAAAAATTAATTTTGTAAAAAGAATTTTTTTTTTTGTTAAAAGGAAATCCATTTGTTGGTTGAAGAATTTTGTCATTTTATTCTTTTGAGAATGGAATTGATAGATTTGTTGAAACATTACAAGTTGGAGTAATAGATCTAAAATGGATTGGAACGTTGATGAAATTTCATTTTCAAAGGAATACATAAAGCATAATGTTTTTTTTTTAATCTTTGGGCATTCTATTAGTAAGTTCTGGTTCACAACCAAAATCTTATGTGATTCTCTTGATACTTTATAGATTATTTCGATGGTAAACAAAATCTCACAATAAGAAAAACAATTGTGGTTGGACTTTGTGTGCAAGTCCATCACCTACCTGTCACGCTTCAATAATGGCAGTGACCTTAGATCTCAAATGGTACACATCCATTTCAAACATTAAATCCAGAAAACAGCATAAAACAATGATAATCAGGCTCCTCCCCTCAATTTCAAAAAAAAAATAAAAATAAAAATAAAAAGAAAAGCTCCTCCCCCAGTTTTGATTCCATATAAGCTCTAAAGCTCCACTTCAGCCTGCTTCAATTTTGTTGGGTTAAAAGAATCTTGCTCTCTGGTCATAGTTGTACTCTAGAATCTCGTGTAATTTCTCAAGTTTTTGTTCCACAAGTTTGTGTCTCTGCAAGATTTAAAAGTTTGAACTATAAGCTAAATTAGAAAGATCATTTAAATCTAGTCGAAGACATATGGATCTTCGGGCATGATCAATAAATTTGATTATTTAAATTCAACAATTTTAAATTCAATAGTAGTGCGAAATAAACTCAATCCAGCACAATCAAGTTGAATGTGGTTCACATACGAAAGTGTCCATCTATTTAAAATATTTTTGAAAATTTTGAACAAGAATTTAGAAATATAATTGTGAAATGGTGGGACACACGCTTTGTCTTGAGCATCATGGAAGAGAGCAAGGCATAAAAATGTTGCTTCAAATTCAACTTCAGAGACAACGAAAAAATATCTTGAAGATAAGGGTCAAAACAGACAAACCGAGAGAAAATAAAAAAACAGACCAACATTAAGAACCATGACAAATTTCTCAAGATTTTCACTAAATTAGCCTGTCCAACAATACCTCTAACCACAAATACAATCATTCTTCAATATGAACTTAAGGGTTAAAGCACACAAACCAAGAGAGAAAATAAAATACAGAGGAACATTACGAACCATGACAAATTTCTCAAGATTCTACATATTGTTTTTTGTTTGACATCCAAAATTCAAATTACCCCATCTAAGAAAGAATATCTGAATTTACCTCTTTCAAAACTTTGGTTAAGATCTAAAAAACAATACTAACAAAACAATGAAATCAAATCTTGAGAAAAGAAAAAACTAAAAAGAAGACAATTATCAAGAAAAAGAAAACCTTATGAAGTTCAATAAACTTTTTTGAGGTCAGGCTAGCAAACTAAACTATAGATAATGTAGAAAACGTGAAGATTAAAGCAGTAGAAAAAAAAAAACAGAAGAAGAAAAGAATACTTTTTGCAATGAAAAGCCATTTTTATTGTTTAATAGATTAGAAAATGAATCATACCTCTGAACCAAGGAGATGAGAGTGATGAGAGAAGAAAAATGCCGCTGGTGGAAGGCTGACGACAGACGACAACGGTTGAAGGATTGCCGGCGGATAACAACGGCAGCTGGGGCGTCGCCGGCTACTGGACAGACTGGCAAATGGTCGATTGTTGGAGAAGAAACCATCGGAGAAATTAGGGCTGATTTTTTTATATCTTATTTGTTTAAAACAATTTTAATTTTTAACCTTTTTTTAAGAGTTTAGTTTTTTTTTTTTTTTAATTGATTTGCCTAGTAAGCAAATGAGGTAGCCTTGTCATCATATCCACGTCAGCACATAACGGTCCAGTCAGCGTTCCGTTAAGTTAAAGTTAAGTCAGGGACCATTTAGAATGATTTTACAAACCTGGAGGACTAAAGTGTATGTTTTGAAACTTGATGGACCAAATAGACATCAACCCCAAACTTCAGGGACCAAAAGTGCATTTTGCCCTAAAATTAATGTATTTTTTTTAGTACATCAACATTTGGGAGTGGAGAGATTCGAACATCTATCTTCTTGGTCGAGAGCATATGTCAATTACCGATGAGCTAACCTCGCTTTGGCATTAATGTACTTTTTTATGTTTAGTAATTTAAACTTTATTTTCGTTATTTGTATTGAGATATTGTCTTATTAATATATTTTTATGAGAATTTTCTATCAGATTTCCTTTCTATAAAAGCGCTATTGTATGAGCTTTTTAAAAAACTATGGTTGAGCAAAGGTGTCGTAGGGGAGACTCTCAAACATTCTTAGTTGAATAACTTCACGATTGAGAGCAAAAGTTTTAAAAAGTAATAATATTGACATTCAATCACATTACCGAGAGACAGACATTCTTCTAATACTTTTACAGTCAAATCTTTGATGGAAGACTTAGTTCATTCAAATGGATCATCTCGAAACAATCTGTTTTCGATAATTTGGAAGGATCAATACCCAAAGAAGATCAAAATTTTCTTATGGGAGCTTAGTCATGGTGGAATCAACACAGCTGATAGACTTCAAAGAAGAATGCCTAATTATTTTCTCTCCCCTTCTTGGTGTGTTATGTGTTGTTTAAATGAGGAAAGCCAAATTCATCTCTTTGCTCACTGCCCCTTTGCATCTCAATATTGGACTATTATGTTGGGAACTTTTGAATGGAACATGGTCTTGCCAGGAACTATCATCGATTTGCTACACTCAGTATTTATTGGCCATCATTTTCATGGTACAAAGAAGACTCTTTGGCTTGCAATCAACCGCGCTTTCTTTTGGTATCTTTGGTGTGAACGAAATGGCAGGATTTTCAGGGACGTTTCCTCACATTTTTCAGCTTTTATGGATCTAGTTTTGTTCAATGCTTTGTATTGGTGTAAATTCAAGCACCCTTTTAGTGACTATAGTCTTTCCTCTTTAATCTCTAATTGGACTTTGTTTATGTATTGATTTCTTTTGGGAGTTTTGTCTTCCATAATTTCATTTTATCAATGAAATGTTTGTTTCTCTCCTCAAAAAAACCGAGAGACAGACATTCAACTAATTGCATATGTGGGTGAATATATATTTTGAACACACAATGTTAGTGGCTTCATCAACAAATGTCTGTTTGCAATATATTAAAATAATAGGGCAAGGATCAATATATACTCATAAACTTTAAGGTTTGTATCAATAAAAACCATAAACTAATAATTGTATCAATTGGAACTTTGAACTGTCATAAGTGTATTAATTTACTCCATCAACTAGATTCCGTTTTTTAAATGTTAGTTTACATGTGTGCAAACTCATAATTATATCAATTAAACTCCTCAGATGGAGAGAATCTGAATTAATCCCAATGTGTTTGAAATCCAGTATGTGTGCTAAACGAATTGCTTCAAGAATGGTATGGGCTTCTTACATGATGGGGATGTAAAAGACATATGAGCATCGATCATCATTGCCAACAATTGGCTTGTTGAATCTCTTAAAATCACACCCATGTCTGGTTTGTGTTTTTGGGAATCACAAGCTGCATCTACATGTATATCACCTTATTAGTGTGTCGGAAGTCATCGTTGCCAACCTCACTTTGATTAATCTGTTGAATAAAACCATTTGCTTATTGAAACTAACATTTTTCAAATGGAATCTAATAGAGTGTGTCAATCAATACACTTATTAAAGTTATGAGTTTCAATTGATGCAATTATCAGTTTATGATTTTCATTGATACAATCATAAAGTTTAAATGTAGAATTTGATCTGTGCCCTAAAAAAATATCACACTCAACTAGAATTACATATAATTACCCATTAACCTACGGATCGATGAACTAAAATCATAATAACATGAATTATATCTTCAACATAAGCATAATTAAACAAATGAAGACATACATTCCCAACCAAGAGATCAAAGGTTCAAATCTTCACATCTATATTACTAAAAAAAACAATAATAATAACATTAATTATATCATTATAGTTTTCGCTATATTAATCAATACATTTTTGGATAATTGTAATGGGTGGCAACATGAGGGTAAATAATGGCAAATATAGCAATTTTTTAAAAATATTTGCAAATATGGCAAAATTTTTTAATTAATTTTTTATATTCCTAAATTGCCCCTGCCCCTGATTGGCGAGCGCATCTTCTTCTTCCTCGTCAGTTTTTTATTTTATTTTTTTATTTTTTATTTTTATATTGATAGAAATCTTCTATCACTGATAGAAAGTCTTTCTATCACTGATAGATTCTATCAGTGGTAGAAAAATTTTCTATCAGTGATAGAAACTTTTATCACTTATAGAATAAAGTTTCTATCACTGATAGATTCTATCAGTGGTAGAAACATTTTCTATCAGTGATAGAAAGTTTATATCAATGATATAATAAAGTTTATATCACTGATAGAAAAGCTTTCTATCAGTGATAGAAACTTTTTCTTTCACTGATAGAATCTATCAGTGATAGAAAAATTGATTGGCGCACGCATCTTCTTCTTCCTCGTCAATTATATATATATATATATATATATATATATATATATATATATATATATATATATTTTGATAGAAATCTTATATGATAGAAAGTTTTTTTATCTTCTATCAGTGGTAGAAAAATGATAGAAAGTCTTTCTATCACTGATAGATTCTATCAGTGATAGAAAGTTTCTATCACTGATAGAATAAAGTTTCTATCACTAATAGAATAAAGTTTCTATCACTGATAGATTATATCAGTGGTAGAAACATTTTCTATCACTGATAGAAACTTTATTCTATTAGTGATAGAAAATGTTTCTACCACTGATATAATCTATCAGTGATAGGAGATTTCTATCACTGATAGAAACTTTTTCTATCACTGATAGAATCTATCAGTGATAGAAAAACTGATTGGCGTGCGCATCTTCTTCTTCCTCGTCAATTTTTATATATATATTGATAGAAATCTTCTATGATAGAAAGTCTATCACTGATAGATTCTATCAGTGGTAGAAAAATTTTCTATCAGTAATAGAAAGTTTCTATCACTGATAGAGATAGAAAATATCAATGATAGAAACTTCTATCACTGATAGAAAGTTTTTCTATCACTGATAGAAAAATTTTCTATCAGTGATGGACTTTTTAGTAATTTTACTTTTCTGATGGTGAGATTTTGCCATTTTTGCAAATATTTCTGCGGGCCGCTACTTTTGCAATTAGTTTGGGCAATTTTGCTACTTTTGCAACCGGCCCTACATTTTTTAGTTAGGATTTTTATAATAAATTGTCTCAATTAGGGGTGATACTCGGTTCGGTTTTGTCGGTTTTTGACCAAACCGCGAACCGAACCGATCCAATCGGTTTTACAAAAGTCTGAACCGAACCAATGTCCAATATGGGACATGTCCAATGGTTCGGTTTTCTTTCGGTTCGGTTTGTCCAATGGATCGGTTTTCGGTTTTGGGCCCAATGTGGGTTTTTTTTATTATTATTTTTAAATGGCCCATTTTCTCTTCTAATTTCAACATTAATTAATTTATTCAATACAATTACTTAGTTTTCTCAAACTAATCCGTAAATAACAATTTTTAAATATTTGATTTTAAATAAATATACATAATAAAGATAAACATACAAATAATATCATAATTTATACTTTAAATTACATAGAAAAAAGAGATTTCTAGCCAATTTAGGAAAAAAGTGAGATGTGGAGAGATGCAAGATGCAAAAGGTTAGGGTTTAAGTGGTATATATTAGGAGTGCAAGCAAAAACCGGAAAACCGAAAAACCGAACCGAACCAAACCGATCCAATGGTTTGGTTCGGTTATTTTGAAAAAATATGGACATCTCGGTTTCATTTTTGGGAAAACCGAAAATTGTCGGTTTGGTTCGGTTTTTCATTCAAAAAACCAATAAAAAACCGAACCGAACCGACTATATATATATACCACTTAAACCCTAACCTTTTGCATCTTGCCTCTCTCCACATCTCACTTTTTTCCTAAATTGGCTAGAAATTTCTTTTTTCTATGTAATTTAAAGTATAAATTATGATATTATTTGTATGTTTATATTTATTATGTATATTTATTTAAAATCAAATATTTAAAAATTGTTATTTACGGATTAGTTTGAGAAAATTAAGTAATTTTATTGAATAAATTAATTAATGTTGAAATTAGAAGAGAAAATGGGTCATTTAAAAAATAATAATAAAAAAGCCCACATTGGGCCCAAAACCGAAAACCGATCCATTGGACAAACCGAACCGAAAGAAAACCGAACCATTGGACATGCCCCATATTGGACATTGGTTCGGTTCAGACTTTTGTAAAACCGATTGGATCGGTTCGGTTCGCGGTTTGGTAAAAAACCGACAAAACCGAACCGAGTATCACCCCTAGTATATATATAGTCGGTTCGGTTCGGTTTTTTATTGGTTTTTTGAATGAAAAACTGAACCAAACCGACAATTTTCGGTTTTCCCAAAAACGAAACCGAGATGTCCATATTTTTTCAAAATAACCGAACCAAACCATTGGATCGGTTTGGTTCGGTTCGGTTTTTCGGTTTTCCGGTTTTTGCTTGCACTCCTAGTCTCAATTATGCAAGCCCAACAAAAATGGTCAAACAACACAAACCCAAACAAGGTGTTTAGCCAAGGCCCAATAGTATTCATCAATCGCCAAGGCCCAAGCCCACAAAATCAAGCCTTGTCGTCGAATTCTTCGAACCTGGACGAAGTCCTCGTCCGGGTGAAACCTGGCAAACTGCCTACGCATTTCCCTCCACCGCATAGAACCGCACAACGTCATCAACCGGCGCGTCAATAACAAGCGCCACCGTGAACCCAAACCCAGAATCCAAGCGGCGGCAAAACAGTTCCCGGAAAGTTTTCAGAAACTACCATGGCGGTAGAGAATTTCATGGAAATTCAAATTCCGCACCAGAAACACTACCATGGAAGCTATTTCCCGTTGGTTTTATCGCCATCTTCAGCTTCTTTCAGCATCTCATCCTTCACTCGAGCCATCAAGGCACAGAAGCCATTAATTAATTCCCTGATTCTCAAGTCCGGAGCAGTACTCTTCAGAGGTTTTCCGGTAGAAGCAGCATCCGACTTCAACGATGTCGTAGAGGCCTTTGGTTACGAGGAGTTTCCGTACGTCGGAGGCGCAGCTCCTCGAACCAGAGTCGTTGGTCGGGTTTTCACGGCCAACGAGTCACCGCCGGATCAGAAGATCCCTTTTCATCACGAATTGGCCCAGGTACTCCTTATAAGGCCCGTTGATTTTAGTAACTCTTCTACAAGATCTTTCTGATTCGTGTATATAAATGGAAATTGATTACCAATTAGCACAGTTTAATCTGTAGCTCAGAATTAACCACTTAAACGAGGGGTATGATCCCTGAAATGGCATGGATTGATCGAAGTAGAATCTAGTTTTCCATTTTGTTGGCTGATAAGAGCCTTTGGAATTTCATAGATACTCGAATTTTATAAAGGAAAATCGTGGGTTGAGCTGTGTTTTTCTGGTGATGACTGAAATCGAACTGGGTTGGGGTTTCTGTATGTTTCAGGTGTCTGAATTTCCCGCCAAGTTGTTTTTCTATTGTGAAGTAGAGCCTGGAAGTGGTGGAGAAACTCCCATTGTTCTCAGTCATGTTGTTTATGAGAGAGTGAAAGAGAAATATCCAGAGTTTGTCGAGAAGTTGGAGGAACAGGGCTTAATCTACACACGGGTATTGGGAGAAGGCGATGATCCATCATCTCCAATTGGCCGTGGTTGGAAATCTACATTCTTGACTGACGACAAGAGCATTGCTGAAGAAAGGTTCAAAATCAAACCTATCCCCCCACCAAATTAAATTTTTTTTTATATAAACCCCAAATGATTGATGCTGAAAAGTAGCTTATCATATTGATTGTTTCTCTGTTCAATAGATAAAATCCTTAGGCTTGCTAGCTGAATGCGCTTGAACATTGACTATCTTGGACGTACAGTGAAAGAAAGAAAAGAAAACGAAGATTACTTCAAAGTGAAGACCGAGGAAATCCACATATTGATGTTTTATTTGTTTTGAAATCGTGTTTAAATGTATAGAAGTTGCATAGGTTCCAAGAAAGGAAACCAAGTTACTTAAAAGGACAAGAATCAATATCCTCGACTATTGCATTATAATAGAGCCTATGAAAATGTTGTTCTTAATAGAATCTACATGTTCTTGTCTTATATCACATATTTGCATCTAATCTTTCGAACTACTGTACTTTATCATATATTACTTCAAAATGGTTTGTTTGCAGTTTGAACAAGAACTTCACTTCAGACAAGTTGGTTTAACAAATCTGAACTTTCAACAGGGCAGCTAAGTTGGGAATGAAGTTGGAGTGGTTAGAAGATGGAGTGAAAACAGTAATGGGTCCAATCCCAGCCATCAAATACGATGAAGTGCGGTGGCGTAAGATTTGGTTTAACAGCATGGTTGCAGCATACACCGGCTGGGAAGATGCAAGGAACGATCCTGTAAAGGCCGTAACGTTCGGGGACGGTACTCCATTGCCAGCTGATATCATCTATGGCTGCTTGAGAATTCTGGAAGAGGAGTCTGTTGCCATTCCTTGGCAGAAGGGCGATGTTTTGCTGATAGACAATTGGGCTGTCCTTCACTCTCGTAGGCCTTTCCTCCCTCCTCGCCGTATACTGGCTTCACTTTGCAGGTAAATCCATCACAAAAAGCCTTGAAACCAAGGGAAAAAGCATGTAGGGCCAAGATTATGGTGATTCTGGAGCAGATGATTCATAAAGTGAAATCAATGTTGTTATTTCATCTGTGTATTTATTGAAGGGTGTCCATGCTCTTTTTCCAACTCCATTCTCTCTTATGTCATGTAAAGAAAGTATTCTATGAATCTGTCTAGTGTTAATAATGTAATTGCCTCTGGCTTTCTTCAGTTATTTGTATAGTGTTGATAATATGAGGAAAATTTTCTCCAGCATTCATGGATGGGGTTGCTATAGTTTGCTAGTTTAAAAACAGTGAAAACATAAAATACAATTTTACTTTTTATCTCATGTCTTTTTTTTGTTCTTAAATGACTTCCCAGCTCATTCGGAAACAGGGAAACAAAACAGTTTATTTTGTTTTCAAATTCTTGTTTTAAGATTACAAGTCAATTAGACGACCTTACTTGAACAGATCTGTTCTATACGTTGTATAACTTTGTGATTGAGTTCTAAAGATCACGGGTCATTTAGTCTCTAAATTTACTTTCAACTAATAAAAGACTGAGCAAGCACCATACTATATTACATGGAAGTTCAAAATTAAAGATGTATGCCTCAGAATTCTTCTTGAACTTTACCATATGATTTTGAAATTGGCAAAGGTGGTTTGATTGGTTACAACCCTTCTTTCTTCTTCTTCTTTTCTTTATTTTATTTAAAGAATGGTTACAGTCCTTTTTATTTAGTCAAAATAATATGACTAAAGTCAAACAAATCAATACAACATAACACATATAATTCAACCACCCACCCCACCACTACCATGACTTTCGCCACTTTACCACTACTATCACGACATTCTTATATGATACTATCTTTGACTTAATATTAAAATACTCCTCTTTAAAATATTCCCTACAACTTTTTTTTTTTTTTAATATGTGGGGAGGGGGATTCGAACCACAGACCTTGTGGTTATCAGTACAACTTTATATCAGTTGAGCTAGGCTTTTGTTGGCAAATATGTCCTACAACCTTTAAAACTTTTATATTTTCTCAAAACGAGACATGAGAGAGAAAAAGAGAGTGAGTGTGTGTGCATGTTTTTCCATATAGAACAAATTACATCAAATAAATGTTCGTCTTTTAAGTTTAGTTTAATTAATATAATTGTTTTTTTTTTTTTAAATGTAATTAATATAAGCTTAAATGAAGCATCTTTTTTCCTTTTATATTGTTGTTGATGGCTTCATTGAGTTGCATGTACATGGAATTGATAAATGCACTTTTTGAAGACACTTTGACCCACCATTATTGCCATTTTCACTAAAGCTAAATACAAATCCATGCATGTTTCAGACACTAATATCCATATGTCACATAAATCCCATCTAATCAGTAATCTAAAAATTCAGTTCCCATAACTGATTCCTTTTTCTTTTAATTACTGAGGAATTTTATAAATGCATGTTTGTATGAAAGGAGGACACTATAATGAGTAATATTACTTCTTCTAAAATAGTTGTACGGATCATTCTTTTCCAAAGATTATTCATGATGTTTTGATAGTGTATTAGGGATTAGGTTAAGTCCCACAATAAAACGCAAATCTCGCGTTTAGTTGTCATTGTTGAAACTAAACACTTGAATAGATGGACTGTTATTATAAGTTAGAGGAAGATAATTAAAGGCGATGTCAAGTCTTCATGTCTCTTACGTCTTGGCCAAGATCACATGTTCTACAATAGTTAGGACAAAGGATCTTTTAGCACACATCTGACAACTTTTTGTCAAATTTAATGGTAACACAAATTGAAATTTTTTCGGATTCCTTTTTATGGTTTGATTCCTACTCTATGCACATAAAACTCTCTATTGATTCTCAACATTTTCCAAAAATGCTCTCCTCTCTTCAACTCTTATTGTCTTTTGACGCCTGCAAGTCTGCTCCAACCACTAGTACTTTTTTTTTTTTTCAGTGTCATCTCTCTCAGCTTCTATTTATTGTTGAACTTTACAAGATGCATGTTTTTATCATTCAAGAAAAAAAGGACAACATATTAAATTTTGCTTTTAAAAAATAGTTGGATGGATCATTCTTTTCATTGAATTAGGTCATTTAATTTTTAACACAACTCGTATTTAGTTGCGATTGTTGAAATTTAAAATCTTGAATAGAAAGTCACTGTTGAATCATAGTAAAATAAATAAAGACAACGTTATATATCATAATGTCTCTTTTATGTCAAGATGAGGCATGTGCTACAATAACTGAGAAAATGGAGGAACTATTTACGCTAAATTTTCGAATTCCTTTTAATGGTTTGATTCCTATTCTATGCACAACATAGAAAATGCTCTCCTTCTCTTCAACTCTTAAGTGCTTTTGAAGGGGTGCATTTGCTCCCACCACCACTTTCTTCTATTATCTCTCTCTTCTCTAGCTATATTTTTTGTTCAATGAAGATTTTTTTTATATCTTTTCAGTTTTGGACATGATTCTATTTAACCTCTAAACTAATAACAAAGTTAGAAGTGACATGTCCTCCATATGTTTAGACTTACTTCACTGACATATATCAGATTAATAAGTTCCAATGTTATTTGCAGTAATCCTTCAGTTTCATGTAGTCTGAAAAATAATGTCCTAGTTTATATCGCGCTTATGACTTATCTTTGTCATATCTCGAAGTTAATCATTAATGATAAAACCATTATAAAGTTTTAATAAAATGAAGTTGAACTTAATTCAATTGGTTAAAAATTGTAGAACTCAATTGTCCATATTGTTGAAGTAAAAAACTTTCAAAATCTAGAATTAGAAGAGTACAATTAAACACATTTCTCAAATCCCATGGAATAAGTATATTGGATCATGTTAACCAGAGTTATTATTGTTAGTTTATTTGTTATCTGTGGTTGAGTTATTTCTCTGGTTAGCTGCTGTATATATATTGTACTCTGTACTTTATTTTAATATATGAGAAAGTGTGAATATTCTCTCATCCTTATATGGTATCAGAGCGTTTTTTTTTTCTCTCCCGCGTATCTTCGTTCAACTTCCGACTTCTCCTAGCTTTCATCCTCGATCTTTTCCATGGCGGAAAAGGGATCTGGAAGCGTTACAGGATCTGGAAGTTCCGTCTCGTCGTCATCTTCTTCAGCCACCTCTATCGAAGCGCAACTCAACCCCTATTTTTTGCATCACTCTTTCGGATCGTCTTCGATCCTTGTTTCTCAGCCATTACTTGGTGCCATTAACTATACCTCATGGAGCCGTGCAATGCGAATGGTGATTTCCGGGAAGAACAAACTTGGTTTCATCACTGGAAAAATTTCCAAACCAGAGGAAGAAGGACCTTTGCTTGAAGCTTGGGAATGTAATAACGACATCGTTGCTTCTTGGCTCCTCAACTCTGTATCAAAAGAAATCGCTGCAAGCATCGTCTATACTGGTTCTGTCAAAGCCGTGTGGGACGAATTGAGAGATCGCTTCAAGCAGACGAATGGCGCTAGCATTTACCAATTGCGGAAAGATTTGGTTACCTTACGCCAAGGTTCAATGTCCGTTGAAACGTATTACACTAAATTGAAGACAATTTGGCAAGATCTCAGCGATCATCGTCCTACTACAAGTTGCACCTGCGGAGGTTTGAAGCCGTTTCTTGATCATCTCGACTCCGAGTACGTTATAACCTTTCTTATGGGATTGAACGAGTCTTATTCTGCAATTAGGGCTCAGATTCTTCTTATGAAGCCAATCCCCTCAATTACTGAGACTTTTTCGTTGCTGATTCAAGAAGAACGTCAAAGATCTGCCGGCATTCTTGAGTTACCTTCTGTGGATCCTGTTGTTCTTGCTGTTGGAGATCCTTCCAAGAAATCTTCTCCTCCAGATCGCTCTAATTCTCGGAGGAAAGATACTTCACATCAGCGTCCTATTTGTAACCACTGTGGAATTAAAGGTCATACCGTCGATCGTTGTTACAAATTACACGGCTACCCTCCCGGCTATAAATTTCGTTCGTCGAACAACTCTGATGCTCCAACGAACCCTGCTCCTATTTCTCAACCTGCTGTCTCTGTTAATTCAGCCTTATCTCCGAACTTTTTCTCCACTCTCACACCTGCTCAACATTCTCAATTGATGGATATGTTGACATCTCATCTTCAGGCTGCGAAAACAGAGCCCATCTCTGTAGCTACGGCTGTTTCTCATGCTACAGGTATTTTTTCTATGGCATCTTCTTCTGTCCTTGATTCAAAGGATTGTTGGATCATTGATTCTGGTGCATCTCGTCATATTTGTCATAATCGGGCTATTTTTCGAAGCTGGCGTCGTATTGCTCCCATTTCTGTTGTTCTACCAACTACATACAGGGTACAAGTTGATTATGTTGGTGATATTTGTCTATCCAAAGACCTGGTTCTTCATAATGTCCTTTTTATCCCTGATTTTGCTTACAATTTGGTCTCTGTGAGTTGTCTACTGCAAGAAGGGGTTTACTCTGTTTTGTTCTCTAAAACTGATTGCTTGATACAGGACAGTACCCGGTTGAAAACGATTGGCAAGGCTGAATGTTGGAATGGTTTATACTTGCTACCTAGTTCATCAGCTCCCTTGGCTGCTACTACTGTATGTTTAGTTTCTGTAACTACTTGGCATCATCGTTTAGGACATCCTTCTCCTAAACGCTTGAATTTGCTGAAAAACACACTGCTTTTTACTGATTCCATACATCATTCGCCTTGTCCTGTTTGCCCTTTGGCAAAACAAAAACGGCTGTCTTTTCATTCGAATAATCATGTAGCTTCGCATATTTTTGACTTGATACATGCCGATATATGGGGCCCTTTACATACTACTACTTATGATGGATATCGATACTTTTTGACTCTAGTTGATGATGCTTCCAGATTTACCTGGGTTTATTTGCTCCGTCAGAAGTCTGATGTTCTTACTATTGTTCCTCGTTTTTTCAAGATGGTCTCTACTCAGTTTTCAAAGTGTATCAAGTGTTTTAGATCTGATAATGCCCCGGAATTTAAATTCACTGATTTCTTCGCTACAACTGGGACTATTCATCAGTTTTCTTGTGTTGAAACCCCACAACAGAATGCAGTAGTTGAAAGCAAACATCAACATTTGTTGAATGTTGCGCGTGCTTTGTTCTTTCAGTCCCGTGTTCCTTTGAGATTTTGGGGTAATTGTGTTTTGACAGCCGCTTATCTTATCAACCGTACCCCCATGACTTTATTGCTTGACAAATCTCCTTTCAATGTTTTGTATGATGACGTTGTTGATTACTCTTCTTTACGCGTCTTTGGGTGCCTTTGTTATGCTTCGACTCTTGCAGCTCATCGTACCAAGTTTGCACCTCGGGCCAAATCATGTGTTTTTTTGGGATATCCTCCAGGCATAAAAGGTTATCTTCTGTATGATATATCTACACAACAACTTTTCATTTCTAGAGATGTTGCCTTTGTTGAGGATACTTTCCCTTTTCATTCCATTACTGCTGTTGATGATATTATTGATGTGTTTCCTGATTTGGTGTTGCCTTTGCCCATTACTAATGTTATTTGTCCTAATATACGTGAGCATGCTGCATCTCCTAATTCCCCTAGTTCTGGTGCTTTGTTGCCCGAGAATGCCACTTTACCAGGGAATGCTGATTTTTCATCCCCTTCTTTATCCGAGAATGCTGTTGTTTCATCAGATTTGGGGCCCCCTGTTGATGTTGTTCATTCTGAAGTTATTCCAACCGTGGCCCCAAGGCGTTCTACTCGCCCACACATTCCTCCCGGTTTTCTCAAGGATTATCATTGTCATCTCTTGCAACATGATTCTCCTTTGGTGGTTCCAAATTGTGTTCATTCCATTGATAAGCACTTGTCCTGTGACAAGTTGTCTACTAATCACCGTCACTTTGTTTTGTCTGTTTCCACAGAATTTGAGCCTTCCTTTTATCATCAAGCAGTTAAACATGCTTCTTGGCGTAAGGCTATGGATGAAGAGATTTCGGCCATGGAAAGAACTAACACCTGGAGCTTAGTTCCCTTACCTCCTGGACATCATGCGGTTGGATGCAAATGGGTCTATCGTGTTAAGTACAAAGCGGACGACACAGTTGATCGTTACAAGGCCCGACTTGTTGCTAAGGGCTATAATCAGCAAGAAGGTATCGACTTTCTTGAGACTTTTTCTCCTGTGGCTAAGATTGTTACAGTCAAAGTCTTACTTTCTTTAGTTGCTTCTCATGGGTGGTCCCTTATGCAAATGGATGTTAATAACGCTTTTTTAAATGGTGACTTGTTTGAAGAGGTTTATATGCAACCACCTCTTGGTTATTATGTTGATTGTAAGTCTTCTTCCGCTCCCCTTGTGTGTAAATTGCACAAGTCGATATATGGCCTTAAACAAGCCTCCAGGCAATGGTTTTCTAAATTTTCTGGGGTTCTTTTGGCTGCTGGATTTTCTCAATCAAAGGCCGATTATTTGCTTTTTACGAGGGGTCAAGGTTCGTCTTTTGTTGCCTTATTGGTATATGTCGATGATATATTGTTGACTGGCCCTTCTTCAGTTGAAATAGGTCGTGTTCAGAGTCTTTTACATAGCCATTTTCTTCTCAAAGATCTTGGTAACGCTAAGTATTTTCTTGGCCTTGAGCTCTCTCGATCTTCGAAGGGTATCTATCTGTCTCAACGAAAATATTGTTTACAGATTCTTGAGGATTCTGGTTTCTTGGCATCCAAACCAGTTACTCATCCTATGTCACCAAATTTGCGTCTTTCGATGGATAATTCTGGTTCTCCTTTGAATGCTGATGAGGCCACTTCTTATAGGCGTCTTATTGGTCGCTTGCTGTACTTACAAATTTCTCGTCCCGATATTTCCTTTCCTGTTCACAAACTTAGCCAGTTTTTGGCTCGGCCTTGTGTGGATCGCTTGAATGCCGTTCATCATTTACTGAGATACTTAAAGGGTACAGCTGGTCAAGGTATTTTTTTAAGTTCTTCTCAAGATTTCAGCCTTAAGGCTTTTGTTGATTCGGACTGGGGCTCTTGTCTTGATTCACGACGATCAGTCACGGGTTTCTGTGTTTTTTTTGGTCCTTCTCTTGTTTCTTGGAAGTCCAAAAAGCAAGTCACTGTGTCCCGTTCCTCTGCTGAAGCTGAGTATAGGGCTCTTGCTCATGTCTCTAGTGAGCTTCTTTGGCTTTCCAGCTTGCTTACCGATTTGCGTGTTAATATTTCTGCCTCTGCTGTTATTTTTTGTGATAATCTTGCTGCTATATCCATTGCTAACAATCCTACGTTTCATGAGCGTACGAAGCACATAGAGATTGACTGCCACTTTGTACGTGACTTGGTTCAACGTGGTACTATACGACTTCTTCCTATTCGCTCCAACTTGCAGCTTGCCGATATGTTCACGAAATCCTTATCTGCATCTTCAATTCGCAATTTTCTGGTCAAGATGGGCGTTTTTGATCTTTATCGTCCACCTTGAGGGGGGGTATTGGATCATGTTAACCAGAGTTATTATTGTTAGTTTATTTGTTATCTGTGGTTGAGTTATTTCTCTGGTTAGCTGCTGTATATATATTGTACTCTGTACTTTATTTTAATATATGAGAAAGTGTGAATATTCTCTCATCCTTATAAAGTATTTGGGCTTTGATTTTTATCAACAAATGCAAACACATAAAGCACTGAAAGATAGATATATGAAGTTACTAAATTGTTTACAAAATGAAAAATTACACCAACGCGTTTCGAAGGTTGTTCGAATCCTCAACCCACATTGTTGAATTATATATATATATATATATATATATATAAAAGTCTCAAATTGTGTAGAACCAAGGAAGTGTAATAGAATCTTTTCTCAAATCCATGGAAGAAGTATTTTGTGTTCATTTTATCAACAAATGCAAACACGAAAAAATTCCGAAATAGATATTTAAAGTTACTAAATTGTTCATAAAGTGAAAAATTGCATAGACGATGCAACATTTAAAAGTTGTACATATTCTTATTACCTCACATTTTCGAACAAAAAAACTCTCAAATTGTAGAACTGAAGAAGGTTGAATAGAATCATTGCTCAAAGCCAATGAACGAAAGAAGTATTTTGCTCTAATTTATCAACAAATGCAAACAAAGAGGAGATTTCAAGATGAAAATTATGCATAAAGTACTTACTCGGTCGATGCTGTTGGGAGTGCGACCAAAGTCCCACATTGGCTAGATAATGGGATGATCATGGGTATATAAGGGAGGACTAGTATCTCCATTGGTATGAGGCCTTTTGGGGTGGATCCAAAAACAAAGCCATGAGGGCTTATGCCCAAAGTGGACAATATCATACCATTGTGGAAATATGTGTAGTGTCCCATAATCCCTTACAAGTGGTATCAGAGCCATTCCTCGGGTGTAGCTGTGTCGGGTGGAATCCTCGGGTGCCGAACAAAGAAGTTGTGAGCCTTGAAGTAGTCATGGTGGAGATCCGTGGTTGAGCTCTGGGTAGGCGGGTATACTCCGGAGAAGAGGAGTCGTCCTAGATAAGAGCAAGAACTCTCGGTGAAGCCTAGAGAGTTGGACGGATAGATGACTATTTGAGGGGAGGCTCGGTGGTACTTTGTTCGAGTGGAGGATTGTTGGGAGTGCGACCAAAGTCCCACATTGGCTAGATAATGGGATGATCATGGGTATATAAGGGAGGACTAGTATCTCCATTGGTATGAGGCCTTTTGGGTGGATCCAAAAACAAAGCCATGGGGGCTTATGCCCAAAGTGGACAATATCATACCATTGTGGAGATATGTGTGTGTCCGTTGTTCCTTACAGATGCAACGTTTCAAGGCTTGTTCTAATTCTCACCTCCACATTATTGAAAAAAAAAAGGGAAAAAGGAAGTCTCACGGATAAAATTAGAGAGGAGCGAAATAGAATCATTTCTCAAATGCTATAGAAGTATTCAATTTGCTACAATTTATCAACAAATGAAAACACAGGATTTCAAGATAGATATATAAAGTTACTAGTGAAAAATTACACCAATCATGCAATATCTTAAAGGGTTGTTCGAATCCTTGCAACCCCACGATGTTGTACTAAAAAAAACTCTCAAATTGAAGAACTAGAGAAGTGGAGTAGAATCATTTCTCAAACCCCAATGAAAGAAGTACATCGCTGTAATTTATCAACAAATGCAGACACAAAAGATTTCTTATACAGTTACTAACTCGCTCGTAAAGTGAAAATTTATACAGATGATACAACGTTTAAAGGTTGTTCGAGTCCTTACCCCACACATTGTTGAAGAAGAATAGAAACAGAATAGAATCATTTCTCAAACGCCATGAAAGAAAAATTTTGCTTTGAATAATTTCATCAGCAAATGCAAATACAGAAGATACCAAGATATATATATATATATAAAAAGTTACTGAATTGTTCATATAAGGAGAGAAATTACACTCATGATGCAGCTCTTTCCACTGAATCACACCCAACACTACAATAAGATAAACAAAAAAAGAAAAAGAAAAAGAAAGAGACATAATCTAGCTAGGCTTTAGAATTTGTAGTACAATATAATATATGGTGTAAGCTTTTTGTTTATAAGCTGTTTATAGTCCTATAATGACTTATAAAAGCTTCTGCCATTTTTGGATACCTAAAAACAACACAATAGAGAAACACAAGGAACAAACTTTATGAATTCTAATCCTCACTTTCTCATAATTATTTTGTATAATAACAAAATTCACCTTTTTGTGCATCATGTTAATTATACTGAAACGCAGTCGTTTTAAGTGCCTGGCTTTACCCTGTGTGCCTGACAATTTCCTTTGTCTACATGTTTCACAAATCAACCCAATTCCAAAAATTAGGCCTTTTTGCCAAACAAACACAAATTGAGCTTAAAACAGAGAGAAACAAAAACACCCATTTTGAGAAAATCACTCAAAATGGGGGAAAAAAACAAGAAGAAGAAAAGGAAGAAGCTTTGTGCTTCTAAGACCTGAATTTGAAGAAGATTCACATACTGTGTGCTGTGGAGAAAAGTGCTTCTTGATGCCAACAATATATAATGAAATTAGTGGAAGTTGCAATATGGGAATTTTGACTGAGACTTCACATGGG
This sequence comes from Luffa aegyptiaca, assembly GCA_017139565.1. Lineage (NCBI taxonomy): Eukaryota > Viridiplantae > Streptophyta > Magnoliopsida > Cucurbitales > Cucurbitaceae > Luffa > Luffa aegyptiaca. The sequence goes on along the minus strand of CM029399.1, from coordinate 1,664,831 downwards.
CTCCTCCATTTTGGTTAATTCAGAAAAACCCAACTTGGAAAAATGAAAGTGATGATGATCAAATAATGGAAAAAGGGATGAATATGGTGAAGAAGAAGAAGAGAAGAAGAAGAATGTTTTGATGGAGTGATGGGTTTGGCAATACCAATATATAAAAGTGTTTGGCACTTGGGAAAATTATAGGCATTTGGGCAATGAAAATAGGCACTGGTGTGACACTTTGAAAAAACCAGAAATCTTTTCATATTAATTATGGGCTTTAATATGATGGTTTTTTTTTTTTTTTTTTTTCCTTTCTTTCTTTCTTTTTTTCTTTCTTTTAGTTCAACAACATGTGAAGCGAGAGAATTCAAACATCTTACCTTTGGATCAACAATGTATGTTTTAATTAGTTGACCTAATATGATGATTTAGTATTTACTATTTGAGTGTAATTTTAGTCCCTCTCGTTTTATTTAGGGTGCGTTTGAAATGAGTTTATACTAGATTAAAAGTTTTTTTTTTCTTTTTTTTTTAAATGGTCAGTTAAAATTTTAAAGGGTGTTATTAACAAATTTAAAACATGCTTTAAAGTTTTGAAAATTCAAGAGGACAAAAAAAAAAAAAAAAAAAAGTACCTTAAAGTGCTTTTTAAAGATAGTCTCTTTAGCTAATGTATACTTGAGAGTGATTTTGAAATCGTCAAAACCACTTTTATCATATTTAAAATCACCTCAAAACATGCTTTTAATAATTCAAAATCAAATTTGATGCAATCACGTTTAAGAGTGTAAAATCAAATATGAAATTGATTTTGAATTTTTTTTTTCAGGAAATTGATTTTGAATAATTAAATGTATGTTACGGGGTGATTTCGAACATGACAAAAGTGATTTTAGCCATTTCAAAATCACCTTAAAACATGCACATGCACTTAGTTTTCTTCCAAAAGTACTTTATAAAAAGTAATTAATGGATAAACACTTCATTTTTTTCCAAAACAAAACCCAAACTCGCCATTAGTGAGTTGTTAAAAATCTAGAAGAGATTAAATCATTTGAGAGAGAGGCAAATTTATTTATTATTAGTCGAGTTTGACAACTACTAATGAAAGATAGTACATTTACTAGTCAATCTGAGTAACTCAACTAAATTGGTTAGTCACTTAGTATATATCCTCAATCAAGAGATCAAATATTCGAATACTTCAACTCAATATGTTAAGCTAAAAAAAACAAATAACAAGAACAATATTGGAAAATGAAGCACTCGAGCTTAGAGACTAAAACATATATTTATCGTCTTTTAACCATTAAAATATTCCTTTGTCTGGAAAGTGGGTAATGAAAGGTGACGCAGACCAAAAATTCAACTGGAAACTCATTGCCACAAGGACTAAATTACTGAAAAAAACGAAGAGGGGTGAGGAATTTGGAGCACTTCCACTTGGAACTTTTATGTGTATTTATTTATTTATTTTTAATTTTTCAAAGGATAGAACATTGTCGGTCAAATTTTCATTAATATGTGAAGCCTCAATCGCTTTCGGTATTTCTCTGCGTTTGCTTCAGATATTAGGTTACACTTTATTGGACTGTAATCAATTCAAGTTTTCAACAAATCATAATTGCCCCACTACTCTTTATTATATTTCCCCCCTTTTTTTTTGTTCTTTTCTAATAAAATATTAGATTATTTGTGTGTTAGGTTCAAAATAATAATTTGAAATGATTGGAATTTCTTTGCTAAACGAGTAAAATATTACTATATCATGGTGAAAAGTTCGAGGGCATTTATCAGAATTTTGAATTTGGATTTTATTTTTTATTTTTTATTTTTTTAAGCCTGATAGAGAGAGTTTTTGATTTAGAAAGTTCGTTTGCTTTTGTTTTTGGAAAAAAAATATATTTTTAGAATATAATACCTATGCTTGAAATTCCGAATATCGATTGACTATATTCAAATGGATCTAAATTCAAATTTAATGTGAAGCAAATAAATAAAGGAAAGACAATGGTCTAAAATAACCATTTTTTCCGAAGAATAAATCATATAAATAATAAGTGTCTTAAAAAAATTGACTCAAATTATAGTGATCACTTATCTAAAAAAACATGTAACAAAGCCAAACAACCATTTAAAATTACCTTTAAATTCTGAAAATTGATAATAAAAACCCTATAAATAATAAATGTCTTAGAGGAAATTTAACCTACCTAGATTTTAATATTCTAAAAATAACTTAAAAATCAAAGTTAAACTAAACAGTTATCTCAATCAGAATAGTCAAAAGGTGACCCAAATACTCGTGGATTTTTTTTTTTTTTTCCTTCAACATAATCATTACAAATTTTCTTGAAATATTTGGTTGTTTATCATTATAAAATTTAAATACGAGATTAAATATATCGAATTTCATTGGCACCTAAAAATTTCTACAACCGGATCAATGCTGTCAAATTAACTCAAATTACCCCAAAGGGAATCTAAATTTAAAATAATTTAAACTGTCGCATCAAATTGGATTAGCCAATGTGTAATTCTCTAAATCCTCTATGAATAGCTTGTGAGAATTCAAAAGTAAATTATCACAAAAACAGATATTTCTGCAAGTTGCTTTGTGCCCAAACGCTGTTCAATCATATCAAGGACGTCAGAGAGATACACATCTTTGAAAATATACCATGCAATACTTATTCAAAGAAAAAGACATAAACTCGATATAATTCAGGCATCAAATATCTTTTGATTGTTGTTTCAAGCTGAACGAAAAAAGAAAAAAGAAAGAAGAAAAAAAAAAATACTTGCAAAGAGAGAGAGAGGGGGGTTGAATTCTGTACTAACACAAAAGAGTTGTCTGTATTAACACAAACAGTTGGTAGATTACAATCGATGTCGAGAAACGCCAAGCCAAGTAGTTTGTTTATAAATCTAAAAACTTAATCCCATTTCAATCCAAATACTCCTAAAGAGTTTTGAAAGAAAGGGCAGAAAGACAAGACTCTCCCCCATCACCATAATTAACAGAAGGTTTCATGGACATGGATATGGTTATATTACAGTGACTAGTGAGCTCGGGACAATGACGGTGAAGATGATGATGATGGGGTAGCTAGCACTCAACTCAGCAGCCAAAGCAAGGTAAATTAGCGAGAATCCGAACAAGCCGAGGGAGCCTTTGAGGCTCACACAGCTTTCAAGACCGGTTTTGTTGAAGTCATTATAAGTGCAACGAGTATTATCATCAGTACTACAAAGGACTTTTCACTTTGTGCTTAATAATTTTTCTGATCCGCGGGTGGTGGTGCATTTGTAGGTATAAAGAATGTAGGCACTTAAACAAAAAGAAAAAGAATGACACGCCAAGGCCAGCAATTCAAATAACACTTACCCCGAATGGCTGGCTTTCTTTCCTTCTTTCTTTCTATGTCTTCTTTGGCCAAAATGGATTCACAAATGTGGGATAATTCATCATTACAGCGTTCTTTTTATCTTTCTCTTTTCACGCTGTTGAGGCCATACTCAACCTGGTAAAAAGATAAAAACACACAAAAAAACCAGGAAGAGCAGTATAAAGACAAAACAAAATATAAGCAGAGCTCAGAAACTGCATTTAAATCTTTCTTTTAAAGGAAGCATGCCTTATCACCGACTTCTGGATGGTTTCTGTCTTAATCCCACCTCCAGGATTTAATGCCATCTCAAGCACAGCATTTGGCTTCACATGTCAAACCAGAATAAAATGAAAACATGTAAGGTAATAGAGAAATGGGACCATCAATCAAATCAAAGATAACCAACAAAAGGAATGAAAATCCACACCTCTGGCTCCACATGCATGCTATCTCCATTTACACAACTATTCTCAATCTGAAGTTCAGAATCTGCCTCGCACGAATCGACAACTGATGTTCCTGGATTGTTACTTTCATCAGCACTTCCTTCTATGCTTCCAGCATTGCCTTCACTACTACCTGTTGCTGATGCAAACCCGACATTCTCACAGGAGCTACTTTCACTTGTTAAGGTAGTGATTACACTGGAATTAGATGCACATCTATGTTCAATTCCAGTACAAGGAATTTTGTCTGGCTCAAATATCTCTTCAGAAGACCCTTTGTCACTCTCTACACTCCTAGATTCTTTCCTTGAAGAAGCACTACCAATACTAGAGCCCCCAAAAGTCAACTCATCATTTTCCCGAGTGATAGTCTGACACATACTATTCTTCCCACCAGTAGTTTTAGCTTCAACATCAGTTTCCGGACACTCAGAAGAAGCGCTATTTGAAAAATGACTGATATTGGATGAAACTGAATCCTGCCTTCTAGGACTAATAGACCGCCGTTTTTCGGGAAAATCATGTTCTCCTTCAATTCGATCAAGATCACTTTTTCTCTTAAGGTATCTCTCAGCACTGCCACTCCTACAATTCTGTACATCTTCATGATTTAGTCCATCAGAACGTTGCAACGCTGACAACCTTGAAGCACGAGATCGTCTATAACCTTCTGGAAACACAAAAGGAGGAATCTGCCTTCTACGGACATGGGAAACAAAGATTTCCATTCCTGGTTTCCAGAACATGTACATATTTATAGAATGCTTGAATTCATCTACTGTCGAACGTATATCAAACTGCTGGCCTTCCTGAATTATCTCTCCCTGCTTCCTCTGCAGACCCATGAAAAACGCACAATGGGCACATGGCTTGGCCGTGTCAACATATTCATGTGGATAAGGATGGCACTGCAACTTCCCATTAGTGTGCCTCTCAATCTGCAGAAGATTACGAAAACCATGGGCAAAAGGAAGATATTTCTATTACCTGAAACTTTAATTTAATTCAAGAATAGAAATGCTTCCAAGTTGAAAAACAGTATTATCATCACCATGATTCATTTAAATGTAAACAAAAGTCAAAACAAAAAAATACCATCAATGTCAACTGCCTAAACCGAGATTCTACCCATCCTTTCCAAGAGCGTAGGTCGTCAGCATCAGCTGCCACTATATCAACTTGCAAATAGTTTTTGTAGCTTTCAAAAAACAAATATGGCTCAAAAAGAGAACTCCACTGCGCTTTATTCAGCTCAATTTCCTGACAAAGTGAAATTCACACAAATAATTAAAAACTGAAATGCCACCATAAGTACATGTACAGAATAACAGGAGATACCTTCTATACTCTTAATCTTCTCCTATTAACTAATAATCACATAAAAGAAAAAAATGCATTCAAACATAATACCTCACAAACTTTGTTACCAAATTGGAACTGTTCCATCATAACTCGAAGTGTACTTGTAGAAACATTGTAGCTAGAATTCATGCATGGAAATGCAGGTGTTATAATGGGCATATGATGAGTTCTATCACGAGGATTTTTACGAGGATCCCATACAGAAAACCCACGATCGTCCTCCTCAATTGCACACAGCATCACAGGGTTGGGCCAACGCCACTGGGTATAAACCCTGAAAAATCGAGACAACAGCATACTGGGTACTGCATTTGGATAAAGCTGACAAACTCGTGCCACAAGAAGTGCCCAGTTTACGCCACCAAGAAACCCAGTAACCTGTCCATGAATATAAGCAGAAGATTAAACAGCAGGAAATAGATGTATAAAGTAATCAGTCATATACCCTCAGAATTGAGAGGCAAACTCACATTCGAATAAACACCACGCCTTTTTGCCCAAAACTTCAAGCATCTAAGTGCTGTTCGAAAATTCTACAAACACAGGATAAAACAAATGGAGATTACAGTTTCCCGACAGGAATGTTTGTGTGCAAGAATTTCACAAAAAGAAGGCTGTAAAATAGAAAGCCGCTCACCTCTACATTTGGAACAAGCTTTAGAATTTGATCAGCAACCCGACAACCGTTAAGACTTCGAACAGTAGGCTCATCAACATTATACAACACAGACACATCAGAGATATCCAAATCCTGAAAGTAAACATTAATGACCAAAAACAAACACAATCTTCATAGCCATACCACAAGGAAGTTCACATGAACTTGATGCTAAAACAAACAGTTGCATCCATTATGTTCATAAGCCTAAAATCAGGCAATGTTCTGTGACAAGATAATGAACAAGAATGAATTGTCACTTACTTCGGGCACAACCAGACATGATATACTGGCATAAAGTAGGTCAATAGATATCCCGTCAAACTTGAATTTCATCACAGGGACATGAGCATCAGGAACTGGCTGCAACTCTGTCACTTCTTCCATTTCTTCCAAAATATTATGTAATATATAAAAGAAATCTTCCTAAAAGAATGTAAAGAGACAGAGAGTTAGAACCTAAAAAATAAACCATTCCCAAGTAAGAGGACAAAATTACTGACCTCCCTGTTCACGTAGGATGGCCCAACACACAACGTGTCTATGTCAGCTCCGGGTCCATGCACCTACAATAATACAAACTCATGCACAGCTGATTGACAGTTTGAAACAAGCGCAAAAAAGCTCCATAAGGCAAGACATGAACACAAAAACAAGAAAAGGAAAAAGGAAAACATTTATTGGCAGCTGCTGTCTAATAATTGTATAGAAGAGGTAATTTCTGTGACCAACATTTTGTTCTTGCAAACAAGCTACTTGGATGAACTATATCTGTTTAGGGAAAGGCAGATTCTATTACATTCTGAAAGCAGTGACAAAAGATGGTTTCTAGGAAGAATAAGATTATTTGGGTGGACATCACTCTGACTAAGTGCCGGAAGCTTTGGCTTGATAAAAATTACAGGCCTTTCAGAGAGAACTCTAATAATGGTGGGTAGGTGAAGGATTTGGATTCTTTTCTTTGCTAGCTTCTGCCCTTTTTTCTCAAATGAAAGAACACACGAGCAAACAAAAAGAGACCCAAAAAAGGAGTCAAACTACAAAAAGGGCCTCCAATCCAGCAAAATAAGACCTAACGAATAATTACAAAAAGACCTAGAAACAAAGGCTCAAAGAGAAACATAGAATCTAACAAGGGGCCAGGGCCAAACATAGAAGTTTCTGCCTTCTAAAAAAATGGTCCCAATCTAAACTTTTTTGGTTTAACTTTTTTCATTAAAATTTTGTTTCTTAAACTCCTATTATAACATGAATAAAGTCAAATTTGTGACATCGTGATTTTTTTCCTTAAAAGCGGATAGATGCCTTATCTTTCTCCAGTCCCTTATTAAGTTATGAGTTATCAACAAATCATTTCTTGTTCTCCCCCACAAACAAAAAAAGCATATCATAGCATCAGGCTGAAAATTAACTAGGACGCCACATGGGACAGGTGCACCATAGATAGAACTGCGAAGGCATGCATAACAATATATCTACGAGCGTAATGGCAAAAAAGCACTGAACTGTTTCAATACATCATTGAGAAGAAATACCACAGCATTAACTGTACTTACCCCAAGACGATAGGAACCAAAAGTAAAGATCACAGCATTTGCATCCTCCACCATTTGATCTGTATAACCTTTAATGCGAGTAAGTTGTTTTACCCAGTCTTTCACAATCTAAAGAAGTATATAAAGAGTAGGGAAAAAGAAACGTGCATGAGTTAGAAACATGGAATACAAAGTTAAAGAAGGAGCAAAAAGTAAAATATCCATCACTACAGCATTTTGCAGCTTTCACTCTTCACAACCATAGAAGTTCTAATTTTCAGGATCATCAGATAAACAAGAAACTATTAGGAAGATAATCATCTCGTAAAGTAATACAAACATAAGCTAATATATTATTCATCCTACACCATCATCTGTATGTAACATGGCGCCAAAGACATCCAATGTTGTAGACATATGCAACGAACTGCTATCTCTAATCGTGGTTACACAATAATTTTTCTTCCTCCTAATAAATTCCATCCATAATTGAAACTCGGGTAACTCACCATTGATTAAAAAGGAAAAGGGCAACTAAAGATTTTGTTCGATGGAGTAAAGTTCCTCACCTGTCCTATCCGGCAAAGAACCTCCTCCCTCTTAGCAGATTCCTCTGTGCTTTCGTACAAGCCAGAATCAACCAGAAACTATTACACGATAAACCAGAAAAGCAAAATCAACCAACCTAATTCCGAATCATGTACACAAAATAGCCAGTCTATCAATTAAAACCTTTTCAAGCTCCTTGCTTCTTTGAACATCAGCGTCACAAGGCCCTGCCAACGATATCGGCTTCGTCACACCATAGCACTTCGGCACCGCTTGATTAGAAGTTACCGGTGAATTACTCAACCCCTCTGCGCTCCCCATCGCGTATCTCGAAGAAAAAGAAGGTTCCCCGCAAAAAAGCCTAAAATTGGAGAACAAGAATCTAAAATTCTCGAGACCCTAAACCGGAAACTGAAGATGAACACATCCCTCGACCAGAACGAAACGGAATCGAAATCCCAACCCGGAAAAGATCAGACCCAGATGAAATAACAGCGAAAGAGATGAAACAAGTCGAAATTAACAGAAAAAAGGAGATCGATTCAAGCCCTAATGATTTTCTTCGAAGTCGAAAATTCCCAAAAATGCAGATCACGAATGGAAACTCCAAAGGAAGTACCCATGTACGGAAATTTGGTCAAACGAAATGGAAGAAGAACAAAATCAAAATAAAAAACCCAATTGGAATTAGAAATACCAAAAGAAATTGCAGGTCGAGGAACGGAGGAGAGAGAGAGAGAGCCGAGGGAAAATCGTCGGTTAAGAATTTAAGATCGGTGCGGCCGTATGGGTGAGAGCAGCGGCGGAAACTTGATAATTTCTATTTTCGATTTCTTCTTTTTATTTTTCCTTTTCCTTTTACTTTTATTTTCCGTTCTTTAATCAATATCGGAAGAAAAAAAGAAAAATGTTTTAAAGAAAAAAAAAAATCTTATCCATTGTTATCAAAATATGGCGCTTCTATCTCGTCAATTTTTTTTTTTTAGGAAACTTCTATCTCGTCAAATTTTCATTTAATTTTTACTTTTCGTATTTAAACTTAGGATTATTAACTGAGTTTATCAACTTTCAAATTTGTATTTATTTGGCCAACAACTGTACACTAAGATTAGAGGTTCAATCTCCGTATCATTAAAAAGGAAAAAAAATTATGTTTATTTGGTTCCTAGTCTCTCAAAAGTTAGAGGTTCGATCTCCTACTCTAGTCTCCATGATTGTTAAGCTAAAAAAAATAAATATGATTTAAACTTATTTTATATTAGGCTAACCTGATCATCCATATATTTAATTTCTACACTTAAAATATACATAAAAATTTATTTTGTATATAACTTGCCAACATGAATACAATATTCATATTTCTCGTGAGATGTGATATTTAAGTCTCTTCAGATTATGAATTTAAAAAAAAAAAAAATCTATTGAGATCTATTTTTTTTATTGTTAAAAAGAAAAAGAGAGTGATATTTAACGTTTTTACTAAATAACAAAAATATCGAAAAGTTTGGAGATTAAATAAATAGATTATCCTTTTCTAATGACTAATACACGTTTTTTTCCTTTTTCTTTTTTTCTTTTTTTTTTTCCTTCTTTACATTAATTGGATATAAATCAAAATAAATTCAAGAGCACCTTTTTTTTTTTTTTTTTGAAACAATTCCAAGAGCACCTTTAATTCGATAGATCTCGTGTAAAATATAATAAATATCGCGTGTCTTTCACGTGCTTGCCAAATCCGGCAGATAGTGAAGCCTCCGCACAATTTTTTTTAATTATTATTATTAATTTTTAAATCCACCACAAGAATTATTAAATCTCAAAATATCTAAAAAGTTATTTCACGCGGTGCCTATGAATTTATGGCCATGTCATTTAACACCTTGCCACCACAAACAATTAATGAAAAATATCAAGGGATTTACGTTAATAATAATAATAATAATAATAACAACAAATTTCTAGGGTTTTATTTCCCTTCCTGTTCCTACAAAAAAAAAAAAAAAAAAAAAAAAAGTTTTATTTCCCTTGGTCGTTTGTATACTCAAATATGGTCCGATAAAAGTCTTATTTGTATTTTTCAATGGCATGTTTGGTTGTGATTTTGAAATGGTTAAAATCACTTTTGTCATATTCAAGATCACACCGAAACATGTTTTTAATAATTCAAAATAAATTTTGACGATATGAAAACCACGTTTAAAAGTGTAAAATCAAACATGAAATCGAATTTGAATAATTAAAAGTGTGTTTAGAGGTAATTTTAAACACGACAAAAGTGATTTTTGTCATTTCAAAATCACTCTCAAACGTGCACTTAATTTAGTAGTATGTATAGTTTGATTAAATTTTACAACCAATTTTTTTTTTTAATTCAACGTGCCAAACGATGATTCAAATATTTAATCTTTTGATTGATGATTGATGATATAATATTTTTTATTATTTGAGCTACAATGAGGTCAATGCATCACATCAATTCTTTTATTTTTACAAGTCATATTGAGTTAGATTTTTTCTCCTCATTTAAGATTTAAAAAAAAAAAAAAAAAACTATGGTTGGTGTCCGAGTGTGTATCGAGGGTACGAATGCTTTGTCATTAACTCTATTTTTTTTTTCTTCATAAAAGTCCTTTCTAGATTAGTTGGGACTCATGGTGGGGATCCCTGCAGGGAATTATTTTTTCCATTTAGTTTTAGACTTTCCATTGTTGAACTTTTATTATTATTTGACAAATCGAGCTTAGCTCAGCGGTAATTGGCATGTACCCTCGACCATGAGGTCAGAGGTTCAAATCTCCCCACCTCAAATGTTGATATATTAAAAAAAAAAAAACACTTTTATTATTATTTTTTGGGTTAGATATAATGGACAAAAGATATACTTTTTGGACTATAAATGGAAAATATTTGAAATTCAAAAAAAAAAAAAAAAAAAAAAACCTATCCTTATTCCATTCCATGTGAACAATTTTGACACTTTTAACAATGTCGTAGCATGGTTTTGAGTTAGAAAAGGATAAGAGTAGGAAGAGTTTCCTAGGATCAAGAAATAATTTAAAGACATTTTATAAAATTTAACTAAACCACATGTCACTTTTTTTTTTTTTTTTTGGTGAAAAATTTGAACTTCTAATCTCTTGATCGAGAGTATAACCTTTATGCTAAGTGACCTATGTACTCATTGGCTACAAGGCACTAGATTGAAGCTTATAAAAACATATAGAGAGATTTAAACTCATTCCAAACCATACAAATCACTTTAAAAATCAAACCACAAATACACAACATTCTTCTACAGAGTGACCAAATTCATTTTTTTTTAAATAAAAATGAAAAACAAAAATCATTGTTCAACAATCCACAAAAGTTAATACTTTTAGTGTAACGCCCCAGGCCCAAGATTCGGAATCCGGATTCGGCACCTAAGGCCCCGATATTCCCCTGCGAACTGGCCACGTTACCAACTCGTCTTAAACTGCTTCCAAGAGTGAAGACTATCCCCACAAACCAACACGGGGTCCTTTTAGCATGCTTTGTCCTCACTCACATGCTCCCTAGGAAAATTCCTAGGAGGTCACCCAACATAGAACTTCTCCAAGCCAAGCACGCTTAACTTCAAAGTTCCTATGATTGAGTCACCGAAAAAGAAGGTGCACCTTGTTGGTATAGGTAGTATCTATCAATTCTTTTAAGCTTATCTTGACTATACTTTCATGTCCTCAGGATCCCTCTCATTCGGATGTGATCTCAGTTCATTCATGTACCCCTCCTAACTTCGGGCGTCACATTTAGCATATTTTTTTATAGTTTTGATATGATTTTATTGTTTTAGTTCAAATAGGCGAGAGTAAAGTCTTGACGTTCACGAGTGCTTTATAATATTTTTTTGACCCTTTTTAAAAAGAAGAGGTCTTTAACCTTATAAAATTGTCATAACTAAGTGCATGTTTGAGAGTGATTTTTAAATGGCTAAAATCACTTTTGTTATGTTTGGAATCACCCCAGAACATACTTTTAATTATTCAAAATTAATTTCAAGTTTGATTTTACATTTTTAAATGTGATTTTCATATCATCAAAATTGATTTTGAATTATTAAAGACATGTTTCGGAGTGATTTTGAATATGACAAAAGTGATTTTAATCATTTCAAAATCACTCTCAAACATGCACTAAGATAATGAGTATTTGAATTAATGTTTATAAAGAGAACACAATCACTTTGTCAAACAAAAAATAATAATAATAATAAATAATAACCATGGTCTCCCATGAATAAATTGTAGGGGTGAAAAAAACCGAACCGAACCGCCGAACCGAACCGAACCGGTTCGGTTCGGTTCGGTTTTCAAGTTTATTTGTGACTGAACCGAACCGAACCGAAAGGTTCGGTTCGGTCCTTGCATTTTTTTGGCCCGAACCGAGTATAAAGCAGTACGCACACGTAGACGCAGATTTAGGGTTTAGAATTCTGATTTTCTCATTCTATCTCTCTCTCGGTCTTTTCTCCTCTCTGCGGCGCCATATTCTCGTTCTCTCCGGCAGCGTCGTCTTCTTCTTCCTTCGCGTGTGCAGCAGTCAGACGGTTCGACCTTTTCGTTCTCTCGGGCAGCATCATCTTCTTCTTCCTTTGCGTGCGCAGCAGTCAAGCGGTTCGACCTTTTCGTTCTCTCGGGCAGCATCGTCTTCTTCTTCCTTTGCGTGCGCAGCAGTCAGGCGGTTTGGCTTCGTCGTACACAGTGAGTGTTTGTTAATTTCACCCGTTTTTTGATCCCCTTTTGTTTTCTGGCTTTGATTTTGCTGATTGTGGCTCTGGTTTTGCCTCTTTGTCGCATTTGTTTTGTGTTTCGGAATGTGGGGTGTGGGTTCTTTCGTATTCTTTAACTTCCCTTCTCCTTCAACACACTTCCACTGAAAATCAATCATAAACCCTCTCAATTAATGATCACACAGAAAGAAAAAAAAAAAACCAAAAACCAAACATCTCTCTCTCTCTCTCTCTCTCTCTCTCCTTTGTAGTTTGTCTGTTTGTTTGTTTCAGATTGTTTGTTTTCTCTAGCTGTAAGGAATTTTCATTCTTGTTTTCCTTGAAATTTTGTGTCTCTCTGCTGTACTGTCACAAAATTGAATTATGAGAGAGAGAGAGAGAGAGAGGCTGACAAAAGTTTCAAAGTGATTGCCTGTAAATCCCAAATCATTGATCAATTTCTTTTTCGTTTTGTTTTGTTTTATTGACGAATCATGAATTTGTTTTCCTCGAAAGTGGTAGAAAAAGTTGGTTCTAAATCGCTCTTCTTTTTGACATTAAACTGAGTGATGGGAATAAAATCTTCTGATGGGGAATCGACAAAAGGTCGTGTTAATTTGTGAAAGGGGATTATGGATTTGGGAATCTTGTGAGAGGAGAAAAGGGCACCTGAAGAATCATGAAGGAGGCCCAGCTGAAACAGCCGATTATGATCATAATTGAACCTTTGATTGTGTGTTCAAGGCTGATATCGCCCCTTTGTTGTTGGTGGTTTGCTCTCTCTTTCACCCAAAATAGCTCTAGAATTGGGCCTTTTATCAGTGTCATTATCATGGCTCCTCCAACTGTTGCTATGGTTCCCACCAACTTGGCTTGGCTTCTGATGCTTTTGATTTTTACCTTCTCGAGCCTGAAAAAGTATGTGTTGGATTTTAGGAACTTCAATTCATGTTTTAGAGAGGGAGAGATTGGGTTTGGACTGTGTGGTTTGGTGACCAAAAATGGATGTGCTTATTTACTACCTGAGGATCCAAGCCATTACAAAGGTTATGGCAGGGAGAATATTTCCTAAACAGTGCCTCCTAGATCATCGTACACATCAATGATGTTCATCATAAAGATCTTTCATATCCTCCTCCAGGTAGTCCTCTCCAATGCCTGTTTTTTATCGAGATAAAGTACGTGTTAGTAACCTAATTAAGTTCAGCAGTCTATGAAATTAACAAGTTCTAATAGTGTTCATATGTTATTAAATTTGATATATGTTATTAACTTAATTTTTGAAAATAGAGAAGAAGGTAGTTATTATTGGTTTTGCAATAGCCTGGTCTTGTTTTTTGAATTTTGGTTTGATTTTTATCACAGGATGACTTCATCTTTTACAAATGAGACTTCTGAACAAAGTCATACCCCTAATCTAGGTACGAGTAGTAAAGTAGGATTGTTAGGGAAAAGGAAACCTACTAAACCAGCTTCAGATGCTTGGGAACATTTTATTAGAGTAGAGGGATGTGATCCTAAATATCCTAGGGCTGCTTGTAAATATTGTGGAGCTACATATGCTTGTGACTCTAAGAGAAATGGGACAACAAATATGAAAAGACACTTAGAAAAATGTAAGAAGTATACAAGTAAGTCAGAGGATTATGTTGAAGGAGAGGGGGATTCTGAAAGTAACTTGACAGCTGTATCGTTCACTCAAGAGAATTGTAGAATGATGCTTGCTTACATGGTCATATTAGATGAATTGCCCTTTAAGTTTGTAGAAAGCGAAGGATTTCATAAATTTTGCAGGGCATTAAATCCTAAGTTTGTAATTCCATCACGAGTCACTATTGCAAAAGATTGTTTTCAATTGTACATGAGGGAGAAAAAGAGGTTGAAAAGTGTCTTGACTCGAAATGGCCAAAGAGTTTGTTTAACGACTGATACATGGACTTCCGTTCAGAATATTAATTACATGGTGATAACTGCTCATTTCATTGATAGTGAGTGGAACTTGCACAAAAGAATTCTAAATTTTTGTCAAATTGCTAATCATAAAGGAGACACAATAGGAAGAGCAATTGAAAAATGTTTGCAAAGTTGGGGGATTGATAGACTTTTTACCATTACCGTCGATAATGCTAGCTCAAATGATGTAGCATTGACATATTTGGTTAAAAAGTTTAAAGGAAGAAATGAGTTAGTGTTGGATGGTGAATTTCTCCATGTGCGATGTTCTGCTCATATTCTTAATTTGATTGTTAGTGATGCTTTAAAAGATTTACATGTGTCTATAATTCGCATTAGAAATGCTGTGAAGTATGTTAGATCATCTCCAGCAAGATTACAAGCATTTAAAGATTTTGCTAGAGAAGATAAAATTTCGACCAAAAGTTGTCTTAGTATGGATGTTCCAACACGATGGAATTCAACTTTCACTATGTTGGATGGAGCAATTAAATTTCAAAAAACTTTTGAAAGATTAGAAGAACACGACCCAAGATATTTGCCGGAAGGTGAGATACCTATTATTGAAGATTGGGATAATGCTAGAGTGTTTGTGGAGTTCCTGAAGACTTTTTTAGATGTTACTATAAAGTTCTCAGCATCTATGTTTGTAACTTCAAACATTTTCTTTCATGAAATTTTGTTGGTTGAAGAAATAATTCGTGAATACTCGATGTACAACAATGAGTTGTTAAGTCAGATGGCATCAAGCATGCAAGCAAAGTTCAACAAATACTGGGGTATAACTACAAGTGAGAAAACTAATATGTTGTTGTATGTTGCTGTTGTTCTTGACCCTAGATATAAGTTGAATTATGTGAGTTATTGCTTTCATGATTTTTTGGACGAAGAAAGTGCAAAAAAATGGACAAATAAGGTCGAAGAAACATTGCGTCGACTATGTGATGACTATTATTTAAGAATATCAGTGCAAAAGGAACATCCACAAGCACAATCATCTACATCCATAGAAGCATCAAGTTGTCCAAGTCAGAGTGAAATACCATCTATCTCTTCTAATGCATCGAGTGGAACTGGATCTTATAAGGTACGTGCTGCTGTCCATGATAGATATGTGTTTTTAAGTAAGAAAAAAGATCCAGATGATGGTAAAACAGAGGTGGCTCGTTATTTAGATGAAGCTTGTGTAGAGGATGAAAATTTTGATATATTAAATTGGTGGAAGGTAAATTCTGCTCGATTCAAGATTATCAGCCAAGTAGCTAGGGACATCTATAGCATTCCTATATCTACTGTGCCATCTGAATCGGCTTTTAGCACTGGAGGACGAGTATTAGATCCATTTCGAAGTTCACTAACTCCACAAACTGCAGAGGCCCTCATTTGTGCTCAAAATTGGATTCAATCTAAACCTCTTGATGACATGAGTGAAGAAATTGATGGAGCTGAAGAAATTGATGAAGGTAAGATTAATGAATGACATGTCTTGTCTTCAAAAATTGTTTATCACATTGTTTGCATTTTATCAAGTTAATTGTTTTTCTTTTTCTTGTGTCTAGAACTCACAAACATACGCAATGAGATGGAAGTTGCCTTTGAAAACTTGAGCGGTTCTAAATTTCTACTCTCAAATTTCATTTATCTAGTTTATTTATATGAATTTAATTTTATGTTGAACTTCAAGTAACAATTCATGTTTTTGTTTTAGCCTCTTGAAGTCTAACAATGGAGCTGGAGTTGTATCGAGAATGACTTTTTGGGGTAAACTTGTTCATCCCTTCCTTTCTGGGGTAATCTTTTGTTTTTGTTTTATGCATTTTGATATATGAATTTATAGGTATATTGAAGGTACTAGATGATAAATGGATTCAAGTTGTCTTCGAGCCACATGAATTGAAAGTTGGTGGTTTAGAGTTTCCATATGGTGGCAAAAGCGAGGTGCAGTGAATATGACTGCCAAGGGTTCTTCAGGGCAAAATGACTGAAGGATGTCGAGCCAAAATCACTTTGAAGATTTTTTTATTTTTTGTAATTATGCTAGATTTCATGAGTTAGTTTTATAGATCTGTTTTAATTTCCATTGTTGTTGGAATGTGTTTTATTTCAAACTAGAATGAATGTGTTTTGTAAATGAGAAATTGAAAATCAAAATAATTATGAATGATACTTAAAGTAAGGACACAAGAAAAGTGAAGTTCAAGGTATATTATGAATGATACTTAGAGAAATGACACAAGAGAGAAATACTAAGGAACTATTTAAAAAAAAAAAAAAAAAAAAAAAAAAAAAAAAAAAAAAAAAAAAAAAAAAAAAAAAAAAAAAAAAACCGCGGCCGACCCGACCCGACCCCGGTTCGGGTCAATCTGAACCGGGTCGGGTCGGGTCGGGTTTAGGGTCCGTACAACCCGACCCTGGGTCGGGTCGGGTCGGTTTGTCCGTACAACCGACCCGACCCGGGAATTTTTCACCCCTAATAAATTGGTCAAAGGGGTGAGCTGTGTGACAGCTCAAGACTCTTTTCGAACAAGATGGGCCATGGCTCTCCCATTTGGGCCTTTTTAAGATCGGTTGAGGGAATGCTGAAAAGGCCCAGCCCAATGAAAAATCGACACTTCATTTCCAATCTTTTCAAAATTTTGGATGTCTCTTGAAAATTATATAAAAGTTCCATTAAATCAAAATCAAAATTATCGTGTATCACATTTGCATTTTTCTGGTACATTTTGAAAAAAAAAAAAAAATCAAATTTAGCTTGGTTTAACCATTAGACAAAGATTTTCACCGTTAGCTCTCTCTAGTGACTCTTGATTGTAACCATATAATTATGCTAGACTTAGTTTATTGTCTTGTATAGTTATTCCATTAGATGATGATTGAATTATTAGATGAAAATAGGTAGTTAGACCTACCACCATGCAAGATCGGGGAAACTTCTCAATTCAGTTGGACATTACATTCAAACAATAAATGAGCAATTAAAAAGATTCGATAGACATGAAGTTCGATGTGATTGCATTTGTCATCCATTTATCAATCAATTTGTGGCAACAACTTGAGTTTGACAATGTCATATGCTATTTGTGTTTGAAGTCGATTTACCACGTCAACGCACCCACCTAGGTTTGTTACTCTTCTCGTTGCTTGCAATTAGTAACCGACAAGCAATGTAATTAACAATCAACCATTATTGATCGACAAATCAATGTAAAATAATAATAAAGTTTCTTATATTGTCTACCTTGAAAAAAAAATCTAAGACAACAAATTTATTTACCGATTATTTTCACTCCAAAAGAGTGTTGAACAAGCATATCTTTTGGAGCTGCAAGAAGGTAAGAAATATATGGTCTACCTTCTTCCCAAATCTTATGGATCTATCGGGTCTTTGTAGGGAAAATAACAATTTGGACGAATGGTGGGATGAAATCACAAGACAATTCAGTAGAGAAGAGTCAGAGAAGATTGTGATTATCCTATGGATAATTTGGAACTATATAAACAAAGTCACAATCGACAAGGCAAATGCAGATAATAACCTTCTTGTGCGGTGGATTAAAAGGAACTTTGAAGCGTAGAGAAAACGTACCTCCCATCATCAGATGGATTTTAGGCTGGAGAGCCTTCGGAAACATGAAAAGTGGACCCCCCTCCGAACTGCTTGAAATTAAACTTGGATGCCTCCTAGAATGAAGAATTATCGACATGGGGCGTGGGCTGGATAATCCGTGATTCTTCGGGATCTTTAGTTGAAGCTGGATGCAAACAAATCAAACGACGGTGGACCATTAAAACTCTGGAAATCTTAGCGATCAAGGAGGGTTTGAAGGCATACCTAGCGCAAAAGCGAAATCAGAGTGTCCATTTGATCGTGGAGGCGGATGTCCTCAAAGTTATCCGTGCGTTGAACTACGAAATCGCCGACATTTCCGAAAGCAAAATCGTGATGAACGAGGTGGAGGTTTTGGCGGCTGAAGCGAGCGTGATCTCTTTCATCAAATGCCCTAGAGTAGGGAATCAAATTGCACGAGCAGCGGCAGGTTTTTCGTCGGTGTTCTCTCTGTCATCGACATGTTTTTTGAATCGCCCCCATCTTCCATGCTGGAAGACATTTTTTTTTTAGGAAGATCATCTTCCTTTTTGGTTATTCTCTTTATTAGAAGAGGAGTTAGGTGTAACGAACGTTTTGCTGGCTTAATGAATTTATTCAGTTTTTTTTTTAAAAAAAAAAACACACACGCAAGCATGTCGCAGTGCTATTTTCTAGAAGGGATGATGATCACTCAAGACGTTTGTTTTACTAATGCAATAAAAAAAAAATCCTATCTTCTTACTCAATGTTTTAATCTGATTATATTCAAGCTTAAAAAAGTTTCATGACACAAAATTTTATGAAACATGTTCTATTATGACCACATCTTTCTCCACTTGTTAGCTCTCATTGATGTTGACATGCAACTAGCTAGCTAGCCCAATTATCACATTGACCAAATCTTTTGTAGCAACATCTTTCTAAAGATCAAGAATATTTGTCCATTCTTTAAAAAAAAAAAAAGGAATATTTGTCCATTTTAAGTTACCATTCACAAACCTAAGCTTTATTTAGTTACTTAAACAATAATTTTACACAAAAAAAAAAAGAAAAAAAAAAAACTACCTATTAAGATAATTATATTCATGATTGATTGACATATATTCTATTTTTGTCATAGGCTATTATTTTGCTATATTTACAATCAACCCACACTTTTTAAACACATATTCCCAAAATAAATCATTTGATATAGATTTCTTCAAAACCATTCTCATATCAAAAGAAGGAACACACACTTTTTGAGAAGAAATAAATCATTTATATTCCAAAAATATAGTTATCAATATTCCTTTTATGAGACTCTATGTAATGACACACAAAACACGATTTTGATAAAATTGGAATAATGTAAGAAACATCAAAATCAAGATCCCCACATCATATATTACTATTAATTTGACACAAACAAACATTTTTTTCACAATAGAAATTAAAAAAAAAAATAGTTCAGTATCTATCTATTTATTTCTCATTTTAACGTTGTTGTCTATCATCAATGTGACTATAATCTCCTCCATTCAAAATTTGAAAAACCAAAATCTTATAAGAATGTCACCACTGATTTTCAGCACTATCATTTTTCATTCCAAAATTAGACTACAGAGCTTTGACTTGAATAAGAACAATACCAATAAAATAAAATATTTTAATATTTGTCTCTAAAACATGTCTTATTTTAGTTCCAATACATTCAAATATTCAAATTTAACATATTTATTATTAATAAATCTTCAAATCAGTCAATCGTTTTATTTTTTTTTTCAAATTGGTATTAATATTTTATCAAATATTAATTTCAAAATTGTTTGTTTTTTTTTTTTTTTTTAAGAGTTTCAGATAATTGGAAAAAAAAAACCCAAATGAATACGGAATTTAAAATCCCAAAAAACTGGCAATACCCTATTCTTTTTAAGCTGTGTCTTTAGTTGAATCAGTACATTTTGGATTGCGATTTATTAGACTTGTTTTAGAAAGATCCCTTTCCTTTGTGAAATGGGTTCTCTTTTATTTTGGCAGTGAAAATACACAGAGCCCAGTTTTCATTGATGGAAATTTTCTCTGAAAACTCTGTTTCTGTTTCTGTTTATTGATTTTCACAGCCAAAAGAAGAAGCCAAAATCTGAGCTTTTTGGAGAGACAAACTGAAGCTACGAACCATAGCTCTGTTTCTCTAAACGGAATGCTATCTCCCATTGCCATCGCCATTGGCAGCCATTGTTGAACCTCTCTGAGCTTTTCTTCAACCAAAAAAAAAAAAAAAAAAATGAAAAAGTTTTGAACTTTGGCTTCAAATTTGAGTGAATAGAATCACGGGGTTGTCAGTTTGTGACTTTCATTTTGAAGTACACGTTGCTCCAGAAGGCTAGAGAGAGAAAAAATAGGCCTTTTCTAGAGAGAGAAACTCAAGGGGCTGGGTTCTTTTGGGGTTCTAAGATTTCCCATTGGAGGATTTGGCCATTTCATTGAATTCCAGAAGGTGGGTTGATCTTGTTTTTGGCTTCTATAATCCTAAGAATTTAAAGTTGGAACCTTTATTATTTTAAAGATTTCAAAAGTGATTTCCTTTTTTTTTTTTTTTTCTTTTTTTCCTCTTTAGCTTCTGAAGTTTTGTATGACGTCTTTTTGTCTTGTAATGCAGTTTTTTCACGAGATGCTGTCAGAAAAAAAATTATTAAAAAAAAATTAAAATTCTTTTCAAAAACACCCCATCTTTATCCTCCTCTTTCTCTCTGTTTTTTTGCTTTAAAAATAAGTTTTTTAGATGCTTTGTGTTTGCCAATCCTTACCATTTCTCATCACTTCTCTGCCTGCAACATGTTAAGTTCATAACAGATCTTTTCACTCTGTCTCTCTCCTTATATTACACCTGTTTTTGAATCAAAATCTCTCTATTTCTCTCTCTCTCTCTCTCTTGGAAATAACTACTTGGGATTTTATTCTAAGTCTCTTTGGAAATGGGTTCTCTCTTCTTCTTTTTCTAGTCCCTCAGCTGCTAAAAATAGACACTTTCGACTTCTACTCATTGCTTTGCTTCTCAATAAAAAGGCCCTCCTTTCAAGTTTTGACATAATGCTTACGTTTTGAGCCATTTTTTCTCTCTCTAGGATCATCATTTTTCGCTTTGATCTCTTTCTCTCTCTAAACATGGGGAAAGCTACCAGATGGTTGAAGGGTCTATTGGGGATGAAAAAGGAGAAAGACCCATCTGGGAATTCAAATTCAAATCCAACCGCCGTCGCCGCCGACAGAAAGGAGAAGAAAAGATGGAGTTTTGCGAAATCCGGCAGAGATCCCGGCCAGACGCCGCCGCCTGCGGCGGCGGAGGCTGCTTGGTTCAGATCATACATTTCTGATTCGGAGAAAGAGCAGAACAAGCACGCAATTGCAGTCGCTGCTGCTACCGCCGCCGCCGCTGACGCTGCCGTCGCGGCTGCTCAGGCGGCGGTGGCCGTCGTCCGGCTGACCAGCCAAGGAAGAGGGTCTTTGTACATCACTGGAAGAGATAGATGGGCTGCTGTGAAGATTCAAACAGTTTTTAGGGGCTATTTGGTAAGTAAAAAAGCTTCAATTTTTTTTTTTTCACAAAGCCCCTTCTTTTCTCTGCTTTTTACAGGAATAATTGTACTTTTTTTTTTACACAAATATATTTGGTTCATGAAAATTACAAAACAGGGTACTTTTTTCTTTTTTTCTTCTTTACATTCTCTCTTTTGTCTCCTTGAAAGCTGGGAAAAGGAGCTCATAATCTGAATGAAACAGTACAAAAAGCTCTCTACTCTTCTCTGTCAATGAAACAGTACATTCATTTGCTGACTAAATCCAAAAACTTTTCTGATCCCTTTTCTTTTCTTCTACTTTTTTTGGGGCCTCCATTTTGTTCCATTTCTAAAGCTTTCAAATTTCAAATTTCTGAATCAAAATGTTTGTTTCTTTATGGTCAGGCTAGAAAGGCCCTGAGAGCTCTCAAAGGGCTTGTGAAATTGCAGGCTGTGGTTAGAGGATTTCTTGTGAGAAAAAGAGCTGCTGCAACTCTTCACAGTATGCAGGCTCTTTTTAGAGCTCAAACTGCAGTTAGAACTCAAAGAGCTCGTCGATCTTTCAATAAAGAGAATAGGTTTATCCCCGAGATTCGGCCTCGAAAATCTTCGGTAAGACTCGATGTCGAAACCCGAAAACCGAAAACCGAAATGCTGATTGTTTGGTTGATCTTTGTTTCAGCCTATTGATGATTGATTGTGAGTGATCGTTTTTGTGCATTTATCAGGAACGGTTTGATGAAACAAGAAGTGAATTCCATAGTAAGAGGTTGTCTATAGCATCATCTTATGAAACTTGCATCAACTCATTGGATGAGAGTCCCAAAATTGTCGAAATCGACACCTACCGAACCCGATCGAGGTCTCGTAGATACATCTCGGCATTGTCCGAATGCGGAGGAGATGATGTACCTCTCCAAGCGATCTCTTCGCCATTGCCATGTCCAAATCGACCTCGTGTCGCTGCGCCCGATTGCCACAATGTGCTTCGAGACTTCGAATGGTGCTTGATGGGGGAAGACTGCAAGTTCCCCACAGCTCACAGCACGCCACGGCTATCGAATTCATTCGCCTCCGGCAACGTGCCAGTCACCCCGTCGAAGAGCGTCTGCGGCGACAGCTTCTTTAGGCCATACATGAACTGCCCGAATTATATGGCGAACACGCAATCGTTCAAGGCGAAATTGAGGTCTCAAAGTGCCCCAAAGCAAAGGCCAGAGCCAGGATCCAAGAAGAAGCTGTCATTGAATGAAATAATGGCAGCAAGGAACAGCTTAAGCAGTGTAAAAATGCAGAGACCAAGTAACCAAATGCTGCAAGAAGAAGAAGAAGATGAAGAAGAAGATGAAGAAACATCATATGGTTTTTGAGTGATCTGTCCTTGTTTGTTTGTTTGTTTGTTAAGCTTTATTAAAGCAAGAAGAAGAATGGGATAGAAGAAGTTGAAATCTGTCTCAAAATCAAAGCTTTCTTTTTTCTGCTTCCACATTTTACTGTTAAATTTCAATGAATGAATGAGATAGATACCAACACAGGGAGCTTGTAAATTCCTTTTACTTCCTCAATCTTTTCTTTGAATCCATCCTCCAAGTTTTAAGATCAAATGCTCTCTCTAAATGTCCATGATTTGTATAAAACAAAAAAGTTACACTTTTTGGAGATTGTTTGCTTCAAATGAACTCCACTTTTAAGGATTAAAGAGACAGGATCATAGCATGTCTTTGGATTAGCAACCTCTCTCATCATTCCACAGTTACAAATTGCTTCAAAAACACTTCATTGACAACAACAATTTGAATCAAACATTTCTTCTTATATTATTTTATATTTTACTTCCATGCATGGAAGGACTGAATTCGAACTTTTAACCATTTGGACGTAGATATATACTTTAATCATGTTTAGGATGGTGAAAAAACAGCCAAAACGAGTCTAGGTCAGCGGTAATTAATTAGTTAGAGTTATATTCGGAAGGGTGAATAGTAAATTTCTTTTTGGTGAATCTTTCAAACCTCGTATGAATTCAAAAATTCAAATCTGATATCAGTGAGTGAAATACCAAAAACACCCTCGATTGTGTACAGAAACTACAAAGGAAACCACAAGGGACGTTCTCAATAACTGATTCAAAAAGACTCGGAATCAAAAGGGTATGAAAGATTCTGAAAGAAACGGCTAAAAACAACATTAAATAAGTAATTTCCCCGAATTTTCCGGTATGTCTCTTCTGATTCAAACATTAAAGACTCCTTTATTTATTTATTTATTTATTTTTAAAAAAAAAAGAAGAAAAAAAGAAAAAAGGAAAAAAAGAAAAGAAAATGGGATTTGCTTAGTTCAAGAAAATGAATAATGAATAGAATAAGATTTGAAGTATAGGGCCATGCTTTCGTCATATCTTTGTGTTATCGAAATAACAGATGCATAAAAGCACTTTCTTCGAAAAGCACTAACATGGTCAATAACACAAATTAATTATCTAATTATTTCTCTAATATAAGATTAGGCCTCGGGCTTTGAATTTTTGAAACTTTTCACAGTGAGAGAGAGAGAGAGAAAGTTATGGTACACTTGCAAACAGTAGTGGGCATGTGCCAAGCACTAAAGATTGGATTTTTAATTTTTAATTTTTTCATTTTTTTGCTATTTTCTTTGTGGTGAGTTGTCAAGATTTGTGAATTTGAATTCTGAAAAAAATCCATACTTTGGTCTGAGTTAAGTGATTAGTTCAAGAAAAGTGGGGACAAAAATCTTATTAATTATCAAAGATAATTATTGTAATTAGTATCTTTTTCACTGTATTATGCTTATAATTAGCAGTACGGATTGGTCATTTATTAAGATTAGGCCCATCCATCAGCATGACTGAGCAGCCCACAAAGGCATGTCATGATCCAATCCCAATTTATATCAAATTCAATGTATATTTATTGTGGTTTAAAAATGAAACCATTTAAAATCTATGACATTAAAAGTTTAGTAGGATTTGGACCATATAAATGATATAGATTTCTAGACCATATTTGAGTGGAAACTTTAGGTGGGTCATTTTTTTTTTTTTTTTTTTGATCAACTTTAGGTGGGTCATTTACTTGCTTTATTTGGCTGGAATTTATGCATAGATTGGATTTTGATTTGATTTTTAAAAAAGTTTGGACAAAACGACTTAATTGTTGCCATTTTCTATGTAGGACTAAATTGTTAAAGAGAACAGTAAGAAGATCAAAACATATAAAAGTAGAAAATTGAATGAGAATTGAGAAATGGAGTTTTCGAAGACCGACATAGGAAATCTCACCATCTTAACTTAAAAAAATGTCTAATAAATCTTAGAAATTTTAATTTTGCCTAATAGGTCTCTAAAGTGTCTAATAAGACTCTAAACTTTTGATTTTGTATCAAACTTTCAATTTTGTGTTCTATTCAACATTTTTTATATATAGAATTTAAAAACCTATTTAAACAAAAAATCAAAAGTTTAGTGTCGTTTTAGACATAAATTTCAATTTTACGTCTAATGGATACATCAAGTTTTAAAAATGCTGAATAAATCAATGATTTATTAGACGCAAAATTTTAAAGTTAAACGACTTTTTTTTTTTCTAAAAAAATTTTAAACTAAACTTTCAGAATTTAACTCTTTCAATAAATTCTCAACAACCACCTATTAATTGTCAAAAAAAAAAAAAAAAAAAAACAACCACCTATTATTGCGAAGAAAATGAAGTAGGACTTGTGATGGTCCAAGAGTTTCTTGCAAATCTAATGGTACAGAACAGGCAAACAATAAAATCTCCAGTTTTACTTAGCCATTCTGAGAACATATTTAATATTTATGTGCACAAGCTTGAAGAACATAATTATATATGTACTATTTACAGCACGAGATTGTTTATAATTATTACAACCCAAGATAGGCCAACCGTAATCATGGAAATAATGATATTATTTTTCTTTGGTTACTGATGGAATAGATAATAGATTCAATCATTTTACAACATTGAAATGAAAAAAGAAATAATATTGATAGGAATTTGAACTTGAATCTCTTATCCTGGAATGGCACTAAACTATTATATTTCAAATACGAATTGGTGAGATAATATTTTGGAGCCCTCAAAAGTTTTTGAAAAGGGCAAGGCCAATTTTTTTTTTTTTTTTTTTTTTTTTTTTTTTTTTTTTTTTTTAATTATCTTTTGAATAAATGTTTGTTTTTTCCCCCTCTCATTCAGTTGCCTATTCCAAAAGGGAATCTACATTATTCTGTGGGCTTCAGTTCCCAGACCATTCCTTCCCCCATGTTGATTGTAATATTGTACTCTGAAGCATTTGAAAATATCAACCATGGATCGTCAAAATCACAATTCACAACACAAAATTATGTAAAGGTTCTTATTCTATTCTAATGTCTAATTAAAGTTTCTCAGCATATTTTATTTTTTTTTTCCCAATATTGAGTACTATGTTCATTAATGTCTAAAATTGGGTGTCTTGAGACACAAGAAAAATGATTGAATAGGACAGAGGAGGAGAAAGTTAAATGGTAAATGAGAAAACGATCAAAGGAGAGAGATTGAAAAATTCTAGTATTGCCATTGGCGACATATAACATCTTTTTAGAACAATGTTAGGTCCATAAAACAAAATAATATATCACTAACATGTCAAACTAGAAATGGAATGAATATGTATGTACTATTGTAGTATTGGAGATTTTTTAAGAGAAACCAATAAATGCATAGAATGGGCTTAACTAAGGTTATAGGAACACGCAAACTATCAACCAATCATATGAAAATGTGTTATTATCATTCAATAATCTTCCTCTAAAAGAGGCTCACAAGAATTCAGATCCAAAAGTAATTTACCATTCTCAAAATAACTCATAGGCACTACAAAAAAAACTCTTAAATACTGAAATAAAGTACATAACTCGCGTGATCAATGTGAAATCAGCTCTGACATGGAGATAGAATGGAAGAACAAACAACATTATAAGAAAGCAACCCGAATCAATATTTGAAAATGGAACTGTAAAATTGAAGAGCCAAAGGCCTACAAACCCTGTTCGACCAGGTAATCTCCCAACCTTTCAACAATCATATTGCATTGTCCGGGAGTCACAGGTTCATCATATATACCAATAACCAGAGCTTTCTCAGTTTTCTTCACAGTGATCCCACCAGAGCCCTATTGATCAATAATAAAATAGACTAAATATAAACGACAAGACTTTATTACATCCCTATATACCATCATTAAAATGTTGACAATTGGGAGAGATAAAAAAAGTTCTCATTTTCTCCCTTCCTATCTTTTAGTTGTCAAGATTCTAATCCATACAAATGATCCTATTCTTTTAGTTGATTCTCAATTGGATCATAATGTATTAAAAATTCTTAATTAGAGCTTAAAAAACTGTTAATGTAAAAAAAATTTGATCATTAAATTATTATTATTATTTTGAAACATAAATTATTATTATTTTACAACATTATTATTATTATTATTACTACAATAATATTAATGTATTTAGACAGGAGAATATGCTAACTCATGCTACTAGTTTCAAAAAAAAAAAAAAAAAATTGCTACTTGACAATTGACATGATTAATGAGCCAATCAACAAAATCCAATCCATCTAAATCAAAAGAAAAAAAAAAAATCAAGTGATACCTATGTGTCATACTCATGTGTTCAATATGTTTTCTTTTTTACCTCTAAGTCTAGAGTATATACTTTTATTTCAGTTAAAGTATACTCGTATTGGCATGTGTCCAAATATGTAAATAAAATAATAATCTTACCAAAAATTAGCTTTAGTTTAGATCAGCAAACTTCAACCAAATTATTTTAGGTTAAGGATTTAATCGATCATTTTTTAATATACGGAAGGTAAAATTGAAATTTTTTAAGGACTAAATTAAGAAAAATCTTAAAGATTAGGGATATATATATATATATATATATATATATATATATATATATATATATATATATATATATATATATATATATTTTTTTTTTATGGAAAAGTAAAGATTAGGGAGCATTAGAATATATATAGCCTGGAAAATACATTTCATAAGATCTAAGAGCAAAAGAAAACTACGGATGTTAATGTAGTAGAGCAGAAAATCAACCTTTTTCCCACGAACAACAGCTCCAGGCTCTCCCTGGATAACCATGTATTTAACGCCACCAAGATGCAATCCAGTTGGGGCAAGAGACCCAGGCTCATCCAAATCCTTCATAATCGCCGAAATCTCCTCCGGCTTGAACTGCAAAAGTACTCACGATCGAAATTAAATTATTAATCGCAAAATCAAATGCCTCGAGCATGTTAAAAACAGAATTAAATTATACGGCATGACGATTGAATTGACGATCCAAAAACTAGTAATCACATCAATCTCTGCACGAATCTACCACAACAATATGAAATAAGAGGAAGGAAAATCAACCACGCAAATCAAGCAATTCTTCACAAATTTATGAATCAAGAATCCGCGTTAATATTGCACCCTGCCGTAATCTTCACGACCGATATATTCCTTCCAAATTCCTACTCTATGTATTCCTCATCTTAACCTAAGAGATTACAATCAATCAGTTTAATCCAAAAAGATAGAAGAAAAAGAAGATTATATATATTCCTCTTCATGCATCATCACTCAAACAAATAATTAATATGAATCGAACAGATGTGTCTCATCATCATACGAGTTCCATCTCCGCTCAAATCAAATAAAAACACAGAGGTCTCCACTCTCCATCGAGTTCCATACCTAAAACTCAAAATTACGATACAAAACAAAACAAAACGGGCAATGTAGGGCCAGATCCGATCAAATTTCTTTCAATAACAACGATAACGCAACAGAATCACACAAACAACAAAACCGATCGAAAAAGGCGATCACCTGAGGGAACTTGGAGCTCTGAGCCCAAACACTGGCGTCGTGTCCGACGATGGCGGCGGATGTGAGATGGTTGCCTTCAATCTCACACATGAGGTGATCGTCGACGTAAGTTTGCCACGACATTTTCAACCTCAAACAATGGAACTTGGAATTTCAAAATTTGTTTCTTCAGCGTTGCACGTCGATTTACGTATGGTTTTGAGGTATAAATAGTTGGAAAATAAATTGAAAATAAATAAATAAATAAATGAGAAAGAGAAACTAACGAACTGTGGCCCGGCTCTGAGCGAGGCCGTTATGATCGAATGAGTGGCTTTCACGTTCACCATTCATTATCATTTTTTAGAAAATTAATTTTTATATGTTTTTTCGAAATAAATAAAGATCAATTGCAGGCAATTTAATTTGATTTTTTTTTTTTTTGAGAAGGCAATTTAATTTGATTGATTACAGTAATTTGGGTGATAATGAACCATAAATTGTCTTCCCATGCCAACGTCAACCTCATTTTTTAGAATTATATTTTGGTATTTTTTTTAAAATGATTATTTTGGTATTTGAACAACCGAACTTCTCGGTGATAATACCTTAACTAGGAAAGTTATACTTGGGTGATTTAGGGATTAATATTAGTAAACTCAAATTTTCACATCTAACACTTTTATTTATTTAAAATTTAAAATGTGTTTAAAATGCATTATTTTAAATAAAAAAAAAACTATTTAAGAATTAAATAATATATCATATTTCAATAAATTATTTAATTCAATTACGAGTTGGATTTCTAAACTTACAAATTTTTGTCTAAAAGCTTTCAATGTTGTGTATAATAAGTTTAAGAGCTTTTAATTTTCTGTATGAACTTTTGATTTTATGTTTAAGAGAGACTTTTAGAAGTATCATTTTGGTCTCAGTACTTTGAGAAAAAAATTGAACACAAAGGTAAGGAACTAAAATTTACTTAAAAAAAAAAGGGTAAGGAACTAGAATTGAGCCAAACTCAAACGACATAGATCAAAATGGTATTTTGACCAATTAATAATTTAAGAACCTGTTAAACAAATTTTGAAGTTACAAAATCTATTAAACATAATGTTGAAATTGAAGTTGAATGACCTATGATATAATTAGACACACGGTCCAAACTTGTAAAATCTATAATTAAATGTTCCCAAAAAAATCTATAATTAAATGGTTTTAAAAAAAATCAAGTTATAGAAATTTATGTTTGTGTAATATAACCTATATTTAGGTTGTTAGTTTACCGTTTGTAAAAATTAGTTTCAATATAAGCAATGAGTTCTATAAACTTACACATGGCCATGAGATTAGCAAATGTTGTAACTGGATAACTAAACCCACATAATTAGTTATAACTTCTAGTTTTTAACTCTCGTTTACAAAATTCAACTTCTTTATAATAGATATTTTACTAATATGTCAAAGTGGACATGTACCCTACCAAGTTAGAGGTTTGAATCTCCCAATAGATCAACGGTAATTGTCACATTCTTAATAGAGATATGATTATTGTTACATTCAAATCGCTCTCATGTAATCATAGTGATAGGAAAATTAAGTTATTCAAATCAATATGATAATCTAAAGGTAGCTTCAAATCAATTACATCTCATTGTAAAAAGAAAGAAAGAAATAAATTACATCATAAGTACCCAAAAAAAAAAAAAAGAATTGCAAAGTTAAATACTCTTTTTTGTTATTTTTAAATTTCTTGGGGTACAATATTATCCTTATCTAATCAAATTTATGATTCAAATCTTATCTCAGACACATTTTACTCTGATCCTTAACCTGAATATTTTGCTTATGTTCTACTTTCAAAATTTTGAACTTTATCACAAAAATCTACATGAATGATAAAAACCTATTTTGTACTTATTAATTATACATTTTTCAAACCCCAAACACCACACCCACTCCCCAAGATTTCAAATATTAATGCAAACAAAATTTGCTCATGAAAATAAGTTCAAAGAAAAATTCAATATAGACATATTGTTCATTATGCAAGTTTCATAGACCAGAAAAGAATAATCATGAAAATTGAAGAACTAAAATATGATTTGAACTTAAATTTAATAATTTTAAAAAATAGAATACTTTACATCCTCAAAAGAAGAAAGAAAGGAGGAAATTTAAACCTTATTAAAAAAATATGTAAATCTGGTTAATCAATCCAATGCCCTACCAATTAAATGCCTGGGGTTGGAGAAAGCCCTAATGCCCTGCCAAATCTTACCACCATTTTCCATAGGGACTAATATTCTGGTTCGTCTGCAATGTTATGAAACTATATACATCAGTACATGTATTCAGAAATCAGAATCCATAAAGTAATATATTACTTTAGGAAGGCTAACACAAGTTAGTTCAACGCATCATAGTTTCAAATCCCTACCCCATTGTAATATATATATATATAATAAATAGAACAAAATGTTCTAAACTCAAATTCTTACAATATTGTCTCGCCATTAGAATAAAAACCATACCTCCACCTTCATCTTCCATGTTGTAATCATCTTCATCATCGTCGAAGTATTCGTTCTGCAACTCAACGATGTCAGTATAAGAAACTTTCAAGAGAGAATATAAGAAGTCTAGGCAAATCATAAAAATGGACACTCCTACAAAAAGCTCTTGTGAAGATTTAGATTTATATTGAAGCACACAAGAAATCCAACAGCTTCTATCCAAACCTGATAATAATCATCGTCAGTAAGTTCCTCGGACTGTGCATCGTCTTCTTCTTCATCTTCGTCTTCACCTTCTTCTCCTTCTTTCTTCTCCTTATCATCCTTATCCTGTCCCTAATGAAGTCAAGAAAAGAAAAAATCAGCACAGGGATCTTGCAGAGCAAGAGTGCATGTACAACAATTTCTCATCATAAACTGCCATAAGAATTAAAAGAAGAAAAGATTCAAGTGACTAGCAGTTATAAAGGGAATGAGAGATTGAGGTGGCAAAATGTCTTACTTTGAAAGATTCTTCACGCTTCTCCAGAAAGTCCAATTTTTGCAGCCCTGTAACAGGACATATACCAACAAGGATCCATCAACAGGTGACAAACAGAAGTAGCATAGGCATTTGAACTGGTTGAGAGAGAAAAACTCTTATTGTCCCAACAAACCTGACTCGGGATTCCATTGAACTTTTCGTTTGTTCCGCAATTTCCCTTTGAAACCTGAAATTTAACCGAAGAGAAAGGATTGCAGTAAATAGACAGATGATCTTAGTATCACTCTTATCGCTTTCTGAGAGATCTCAGACTGCAAACCTTCGACCAATTCTTCAGGAAAGTTCCTAGATGTGAGCTGTAGAATTTGTGCAAGGGAATCACGTTTCAAAGTACTACTCGACTTGGATCTATCGGAAAATTTCTCTATCTCAGTTCTTTGCATCTCTGATACAAAAATCCAAGTAATGTACAAAAATTACCGATTTTTTTGCAACAAAATGTTCGAGACAGAAGGGCAATAACATTGCTTTCAGAAGAAAAGAGAAGTTAGAAGCAACACTAACTTTTCATGACATTCTCCTCTAGATAAAAAGGAGAGGCCTTCCAATAATTCAGCAACTTGGAGTTACAAATAACCAAGCTTTTTTCTTCAGGCACATCACTGACGCTCGGTAGAGTTACATTCTGTAATTGTGCAAGAAAACATCTCCTTAGGAAAGGAAATAAACCAGTAAACGCGCAAGTATATGTACTAGAATTCGATGCATATTATCTTCGAATTAACATTTCCCACTAGGAAGTTAAGAAGAGAAATGCTCTGTGGCTGCCTGAACTATTTACAGCATTTGTGATTTTCATCAACTAAGAACTCTATAAATAGAGTGATGGATATCAATATATAAGAAAACCAATAATCTCGGTTATTTAGACCCCGTTTAATAACTATTTGGTTTTTGAAATTTATGTTTGTTTTCTTCCAATTTTCTTACCATGGTTTGCATCTTTGCTTAAGGACACATTTGACTTCTTAGCCAATTTTCAAAAACAAAAAACAAGTTTTTGAAAACTACTTTTTTTAGTTTTCAAAACTTGAGTTGGTTTTTGAAAACATGAAAAGAAAGTATATAATAAAACAAGGAAACTTATAAGTGGGAATAGTGTTTATAGATTTAATTTTCAAAAGCCAAAAACCAAAAAACAAATGATTATCAAACGGGACCTTAGCAACAATTATTTTAAAGTAAAAAGCATGAAATAGAAGACATGCAAATATATGCTTAAATAACAAGGAGAAAAATCGATATTAAAAAAAAAAAGGAGAAAAATCAAATTTGTTCTTTTTTTTAGGAAAAAAAAAATTGTACTTAACAATGTGAGAGCAAAAACCTTTTAAGGACAAGCTGCCAACTCAAATACTTTTAAGGTCATACGTTCAAAATTTCAAACTATATTTGGTCATTTTCTCGGGAAAGAAGCAACCATACTTTCAAGTTCATAGTTAACCAGAAAAGAAGTAAAAATATCAAGGAGAAAGGGGAAAAAAGATACTTAAAAATACAAAACAATGTATAACAGATTTCATCAATAACCAACAGCCTTAATTCATCTTTCAAACTATTTAAAGTTCACATGACTCGAATATCAGCGCCACAGTAAATATAAGTGAAATAAAGCACATATAATTTACAAAGGTATGCTGATTTGAACTCAGTCAAGCATCAAGGAAGTTTGCTAGCATATACTATCAGTCCACCAATTCAAACCAAGTAGAAGTTAGGACTTTTCTAGCTTACAGAACTACCCACCTCCGGGAAGAGCTCGAAGGGTTCTTGCTTGGCATACTGAAAGGTCCCACCACCGCCACCTCGTCCTCGCCCTCGCCCTCTAAATGCCATCTCCCTGAGTGTAGAAGAAAGGAGAAAATTACTCTAGGTATATGTTAGGCACCCGAACACAGAGAACACGGAATACTACTATATTGCAAAATCAAATCGAAACTACAATATAACTATAGCCTTTCGAGAGGGCTATGTCTCTCCCTAAAGTCCCACAATGGACAATACCACACAAAACCCTCCACCCTCTAAGAACCTAACTCCCCTATTTATAAACAAAACACCACCCCTAATTACCATTATGCCCTTCTACAACTATTTCCACTACATCACCAATACATCTCTACTAGTATCCTCACAGTAAATAAATACAAATAGGAGGTATATTCTCAAATGTCTATGACCTTAAATCTTCATTCGATAAAAGGCTTGTGTGATTCAATATGTAAGAACCCGACTCTAAGAATAAGCTAATTGGGTTCAATACTCATGCATGCTATGGAGACCCACAAGAATGTAAAGAATGTTTATATTTCAAAATAAAAACGATATGAACAACACCTCAAAACAAAAGATAATCGATATCCCATGGTCAAAACAAAGTCACAAATCTTGAAACCTTAAGTTTAAACAAAACTCTTCATGGCCTCTAAAATTTGAAGTCAAGCGTAAATCAATCATGAAATTTAAAAGTAACTTTGAATGCGGAAACGTAAACGATGAAAACAATGCTTTCTAGACTCCCATGACTATTCCAACAAGCTCGATCAACCGCCCCATGCGCCTTTGCCTTTACTTGGAAAATATTTTTTTAAAAAAAATGAATATTTAAAGTACTTAGGAAGTGACCCTACTATTGAGATTGGGTCACGCGTTTGCATGCTTCTAGAATCAATAACAATCACATTTTGGTGGCTCTAATATTTTTCCTCTATAAACTTAGATATACATCAATTTCATGCCTATCTTAGACACATCAATTTCATGTGCCGCCTATTGAGGAACGTCAATTCCACGAATCTCAACTCAGGTACATCAATTTCATGTCCCTAAGTCCTATGTAGGGATAAGTACATCAATTTCATGTACCCTCCAAAATTTAAGAAATTCAAATGTCATTTAAACTCATACATATTATGAAATTTTCGAGAGACCAACAATTCAGAAATTTCCAAATTCAACGTTTGCAAACATTCATAATAAATTTCATACTTTAACAATTTTACATAAACATATACCTGTTCGAATAACTCAGGAAACACATAGAATATGGAAAATCAAACATGCTCCCAATTAAAAACTTCAACAATAGACTCACTTACCTGGCTTTGAACCCAAAGCAATTAAAGAGGAATTTCTCCTAGGACGCCCTTCACACAACCCAAATCCTTCAATCCTCTTCCGGACAGCGGCTAAATGATGCCAATTCCCGAATTTAAACGCGAACGGAAACCAAACGGATCTAAAATCGTTTTGGAAAATCCATGGGTAAGTTTTAACGCACCAGAAAAATCACTAAAAACTTTAATGGCCAAGGAATCGATTTGAAGCTTACCCAAACGATCATCAATCCGCGACCAAGGCTGCTACAACCCACGACCACCGGCGACGACCAGGAATCTGCAGCGACGGCGGCTTCACAGTGGCAGAACCGGGACTGGACGCGACCAAACCCTCTCCCAACAGACACGGGGCGTGACGACTGGGGTCTTCGATGACGAGAAGGGACTTTGTCTTCGAATCGTCAGCTTCAGCCCGTTCCCAGCTTGCCTCGCTCTCAGGTTCGCCCTTCTAGCGATGCCCGGCGATTCGCTGCTGCCAGCAGTTGTTGCCGGCGACGGAGAGAGAGGGAAGGAAAGATGCGGCCGAGAGAGAGAGAGATAAAGAAGAAGGTGGATAAAGGCTGCTGCTCGGACAAGCGGCGGCGGCGCGGGAATGAAGCTGCTACTCAGACGTGCGGCGGCTAGTTCAGCGTGAGCGAGAGAGGGAGATACGGTTGGGAGAGGCAAGGGGTGCTGCACGTGAGGGAGGAGAAAATTGGGGAAGAAAGAATTTTTTTTTTTTTTAATTATTATTTAAAATAAACATTTAATTATTTAACCCCCCCTTTTATTTATTAACTTATTTACTTATTACTTTTTTTTAAAAAAAATACTTATTTACTTTTTACTTATTTCTTCCAAACTTTTTTCTCACATTTCCCTTTTTCAAATTACTCTCAAATAAATTTCTATAATCCTAAATTGAATTAGGAAAATCTCAAATTATGCACCCCAAATCCAAATGACAACATTTAACTAATCAAATTAGTTTCAATTAAATTTTTCTATCTAAATTTCACCGTCCAAACTTGAACACTGAAGTTCAATTTCTCCTCTCAATTTACTCACTTCAAGCACTCATGAAATTTACTAGATTTCCAAAATAATTTTTACTCATTTTAATACAAATATTTTCACTCGAAAATAAATTCAAGATTGGGAATGAATTTTACCTGAAAATTCGGGACGTTACACAATACTTGAAATTTTCCGAACCTTTTTGATGTCTTGCTCAAGTTATGGCCGAAACAAAATGCTCCTTGGCATGTTGGGACACTACACACTAGTATCCTGAGAAGCATAAATATGAAGACGACAAGCCGATTTTCAGAAAAAATGAAACTCAAAAGACAATCAAATTTTTTTTTTTTTTTTTTTTTTAATATTTAGAACCATGCATCTTAAAGACACATTTGATCAAGAAATTATGCATCTCTTCTAAAATGTAACTTGATTTTACCTCGAAGAATAATTATTAGGGACATGTAGATTTTGAATCTATATCCGATGGATATTACGTGGTAGCCACGTTGTCACGGATTTATTGAATAATTTTTCCATTTTATCCCTATGAAAGATAGGCTAGATAATTTTTCCAAAACCAATGACACTACCATTTCTCCTAATAGCACGCCTGATTTTAGATAGAACGAAGTTTGATTAGGTCAGGTTTCTTTACCAAATTGAAAACCAGAGCGAACTAGAGTCAAATAAAAAAAATAAAAACAATCCTTTGGGAGAGACAAAAGTTGTGTTTGGTTTAACTTTTCAAGTGTTTAATTTTGAAAATAAATCATTTTGAAAAAAATTTTAGTGTTTGGCAACCACTAAAGATGACTTATTAGAAAATGAGATTGATAAATAAACCATTTTGAGAGAAACACTTGAAACCAATCTTTTAAAAAAGACTTCTTAAGTAAACAATAACTTGTGTATAAAAACATTTGTGAGTAAATGCAACCAAACATACGAGTGTTTAAATTCTAAACAATATTTATACAAAATGTTTTTTAAAGAATGCATTCTTGAAAAACATTTAAATTAAAATGTATTCCAAACGGACCCAAAGAATCGAAGGGGAAGAAGATGGAGAGTTCAACTTCCCACATTAGTCGGCCGGCAAAACCATTCAAACCCAAAAACTCAGATTTAAAAACACACATTTTTTCTCCAAAACGTGTCCCTTGTGTAAACAATATTCATTGACTAAACTTATAATTTAACATTGATTAAATATCAGAAGAAAAAATTGTAAAGAAAAAAAAGTATATTACGACATAATTTATCTATAAAAAATGTCTAAACCCTCATCATTTGAAATGGTAACCGATGTTTTATCTCCTAACTTGTAACCAAATTGACTAAAAATGGCTGAATAGAACCCACTAATTTGATAATATTAAAGATTAAAAGGGAAAAGAATTTTGGAATGGGAGTGGGATGGGTATGGTTGTTATTATTATTATTATTTCAATTAAGATCAGGCAATGTTGATTTTTATTAAGATTGTGACTATTCTACATCCAAGCCATTTTGAGCGCACCTAGATAGATAAATACTATGGGTTAGATTCATTCTTTAAACTCATTTATTATTTCATGAACCTAGGTCAACTTAATATATATTTTTTTGGGATAAAGTCAACCCATGTGGTTGTTGAATTATTAATAATTAAACTTTGTAGAAATATTGATGTTAACACAAAATCTAGGGTGCGATTGCTAAAAAAACATTTAAAGTTTCAACAATCACAATGTCTTTATTTATCTACTTCTCTAAAAAGTCGCATATTGAAATCCTCACTTTCCATGTAATATTCTAGCGAATGACAACTCCAATTTAACTATTCATGAAGACATTAGTAAGTTAATCTATATCCTTCACCCCACATATTATTAAAAAAAAAAAAAAAAAAAAAAAACTTAATCTATAAACTTCACTGTTTCAAGAAAGGAATGGATAAGAATAATAAAACTTCACTTTACAATCACAATGCC
The DNA here is from genome assembly GCA_017139565.1 of Luffa aegyptiaca. NCBI lineage: Eukaryota > Viridiplantae > Streptophyta > Magnoliopsida > Cucurbitales > Cucurbitaceae > Luffa > Luffa aegyptiaca. The sequence continues at coordinate 1,627,022 of CM029399.1, read as the reverse complement.
ATATAGTAAAAAGAATGTTAAATTACGAATTGGGTCCTTATAATTTGATTAAATCTTGTCAGTTTCTAAATTATTTTTTACCCACATAATTTTTTTTTCTATTTTTTCTCAACCCCAAATTCTAATAAAATCAACTAATAACAAAAATAACATTAACTCAACTTTCACGTAAATAATAAGCATATTCTTTATCTAATATGTTCGTAAGAACAAATTATGATGTATGACTAAAGCATACACCAAATTGAAACTTTAAAACTACCAATATAGTATTTTTTTTTTTTTTGAAAAAAATACTAAATTAGTATTAAATCCGAACCATAACGAACAAATTGAAATGATGCCCCAATCAGACAAAATTCATCATTTTAACCCCCCCCAAAAAAAAAAAAAAAAACCATTTTTTCTTTTATCTTCACATTACTACAATAAACCAAAAAAGAATCTATTTTTGTAAACAATATTCTTTTTGTTGGTCAAGTAAAACTAAAGCAGTTAATAGTTATCTATAACAGCCTTGAGCTACACCTTTTCTTTTTTTGTTTCCTTCCTTCCAAATCCATGAAAGTGAAAATAGAAAGGAAATTTGTTATTTTGCCAAAAAGGGAGAAGATGAAGAACAAACAAGAAAGACAAAGGGAAAAGGACTTGTAATTCGTTGATCAAAAGCAAAAGACAGATAAAAAAGAAAGCGATTCTTCAGCTCGTCCACGAAAAATCTCCAAAACAAAACCCACCAAAATTAAATTTCTCTTACATCAAATTATCCCTATTTCCATTAAACTGTTCAAATTGGAATCTATTAAGATCCCTTTCTTCCCCTGTTCCATCAAGCAAAATCCTTCTGGGTAGACCCGCTCTTGCACGTCAACATCACGCCATGGCATAAAGACGACGACAAAGCGTGGTCATTGTTTGCCAATACTACAAAAAGGGGATTTTGAATTGGAATTTTCTACACTTGGAATCGTTTTTAATCAGCCTATGAGACAGACGAAAAACCACCCAATCGAAACACAAACTGTAGCGATCAGGCCTGCGTCAAAGCGTAACTCTCCCGCTGATTTCATGCGTTCCAAAATGCTTCTCTGTTATAAAATCAAAGTGAGCTCTCGACCCTTCTCCTCATTAACTCATCTGGGTTTCGCCTGATTTCTCTTCTTCTCTTGCGAATCTGAAATGGGTTTCGGTTGATTTTTCCTCTTCTCTTACGATTCTGAAATGGGCTTCGGCTGAGCTTTCGAAGTATTCCTTATTTCTGCAGCATTGATCGTTTGATTGTTTTTTCCTTATTGGATGAGTTTCGAGAGTTTTTATGGGGTTTAGTTGAAAAAACTTCTATATGTGCTTTGATTTCAAATGGGTTACTGATTCTCTTTGGTTTATGCAGATGAAGGATGATGAAGACGACGACCAATGATATTTACTTGTCGTTGAGTTCATTAATTTGATTAGAGTAAAGGTTCTTGATATCCGATGATGGAGGAGAGGAGGGATTTGGTTAAGCCTATATTATTCAAATTTGGGGTTGCTCTGGCTATCTCCTTTGCTGGGTTGATCTATTCCCGCTACAAAATCAGGAATAAAAGACCTCCTCTGCCTCCTCCTTCGTTGTGTTCTTCAGGTTTCTACATTCAATCCTTTATGCTTCTCTAACTTCTTAAAGTTAATTCTTAAGTCATATATTTTGAATTCAACAAAATGGAAGGATGAGGAGTCGAAACTCTGTCTTTTGGTTGAGGTTATAATGGATTAGCAATTCTTTTGAGTCATATATTTCATTTGCTTTTAGCAGATCAGGGTAATAAAGTTGACTTGGGAAGAGGAAGAGGACCTAAACTTGATAATCAAGCAATAAAGGCAGCAACGTCTACACCCTCCAACGTTATTTTCTTTGCAGCTGATGTCTATGTGAGTTTTCTAAAGATGGTCTTTACATTTTGGTAATACGAACAACTTGGAATGTTCAAAAAGGTTAGATAACAGGTAGTTTTTATGAAGTTGGTCGTGCAAATTTTGTGGAACCCATTCGTTCAACTGTTGGGAGTGATGGAAAATGCTAATACCTTGTGATGGAAGTATGTTATTAATGAATAAACAGTCAGGACAGTTGATTGTTCTTTCTTAGCCTCTGTCCTTGACGATACAAAACCGACATAGGCGATGGTTTGTTTTCAGCATGTTCATGTTTGATTATAGACATAAGCTTCATGTTATGTGTTATGGTCTTTTCTAAGCTCGGGTCGTCAATCTTTGTTTGATTTCTTCCTCAGGAAGAAATATGTTCTCCAAAAGTCCATGGTGATGATTCAAATACCTGTGTCCCCCCTAGCAATAAGCATTGTGTAGATCAAGATGGTTTGCTTCTCCCGGAGTTTCAGGAACTTGTCAAGGAATTTGATCTTTCTGCCGCAAATGCTGGGTTTTCTCCTAAGAAGAATTTTGAAGCACCAAGGTCGGGGCTCGAAACTCCGAAATCTTATAAGACTGTTGAGACAGATGAATATGAACAAGAGATCAGACACCTCAAAAGCAAAGTGAAAATGCTTCGAGAGAGGGAGAGGAACCTTGAGGTTCAGCTACTCGAGTATTATGGCATGAAAGAGCAAGAAACTGCTGTCATGGAGCTCCAAAATAGGTTGAAGATTAACAGTATGGAGGCCAAGCTTTTCACCCTCAAGATTGAGTCCCTTCAGTCGGATAATCGACGCTTAGAATCACAAGTTTTGGATCATGCAAAATCAGTGACCGACCTCGAGGCTGCAAGAGCAAAAATTAAGTTTCTCAAGAAAAAACTTAGATACGAAGCAGAACAGAACAGGGGACAGATCTTAAATCTTCAGCAAAGAGTTGCTAAGCTGCAGGATCAAGAATATAAGACAAATGAAGGCAATAAAGATGCCGAAATCAGGCTGCAAAAGATTGAAGAATTGGAGAAAGAGATAGAGGACTTAAGAAAGTCGAATTTGAGGTTACAAATAGAAAATTCTGATCTCAGTCGGAGATTAGATGCTACTCAATTTCTTGCCAATTCTATTTTGGAAGACCAAGAAGTATGTTTTTCTTGCTACCATAGCTATTTTACCTTTTTATAATTGTAAGGTGATGAAAACTTAATACAATATCCATCTTATTTGTGCAGAAAGAATCACTGAAGGAAGAAAGGGAGCGTTTAGCACAAGAAAATGAGACATTGACGAAGGAAATCGAGCAGCTTCAAGCACACCGGTTAGCGGATGTTGAAGAGCTAGTCTATCTCCGTTGGATTAATGCTTGCTTAAGATATGAACTGCGGAATTATCAGCCTGCACGAGGGAAAACAGCAGCAAGAGACCTAAGCAAAACATTAAGTCCCAAATCCGAGGAGAAAGCGAAGAAGCTCATCCTCGAATACGCAAATACAGAAGGAATTGAAGGGAAGGGCATTAACCTTATGGATTTTGATTCAGATCAGTGGCCGTCCTCACAAGCTTCCTCACAGACAGATCCTGGGGAGCCTTCCTCTCATACTGATCCTGGAGATCCGGATTCTTCAGCTGTTGATGAAACATCAACAGCCAAAACAAGATCAAATAAGATCAAATTCATGACTAAACTCAGGAAACTCTTGAAGGGAAAAGGCAGTCAACAAAACTTGGCTTTGTTAGCAGAAAAATCTGCAGCACCTGTAGACGATAGTGATTCTCCACGTAGTTCAAGTAATTCTACTGGGACCAATGCTACTAGAGCCGAGGGACAGGATGTTGGATATACAACTCCATCTCAGAATTCATCAAGACGTTCAATGGATTTTAACAGATTGAATAGCCAAAAGGACGACGATGTAAAAACTGAAGATTCCGTTAGAAGGAATAGCGATGTTGGCTACACAAACAAGAGATTTGTTTTAGGTAGCGATCGACAGAGCAACTCGTCGTCGAGTCAGGATACGGAATCCACTGAGAAGTCTGATTTGATGAAATATGCCGAAATTTTGAAGGACACTCAGGGAGCTAAGAACCAATCACGTAGGAAGCTTGCATCTATTGGTTCGGTCTGAACATCAGAAAGCTTGTCTGCCTTTCAATGGCTTCATCACCTGTTCATATGTGTATTTTGATAAGGGGTTGAGTAGTTAGTGTCCAATATACCATACTGTTCACAAAGATAGTGTAGAAACTAATTCCACTGAAATGGAAACTTTGTAACATAAATAACTGAATGTTTTAATGTTACTTGTATGATATCAAACCTAACAAACAAAACTAATCTTATCAAGTTCTCTTGCCATTGTGACAGGAAATGTCACTTATGGATTGCCTGTTCTTGAACATTGCTAAAGCAAGGGAAAAAAAAAATCGAAAAGAATATGTATATTCCATGAGCTCACGTTTTTGCATCGAGTTGCAATGTTTTAGTACTAAATACAATCAAATGCATATCATGTCTTAATCAGATGTCCCGTGATTTCTACGTAACAATAACTAGTACAATAATTTGCTGGATAATCACAAATATTTGGAAACAGAGTGAAACTAAAACAGTACATATCGTGATGATCAGATGAGAGCATAGCCCTGGATAATCATTGCATCCGCAAGTATCTGGTTGGCAGCCTCGGATGGATGGACACTGTCCCAGAACATATATTTGGTCGCATTAGAACATGTTACATGTGACTTTGGATTACACAAAACCGATGCTGTCTCCACTGCCCCAGTGCCACAGCAGCCTCTTCTCACTTCATCAAATCCTTTGAGGAAAAACAAAGACAAAACACAAAAAACACAGAGTGAACACTTTTATTAGAACCCGAATGTTTGAAAACTGTTCTAATGATGTGGGAAAGTTTTGTTCGTAAAGTACCATGACTCGATGGAGACATAATAGCATCGTATAAAGGTTTGAAAACGTCGAAGACGACGAGTTTGAGAACGGGAAGCTGCTTTCGAAGAGTTGCAGCAGTAGAGTTGAGCTTCCTGTTGAAGACTAGGACATCATTGTTGATTGTTCTGACACAACCCTTTTGTTGGAAGCCAAACTGAGTGAGTGCAGCAGGAAAACAGCCTAATGGAGGTATTGAGGTGACCCCAATTTTCCTTGCTCCTAGCCCATGTAGATCCTTCATCAAAGCCACAAATCCTCCATCCAATGTTATTAGGAACACTTAGAAATGGATATATACACTTTTGATAATGATGCTTTTTTTTTCCTCTTCTCTTATTTTTTAATAGCTAAACTACTAAATAACACGTTATATGAAATAAATAGGTACAATATTTGCTCTATGATGTGGTGATTTTTAGTGGTTCAAAAATTTTAGCTAGATCCATTTATCTATTAAATAGAATAAAAATACACATCATAAAATCTAAAATATTAAAAAATAAAGATTTGTGGTGGTAGACAAGTGTTCTTCATGAGATAGTGACATGGTATTTCTTCAATTTTTCTTTTAATTGAGGGAATTACTACCATTATTTCTAACTCTCTTTCTTCTAAGCTTCCACCGTACTTTCCTTGATTAGAAAAAATTTAAGAAGTAACAAGGGTTTCCACTTCTAACAGGGCCATGTGCTTGGCAGCATGAAATTTCTGGCCCAAACTGCAATAAAGTATTTGTATTCCTAGCCAACCTATTAAATTCTTGTCAACATATCGATATTTTCATATGTCGATAGATTATCTATCGATATTTTTATATGTCGATAGATTTAAAATTGAGATAAACGATGAATCCACATTTCCATTATATATATATATATATATATATATATATATATATATATATTTGAAAAAATTGATAAAATATTAAAAAATAACAATAAATTGTAATTAAGGTGAGTATAATATTAAGGCTAAATTATAAAAAATACCCCTGAACTATGGGGTTTGTTTAAAAAATGCCCCTGAACTTTGAAAAGTTTCAAAAATACCCCTGAACTTTGAAAAATGTTTCAAAAATATCCTTGCCGTTAATTTTTGGATGAAAGCCGTTAGAATTTACGATGAGAGGAGGGAAAAAGAAGAAGCATTTTATATTTTTGAAACGGAAACTTTAACAATTTCCATCCAAAAATTAACGGTAAGGGTATTTTTGAAACATTTTTTAAAGTTCAGGGGTATTTTTGAAACTTTTCAAAGTTCAGGGGCATTTTTAAACAAACTCCAGGGGTATTTTTTATAATTTAGCCTAATATTAATACTAAATATTTCTAACTCGTTTAAAGAGTCCTGGAAATGTTTATTTATTAATTAAAAAATTTTGATTTTTTTTTCAAAAATATCCATCCATATCGACTTCAACATTTCAAACTTTATTCTTGACAAACAATTATTTCTTATGCAAAAAATTATATATATAAAAAAAAAATTTGGTTATTCACACTAAAAATTACACACAAATATTTTATCGAAAAAAAAAAAAATTACACACAAATACACGTCACATTTCTTTTGATATTTAATGTGCAGGTTCAAATTCATGCTCTCACGTTTCTTCAGTATAATATTTCGAAAAAGAAAAAGAAAAAATGAAGGAAAAAAAATAACCAACAGAGAATCAAAAGGTACCTTGATGAATTTGGAGAAGGAAGCAACAAGGAAAGAGGAGTACTGATCGGGAGTGAACCGTCTACGAACCGCCCGATTTATGTAATAATTCTGAAGATAGTCGCCGGTGCCGCAGCTCAGTATGTGCAACCCTTCTTTAACAATGGCGGCCGCTTTCTCACGGCCGGCCACCGTAGCCACTTTGCTTTGATACTCTTTGTAATTAGCAAGCTGTTGAGCCAAAGTAATTGCACGCTGTAGAACACAAGAAAGGAAAAGAAATACGAAATCGCATCGATCGGATTCCCTTTTCAAATTTCAACGATTAAAAAATATTAGGGTTTTCAAAAAAAAAAAAAAAAAAATCAGGAGGTCACATACGTTGGAAATGGAAGCTTGCTCATCGTAGCCGGCGGCGGCGGAGGCGAAGCTGGCTCCGATTAGAAGATTCCGGCCGGAGGCCTCTGGGCTGAGATATGCCGCTGGGTAGCTCTGGAAACCGAGGCTTTCGGCTGGGGAAAATTGAAATTGAACCAAAGAAGATGAAGTGTACCTTATTCAATAAAGAGTAGAGTAGTATTTCTGCATGTCCCATAGATTTAAAATACTTTATAATTTCTCACTTATTTTTATCAAGTTAAAAAAATAGACCGACCTCCCACCTTTTAGTCGATGACATATATCAATTCTATATTTACTTTAATTTCTCACTTATATATCAATGATATAAAATTGTCAACTACATTACACTAGCCTATTGACAACTATATTAGGTGTTCGGCCCAAAAAGTCAGAGTTATGAAATTTGGAGTTAGTTTTGTCCTAGAAGTTAATAAGTTTGTGGGATCCATAATAAATTATTGGAATATGAGTTAATAAATTAGAAAAAATTCTAAACCTATATTAGTATGGAAAATTTTTCATACTACCTCTCTTCACTGTTTGCAATGAAAGAAATATTTAAGAATGGTGTAGGTCTCATGGAATAAAATATTATATCTATTAAATTATGTGTCAAATGCTGAATGGATGAAATATTTACTACTTTAGTACTAGAAATTTTCACGTCTTTGAACTAACTCCACCCAACTCCAACTCCTTACCCAAACACACTAAATAGTTTTCTCTCTTTTTCCATTTTCCTTTAAAAGATGTTCACAAAATTGTGGGCAAACTCCAGAAGCAACAAAATCCAATCTTTTGCTTCTTGTTCTTCTATACAATTTTTTCCCATAAAACAACATTGTTTTTTTTCTCCTCTTTCAGTTTGGACTTAATAAAGAAGAATTAATATTGAAAAAAAATATTTAAACATAACTCCAATAATTTTGGATAAAAAAAAACGAAAACATTACCAAACAAGTCATGAGAAGTTTAGTTTGGATGAATTACCAGTTATATCGGAGACGAGTTTTCCATTGCAAAACCTGCCAGTAGGTTCATGGTTGATGAAGTCTTGACCATAAGGAGGGTAGTTGGCTTTGAAGAGGGTGAAGCGATTGTTGTTGTTACCAACATCCAAGGCCGAGTCGCCGAAGGTGAGGATTGCGGGAAACACCGTGGCAGCGGCGTCGATGGGGGCGGGTTCTTGAGCAGCGTTGGAGCTGGCCATGGCTAAAATTATTGCACAAACAAAGCACATAAACGCAGCCATCTTCTTCACTGATGCTGTGTTGTTGCATGAGGTTCAAACAGACATATCCATTTCAGCTTTATAATCCAACTCAAGTACAGTGAGGAATGCTGAAAAATAATAAAGAAACATAAAAGCTCTGACTCACACCAAGCCACGTGTTCCGTTTTTACTAAACAAAAATATTGGTCAAATTACAAAAAAATCATAAATTATTAGGTCCCGTACAATGTTATGGATAATTTTACACCATTGGATGTATATCTTCAAATTTATTTGTTTCTTAGTGACCGTTGGATACAAAATCGAGATACTTTTACAATTTTTCTCTCTTACATATCCAACGACGTAAAACTACCCAGAGCATTGCACCTAATAGTTTCTCTATGAATAAATACAAAATTTTGTATCTAATACATCCATGCATGATCTATGAAATATTTTTTTAAGTTAAGAAATTCATTAGACACAAAAGTAATAGAATAGTATGACTGATGTGAAGTTTAAAAACTTATTACATAATATTTTGAAATTCTAACTTGTAATTTATTTGAAAAAATTATGGAGATTTTTTTTTAATACTACAAAAACAGTATTATTTAAGAATAATTATGTACGCTTGAGGAGCATTAAACCATTATTTTTTTTAAAGCATTAAACCATTATTTATGAAGTACTTATATGGGTAGGTAAATGTTAGAAATATTCCAAAAATATATTAGCTCTGTTTTTCTTTTTAAAGAATCTTCTGTTCATGTATTGAATTATTAGATAGGTCAAGATGTAGCATTTTTGCTCCATATACTATTTTATTTAATAAACTATTTTTTTAGTTCATTTAATAAACTATTTAATAAAAATTTAATGTAGCTATTTTACTTTTAATTGCACTTCTATGCAAAAATCCACATGGAATCTTTTGTCACATCTACAAAATAACAACTTCCACATCCTTATTCCTACCTTTGTTCACATCTACAAAATAACTTCCACATCTCAATTCCTACTTTACATATTTTTGTTACTTCTAATAATATGGAAACCTAATAAGCCTCAATCATCAAACAACGATAATAATCAAGAACAATATGAAGATGATTTTTTTTTTTTGAAATAAATAGGGTAAAATACCTTTTTGGTCCCTCATGTTTCGGGTTCGTTTCCAATAAGTCCCTAGGTTTCAAAATCAAACAATCAAGTCCCTACACCCTCTCTAATTATTATTATTTTATTATTTTAATTTAAAAATTAATATTTTAATATTTTTAATGTGCCACGTCAGCACTGTTAAAAAAATTAACGGTATAGGCACTCAATAGAACCATTTCTCAAATAGTAGGGACTTGATTGTTTGATTTTGAAACCTAGGGACCTATTGGAAACGAACCCGAAACATGAGGGACCAAAAAGGTATTTTACCCAAATAAATATGGAGATGAATTAGAGAATAATAATTTAACATATTGATAAATAAAATATAATGGAGATGTTTTTTACTCGTTTACACTTATATTGAGTATGAGTTTTGATTTTATCGAATGGAATAATATGAATAAATAAATAAAATTATACCCTTCTTAAAAAAAATGTAAAAATTGTAAAAAAGAAAAACCCAACAATAAATTATCTAACATCCATCCCCCAAGCGAGCTAAATTAAAATTCCAAGAACATCTCATAAATGTCCAAACAAACAACAATCAACCAACTAAAATACAATAAAAAAAAGTCTAGCACCAAAAACGACAAATTTAGCAAATAATAATGAACACTCAACACATCTAAAGATACATACCTACCAAAATTGTCATGTTGAACTATAAAAACAACAGTCATATCTAACGAGAACATAATTCAATTGACATATTTTTGTATTAATGATCAAGAAGTTTGTAGTTCGAATCCCCACCTCCACATATTGTAAAAAAAAAAAAAAAGTCATATCCAATTATCAACAATGGAGAATTAATTTCAACCTTCATTCCAATTTAAGATTCATTTTGTTAAAATTAAAACTATAGTGTTAAATTTGACTCAATGAACAAAATATATTGGTAAAATAAATGCTAACTTCCACAACACACATGAGTTCTTCCAAGCTATTATATATGTAGAGCCAAATATAGTGTATAACAATAAATATATACACGTACATATCATTTTTTACCTATTAATTTTTAATTTATTTTAAAATTTTAAGACATCGACAAGAATTACAACTTTCATTAATCTGATTTGTTAAACTTTCATTTGAAAAATTATCAATGGAAATATTCTCACGTGCATTTATTGAATAAAAAAATATATTTAATACAAATTAATAAAATAACTTCACAAAAAAAAAAAAAAAATCAAAACTTTGTATGAGTTTTGAAAGATTTGAATATCAATATTTTGCATTACTTGGACTTACTAAAGACTTTTTTTTTTTTTTTTAAAGGAATTAGTGGGTTCGGAGAGATTTTTGCTTTAGTTTGAATTTAGATAAAATTGAACCTAGGATAAACATTAGAACATATGTTTAAGTTTACCATTCAATTGGATGAAATCAAAGTTTAGAGTAACAATTAATTTTCTAAAAAGTTTATTACTCAAAACAACTTGATCTATATATAAAATCTCACTCCATTCAATGAAACCAACCACTTCTGGGTAGGATTCAGTTCTAATGAGAAATATTTCAGACAATAAATGGGATAGTTGTTTTAGATAATGCATTACATTCAAAGCAATCAGCTTCACTCAACCACCAATGTTCATAAAATTGAATTATTAGGGCCCTATTTCATAATATTTTTATTTTTTAAAAATTAAGTTCCCTTATAATATTTGAATTTTTTTATTATATCTTTAAATACTTTAAAATATTTAATCAAATAAAAAAAAAAAACACACAAAGTTTTAGAAACTACTTCTATTCTTCAAATTTTACTTAAAATATCTATTTTTTTTTCTTTTAAAAAAGATTTAGAAAAAAAAATCATGAATAAATAGAATTGATTTTTTTTAATCAAAACCCTAAATAAATAGAATTTAATGTGTATGATGTCTCTATTAAACGAGTCCTGTCTCCTATTATGTTTAGATAAATGAATATACTTGCATAAACATAAATAATGTCACGTCAATATTTTAATTTGATTTAACATGCTCATTTAATGAACAAATTCATACAACAAAGTCAAAAAAATAGTGCTGGGTTGTTTCATATTACACCGATAAAATTCCAAAAAATCAAATCACAACTATTCTATGTACCTAACATTCACCTTTTTATTTCTGCATAGCATATTCTCCCATATTTCAGTACACTAAGATAAGATAACGAGAAACAGAAGCTAATATGAGTATAACTCAACGACTTGGATTAATGGTTGTGTGGTTCAAATTTCTCCACCCACATGTTATAAAAATAATAATAATAATAAGGTGAAAAGGAAAAAAGAGGAATTGATTTTTTTTTTTTTTTCGATTACCTATTTGAAGTTGCCAATTCAATAAATGTACCTAAACTATTTAAAAGAAAAAAGTTATGAGCAGTCTTATGTATAGCAAAATATGACAATATTTCAAATCTAGTTGATATTAAAAAATTTAAAAGTAAAAAAAGACGTATCAATATATAATTTTGTGTGTCTATCAATATATATAAGTAATAGGCGATTGATAGACACTTTTACTAATAGATGTACAAATAATATATAAATGACATTCATCCACTATTAATAGATGTAAAAATGATTTATCAACAATAAATTATAAAAATTGCTTATTAGTGATATATGAGAGTGATGAAAAGAAAACTATGTAAAATGTCTGTATGGATGCACGAAAAACTACAAAATGACTATGTTTGCAAATTATGAATGTTTGATATATTTTCTATTTATTTATTGAATTTTATATGGACTATATACCTATATATATTTCATTTACGGAGAATTTGTCTTTTTGAACCGACAACTCCAATAAATGGCAGCAGCCAAATGGGCCAATATATATTATATATAATGAAATGAAGAAACACTATATTCAAAAAAAATATTAAAGAAAAACATAGAATATTGGGAAGAAAATGGAAAAAAGAAAAAGGGAAAAATACATTTTTGGTCCATGAATTTTGAGGTATAGGTGCATTTGAGTTTTCAAAATAGACTTTTTTAGTGATGAATTTTGAGAAATAAGTTTAAAAGGTCCTTAAGTTTTCAAAATAGACATTTTTAGTCATTGAGTTTTGAGAAATAGGTTTAAAATTAGATCCTCGCATTATTTTTTCAACTTTTAAATTAATATTGTTTATTATCTTTTAATATTGAATGGTGTTTTAAATTTAAAATTTTAAAAGAATTAATTTTAAAAAAAATTGAAAAAATAATATGAGGGACCTTTTAAACCTATTTTTCCAAACTCAAGGACTAAAAAGGTCTACCTATTTTTTTTCAAAACTGAGGGACTAAAAGAGTCTATTTTGAAAATTTAGAGACCAAATGCACATATTCTCCAAAATTCAGGAACTAAAAAAGTATTTTTTCCAAAGAAAAAAAAGGAGGGTTGATTTTCAAAGCAGGGCAGTAATGTGGGAGGAAAGTTGGTAGGGAAAAGCTGCCATGCACTTAATTGGACAACGATAGTGTCGCTTATTCCCGTCATTTTTAGTCACAATCTCAATATATATTTTTCACTAGTACGGTATCAATATAACTAGGATGTGGCTAGACTTAAACATTTATAATAAAATTTTAACATAAAGTTTATTTAGTAGGAAGATTTTTTAGAAATTTAAAAATAAATTATCTTTTATGTCGAAGACGACAACAAAAATGTGATATGGTGTAGAGTTATTTAAGTTAGCAAGTTGAGAGTTATATTTGAATTGAAAAAAAGAAGTTCGAGGTATATTTACTTTAGCAAGTTGAACGACAAAAAAAGGAAAGAAAGCGATATACAATGCAATACACCATTCGATGTCGTCGATTTATTGATAGCAAAATATTTTAGCGATCAGCAGCTACCCCACAATGCTTTACTTGATATCTTCCATTATTGTGGGATAATATAAGATATGTTTGTTGGAAAAATGAATCTTTTCCTTATATTATTATGATTCTTTTTATTTAACGAGATGGCTTCTAAAAATAATATTCAGAAAAAAAAAAAATACAAAAGTAGATTTTCCTTGTTCCTTTTCAATATAACTAAAAATTTTCAAAAAATACCTTTTAAAAATGCAAAAAATTGCAACCCAATTTAATTATATATATTAAATTTCGGCACATTTGATTAGTGATATGAAAACATAAATTTTTGTGGTAACCAAGTAAATATTTGGTTAATCTCAACTATTATTAATTAATTTATGAACATATTTTAGGTTATAAAATTTGTATAACTATTATTTTGTATTATTATATCATTATGTTTTTAATTTTAACAAAAAGTAAATTGAGTTTATAACATGAAATAGTATACTTATCAAAGTTTTTATATATATATATTTTTTTAGGGAAAAATCAATCTATACTTCCTTGACTTTCAGAGTTGTATCAATTAAAACTCCAAACAAATAATTGTATCAATTTAAACTTAGCTTTTATAATGAATCAATTTAGACTATTCCTTAATCTCTACATTTAACGAAGTTTTATATGTATGAAAACTATGCATTAACGATTTTAAAAACGAAATTCCAATGAACTATGTAAATTGCTCACTTATGAAAGTTTACGGTTTAAATTGATATAATTATTAATTTAGGTTTCAAGCAATACAACCCCAAAATTTAGAGAATTGATTTTTTTAAAAAATATATATAATTTTGTATTTAAAATTTTCAAATTTACAATCTAGATACATTAAAAACATAAAAAAGGTTATCTTCAAATTTTTCATTATTCGAATCACAGAATCCAAAAACAATTTTAAAAAAACAATCATTTGTCGAATCCATTTGCTTCAACAAAACTAACCCAAAAAAAAAAACAAAATAAAAAAAATCAAGATTGCATGCCAAACATTGCCCAAATTTATGCTAAAATCACAACTCAAGAGCCAATAATTATACTTCGTTCAGATTAAATCATCTTCACTAAAAGCCAACAACTAAAACTTTCAAGTGTATATTGCCTCATCTTTAAATTAATCAGAGAAAGATTAATGAAACTAAAGGTAGAAGAGGACAAGAATGTGCAAGCAAGAAAGTTTTAGAATCCAAGAAAAAAGAATGATTTCTTTTCACCTCTATCTATCTAGGACTAAGAACTGATCCAGAGCCAATTGAATTTTGTGAGAAGTTCTCAACATTGTTAGGTGGCATTTGTGGGGTTCTATCTTCAACCATCTTCAAACATTCAATGAGTTGCAACACCACATCACTCATGCTGGGCCTTTGTGCTGAAGGTGATAGTGTGCACAACAGAGCCAATTCCACAAATTTTTCAACAGAACAACTTTCTATGGAGCCTACTAACCTCGGATCGACAATGTTTTCGATGTTACCTTCTGCGATTAGAGGTTTAGCCCAATCCACTATGTGGATGTCGTGTTCGGAGCCCTTGATTACGGCGGGCTGGCCGGTGACCAACTCGAACAAGACAATTCCAAAGCTGTAAACATCACTTTTCTTGGTGAACTTTCCAGATAAATGAATCCTGCAACAAAATTTATGTCTTAGTTCTTGGTGATTGGACTTTAGATGGTTGTGCTTATTTAGTCTCTAAGCTTTGCTATTATCATTATTAACTAAATAATGACACGATATACTTATTGAATAAATATTAGTCGATTTAGCATTACACATAAAGAAGCAAATGATAGAAGGAATCAGATAGTTGAAAGGAATAAGATATCAGAATCTTTTAAAAGAGATTTCATATGTTGCATCAAAAAGATGGTATGTTGTATTTTCAATTTATTTTGGCTAAGTTGCCCACTTTTATATATTATGTCATGCCAAATCAACTGACATTTGTGTCACATCATCATTTCGTTAATAATGTTATAGGCAAGAACTCTATAGAATCATACTTCAAAAGATTAAAGACATAATTAAAACTCTATAACATTTCGGGACTAAATAGACATAACTATCCAAATTTAAGTACAATTAAGGAAAAAAATGTAAAAGGTTGTAGCTAGGAAGCACAAACACGGACACGACACGGCACGGACATGACGACACGCTAATTTCTAAAAATGTAGGACATGGACACGTTGGGGATAAGTTATTTTTTTTTTAAAAAAAATTTAGATGATATAGGCAGTCGCAAGGTTGATCGGAGTCTGAGGTGAGGGAGGATGGAGCCGTGGAGGAAATGAGATAGAAAATAATCGGGCAGAGGCTTTAGAAGTTAGGGTTTTGATGCATTTGTATTTTGTAATAAAAAAATAGAGTGGGCTAATGTATTGGGCTTTTGTTACATTTGTCGGACGCGTATTCGAACGTATCTGTGTTCGACACGGACACTTGACCTAAAATGAAGTGTTCATGCTTCCTAGGGTTGTAGTAACGGATATGAATATGAAGAAATGCATTGGTTGTTGGTTGATACTTACGTAGGGTCGACATATCCAAAGGTGCCCGCAAGACATGTGGACCAATGAGTATCACTTTCATCTGCAAATACTCTTGAGAGTCCAAAATCTGATATTTTGGCTTGCATTTTTTCATTCAATAAGATATTTGAAGACTTCATATCCCTGTGAATTATAGGTGGCAAGCAGCCATAGTGTAAATATTCCAACCCTGCAATTTGTTTACTCGGTAAGAGAACCAAACAGGAAGTAAAAAAAAAATAGTTAAATTACAAGTTTAGTCTCTCCACTTTAAAGTGTCAAATAGGTCATCAAACTTTCAATTTTGTGTCCAATGGATTCCGAAACATTAAAAAGTATCTAGTAGATACTTAAACTTTGGCCTTTGTGTCTAATAAGTCCCTGAACTTCCAATGTTGTGTCTAATAGGCACTTGACCTATTCAATATTTTTTAAAATTCACATACCTACTAGACATAAAATTGAAAGTTTTAGGACCTATTAAGCATAAAATTCAATTTTATATCTAATCAATTGATTAATTTTTAAAAAATTTGAATATGTCAGGAACTATTAGATATAAAATCGAAAGTTTAGAGACCTATTAGACCTTTTTAAAATTCAGGAACCTGTTAGACACTTTGAAAGTTCAGAAATCTAATATACAAATTTTAAAGTTCAGGAACCAACTAGACACAAAACTTTCAGTACTAAATTTGTAATTTAACCTAAAAAAAAAATACAAACTAATAGGCTTGTGTTATTTATATACACCTTGTGCTGCATTAACTGCAATTTTGAGTCTTTCCATCCAGCTCAAGACCTTTGTGCTTGAATCTGTCTCAGTAAAAGTGGGAGAAAATCATCTTATATTGTCAACCAGCCATAAAGATTCATCCATTTTAGAGAAATTTCTTAGTCTTAAAGACAACATCATAATTACCAGATAGATGCTTGCGTAGATTTTCGTTACCCATGAATTCATAAATAAGTGCCTTATTCTCAGCCTCATCACAGTAACCAAGAAGAGAAACCAGATTTTTATGATGAACAATTGTTAGTATTTGAGCCTGCATTTACAACGACAATATATCATATACTCATTAGTTTAGGACAAGCAAATTTGAATAGTAGAAAAACCAAACCTCGGCTCTGAATTCATTGTAGCCCTGCCGTGATGTTGCAGACAACAACTTGACAGCAACTCGAGTTTTATCACCCAGTACACCCAAGTATACTTTTCCAAATCCTCCTTCTCCAATAGTTGTCTTCAAGTTATCTGTGATAACCAGTATTTCGGAGTATTTAACCAATCGATTCTTCGATTCGAGTAACTTTTCTTCGATAGATCTTCTGAGATTTTCTGCACCAATGAAAAACAAACACATTTTGGTACATGCTACACCTTTGAAGTCAATCATTACTTAAAATTTTTCTCTGGGAGCTTAGTCTTGGAGCTATTAATACGGTTGATCGACTTCAAAGACGAATGTCTTATTTCCATCTTTCCCCACCTTGGTATGTTATGTGTTCTTCTGACTCTGAGGATCCTGGTCATTTATTTGCACACTGCTCCTTTGCTTCTAGATATTGGTCAATGATCTTTGAGGCTTTTGGTTGGTCCTTGGCTTTACCAAACAACATATATGATGTTCTTGCCTCCATTTTTGTGGGACATCCCTTCCAAGGAGTGAAGAAGATCCTATGGCTTGCTCTAAACAAAGTCTTCCTCTGGTCTCTTTGGGGTGAAAGGAATGGACAAATTTTTAGGGATTCTTTCTTATCTTTTGATAGCTTTATGGATTTGATTCTTTTTCATGCATTATATTGGTGCAAATGTAAACATCCTTCTTTTATTACAATCTTTCTTCTTTGATTTTAAACCGGAGATCTTTCTTGTAATTCACCTTTTTAGGTGCTGGAGTTTTTACTCCATCTATTTCATTTATCAATGAAATTTGTTTCAAAAACTCCTGTTTCCCTCTTTACCTCAGTTACATTGTCTTTGTTAGAAATAAGCTGGAATTAGTTATCTCAAGTTTGTTATGAACCGATATAAACTAATACAAGCGAAAGAAATGAGACTTACCTCTTTGTTTTCTCCTTTTGTAGATTACCAGAGTAACCACTAGGATAGGTAGGAGCACAGCTATTATAATGGAGAGAATTATTGGAACCAAGTACTTCTTCCTCTTGTTATCACATTTAAGTGATGTGCAAAGATTTGGATTTTCGCCAACACTTACACAAGCAGAAGACAACGTCAGGTTTAAGCAAATGAATTTTCATTTGTCTAACGTGAGTCATTTAATATCAAAACAATAACATTAGAAGGTGACAACATGGCAGTAAAGAAAACAGAGAAAATGAGAAATAACTTAGAATAAAGCGAGGGGAAATATAACTAACCTTAATGTAAGTGATCCAGCTTCTGCCCTTTGCAAGAGAGCCTTGGGAACTGAGCCTATGAATTTGTTTCTAGTCAAATTACTGCAAACACAGTAAAAAGAACGACAACCTTCAATTTTTACGTGGAATCTCATGTTCTTGATATCAGGACCAGAACTAAGAAACTTACAGGATTCTTAAATTTGGCAAATTAACTAAGAATTCTGGCAACTCTCCAGTCAACTCATTATTGGACAAGTCCCTAATAGAGAACAGGAGTTTAGTTTGTATCAAATCATCTATAGTATAATAGGACCAAAAAGTTGCATAGCAACGGTAAAAAATACTGTTGAATCAGAAAAAAAAAAACAATTTTCAAGAACTTCAAGAGGCCCGAACCCTCGGAAAGCTAGTGCTCAAATTCTGCATGCTAAACCCCCTACCCTATTGTATGCATAACCACTTTTCTGAAAAACTCTTTATCTAGTGATAACTATGTCCTTCTAATATGCTTAATATTTCCTTACTAAGATTTTTGATGGAGAGACACTTACAAAGTTTGCAACATTGTTAAATTTGATATGTAAGAAGATATTTCACCTGCCAGGCCCCTTGCAGATAGGTTCCTGTTCACAAAATTCACATTTTTTTTAAAAAAAAAGTAAAACCATCCCTTCTTTAGGTAAAAAGACAATTTTAAGCTTCATAGAAAGTTTGCACTTACAAGGATATGATTCTTGGAGTACCTTCATTGCTACAATTTAATCCACTCCAGGGATATCCCATTGGCACACATGGATCTCCTTGCCAATCTTTCTTTACTCCATAAGTTGACTTGACATTGGTAATTGCAACCACTAATTATCCAAAAAAGAAATCAAATTAATATTCATGAACTTTCAATAAAGTAAACCCACAAAGTTTGTCTATAGATGGATACCATCTCCTTGATCTGCTTCAAGCTCCGATATGTTTCTCACTGTATATAACTCGAAAGCATTGATGATTGGGGGAAGCGTTGTGTTCTTAATGGGAATGAAAGAAAGTGAATGTCTATTTGCTGCATCCAATGGTCTTGTACTGAAAACAGTTAGTGTCAATAAATAACTTGGAATCAGAGGTCCATAAAAAAAAAGCCCATTGTGAATGATATTGAATTCTCTCCTCTGGTTGGCTTGAAGCTCAACAACTTCAGCAAAGTGCATAAATGCATAATATTCGGATGAATCTGTTGTATCCCACCAAATTTCCATAGGCTTGCTTCCAGGTTTGGGAGTGGAAGCAGTTTTCATGATAGTGGACGGCGGTTGGTGATAGTTGTGCTCCTTAGCATCCATAGTAAGATTGGTGCTCACTTGTGCCCACTCATTAATATTAAATGGTAACCAGATGCGATCATAAACATCAAAAGGAAATCTTAAGAGGGAGTAGCCACACAAACAAAAGATTATGTCAGCATGTCACTCGTTAAAGCACATACTCCATTTCATTAGTAGTAAATTTGTTTGCAAAACCAGTACTTACATACCTGTATGTCCGATTTTCTATTGAACCAATGTCCACTCGATAATTAAGCGATAATGATCCATATGATGTTTGATAAGTGATGTTAAGTAAAGGTCTAAATTCTAATGCTGAAATAAATGGCACCCCATTCCCTGTATTGATCAGACACAAGTGAACTTCATTTGAGGAGGTGATATGTATGAGATCTTTAAAGATATCAATGCCAATGTTGGTGAATTTTATAGTCTCCCATAAGCTATTCCCAATATAGAGATCAAAATTCGGTAGAAAATTCAGGCCATCATAATTCCCGTACAAGAAACTAGCTCGAATAAGGTATTTGGTACGCTTTACAATGCTTATATTGTAACAGTTTTTGGTTCCTTGGGGGAAGCTTCTAAGGTTCCTCAATGGCTTTGGATAGGCATCTCCATATACCAAAGCTACACTTTCACTTACACCACTCTTTACATAGGATGCATCAGAAACATACTTAATATTGGTTGTCGTTTCGGTGTAACTCGTACTTTCTGGTGATCCACAGTCTAAACTAATAAAACCTAAGAAACAAACAATAAGCAACTTAAGTTTCAACAATGTCTATATATAGATGATTAGAAGAAGTTGGATAGATTAATCTACAATGAAGATAACTTTGTTACCTGACTGATCCTGAGCTTGAACAAATAGAGTCAGTGCCAGACCACTTAGCAGGAAACCAAAGAGGGAATGCCCTAATGTTCCCATTATCATCATCCTCTTTCTCTTGTGTCTATATTTTGATGCATAGATTGATGAGAATTAAAAAGGCATTCATTTATGCACCTTGAGGCATATATGGTAAGCCTGTGATGATAATAGAAAGTCAACACAAGAGGAAATTGCATGGGAGATTAAAGAACACGTTACATAGGCAAGTTGACTGACTATAAACAAGAAAAATTTACAATTCTTTGAATCATAAATTGAATTCAATTAATCTCTAACTATTCAAACTTTTGTTTATCAATGAGTTCAGGGCTGTTTGAAAAACTACTTTGCTGAATATGTTTTATAAACTCATATCATCTGCCAAAAAGAATCTTCTATCTCCTAATTTTATATATCTTACAAGTCATGAAAATGACTATCATATTATATTATAGCAGACATACAGAGTATTGAAGTTGAGAAGCACACCATTTCTAGGGATTTTAACTTATTTAATACAAAACTGAAGGAAAAAAACAAACCCTTTGATAAATAATTCATCGAGAACATCATGAATGGCACAGGCACTGATCTCTGTTGAAGAGGTCTTCGTCTGAGCTTGCCATGTTTGTACTTGAAATTGCACTTCATTGGCCACATGGGGAAATCGCAGACTTTGTTTTTTTTTGGACAAAGGGAAAATCGCAGACTTTGTGAAGTCAATTTGAAGAAATTTGATATATTATATGCCCAATTGGAATAGAATGGCTTGAGTCTGTTAATGATATTCTATACCAAATAATTTTTGTTGACCGTTATTGTTATTAATGTATGATTTTTTGTTTGGCTAAATATATGTTTTAGTAATTAATCTCAATGTTTGAGTATTTTTTCAATTTTTAGTCCTTATAGTTTGGGAAGTTTCAATTTAATCCCCGTGGTTGGTGAATGTTAAAATTGATTGTGACACACCCCGCCCCAGCTCTCACTTAACTAACTAGTGACCTGGTGTGCCGGCAATGAATCCTAACTAACAATAGGACTCATGGCCATCTACATGTTCTTAACCACGCTTGGGCTCTCAAGGGACTAAAAATTTGGACAGAGTTTCCCCTAAAACTTGGCTAAAACACACCTGAAAAGAAACGCCGTATATGCATATATTCACAAACTATATCACAACCAGAAACCAGATTAGAGACACAGGCGTCTCAACCACAATTTTCAGCCCAACTCTTCCCTATCAAGCATTTACAACCAACTAAGTCATGCTACATGTTCTTATCACATATCCTTTACCCATAATTTACAACCAACTACTCCTTGATGCATACAACTTTTACATAACCTCCATCCAAAACATCATATACATACAAATGTACTATAAACACGGTCTCGAGTGGCAAGATCGGCTCCTGTAGGCTTGTCGAAACTCAGTCGCTACCTGGGGGGAAAAATTTTAAGGAAAAGAATGAGCTAACGCCCAGTGAGTGGTACTTATTTTCTATTACGAAAATAGTTCTTGAAAATATTTAGCTCAACTAACAGAAGATCGTGTAAAACGTATAGCTCAAAAACTCTTGATTATTTAGCTTGCACAAGGAAAATGCAGTAATAACTTTTTAAAAGCATAACCAAAGAATCAACAAGAACTCATTAACCCTGTACCCTTATCTCTAGTCATACCGGCGTAGAGTCTTCTCAATACGCACAGCTAAGCAACCTCTGTCATACTAAGCATAGAATACATCCCACACTTAGTAGAGCAATTCTCTATTCTTACGTGCACGTAGAACAATCTCTCTCTATGTACTATGGAAACATATTCACACAGCACATGGGTAATCACCTAGGGTACATAGAGCTAGCGACGTGAAAACTATTTTCTAGTATGAATTTCTTTATTCAAAACTCATCTAAAATCATTTTCTCTTGTAAAATAACATGTCATAAACTCAAGCAATGCTTCCAAATAACGAAAACATACTAAAAATCTCAAATAAGCGCATAGTGTTTCGAATGCTTCTGAAACACATATACTAACTAAGAAAACCATAAAAAATCAGTGGAACTTAAATCTTTTTTTTCTAAAACATACTTTAACTCTAGTTTCTCTCGAGATTATAAATATAGTACTTTTAATATCGGAAAATAATTATAAAAACAACCACTCACAGTCCTATTGATGAGAGAAATTCGGGTCGTAGGCCGTCCCGATCTCCGTTTGACCTGAAATATTTATTAAACCAACATATAAGTTTCTATTTAACTAAGTGACCAATTTAGTCTAAACACACATATTTTTAAATTATTCCATGAACTACAACCCTTCTTTTCTCATTTTTATCTTAAAGTACCATTTGTCCTTAGCCCCCATCAACATCCATTTTTTTCCTTTCCTTCTCTCTCTCTTCATTAATACAAGAGTACAATTTTCCTACTTCCTATTATCAACCTTTATCCTTCTTTTTCTCCATCCAACACCAATTTTCTCTCTCTTTTTTTTTCCAACTCAATTCACGATTTCCCCTCTTTTCCTTCCATTATTATACTTTTTTTTCCAACTTTTGTTTTTTTGTTTAAACCCAACCTTCTCTCTCTTTACTGTTCATCTTCTTCAACCTCTCTCCCTAGTTCTTCTTTATTTCCTTATTCAACCAAAACTCCATAAATCTCTCCATGATTACACCCTTTTCTTTTTCTTCTCTTTCAAACAAAACCACACCTTCACTTCCTTTTCCCTTCTTCTTTGGAAATTCCATCACCAAAACACACTTACCCATAGCCAAAATCACAAGAAAAACTAACAAAACTTTTAAATCAACTTACCAATTTCGTTAAGGAACGTCGTGGTTGAGCTTAAGCATCCCAAAATCGCGCTCTCTCTCCAAACTTCTTCTTCCAAACTCGATTCCTCTCTAGAACCCCCTTCTCGATCTCTTCGTCTCTCCCCGTTCGGCCATCCCACTTCCCTTTCTTCTTTTTTTTTTAAAAAAAACTCTTTCTCTCTCTTCGTGGGTATACTTCCAGACTTTTCCTTTTCTTCTTTTTTTTTTTTTTTTTATTAACCTCATTGCCGCCTCAACTTCCCATTTAATCTCTTTTTTTTTTTAACATAAATAAAAGGAAAAATCAAATGGGTTGGGCTTTTTTTTTTTTTTTTTTTTTTTTTTTTTTTTTTTTTTTTTTGAGAGAGAGAGAGAACACGAAAAGACAAACTAAGAAAAAAGAAGACGGAAGAAACCCACGCCATACAAGCTTTTACCATCAACCTTCCGCTCTTCCTTCTCCCCCGTCGAACCTGACGAACTGCAACGCCCAGGAGGGGGCTTCTTCAATCCAGACACCATCGACTCGATTACTTCGGGCATGGACGGCAAGCGCGTTGGCAGATTGATTCGATTCTCTAGAGGTAAGAAGCAACCCTTTCAAGTCCCCTGAATTTCTATAGAATCTGATGTCCTCAATAATATTCTGGGTTTCATTCTCATAACTTTCGATTCCTTGAAACAGTTGCCACACTAGGAGCGAATCGGTTTCCACCCAAATTGGATGGATGCCCGTTGATTTTGCTAATTCAACTCCTTCACGGATGGCTAAAGCTTCTGCCATTTCGATCGATCCCAAAAAAGGACCCACTGACTGAGCTGCTACCATCACTTCTCCATCTTCGTTTCGAATAATCACTCCCTTGCCGAGCACTCCATCTTTGACAGAAGCATCGGTATTAACCTTGTAAGTATTCCTTTCTGGCGCCATCCACCTCGCTGTCTGACCTGGAACATTTCTTGTGTTGGCTAAGTCTGTTGCTTGTGGGTTCCTTCTATTCTGTTTTGTGTTATTCCTTACATGATTCTCCTTTATGCTTGATGCTTTGAATTCTTCCAGGTAGTTTAAAGCTTTAGGAATAGGATCGTCATTTGTGATTTTGTCTGGGTTATGGATTCTGAAATTCCTATCGTTCCACATCGCCCATAGAATCATTGAGAATGCTTCCAATTCCGCCGTGGTTAGAATTTCACTAGCCCTGCAAGTTAAATGGAGAATATCAGTATAAGTGAGGTTTAAAAACTTACCTGAAGGATTCCATTTTGACCATAGCTTTTGGACTTTTTTGCAGCTCCAAAGAGTATGAATCTCTGTTTCCGTCTCCACTTTGCACTTTGGGCAATAGGGTAGAGTTTCCACATGCTTTCGCTCTAGATTAGAGAATGTAGGCAACACATTATGGCAAGCTCTCCACATGAAGATTTTAACCTTATGAGGGATATGAAGCTTCCAAAGAGTTTTCCACCATTTCAATCTTGAGGATGAATTGGATGAGGAGGCTTCGTGATTGACCCTTATGACTAGTTTGTAACCACTTTTAACTGAGTACTTCCCCTTTTTATCAAAGTGCCAGAAGAACGTATCATTGGTTTCCTTACGGGGTAGAGGGATGCTTTGGATGATCATGTTATCCTCATCATTGAAGATCTCGTTGATTAACCAAGTATCCCAACTTCCATTTTCTGTAATCAAATCCTTAACATATCGACACGTTAGCGGCCTTGGTCTAGAAAACACTTTGAAAGTCGATTCTCTCGGGAGCCAAGGGTCGTTATATATGTCTATATCCGCACCGTTCCCAATTTTCCACCTTCCTCCTTTCATCGCTAGCTCCCGACCCCATAATATACTCCTCCAGACATAGGAGGGTCTCCACCCAACCTTGGCCTGAAGAAAAGAGTTATAAGGATAGTATTTTGCTTTCAACACCCGACTAAAGAGAGAATATGGCTGCTTCAAGATTCTCCAAGTGTGTTTAGCCAAGAGAGCTTGGTTGAAAATATGGATGTCTCGAAATCCTAGTCCACCTTGTTCTTTTGGAATTGTCATCTTTTTCCAACTAACCCAGTGTATCCTTTTACCTTTTTCTGAGATCCCCCACCAGAAGTTTGCAACAAGCCGATTAATATCATTACAGCAACTCAAGGGTAATTTGAAACAACTCAGAGTATATGTTGGAATTGCTTGAGCCACCGTTTTGATTAAAAGTTCCTTTCCTGCTTTAGAAAACAATCTGCCCTTCCACCCTTGCAAAACTTTGTTAACTTTATGCTGGATATATTGGAAATCCAATCGTTTTTCCTTTTTCAAAGACGACGGGCATCCAAGATACATTCCATGATCAGCCACCACTCTGACACCAAGGATATCGATGATAAGAGATTTGGGTAACTCTTGGACACTTGGCCCAAACGAAACTGCCGATTTCTGGAAATTAATCATTTGTCCGGAAGCCTGCTCATACACTTTCAATATACGCTGGATCTCTTGAGCCTCTTCTGGTTTAGCCCTAAAGAAAAGCAAGCTATCATCTGCAAAAAAGAGGTGAGTAACAGATGGAGCATTTCTTGCAATTTTAACACCATTTAGAGCACCTTTATATTCAGCTTGTTTTAAAAGATTAGAAAGGCCTTCAGCACAAATTAAGAACAGATAAGGAGACAAAGGATCACCCTGTCTAAGGCCTCTAGTGGGTTTAAAGGATCTAGAAGTTTCCCCATTAATCAAGATATCAAAAGATACCGATTCAACACACATGCCAATTCTATCAATCCAACTACTACTAAACCCCATTTTACCCATAATTTGTCTTAAGAAACTCCATTCAACCCTATCATAAGCCTTGCTCATATCTAATTTGAGCGAGGCATACACGTTTTCCTTGGCTTTAGAAGTTTTTATGGAGTGTAAACATTCATACCCAACAATCACATTATCAGCTATAAGACGACCGGGAACAAAAGCACTTTGGTTATCAGAGATTATGGTGGGGAGAACAATTTTTAACCTATTAGCAAGCACTTTAGCAATAATTTTATAAAGAACATTGCAAAGACTAATAGGGCGGAAATCGTTCACCGTTTTTGGCTCTTTACTTTTGGGGATCAGAACAATTGTCGATTTGTTAATGGCTTCTGGGAGAACACCATCATTTAGACATTGTAGACAGACTTTGGTAACTTGATCACCAACCACCCGCCAATATTTCTGGTAAAACAAGGCTGGGAAACCATCAGGTCCTGGTGCTTTGGTTGGGTTCATTTGCTTTAGTGCTGTTCTGATCTCCTCCTCGGTGTAGGCTTGGTCCAGTCTGGAGTTCATTTCCTCCGTCACCGTTTGTTGGGTAGCTCTCATTATCTCATTCACTGCATTTTCATTCAACACAGAAGATTTAAAAAGATTAGAATAGAAATCAAGAAATGCAAGCTCAAGATCATCCCTTTTATCAATCCAACTTCCATCATGGTTTTGAAGCTTGGTGATTTTATTTTTCTTTCGTCTCTGGGTAGCCTTAGCATGGAACCATTTTGTGTTCTTATCACCCCACTTCAACCAATCTTCTCGAGCTCTTTGTTTCCAGTAGATTTCCTCCTCAAGGAGAACATTATCTAATCTTTTCTCCTCTAGACGAATTTGAGCCATTGCATTCTCATCGGGAGAGTGTTGTAGTAGAGCTTCAATGCGATTTTTCGACTCCAATATTCTTTTTTTATATCTTCCTACTTTATCACGCCCCCATGTGTGAAGAGTAACAGTCGTTTGCTTAAGATTACTCATTAGATCCTCCACTTTGTTACTATCATGTGTTTGTCTCCAGGACCTTCTAATCATCTCCTCACAATCCTCATATCTCGTCCATGCCTCCTCGAATCTATACGAGCGTTTGCGATTTCTCCTTTGACAAGGGGATTGATGATCCTGCAAACAAATCTCAAGAGGTCTATGATCAGAGCATAAAAAGTCAAGATGATTAACAACTATAGAGTGGAAAAGTAGAAAAAGGTCAGAATTCACCACGCAGCGATCCAAACGCTTTCTAACAAAATCAGCTCCATGTCGTCTATTCATCCAAGTGAAAGGACTCCCATTATAGCCTACATCCCGTAATTCACTCTCGTTAAGAGCATTAGAAAAGCCCCTACTGAGAGATAAGACTGCGTCACGACCACCATCTCTTTCTTTCTCATGCAAAATTTCATTAAAGTCTCCTGCCATTACCCACGGTAGATTCGAGAAATTTTTTAATCGAGAAATTAAAGTCCATGAGACATGACGATTCAGTGGATCGGGTTCCCCATAAAAGCCAGTGAACCGAAAACACTTAGTTTCATAACTCAAAATTGTATCAATATGGCCTTTCGAATAAGTTAACAACTGCATTTCAACATCATCACTCCAGAACAAAGCTAACCCACCACTCAACCCTCTACTGTTAACAACAAATACATTTTTAAAAGACAAGAATTCTTTCAATCTATTCATTTTTGTTGATTGAGCTTTAGTTTCCATAATAAAAAGGACTTGGGGATGGACATCTGATACCAACTCCTTAAGAGTTCTGAATGTTCGAGGATTCCCCGCTCCTCGAACATTCCAACTTAAGATTTTCATTGGTCCCGGCGGGCCTGCTTTGCAGGCTCCACCGATAGTAATTCAAAGGAGGAATCAGTTTCTGTACGAACTCTTTTCGCTAGTCCTTGTCCATTTGAGGAGTCAATTGCTTGTCTCTTAATTTGACATTTGTCTAGTATCATATCCTCTTCCCCATTAGTCTCTTGCTCACGAGCTCTTCTACGCCATTTGTGTGTTCTTTTTGTTGTCTGACTGGAGAGATTTTGCCCCTTGTCCTGACCCAAACCCTTCTCCAGATCGGTGTCTGTCTTTGTCTTTTGTAGTTCATCTATGTTGGCGACCGGACTAACCAGTTTCTGTTTGTTTTCAGGGGGCCCAATCTGATCACTTCTATTTTCCTCAAGGGCCACAATCATATCTTCATTGGGCTTTTTAAGTTTTGAATCCCCTTGGCCCTGGTTTGAATTTATGGATATATTCTTGCCATTTATTGACTTCAATCCACTATCTTTTGTTTTATTCAAACCGCCGTCATCCCATGATTTTAATTCCTTAGATTCAGCATCAATTTCCATCTCTTGCAATACATATGGAGCCGTTGGAAACTTTCCTTCTTTATAATTATCTTGGGCCGTTAGCTTCACCGATTGTGTTTCCTTGATTGGCGTTTCCCCATCAATTTCCTCATTTATTTCCCCTGATTTTCCGCTGCACACTTGCTTGCCGCCATTGCTCTTTGGCTCACCGTTCTCCGCCGCTGCATCTTCCTCCATTGCCGGAAATATTCTACTTGGGTGGTGCTTTAATTGATTTGAATCCGTACGCACCTTCGGATCATTCCTGTCTTCTTCTAATTCCGTCTCAATTATGTTTTGCCGGCTTTGATTTCTTATTCGGCTAGATTCATGGGAAGATTGAATTTCAGGTTCCTCCAGCTGCTGTTGATAAACATCGAAGCCTCTCCCCCTTCCTCGCCCTCTGCCTCCATCTGCTCGTCGGCCTTCTTGACGGTACCAGCTCAGCCATTCATCAGCTTTCATCCACGGACCAAATGGTTTTACCCCTGTTTGTTGTTCCAACTCTTGACTTTCTTTTTCCCCTTCCTCAGAACATTCTACTGCTACATGACCAATCAAACCACAATTATAACAAAAATCCGGTAAACGTTCATACCTTATACTAATCCACACTTGTTCAGAGCCCTCTCCTGTGATTGATAAACATCTGCATAAGGGCTCCAATATATTGACTTGAACTCGAACCCTTAGAAATCTTCCCCAACATTCATCAGCATCATTGGTGCCGACATGAAGAACTTTCCCAACTCTGCTTCCTAAAATTCTTGCTGTTTGTTCGGTTCTGTATCCTATAGGAACATTATGGAATTGGATCCAGAACGTTGCTGTTTCGAACTTCATTTTTTCTGGCAGATCAAAGACACTAGGTGTTTCCAGTAATATAATAGATCTATCAAAACACCATGGCCCCCCAGATTGAATCCTCATACGATCTTGTTCAGACCCCAACTTTATCATGAACAAGTTGTCCCCAGCACTTTCGATTGCAATTTCTCGGCAAAAGGACCAAGCCTTTCGCATAACTCTTTTGAACGCATCAACATTCACTGTTTTATTGGATATTACTTTTCCAATCAAACAGTGTTGAACATTTTCTTGCACCTTTCCTTTGCCAATTTTGTCTAGATGAATGGTATTTGACTCCTTCTCACTAAGTTTCATTTGGTCGAACTTGTCAGCGATATCCATGAGAAAAGACTTGAAAGTAACTTCTACACCAAAGGAGAGAAACGTCTGCACCAAAGGAGAGAAGGGATGCCGGCCAACGCCTAGAGAGAAACTCCCATGGAAAACCAGAGAGAGTTTTTAAATGGGTTGGGCTTTACAGATTGGTTTAGGGGAGAAATAAATATCATCTAAGAAAAGAAAAGAAAGTTTTCCACCGATGGACGAGTTAGAAACTCTTTTTTTCCTAGATGATTTTGTTCACATCTTTCACATATTACATTATAAATACCAAAAAAAAAAAAAAAAGTAAGGCATAGCTGGTGGTCGCGGTGACTTGAACTCATTCTCTCTCATTTTCATAGTCCGGTGACCACCGAGCCAGCCCACAATGGTTGACTTTATAGGGGAAGATTTAACCAAGACCAAGAGCTCTTGTGTATATATATATATTCCTTTTTATAACATGTTGCTTTCTACTTGTTATAATGGTTTTCAAATGTATGATTGTATTTATATTTAAGATTTTCATGACCTAGTTTATTTAATTTATATGGTAACTTATCTGCTAATTTATGTTTATCTCATTTGTGAATTATAAATATATTATCAATCATTTCAATATATCGAATATATATCGCTTTCCCATCATCAATAATTTTGTTTCTACTACTAGAATTTGACAACTCAAAAAGAAAATATTTACAATTTCATTGAAAATAAATTCAAAGGATCATTTTCACCAAAAGCCCATTGGCTAGTTTTAAGCTTAAATTCAAACTCTTGCAACATTACCTTTCCATTTCATTATCAAACAGAGACTAATGCAAACTTGAAGGCAAGCTCAAGAAGGTGAAAGCAAGAAAGTTTCAGAACCCCCCCCAAAAAAAAAGAAAAAGAACCTTCATCTCTATCTGGGACCAAGAAATGATATAGAGCCAATTGAATTGTGTGAGAAGTTCTCAGCATTGCTACGTGGCATTTGTGGAGTTCTGTCTTGAACCATCTTCAAACACTCAATGAGTTGTAAGACCACATCACTCATGTCAGGCCTTCCTGCTGAAGTTGACAATGTGCATGATAGAGCAAGCTCCACAAATTTCCTTGCAGAACAACTTTCTATGGAGCCGTCTAACCTCGGATCAACTATGTTTTCGATGTTTCCTTCTGCAATCAGTGGCTTAACCCAATCGACTATGTGGATATTGTATTCAGAGCTCTTGATTATAGCGGGATGTCCAGTGATCAGCTCAAACAAGACAATTCCAAAGCTGTAAACATCACTTTTCTTGACGAAGTTTCTAGATAAATGAACCCTGCAAAGAATTTACGTGTCTTAGTTCTTTTGTTTTTGTACACACGACACAAGATGCTTTTTTCGCTATATTAGAACACTGCAGCAGAGAAATTGGCACTTCAGACATTGTATTTAACCATTTCAGACATGGAATTGTGGTTGAATAGTAGGAAAAAGTAGAATTAATTTTAAGTTGTTGAACTTCGATAGTTGTGTGTCTATTCAATATCTGAACTTTAAAAGGTCTTCGTTACAGCAATTATAATTTTACCCAGCCCTTATTGTTAACATTGCTTACTAAATAATGACAACAACATACTTGCTAGACAAAGTTTGGCTGATTTAACAGGGGCAGATGAGTGATAAAAGGAGGTTGATAGTTAGAAAAAGTAGATGAACATGAAGGAAATTGATACATTATTTCAAAAAGAGGATAAGTTGAACATTTCATTTTATTTTGACTAGCTACACATTTTCTTTCGCCATATTGTGGCAAATCAAATTCAATGGTTAGAAGCTTATAAAAAAAATTTAAAGTTTGGAGACTAAATAAACATAACAGTCAATGTTCAAGGGGAAAAAATTTAGTATAAAAGTTTGGAACATCAAATATTTTATTAGATTACTCATTTTATTAATGGAACATCGACATTGTTACTTACGTCGGGTCGACATATCCAAAGGTGCCAGCAGGACATGTGGAGAAATGAGTATCATTTTCATTTGCAAATACCCTGGATAGTCCAAAATCAGATATTTTAGCTTGCATTTTATCATTCAATAGGATATTAGAAGACTTCATATCTCTGTGAATGATAGGTGGCACGCAACCATTGTGTAAATATTCCAACCCTGCAGTTTGTTTACTAGATGTCACAATCCGAGAGGGAAAGTAAATAAAAGTATGAACTAATAAATTTTATCGTTTGTTTTCATATACACCTTGTGCTGCATCAATTGCAATTTGGAGTCTTTCCATCCAACTCAACACCTTTGTGCTTGAATCTGTATCAGCAAAGGAAAAAAGTCATCTCATATGTTCAACCAACCATCAGGAGACATACATTTTAGAGAAACCTCTTTCTTTTAAGATAATATCATAATTACCAGATAGATGATTGCGTAAATTTCCGTTACCCATGAATTCATAAATGAGTGCCTTATTCTCAGCCTCATCACAGTAACCAACGAGAGAGACCAGATTTCTATGATGAACAACTGTTAATATTTGAGCCTGCATTTGCAAATATAGTTAATTGATACTAGTTAATCTAGTACAAACAAATTAGAACCTAAGAAAAACTAAACCTCGGCTCTGAATTCATTGTGGCCTTGCTGTGACGTTGTAGAAAGCAACTTGACAGCAACTTGGGTTCTATCACTCAGTACACCCAAGTATACCTTTCCAAAACCTCCTTCCCCAATAGTTGTCTTCAAGTTATCTGTGATAACCGATATTTCAGAGTAACGAACCTGTTGGTTCTTCGACTTAAGTAACCTTTCTTGAATTGATCTTTTGAGATTCTCTGCACCGAGTAAAATAGACACATTTTGGTTCATTGTGTACACTTTTGAAGCCATTCATCAGCTGGGAACTTTTTTCCATTTTCCCTATTTAGCTCAGTTTCATTCTCTTTACTTGAAATATGCTGGAATAGCAGCGTGCAGAAACAGAAGCGGAAGAAATGAGAGATTTACCTCTTTGTTTTCTCCTTTTGTAGATTACCAGAGTAACCACAAGGATAGGTAGGAGCACGGCTATTATACTGAAGAGAATTATAAGAGCCAAGTACTTCCCTTTGTCATTCTTCCTCTTGCTATCACATTTAAGTGATGTACAAAGATCTGGATTTTCACCCACACTTGCATACGCAGAAGAAATTGTCAGGCTTAAGCAAATGAAGTTTCATTTGTGTTTTCTGTTAGTGTTAGTCATTTAATATGGGGGGGGTTTGAACCACAGACCTCTTGGTCATTAGTACAAGTTTTATGCCAGTTGAGCTATGCTCATGTTGGCGTTAATCATTTAATATGAAAACAATAGAATTTGATAACTGGCAGTAAAGAAAATAGAGAGAATGAGATATTACTCAGAATGAAGTGATGGGAAATAAACATTATTAATTTGATAGCTTACCTTAATGTAAGTAATCCAGCTTCAGCCCTTTGCAAGAGAGCCTTAGGAATTAAGCCCGTGAACCTGTTTCCGGTTAAATAACTGCAAACACAGCAAAAAGGTAGATAACCTTCAATTCTCAACTAAAATTTCATGTTCTGGATGTCAAAATTACAACTAAGAAACTTACAGGATTCTTAAATTTGGCAAATTTACTAAGAATTCCGGCAGCTCTCCAGTCAACTCATTATTGGACAAATCCCTAATACAGAACAGGATATTGAGTTAGCATAAAATCATCTATAGATATGATAGGACTCAAAAGTTGCAATATAACGGGATAGAAAATAGTCCTGAAATAAGAAAGGAAAATTACAATATTAAAGCACTTCGAGAGGCTACTCTCCCAAAAATTAATTTCCCAATTCTGCAAATCTCAAACCCTCTAGCGTATTGTATGTAGAACCACTTATCTAACAAACTCCTTATCTAATGACAATATTATGCATATTAAGATTTTTAACAGAGAGACACTTACAAAGTTTGTAACATTGTTAAATTTGATAGGTAGGAAGATATTTTACCAGTCAGTCCACTTGTAGATAGGTTCCTGTTCATAAAATTAACATTTTCTCATCAGTTTATGTGATTCATCCTTCAAATACAAAGACAATTTGAATTGAAAGATCTTGCACTTACAAGGATATAATTCTTGGAGCAGTTCCATAGCTACAATTTAATCCACTCCAGGGATATCCCATTGGCACACATGGATCTCCTTGCCAATCCTTCTTTATTCCATAAGTTGATTTCATATTGGTAATTGCATCCACTAATAATCCAAAGAAAAAACCAAACTAGTATTCATTAACTTTCAATAAAGTCAACTCACGAAGTGCATATGAAGAAAGATACCATCTCCTTGGTTTGCTTCTAACTTTGATATGTTCTTCACCATATATATCTCAAAAGCATTGATGATAGGAGGAAGCGTTGCATTCTTGGTTGGAACGAAAGAAAATAAATGTCTATTTGCTTCCTCCAATGGATCTCTAGGGGATATAGTCATCGTGGACAAATAATTTGGAATTATAGGTCCATAAAAAAAATCCCCGTTGTAAGTGATAATGAACTCTCTAGTTTTATTGACTTCTGGCTTTAAAACTTCAGCAAAGTGCATAAATACATGATATTGAGATGATTCTATTGCATCCCACCAAATTTCCAGAGGCTTGCTTGTGTTTTTTGGAGTGGAAGCAGTTTCCATGACAATGGATGGAAGTTGGAGACCATTTTCCACAATAGGATCGATAGTGCGGTTGGTGCTTACTCGTGTCCACTCGTTGGAGTTAAATGATGACCAAATGCGATCATAAACATCGAAAGGGAATCTTAAGAGAGAGTAGCCGCATAAACAAAATATTATGTTAGCATCTCTCACTTGTTAAAGTATATCCTCTTTTCATTAGCAATAAATTTGTTTGCAAACCCAATGCTTAAATACCTGTAATTTCGACCATCTGTTGAGCCCATGTCCATTCGAGTGTGAAGTGATAAGGATGCCGACATTGTTTGATAAGTGATGTTTAGTGAAGGTCTAAATTCTAATGCTGAAATAAATGGCACTCCATTTCCCGTATTGATCAGGCAGATGTGAACTACATTTGAGGAGGTTACATGTATGAGATCTATGAAAGCATCCATGCCATTTCCAGTGAAGTTTAATGTCTCCCACAAGCTATTCCCAATATAGAGATCAAACATCGGTAGTGAATCCAGACCATCATAATTCCCATACAAGAAAATTGCTCGAATCAAGTATTCGGTACCCTTTACGATGCTTATACTATAACAGTTTCTGATACCTTGAGGGAAGCTTCTCAGCCTCCTCAATTGCCTGGGATAGGTATCATCTCCATATGCTGAAGCTATACTTTGACTTACCCCACTGTTTATGAAGGATGCATCAGAAACATAGTTAATTTTGGTTGTCATTTCGGTGTAACTCGTACCCTCTGGTAATCCACAATCTAAACTAATGAACCCTGAGAAACAAATAACAACCAACTTAAACTTCAAGTTTCTATACATAGAAGATGGGAAGAAGTCGGATAGATTAGTCACCAGTGGAAATAAATTTGTCACCTGACTGATCTTGAGCTTGAACAAGAAGTAGAAGAGCCAGTGCCAAGCCACTTAACAAGAAACCGAACAGGGAATGCCCTGATATTCCCATTATCATCATCCCCTTCCTCTAGGGTCTATCTTTGGCTGCATTGATTGATGAGAATTGAAAAGGCCGCCATTTCTGCACCTTGGGGCATATATGGCAAGCCTGTGATGACAATAGAAAGTCAACACAAGAGGAATTCCCTTTACAGCATGGGAGGTTAAACAACACGTTACAAAGGCAAGTTGACTGACTATAAAACAGAAAAATTCACAATTCTTTGAATCATACTTTTGATTACCAATGAGTTCGGGGCTGTTTGAAAAAAATATATATATATTTCATTGATTGTCGTTTCGTAACAACATCAAAATGCATCTCACAAGTTCCAATTTCCTAATTATATATCGAACAGTCGTAGAAATGACGATCACATTGTATTATAGTAGCCGCATTGAATAATCAAAGTCGAGAAGTCCTCCATTTCTAGGGATTTGAAGGAAAAAGACAAACCCTTTGGCGAATAATTTATGGAGAAGTTTCTGGGAGTGTGTCGGGTGAATGCCATTTGAGGCAACTCGATTGCAGAAGAGGGCTACGCCATTGCCGTTGCCGTCCATGTTGAACAAATCTTCGTCTGAGCTTGCCATGTTCGGACTTTGAAACTTCACTGCTTTGGTGCACATGGGGGAGCCGCTGACTTTCTATAATGAATTTTGTTGAGTATAACTGTTATTAATGTTGTCGTGTTGTGCAATCCGAACAAGAATATGATGATCGAGTTGGGTGGTTAAAGAATTTTACATCCTTAAAAAAAAATTCAACTAGATTTTTTGATGAGTATAGGTTGTTTTCTGTTTGCCTGCTAATTTATATTTATTTATATATAAGACTTACAATTTTTTATGTCAGCATTTTCAATAATATTTGTTTTAGTTCAACAAGTGTAAAAGTGGAGGATCAACATCTGGGATGAGAGAGGATTCAAACCTCGAATCTCTTGATTGAGTATACATACCAATTACCACTAGACTATGCTCTTGCTCACTTGACTTGATCAATTGAGCTAGCACATACCCCTAATATATCACCACCCTATAAAAATAAGGTTAAATTATAAAAAACACTCCTGAACAATGAGATTGGTTTCAATTATACCCCTAAACTTTCAAAAGTTTCATTTTAACCTTCGGAGTTTGAAGTCTGTTTCAAAACGACCTTGGAATACATTTTCCATTAAATTTATTCACGAAAAATGATGTGTTTGCATGTGAATATCACCTAAAACTTTCCAAGTCTAATTTTAATCTAAATTCAAACTCTTGTAATATCAATGAAATTG
Organism: Luffa aegyptiaca; assembly: GCA_017139565.1. Lineage (NCBI taxonomy): Eukaryota > Viridiplantae > Streptophyta > Magnoliopsida > Cucurbitales > Cucurbitaceae > Luffa > Luffa aegyptiaca. The sequence goes on along the minus strand of CM029399.1, from coordinate 1,590,677 downwards.
AAAGCAATAGTCAAAGAATACACAAGCAAGAAAGTTTCAGAACCCAAACAGAAGGAATGATTTTATTTTATTTTTTAAAATTCTATCTAGGACTTAAAATTGAATCTGAGCCAATTGAATTATATGAAAAGTTTTCATTGTTAAGTGGCCTATGAGCAGTTCTGTTCAGAGCCATTTCTTGACACTCAATGAGTTGTTTCACCACATCACTCATTTCTGGCCTCTGTGCTGAAGTTGACTGTGTGCAAGACAAAGCTAGCTCCATAAATTTTCTAGCTGAACAACTTTCTATGGAGCCTTCCAATCTTTCATCCACAATGCTTTGGTTGTTGCCTTCTAAAATCAGAGGCTTTGCCCAATCCACTATGTGGATGTTGATTTCGGAGCCCTTGATTATGGCGGGCTGACCCGTGATCAGCTCAAATAAGACGATCCCGAAACTGTAAACATCGCTTTTCTTGGTGAAGTTTCCTGACAAATGAATCCTGCAATAAAGGTAGAACTTTCAGGGTTGTGTGTTTATTTAGTCTTTGAACATTTTAGTTGGGTTAACATCGTTAACTATATAATGACAAGCCAAACTTATTGAACAAATGTAGGTTGATTTGATATAAGGTGGTAACAACTGATAGAAAGAATTGGATAGTTTGAAAGAATAGAGTGACACCACTCTATAAAAGGGATTTGATGGGTTGCTTAAAAAAGAAAGTATGTTGTACTTGTTTTATTTTGATTAGTTATACACTTCTTTTTCATAATCAAACCATATTTGTTCAATAGACATATCATGTCAAAATTAGTAAATAGTGTTAAATACAGTTACATGTAGAATCAATATTCAAAGATTGAATATATAATTGAAACTTTTTAAAGTTAGCAACCAAATAAACATAACTAAAAAAAGGTTGCACGATGATGTATACTATATATCAAATAACTCGTTTATGTTAGATTACTCATCAATTGATTATTGATACTTACGTCGGGTCGACATATCCAAAGGTGCCAGCTGGACATGTGGACAAATGAGTATCATTTTCATTTGCAAATATCCTGGAGAGTCCAAAATCTGATATTTTAGCCTGCATTCTTTCATTCAATAAGATATTTGAAGTCTTCAAATCTCTGTGAATTATAGGTGGCTTGCAAGAATTGTGCAAATATTCCAGCCCTGCAGTTTGTTTACTAGATGTCATAAACCAGAAGGGTAAGTAGAAATAATAATAAAGAAATATGAACTAGTGAGTTTTGTGCTATTTATATACACCTTGTGCTGCATCAAGTGCAATTTGGAGTCTTTGCGTCCAATTCAATACATCTGTGCTTGAATCTGAAAAAAGGTGTACAGAAAATCATCTTAATTCACAAACACTAAAACCCCACATCATATTTGATTTCAAACTCTAAAGATTGGGTAAGATATGGATTGTCTTGAGATCAAAACTCTTGACAGAAAAACTTCTCCAACATACGACTCAAGATAGCGAAATCTCTTCTTTTAAGATAACGTTATAATTACCGGATAGATATTTCCGTAGATTTCCATTAGCCATAAATTCATAAATGAGCGCCTTATTCTCAGCCTCATCACAGTAACCAATGAGAGAAACCAGATTTCTATGATGAACAATGGTCAGTATTTGAGCCTGCATTTGCAAACACAATACATCAGATACTAGTTAATTCAGTACAACCAAATTTGAACAACAGAAAGAACTGAAACCTCTGCTTTGAATTCATTAGAGCCTTGCCGTGATGATGCAGACAACAGTTTGATAGCAACTTGAATTTTATCACTCAGTACACCCAAATATACTTTTCCAAATCCTCCTTCTCCAATAGTTGTTTTCAAATTATCTGTTATGACCAATATCTCAGAGTAAAGAACCTGTTGGTTCTTTGATTTAAGTAACCTTTCTTGGATTGATCTCTTGAGATTCTCTGAAACAAGGAAAATCAGCAAAGTTTGGTTCATTTTACACCTTTAAAAGTCACTCCTCATTCAGGAAATCTTTATCCTTTTTACCTCAGTTACATTGTTTTTTATTGAAATATGCTTGAATGAACAAAGTATAGAAGCAGAAGAAATGAGGTCTCGTTTGATAACCATTTGATATTTGGTTTTTAGCTTTTGAAAATTAAACTTATAAATACTACTTCCACCTATGAGTGTCTTTGCTTTGTTATCTACATTTTACAAATGTCTTCAAAATTCAAGTCGTTTTGAAAACCAAAAGAAGTAGCTTTTAAAAACTTGTTTTTTTTTTTGGAATTTGGCTTAGAATTCAAATATTTTCTTAAGAAATATGAAAGCCATTGTAAAGAAATTGTGAGAAAACAAGCACGATTTTCAAAAACCAAATGGTTATTAAACGGATCCGAGAGATTTACCTCTTTGTTTTCTTCTTTTGTAGATTACTAGAGTAACCATTAGGATAGGTAGGAGGACAGCAATAACACTTGAGAGAATTATAAGAACCAAGTACTTGTTCTTCTTGTTATTCTTCCTCTTGTTATCACATCTAAGTGATGTACAAAGATCTGGATTTTCACCAATACTTACACAAGCAGAAGACAATATCAGGTTCAAGCAAAAGAATTTTCATTTGTCTTTTCTGTTAGTGTAGGTCATTTATTATGGAAACATAGAATAAGAAGGTGAGAACATGACTATAAAGAAAACAGAGAAAATGAGAAGTAACTTAGAATGAAGTATGATTTGATAGCTAACCTTAATGTAAGTGATTTAGCTTCAGCCCTTTGCAAGAGAACCTCAGGAACTGAGCCTGTGAACTTGTTTCTGGTTAAAATGCTGCAAACACAGTAAGTAAATAGATAGATGACCTTCAATTTTCACCTGGAATTTCATGTTCTGGATATCAGGATTAAAACTAAGAAACTTACAGAACTCTTAAATTTGGCAAATTTGCTAAGAATTCTGGCAGCTCTCCAGTCAACTCATTGTGAGACAAGTCCCTGATAAAGAACAAGTTATTAAGTTTGCAGAAATCATCTGTATGGATATGATGGGACCAAAATATGAAACAGAAAGCACTTCGAGAGGCCTGGATTTTCATAAAAAAAACTACCCAAAGCACTTCGACAAACTGTTTTAACTAATGACATTTATGCTCTCCTAATATCCTAATAATCTCTAATATTTCCCAACTAAGATTCCTAATAGAGAGACACTTACAGAGTTTGCAACATTGTTAGATTTGATATGTAAGAAGATATTTCACCTGTCAATCCACTTGCTGACAGATTCCTGTACACAAAATTCACATTTTCTCGTGAATTCATATGATCCATCCTTTAAATTTTGAGCTTCATAAAAGGCTTGCACTTACAAGGATATAATTCTTGGAGCAGTTACATTGCTACAATTTAATCCATTCCATGGATATCCCATTGGCACACATGGATCTCCTTGCCAATCCCTCTTTATCCCATAAGTTGACTTGATATTGGTGATTGCATCCACTAATTTTCCAAAGCAAAATCACATTAGCAATCATTAACTTTCAATAAACTCAGAAAGTGGATTTAAAGAAGCATACCATCTCCTTGATTTGCTTCTAACTCCAACACGTCTTTCACATAATAGATCTCAAGAGCATTGATGATGGGAGGAAGTGTTGTATTTTCGGTCGAAATGAAAGAAAGTAAATGTTCATTTGTTGCATCCAATGGACTTCCATTGGAAACAGTTAGTGTGGACAAGTAACTTGGAATTAGAGGTCCATAAAAAAAATTCCCATTGTGGGTGATATTGAACACTCTACTCTGGTTAGGTTGAAGCTTAACAACCTCAGCAAAGTGCATATATACATAGTATTGATATGAATCTTTTGTATTCCACCTAATCTCCTTTAGAGTGGAAGCTGTTTTCATGACAATGGATGGCACTTGGTAATTGTTGTGCTGAAAAGTACCTATTATAGGACTGGTTCTAACTGTTTCTTGTCCATAGTAGTTGAATGTCGACCAAATGCGATCATAAACATCGAAAGGGAATCTTAAAAAGAGAGAGTGACCACAAAACAAAATAATATGTCAGTATCTCACTTTGGTATCGTTTTTACAAAATTAGTGCTTAAATACCTGTATTCTTGGTAATCGGTTGGACCGAAGTCGACTCGAGAGTAAAGTGATAAGGATCCCGACGCAGTTTGATAAGTGATATTGAGTAAAGGTCTAAATTCTAAAGATGAAATAATTGGTACTCCATTCCCCTTATTGATCAAACAAATGTGGACTTCATTTGAGGAGGTAATATGTATGAGATCTATGGAAGGTTCCATGTATATGTCAGTGAAGTTTACTGTCTCCCAAAAGCTATTCCCAATATAGAGATCAAACACCGGTGGCAAATTCAGGCCATCGTAATTCTCGTACAAGAAACTCGCTCGAATCAAATATTTGGTACTCTTTACAATGCTTACATTGTAACAGTTCCTGATTCCTTGAGGAAAGCTTCGGAGTGTCCTCAATTGCCTTGGATAGGGACCTCCATCTCCAAATCTTGCACCTATGCTTTCACTTACACCACTCTTTATGTAGGGTGCATCAGAAACATAGCTAATATTATTCGATGTTTCGGTATATCTCGTACCTTCTGGTGATCCACAATCTAAACTAATGAAACCTAAGAAACAAATAACATACATTTTAAGCTTCAAGTCTCTCTATGTATATAGATTGGAAGAAGTTGGATAAATTTGTTACCTGACTGATCTAGAGCTTGAGCAGGAAGTAGAAGAGCCAAAGCCAAAGCACATAGGAAAAAACCAAAAGGGGAATGCTCTGATGCTCCCATTATCATCATCCTCTTTCTCTTGGGTCTATCTTTGGCTGCATTGATTGGTGAGAATTTATAGAAAGCTGCCATTTTTGGTCCTTGAGGCATATATGCAAGAATGGGATGATAGGAGAAAGTCAACACAAGAGAAATTCCCTTTAAAGAATGGAAGATTGGAGAAGCTTAAGTTAAGTAGTTTGGGCACATGGGATACCTTTGACTTTATATTCAACAAATATAATTGGAGTAGAAGAGTTTTTTGAGTCCTTAATGATTTAATTATTGGCAGTTATCAATGTATGTTCCCAAATCTTAGTTCAACTTAAAAGCATCTGGTGCTAACTTTTTAGTTTTAAAATAAAAATATTTGAGGTGGGGTTAATTGGAGAGATGGATTCTGTTGTTGTGTTTTCATTCTCTTGTACTAATATTTTATGTTGATAAATTCTTCTCATCCTCCATAGCTTTTTCTAAATACAAATTTGATGTTGTTTCTAATTTTTTTTTCTGATCATTATTATTGATTTAATCACACTGTTATAAGATATGGACAATTTAACTAGGATCGAGAGTTGGGACTTTTTTTCTTCTCTTTAGAACATAGAATCATTTATTCATACAATTTTCATGAATTGTAACAATAATTTGATAAAATTTAATTAGTGATTAGTTTAATTTAGACGATGAAATTATCAACTAATTGTCAAAGTGAGCATAAACTGTCTCAACTAAAAGGTTAGAAGTTTGAATTCCTTCACTCCCAAATGTTGTCGAACTCATACAATATATATATATATATATACACACTGCCATCCGTGGTTGAAAATTTGTTTGATATAATAATTTTAGAAAGAAAGGATAAGATTTTTTTTTTTCTTCAATTAAACTAAAAACTTCAAAAGCATTTTTGAAAAATGAGGAAAAAAAAAAAAAAAAGATATCGGATAGATAGAATGAGCCAATATTTACATTTTATTAAGAATAAATTCGAAGTATCATCTCCACTGGAAGCCAACAACTAAAACTTTCGAGTCTAGTTTTAATGTAAGTTCAAACTCTTGAAATGTAGCCTCCATAGAAAGATTAATGAACCTGAAGGAAACAGTCAAAGAATATGTCTCCCCAGAAAAAGGAATGGTTTGTTTAATTTTTATCTAGGACTAAACAATGATTCAGAGCCAATGGAATTATAAGAGAAGTTCTCAGTGTTGTTAGGTGGCATCTGTGGTATTTGTGGCATTTTGTCCTGAACCATCTTCAGACATTCAATGAGTTGCAACACGACATCGCTTATGTCGGGCCTTTCTGCTGCAGTTGACAATGTACACAACAGAGCCAACGACACAAACTTTCCAACAGAACAACTTTCCATGTAACCTTCTAACCTCGGATCAACAATGTTCTGGATATTGCCTTCTTCAATGAAAGGCTTAGCCCAGTCCACGATGTGGATGTTGTACTCAGAGCCCTTGATTATGGCAGGCTGGCCAGTCACCAACTCAAACAAGATGATCCCAAAGCTATAGACATCACTTTTCTTGGTGAAGTTTCCAGATAAATGAATCCTGCAACAGTTTTATATGTTTCAAATCTTTAGTTTGTGCACACAAGATGTGTTTCTCTTATTATATTGGGACACTTCAAAACAGAAACAGAGGAACTGACAGTTCCAACATTGAAGTTTGGTTGAATAGTAGGAAAAAAAATTAGGTTAAACTGCAAATGCAGTCATTGAACTGGTTGTCTATCTAATTATGTGTAACTAAATAGGTATGACAATCAAAATTTGAGTACTAAATTTGTTATATAATATAAAAAGAAGGTAATATACAAGCTTGCAGCATCATGCATGCTAATTATCAGATTACTCATTGTACTCAAGGAACATGAAGCAATGCATTGATTGTTGATACTTACGTAGGGTCGACATATCCAAAAGTGCCAGCAGGACACGTGGACAAATGAGTATCACTTTCATTAGCGAATACCCTGGACAGTCCAAAATCTGATATTTTTGCTTGCATTCTTTCATTCAATAAGATATTTGAAGTCTTCATATCTCTGTGAATTATAGGTGGCTTGCAACCATTGTGTAAATATTCCAACCCTGCAGTTTGTTTACTAGTCACAAACCAGAAAGAGTAAAAAAAAAGGTATGGACTAATACGTTTCTATGTTATTTATTATACCTTGTGCTGCATCAACTGCAATTTGGAGTCTTTCCATCCAACTCAAGACCTTTGTGCTTGGATCTGTCTCGGTAGAAGGGGAAAAATCAACTTATAAATTCAACCAACCATCAGTATACAAACGTTTTAGAGCAATCTCCTTTTTTAAGACAATATTATAATTACCAGATAGATGCTGGCGTAGATTTCCGTTAGCCATGAATTCGTAAATGAGTGCCTTATTCTCACCCTCATCACAGTAACCAATGAGGGAAACCAGATTTCTATGATGAACAATGGTCAATATTTGAGCCTGCATTTGCACGATATATCAGATGCTAGTTAACTTAGTACAAGACTACAAGCAAAATTGAACAATAGAAAAACTGAACCTCTGCTCTGAATTCATTGGAGCCTTGTCGTGAAGATGCAGCCAGAACCTTGATAGCAACTTGGGTTTTATCACTCAGTGCACCGTAGTACACTTTTCCAAATCCTCCTTCCCCAATAGTTGTCTTCAAGTTATCTGAGATAACAAGTATCTCAGAGTACCTAACTTGCCGGTTCTTCGATTTAAGTAACCTTTCTTCTATCGATCTTTTGAGATTCTCTGCACCAAGGAAAATAAACAGATTTTGGTACATTCTACACGTTTGAAGTCAATCATCACTCAGGAACTCTTTTCCTGTTTACCTCAGTTACATTGTCTTTACTCTAAAGATATGTGTTAAAAACATATATAAACTATAGAGGAAGAGGCTGAAGAACTGAGAGACTTACCTCTTTGTTTTCTCCTTTTGTAGATTACCAAAGTAACCACTAAGATTGGTATGAGCACAGCTAATATACCGGAGAGGATTATGAGGGCCAAGTACTTCTTCCACTTGTTATAGCATTTAAGTGATGCACAAAGATGTGGATTTTCACCCAGACTTGTACAAGCAAAAGAAAATGTCAGGTCTAAGAAAATGAATTTTCATTTGTTTTTTCTATTAATCATTTAATATCTAAACATTAAATTAGAAGGTGACAACATGGCAGTAAAGAAAACGGAGAAAATGAGAAATAACTTAGAACAAAGCGAGGGGAAATAAACTTAATTTGGCAAACCTTAATGTAAGTGATCCATCTTCAGCCCTTTGCAATAGAGCCTTAGGAACTGAGCCTGTGAACTTGTTCCTGGTTAAATTACTGCAAACATAGTAAACAGATGGATAACCTTTAATTTCCTCCAGGAATTTCATTTTCTGAATGTCTGGATTAAAACTAAGAAACTTACAGGATTCTTAAATCTGGCAAATTTACTAAGAAGTCTGGCACCTCTCCTGTCAACTCATTATTGGAAAAATCCCTGATAGAGAATAGAATATTAGGTTGGCATACAATTGATATCCATTAACTTTATCTGTTATTTAATTATTTTCTTAGTCCCGATTCTATTTCATAATTCTGTTACATAAAGAATAATTCTAGATGGATGCTTACAATGATGTTATTGATTGGAGATTCGCAATTGAAGCAGGAATTTCTCCTGTCAAGTTGCTTGAGCTCAGGTTTCTGCTTGCAAGACAAAAGAGTAACAGAGAAGCAATCACATGAGCAAGAGAACATTGGCCAATTTGAGCATTCTCCTAAACTACCAAAACGAAAAATGATATGTGCCCCAGGGACTGATATATGGGTTTATGTTCGAGAATTTTTCATCTACAATGCAATAAGAAGTCATATATACAGTTCAAATTCACGCTTTGTAACAAATTTTGATGTTTTAAGAGTGCACTCACATTGAGAGGATTTTCGAGGGACTACTTTTGCTGCAGTTTAAACCAAACCACAATAATTCACTTGGAAAACATGGATCACCTTCCCAGTTTTTGATCAATCTGAATGCTTGCTTGACACCCATCATTGCATCAGCTAGTGGCAAACAGGAGATCAAATGACGATAAGTTGAGAGCGAGAGGAAAAAAACAAGATGATGCCATATCTATAATTTTGAGATGACTCTTCCAACGCTTAGTAATATGACATTATCAAGGGTAAGGAATGGTGATGCTAATCTACTAGCTAATCATGGTAATATCCTCTCTTGTGGTTCTAAAGGGCAGCATAATGCAGAAACAGTCGGTCAATGTGGCTCCAGCATCCTAAATAACAGCTAATGCCTACACAAAATAAGATTAGGAATTTAGGAAACACAGACAAGAACAGAAGATATATACCATCTTCAGAAAAAGTTGTTGCATTTTGCATCTCTTTTGCAGTATATATCTCAAAGCCATTCAGTAGTGGAGGAAGGTCTGATCCCTCGGCAGCAGAAATTGAAAACTGCAGTTGGCCTGTGCTATCTGGCGTGCCATTTAGGCTGAGAGATAGAGGCTTTAAGTAATCAAGTGTAGCATTTGTTGTTGCATTTTGTCGGCCAGTCAAATCAATCTTCAATCTCCTTCGTTTCCCTTGAAGGTTCTCAATCTCAGCAAAGTGGAAGTAAACATAAAACTGTAAATTGGAAGGTTGGGTTTCCCAGAAATAGTTCAAGGAGCAAGTGGCATTCTGTTCCTTTGCAGCAGTTCTCAATAAAATATTTGGTACTTTGTACGCATCATTATTTCCTTGGCTTATGCTGGAGTTGGTGGCACTGGAATTCAGCGTGTCAACGTTCAAGGGGTTCCAAATTCGATCATAAACATCATCTGGATATCTAGTTTACAAAAATGGCAAACAAGTCAACAAAAGAGAACCAACATTCAAAACCATTACATTGGTCCTGTAAGATCCATCGTCCGACACTCGGTTTATTACATAGAACAAGGGGAGCTAAACTAAATCATCAACTGTAAGTTACCTTAAATTTGATCTGCCTCCAATATCGTAACGCTGCATTGTTACGAGTGCCATGGCCGGGGTTCGATAAATGGTATTATCTAGATGTCGCAACTCCAACGCTGAAATGTAAGGCACACCTTTGCTAGTGTTGAATAGACAGACGCTAATGTAATCTGTGGAAGGGGTATAGAGGGTCTCTACATATCCATTGTCCCAGTTCACTGTCCACCACAGATTGGCACCAAGGTATAAATCAAAGATTGGGGTATTGTTCTTTCCATCATAGTTTCCATATAGAAAAGAAGCCCGAATCAAGTAAGTGTTGTTCTTTCCTTGTTCAGGTTTTAGGACAAAACAATTCCTTCTCCCTTCAGGAAAACTTCTCACATTCTTTAACTGTGGCCGGAGATTTCTAGAGATGTTAGGGGAAAGGGAAACCGGCTTGCTGATTCCTGTATCTACAAAGTCTCTATCTGATTTATACAAGATGCCCTTATCCATATAATCTTCATCTGCTCCACAGTCAATGCTAATGAAACCTAGTACAAGTGTTTAAGGGTAGGAAATGGATAAGATATATAATTTCAATTCATATGCAGAAGTTCAAAAATGCAAAAACAGATCAAAAGTGAATTAATTAGGTCTAAAGTAGATATTCTCTTGACTATGATGTTTAAAATTGAAAGTTTCATGTCAACAATTCCAATCGCTCAGTATGTGCAACCCATAAACTAAAAACAACTTTGCCTTGCTCATGATCTTCTCCTTGTACCCAGTGTTCCATGTAAACCTTTTTTTTTCCCCACAAGTGAGATGTGGGTATATGGAATGAACAGTTCAGATCTTAACAGCAAGAACAAGAACAAACCAGAAGCCGTTTACATTCTATTGCTTGCTTGAATGAACATAAAACCAAATACAGTTTAAAGTGAAACTAACCCGAGGGGCTGTCTGAAGCAAGTTTCCGGCCGCCGTGTCTGTTGAATCCAGCAGCTAGTTTGGAGTTGCAGAGGATACTCAACACCCAGAAGAAGATGAACCAAGTTTTCAATAAAAGACAAAACTTGGTGCTTGAAACTTGCCGGCCATTTCCAACGTAATCCATACGTTAAAGCACTAAATTAAGCAGAACATTGGCCAAGCAAAAATCCAGAAGATTAAGAACTCGATGTCTCTGCCTAGTTAGGGACTACTAGATAATGAAAGGAAGCTGAATAATCTACAAATGCTAAAAAAAGAAAGGATGTTTCTTTGTTCTTTCTCGGTTTCCAAGCAGCCCCACCTTTCTAAAATTCTCTGTGTGGCCATTAACGACAGACCCAAGAAGAAGGCAAATAAAAGAAAGAAGATTTGTTCTGAAGAAAAGTCAAGCAGCAAAATGTCATCCAACGCCCCTGAAAACCGCGTCAAGTATGAAATTAAGAGGATATGGTTAATTCAATCAGAGTAAAAAGAATAGTCCTCAAGTTTGAAATCATTTTCAATTTTAAACAGTTGAACCAATTAATTAAAATCTTACATTATATTAGACCAGTTCTTTATTAATGAACAATAGAAAAGTATAACTGGCTAGTCCCTTTGACACATTCTGTCAAATAATTTTTTTTTTTTTTTAAAAAAATAGCACTTAATTAAAACGAACTCAACTACCATAACAATAACTGGCATCCTCATTTATAATAGAGGTTAGCCAATCAGGGGCTTCAGCTCGCCCACCAAAAGAATAAGGTTCCTCCACAGAGGAGGAAAAGGGAACAACACAAAAAATCTGATCCTCCGGACCAGTAGCAAAACCGTTCGATAGAGACGACATCGACGACTTTGGAGGTCTCGACTGCCAGCCAATGGGCTGCCCGATTGCAATTCCTTGGAAACCAGACGAATGAAATGCATCTCAGATCCCTTGCAAGGTTGTCAATTTCGTCCACCACAATTTTTGTTTTAGAGAGATTCGACGCTTGACTGTTGAGAACATTGAACTGAAATGATTAAAATATATTAGACAAATAGAAATACACGTACAGTCAAAAACCAAATTGTGTCCTCCGAGTATAACATAGTAGATAACACATCAATTTACCATTCCAAAGTTTGATGGTTTAATCTCCACCTTACTTTTGTTGAACTAAAAAAAAATTATCATAAACTTTAAACGCATATAGTATATGCTAAATTTTTAATTTTATATTTAATTGGTCAATTTGAAAAAATATCAAATAAAACTTGATAGATAAATGAAATATTTCGATTAGATATAAAATTGAAAGTTAAAAACTTACCCCCTAAAATCTATGGATTTATTAGCCATTGGACAAGGAAATGATTGAGTTGCTTGACATCAGTACGACGATTATCTCTTGAAAGTTCATTAAAAAAAGGGATACGATTAAAAAATTGAGACACATACATACGTACAAAGGTAAAGGGAAAAAAATCCATGGAAATAAGCTTTAATAATAATGAATAGGTCCAGAAATGTGACCGTGAAAGGCGAGTAGGCATGTGCAAGAAAGACTCGAAAGTCAGCACCAGCGCCAGCAATGGCGTAATGAATTTGAGCCAACGATGGGGTCCATCGAAGAAAACGACGCACAGACACCTGTTCGCCATCGAAGCTTTAATTAAAGATCGAAAGGTCAGTTTCGAGTCAAAAAGTATTAAGAGTACATGTTTATTACCCAAATAATCTGCAGCTTGAGGAGATTGACCCGAAAGGCCGACACCGATGTGTTCTAGGGTTTGGAAATTGCAACATCTCTGATTGATTTCTAACGCGTGGTAAATGAGGAGAATAGAAGAGTTTTATTGCTATGAATAAAAGCTTTGACTAAAACAGAATTCTAACAAAATCAACAATCAATTCTGTTTAGTAACGATACTCTGTAAACATATCAGCTGACTGATTTGAAGACTGAATAGGCCATCGCTTCAAAAAAAAAAAAAAACCTGTTGTAATCTTGTCACGTACGAAATGACAAATCTATTTGATATTTTTGTAAGTTTTTGTCAATGTTTCTGAAGACTCGAGAAATCTCAGGAGGATTGTCGTTGCTACGTTGATCTGGAATCGAAATGAAGTTTAATCAGAATGAAATCAATCAAAAGAATGTTATTCATTTGATATTGTTTACTAGAAATCAGTAATTCATTGATGCTATTCGCTCCAAACAGTTTAGAATTGGAATCAGAATCAAACATAATATTAGATCTGAGAGTAAATAAAATTTGCATACTTGCTTTATTGAGGCTTAGCCCTTAAATAGGAAGAAGATACAGCAGATGGAATACAACTGACATAACAGAAAAGGGAACTAATAAACTGAAGATCAGTTTTACAGTTTAATACTCCCCCTCAAGATGGGGATACAATATTCAATACTCCCATCTTGGATAATAAAGACTCAAAAGAATGTCGAGGCAACGACTTGGTGAAGATGTCTGCCAACTGTAAATGAGTCCGAATTGGCAACAGCTTCACATGCCCCTGACTAATGTGATCTCGAACAAAATGGCAGTCTAGCTCGATGTGTTTTGTGCACTCATGGAAAGTGGGATTAGATGCAATGTGAATGGCAGCATCATTATCACAAAAAAGAAGAGCAGGATCAGCAGAAGTGACTTGTAGGTCTGTAAGGAGTTGTTTCAACCAAATCAACTCACTGGTTGTAGCTGCCAATGCTCTATACTCTGCTTCTGCAGACGAACGCGAAACGGTGGTCTGCTTTTTCGACTTCCACGAGACAAGTGCTTCACCTAGGAAGATACAAAAACCCGAGGTCGATTTTCTGGAGTCAAGGCAAGACGCCCAGTCAGCGTCTGTAAATGCACGCAACTGCAACGAGCTCGAGGCTGGCAGAAACAAGCCTTGTCCAGGCGTTCCTTTGAGATACCTTAATAAGGCATGGGCAGCTGCTAAGTGTGGTTGTCTAGGATGCGCAACGAACTGACTTAGCTTGTGAACGGCAAAGGTTATATCTGGCCGTGAAACTGTGAGGTACAATAGCCGGCCAACTAACCTTCGATAGGCAGTAACATCAGTCAATAAAGACCCTTCTGCTGCACTGAGCTTAATATGAGGATCCATAGGCAGTGAAGATGGCTTAGAAGCCAACAATCCTGAATCTTCAATCAACTGGAGTACATAATGTCGTTGAGACAAAAAAATTCCTTTTGATGAACGTGCTAACTCAAGACCCAAGAAATACCGTAGACTTCCCAAGTCTTTCAATTTGAAGACAGAATGTAAGTGGTCCTTTAGAACAGAAATTTCAGTAGAAGATGCCCCAGTGATTATAATGTCATCTACATACACTAGCAAGGCTATGAATGAAGAACCCCTTCCTCTAACAAATAATGAATAGTCAGATTTAGACTGTTTGAAGCCTAGGGCCAAGAGAGCACGTGAGAATTTCTCAAACCATTGACGAGATGCTTGTTTGAGACCATATATAGATTTATGCAGCCTACAGACCAAACGCTCCCCCTTAAGTGCAACCATATTATGTTTGTAGCCTAGTGGAACATCCATATACACTTCCTCCACTAAATCTCCATGCAAGAATGCATTGTTCACATCCAATTGTACTAATGGCCAATTGAAAGAGACTGCAAGAGTTAGTAGTACCTTGACAGTCACGATTTTAGCTACCGGGGAGAAAGTCTCGATGTAATCAAGTCCCTCTTGTTGTGTGTACCCCTTTGCAACGAGCCTGGCTTTATACCGTTCAATAGATCCGTCTGCTTTGTACTTGATTTTGTATATCCATTTACAACCAACGGAATGACGGCCAACGGGTAAAGAGACAACACTCCAAGTTTTGTTGGTTTCCATAGCCACCAACTCAGCGTTCATAGCTTCACGCCAATGCTTGAATGGAACGGCCTGATGATAAAACTGAGGCTCAAAATCAGAAGAAACAGTTAAAACAAACTTCTGAAAATTTGGGGACAACACATCATAAGATAAGTACTTATGTAAGGGGAACTTAGTATCATTGTTGGGTAAAGGCTTTGACTGAAGTAAAGCACAATGATAATCCCTTAGATAGGATGGCTGTCGAGTGATCCTGGAGGATTTCCGAGGAGCAGGCGCAACACCAACAGCACCAATGTCTGGGGGCTGAGGAACTGCAATAGAGACATCAACATCATGTTGAGTACTGGGATGAACACCAGTACCTTGGGTATCAATATCTGGTGGTGCAACAGTAGGCACTGAAGCAGTAGGCAATGATTCCTCTTGAGGAGAGCTAATATCAATCTGTGTTGTAGGAACACCAGAGTAATTCGGTGAATTAGGCAATACCAAATCTGGAAAAGGATCAATTATGTCATCTTGCAACATAATAGTGTGGAAAGGAAATATGTCTTCGTGAAAAACGACATCTCGTGAGACAAAAATCTTTTTGTTCTCAATATCGTATAGCTTGTAGCCCTTCACTCCCGGAGGATAACCTATGAATACTGAAGGTATTGCCCGAGGATGGAATTTTGATCGCTGTCCAGGCAAGGATGATGCAAAGACAAGACAACCGAAGACTCTCAGGGCTTGGTAATCAGCATTCTTTGTATACAACTTGAAAAACGGGGTTTGCCAGTTAAGGATGTGAGATGGTGTGCGATTGATAATGTATGCAGCCGTGAGAATACTATCACCCCAGAATTGAATAGGCAACCGACTCTTGAAAAGCAAGGCTCGAGCAACATTTAGTAGGTGCTGATGCTTTCTTTCTACCACGGAATTCTGTTCAGGACGTTGTACACAGGAGAACTGGTGAATGACTCCTTGAGATAGAAAGAAATCAGCAAACTTCAGCTCAGGAGCATTGTCAGAGCGAAAAGCCTTGATGGAGACACCAAACTGAGTTTTCACATATTGGAAAAAGTTTGGAACGATTGACAAGGCATCTGACTTGCTTTTCATTAGAAAAACCCAAGTGTACCGAGAGTGGTCATCAACAAGGGTTAGGAAGAACTTGTAGCCATTGTGTGTGGGAGTTTGGTAAGGACCCCAAGTGTCACAATGCAAGAGATCAAACATATTTGCAGACAACTGATTGTTTGATTGGAAAGATAAACGGCGTTGTTTTGCCAAAGGACACACCAAACATGGAGAAATATTGTTCTTAAAAGGTTTTACAGACAACAGACCTTTTAAGACATCCAAATGCTTGTTAGAAAGGTGTCCTAATCTATCATGCCAAGTGACAAAACTATTACAAGGAGAATGTCCCTTATTTTGGTAGATAGAACTACAGATAGTGTGTGTGTTGCCAAGAACAGAATCAGTGTGAAGCAAATAAAGGCCCTGCCAAAGCCTAGCTTTGCCAATCATCCTCGAAGAGCACTTGTCCTGGAGGATACACGAATCACCAACAAATTTAATCATGATGGGTAACTGATCAGTTAAAACACTGATTGAAATCAAGTTAAATCTGAATGAAGGAATGAACAGAACATCACGAAGCACTATATCAGGAGTAACATGCACATCGCCAATATAATCCACAGATATGCGAATATGATTCGGTAGAGAAACAGTCATTCCAGAAACAGCCCTGACAGAACTAAAAAACTTCTTGGAACAGCAAATATGGGTGGAAGCACCTGAATCAAGAACCCAGACACTGCTCATATTATCAAGGGGCAAGTGATAAGTACCTGCAACGTGTGTGGCACTGGGAGGATCTGAGGTATCAGCACTAGACTTTACCTTGTTGAGATGAGTCTGCAGCAAAGTAAGGAGGCCCTGGCACTGTTCAGCATTGAGACCAGATAAATGGTCATTGGCAGACGCAGCATTAGTCGAGGAAACATGGGTCTCTGATTTAGCCGAAGTGGTAGCAGTCTTCTGATTTCGGTATCCAGGTGGATACCCATGTATCTTGTAACAACGGTCAATGGTATGACCCTGCATATTACAATGAGTGCAGAAGGGACGCTCTTTCTTCTTGTTAGTGTTGGTAGGGGGGCGAGAGACGTTGGTGCCTGTGTTAGCAGGATTCGCCTTAACAAGAAGGGCAGTTGCTGCAAGAGGGGTTGCGGAAGGAAATGTGGATGCCCGTTGTTCCACTTCTTGTGCCACCAAAGAAAATGCTCTCTGAACAGTTGGTTCTGGTTCCATAAGGAGTAACTGAGTCCTGACTTGTGCGAAAGAATCATTCAGACCCATCAAAAATGTCATGACATATTCCGTTTGGAAGTAGTCGACTAGCTCCTTGACGCCTCCACAGGTACATCGACCGCAAGAACAAGAAGGGCGATAAGATGTAAGTTCATTCCAGAGGGTTCTGAGCTTTGCGAAATAGGCAGTGACTGATTGTTGATCCTGAACCAAGTTGGAAAGTTCACACCGCAACTGAAAAATTCGAGGACGATTTTTGCGCTGGTAACGTTGCTGAAGATCAAGCCAGATTTCCCTTGCCGATTCGGCAAAATTAACACTAGCAGATACTTCATTAGAGAGAGAATTTAAAATCCAAGCCGTTACCACGCTATTACAGATTATCCACGAGCGCCGAAGATCACCAGTGGGTTGGGGTAGAGTACCATCAACAAAGCACATCTTATTCTTCACTGTAAGGCCGATAACCATCGCTTGACTCCAGGAGGCGTAATTTGATTCCGTAAGAGGTTTTGAAACCAAAACCAAATTGGTGCCATCAGAGTGATGAAGATAGTACGGGTTGATGTAAAGATCCACAACCGAAGAGCTGGTAGGCTGAATCGTGGAGGAAGAAGCAGGTTGATGCGCTTCTGTCTCAGTGACGACGCCATCAGCCATGGATTAGGGCTTGAACGAGGAAATCACGAGGTCGCGAGGGAAGAAGATCGAGTGATGCAAAGAACTCTCAGAGAATTAGATTCTCATCTGATACCATATTAGATCTGAGAGTAAATAAAATTTGCATACTTGCTTTATTGAGGCTTAGCCCTTAAATAGGAAGAAGATACAGCAGATGGAATACAACTGACATAACAGAAAAGGGAACTAATAAACTGAAGATCAGTTTTACAGTTTAATACATAATACATACTAGAATATTCATCGATGCCATATTAGGAAACAGCAAGTAGAAGAAGAAGAAGAAAGCAAAAACCTAGGATTAAAATAACGAAACGAAAAAAAAAAGATAAAAAAATTCCGTTGCCGAGAATCGAACCCGAGTCTCCTGGGTGAAAGCCAAACATCCTAACCGCTAGACGACAACGGAATGTTGAGATGGTAGTTCAATTTATTCAGAATAGCTATCAAAACTTTGATATTTCTAAAAAGATATACATTTTTTAGTTTTTGAAAATTTAGTATAGTTTTTATTTAGTCTTCGAATATTTAAAACTAAAATTTTTAGACCCCGTTTGATAATCATTTCATTTTTGGTTTTTGAAAATCAAGCCTATAAAAACTATTTTTACCCACAAGCTTCTTTGTTTTTTATCTACATCTTTTCCCATGTTTTCAAAAACCAAGCCAAATTTTACCCACAAGCTTCTTTGTTTTTTATCTACATCTTTTCCCATGTTTTCAAAAACCAAGCCAAATTTTGAAAACAAAAAAAAGTAGTTTTCAAAAACTTGTTTTTGTTTTTGGAATTTGATTAGAAATTCAAATGTCTTCTTAAGAAAAATGAAAATCATTGTAAGAAGATTGAAAGAAAACAAACACAATTTTCAAAAATCAAAAATAAAAAACGAAATGGTTATCAAACGGGACCTTAGATTTTAAGATTTGAATTTAAATTTAAATTTGGTTCATTGAGGTTTCAAAAAAGGTATATTTTATCTTTTATTTTGAATTTATTCTCTAATTAGTCTCTGACATTTGAAATTGGTTTCCAATTGATAGTCGAGTATAAAAAGTAATTAACCAAAGTTGAGTATAAAAAATAAAATATATAAAAAAAATAACAAAGTTTAGTTTTAACATTGTTTGAAGATGTCAACATGAGCATAGTTCAACAGGGCGACATCTCGACGCTGCTCTCAAGTCTATAGGCTGCTGCAACACTCTCTACTTCAAGTCCTTTGCTTCTCAAACATTCGATTACTTCCATAAACTCAATTTCATTCCGAAAACTTAATTCCTTCCATAAACTCAATTTCATTCCGAAAAAACTTAATTCCTACAAAATATAAACATAGAAGAGTGTGAATTTGACCAAAGAAATCTCTAAGACTAACGAGAAAAATAGCTGAGCTATCACGTATTTTCTACTCTATTGAAATTTAATAACACTAGGTTTTTACCACGTGCGTTGCACGTGTAATAATTTTAGTAAAATATATTTGAAGTAAAATGAGTTTAAATTTAAATTCAAATTTGGCTCACTACTCAAAAATATTATATCAAAAAATTGGTGGCTTGTTAATTCAAATATGATATTCAAAAATCAACATCTAATTAAATTGACAAAATTCAAAATTGACTCACTATATTCAACTAAAATAGTGGTAAGCAAAAAAAGAAAAAATAAAATTAAGAACAAAATCATTACAATAACAAATATTTATTAATACTTTCTTAAAAAAATAATTTAAATTCAAAACTATTTTTTTTAAAATGTAATTTAGAAACAACTGTATAAAGTTATTTGAGAATCATGGTGTAGGATAATTTCAATAATAAAAAAAATCAATTTTCTAATTACCAAACTATTTTTTAAAAATGTAATTTAAAAACAACCATGAATAATCCAAAACAAAAAGAATTCTTCCCACTACACAAAAATGGGTTATCTCATATTCAACCTCTTTTGATGTGATATAATATATATATAAAATTATAAATACATGTAGCAAGAATTTTAAAATTTTACAAAAATAACATAATCAAAACTCAATTTAAATTTCAAATATAATATTGATTGCAGTAAGAAAAATTAAATTTATGCTATATTCATAAAAACTTAAAAGTGTTTTTGTTTTTTTAATTTTCAATATTTGTTTTAAAATTTTACTTAATTGTTATTTAAAGTTTTATAGAACAAATATATTAAGAGACTATTAATAGGAGTATTGATTTTTCCACATCGTTAGCACCTTTAATTAAAAGATGCAAAATCATGAAAATTATAATATATATTCATAAATTTTTGGGTATCGTAGAGCCGACAAAATTTAACACATCCCAAAAAGAAAATACCTGAATTCATGGACTGCATTCCCTACATTTATATTTTAATAAATAAACAATTAAAAGTCAAACTAATAAAAATAGTTGAAATATAAACGAACAATTGGAAGAAATTGGAAGAGATAAGTAATTTTAGACTTGAAAAATAAAGTTGGAGGGGAAAAAAATTAAAGTAAATCTCATGACTTTCTTCTAATTAAATTGATAAAATTAAACAAAAATATTATAATTATAATTAAAGAGAGTTACCTGAAACCAACAATGGAGGGGATGAATAGTTTTTGGATATTGTATATAGATCATAAGATAAAAAATATAGACCAAAATATTATTCATAATAAAAGATAACAAAATCAAAAAGTGGAAATCAAATTTCGTAATTGTTTTAATTAAAAAAAATAAAAGATATAAAAAACCCTATTTGTTTTTATAAAAAAAAAAAAAACAAACAAACAAAAATTCCTTACGAAATTTGAGATAACCAAGTTTAAAATTAAACAAAAAAAAATTAAATATATACGTTTTTTTTGTTTTAGGTAACCAAGTTTATATTTTTAAAATTATGTTTTTTTTTTAGGAAAAGATTTTTTTCAAAATTTCATATTGGTTTAGATCATAAGATAAAAAATATAGACCATAATATTATTATAAGTTATCAAACTAAAATGATAATAAAAGATAACAAAATCAAAAAGTGGAAATCAAATTTTATGATTGTTTTAATTAAAAAATAAAAGATAAAAAAAAAAAGAATTTTTTTTTTAAAAAAAAAAGAATTTGTTACGAAATTTGAGATAAAACCAAGTTTAAAATTGAAAAAAACAATTTAAATATATATATTTTAGATAACCAAGTTTATATTTTTAAACATTATGCTTTTTTTTTTTTAGGAAAAGATTTTTTTCAAAATTTCATATTGGTAGGGATTACGGATTTTTTTTTTATTTTCTTAATCATTTATTATAGATAATTATGAAAATCACTACGTTTGTTTTTCGTTTTTTAATTTAATTTTTTTTTACAGATTACCACTTTTTAATTTTTGTATGTATCTTTTATTTTTTTTTTGAAAAACGTATCTTTTATTTTTTTGATTAAAATAATTAAATTTTAACTAAAGTAATTATCTTAAATTTAAAGGGGTATTTTAGTCTAAAAATGTTTTTCACGGATCCTTGCTTTTTAATATATATATTATAGATTATAGATAATCATTTATTATAGATAATTATGAAAATCACTACGTTTGTTTTTCGTTTTTTAATTTAATTTTTTTTACAGATTACCACTTTTTAATTTTTGTATGTATCTTTTATTTTTTTAAGTAAAATAATTAAATTTTAAATAAAGTAATTATCTTAAATTTAAAGGGGTATTTTAGTCTAAAAATGTTTTTCACGGATCCTTGCTTTTTAATATATTATAGATATATACCCCATAAATTAAATTTCAAATTTTTTATGAACAAATAAAAATATGAGGAATATGAATTAAGAAGAATTAGCTTATTATATAATACGGTTGCCTTGCCAACTAAGGGTGTGTTTGGTTTAACTTTTCAAGTGTTTAATTTTGAAAATAAATCATTTTGAAAAAATTTCTAGTGTTTGGCAACCACTAAAAATGACTTATTAGAAAATGAGATTGATAAATAAACCATTTTGAGAGAAACACTTAAAATCTCCTTTTTAAAAAAGACTTCTTAAGTAAACAATAACTTGTGTATAAAAACATTTGTAAGGAAATGCAACCAAACATATGAGTGTTTAAATTCTAAACAATATTTAACAAAATGTTTTTTAAAAAATGCATTCTTGAAAAACATTTAAATTAAAATGTATTCCAAACGGGCCCTAAGCTAAGCTAATTACTAAAGTGTGTGTAACACACAAATAAGTAGTTTTACTCATGTTTTGTTTAGAAGATATACAAACAACAAGGAAAATGAGAAAACTAAACCTGAAGCGATATCACGATCTTTGAGCTTCAAAGGTTACTTTAAAAATAAATAACCCAAACTTTAAAAATTACATATTGTTCTCAATGTAACAATCATAATACAACAAATAGTACAGGCCGGAGGACAAGAAAAGGAAACAAAAGGGTAGAAGAATACTACCCTATGCACCAAAGGTATTACCATTTACCTCAATGATTATTCTTACCAAAAGATGATACACACGTGGTGGTATGGACAAATTATTCAACAAGACAACCACATTTAATACCGTTGGATAATGTAGATCGATCTTAATATTTGTTATAGGTAATTTTGGACCACTTCGATGTACAAGGAGCTGACAAGGACAACCGGATAGAAATAGGACAGGAAGATGGACCCCATAGGCGAAACGGGCCACTGGGTCGGGCTTTTGGTCCAACCCCCTGCTCGGCCTAGGCCGATGCGCGGGCCGAGCTCGATCGCCTCCGTTCGATCCCTCCTGCCTCTGGCCGCCCCTGTTCTGCCTGGTTCGTCTCGAAACGCCTCCAAATTCCTAAAAACCCTAGGAGCAGGTATTTAAACCCCTATTCGCCACGAAGAAAGGGACCCAGACTCTATTCTCTACTCTCTCCTCTTGCTCTCTTGCCCTCCTCTTTCGGTTTTCTGACTTAAGCATCGGAGGCGGTGTGGCAAGCATCACACTGATGTGCAGGTTTACTTGTCTTGCAGGCCACGTCTTCCCCCTATCAAACAAATTTACTATTGAAGGTCAGGTGAGTCCTCTCAACCAAATTTGACCATCAACAGTATTCATCTATCCTATAATAATTGTTAGATATACAAAATCGAGGTAATTTTACAATTTCTGTCTCTCTTACATCTAAAAGTGTAAAACTACCAGTCTCGTTGTGACAAAATAATTTCTCAATGACATGGATGGAGGAAAAATATGAACGACTCCAAGATCGGTTAAGAGCGCATGTCGTCGTGAAAGAGGAGTTGGCATGTGCTGTGCATGTAAGAAGACTTCAAAAGACACCGGCTGGAATGGCACAAGAAATGACACAGACAGTTGTGTGACATTGAAAGATTAAAGAAAGATATGGAAAGGTCAGTTTTTTTGAATAATCTACGTCCATTACCCAAAATCAAATAGTCTGCAGCTTGAGAAAATTTATCACACATTTACGTGTTTTACGGTTTAGAATTTAGGAGAAATTATATAGCCCTTGAGAAATCGTTGGAGGAGGTCACATCAATATATCTAGTAATTTTATACCGTTGGATCAAATGAATAAGATGGAAAATTCAAGGTACACCATATATATATGAAAGTTTTAGAATATAATTTGATATTTTGCATTGAATTTTCTTCTATTATTTAGTCCATACAATCTCCTTCACTTTCATGATAGGAATTATTGCATAAGAGACGAAAGAAGATCAACGTCAATTCAGAAAAATAAAATGAAAAATCTTCCTATGAATTAGGAAATTAAAATTATTTTAATATATTAAAATTAAAATTGAGAGTGTGAATTAAAGAAGAGTGCAGTTTTTATGTTTCAAAAAAAAAAAAAAAAAAAGAAGAGTGCAGTTTAAATACCAAAGTTCCTTTGCTTTGCATTGCATAATTGGTTGATGACGATGACGATGTTGGGCGTCGAATCCAATTTAGTTTATGTTTTAATGGTGATCAGCTTCCTCTTCGCCCATGCTGACCAAGTTCCGAAAGGTAACAAATATTATGCTTTTTCTACTCTGTTTGGAGCTCATTGATCTCAAGATCGATAGTATTATTTAGAAACAAAAATTAAGAAAAAATAATATACTTTTTGGTTTTGGGTCTGAGTTGCATCTTCGTACGTGATTTTTCAAATTGTTTAGTTCTATTTGGGACGATCTCTCTCAGTGTTTCCATTAATTACTATGTTTTCGGTTAAAAAATATATTTTTTGAATTTTATTTCATTTTCTTTTTTCTTTTTCCTTTCTTTTTCCTTCTTCTTCATCTTCATCTTACATCCTAATTATCTTTGACCACTGTCTGCCATCTCGTAGCCGTCAGTTTTTTTTTTTCTTTCTTTTTTTTTTTTTAAGCAAACTCTCTCTTCTTCTTTTTCTCTTCCACTGCCATTGACCACCATTGAAGGAGAGCTCGAGGGAACCTTTTGTGTTCTAATGTTGGTTGGCAACGAGAAGTAAAAAAAAAGAAGAGGAGGAAAGGAAAAGAAGGGAAGAGAAAGGGGAGGGAGACGAAGGTGATTGGAGTTGGGGTTTAGGATGAGAATGAAGGTGGAGAGAGAAGAGGAGGAAGGAGAAAGAAAAGAAAAAAAAATAATAAATGTGATAAAATTTTTAAATATTTTTATAATTCAAACAAAATTAAAATTACCAAAATAAAAAAAAAAAATCTTTATTTTAGTAATTAGGGGAAAAATTGTTTGAGGGACCCAGATGGAAAACCTTAGGATTGAGTTTGAAAACCCAAGAACTTGTATGGTCTAATCCAAATCTAAGAGATCAAAAATGTTTTTTTTTGGGTGGTTGCAACAATAGCAAAAGGGGAATTCTATTTGCAAGCGTGACTTCACTTTTTGAGGTTTGCAATTATGGCAAAAAAAAATTCAGCCCAACCCAAAACGTGAATGGAAAAAGTCAAAAATACCCTTTCCAAAATTTTCCCGTGTTTTACTCTTATGAAGTATATCAGTGGTATATCAAATATACTGTTGATATACTACTGATATACCTAAAATGAAATACATCAGATATACTGTTGATATACTACTGATATACTTAAAATGAATTATATCTGATATACAACCGATATACTCTACTATGGTATATTAGTGGAATGATATTCCTAATATGAAGTATATTAATAGTATATCGTTATTTTATACTACATATACTACTAATATACTCTGATATATTCTTCTAAAAAAATATATATATATATATATATATACTCTGATATATATTAGTGAAATGTTATTCCTAGTATGAATTATATATCAACAGTATATCAACAGTTCATATTCAATACAAGAAATATACTTAAAATAAAGTATGTCACTAATAATTAAAAATATATTAATGATTTTTTTTTTTTACAAAATAAAGTCTATCATTGATATATATTCAGTCATAATCAAGTATATCAATGTTATTAATTATTTGAGTAGTATAACAAAAGAGGTATATCGATGGTATATCAATGTTCATAACAAGTATATAAGAAAAACATTTTATGTTATAAAAACAAACATTCCGTTTAAAATACGTAAATAACACATTGCAATTTAATAAAGAGAAAATGAAACATATAAAATATAAGTATAGAAAAGTAACATTTCGTATATCAGGTATATCATTCTTATATCAATACTCAGGTATATCATAGGTTACATTTATCAAATCAAGTATATATTAGATGTATAATTGTATTCATTTGAGTATATCAAATTTGGCATATCAGTTAACTGATATACTTTATATTTGGTATATCAATAAATATAAAGTATATCGTCTGATATACTACTAATATATCAGTTGATATACCAATAAGGGTAAAACTGGAATAATAAAAAAATCGAAAATCAGATTTTAAAATTTTTGCTATATTTGCAAATCTCAAAAAACATAGCTAAATTTGCAAATATCATAATATTTTTTGCTACCCATTACAATTTCCCTTTTTTTTTTCCTGAAGAATTATCGTTATTTTCTTATTTAATTCTTGATCGATTGCTTGACCAAAAATCATTCACAAGTAATCTCACTTCAAAGTGATTTTGCATTTTTGAAACATTACTGTTATGTTTTACCAAACATGATCATGATAAAGGGCAGGGCCCTGTGGAGACCTGACCCTAGTGTGGGGAATCCTGTTTAAACAGGGAATGGAGGAGGGAGTGGGGAAAAAAAATTCCCCACCCCATTTACTTTATTATTATTATTTCTTTTTATATATAAATTTAAAGTTTTATTGTTAATGATTTAGAAAATTGGATATGCTTGAATTATATGTATAGATGATTAGATAGTTTGATATGATTTTTTTTTTTTTTCTAATAGGAGATTTAAGATTTTTTTCTCTTTAAAAGAAGATTTAACAAAAAATTTCATGGGTACAAAGACGGGGGAGGGGAAGTCATCCCCATTGCGGAGATGGAGTTTGAAATGGAAGGCGGCCATCCCCGTTCCCACCTCGTGGACATCCTTATTCATAAATTATTTCCAAACTTTCGATTGGTTAATGAACACTACTAATTTTGTCTTTTACCAATACACTTCTTCCTATTCAAAATGATCGTATTTGAAAATTAATTATTAAAATACATAAAAAAAAATAATGTTTGTACTAAATTATTATTTATAAAAGTGCTTTTGGACAAAGTGTTGATTAGGAAAGCACTTTTAGTAAACCAATGTCAAAGCGGTTTTTTTTTTATTAAATACTTCGTTAAATTAAAATTTCAGTCCTTAAAACTTTTAGAGTATTTCTAATATATGTTTGCAAACTTTTAATTGTGTGCATATTATAGGTCTCTATATTTTTTTTTTCAATTCATGAACCTATCAAGATACAAATTTAGAGATGTGGGTAATGTTGATATTTTTTTAAAAAAAATTCAACAAGATTTTTGAGGTGGATGATTTAAACTTGTGATGATGTTGTGAATCACCGCTGAACCTTTGGCTGCTGAGTTTTCCTTTGCTAAAACTGAACTTTTTTGAAAAAATGGATGGAAGGTTTCATCAGCATTGATTGCGGTTCAGCTGAAGATACAATAGTAACAAACCGTGGGGTTTATAAATCAGACAAAGATATGATAGCATCAGGAATCAGCCAACAAATATTACCAGAATTTCGTGGAGATGTGGAACCACAAGTATGGACCTTGAGAAGCTTTCCAAATGGCACAAGGAATTGCTATCATCTTAAACTAGAAGCAGATCCAGTAGCAAGCCAGAATAGTATACAATACCTGATTAGAGCTTACTTTGTGTACGGCAATTATGATGGGTTGAACTTCGCCCCCACTTTCGACTTGTATGTCGGCCCCAACTTGTGGGCAAGACAGAAGTTGAATAGCATGGCTTTGGAGGTTGTTACTCTGCTCGACCCTTCCACAGATTACATGGATGTGTGCTTGGTTAATATAAATAAAGGAGCGCCTTACATTTCCTCCTTGGAATTACGACCCTTCAACATCTCCCTTTATGGAATCCATCCCACTGATTCTGAAGATGTCCAACTCTCAGGACGACGCGACATTGGAGCCAGCGGCCGAATAAGGTAATCAATTCCTGACTTATTGCCTGCTTAACTGCATGTTTAATTTTGTTTTTACCCCAACCAACAACAACAACCACATACATTATTTCATTTTAATTCTCTGTATATATATGATATGCAATGCAGATACCCGCAAGATGTTTATGATCGCCAATGGGATTCTTTCCAATGCAGTTATTTCAATCATAATACGAGCCTAATATCGACAGATGAAGCCATACCTGAAACCAGCGACAATAATCCATACAAGTTGCCGCAATCGATGTTGCAAACAGCGTGTCGGGCAGCCAATTCCAGTAGAACATTGGAGATATCTTGGATTCCATCTAAGGAAAGGAGTTTTCGATATTACTTTTGCTTTCATTTTGCAGAGATCGAGAAGCTTCAGCAAGGCCAATTTCGAGAGATGAGAATCGTCTTCAACGATATTCACACCATCACAGACTCCATTAAACTGCTCAAATATCTCAAACCATACACCGTTTGTTCACAAGGCTATCAAGTGTTACCTGATCAAGACATAAACTTATCCATTTCTGCAACCCCTTCCTCTACCCTTCCTCCTATCCTCAATGGCCTCGAGATTTATTACACTAGAGAAGCTCCAAATCCACTCACCTTTTCTCAGGATGGTACGTTTCTTTTCTAATTCTCTTCATATATGCTCTGCTCTCTATGACATATATATAAGAGTTGATGTTATATATAGTGAATGCAATAAGGGACATCAAGCAACATTACAAGCTTACTAGAAATTGGGAAGCTGATCCATGCGAACCACTTGACTTCTCATGGGAGGGTTTGAAATGCAACTACGATGCCCACCCTTCGCCCAGAATCATTTCGCTGTACAACTTCTAATTCCATAAACCTCACCTTAACAAATCATGATCAATTCCACTCAGTAATGTCATTATTAATTAATTCCCAAGTCTATTTTCGCAGTAACTTGAGCAGCAGCAACTTGAACGGAGATATCCCATCTTCCATCTCCAATCTCACTGCAATCAACTACTTGTAAGTATTTCATTCCTAAAAATCTCTATTTTAGGCCCCGTTTGATAATCATTTATGGTTTTTAGTTTTTTTTGAAAATTATGCTTGTTTTCCTCAATTTCTTTACCATGGTTTTCATCTATTTTGTGGAGACATTTGAATTCTTAGCAAAATTTCAAAAACAAAAACAAGTTTTTGAAACTACTTTTTTTTAGTTTTCAAATTTTGACTTGGTTTTGGAAACATGGGAAGAAAGTAGATAACATAACAATGAAACTTATAGATGGATGTTGTGTTTATAAGCTTAATTTTCAAAAACCAAAAACTAAATGGCCTTAGTTTTCAAAATTTGGGCAACAACAACAATTTGTATGTTTGTATGTATGCTTGTTTTAATTTTCTATATTCTTTCTCAGAGATCTATCAATCAATGAGTTGGAAGGTGAAGTACCAGAATTCTTGGCGCTATTGCCACAACTCCAACTTCTGTAAAATAACTGATCCCCAAAATTCTCTCATAATTATTTCAATGACAGTATGCATATATATACTATTGACAAGAATTATCATAACCCTAAAATAATATGTCAAGCATGTTTTTATAATCACAGTAATTTAAGTGGGAACAAGCTCACAGGTGTAGTTCCTGACGCTCTTCTCCAGAAATACAAAAATGGAACTTTAGTTTTTAGGTAAATCTCAGCTTTTGAAAACTCAAATCCATTACAGCCACATGATCCTAATTTTTCATTTTAATTTCTCCTCGATTCAGTGTGGAAGGAAATCAGGAACTCTGTTCGTCACCACCATGCAACCACAAAAAGAAGTTGCCAATTTCTATTCCTATTCTATGCACTATCATTGTGGCCCCCGTCCTTGTAATCCTCTTGGGAGTCGTCATTGTAATCTATACAAGAAAATCCAAAGGTTCAACTTCTTTTAAAACACCCAATTACTTGAATTATTGCTATCAGATTTTGCATATGTTATTTGCTGAGAATTTGATTGTTCTTAATTATTTTCTTAGAGAATTCTATTGAATCGAAACATGATGGATCACTAAAATTGAAGAACAGAAAGTACAGTTACTTAGAGGTTGTGAGTATTACTGATAACTTTGGAGTGGTTATTGGAGAAGGAGGATTTGGGAAAGTTTATTTAGGTGCTTTAAAAGACCAAACAAAGGTTGCTGTGAAAGTGCTTTCAGCATCATCGCAGCAAGGCAACAAAGAATTTCGAGCAGAGGTACATGTCATCGCTATTTCATTTCACTATACCTACCATTCAATTGTTGAGAAAATGAAAGGTTTTCCATTTTCATTATTAAACTTTATTTGATAATTAGTGTGACTTTTGGTTTGTGTGACCTTTGACTTTTGGATTCTTGTAACCAATAGTGACTTTTGAGCTTTGAGAGTTAGGTGAGTTATGAGCATTTTATCACATTTAAAGTTTTGAACCATTGGTATTCTATGGTTACTTTTGTAAGCCTATATAAAAGCATGCTTAGTTGAATGAAAAATCATCTCCATTCATATTTGTCCTCCATGTTTTTCTAACTAAGTGGTATCAGAGCGAGAAACAAAAAATTGAGAGAAATGGCCAACGGTGGGATGGGTTCTCTTCAACTACCGATGCTTTCCAAGCTCAACTATGACAATTGGAGCATCAAGATAAAAGCGTTACTAGGAGCACAAGATGTGTGAGAGATCGTAGAGAACGGTTTCCAAGAGGCGGAAGCTGGAGCTGATCAAGCTCAAAGAGATGCGTTAAAGGAGACAAGAAAGAAGGACAAGAAAGCCCTCTATATCTTGTACCAATCGGTGGACGAAGACACGTTTGAGACCATTGCCAATGCCGAGACATCAAAGGCGGCATGGGACAAGCTCCAATCGACTCATAGAGGAGCCGATCGTGTGAAAAAGGTACGGTTGCAAACTTTACGTGGTGAGTTTGAATCTTTACAAATGAAGGAGACAGAGGTGATAGCGGAATATCACACAAGAGTAATGACCGTCGTCAACCAATTGAGACGGAACGGTGAAGAAATCGCTGATGTTCGTGTCATGGAAAAGGTTCTACGGAGCCTAAATACAAAGTTCGAGATTATTGCCACGACAATCGAGGAGACACAGGATCTCGAGATTATGACGATTGAACAATTTATAGGCTCATTGCAAGCCTATGAGGAGAAAAAGAAAAGGAGGATGGAGCAAACAGAGACCGTTGAAAAACTTCTCCAACTCAAACTCAAGGAAGAGAATAGTTGTGGACGTGGAAGAGGTCGCGGTGGTCGAGGCCGTGGTGGAAGAGGTGAAACCAACACCGATGTTTCTCAAAATTCGTGTGATTCCTCAAGAGGAAGAGGAGGCCGAGGTCGTGGAAGACATGGTGGAAGATCTGGGAGAGATAAATCTCAGGTAAAATGTTATAATTGTAATAAGTATGAACATTATGCAAATGAGTGTTACTCATCTCAATCAGAATTAAGTGATCGAAAGCATCATGACCAATCAACCGCCAGCACATCAAAAGCCCATCAAGGGCAATCTAATTATGTAGAGGAGAATGGAACCTTATTTATGGTTTCAAAGGGAGAAGAAGAGAGTCAAGATAGTATGTGGTATCTTGACACCGGAGCCTCAAACCACATGTGTGGAAAACGCGAGATGTTTGTGGAGTTGAACAAGATGGAGAAAGGTAATATTGCCTTTGGAGACAATTCTTTGGCCGCCATCAAAGGAGTAGGTAAAATTCTCATTCGATTAAAAAATGGAGAAAATCAATATATTTCAAATGTTTATTACATTCCCAATATAAAAATAATATATTGAGTGTAGGACAATTGTTAGAGAAAGGTTTTGAAGTTCAAATGAAAAACAATTGTTTGTATTTGAGGGATGATCATGAGAGACTTATTGCTAAAGTTTCCATGACAAAAAATCGAATGTTTCCTTTGAATATATGTAATGATGTTCCAAAATGCTTGAAGACGTGTTATGAGGATCTCTCCTGGTTATGACATCTACGGTTCGGACACCTCAATTTTGGAAGTCTAGAAGACTTGTCGAAGAAGCAGATGGTGCGGGGTTTATCGCACATTCACAAGCCGAACCAAGCGTGTGAAGGATGCCTACTTGGCAAACATCATCGAAGTAGTTTTCCGAAGGAGTCTATGACAAGAGCCAAGAAGCCTCTAGAACTCATCCATGCTGATGTGTGTGGAATGATAAAACCGGAGTCTCATGGTAAAAGTAAATATTTGCTTCTGTTTATTGATGATTTTTCTAGAAAAACATGGGTTTACTTTTTGAAGGAAAAATCGGAAGTATTTGAAATCTTCAAGAGATTCAAGGCACGTGTGGAGAATGAAAGCAATCTTACAATCAAGGCCATGAGAACCGATCGAGGTGGTGAATTCACATCAGATGAGTTCAAACAGTTTTGTGATGAAAAAGGCATCCGACGTCCGTTAACAGTGCCAAGGACACTACAACAAAATGGCGTGGTGGAGAGGAAGAATCGGACAATCTTGAACATGGCAAGAAGCATGCTAAAGACAAAGAAGATGCCAAAGGAATTTTGGCGGAGGCCGTAGCTTGTGCGGTCTATTTGACAAATCGAGCACCAACCAAAAGTGTGCTTCACAAGACGCCTCAAGAAGCTTGGAATGGAAGAAAGCCCGGAATTGGTCACTTCAAGGTATTTGGGAGTATTGCATATGCTCATGTGTCGGAAGAAAAAAGGACCAAGCTCGATGATCGAAGCGAGAAACTCATCTTCATTGGCTATGATGCAAGTTCAAAGGGTTATCGCCTTTACAATCCTTTGAATGGGAAGGTAATTATTAGTCGTGATGTTGTTTTTTATGAACAAGCATCTTGGGATTGGAATATGCAGGAGGAGGAGTATGATTTCCTTCCATATTTTGAAGAAGACGATGAAAATGAGCCAGCCAGAGATGAAATGGGTGAATTTTTGCCTAGTCCAGTGCCATCCCATTCGACCGATTGATCGTCATCTGAAGGTTCATCCAGCGATTCTGAGAATGAAATTGGTCCAAGAGGAACCCGAAGTCTATAGGAACTTAATGAGGTAAATGAAAATCAAAATGACATAACTCTCTATTGTCTTTTTGGTGATTGTGAGCCCATTAGTTTCCAAGAAGGCATTGCAAGCAAGAAATGGAAATATGCAATGGATGAAGAAATTCGAGCGATAGAGAAAAATGATACATGGGAGTTGACCAAACTTCCAAAAGGGCACAAACCGATCGGAGTGAAGTGGTTATACAAGACAAAGAGAAAGGCCAATGGCGATGTTGAAAGGCACAAGGCGAGACTAGTGGTGAAAGGGTATAGTCAACGACATGGCATCGACTATGATGAGGTATTTGCCCCCGTTGTTCGCCTTGAAACTATTCGTTTGATTATTGCTTTGGCAGCTCATAATCATTGGAAAATACATCAAATAGTTGTCAAATCAGCATTCTTGAACGGAATTCTTGAGGAAGAAGTCTATGTGGAGCAACCATTGGGATATGAAGTCAAAGGTGAAGAAAACAAAGTGCTTCGATTGAAGAAGGCTCTTTACGGTTTGAAGCAAGCACTGAGAGCATGGAATTCGAAAATTGACAAGTATTTTCAAGAGAAGAAGTATATGAAGTGTCCTTATGAGCATGCCCTTTACATCAAAATGCAAGGTGAAAGCATACTAATCATTTGTTTATATGTTGATGATTTAGTATTTACTGGAAACAATCCTAGCATGTTTGATGAGTTCAAAAGAGAGATGGCAAATGAGTTTGAAATGACGGACATTGGTCTCATGAGTTACTATCTTGGGATCGAGGTCAAGCAAAGTGAAGATGGGATTTTTATATCCCAAGAGGGCTATGCTAAAGAAATGCTCAAAAAGTTCAACATGGATGATGCTAATCCAGTTGGAACACCGATGGAATGTGGAGTCAAAATCTCCAAGCAAGGTGGAGGAGAGAAAGTAGATTCTACATATTTCAAAAGCTTGGTTGGAAGTTTGAGATACTTGACATGCACAAGACCGGATATTCTTTATTCAGTTGGAATTATTAGTCGATTTATGGAGGAGCCGACAACTACGCATTGCAAAATGGCAAAAAGGATACTTCGCTACATCAAAGGGACGATTGGGTATGGTCTTTCCTATGTCTCTTCTATCAATTTTGATATTGTTGGATATTGTGATAGTGATTGGAGTAGTGACTTGGATGATCGAAAGAGTACTACGGGGTTTGTGTTTTTTATTGGTGAAACGGCGTTCACATGGATGTCAAAAAAGCAACCCATAGTCACATTATCAACATGCGAGGCGGAGTACGTCGCGACAACTTCATGTGTATGCCATGCAATTTGGCTAAGAAACTTAGTGAAGGAATTGAAGTTTCAAATGGAAGGTCCAATGGAGATTTTTGTTGACAACAAATCGGCCATTGCCTTAGCCAAAAATCCGGTATTTCATGGGAGGAGCAAGCACATTGATACCCGATTTCACTACATTCGGGATTGCGTTTCGAATAAAGAAGTGGAACTCAAATATATCAAGTCACAAGACCAAGCGGCAGACATTTTCACAAAGCCCCTCAAGTTGGAGACTTTTATCAAAATGAGGAGTTTACTTGGTGTAACAAATCAAGTTTAAGGGAGGGTGTTGAGAAAATGAAAGGTTTTCCATTTTCATTATTAAACTTTATTTGGCAATTAGTGTGACTTTTGGTTTGTGTGACCTTTGGCTTTTGGTTTCTTGTAACCAATAGTGACTTTTGAGCTTTGAGAGTTAGGTGAGTTATGAGCATTTTATCACATTTAAAGTTTTGAATCATTGGTATTCTATGGTTACTTTTATAAGCCTATATAAAGGCATGCTTAGTTGAATGAAAAATCATCTCCATTCATATTTGTCCTCCACGTTTTTCTAACATCAATTTATTGCCAAAATGAAAACTGTCCATTTTGAAATGAATGCAGGCACAACTCCTGATGGTTCTTCACCATCGCAACTTGGTTACTCTTCTTGGATACTGTGATGAAGGCAATCACAAGGCACTCATTTACGAATACATGGCTAATGGCAATTTAAAACAACATTTATCAGGTAACTGGCATCGTATTTTTAAGTAGAATAAATGTGGAGTAGGGAGATTTGAACCTTTAATTTTAAAGAAAAGAGTACATGTCAATTACCCACTGAATTACGCTCACTTTGACGAGTAATTGATATTGTTTAATATTTACTTTCTCTTTTGATTAATCAAGATGTCTCTTTATGTTTTAACAATATGGTACAATACTGACCATTTTGAACCTTTGAGAATTCTATAGGTTAAATAGTCGACATGGTAGTGATGAATTAAGTCTAAAAGAACAGTTTTTTTTTGTCCAATATTCTAACAGGTTTCTAATCCAAATATTAGTTTTGAAATATTTAGGAAATATTAAGTGTAATATTACAATTTTAAAAGAATGTGGATATTTTGTTAAATAAATGACAAATTCAATCCAAAAGACTTCATTCCAATGCAGATATTTTCTATTCACCACTTACTTTGGGTTATATGTCCTTGTGTGCAGGTACAAATAGCAACACTCTTAATTGGATGGAAAGACTCCAAATTGCAGTGGAGGCAGCGCAGGGTTTGTAAACACAACTAAACATTTGTTATCTTCTATCTTTCCCATTTGCTCTAAATTAGTTCGAAAACAGCATGATGAAAGGAAAGAAAATTCTCATGTATATGCATATTGCAGGATTGGAGTATCTACACAATGGTTGCAAACCCTCTATTATCCACAGAGATTTGAAACCTGCCAACATATTATTAGACAAGACAATGCAAGCCAAAATAGCCGATTTTGGATTGTCTAGAACTTTTGCAACTGAAAATCAATCTCAACTTTTAACTCGTCTGGCTGGTACGCCTGGATATATTGATCCTCGGTAAGTAAAACGAAATGCCAGGCCCAATTAACTTTTAAATTGATCACACTGTGGTTTCTTATATTTTGATGGCTTTGAATATATATGTTTTATGTGTATTCTATGTAGAGCTCAAACGTATGGAAATGTAAATAAGCAAAGCGATGTGTATAGTTTCGGAATTATCTTGCTCGAGTTGATCACTGGACAGCCTCCAATAGCGAGATCTTCTCAAGGAAATTTTCACATTCTAAACTGGTTGGAATCAATGATCAAAACAGGAGACATCCAAAACATAGTTGATTTGAAGTTAGGAGGAGAGTTTAACCAAAACTCAGCGTGGAAGATTATAGAACTTGGCATGTCATGCACACATCCAAATGCAGTTGAAAGGCCAGACATGAGCCATGTTTTGATGGAGCTCAAGGAGTGTTTGGCAGTCCATCAAACCACTTTAATGCAGAGTCGTATCATGTCCACAAGAATTCTCTCTGAATCAGAAATAGCTCCTTCTCCAAGGTAGTCCACACATGCCAGCTGAGAAGCTATATTGTTAAATATATCATGAATTTATAAGCTAGGTCCATGCATTAAGTTATTTTATCCTTTGTCCAATATAACTTTTCTCCATCTTTTGCTTTGTAATTTCCCTTTATGTCTGTCGCTTACTATTTCATTATTGTATATTGGCGATGCCCATTTTGGTTTTGGGTTTATGGTGTTAATTTAATAAGATGCCTAGCTTAATCCAACAGTAATTAATTTGTTCAATTAAAATATCCCATTGTTTTTGTACTGGAATCCAAATTTTACCTGAAAAGCATATGAGAAAGGAGGGCCGGGGTAATAAGGCCCGAGTGTAAGAAAAAGAACCAAACCTATAAGTTTAAAACATGAAGAAGCAATGTTTTGATTCTTGGAAAGTGTGATTGTTCTTTCCTAAAGTGAACATAACTCATCCACGTTTGTCATACTAAAAAAATGCAATTGTTCCTAATTGACATATACCTCGATTTTCCTCCCTTCTAAATGATGTTGAACTAAAATAATAATGAAAACAGTGATCTCAGAATAAAAATAAGACAATCTTAGTAAATTCAAAGTTCTTATCTAAATTTCAATATATACCTCTTAACCTACCTACTAAAAGGTCCTACCGGGAGTCGAACCCAAGTCACTGGATTCAAAGTCCAGAGTGCTAATCACTACACCATAGAACCAGATGTATGTTCTAAAATATCTGTAAAGCCAACAGAGATGTGAAACCTGCCAACATACTGTTAGATATTATCAAGTATGTATGTATTGTCTATTAATACTACTTAATAAAAGGCAAAGAAAAATGTGTCCCAGAGAAAAGACGATTTACCGAGCATGGATATCGTCCAAAAGTAAAACGACGACGACTCCAAAGTCACCACCTGCGATGGCATAATAAATTTGAGCCAACAATGTGGTATCCATATTATTGAAGAAAAAGATCCAACCCAAAGGCACGTTGATGAAAGATTTGGAAGGCCAGTTTTGGAATCATTTTTCCCTTTGAATTTTATCTACAATTCTTTTTTGTCCTTATTTGTCTCCATCGCTTTCATGTAGGGATTGCAGAAGAAAAGACCAAAATTTGTGTAACAGGAGATCACCATCAACATCAATGCAGAGAAATTAAAGAGAATAAAATAAATCTTCATATATAAGAATTACTAAAATAAATTCTTAAAATTTCAATATATTTGTAATTTTGAAGTAAAGCTTAAGCGTTGAGAGGGAGAACTGAATTAAAGAACACGATAGTCGTTGTTTGGACAAAAAAGATTCAAAGTCTATCAGTGTCTCCGTTTAGGTTTAATGGATTCTGATACCATATTAGATAACATAGGGTTCCATCTCAAAACCAATTGGCAATGAGAGGAGAACCCATACATCTTATAAATTGGGAGGTCTCCACTAATCTTTTCAATGTGGGATCCTCAACAATCAAAATATATCCGTGACTATCACTGAATCAAAGTCTATCAATGATAGTCATTGATAAATTTCGATTTTCTATCACTGATAGAAATCTTCTATAACTGATACGGTGATTTCTATAACCGATACGATGAATTAAAAACTTTGTCATATTTGCAATATTTTATAAAAGTCGTTATATTTGTCATTAACCACTCAACTTTTGCCACCCATTACAATTATCCATCACTTTTATCATATTCAAAATAATTCGAAAACATATCTTTAATAATTCAAAACCAATTTCATATTTGATTTTATATTTTTAAACGTGATATTCAAAATTCCATCCCTACAAGAAAGTGAAAGAAACTATATGGACTATAAAAGAAAATTCAACTTCAAAATTCCAAATATATATAAAAAATTGAAGAATTTTGGTAATTGCTATGAAGAGTACTTTTCATTTTATATTTGAGTTGAGGTTGATGTTCTTCCGTAAATTATGGTCTTCTCTTCTCATGTCCCTACAAGAAAGTGAAGGAGTCCATATTAGAAGAAAATTCAAACTTCAAAATTCCAAATATATCAAATATATTGAAATTTTAAGATTTTACTTTTAATGAGATAGGAAGCAAGATCCCTCCCAGTATTATTCTTTAAACTCCTGATTCTAAAAGCAACACTCATATCTGGCCTTTTATCCCACCAGTTTTTTTTTTTTTTTTTTGGTAGATATCCCACCAGTTTGTTGGGTACACAAATAGCAATACAATTCTTTTACGTATGATTAAAAGGGCTTCATAGAGTTATTTTTAGAGAAATTACAGCGGCTGGCGATTAGGATTTTTCTAACAGTTTGCTCATCTAGCACTATTATTTTAATAAAAAAATATTTTAAATTTTTCTAAATAAAAATATATTAAAATAATATAAAATATTATTATTATTTTTTTTTAATTCTTTCTCCTTCTCTCTCTTATTCTTCTTCTCCATCCTTTTCTTCTTCATCCTCTTCCTTCTTCTTCTTCAAATCTCCAACGACCACCGCTCGCCGCCAACGACTGTTTTTGTTCTTTTGTCCTTCTCTTCCTTTATTATTCTTTCTCCTTTCCCTTCTTTTATTTTTCTTCATCCTCTCTTTTCACTGTTTAAAAAAAAATAGAAAACAAAGGGAGTTTTCCCCCTTCGATTCCCACGTCGGATCGAGGAGGAGGAGCCTCCTCCCCGAATCTCTCTCTATTAAAAAAAAAAAAACAGAAGAAAGGAAATAAAGGAGAAGAAGAGAAGAAGGGAAGAAGAAAAAAAAAATCCAGCGGCCGGCCACCGGAGTTGAAGAAGAAGGAGATGGGGAAGGAGGAAGAGAGAAAGAATCAAAAAAATTAATAAAATAATAATATTTTTTATTTTTTTCATATATTTTTATTTAAAAAATTAAAAATTAATTTTTTAATTAAAATAATGGTGTCACGTCAGCAATTCGTTAGTATTTAACGAAAAATTGGACTGCAGGGACCAAATTGCTCCTCATCTCAAACCTCAGGGGTATTTTTGTTGAGTTTGAAAACTCAGGGACCAAAGTGTAACTTAACCCAAACCTCAGGGACCAAAAGTGTATTTTTTCCTTTTTTAAAAAAATTATTATTATCACAGTAAACTTGAAAACGATATATAATTTGGAATGAAAAATATGGTATGATGAAGGTAAATATTCATATACTTCATTATCAAAAGTAATTATGTAATAAAACTCCATATTTATATATGTATAGAGACAACCTAGTATCTAACTCCCTAAAGCTTTTTTGACTTTTCCGACGACCAAATTTTTTTTCTCTCTTTTTTTCTTTCTTTTCTTCTACCTTTTTTTTCCCTTTATTTTTCGTTTTTTATATTTTTCGAAATGAAAATGAGAAGAAAGATTAAAAAAAAAAAAAAATCGATTGTCGAAAGGTCGTCCTGGAAAAGTCAAGGAGTCACATGGAAGAAGGAAGGAGAGAGTTATTGCGGAGAATTGATAGAATAATCAGGTAGATTGAATGGTGGTTGGTGTAGCAACACGGTGTAAAAATAGCCCCCACTGTTATAACCAACACAGGGGCCAAACGGCCCCACTTTATGCCAATTGAATTATGCTCGGCTTCAAAATATGTAGTTATTTAGAAAAAAACTAACATATTTATAATTAATAGAATCAAATGGAGTGCAATTAAAAAAAATTGTAATTTAAAATACATTTTTAAAAACATAAGATATAAAATCATTTTGATTGAAAATCTCGATGGACGATGTGGTATCCATTGAAGAAGAAGACCCACAGTCCACAAGACACGTTAATAAAAGATTGAAAGGCGCCAGTTTTCGAGTCAAGAGTCTACGTCCACTATCCAAATAATTTTCTACTATTGTTTAGTCCTTATAGTCTTTTTCGCTTTCACGTAGAAAAGAAATTAATTTTAAGCGAATATTATCAGGCATCAATTTCCTTCTAGAAAAGAAGACTTCAAGTCAATTCTATCAATTCATCAATTTCCTTCCATAGTTTAATTTTGGAGGGGAAAAAATAAAAATTTACCGCTAAACTTGACAATTTTATCTTTCAATTCTATCACATATATACTACACCTTAGACTTCAATAAGTGGTGTAAATCTTTATTTAAACTTAAATAAGTATTGCAATTTTTAGTCCCGTCTTTTTCTTAATTCAGTTTCTTCTTCTAAAAAAAAAAAAAAAAAAAAAAAAAGCATTGAATGGGAAAATGAGACTGAGAAATGCAGTTTGCTTAAAAGAGATAACGATTAGGAACCCTAAATACCTAAGTTTCGGAGCCTTTGCGTTCCTTTGAAATGGCCATGGGCGTCGAATCAAGCTTGGTTTGTGTGGTCTCTCTCTGTCTTTTGGCGATGGGCTTCCACTGCGGCTGCGTTGTTCACGCCGACGAAGATACAAAAGGTAATTAACAAATGCTTTCTATTCTTGTTTCTGTTCAAGTTCAACCACCACACACATCAAATAATTATTACCTCCACTTTCTCTCAAGAAAATTAAAGATGCTTCTATTATTCTTTTATCCAATACATTTTTAAAAAATATTTTGTATATTATTTTCAATAGACTAGCTATAATTGATTTTCTTTTTAAACTTCTTATTTTATTTTATGTTTGTCAAACTTTCATTCTCTTGTTCACTTTTCAATCTTACCTTTCTTCTCTACTGCGTACCAATATTTCAATTTTGACTTGCAAGCCTCCAATTTGTTTGGCATGTGAAATTTTAGTTTATTTCAAATGGTATAGTAATTTTAACTTGAGATATATTTATGATTAATATTTAAAATCAACATATCTTTTCATAATTATTGCCAACATGAGCATAACTTAATCATAATTGACCATCTATCTCTTCTCTTGAAATCGGAGGTTCAAATCTCCATACCTCCACTGTTATTGAACTAAAAAAAAAAAAAACTTTTCATAATTAAGTTATTATATACTTAAAAAACTCTTTTTTAAAAAATTATCTTCAAGCTAGTATTTCTCTCCAAATGATTTATTTCTCAATCTCATTTTTTAATAAGTCAATTTTAGTGGTTGCCAAATAATGTATTTTTTTTTTCAAAATTAAACACTTGAAAAGTTAAACCAAACACATCCTTAGACTTAAACTAATAGGTCCCAAACTTTAATAGGTATTTAAACTTTCAATCTTGTGTTTGTAATAGATCATTGACCTATTAAACATTTTTTTTTTCTATTCACAAACTAGTTAAAAGATTAGGACCCTCAATTTTGTGTCTGGGAGGTTTTCTCTTTTTATTAAAAAAAATGATGTTATTGTTATATGCAGCCTCCTGTGTTTTGAAATCCAAGTTTTTTTCAGTAACTATGATACTTGTGCAATAACCCTTAATTGGAAGGCTTTCCTTTAGCCGCTCTCCTTCTATATTCATTCTCCTCTATCAATGAAGTATCTTTTTAAAAAAAAACAAATTGTCGGCTAACATGAACATAACTTAGACATATATTCTCG
Source organism: Luffa aegyptiaca (assembly GCA_017139565.1). Lineage (NCBI taxonomy): Eukaryota > Viridiplantae > Streptophyta > Magnoliopsida > Cucurbitales > Cucurbitaceae > Luffa > Luffa aegyptiaca. Next base: position 1,549,575 of record CM029399.1, on the reverse strand, counting down.
ACCCAGATTTTTTTTTTCTTGTCCTAAATTTGAGTAGAAAAAAATGGATGAAGGTTTCATCAGCATCGATTGCGGTGCATCTGAAGATACAATAAACACGCGACATGGGTTGCATTATAAGTCAGACAAAGATATGATAGACTCAGGAGTGAGCAAACAAATATTACCAGAGTTTCGTGAAAATTTGGCATCACAATACTGGAGCCTGAGAAGCTTTCCAAACGGCACAAGGAATTGCTATGTTCTTAAACCAGAACCAGATGAAAGCCAGATGATCAATAGAAAATATCTCATCAGAGCTTCCTTTGTGTATGGCAATTACGACGGATTCAACACCACCCCCATTTTTGACCTCTATCTCGGCGTCAACTTCTGGGACACTGTGAATCTAAATAGTGAAAGTTTGCATGCTATAGCTCCCCCTTCCGGAGACAGAGATCACATCGACGTGTGTTTGGTTAATACCGGAAACACTAATGGAGTCCCTTACATTTCTGCCTTGGAATTACGACCCTTGGACATCTCTCTTTATCGAACTGATCCCACTGACGACACCAAACCCTTGGGACTTACGGCCCAGTGGGACATTGGAGGCAGCAAACAAATTCGGTAATTAATAACGTAACAATACTGGTCTGCATCACACTACCATTAAAATGTTAACAACGTAATTGTCAACCTTTAGGAAGATATCCACACACTAGTATGCAGTCAAATACGAAGTGAATTCCATTGAAATCAATTTTCAAGATTTCAATGGTGTGTACAAGTATTATTGTTGTTTTATATATATATACATACGCAATGCAGATACCCGCAAGATGTTTATGATCGGTTATGGGAAGATTACGAATGTGATGAGGGGAGGTTGGTGTGGACGGATGCACCCATAACTGAGAGCAATGATGATCAGTACAAGGTGCCACAGCCGGTGTTGCAAACGGCATGTCGAGCCACCAATTCCAGTTTTCCATTAGAGTTGTACTGGACGCCCAGGGGAGGAAGTTCTCGATTTTACTTTTGCTTTCATTTTGCGGAGATTGAGAAGCTTCCGTCCGGCCAGTTTCGAGAGATGAGTATCGTCTTGAACGATCGCAATACCATCACAAACTCCATTAAGCTACTTCAGTACCTCAAACCACAAACCCTTTGCTCAAAAGGCTACGATGTGGTTCTCAACCAAATGAATAAGTTGTCAATTTTTGCGACCTCTTCCTCAACCCTCCCTCCTATCCTCAATGGCCTCCAGATTTTTCATACCATGGACACTTCATATTCACTCACCTTCTCCCAAGATGGTACGTCTACGTACGTAGTTGTCTTTCTTGATCTTCTTCTTATGCATGCTTTTTTGTCCGTCGTCCTATATGAATCTCATAATAATATATACATATATGTAGTGAATGCAATAAGGGACATAAAGCAACGTTACAAGCTTAGTAGAAATTGGGAAGGCGATCCCTGTCAACCACCTACATTCTCATGGGAGGGTTTGAATTGCAGTGACGCCCATCCTTGGCCCAGAATCATTTCACTGTTAAACTTTTCTAATCCAAAAAGCTCTTAATTATAACCATTCTAGCTCATTAATTCTACTTTGTGATATCCAATTACTAATTTACAAAATTCTTTTGGCATGCAGTAACTTGAGCAACAGCAACTTGACTGGAGATATTGCAGCTTCCATCTCCATTCTTACCGCAATCAACTACTTGTAACTACTTCTTCATCTCCTTTTTCATGCTCCAAAAATCTCTGTTTTAATTTCTTTTTTTAAAAAAATTACCCTTATAAGTGTATATATATATATATATGCATGTATTAATGTACTTCTTGTTTCTTAGAGATCTATCCTGCAATGGGCTGGAAGGGTTAATACCAGAATCCTTGGCGCTATTACCACAACTGCGACTTCTGTATGATCATATTTAATCACCAAAAATCTCTCATCATCATTCCAACGGCTAAATTATAGAAAATACCCTAAACTTTTAAAAAGAGAAAACTCAATTTCAAACCATGTTTTGATATAGTGTTTTACTGTGTTAGCAGGATTCGCCTTAACAAGAAGGGCAGTTGCTGCAAGAGGGGTTGCGGAAGGAAATGTGGATGCCCGTTGTTCCACTTCTTGTGCCACCAAAGAAAATGCTCTCTGAACAGTTGGTTCTGGTTCCATAAGGAGTAACTGAGTCCTGACTTGTGCGAAAGAATCATTCAGACCCATCAAAAATGTCATGACATATTCCGTTTGGAAGTAGTCGACTAGCTCCTTGACGCCTCCACAGGTACATCGACCGCAAGAACAAGAAGGGCGATAAGATGTAAGTTCATTCCAGAGGGTTCTGAGCTTTGCGAAATAGGCAGTGACTGATTGTTGATCCTGAACCAAGTTGGAAAGTTCACACCGCAACTGAAAAATTCGAGGACGATTTTTGCGCTGGTAACGTTGCTGAAGATCAAGCCAGATTTCCCTTGCCGATTCGGCAAAATTAACACTAGCAGATACTTCATTAGAGAGAGAATTTAAAATCCAAGCCGTTACCACGCTATTACAGATTATCCACGAGCGCCGAAGATCACCAGTGGGTTGGGGTAGAGTACCATCAACAAAGCACATCTTATTCTTCACTGTAAGGCCGATAACCATCGCTTGACTCCAGGAGGCGTAATTTGATTCCGTAAGAGGTTTTGAAACCAAAACCAAATTGGTGCCATCAGAGTGATGAAGATAGTACGGGTTGATGTAAAGATCCACAACCGAAGAGCTGGTAGGCTGAATCGTGGAGGAAGAAGCAGGTTGATGCGCTTCTGTCTCAGTGACGACGCCATCAGCCATGGATTAGGGCTTGAACGAGGAAATCACGAGGTCGCGAGGGAAGAAGATCGAGTGATGCAAAGAACTCTCAGAGAATTAGATTCTCATCTGATACCATATTAGATCTGAGAGTAAATAAAATTTGCATACTTGCTTTATTGAGGCTTAGCCCTTAAATAGGAAGAAGATACAGCAGATGGAATACAACTGACATAACAGAAAAGGGAACTAATAAACTGAAGATCAGTTTTACAGTTTAATACATAATACATACTAGAATATTCATCGATGCCATATTAGGAAACAGCAAGTAGAAGAAGAAGAAGAAAGCAAAAACCTAGGATTAAAATAACGAAACGAAAAAAAAAAGATAAAAAAATTCCGTTGCCGAGAATCGAACCCGAGTCTCCTGGGTGAAAGCCAAACATCCTAACCGCTAGACGACAACGGAATGTTGAGATGGTAGTTCAATTTATTCAGAATAGCTATCAAAACTTTGATATTTCTAAAAAGATATACATTTTTTAGTTTTTGAAAATTTAGTATAGTTTTTATTTAGTCTTCGAATATTTAAAACTAAAATTTTTAGACCCCGTTTGATAATCATTTCATTTTTGGTTTTTGAAAATCAAGCCTATAAAAACTATTTTTACCCACAAGCTTCTTTGTTTTTTATCTACATCTTTTCCCATGTTTTCAAAAACCAAGCCAAATTTTACCCACAAGCTTCTTTGTTTTTTATCTACATCTTTTCCCATGTTTTCAAAAACCAAGCCAAATTTTGAAAACAAAAAAAAGTAGTTTTCAAAAACTTGTTTTTGTTTTTGGAATTTGATTAGAAATTCAAATGTCTTCTTAAGAAAAATGAAAATCATTGTAAGAAGATTGAAAGAAAACAAACACAATTTTCAAAAATCAAAAATAAAAAACGAAATGGTTATCAAACGGGACCTTAGATTTTAAGATTTGAATTTAAATTTAAATTTGGTTCATTGAGGTTTCAAAAAAGGTATATTTTATCTTTTATTTTGAATTTATTCTCTAATTAGTCTCTGACATTTGAAATTGGTTTCCAATTGATAGTCGAGTATAAAAAGTAATTAACCAAAGTTGAGTATAAAAAATAAAATATATAAAAAAAATAACAAAGTTTAGTTTTAACATTGTTTGAAGATGTCAACATGAGCATAGTTCAACAGGGCGACATCTCGACGCTGCTCTCAAGTCTATAGGCTGCTGCAACACTCTCTACTTCAAGTCCTTTGCTTCTCAAACATTCGATTACTTCCATAAACTCAATTTCATTCCGAAAACTTAATTCCTTCCATAAACTCAATTTCATTCCGAAAAAACTTAATTCCTACAAAATATAAACATAGAAGAGTGTGAATTTGACCAAAGAAATCTCTAAGACTAACGAGAAAAATAGCTGAGCTATCACGTATTTTCTACTCTATTGAAATTTAATAACACTAGGTTTTTACCACGTGCGTTGCACGTGTAATAATTTTAGTAAAATATATTTGAAGTAAAATGAGTTTAAATTTAAATTCAAATTTGGCTCACTACTCAAAAATATTATATCAAAAAATTGGTGGCTTGTTAATTCAAATATGATATTCAAAAATCAACATCTAATTAAATTGACAAAATTCAAAATTGACTCACTATATTCAACTAAAATAGTGGTAAGCAAAAAAAGAAAAAATAAAATTAAGAACAAAATCATTACAATAACAAATATTTATTAATACTTTCTTAAAAAAATAATTTAAATTCAAAACTATTTTTTTTAAAATGTAATTTAGAAACAACTGTATAAAGTTATTTGAGAATCATGGTGTAGGATAATTTCAATAATAAAAAAAATCAATTTTCTAATTACCAAACTATTTTTTAAAAATGTAATTTAAAAACAACCATGAATAATCCAAAACAAAAAGAATTCTTCCCACTACACAAAAATGGGTTATCTCATATTCAACCTCTTTTGATGTGATATAATATATATATAAAATTATAAATACATGTAGCAAGAATTTTAAAATTTTACAAAAATAACATAATCAAAACTCAATTTAAATTTCAAATATAATATTGATTGCAGTAAGAAAAATTAAATTTATGCTATATTCATAAAAACTTAAAAGTGTTTTTGTTTTTTTAATTTTCAATATTTGTTTTAAAATTTTACTTAATTGTTATTTAAAGTTTTATAGAACAAATATATTAAGAGACTATTAATAGGAGTATTGATTTTTCCACATCGTTAGCACCTTTAATTAAAAGATGCAAAATCATGAAAATTATAATATATATTCATAAATTTTTGGGTATCGTAGAGCCGACAAAATTTAACACATCCCAAAAAGAAAATACCTGAATTCATGGACTGCATTCCCTACATTTATATTTTAATAAATAAACAATTAAAAGTCAAACTAATAAAAATAGTTGAAATATAAACGAACAATTGGAAGAAATTGGAAGAGATAAGTAATTTTAGACTTGAAAAATAAAGTTGGAGGGGAAAAAAATTAAAGTAAATCTCATGACTTTCTTCTAATTAAATTGATAAAATTAAACAAAAATATTATAATTATAATTAAAGAGAGTTACCTGAAACCAACAATGGAGGGGATGAATAGTTTTTGGATATTGTATATAGATCATAAGATAAAAAATATAGACCAAAATATTATTCATAATAAAAGATAACAAAATCAAAAAGTGGAAATCAAATTTCGTAATTGTTTTAATTAAAAAAAATAAAAGATATAAAAAACCCTATTTGTTTTTATAAAAAAAAAAAAAACAAACAAACAAAAATTCCTTACGAAATTTGAGATAACCAAGTTTAAAATTAAACAAAAAAAATTAAATATATACGTTTTTTTTGTTTTAGGTAACCAAGTTTATATTTTTAAAATTATGTTTTTTTTTTAGGAAAAGATTTTTTTCAAAATTTCATATTGGTTTAGATCATAAGATAAAAAATATAGACCATAATATTATTATAAGTTATCAAACTAAAATGATAATAAAAGATAACAAAATCAAAAAGTGGAAATCAAATTTTATGATTGTTTTAATTAAAAAATAAAAGATAAAAAAAAAAAGAATTTTTTTTTTAAAAAAAAAAGAATTTGTTACGAAATTTGAGATAAAACCAAGTTTAAAATTGAAAAAAACAATTTAAATATATATATTTTAGATAACCAAGTTTATATTTTTAAACATTATGCTTTTTTTTTTTTAGGAAAAGATTTTTTTCAAAATTTCATATTGGTAGGGATTACGGATTTTTTTTTTATTTTCTTAATCATTTATTATAGATAATTATGAAAATCACTACGTTTGTTTTTCGTTTTTTAATTTAATTTTTTTTTACAGATTACCACTTTTTAATTTTTGTATGTATCTTTTATTTTTTTTTTGAAAAACGTATCTTTTATTTTTTTGATTAAAATAATTAAATTTTAACTAAAGTAATTATCTTAAATTTAAAGGGGTATTTTAGTCTAAAAATGTTTTTCACGGATCCTTGCTTTTTAATATATATATTATAGATTATAGATAATCATTTATTATAGATAATTATGAAAATCACTACGTTTGTTTTTCGTTTTTTAATTTAATTTTTTTTACAGATTACCACTTTTTAATTTTTGTATGTATCTTTTATTTTTTTAAGTAAAATAATTAAATTTTAAATAAAGTAATTATCTTAAATTTAAAGGGGTATTTTAGTCTAAAAATGTTTTTCACGGATCCTTGCTTTTTAATATATTATAGATATATACCCCATAAATTAAATTTCAAATTTTTTATGAACAAATAAAAATATGAGGAATATGAATTAAGAAGAATTAGCTTATTATATAATACGGTTGCCTTGCCAACTAAGGGTGTGTTTGGTTTAACTTTTCAAGTGTTTAATTTTGAAAATAAATCATTTTGAAAAAATTTCTAGTGTTTGGCAACCACTAAAAATGACTTATTAGAAAATGAGATTGATAAATAAACCATTTTGAGAGAAACACTTAAAATCTCCTTTTTAAAAAAGACTTCTTAAGTAAACAATAACTTGTGTATAAAAACATTTGTAAGGAAATGCAACCAAACATATGAGTGTTTAAATTCTAAACAATATTTAACAAAATGTTTTTTAAAAAATGCATTCTTGAAAAACATTTAAATTAAAATGTATTCCAAACGGGCCCTAAGCTAAGCTAATTACTAAAGTGTGTGTAACACACAAATAAGTAGTTTTACTCATGTTTTGTTTAGAAGATATACAAACAACAAGGAAAATGAGAAAACTAAACCTGAAGCGATATCACGATCTTTGAGCTTCAAAGGTTACTTTAAAAATAAATAACCCAAACTTTAAAAATTACATATTGTTCTCAATGTAACAATCATAATACAACAAATAGTACAGGCCGGAGGACAAGAAAAGGAAACAAAAGGGTAGAAGAATACTACCCTATGCACCAAAGGTATTACCATTTACCTCAATGATTATTCTTACCAAAAGATGATACACACGTGGTGGTATGGACAAATTATTCAACAAGACAACCACATTTAATACCGTTGGATAATGTAGATCGATCTTAATATTTGTTATAGGTAATTTTGGACCACTTCGATGTACAAGGAGCTGACAAGGACAACCGGATAGAAATAGGACAGGAAGATGGACCCCATAGGCGAAACGGGCCACTGGGTCGGGCTTTTGGTCCAACCCCCTGCTCGGCCTAGGCCGATGCGCGGGCCGAGCTCGATCGCCTCCGTTCGATCCCTCCTGCCTCTGGCCGCCCCTGTTCTGCCTGGTTCGTCTCGAAACGCCTCCAAATTCCTAAAAACCCTAGGAGCAGGTATTTAAACCCCTATTCGCCACGAAGAAAGGGACCCAGACTCTATTCTCTACTCTCTCCTCTTGCTCTCTTGCCCTCCTCTTTCGGTTTTCTGACTTAAGCATCGGAGGCGGTGTGGCAAGCATCACACTGATGTGCAGGTTTACTTGTCTTGCAGGCCACGTCTTCCCCCTATCAAACAAATTTACTATTGAAGGTCAGGTGAGTCCTCTCAACCAAATTTGACCATCAACAGTATTCATCTATCCTATAATAATTGTTAGATATACAAAATCGAGGTAATTTTACAATTTCTGTCTCTCTTACATCTAAAAGTGTAAAACTACCAGTCTCGTTGTGACAAAATAATTTCTCAATGACATGGATGGAGGAAAAATATGAACGACTCCAAGATCGGTTAAGAGCGCATGTCGTCGTGAAAGAGGAGTTGGCATGTGCTGTGCATGTAAGAAGACTTCAAAAGACACCGGCTGGAATGGCACAAGAAATGACACAGACAGTTGTGTGACATTGAAAGATTAAAGAAAGATATGGAAAGGTCAGTTTTTTTGAATAATCTACGTCCATTACCCAAAATCAAATAGTCTGCAGCTTGAGAAAATTTATCACACATTTACGTGTTTTACGGTTTAGAATTTAGGAGAAATTATATAGCCCTTGAGAAATCGTTGGAGGAGGTCACATCAATATATCTAGTAATTTTATACCGTTGGATCAAATGAATAAGATGGAAAATTCAAGGTACACCATATATATATGAAAGTTTTAGAATATAATTTGATATTTTGCATTGAATTTTCTTCTATTATTTAGTCCATACAATCTCCTTCACTTTCATGATAGGAATTATTGCATAAGAGACGAAAGAAGATCAACGTCAATTCAGAAAAATAAAATGAAAAATCTTCCTATGAATTAGGAAATTAAAATTATTTTAATATATTAAAATTAAAATTGAGAGTGTGAATTAAAGAAGAGTGCAGTTTTTATGTTTCAAAAAAAAAAAAAAAAAAAGAAGAGTGCAGTTTAAATACCAAAGTTCCTTTGCTTTGCATTGCATAATTGGTTGATGACGATGACGATGTTGGGCGTCGAATCCAATTTAGTTTATGTTTTAATGGTGATCAGCTTCCTCTTCGCCCATGCTGACCAAGTTCCGAAAGGTAACAAATATTATGCTTTTTCTACTCTGTTTGGAGCTCATTGATCTCAAGATCGATAGTATTATTTAGAAACAAAAATTAAGAAAAAATAATATACTTTTTGGTTTTGGGTCTGAGTTGCATCTTCGTACGTGATTTTTCAAATTGTTTAGTTCTATTTGGGACGATCTCTCTCAGTGTTTCCATTAATTACTATGTTTTCGGTTAAAAAATATATTTTTTGAATTTTATTTCATTTTCTTTTTTCTTTTTCCTTTCTTTTTCCTTCTTCTTCATCTTCATCTTACATCCTAATTATCTTTGACCACTGTCTGCCATCTCGTAGCCGTCAGTTTTTTTTTTCTTTCTTTTTTTTTTTTTAAGCAAACTCTCTCTTCTTCTTTTTCTCTTCCACTGCCATTGACCACCATTGAAGGAGAGCTCGAGGGAACCTTTTGTGTTCTAATGTTGGTTGGCAACGAGAAGTAAAAAAAAAGAAGAGGAGGAAAGGAAAAGAAGGGAAGAGAAAGGGGAGGGAGACGAAGGTGATTGGAGTTGGGGTTTAGGATGAGAATGAAGGTGGAGAGAGAAGAGGAGGAAGGAGAAAGAAAAGAAAAAAAAATAATAAATGTGATAAAATTTTTAAATATTTTTATAATTCAAACAAAATTAAAATTACCAAAATAAAAAAAAAAAATCTTTATTTTAGTAATTAGGGGAAAAATTGTTTGAGGGACCCAGATGGAAAACCTTAGGATTGAGTTTGAAAACCCAAGAACTTGTATGGTCTAATCCAAATCTAAGAGATCAAAAATGTTTTTTTTTGGGTGGTTGCAACAATAGCAAAAGGGGAATTCTATTTGCAAGCGTGACTTCACTTTTTGAGGTTTGCAATTATGGCAAAAAAAAATTCAGCCCAACCCAAAACGTGAATGGAAAAAGTCAAAAATACCCTTTCCAAAATTTTCCCGTGTTTTACTCTTATGAAGTATATCAGTGGTATATCAAATATACTGTTGATATACTACTGATATACCTAAAATGAAATACATCAGATATACTGTTGATATACTACTGATATACTTAAAATGAATTATATCTGATATACAACCGATATACTCTACTATGGTATATTAGTGGAATGATATTCCTAATATGAAGTATATTAATAGTATATCGTTATTTTATACTACATATACTACTAATATACTCTGATATATTCTTCTAAAAAAATATATATATATATATATATACTCTGATATATATTAGTGAAATGTTATTCCTAGTATGAATTATATATCAACAGTATATCAACAGTTCATATTCAATACAAGAAATATACTTAAAATAAAGTATGTCACTAATAATTAAAAATATATTAATGATTTTTTTTTTTTACAAAATAAAGTCTATCATTGATATATATTCAGTCATAATCAAGTATATCAATGTTATTAATTATTTGAGTAGTATAACAAAAGAGGTATATCGATGGTATATCAATGTTCATAACAAGTATATAAGAAAAACATTTTATGTTATAAAAACAAACATTCCGTTTAAAATACGTAAATAACACATTGCAATTTAATAAAGAGAAAATGAAACATATAAAATATAAGTATAGAAAAGTAACATTTCGTATATCAGGTATATCATTCTTATATCAATACTCAGGTATATCATAGGTTACATTTATCAAATCAAGTATATATTAGATGTATAATTGTATTCATTTGAGTATATCAAATTTGGCATATCAGTTAACTGATATACTTTATATTTGGTATATCAATAAATATAAAGTATATCGTCTGATATACTACTAATATATCAGTTGATATACCAATAAGGGTAAAACTGGAATAATAAAAAAATCGAAAATCAGATTTTAAAATTTTTGCTATATTTGCAAATCTCAAAAAACATAGCTAAATTTGCAAATATCATAATATTTTTTGCTACCCATTACAATTTCCCTTTTTTTTTTCCTGAAGAATTATCGTTATTTTCTTATTTAATTCTTGATCGATTGCTTGACCAAAAATCATTCACAAGTAATCTCACTTCAAAGTGATTTTGCATTTTTGAAACATTACTGTTATGTTTTACCAAACATGATCATGATAAAGGGCAGGGCCCTGTGGAGACCTGACCCTAGTGTGGGGAATCCTGTTTAAACAGGGAATGGAGGAGGGAGTGGGGAAAAAAAATTCCCCACCCCATTTACTTTATTATTATTATTTCTTTTTATATATAAATTTAAAGTTTTATTGTTAATGATTTAGAAAATTGGATATGCTTGAATTATATGTATAGATGATTAGATAGTTTGATATGATTTTTTTTTTTTTCTAATAGGAGATTTAAGATTTTTTTCTCTTTAAAAGAAGATTTAACAAAAAATTTCATGGGTACAAAGACGGGGGAGGGGAAGTCATCCCCATTGCGGAGATGGAGTTTGAAATGGAAGGCGGCCATCCCCGTTCCCACCTCGTGGACATCCTTATTCATAAATTATTTCCAAACTTTCGATTGGTTAATGAACACTACTAATTTTGTCTTTTACCAATACACTTCTTCCTATTCAAAATGATCGTATTTGAAAATTAATTATTAAAATACATAAAAAAAAATAATGTTTGTACTAAATTATTATTTATAAAAGTGCTTTTGGACAAAGTGTTGATTAGGAAAGCACTTTTAGTAAACCAATGTCAAAGCGGTTTTTTTTTTATTAAATACTTCGTTAAATTAAAATTTCAGTCCTTAAAACTTTTAGAGTATTTCTAATATATGTTTGCAAACTTTTAATTGTGTGCATATTATAGGTCTCTATATTTTTTTTTTCAATTCATGAACCTATCAAGATACAAATTTAGAGATGTGGGTAATGTTGATATTTTTTTAAAAAAAATTCAACAAGATTTTTGAGGTGGATGATTTAAACTTGTGATGATGTTGTGAATCACCGCTGAACCTTTGGCTGCTGAGTTTTCCTTTGCTAAAACTGAACTTTTTTGAAAAAATGGATGGAAGGTTTCATCAGCATTGATTGCGGTTCAGCTGAAGATACAATAGTAACAAACCGTGGGGTTTATAAATCAGACAAAGATATGATAGCATCAGGAATCAGCCAACAAATATTACCAGAATTTCGTGGAGATGTGGAACCACAAGTATGGACCTTGAGAAGCTTTCCAAATGGCACAAGGAATTGCTATCATCTTAAACTAGAAGCAGATCCAGTAGCAAGCCAGAATAGTATACAATACCTGATTAGAGCTTACTTTGTGTACGGCAATTATGATGGGTTGAACTTCGCCCCCACTTTCGACTTGTATGTCGGCCCCAACTTGTGGGCAAGACAGAAGTTGAATAGCATGGCTTTGGAGGTTGTTACTCTGCTCGACCCTTCCACAGATTACATGGATGTGTGCTTGGTTAATATAAATAAAGGAGCGCCTTACATTTCCTCCTTGGAATTACGACCCTTCAACATCTCCCTTTATGGAATCCATCCCACTGATTCTGAAGATGTCCAACTCTCAGGACGACGCGACATTGGAGCCAGCGGCCGAATAAGGTAATCAATTCCTGACTTATTGCCTGCTTAACTGCATGTTTAATTTTGTTTTTACCCCAACCAACAACAACAACCACATACATTATTTCATTTTAATTCTCTGTATATATATGATATGCAATGCAGATACCCGCAAGATGTTTATGATCGCCAATGGGATTCTTTCCAATGCAGTTATTTCAATCATAATACGAGCCTAATATCGACAGATGAAGCCATACCTGAAACCAGCGACAATAATCCATACAAGTTGCCGCAATCGATGTTGCAAACAGCGTGTCGGGCAGCCAATTCCAGTAGAACATTGGAGATATCTTGGATTCCATCTAAGGAAAGGAGTTTTCGATATTACTTTTGCTTTCATTTTGCAGAGATCGAGAAGCTTCAGCAAGGCCAATTTCGAGAGATGAGAATCGTCTTCAACGATATTCACACCATCACAGACTCCATTAAACTGCTCAAATATCTCAAACCATACACCGTTTGTTCACAAGGCTATCAAGTGTTACCTGATCAAGACATAAACTTATCCATTTCTGCAACCCCTTCCTCTACCCTTCCTCCTATCCTCAATGGCCTCGAGATTTATTACACTAGAGAAGCTCCAAATCCACTCACCTTTTCTCAGGATGGTACGTTTCTTTTCTAATTCTCTTCATATATGCTCTGCTCTCTATGACATATATATAAGAGTTGATGTTATATATAGTGAATGCAATAAGGGACATCAAGCAACATTACAAGCTTACTAGAAATTGGGAAGCTGATCCATGCGAACCACTTGACTTCTCATGGGAGGGTTTGAAATGCAACTACGATGCCCACCCTTCGCCCAGAATCATTTCGCTGTACAACTTCTAATTCCATAAACCTCACCTTAACAAATCATGATCAATTCCACTCAGTAATGTCATTATTAATTAATTCCCAAGTCTATTTTCGCAGTAACTTGAGCAGCAGCAACTTGAACGGAGATATCCCATCTTCCATCTCCAATCTCACTGCAATCAACTACTTGTAAGTATTTCATTCCTAAAAATCTCTATTTTAGGCCCCGTTTGATAATCATTTATGGTTTTTAGTTTTTTTTGAAAATTATGCTTGTTTTCCTCAATTTCTTTACCATGGTTTTCATCTATTTTGTGGAGACATTTGAATTCTTAGCAAAATTTCAAAAACAAAAACAAGTTTTTGAAACTACTTTTTTTTAGTTTTCAAATTTTGACTTGGTTTTGGAAACATGGGAAGAAAGTAGATAACATAACAATGAAACTTATAGATGGATGTTGTGTTTATAAGCTTAATTTTCAAAAACCAAAAACTAAATGGCCTTAGTTTTCAAAATTTGGGCAACAACAACAATTTGTATGTTTGTATGTATGCTTGTTTTAATTTTCTATATTCTTTCTCAGAGATCTATCAATCAATGAGTTGGAAGGTGAAGTACCAGAATTCTTGGCGCTATTGCCACAACTCCAACTTCTGTAAAATAACTGATCCCCAAAATTCTCTCATAATTATTTCAATGACAGTATGCATATATATACTATTGACAAGAATTATCATAACCCTAAAATAATATGTCAAGCATGTTTTTATAATCACAGTAATTTAAGTGGGAACAAGCTCACAGGTGTAGTTCCTGACGCTCTTCTCCAGAAATACAAAAATGGAACTTTAGTTTTTAGGTAAATCTCAGCTTTTGAAAACTCAAATCCATTACAGCCACATGATCCTAATTTTTCATTTTAATTTCTCCTCGATTCAGTGTGGAAGGAAATCAGGAACTCTGTTCGTCACCACCATGCAACCACAAAAAGAAGTTGCCAATTTCTATTCCTATTCTATGCACTATCATTGTGGCCCCCGTCCTTGTAATCCTCTTGGGAGTCGTCATTGTAATCTATACAAGAAAATCCAAAGGTTCAACTTCTTTTAAAACACCCAATTACTTGAATTATTGCTATCAGATTTTGCATATGTTATTTGCTGAGAATTTGATTGTTCTTAATTATTTTCTTAGAGAATTCTATTGAATCGAAACATGATGGATCACTAAAATTGAAGAACAGAAAGTACAGTTACTTAGAGGTTGTGAGTATTACTGATAACTTTGGAGTGGTTATTGGAGAAGGAGGATTTGGGAAAGTTTATTTAGGTGCTTTAAAAGACCAAACAAAGGTTGCTGTGAAAGTGCTTTCAGCATCATCGCAGCAAGGCAACAAAGAATTTCGAGCAGAGGTACATGTCATCGCTATTTCATTTCACTATACCTACCATTCAATTGTTGAGAAAATGAAAGGTTTTCCATTTTCATTATTAAACTTTATTTGATAATTAGTGTGACTTTTGGTTTGTGTGACCTTTGACTTTTGGATTCTTGTAACCAATAGTGACTTTTGAGCTTTGAGAGTTAGGTGAGTTATGAGCATTTTATCACATTTAAAGTTTTGAACCATTGGTATTCTATGGTTACTTTTGTAAGCCTATATAAAAGCATGCTTAGTTGAATGAAAAATCATCTCCATTCATATTTGTCCTCCATGTTTTTCTAACTAAGTGGTATCAGAGCGAGAAACAAAAAATTGAGAGAAATGGCCAACGGTGGGATGGGTTCT
Organism: Luffa aegyptiaca; assembly: GCA_017139565.1. NCBI lineage: Eukaryota > Viridiplantae > Streptophyta > Magnoliopsida > Cucurbitales > Cucurbitaceae > Luffa > Luffa aegyptiaca. The sequence goes on along the minus strand of CM029399.1, from coordinate 1,534,531 downwards.
CTTCAACTACCGATGCTTTCCAAGCTCAACTATGACAATTGGAGCATCAAGATAAAAGCGTTACTAGGAGCACAAGATGTGTGAGAGATCGTAGAGAACGGTTTCCAAGAGGCGGAAGCTGGAGCTGATCAAGCTCAAAGAGATGCGTTAAAGGAGACAAGAAAGAAGGACAAGAAAGCCCTCTATATCTTGTACCAATCGGTGGACGAAGACACGTTTGAGACCATTGCCAATGCCGAGACATCAAAGGCGGCATGGGACAAGCTCCAATCGACTCATAGAGGAGCCGATCGTGTGAAAAAGGTACGGTTGCAAACTTTACGTGGTGAGTTTGAATCTTTACAAATGAAGGAGACAGAGGTGATAGCGGAATATCACACAAGAGTAATGACCGTCGTCAACCAATTGAGACGGAACGGTGAAGAAATCGCTGATGTTCGTGTCATGGAAAAGGTTCTACGGAGCCTAAATACAAAGTTCGAGATTATTGCCACGACAATCGAGGAGACACAGGATCTCGAGATTATGACGATTGAACAATTTATAGGCTCATTGCAAGCCTATGAGGAGAAAAAGAAAAGGAGGATGGAGCAAACAGAGACCGTTGAAAAACTTCTCCAACTCAAACTCAAGGAAGAGAATAGTTGTGGACGTGGAAGAGGTCGCGGTGGTCGAGGCCGTGGTGGAAGAGGTGAAACCAACACCGATGTTTCTCAAAATTCGTGTGATTCCTCAAGAGGAAGAGGAGGCCGAGGTCGTGGAAGACATGGTGGAAGATCTGGGAGAGATAAATCTCAGGTAAAATGTTATAATTGTAATAAGTATGAACATTATGCAAATGAGTGTTACTCATCTCAATCAGAATTAAGTGATCGAAAGCATCATGACCAATCAACCGCCAGCACATCAAAAGCCCATCAAGGGCAATCTAATTATGTAGAGGAGAATGGAACCTTATTTATGGTTTCAAAGGGAGAAGAAGAGAGTCAAGATAGTATGTGGTATCTTGACACCGGAGCCTCAAACCACATGTGTGGAAAACGCGAGATGTTTGTGGAGTTGAACAAGATGGAGAAAGGTAATATTGCCTTTGGAGACAATTCTTTGGCCGCCATCAAAGGAGTAGGTAAAATTCTCATTCGATTAAAAAATGGAGAAAATCAATATATTTCAAATGTTTATTACATTCCCAATATAAAAATAATATATTGAGTGTAGGACAATTGTTAGAGAAAGGTTTTGAAGTTCAAATGAAAAACAATTGTTTGTATTTGAGGGATGATCATGAGAGACTTATTGCTAAAGTTTCCATGACAAAAAATCGAATGTTTCCTTTGAATATATGTAATGATGTTCCAAAATGCTTGAAGACGTGTTATGAGGATCTCTCCTGGTTATGACATCTACGGTTCGGACACCTCAATTTTGGAAGTCTAGAAGACTTGTCGAAGAAGCAGATGGTGCGGGGTTTATCGCACATTCACAAGCCGAACCAAGCGTGTGAAGGATGCCTACTTGGCAAACATCATCGAAGTAGTTTTCCGAAGGAGTCTATGACAAGAGCCAAGAAGCCTCTAGAACTCATCCATGCTGATGTGTGTGGAATGATAAAACCGGAGTCTCATGGTAAAAGTAAATATTTGCTTCTGTTTATTGATGATTTTTCTAGAAAAACATGGGTTTACTTTTTGAAGGAAAAATCGGAAGTATTTGAAATCTTCAAGAGATTCAAGGCACGTGTGGAGAATGAAAGCAATCTTACAATCAAGGCCATGAGAACCGATCGAGGTGGTGAATTCACATCAGATGAGTTCAAACAGTTTTGTGATGAAAAAGGCATCCGACGTCCGTTAACAGTGCCAAGGACACTACAACAAAATGGCGTGGTGGAGAGGAAGAATCGGACAATCTTGAACATGGCAAGAAGCATGCTAAAGACAAAGAAGATGCCAAAGGAATTTTGGCGGAGGCCGTAGCTTGTGCGGTCTATTTGACAAATCGAGCACCAACCAAAAGTGTGCTTCACAAGACGCCTCAAGAAGCTTGGAATGGAAGAAAGCCCGGAATTGGTCACTTCAAGGTATTTGGGAGTATTGCATATGCTCATGTGTCGGAAGAAAAAAGGACCAAGCTCGATGATCGAAGCGAGAAACTCATCTTCATTGGCTATGATGCAAGTTCAAAGGGTTATCGCCTTTACAATCCTTTGAATGGGAAGGTAATTATTAGTCGTGATGTTGTTTTTTATGAACAAGCATCTTGGGATTGGAATATGCAGGAGGAGGAGTATGATTTCCTTCCATATTTTGAAGAAGACGATGAAAATGAGCCAGCCAGAGATGAAATGGGTGAATTTTTGCCTAGTCCAGTGCCATCCCATTCGACCGATTGATCGTCATCTGAAGGTTCATCCAGCGATTCTGAGAATGAAATTGGTCCAAGAGGAACCCGAAGTCTATAGGAACTTAATGAGGTAAATGAAAATCAAAATGACATAACTCTCTATTGTCTTTTTGGTGATTGTGAGCCCATTAGTTTCCAAGAAGGCATTGCAAGCAAGAAATGGAAATATGCAATGGATGAAGAAATTCGAGCGATAGAGAAAAATGATACATGGGAGTTGACCAAACTTCCAAAAGGGCACAAACCGATCGGAGTGAAGTGGTTATACAAGACAAAGAGAAAGGCCAATGGCGATGTTGAAAGGCACAAGGCGAGACTAGTGGTGAAAGGGTATAGTCAACGACATGGCATCGACTATGATGAGGTATTTGCCCCCGTTGTTCGCCTTGAAACTATTCGTTTGATTATTGCTTTGGCAGCTCATAATCATTGGAAAATACATCAAATAGTTGTCAAATCAGCATTCTTGAACGGAATTCTTGAGGAAGAAGTCTATGTGGAGCAACCATTGGGATATGAAGTCAAAGGTGAAGAAAACAAAGTGCTTCGATTGAAGAAGGCTCTTTACGGTTTGAAGCAAGCACTGAGAGCATGGAATTCGAAAATTGACAAGTATTTTCAAGAGAAGAAGTATATGAAGTGTCCTTATGAGCATGCCCTTTACATCAAAATGCAAGGTGAAAGCATACTAATCATTTGTTTATATGTTGATGATTTAGTATTTACTGGAAACAATCCTAGCATGTTTGATGAGTTCAAAAGAGAGATGGCAAATGAGTTTGAAATGACGGACATTGGTCTCATGAGTTACTATCTTGGGATCGAGGTCAAGCAAAGTGAAGATGGGATTTTTATATCCCAAGAGGGCTATGCTAAAGAAATGCTCAAAAAGTTCAACATGGATGATGCTAATCCAGTTGGAACACCGATGGAATGTGGAGTCAAAATCTCCAAGCAAGGTGGAGGAGAGAAAGTAGATTCTACATATTTCAAAAGCTTGGTTGGAAGTTTGAGATACTTGACATGCACAAGACCGGATATTCTTTATTCAGTTGGAATTATTAGTCGATTTATGGAGGAGCCGACAACTACGCATTGCAAAATGGCAAAAAGGATACTTCGCTACATCAAAGGGACGATTGGGTATGGTCTTTCCTATGTCTCTTCTATCAATTTTGATATTGTTGGATATTGTGATAGTGATTGGAGTAGTGACTTGGATGATCGAAAGAGTACTACGGGGTTTGTGTTTTTTATTGGTGAAACGGCGTTCACATGGATGTCAAAAAAGCAACCCATAGTCACATTATCAACATGCGAGGCGGAGTACGTCGCGACAACTTCATGTGTATGCCATGCAATTTGGCTAAGAAACTTAGTGAAGGAATTGAAGTTTCAAATGGAAGGTCCAATGGAGATTTTTGTTGACAACAAATCGGCCATTGCCTTAGCCAAAAATCCGGTATTTCATGGGAGGAGCAAGCACATTGATACCCGATTTCACTACATTCGGGATTGCGTTTCGAATAAAGAAGTGGAACTCAAATATATCAAGTCACAAGACCAAGCGGCAGACATTTTCACAAAGCCCCTCAAGTTGGAGACTTTTATCAAAATGAGGAGTTTACTTGGTGTAACAAATCAAGTTTAAGGGAGGGTGTTGAGAAAATGAAAGGTTTTCCATTTTCATTATTAAACTTTATTTGGCAATTAGTGTGACTTTTGGTTTGTGTGACCTTTGGCTTTTGGTTTCTTGTAACCAATAGTGACTTTTGAGCTTTGAGAGTTAGGTGAGTTATGAGCATTTTATCACATTTAAAGTTTTGAATCATTGGTATTCTATGGTTACTTTTATAAGCCTATATAAAGGCATGCTTAGTTGAATGAAAAATCATCTCCATTCATATTTGTCCTCCACGTTTTTCTAACATCAATTTATTGCCAAAATGAAAACTGTCCATTTTGAAATGAATGCAGGCACAACTCCTGATGGTTCTTCACCATCGCAACTTGGTTACTCTTCTTGGATACTGTGATGAAGGCAATCACAAGGCACTCATTTACGAATACATGGCTAATGGCAATTTAAAACAACATTTATCAGGTAACTGGCATCGTATTTTTAAGTAGAATAAATGTGGAGTAGGGAGATTTGAACCTTTAATTTTAAAGAAAAGAGTACATGTCAATTACCCACTGAATTACGCTCACTTTGACGAGTAATTGATATTGTTTAATATTTACTTTCTCTTTTGATTAATCAAGATGTCTCTTTATGTTTTAACAATATGGTACAATACTGACCATTTTGAACCTTTGAGAATTCTATAGGTTAAATAGTCGACATGGTAGTGATGAATTAAGTCTAAAAGAACAGTTTTTTTTTGTCCAATATTCTAACAGGTTTCTAATCCAAATATTAGTTTTGAAATATTTAGGAAATATTAAGTGTAATATTACAATTTTAAAAGAATGTGGATATTTTGTTAAATAAATGACAAATTCAATCCAAAAGACTTCATTCCAATGCAGATATTTTCTATTCACCACTTACTTTGGGTTATATGTCCTTGTGTGCAGGTACAAATAGCAACACTCTTAATTGGATGGAAAGACTCCAAATTGCAGTGGAGGCAGCGCAGGGTTTGTAAACACAACTAAACATTTGTTATCTTCTATCTTTCCCATTTGCTCTAAATTAGTTCGAAAACAGCATGATGAAAGGAAAGAAAATTCTCATGTATATGCATATTGCAGGATTGGAGTATCTACACAATGGTTGCAAACCCTCTATTATCCACAGAGATTTGAAACCTGCCAACATATTATTAGACAAGACAATGCAAGCCAAAATAGCCGATTTTGGATTGTCTAGAACTTTTGCAACTGAAAATCAATCTCAACTTTTAACTCGTCTGGCTGGTACGCCTGGATATATTGATCCTCGGTAAGTAAAACGAAATGCCAGGCCCAATTAACTTTTAAATTGATCACACTGTGGTTTCTTATATTTTGATGGCTTTGAATATATATGTTTTATGTGTATTCTATGTAGAGCTCAAACGTATGGAAATGTAAATAAGCAAAGCGATGTGTATAGTTTCGGAATTATCTTGCTCGAGTTGATCACTGGACAGCCTCCAATAGCGAGATCTTCTCAAGGAAATTTTCACATTCTAAACTGGTTGGAATCAATGATCAAAACAGGAGACATCCAAAACATAGTTGATTTGAAGTTAGGAGGAGAGTTTAACCAAAACTCAGCGTGGAAGATTATAGAACTTGGCATGTCATGCACACATCCAAATGCAGTTGAAAGGCCAGACATGAGCCATGTTTTGATGGAGCTCAAGGAGTGTTTGGCAGTCCATCAAACCACTTTAATGCAGAGTCGTATCATGTCCACAAGAATTCTCTCTGAATCAGAAATAGCTCCTTCTCCAAGGTAGTCCACACATGCCAGCTGAGAAGCTATATTGTTAAATATATCATGAATTTATAAGCTAGGTCCATGCATTAAGTTATTTTATCCTTTGTCCAATATAACTTTTCTCCATCTTTTGCTTTGTAATTTCCCTTTATGTCTGTCGCTTACTATTTCATTATTGTATATTGGCGATGCCCATTTTGGTTTTGGGTTTATGGTGTTAATTTAATAAGATGCCTAGCTTAATCCAACAGTAATTAATTTGTTCAATTAAAATATCCCATTGTTTTTGTACTGGAATCCAAATTTTACCTGAAAAGCATATGAGAAAGGAGGGCCGGGGTAATAAGGCCCGAGTGTAAGAAAAAGAACCAAACCTATAAGTTTAAAACATGAAGAAGCAATGTTTTGATTCTTGGAAAGTGTGATTGTTCTTTCCTAAAGTGAACATAACTCATCCACGTTTGTCATACTAAAAAAATGCAATTGTTCCTAATTGACATATACCTCGATTTTCCTCCCTTCTAAATGATGTTGAACTAAAATAATAATGAAAACAGTGATCTCAGAATAAAAATAAGACAATCTTAGTAAATTCAAAGTTCTTATCTAAATTTCAATATATACCTCTTAACCTACCTACTAAAAGGTCCTACCGGGAGTCGAACCCAAGTCACTGGATTCAAAGTCCAGAGTGCTAATCACTACACCATAGAACCAGATGTATGTTCTAAAATATCTGTAAAGCCAACAGAGATGTGAAACCTGCCAACATACTGTTAGATATTATCAAGTATGTATGTATTGTCTATTAATACTACTTAATAAAAGGCAAAGAAAAATGTGTCCCAGAGAAAAGACGATTTACCGAGCATGGATATCGTCCAAAAGTAAAACGACGACGACTCCAAAGTCACCACCTGCGATGGCATAATAAATTTGAGCCAACAATGTGGTATCCATATTATTGAAGAAAAAGATCCAACCCAAAGGCACGTTGATGAAAGATTTGGAAGGCCAGTTTTGGAATCATTTTTCCCTTTGAATTTTATCTACAATTCTTTTTTGTCCTTATTTGTCTCCATCGCTTTCATGTAGGGATTGCAGAAGAAAAGACCAAAATTTGTGTAACAGGAGATCACCATCAACATCAATGCAGAGAAATTAAAGAGAATAAAATAAATCTTCATATATAAGAATTACTAAAATAAATTCTTAAAATTTCAATATATTTGTAATTTTGAAGTAAAGCTTAAGCGTTGAGAGGGAGAACTGAATTAAAGAACACGATAGTCGTTGTTTGGACAAAAAAGATTCAAAGTCTATCAGTGTCTCCGTTTAGGTTTAATGGATTCTGATACCATATTAGATAACATAGGGTTCCATCTCAAAACCAATTGGCAATGAGAGGAGAACCCATACATCTTATAAATTGGGAGGTCTCCACTAATCTTTTCAATGTGGGATCCTCAACAATCAAAATATATCCGTGACTATCACTGAATCAAAGTCTATCAATGATAGTCATTGATAAATTTCGATTTTCTATCACTGATAGAAATCTTCTATAACTGATACGGTGATTTCTATAACCGATACGATGAATTAAAAACTTTGTCATATTTGCAATATTTTATAAAAGTCGTTATATTTGTCATTAACCACTCAACTTTTGCCACCCATTACAATTATCCATCACTTTTATCATATTCAAAATAATTCGAAAACATATCTTTAATAATTCAAAACCAATTTCATATTTGATTTTATATTTTTAAACGTGATATTCAAAATTCCATCCCTACAAGAAAGTGAAAGAAACTATATGGACTATAAAAGAAAATTCAACTTCAAAATTCCAAATATATATAAAAAATTGAAGAATTTTGGTAATTGCTATGAAGAGTACTTTTCATTTTATATTTGAGTTGAGGTTGATGTTCTTCCGTAAATTATGGTCTTCTCTTCTCATGTCCCTACAAGAAAGTGAAGGAGTCCATATTAGAAGAAAATTCAAACTTCAAAATTCCAAATATATCAAATATATTGAAATTTTAAGATTTTACTTTTAATGAGATAGGAAGCAAGATCCCTCCCAGTATTATTCTTTAAACTCCTGATTCTAAAAGCAACACTCATATCTGGCCTTTTATCCCACCAGTTTTTTTTTTTTTTTTTTGGTAGATATCCCACCAGTTTGTTGGGTACACAAATAGCAATACAATTCTTTTACGTATGATTAAAAGGGCTTCATAGAGTTATTTTTAGAGAAATTACAGCGGCTGGCGATTAGGATTTTTCTAACAGTTTGCTCATCTAGCACTATTATTTTAATAAAAAAATATTTTAAATTTTTCTAAATAAAAATATATTAAAATAATATAAAATATTATTATTATTTTTTTTTAATTCTTTCTCCTTCTCTCTCTTATTCTTCTTCTCCATCCTTTTCTTCTTCATCCTCTTCCTTCTTCTTCTTCAAATCTCCAACGACCACCGCTCGCCGCCAACGACTGTTTTTGTTCTTTTGTCCTTCTCTTCCTTTATTATTCTTTCTCCTTTCCCTTCTTTTATTTTTCTTCATCCTCTCTTTTCACTGTTTAAAAAAAAATAGAAAACAAAGGGAGTTTTCCCCCTTCGATTCCCACGTCGGATCGAGGAGGAGGAGCCTCCTCCCCGAATCTCTCTCTATTAAAAAAAAAAAAACAGAAGAAAGGAAATAAAGGAGAAGAAGAGAAGAAGGGAAGAAGAAAAAAAAAATCCAGCGGCCGGCCACCGGAGTTGAAGAAGAAGGAGATGGGGAAGGAGGAAGAGAGAAAGAATCAAAAAAATTAATAAAATAATAATATTTTTTATTTTTTTCATATATTTTTATTTAAAAAATTAAAAATTAATTTTTTAATTAAAATAATGGTGTCACGTCAGCAATTCGTTAGTATTTAACGAAAAATTGGACTGCAGGGACCAAATTGCTCCTCATCTCAAACCTCAGGGGTATTTTTGTTGAGTTTGAAAACTCAGGGACCAAAGTGTAACTTAACCCAAACCTCAGGGACCAAAAGTGTATTTTTTCCTTTTTTAAAAAAATTATTATTATCACAGTAAACTTGAAAACGATATATAATTTGGAATGAAAAATATGGTATGATGAAGGTAAATATTCATATACTTCATTATCAAAAGTAATTATGTAATAAAACTCCATATTTATATATGTATAGAGACAACCTAGTATCTAACTCCCTAAAGCTTTTTTGACTTTTCCGACGACCAAATTTTTTTTCTCTCTTTTTTTCTTTCTTTTCTTCTACCTTTTTTTTCCCTTTATTTTTCGTTTTTTATATTTTTCGAAATGAAAATGAGAAGAAAGATTAAAAAAAAAAAAAAATCGATTGTCGAAAGGTCGTCCTGGAAAAGTCAAGGAGTCACATGGAAGAAGGAAGGAGAGAGTTATTGCGGAGAATTGATAGAATAATCAGGTAGATTGAATGGTGGTTGGTGTAGCAACACGGTGTAAAAATAGCCCCCACTGTTATAACCAACACAGGGGCCAAACGGCCCCACTTTATGCCAATTGAATTATGCTCGGCTTCAAAATATGTAGTTATTTAGAAAAAAACTAACATATTTATAATTAATAGAATCAAATGGAGTGCAATTAAAAAAAATTGTAATTTAAAATACATTTTTAAAAACATAAGATATAAAATCATTTTGATTGAAAATCTCGATGGACGATGTGGTATCCATTGAAGAAGAAGACCCACAGTCCACAAGACACGTTAATAAAAGATTGAAAGGCGCCAGTTTTCGAGTCAAGAGTCTACGTCCACTATCCAAATAATTTTCTACTATTGTTTAGTCCTTATAGTCTTTTTCGCTTTCACGTAGAAAAGAAATTAATTTTAAGCGAATATTATCAGGCATCAATTTCCTTCTAGAAAAGAAGACTTCAAGTCAATTCTATCAATTCATCAATTTCCTTCCATAGTTTAATTTTGGAGGGGAAAAAATAAAAATTTACCGCTAAACTTGACAATTTTATCTTTCAATTCTATCACATATATACTACACCTTAGACTTCAATAAGTGGTGTAAATCTTTATTTAAACTTAAATAAGTATTGCAATTTTTAGTCCCGTCTTTTTCTTAATTCAGTTTCTTCTTCTAAAAAAAAAAAAAAAAAAAAAAAAAAGCATTGAATGGGAAAATGAGACTGAGAAATGCAGTTTGCTTAAAAGAGATAACGATTAGGAACCCTAAATACCTAAGTTTCGGAGCCTTTGCGTTCCTTTGAAATGGCCATGGGCGTCGAATCAAGCTTGGTTTGTGTGGTCTCTCTCTGTCTTTTGGCGATGGGCTTCCACTGCGGCTGCGTTGTTCACGCCGACGAAGATACAAAAGGTAATTAACAAATGCTTTCTATTCTTGTTTCTGTTCAAGTTCAACCACCACACACATCAAATAATTATTACCTCCACTTTCTCTCAAGAAAATTAAAGATGCTTCTATTATTCTTTTATCCAATACATTTTTAAAAAATATTTTGTATATTATTTTCAATAGACTAGCTATAATTGATTTTCTTTTTAAACTTCTTATTTTATTTTATGTTTGTCAAACTTTCATTCTCTTGTTCACTTTTCAATCTTACCTTTCTTCTCTACTGCGTACCAATATTTCAATTTTGACTTGCAAGCCTCCAATTTGTTTGGCATGTGAAATTTTAGTTTATTTCAAATGGTATAGTAATTTTAACTTGAGATATATTTATGATTAATATTTAAAATCAACATATCTTTTCATAATTATTGCCAACATGAGCATAACTTAATCATAATTGACCATCTATCTCTTCTCTTGAAATCGGAGGTTCAAATCTCCATACCTCCACTGTTATTGAACTAAAAAAAAAAAAAAACTTTTCATAATTAAGTTATTATATACTTAAAAAACTCTTTTTTAAAAAATTATCTTCAAGCTAGTATTTCTCTCCAAATGATTTATTTCTCAATCTCATTTTTTAATAAGTCAATTTTAGTGGTTGCCAAATAATGTATTTTTTTTTTCAAAATTAAACACTTGAAAAGTTAAACCAAACACATCCTTAGACTTAAACTAATAGGTCCCAAACTTTAATAGGTATTTAAACTTTCAATCTTGTGTTTGTAATAGATCATTGACCTATTAAACATTTTTTTTTTCTATTCACAAACTAGTTAAAAGATTAGGACCCTCAATTTTGTGTCTGGGAGGTTTTCTCTTTTTATTAAAAAAAATGATGTTATTGTTATATGCAGCCTCCTGTGTTTTGAAATCCAAGTTTTTTTCAGTAACTATGATACTTGTGCAATAACCCTTAATTGGAAGGCTTTCCTTTAGCCGCTCTCCTTCTATATTCATTCTCCTCTATCAATGAAGTATCTTTTTAAAAAAAAACAAATTGTCGGCTAACATGAACATAACTTAGACATATATTCTCGACCCAGATTTTTTTTTTCTTGTCCTAAATTTGAGTAGAAAAAAATGGATGAAGGTTTCATCAGCATCGATTGCGGTGCATCTGAAGATACAATAAACACGCGACATGGGTTGCATTATAAGTCAGACAAAGATATGATAGACTCAGGAGTGAGCAAACAAATATTACCAGAGTTTCGTGAAAATTTGGCATCACAATACTGGAGCCTGAGAAGCTTTCCAAACGGCACAAGGAATTGCTATGTTCTTAAACCAGAACCAGATGAAAGCCAGATGATCAATAGAAAATATCTCATCAGAGCTTCCTTTGTGTATGGCAATTACGACGGATTCAACACCACCCCCATTTTTGACCTCTATCTCGGCGTCAACTTCTGGGACACTGTGAATCTAAATAGTGAAAGTTTGCATGCTATAGCTCCCCCTTCCGGAGACAGAGATCACATCGACGTGTGTTTGGTTAATACCGGAAACACTAATGGAGTCCCTTACATTTCTGCCTTGGAATTACGACCCTTGGACATCTCTCTTTATCGAACTGATCCCACTGACGACACCAAACCCTTGGGACTTACGGCCCAGTGGGACATTGGAGGCAGCAAACAAATTCGGTAATTAATAACGTAACAATACTGGTCTGCATCACACTACCATTAAAATGTTAACAACGTAATTGTCAACCTTTAGGAAGATATCCACACACTAGTATGCAGTCAAATACGAAGTGAATTCCATTGAAATCAATTTTCAAGATTTCAATGGTGTGTACAAGTATTATTGTTGTTTTATATATATATACATACGCAATGCAGATACCCGCAAGATGTTTATGATCGGTTATGGGAAGATTACGAATGTGATGAGGGGAGGTTGGTGTGGACGGATGCACCCATAACTGAGAGCAATGATGATCAGTACAAGGTGCCACAGCCGGTGTTGCAAACGGCATGTCGAGCCACCAATTCCAGTTTTCCATTAGAGTTGTACTGGACGCCCAGGGGAGGAAGTTCTCGATTTTACTTTTGCTTTCATTTTGCGGAGATTGAGAAGCTTCCGTCCGGCCAGTTTCGAGAGATGAGTATCGTCTTGAACGATCGCAATACCATCACAAACTCCATTAAGCTACTTCAGTACCTCAAACCACAAACCCTTTGCTCAAAAGGCTACGATGTGGTTCTCAACCAAATGAATAAGTTGTCAATTTTTGCGACCTCTTCCTCAACCCTCCCTCCTATCCTCAATGGCCTCCAGATTTTTCATACCATGGACACTTCATATTCACTCACCTTCTCCCAAGATGGTACGTCTACGTACGTAGTTGTCTTTCTTGATCTTCTTCTTATGCATGCTTTTTTGTCCGTCGTCCTATATATGAATCTCATAATAATATATACATATATGTAGTGAATGCAATAAGGGACATAAAGCAACGTTACAAGCTTAGTAGAAATTGGGAAGGCGATCCCTGTCAACCACCTACATTCTCATGGGAGGGTTTGAATTGCAGTGACGCCCATCCTTGGCCCAGAATCATTTCACTGTTAAACTTTTCTAATCCAAAAAGCTCTTAATTATAACCATTCTAGCTCATTAATTCTACTTTGTGATATCCAATTACTAATTTACAAAATTCTTTTGGCATGCAGTAACTTGAGCAACAGCAACTTGACTGGAGATATTGCAGCTTCCATCTCCATTCTTACCGCAATCAACTACTTGTAACTACTTCTTCATCTCCTTTTTCATGCTCCAAAAATCTCTGTTTTAATTTCTTTTTTTAAAAAAATTACCCTTATAAGTGTATATATATATATATATGCATGTATTAATGTACTTCTTGTTTCTTAGAGATCTATCCTGCAATGGGCTGGAAGGGTTAATACCAGAATCCTTGGCGCTATTACCACAACTGCGACTTCTGTATGATCATATTTAATCACCAAAAATCTCTCATCATCATTCCAACGGCTAAATTATAGAAAATACCCTAAACTTTTAAAAAGAGAAAACTCAATTTCAAACCATGTTTTGATATAGTGTTTTATTGTACATAACGCCTCTATAAGCAAAATTTCACATTAATTTTTATGGAGAAAGAAAAAAGAAAAAAGAAAAAAACGTTTTCCAGTAAAGGTATTTTTAAATTTTTTTTGAAAGGTTAATACAACTTTAACGTTTTCGGTTTGACAAAAGGGTAATTTTCAACTCTTTTGAAAGTTGAGGAGTATTGTTTTTTTTTTTTTTTTTATAATTTAGCCTTATTTCAATATGATAATAGTCCTAACATAATATGTCGTCAACGGTGTTACTAATTCTCACATTGCAGTAATCTAAGTGGAAATAAACTCACAGGCGCAATACCTGACGCTCTTCTCCAGAAGTCCAAAGATGGAACATTAGTTTTAAGGTGACTTTCATTCATTCATCTTTTGAAGATTAAAATTCAATACAAAACGACACTTGTTTCGATCTCGCTGTGGTTCAATCGTACGTCATCTTCTTCTTGATTCAGTGTGGAAGGAAATCGAGAACTCTGTTGGTCGCCTCCATGCAACCACAGATCAAAGCAGTTGGAAATTCCAATTCCTATTTTTTGCTCCGTCACAGCAGCCCTTGTCCTTGTGATCATCATCATCCTCTTGGGAGTCATTATAATCTACACAAGAAAAACCAAGAAAGGCATTTTCTTTGACTTAAACTCTCTATTCATTTATGGTAGATATAAGTTTAGATTTTAAATGCATGCTGAAATTAAAATTTGATTCTTATAATTTCTTTAGAGAATCCAACTGAATCGAAACAAGGAGGATTACTGAAATTGAAGAATCGACAATACAGTTATAAGGAGGTTGTAAGTATTACTGAAAACTTTGGAGTGGTCCTTGGAGAAGGAGGATTTGGGAAGGTTTATCTGGGTTCTCTGAAAGACCAAACTACGGTTGCAGTAAAGGTGCTTTCACCATCATCGCTACAAGGCTATAAAGAATTTCGAGCCGCGGTGCATTGCCATTTCGCGAACATATTATATATATTTCATTTTCACCACATATCTTAATTAATTCTTAACCATTTGATGCATTAAAATTAATTAATGTCCACTTGAAATGCAGGCACAACTTCTGATGGTTGTTCATCATCGCAATTTGGTTTCTCTTCTTGGATATTGTGATGAAGGACAACACAAGGCGCTCATTTATGAATACATGGCTAATGGCAGTTTACGACAACATTTAAGTAATGATCCATATTAATTTGTTTGTTTACATTCTCTATTGATATATTCACTTTCAGACGTGGTCCTGCACCCTAAATGCCTGATTCACATATATATTTAATAAGCTTAATTAGCCTATATTTTGCGTGCAGACACAAATACAAATTCTAATATCGATTCTCTTAGTTGGATCGGAAGGCTTCAAATTGCAGTGGATGCAGCACAAGGTTATTGCTTACCAGAATTCAACATTAATTTCTTACCCCATTTAATTTGCTGAATCATAAATTAGGATAACACATATTCTTAAAATTAAAAGGTAAACTTTTTTTAAAAAACTTTAATTTGTATGCTGCTACAGGATTGGAGTATCTACACAATGGTTGCAAACCCCCTATTATCCACAGAGATTTGAAACCTGCCAACATATTATTAGACAAGTCAATGCAAGCCAAAATAGCTGATTTTGGATTATCTAGAACTTTTGCAACTGAAAATCAATCTCAACTTTTAACTCGTCTGGCTGGTACGCCTGGATATATTGATCCTGGGTAAGTAAAACGAAAGGCCCAATTAACTTTTAAATTGATCACGTTGTGGTTTCTTATATTTTGATGGCTTTGAATATATATGTTTTATATGTGTATTCTATGTAGAACTCAAACGTATGGAAATGTAAATAAGCAAAGCGATGTGTATAGCTTCGGAATTATCTTGCTCGAGTTGATCACTGGACAACCTCCAATAGCGAGATCTTCTCAAGCCAATTTTCACATTCTAAACTAGTTGGAATCAATGATAAAAACAGGAGACATCCAAAACATAGTTGATTTGAAGTTAGGAGGAGAGTTTAACCAAAACTCAGCGTGGAAGATTCTAGAACTTGGCATGTCATGCACACATCCAAATGCAGTTGAAAGGCCAGACATGAGCCATGTTTTGATGGAGCTCAAGGAGTGCTTGGCAGTCCATCAAACCACTTTAATGCAGAGTCGTATCATGTCCACAAGAATTCTCTCTGAATCAGAAATAGCTCCTTCTCCAAGGTAGTCCACACATGCCAGCTGAGAAGCTATATCGTTAAATATATCATGAATTTATAAGCTAGGTCCATGCATTAAGTTATTTTATCCTTTGTCCAATATAACTTTTTCTCCATCTTTTGCTTTGTAATTTCCCTTTATGTCTGTCGCTTACTACTTCATTATTTTGTATATTGGCGATGCCCATTTTGGTTTTGGGTTTATGGTGTTAATTTAATAAGATGCCCAGCTTAATCCAACAGTAACTTGTTCAATTAAAATATCCCATCGTTTTTGTTCTGAAATCCAAATTTTACCTGAAAAGCATATGAGAAAGGAGGGCCGGGGGTAATAATAAGGCCCGAGTGTAAGAAAAAAGAACCAAACCTATAAGTTTAACTTCAATAGGGAGTCTGTAGAAAAGATAGAGAATGAAGAAGAAAGAATATAAGAACATGAAGAAGCAATGTTTTGATTCTTGGAAAGTGTGATTGTTCTTTCCTAAAGTGAACATAACTCATCCACGTTTGTTATACTAAAAAAATGCGATTGTTCCCTAATTGGCATATACTTTGATTTTTCTCCCTTCTAAATGTTGTTGAACTAAAATAATAATAAGATAGTCTTTAAACATGAAAGTTCATATCTAAATTTCTATACATACCTAATCTCCTACCTATAAAAGGTCTCACCGAGAGTCAAACCCAGGTCGCTGGATTCAAAGTCCAGAGTGCTAACCACTACACCATAGAACCAGATGTATGTTCTAAATATCTGTAAAGCCAATAGTTCACAGAGATGTGAAACCTGCCAACATACTATTAGCTATTATCAAGTATGTATGTATTGTCTATTAATACTACTTAATAAAAGCCAAATAAAAATGTGTCCTAGAGAAAAGGCGATTTACCGAGCATGGATATCGTCCAAAAGTAAAACAACGACGACTCCAAAGTCACCGCCTGCGACGACGTAATAAACTTGAGCCAACGATGAGCTATCCATATTGAAGAAAAAGATCCAACCCAAAGGCACCTTATGACTTTGTGTAATAAATTTATTATGACTTTTTTTTTTTTAATTCAACCTATGGAGGTGTGATCTCTAACCTCTTGGTTGAAAATATATGTTTTAACTAGTTAAATTACGTTTATAATAACAATGATTAGAATTTCTAACATGTTTGTCGTATCAAATGTGTTTAAGACGGCATATATAAGTCGTCTTTTAGTCAACAATCTTGATTGTTGGCCGCAATTTCACAAATATACAAATCTTTAAGTTGCGAACTAAAGTGTGTGTAGCACACAAATAAGCTAAAAATGAGTTAATTAAATATATCACTTTTAGAATTTTTCAAACCATTTAATTTGAACTATAGTTAAGTCAGCGAATATAGCAATTGATTTAAAGACACACAGACACCTATTTGGCATCGAAACTTTAAAATTCGATTTTCGAGTAAAGAGTTCGTACATTTACCCAAATTGTCTCTGCAGCTTGGGATCAAATTGATCATACATCTACGTGTTTTACGGTTTGAAAACTACAGGCTGATTTTTCTTGATGTGACGGGTGAAATCTTTGATATTTTGATAGAAAGTATAATATCTTATTCAATTAAGTATCCTAATTATAACTATTGCAATACTTTTTTTTAGTACATCAACACACTTGGGGGTGGGGGATTCGAACTTCTGACCTTTCGGTCGAGAGTACATGCCAATTATTACTGCTGAGCTAAACTCACTTTGGCCTTTGACTATTGCAATACTTACCTAAGGACAAGTTAGGATAAAAATTGAAATTGGAAGTTTTTGGACAAAATTGATATGTCTTACGTACCAAGTTTAGTGTAAAAATTGATTTTTTCTTCCAATTTTTTTTTTCTTAAATTTCTCAATTTTATTCTTAATGTAATATAAGGTCTCAATTAGGAATTTATTTCCAAACAAAATTTGTTGACCTTTTTTTTTTCTTCGAAAATTCGAATCTCTGACCTCTTGCTCAAACATGCATGTCAATTACTGTTTCTATTGGTCATTAGTATAACTTTATACCCGTTGAACTATGCCCATGTTGGTGCAATAGTTCAAATTAGATATTCCTTTTCCTTCAAAGAAATGGTTTAGTGATATCAATGCTCAATAAATAAAGTTTATTACATACATCACATAAATTAAATCTAAACCATTAAAAATATAAGGAAATGAATTAAGAAGAGTTAAAAAAAGAAAAATTGTTTAGTCCTTGTCATCTCCTTCGCTTTCATGTAGGGATTGCAGAGAAGAGAACACCAACGTTTACGGAAAAAGATCACTATCAACAACTCACAAAATAAAATAAAATAAAATAAATATTTGAACATATTACTAAAATTCTTCTAAATGTTGAAATAAAGTTTAAGGAATATACCTCAACGATGCATTTTTTTTGCTTATATATATGAAGAGAGAGCAATTATGTACCTGTTATAAAGGAAAAAAGAAAACAATAATTAATTAGGTACCAAAATGAAAATACCATAGTTTCATATAGCTTTGCTTCGCCATGGCGATGTTGGGGGTTGGATGCAATTTGGTTTCAGTGCTCTTTCTGATCTGTGTTTTAATGGCGATTGGCTTCCTCTTTGTCCATGCTGATCATGAAGTTCCAAAAGGTAAGAAATGCTTTAATTTCTAATATGTTTTTGCTGAACCATAATATATCAAATCTTCAATTTCTCTCAAGAAGATTCAATACCCAACTGATCTATCTTTTTGCCACATTTTAAAAATAAGAAAGTGAAAAAATGGGGAAAAGAAACTTGTTAAAAATATATATATAACATTTCGGAAAGATTTTCAAGAACAGAATAATGTTTATAAATATGAAGATCACAGAAACCTGACAAAGAAAAGAACCACCGAAATGACAGTAGGAGAAAGTTGAAAGGTGGAAAGAAAAGAAGTGCCGCAAATTAATTATATTGGTTGTAGATGATGTTAGGCGGAAAATAAAAGTGCCTGTAAAAATCTTGACTGTTAAGAACATTTGTTTGTTTTATACTTTTTCAAAATTAAGGCCAATCATTTTGTTTTTGGTTTTTGAAAATTAGGCTGGTTTTCTTGAAGGAGATATTTAAATTCTTAATCAAATTTAAAAAACAAAAACAAGTTTAAATTTTTTTTTTTTCCTTTCAAAATTTGACTTTGTTTTTTACAAGGTGGGAGGATGAGTGAAACGCTTAATTTTCCAAAAAAAAAAAAAAAACGAAATGGTTATCAAACTGGATCTAAAAGATTTCATTTGTTGTATCGATTTTATTTTAATATTTGTTATATTTACATTGGATTTAAAATGTTTTAAAACTATGAAGTCAAAAAAAAAAAAAGAAAAAAAAAGGATAGGTATAAATTTCCTCTTCTAACCTTGTCCTAATTCGTATATAAACCACTAATCCTATCCCTAAAACCCTGATCTTAAACTTTCAATTTTGTATATATGAATAAAGTTAGTGATCTATTAAAAACTCTTTTAAGTTTAAACATTTATTAGGGAGAGATTTGAAAAAGTTAGGATTAAATGTGTGATTTAAGCTTATTTGAATTACATGATTATTAATTATGAAGTTTGGGTTGGGTTGAAGGTTTCATTAGTATCGACTGCGGTGCAGAGGAAGACTCGGTAGACCCGCGGAGTGGGTTCCAATACAAATCCGACAAGAATCTGATAAATTCAGGAGTGATCCGTCAAATTTCCCCCAAAACTGGTGAAGAATATTATCAGATGCAATACAAAAACCTAAGAAGCTTCCCGGAGGGAGTGAAGAATTGTTACACTCTGAGGCCAGTAGCCGGCAGAGACAACAATTACTTGATCAGAGCCATCTTCGTGTATGGCAATTACGATGGAAAAAACTCCAACCCTGTATTTCAAATCTATCTCGGTGTTAATTTGTGGAATACGATCAAGTACAATGCTACTAGAATAGAGGCCGTTTACATGGCTCCCATGGATAACATTGAGGTATGCCTCGTGAATATTGGAACCGGAGTCCCTTATATTTCTACCTTGGAATTACGCCAATTGGACAACTCTATCTATCGCCCCGACGACCAACAGTTCATGGTCTTGTGGGATCGACGCGATGTCGGTGGTAGCGTTACACTCAGGTAATCGATCATATATATTTGGTTTCATTTTCTAATTTTGGTATATTGTATCATATTGATTTTCTCAATTATACAACTTCATCTCAAAACACAATTTAGCAATGAGTGAAATAACTCATGTATCTTATATATCGTGAGATCTACTCTTATCTTTTTAATATGGGATCCTCAACACAATAGATATCCACATGATGTTGATGACCGAATCTGGATATCTTATGACACGGACTTCAAATATTTAATGTTGTTGAAGAAGATGCAGACGAACGAGAGCATGGCACAGAACACGAACAGTAAGGATCCGTATAAATTACCAGAATTAATGTTGAAAACTGCCTATGGAACCTTGAATTCCAGCAGTCCTTTCGTCTACGAATGGATACCTCAAGAGGACACCTCTCGATTCTATTTCTGCTTTTATTTCGCCGAGATTGAGAAGTACTTGGATTTCGTAAGAGAAATGAGTATCGTATTGAATGGCATCCACACCATAGCACAATCTGTGAAGCTCCAGTATCTCCAACCACAAACCATATGCTCCACTTCAGCTGGTCTCCCCGTTAATCTCAATCGAACAAATTATATACAGATTTCCGCAGCCTCCGGTTCGGATCTTCCTCCCATTATCAATGGGTTTGAGGTTTTTTATCTCCGCGACCTCTTCGTTTCACCTACATTCTTACAGGACGGTATATATTTATATTTATATATATATATATATATCTCTCTCAGCTCTTTCGTCTTTTATTTTCCTATTTTTTGGTCATTACACGAACACTAATAATTTTTTTTTAAATTTTATTTTATTATATGCATATAGTTGACGCCATAAGGGATATGGAGAAGACGTTGAAAATATTGAATAGTGACTGGCAAGGGGATCCATGTTTGCCTGAAATTTCTGTATGGAATGGTTTAAATTGCAGCTCAAGTAACCCTCCAAGGATAATTTCACTGTGAGTGCATCGTATTTAACGTAGAAAACTCATCCTTTCTCTCAGAATATTAATTCAAATAATTTCTGAGGATGAAATTGTGAAATTGGCAGGAACTTAAGTAGAAGCAAGTTAACAGGAGAGATCCCATTTTCCATCTCCAATCTCACTCAGCTGGAGACTTTGTACGTACCTCATTATTTAACATCACATTGTCTTTTATATTTCGTTAAATTTCATATTTACTGATCTTAACTTTCAAGTTTGTGCTTTTCAAAAAAAAATCAAGTTTGTGGTTCAATTTTAGAAAGTGTTTCATAGGTCCGTAAAACTTTCAATTTTATGTCTAATACGTCTTTCAACTTTTAAAAGCTTCTAATAAGTAATTGTATTTTTAATTTTGTATTTAATACATCATTGAATTTTTTATTTTGTGTCTATTATGTCTTTTAACGGCCTATTCAACACTTTTAGAAATTCAGGGATTTTATTATGTTTGAATGGCGTTTATGGTTTTATAGGACATAAAATTAAATTTTATGTCTAATAAATTAATTAATTTTAACAATTTCAAATATTCAGAGGCTGTTATCAAAAAAAAAAAAAAAATTATTAAACACAAAATTGAAAGTTTAAGAACCTATAGATTTATAGACACAAAATTATAAATTTAGAATTCTATGAGATTGTTTTTGAAATTCAGGTACTTATTAATTAAACATAGACCACTAACTAAACTTGTAATTTAACCTTTATGTTAACTCTCATCATCTTTTTCAAAAAAAAAAAAAACTCTCGTCATCTTTCGTTCCTCTCAATTATTCTTTTGATGGACAAAACTAAATACACATGAGTATTCATTGAATTAAATCTTTAACCCTGCCTTTTATCTTACAGGGATCTGTCGTACAATGACTTGAATGGATCACTTCCAGAATTTTTAGGGCAACTACCTCATCTGAAAATCCTGTAAAAAATATATATATATATTTTTTAACTTCAATTCTAAATTGCAACTATAACCTTTTGCAGGATTGGTACAATTGATTGGATAAGTGATTTCATGTTGACAATTTTTTTTGCAGCAATTTAGCTGGGAATAATTTTGGTGGCATAGTTCCGGAAGCACTTGTTGCGAAATCTAGAGATGGGGTTTTGGATTTGAGGTTCACAAAATTTAACTCAAAACTTCTTATTCAATTCTTCTTTTTAGTTTCCTTTTATTTGATGATTTAGCTTCCCCCACTTATATCTTTTTTGCACTTGTTGCATGCAGTGTGGCTGATAATCCAGAACTCAGTTTGTCACCTCCTTCCAACAGAAAGAGGGTTTCTATCATTATTCCTGTTATCACTTCTGTCATAGCAGCCGTCGTCCTTGTAATCTGCCTGCTTTTACTTTTAATCTATAAGAGAAACAAAAAGAAGTAAGCTATGCCACTTTTTGTTACCGCTAATTGGATCTGCTTGTAAATTTTGAAGTAATCAAGCCTACCTAATTGTGTAACAACTTTATTGAAGAAGTCCTAAATCTATTGGTGATCTTAGACCATTTCAGTTTTAAACTAAACCACTCAAGCATAAGATTCACATTTAACATCAAATAATTTGTGATCAAGAGATTGTATATTAATAGCATTTAAGCAAGTAAATACATGAATGGAACAAAAGAAATTAGTCAAGGTAAACAATTGATCAACTCATAAAGTCTAGTGGCTACATCAACTTTTAAGAACTAAAACTTTAGTCCCATTTGGGTTTGGTTCAGTTTTTAATTTTTTTTTCTTTGAGTACATCAACATTTGGGAGTGGGGGGATTCGAACCTCTGACCTCTTGATCGAAGGTATATGTCAATTACTGCTGAGCGATACTCGCTTTGGCTGTTTTTAACACATTTTTTAATTATACTTTGTTATCTACCGTGGTTTCATATTTGTTAACACATTTTTGAATTCTAAGCCAAATTTCAAACAGAAAAAACAAGTTTTTGAAAACTACTTTTTTTTAGTTTTCGAAACTTGACTCTTGGTTTTTGAAGACAGACAAAGAAGTAGATAACAAAAAAAAAAAAAAAAAAACCCAAAAATCAGAAAAAATAAAATAAAATAACATACGGGATCTTAATTACTCATATACAAACAACAAGGAAAATGAGAAAAACTAAATTTGGAGTATCAATTGTCCATATCCTTGAAGCAATATCCACGATCTAGATTAAAAAATTATTCCTTTTCTTAGTTCCAACTTCCAACAATGTCTCCTTTTCCCTCAAAATCAAGCTATCTCAAATATGACTTTTCTCTCTCTAGAGCTATTTATTAGAATATATGTGTAATTAGTGTATTTCATTGTATTTTACTGTTATTTAAATGAGCTGGATTAGTCAACTTATCACCTCTGTATAAATACCTTTGTTATTCTCTAATAAAGTGAGGTGAAATTATTTACATTTCAGTGTAAATTCTCATGGTATTAGAGTTGGTTGACTAGCGTCATTCTCTCTCTCCATGTGTTGGATCTTGCAATCCCTTTTTTTCGATTCTTTTTCGCGTGAAACTCATGTCTTCCGTCGAAAGTACCACTGCAATTTCATCTCCTTCAGAACAATCTTATCAGTAATTTGATCACTGTTCGTCTGGATTCATCCAATTACGTTCTTTGACACTTTCAAGTTTTTCCACTTCTCAAGGCACACAAATACATACATATATATAATAGTAAAAAATGCTAATCAAAGGTGGCTGTTAGGACTTAGAATTAAGGTGCGTTCACTCTTCAGATATTTCCAAGGACAAATTAAGCTAAAGATAATAATAATGAGAATGGGGTTCAGGGCATGTCGTCGTGAAAGAGGGGTTGGCATGTGCTCGTAAGAAGACTCGAAAAGTCTCACCCTTTCATTTGTATGTTTCTTACATATCCATCAATGAAGTATCTTTTTTCAAAAAAAGAAAGAAAGAAAAAAGAAATAAAGAAAAGTCACAGCCGGGAATATGGCACAAGAAATGACATAGACAGTTGTTCGACATTGAAAGATTAAAGAAAGATCGAAAGGTCAGTTTTTGAATAATCTACGTACGTACATTACCCAAATAGTCTGCAGCATAAGAAAATTTATCACACATCTACGTTTTTTACACGGTTTAGAAATTTAGGATAAATTATTTAGCCCTTGCTCGTGTTGAGAAATCATTCGAGGTCACATCAATATATCTAGTAATTTTATACCGTTGGATATGGAAAAAGGTTTTGTAATGGCATTTCGAATTTATATTCAATGAATATTGATGACACATAGATTTTCAAATATCCATCCAATGGTTACTAAATGACAATTGGATTGTGGTAGGCTCATTCACCGACTTTTTCGTATTTTAGGGTTTGAACAATCAAACTGGAACATCTCTAACGAGTCAATGTTAATCCTCAGAATTTTTGTGGCCATGCCGTTTTGATCGGAGCAATTGAAGAAAAAATAAAAGGCATAGATAGAGAAGTGGAAGATGAAGACACATGAATAATATGACAACAAATAATGTCAATATTTGAGAGAGAACTTGAACCAAAAGAAACGAGAGAGCTTATTTTTAACCACCGGCCGTCAATAAATGTGGGGATGAAGGATTCAAACCTCCAACCACAAGAAAAGAACATGACCATTAATCGGTTATGTTCATGTTACACTAGCTACTTGATACATAAAATCCAACTATTCAACAAAAGTACATTAGTTCATTAACAAAATCCATTTCTTCAAAGTTGCATTCTCCTGTACTCTTAGATGTGTTGACAAAACAATAATTTAATGATGATTTAGCTTTTGCTAACAAATTGAATAGATTTTTTTTTTAAAAATAATGGCCTAATTGACAATTTTTAATACATTAAAATTAAAATTAGATATTTTAGTATTAAGGATCAAAATTGACAACGGATCTAAAGATCAGAGTATATTTGGTATATTCAGTCTTAAAATTTTGAAAAAACATATTTCCACTACAATTTTATTCTTAAAAGATAATATAGTTTTTAGAACTTCCAAAAGGTATTGTTAAAATAGTTCAAAGATATTTTCCCTTCAAAGAAATGGTTTATAGATGCTCACAAAGTATCAAAGATAAGTGTTAAATTTTTTTGAAATTTTTAAGAATAATATTTTAAGTAAAACATTTATATATATTTATTTTTTTAAAAAAGAACTTTTGATTATATAGTTAAATTGTATGAAAACTTTGAAATGTTAAATTAAAACTATTTTTGATGGTGTAGTGAAACTTTAAATATCTTTGAAGAAAATTAAATTTTTTAAAAACTAACTATTTTAGAAGTCGATTTTTTTTTTCAAGAATTCAACGAAAAGGAGTTGGGAGATACGAATCCATAACCTCTTGACTATAAGCACATACTTTAAGCCCTTATAACTTTGTTTTTGGATCACCCCAAAATACCTCATACCAATAGAGATACTTGTCCTCCCTTATATACCCATGATCTCTCCCTTATCTTATGTAGCCAATGTGAAACTTTGATCGCACTGCCAACAAAACACAAACTTTGATCGCACTGCCAACAAAACATCGCCATTTTCTTCCTCGAACGTTGAACTTTCTACCACCGTTAAGTCCTTATTGTTCCCCTTCGCTTCCATGTTTATGGAAGAAGATTTCAGATTTCACCATCAACTCAAAAAATAAGATAAAAATTAATAATAAAATCATCCATTACTAAAATTCTTCTAATTTTGATGTAAAGTTTAAGGAATATGCGTCAAATTTGCGACCAATTCCAACCGAGAAATAAATGTGAAATTGAATTAAAAGAACACTACGGCAGTTTGCTTATAAATACTAACAGAACATAATTAGGGACCCCCAAATACCAAAGTTTTATTACTTCGATTGGTCTTTCTGTGTCTTTTGGCAAATGAGAGCATCCACTGCGGCTGCTTGCGTTAACACCAACCAAGTTCCAAAAGGTAACAAATCTATCTAACCCAGAAAAATCGATTTTATTTTAAAGTTATTCCAAACACACTATAAATCACCAAGTAGTGTTCCTTCCAACAATTTCTATACCAGTATTGTTGGCACTTGGAAGTTGATTTTAATATTTTGTGAACATAAAACATGTACTTCACAGTGTTTTTAATTGAAATATTTTACTATAAACCCTTTTTTCAGGAAAAACAAAAAACAAAATAATAAATACTGAATGTTTTTTTTAGGAAAATTTTGTTTTATAATTGTTTCAAACCAACTTTTGATCTGTTGGCCAAAACTGCGCAACTTGGATGCACACCTGGTAGTGAGTTGTTAAGAAATTGAAGAATTTTAGTCCGGTTTGAAATGGTATGTTCAATATTAGAGGGGTAGATTTGAGAGTCATATAGTTTTAGTCGAAATGGTCATTCTGAAAAATATTATGCATGTGTATAGAAATCAACTTCCATTTTGATTGTGAAGAAAACAGACATTGAAAAAGATAAAAAAGAGTGAGATGAAGAGAGAATAATTTAGCTGATTATAAGAAAGATAGCTACAAGATTTATTAGTAATTTTGATGTTGAAAGAACAAAAGCTGTGGAGTTTTAAAAAAAAAAAAAAAAAAAAAATTCTGCAGGAGAACTCGATCTTCGCAAATTGCTTGTTGGGTATATCCTCACTCCATTCCTTTAAATTTCACAAGAATGGAGATTGAAATGGGAGACGGGGACAGGGGAAGCCATCCCTGTTCCCACCCCACCCCATGAACATGTCTCACTCCACATGTATTACTATGTTTTAGTTTTTATTATCACTAATGTTATTACTATACAATAAAGAGAATAATTAGTCTCTTTATATATTCATGCCAACTTTCTTCATTAATTTTTCACATTCAATTTATCTTCCTAATTTCACTAATCTCTCTACCTATACAATTTTGGTCATGCTTATGCACAATCATTCATTTCCAATTGAAACTAAACTGAATACACTCCATTATATTTGATTATTAGTAATTATACATAAGGTTTGAAAAGTTGACATGGATAGAAATGTCAAGGTTTCAATTTTATGGAAACGTCGATGGAACTATTGATAAAGTGTTGATTTTCTAAAAAAAAAAAATCTTAAAAATATATTTAAATTAATAAATAAACATTTTACTTTTTAAATCGGTTGAAATACGTACTTGTTATGATATTATATTCACATTAGTTTACATTTTGTTGCTTTTTTAAAAATATTTCATCGAATTTATATGGTACAATCAATGGAAATGTCGATCACCTTTATGTTGATGTAAAATTCATAGACATGAGGAAATATTGATGGAAATTTAATAACCTAATTATATCTATATTACATTGAATTGAAATGTATTGAATCGAACTAATATAGTTATTATTGTATTTTCTTTTACGTATTTAGGCCTCGTTTGATAACCATTTGGTTTTTGGTTTTTGGTTTTTGAAAATTATGTTTGTTTTCTCCTAATTTCCTTACCATGTTTTCATCTTTATCAAGGACACATTTGAATTCCTAGCCAAATTATTCCAAAAACAAAAACAAATTGAAAACTATTTTTTTTAATTTTAAAAAATTGGCTTGGTTTTTGAAAACATGGGAAGAAGATAGATAGAAAACAAAGAAACTTACAGGTGAAAGTAGTGTTTTTAAGCTTAATTTTCAAAAACAAAAAACCAAAAACGAAGGCTCCGTTTGATAACCATTTGGTCGTTTTTGGTTTTTGGTTTTTGAAAATGAAGCTTACAAACACTACTTGCACTTTATATATATACCTTCTTCCCATGTTTTCAAAAACCAAGCCAATTTTTGAAAACTAAAAAAAGTAGTTTTCAAAAATTTGTTTTTGTTTTTGAAATTTGGCTAGGAATTCAAACGTGTCCTTTACAAAGATGAAAACTATAGAAAGAAAATTGAGAGAAAACAAACATAATTTTCAAAAGCCAAAAACCAAAAACTAAATAGTTATCAAACGGGGCCTAAGTATCTAGAATTATTTATTAATCCACATGACAATTATTTTTTTATTTTTTATTTTTTATTTTTGAGTTCAACAACATTTGAAGGTAGGGGATTCAAACTTCTTATCTTCTCTTGGTAGAGAGTACATATAAATTATAATATTTTCTTTTAAGAAAGTATTTTTTGGCATCTTTATTAAATTAGGGTTGTTTGCACAAATAGTAAAATATACTAAAATAATTGCAAATATAGCAAAATCTAAAACTATTCATAAATATAGCAAAATTGAAATATGTTAGCGATAGATTTCAATCACAAGTATAATTATTGTGTCGATAGACTATTCTATCAGTGATAGTAGTCTACCATGATAGATTACATGCATTGTGTTTGAAGTCTATTAGTGATTGATAGATTTGCCATATTTGCAAATTTTTTAAAAAGTTGTTATATTTGCAAAATATAACAAACCTTAAATTGCTACCCATTACAATAACTCATAAAATTATATATTTCTTAAAGTGACATTTTTGTTTATTGATATAAAACTCAATGAAGATTGGATTAAGAAGGCAATCATGGATGTTCCAAAATATTTGCTCTTTGCTTTTCTGGGTGGCCTAGCTCTTCTCAGTCTTGTTCAAGCTCAAGGTCAATCAGGTATGCATATTCATCCTAAACTCGTCTAACTTCCTAATTCTTTTTTCATACAATCAATCAACTCTAAGTTTTATTTGCTTGTATGTTAGGTTTTATTAGTTTAGATTGTGGATTGCCAGCAAATACAAGCTACATTGAATCTATATCAACCCTTCATTTCACTTCAGATGCTGCCTATATAAACAGTGGTGTAAGTAAGACATTATCCTCTAATTATCAAGATGTTCTTCCACGACAATATCATCATATTAGAAGCTTTCCTCAAGGACTCAGGAATTGTTACAATATAAACGTTACAAATAACACCAATTATTTGATGCGAGCAAGTTTCTTTTATGGAAATTATGATGGACTTGGTCAACTACCAAAATTTGATCTCTACTTTGGAGATAGCTTATGGAAGACAGTGAAATTCACTGATGAAAACAATGGTTCCACAGTAGATTCCATACATGTGACTTCACACGATCAAGTACAAATTTGTCTTGTCAACACAAACAATGGAACTCCATTCATCTCTTCATTGGAATTCAGACATTTGCCAGGCGAGACTTATAAGATCTTGACTAGATCATTGTTGCTTTCTGATCGATTTGATATCGGTACAACAACAAATGAAATATACAGGTTTGTTGCAAAGAAACAATATTTCTTTAATACACGTGACATATATTCTAATTAGGACACTCACAATTCTCCTAAAAATTTGTGTGCCAATTTCTCTTCAGGTTTCCTGATGATATATATGATCGATTTTGGATCCCTTACAATCGATACGAGTGGACAAGCATAAGTACCACACTCACAGTTGATTCAAATGATAATAATGATTACCAGCCAGGGTCCGCTGTCATGAGAACGGCAGCTATTCAAATAAATACAAAAAAACCCATGGAGATTTGGTGGGAGCCTCAAGATGAAAACACCGAGTATTATGTGTACATGCACTTTGCTGAAGTTGAAAATCTCCAAGCCAATCAAACCAGAGGATTCAACGTCACTTATAATGGGCGTCATTGGTATGGTCCTCTCATTCCCAAGTACTTGTCCACGAATACGCTTTTTAGTCCAGGGCCATTATTACCACTTCCAACTAAAAAGCATCTATTCTCACTTATTCCAATTGAAAATTCAACCCACCCTCCGATCATAAATGCTATGGAAATTTATTCTGTCATAGATCTCTCAGAACTGACGTCAGATCAAGGAGATGGTATTTGCTCTTCATCCTTAGAATTTTTCCTTTTCTCAAATGACATTATTTTAAGCTAATTCTCTAATTCTTGTATGGCATATATGATTAATTAGTGGATGCTATAAAAAGCATCAAGACAACTTATGGAATAGTCAGAGACTGGGAAGGAGATCCATGCGTTCCAAGAGCATACCCTTGGGAGGGTATAGATTGTACCAAAACCAATGGAACTACTCCTAGAATCGTGTCTTTGTAAGCAACTCTCACAGCCAGATATACACCCTTTCAACTTTCTAAAACATTTACTTGAAATAACTTTTTATATTCAGGAACTTGTCATCGAGTGGATTGGCTGGGGAGATTTCTCCAAATATATACAATCTAGAAATGTTACAGATCTTGTAAGTAAAAAAAGGCTAGACAAATTCAACCCCCACCCCCAGTTGGAACTATTTTAGAGCTAGATTGACCACGTTTGGTATTTGCAGGGACTTGTCAAACAATGACTTGACAGGAAATATCCCGGATTTTCTGTCCAAATTATCAAACCTCAAACACTTGTAAGTGATGGGACATAACCCTTAAATCACCTATTAAGCTTCAAAAGCTTTGGGTTATGCATGATAAGTTTAATTATTATGTACCAATATTGAAACATTATTGATTTCTCTCTTTGCAGAAAGTTAGATAACAACAAGCTTACAGGCTCCATTCCATCTGAACTTGTAGATAGAGTCAGTAACGGTTCATTATCATTAAGGTTTATTTCCTAACAAAAACTTATTATGCTTGTGTTCACATAATTGTCTCTGTTTACAATTTTGATGCCTTCATAAATTATAGTCTTCTCATTATTTCTATTGTACCTTATTGGCATAGCGTTGAAGGAAATCCAAATCTAGATTGTATATCAGATTCATGCAAGAGTAAGAAGAACAATAATGTTGTTATTCCAATTGTAGCATCAATTGGTGGATTGATAGTCCTCGTTGTAATTTCAATCGTCATTCTTTGGATTGTTAAATCAAGAAAGAAACAAAAAAATGAAACTGTCGTATCAAAGAATATGGATACCTTAGGGACCAACAACCAACTAAGTGATCAGTTTTTGGAGACAAAGAGGCGGCAATTCACATATTCAGAAGTCTTGGGGATGACAAACAATTTCGAAAGAATTCTAGGCAGAGGAGGTTTCGGGATGGTTTACCATGGTGTCATAGATGACATTCAAGTGGCCGTGAAGGTGCTTTCTCAAGCTACAGGTCAAGGTTATCAACAGTTTCAAGCAGAGGCATGTATATATATAAATCACTAAAGTCTATCTCTGAGTAGTTAACTTCACCCTCTATGATACACTAAAATCTTGTTTTCCTTATGGCAGGTTACACTTCTTTTGAGAGTTCACCACAAAAACTTGACAAACCTTATGGGGTATTTGAATGAAGGAGACCGTGTTGGCCTCATTTATGAGTTTATGGCCAATGGGAACTTAGCACAACACCTTTCAGGTGATCAACTTGCAATTTGTTAAACATTTTGAACTATTTGATTTAAACAATCCAACCCAAAAGGTTGAGACTGAATTTGTCTCAACTTGTCAAATTCAAACAGTGAAGAGTTCACATGTCTTGAGTTGGCTACATAGACTCCGGATAGCCATGGATGCAGCACAAGGTAGATTGAGTGTTTCACATGAGCATTTTTACAAACACCTTGTTGACATGAGAAAAGTTCTAATAGTATTCAGAACAGGATTGGAGTACCTGCACGATGGTTGCAAACCACCCATAATCCACAGAGATGTAAAAGCAACAAACATCTTGTTGACAGAGAAATTCCAAGCCAAACTTGCAGATTTTGGTTTGTCCAAAAGCTTCCCTGCAGATGGCAACAACAATAATAACTACATGTCCACCATTGTTGCTGGCACCCCTGGCTACCTTGATCCAGAGTAAGAACCAAATTTAACTCACGAAGGTTCAGCAGATGGTTCTGTGTTCAAACCCGAATTAAGTTTTTAGTTTATGAGTCGGCTTTCAGGTACTACATATCATACAAGCTCACCGAGAAGAGCGACGTGTATAGCTTTGGAGTTACTTTGTTGGAGATAATCAGCTGCAGACCTGTGATATCAAGAAGTGAAGAAAACGTTCACATCAGTAAATGGGTAAATTCGCTGGTCGCTCGAGGGGATATCAATGGCATAATCGACCGAAGATTGGATAGAAATTATGATGTGAACTCAGTTTGGAAGGCAGTGGAAATAGCGATGAATTGTGTGTGTGAGGACTCTGCAAGAAGACCAACGATGAACCAAGTGGTGGCGGAACTGAAGAATTGCTTGGCCATAGAATTGGAACGGACGCCGGAGAGTCAAGGCTTCGATTCGACGAATTCCGTCAACATCATGTCCATTGCTATGGATTACAGTGAATCTCTTCCAATGGCGAGGTGAATTTTTTTCAATATCAGTTGGTATTGAAAATTTCAGTGCCATCGCAGGTGCATCCGTCCTGTAAATTTCAGTACACTTCCCATGTTATTTCCCATTTTCTGAAAATGGTTTAATTTTGGATGAAAATTTTAGGTTAAATGAGTGGGTTTTACTTTCGATTACTTGTTTATTGTTTTAAAATTATTGATTTATTTCAATTTATGACTCGGTCAAATCCCACACATTGGTTCATATTGTTAAACTTGTTACTATCTTGATTAGGTGACATGTTTAAAACTAACACTCACGATTAAAAGAGCAATCATTCTAAAACAAACCCTTCCAATTAAGCATTTAACTTGAAATAATACTTAGCTACATATCGAGGTAGGTATCTTTCTACATATCATTGTTAAAATGTCTCACTCCAGAAGAGATCATTTTTTTTTTTTTTTTTTTTTCATTTTCTACCTTTCTCTCTCCATTGTCAAGAATTCATAATGCTCGCTCTCTATTATTTGCACGTAACCCATAGTAAAATTTACACCATTCTCTTTTGATTTCTGTTATGTTATGCTTCAAGGTTTGAAAATTTTCTTATGATTTTTTCTTCTTTATTTGATTTCTATTTTAGATTAATTGTCCTCTTTTTTATTTTCTATTTTTTGTTCATTGATTTCTTCTGCTTCCTCTCGAAAAGGTTTGTGCAATTTATAAGGTTTCTTTTGATTTCTTCTTCTTCGAATTTGTTTTTTTTTAAAAAAAAAATTATGAGGTTTAAAGTAGTGCTTATAAGCTTAATTTTGAAAAACAAAAAACGAAATGATTATCAAACGGGACTTAAAATGGAAATAGATATGTAGTGAAAAAACTTGTTTGCATACCTGTACGTAGGGATATTAAAATTTGGAAAAAACTTGATTGCATATCGATAGGTAGAGATCTCCCTACATACCACAATTAAAATTTTGACAACTAGGAAAGATAAAAAAAAGTTTTCTCATTTTCTTCCTTCCTCCTTAGTTTTCAAGATTTGAATGGGTATGACCCTACATATCGATAATTTTTTTTTATCTCTCCCAGTTGTTAGAGCTAAGTTTGGTTCATAATTAAACTGTAAAAATAGGGTAGAAAAAAAAGTGGCAGATGGAAATTAATATAAAAGGGGTTTGGCTAAATTGCAAAAGTCAGATGGAAGGTTGAAATTTCAATTAGAAGAAAGATTAAAGAGTGGTGCAAATAAGCTAATAATAATGAGAAGAGAATGGGGTTATACTACGTCAAAATAATAATAAATAATAATGTTGGGGTTGAGGCGTATCAATTAATATCAGGGAGTTGCAGGGAGTTGGGATGAAGAAGAAGACTCGAAAGTCACCGCCTGCAACTGGCGTAGTCAATTATTATATTTATGTAGAGTGTTTGTTGTTGTGCCTGGTTTTTGATTAATGCATTTACTTTTCAAATATCAGGGAGTTTGAATTTTCTTTACAATAATTCTTTTTTGTCCTTATTTGTCTCCATCGCTTTCATGTAGGGATTGAAGAAGAAAAGACCAAATTTCAATGTAGAGAATTGAGAAATAGAATAAAATAAAATCTTCATATATAAGAATTACTGAAATAAATTCTTGAAATTTCAATATATATTTGAGTGTGACGTTGAGAGGGAGAATTGAATTAAAGAACACGACAGTTGTTTGCTTATATAGACGAAGAGATCGATAACAAAAATTAGGGAACCAAATACAAATACCAAGTTTTGTTGGCTTTTAATTGCATTCTTCATTATTCGAAATGGTCATGAGCAACGTCGAATGGAGCTTGGTTTCTCTGATTTGTCTTTTCGTGATGGCTTTCCTCTTCGTCTTCGTCCATGCCAACGAAGATATCCAGAAGGTAACAAAGGCTTCTTTTGCTAAATCTCATGATCGAGGGTACTGTTTTAGAAATTAAAAAAAAAACCAATAATAGTTATTTTATTTTTTATTCTTCGTCAATCAGTGATTGATTGGAAATCACTTCAAAGTATTTTTTTCAATTTTGAACATTCACTTTTGCTCTTGGTCAAACATCACCATTTTCTAAAGGGAGTGATATCGATACTGGTTTTAGAAAATTTTAAATCACTTACTACAAGTGATTTTAGAAAATTTTAAATCCCCCTTCATTATCAAAGTAAACATTAAGGGCCGTTTGGTAACGTTCTCGTTTCTTGTTTCTTGTTTCCAATTTTATTAAGAAATCTAAACATTTAATAACTATGTATGTTTCTTGTTTCTCATTTTTTAGAAACACTCCCAAACTTTGTATAGAACTTTTGGGAACAACTAAAACTAGTTTCTCCTTTTTTGTTCTTGTTTCCAATTTTTTCCAAACATAAATAAGAATATAGGTTTATTATTATTGAATGTATAGGTGTTAGGGTCATGAAATTCTATTTTTCTTTATTAAACATGAAGAAACGGAAACAAGAAACGAGAACGTTACCAAACGGGCCCTAAAGTTCTCAAAATTGTATAGGTTTGTTCTCCGAATCACATTTATGAATTCTTAGTCAAATTTCAAAAACAAAAACAAGTTTTTGAAAATTATTAGTTCCGTTTGATAACCATTTTATTTTTTGAAAATTAAGTCCATAAACACTACTTCCACGTATCCACCTATAACCCTTTTTGTTTTGTTGCCTACCTTCCTTTCCATGTTTTAAAAAACAACTCAAGTTTTGAAAACTCAAAAAAATAGTTTTCAAAAACTTATTTTTTGTATTTTGAAATTTGCCTAGAAACTAAAATGTGTGGATGAAAATCGTTGTAATGAAATTGGGGGAAAACAAACATAATTTTCAAAAACAAAAAACAAAAAATCAAATGGTTATCAAACGACAACCTTAGTTTATATATGTCCAATTTTGGTCTCTATACTTTCAATAAATCTTAAAATTAATTGTTGATGATCAAATTTCGCTAGGTAAATTACCTTCGCTCCACGTGATAATCGACAGTGAATTTGTTTGAGAGCGGGGGAAGACGTGGCCTGCAAAAGAGAAAACTTGCACACCGGTGTGGTGCTAACCACACCGCCTCCGATGCTTAAGTCAGAAAACGAGAGGAGAGCAAGAGAGTAAGAGAAGAGAGTCGAGAATTGAGAGTTCGGGTCCCCTTCTTCAGTGGCGAATAGGGGTATAAATACCTGCTCATGCTCCTAGGGTTTTTAGGAATTCGGAGGCATTTCGGGACAAACCAGGCGGAACCGAGGCGGCCAGAAGCAGGAGGGACCGAGCGGAGGCAAACGGACTCGGCCTCGGCCCAAGGCCGAGGCCGACCGTACGGGTCGTCTCCTGGTCCTCTCTCCGCCCGATTGTCCTCGTCAGCTCCTTGTACACCATGGTGGTCCAAAATTACCTATAACATTAATCATTATTGTACTGATAACCACAAGGTCTGATCTGTGGTTCAAATCTTCCACCCCACATATTATCAAAAAAATTAATCATTATTGTGAGTTTGAAGTTAATTTTTATCGAAATTGGTAAAATGATAATAATAATGATTTTCATTCAAGAAAAGATATGAAATTCATAGAGGAAAGATTAATAGAGGCCAATTTTTTTTTTTTTTTTTGACTAAAAACTAGAGACTAATTTTAAGATTTATTGAGATTGCATGGTCTAGACTTGGATGTTTGAAAGTATAGTAACTAAAATAAGACAAAGTATACGAACCAAAATGATATTTTAAATTTGAAATTCTAATTCAAATGTAGAGGAGTCTTTTATCTTAAAAATGATAAAGAAACTTTGTCATTCATTATACATCTTTCTATTTTAATTATCTTTTTAAATATAAATTTTTTAATTTCGTTGCAAAACAATTAAGAGTTTATTTTATTTTATTTTTAATCTCTTTCTCCATTTGATTGCTGTCCAATTTAGTATGGACCTATTACTAATTTTTTTTTACTTCAGATACGAGAAGATGAATTTGTTATTAGTTAATCAAGAATAAATTAAATTATAAGTATAGTCCCACTTGATAACCATTTGGTTAAACTTTGTTTTAAAAATTAAGAACTTTGGAAGAAAACAAATATAATTTTAAAAACTAAACCCTAACTCATCAAATGTAGTTTAAATTTTCAATTTTGAGATTTGAATATTGTTTAATTTGGCATATAAAATTTAAAAAGGTTAAAAAACACTTTTGGTTCGTAAACTTTCATGAAAGTAATAATTTGGTCAATGAATTTTGATTTGTAACAATTTAGTCCTTATACTTTCAAATTTGTAAGTCTTTTTGTCAAAAAAAATTCACTGATAGATTACATACATGCATTGTAATTGAAGTCTATTAGTGATAGATGTCTTTCATTGGTAGATTTTTTATATTTGTAATTTTTTTAAAAAATTTGCTATATTTGCAAATAACAAGTCTTAAATTCCTACCAATTACAATAACCCTTCAAAATATACTGTCTTTGAACTTTTTTGGAAGTAACAATTTAGCCTTTAAACTTTCATTTGTAACAATTTAGTCCATACACTCTCGATCAATTTTGTAAGGATTTAGTCCTTGAACTTAAATATGTAACGGTTTAGTTCTTGAAAATTTGTAATAATTTAGTACCTATTGTAAAAAATATTTTTAAGATTTAATGAGACTTCTTACATATGTAGACCAAACTAATCAGAGACCAAATGCTACAAATATCAAGTCATTACATAATAAAACACTTAATTTTGATGGCATTTTTCCTCCGCTTTAAATTATGTTACAAATTTTGAAGTACATAGACTAAAATTGTTACCATACTTAAAGTTCAATGATTAAATTGTTATAAATTTGAAAACATATGGATTAAATTGTTAATTTCATGAAAGTTTAAGGACGACCAAAAATAATATTTTTTTTTTTTTTTTTTTTTTTAAGAAACAAGGACTTAAAAATCAAAAATGAAAAGAAGAAAAGATATCAAATAACGGGAGTATAAATGAATATGCATGACTATGTTCAATATGAAATGAATTTAAGTTCAAGTTCTATATAACTGCCCACTTGTCATATACAATACAACTAGCAAATCATTCTCCAATCAATTTAAATTAACAATGTGACAATTTATAATTAGTCGAAATTTATTAGATGTCACAAAGTGATTTTAACAACTACAACAATCTAAAAAAAAAAAACTAGAACAATCTCAGATTAAGTTTTAAGTAACTGAATTTTTTAATAAGGCCAAAATAAAATTACTAAACTAAACTAGTTCTATAAAAATTATTAGTTTTACGGTTTATGATTAAACCATGCATTTTCGACTAAATAATCGGAGGTTTAAATTCATAGCTCACAATTTAAATAGGCTAAATTATAAAAAAATACCCCTGAACTATGAGGTTTGTTTTAAAAATGCCCCTGAACTTTGAAAAGTTTAAAAAATATCCCTGAACTTTGAAAAATGTTTCAAAAATACCCTTGCAGTTAATTTTTGGATGAAAACCGTTAAATTTTTTGTTTCAAAAATACCCTTGAACTTTAAAAAAAAATTAAAAAAAAATACCCCTATTGAAAAATGTTTCTTCTTTCTTCCTCCTCTCACCGTAAAAGTTTTTGTTGCAAGAATTTACAGTGAGAGGAAGAAAAAAGAAGAAACATCTTTCAATAAGAGTATTTTTAAAATTTTTTTTGGAAGTTCAAGGATATTTTTGAAACAAAAACTTTAACGGTTTCCATAAAAAAATTAACGGCAAGGGTATTTTTGAAACATTTTTCAAAGTTCAAAGGTATTTTTGAAATATTTCAAAGTTCAGAGGCATTTTTTAAACAAATTCCATGATTCAGGAGTATTTTTTATAATTTAGCCATTTAAATATTTAGGAGAAAGTAGTGCTTTATGAGGGAGGTGAGAGGCGGCGTTGCGCCATGTAAATTGACGTGGTCACGTTACGGACGGGAAAAGCGCCGCCTCGTCCGGCAAATTGCGAAGTCAAAGAGCACAAATTTCCATCGGGAAAAGTTGCGAACATAAAACTAATTTTGAAGCCTCTGATGTTTAGGTCAAACCCAGATGGAATATGACTTCAGCCGGAAAATAAGGACAGCAGTCTGCTCTTCCCAATTTCAAGTAAGACACTCACGTGGACATAATCGCTACCATTACTTTCAAATTTAATATTTTCTTTATCAATAATTTAGACTTGTTTGATATTTGTTTCTTTCTTTCAAGTGGATATAGGTTATGTCGACTTGAGTCTAAGTTATCAATTAAGAGGTTAAAGATTGGAGAAGGGGTGCAGAGCGTGGGGATGGTTTTGAGTGTGTAGGTTCGTTGTTTGATGGGATGGGTTTTAATAAGTTGGGAGTCTTTTTTTTTTCTTTTTTTTTTTCTTTTTCGAGTTTAACAACATTTGAGAGTGAGAGAATTTGAACCTCTGACCTCTTGGTTGAGGTTACATGTCAATTACTGTTAAGTTATGCTCGTTTTGGCAAGTCAAGAGTCATTTTTAATTGAAAATAAGGATAGCATTTAAAGTATATAATTTTAATTTAATTTAGTTTAGTTGTAGTAAGCCATTACTATTGAACTAAAAAAAAAAGTAAGCCGCCATTATTACTATTTATTTAAGTGGGTGTATGGGTTCTTTAGGTGGGGTTCATATTTATGTGAGTGTGTTATTAAGGAAGGTAGATTCTTTATTTTATTTTTATATTTTTTTAAATTTTTATTTAGTTTTTTATTCAAATTAAAATTTAATCCTTAATCTTTTAAAAATCTCAAATTTTCTCTTAAATGTATAAAAAGAATTAAATGAAGTCTCATTTAACATATTTATTCTTATTTAAGAATATTAACAGATGAAGGAATGCAACATGCCTTAACCGCTAAACACAACACATATTGGAGAAATTTTTAGGTACTCCCAGTGCAATAATGAGGTTCATAGTTTTACACCGTTGGATGTAAGAGAGAAATAACAAAAATACCTCGATTTTGTATACAACGGTTATTAGGAGGGACAAATTTGAAGATTTACATCGGATGGTTTTAAAAAGATGGTTTCATTGCACCGAAACCGTTAATAATTTTCTCACATATTGAGGTGTGTGTTTTAGTAATTTTGAGGTAAAGTTTTATGAAATGCAGCAATAAAGCTCCCGTTCTTATCCCCATTAGATACGAAATTGAGAGTGACAAATGAAGGTTTACTTAAGAGAGCAAAGTACTTGGTTTTGCATTGCTTTGTCATGGGTGCTGAATCAAGCTTCGTTCATGTGCTGATCTCTCTTTGTCTTTTGGTCGTCAGCTTCCTCTTCAACTGCATCCGTGCCGACGAGAATCGTCATGGCCACCGTCGTCTTGCCGCCGACATTCCAGGTAACAAAACTCTCTCTTCTCTTCTCTATGTTTATCTCAACGACGAGATCAGAGAACAAAAAGCTCCACATCTCAAGAAATTGCCACACATTAGTGATCTTATATTTATCTTTCGCTAATAGTTTAAAAATTTTAGCAACCATTAGAACTACCTTTGAAACTATAAGACTAAATAAAAATCAATGTAATATGCTTCCTGATTTTCATATTTTGGAAACAAAGATACTTGGAAAGTGTTTTTCATAAAAATGTTTTGAAATGGTTAGAGACTGCAGTTTTCATAAAAAAAAAACTACAAACTTTTACTCAGTTTTTTCTTTTATTTGTCCAAATAAACAATTGATAAATTAACATGATCAAAATCTTGGAAGTATGGTTTTGAACTGAAATCTAAAAAATATATATAAACTAATTTGGTACTTCAAAAGTGTTTCATTTTCAAGTACCTATTTAAATAATTTTAAAAGAAATTTTGGAACACAAACACATATATATTTGGCTAAATTATAAAAAAATACCCCTTAACAATGAGGTTTGTTTCAAAAATGCCCCTGAACTTTGAAAAGTTTCAAAAATACTCCTGAACTTTGAAAAATGTTTCAAAAATACCTTGCCGTTAATTTTTGGATGGAAACCGTTGGAATTTACGGTGGGAGAAGGAAAAAAGAGAAGCATTTTTCAATAAGGGTATTTTTAAATTTTTTTTTGAAAGTTCAAGGGTATTTTTGAACACCTTTTCTTTCACTAGTTTCTCGTTAGGTACACTTTTTTTTTCTTTTTTTTTTTTCTCTTTCTGAACATATATTTTAGGATAAAAAAAAGAGTGTATTTCCAGTCTCTTTTTTTTTGCAATAAAATTATCGAATGAACTGGTTCGGTTTGATTTGATCCTCGCGTTCAATATAAAAAATTTGGTTTGGTTCTAATAAGTGTGTTTACATGATAACCCTACACCCTGATAAGTTAGATTTCCTACCGACTTTATTCTAATGTGTTGTACTTTCATTAATCTATTTCTTTTGCATTTAGCAAATGAGTAGACTCACTAAAACTTTAGAGCTACTAAAAATGCACCACATTATCAATATCAACTCCTATATTGATCGGTGCGTAGACAAGTACTCACGCAATGTGTCCAAGAATGGGAAATGCTTGTCTTGTGAACTAAAATTAAAAGTTTAATGTAAGGTTTCATTAGCATTGACTGCGGTGCATATGAAGATACAGTAAGTCCAGATTCCGGTTTGGTTTATAAATCAGACAAAGATATGATAGCATCAGGAATCAGCAAACAAATATTACCAGAACTTCGTGGAGATTTGGAACC
Source organism: Luffa aegyptiaca (assembly GCA_017139565.1). Taxonomy (NCBI): domain Eukaryota; kingdom Viridiplantae; phylum Streptophyta; class Magnoliopsida; order Cucurbitales; family Cucurbitaceae; genus Luffa; species Luffa aegyptiaca. Next base: position 1,493,935 of record CM029399.1, on the reverse strand, counting down.
ACAATACTGGAGCTTAAGAAGCTTTCCCAACAGTACAAGGAATTGCTATCATCTTAAACCAGAAGCACCCAAAAGCTCTAAGTATCTCATCAGAGCTTCGTTTGAGTATGGCAATTATGATGGATTGAACTCCATCCCCATTTTTGGCATGCATTTGGGCGTCAACTTTTGGGGAACAGTGAGGCTGGCTAGTACGTATTTGGAGGCCATCACTTTCCTTGACACTTCCACAGATTACGTCGACGTGTGTTTGGTTAAAACTAGCAAAAATTTAGTGCCTTACATTTCCACATTGGTATTACGACCTTTGAACTTCTCCCTTTATGGAATAGATCCCAATGAGACTACTCTCAACTCTTGGTAAGTAGGAGACGGTACGACATTGGAGGCTGCTTCAAAAAAATCATATAATCAATAACTAAGGTCCCGTTTGATAACTATTTGGTTTTTGGTTTTTGGATTTTGAAAATCAAGTTTATAAACACTAGTTATAAGTTTCTTTGTTTTTTATCTACTTTCTTTTCCTCTTACATGGATAATGTTGAAGGTTTGATTGATACGAGAATAACAGGAAAGGTTAACCAAAATTCAGTCTGGAAAATGGCTGAGATAGCCATGTCATGCACCCAACCAACTGGTGACCAAAGGCCAGACATGAGTGCTGTTTTAGATGAGCTTAAGGAGTGTTTGGCCATGGAGCGAAGAACATCTCCAGCAACCTATGAATTGTCTTCAGTTTAGCTGAGTCAGATATTGCTCCTTGTCCAAGGTAGTTCTATTGCAAGTTTTTATACCTTCAAACTAAGAATAAAATATATTCTCTGTTTTCCTGACTTTTCTGTATATCTCCTTTTTTATTTAGGTGACTTCCATTGTGATTCAGGTTCTTGGTATTTATAGAGTATAGGGTGCATGAACCATATAAATTTCAAAATTTGGCAGAATTAAGAAGGTATAATTTTGTAGAATTGTTGTGATTTTCAGGCTTATAACTCATTTGTCTGTGTTTTTTTTCTTCAACAACACGTGAGGGAGGAATTCAAATATTTGACCTCTTGGTCGAGAGTAATATGTCTTAACTAGTTGAGTTATGCTCAAGTTGGCAACCCAATATTATTTGTTGTTGTGTTTGTTGTAAAAACGTTATAAAAAAGTGGAGATTTGAGTTCAAAAATTTGAAAATTGAATTGCTTTTGTCCAACCAATATAAATCTTTAGGCTACTTGTATAAATAGCAAAATAAACTCACTTTTTTATCACTGATAGTCACTTACATCAACTATGATATCAATGACTATCACAGATAGAATTATATTTGTATTGAAATTTATAATCACTAAAAGACTCTTATCGTCATTTGATAGAATCCTATCTATATTGAGATATTGAAGTCTACTAGTGACTATCACCAATGGAATTATTTGAACTATTGAATAATAAAAGTCCATCAGTAACTATCATTAATAGACTTCTATCATTGATAGAATTCTATATGTATTGAAGTCTATTCATGTTAATCACTTATAGAATTCTATCTATATTGAAATCTATCAGTGACTGTCACAATAGACTCAATATAAAGATTGAAGGGAAAAATAAGAATTTGTTAAAATCGTAAGGACAAAAGAATGAAGTAAATATTTCATATCTATAGCCTCGTGAAATTAAAAAGAATTGAAATAGATAAAAATGTGATAAAGAACTCATAGATGATTAAAATAAAAATAAGTGGAATAAAAGTGGTAAATTGAAATTGAAAATGGAAAAAAAAAAATGACATAATAAGATTAGTTTATTCACTTCACATGTAATTATTGTTTGGTGTTATTTGAATAGTGTTACAAGAATTACCTGAATTGGCAATTGCAACCAACAAGACCTTCTCAAAGCACCTAAAAACAGGGTGTATTAACTCTTAGCAGTATAAATAGTTGAAGAAGAGTTAACTGAGAGGTGTGAGAAAAATTCAGGAGAGATTATACTTGTACCTTTGTATTGTTCTGATCTAATAAGATCGACACTCCCTCCATAGTGGATGTAGGCCTCTGTTGCCGAACCACTTTAACTTCGTGTGTTCATCCTCTTCCTCTTTTCTTTCCAGATTTCTTCGTGGCTTGACTGTGAGAGATTTCATCCTCTTCTTCCTTCCGTGAGAGAGTGTGTTTTGTTTTCTTCTTGATTGTAATCGATCCCTAGCTGATTTGCATGTGTGTTGAGCGCTGTGAGTTGAAGAAGTGCATGGATTTAGCAAGTCCTTCAACGTGTCCTGCACTAACAAATAGATTGATTTCTAGAGAAAAAGGAAAAAAAGAAAAAGAAATATTTAATGAATCGGACCTTGATTATATAGAAGAATCTCTTTATAAACAACATTGTAGGAACAATTCTATGCTTTGAATCACACCCATAGTTTATTTTAAAACTTTTAAAGTTTCAAATACATTATTAAAACCTACTTAAAAGGGCTTTTTTTTTTCCTTTTTTGGAATTTAGACTATAAAAATATGGATACACCTTATGGGAGAGAATTTTTTATTTTTTTTTTATTTTTGCAAAGGTAGAAACATCCATTTGATACGAGTAAAACTTAGTTATTATACTCGCAGCTTAAAATGTTGAGTATAATAGCTAAGTTTAAGGATAAAAATAAGACTTTTCATCTTATATCTTGAGTTGACGTTATGTTCTTTCATAAATTATGGTCTTCTCTTCTCCATCCCTACGAGAAAGTGAAGGAAAATATATGAACTATAGAAGAAAATTCAACTTCAAAATTTCAAATATATCAAAATCGAAAGAATTTTACTAATTGCTATGAAGACGTTTCATTTTATATTTTGAGTCGACGTTGATGTTCTTTAGTAAACTATGGTCTTATCTTCTCCCATCCCTACAAGAAAGTGAAGGATATGGACTATAGAAGAAAATTCAACTACAAAATTACAAACATATCAAAATTTGAAAAATTGTAGTAATTCCTATGGAGACTTTTCATTTTATATTTTGAATTGACGTTGATGTTCTTTCGTAAATTGTGGTCTTCTCTTCTCATGTCCCTACAAGAAAGTGAAGAAGTCCATATAGAAGAAAATTCAACTACAAAATTACAAACATATCAAAATTTGAAGAATTGTAGTAATTCCTATGGACACTTTTCATTTTATATTTTGAGTTGACGTTGATGTTCTTTCGTAAATTATGGTCTTCTCTTCTCATGTCCCTATACAAGAAAGTGAAGGAGTCCATATAGAAGAAAATTCAACTTCAAAATTCCAAATATATCAAAATTTGAAGAATTTTAGTAATTCCAAGATTCCAATGGAATGAACATTTGGATTACCTCGTTTTGTTTGTAGTAATGTCCACACGAAAAGTATTCAAGAAGCTTTTGAAGCCCTCATGAGAAATGAGTTTTTAAGATTCCCATGTTGAGGGCATCTTCGAAAGACATTTTTACCCGTCATTGTTTTAACCAAAAACAAAATGGTTATGAAAAAGGAACTTGTTCTTGTTTTTGAAAATTTGACTAAGAATTTAAATGTTTCGTTAACAAATATGAAAATCATGGTAAGAAAATTGGAAAAAAAAGTATAATTTTCAAATACTAAATAATTATCGAACAAGACTTAGGGTGCGTTTGGCGTTGATTTTGGAGGCGGTTGAAGTGATTAAAAAAGAACCTTAATCGTTTTTCGTGTTTGGTAAAACAGATTATAAATTAATTTTTATAAAAGTACTTTTTCAACCACGTTAATTTGTAAAATCCAATAATTGTAGCTTTTCCATTTAGATTCCTTAAAAATCTAATCTGTAACGAACTATTCATCTTCTTGTTTAGATCACTTGATTCATATGAATCATTTTTTTAATTTAACATATTTTTATTCCATTATTTTATACTCATTTGAAATTATTTGTTTTTATTTTTATTTAAATTGAAATAATATTTTTTCCAATACAATTTGAAAATTATATTTGTTAGCAAAATATAAAAACATCCCAGGTTAAACATAAGATTGTATTTTAAATCATATGAAATTTAAAACAATTATCTTACCTGTTTCAAAAAAATAATTATCTTAAAATCATTTTGAAATTATCTTTTAAAATTTTGAAATTAAATATCAACATTAAATTTATTTATTGAAAAAATATAGTTAAGCTGTAATAATTTAGAATATTAATTTACCAAACACCTCAACTTGCTTTTTCGTCTATAAAGCTAAAATTTACCAAACACTAATTTACTTCGTAACACAGTTGATTTTCTTAAGAGCACAGTTAACAACAATTATTTTAGAAGCTACAACCCCCCTTAGGCTCCGTTTGGGGTTGTGCTGGCCAGCATAAAAAACGATTATGGGAAAATCTTAACCGCTTAGACTGTTTGGTAAAACAGATTATTAATTAATTTATCGAGAATCACTTTTAGTTTACTCTACGGTGCAAAAGCTCTTAGATACTAGCTTTTAGATTTAGCTTTTCTAAAAATCTATCACATTTTGTAACTGTTTTTAAATTTCAAATTTATCCTTCTTATATATATTTTTACATATGCTCTCTTTCATATGAATAAAAATTTGATTAATTAAATATTTATAATAATATTTTTTCTTACATTTTTATCAAATATTGTAGATTAATTAAACATAATTAGATGCAATTTAAATCATACAAATTTTTAAATAATTATCTTATAATAAATTATAAATTAAGTATTAATAAAAAATATATATATTTAAAATAATAGGCCTACTATGATCTTTATAATTAAATCCCAACAATTTAGTATTAATTTACCAAACACTGGAACCAGTTTTTTTTTTTTTTTTTTTTTTTTTTTTTCTAATTTAAAATTGAAATTTACCAAACACTATTTTACTCCATTTTAAAGCTGATTTTTTTAAAAACAAAGTTACGGACAATTATTTTAAAAGTTACTGCAATCTCAAACTAAGCCTAGAATTTCTCAATATATTTGTAATTTGGAATGAAAGTCGAAGGAATGCATCAAGACGATGTGTCTAATCCCAACAAAGCATTGAATGCGACATTGAGAGGGAGAATTGAATCAAAGAACATCACAGTTTTCTTTTGAAAAGTAGAACATCACAGTTTGTTTTGTTTATATATATATAGATATAGAGAGATAACAAGTAGGGCAGCGTACACACAAATACAAAGTTTGGTTGGTCTACGTTGCTTGGAAATGGTGATGGGCGTGGAATGGAGAATGGTTTCTGTAGCCTCTCTCTGTCTTTTGGCGACGGGCTTTCTCTTCCTCTTCCCCTTCGTCCACGCCGACCAACTTCCAAAAGGTAACAAATGCTTCTTATACTGTTTCTGTTCAACTGCACCACATCAAACCTCCATTCTTTTCCAAGATCCAAAATATTTTACACACTAAAAAAGGAAAAGGAATAATTGTTATTTTCTTTATATATATATATATATATATATATATATATATATTTGGTGTTTGGTCAAACCCTTGACTAAAATCATCTATTCAAAATATTTTTGCATTTTTGAAAATTCACTTTTGCACCTTTCCAAACTTACTAGAAGTGATTCTGGCAAATCACTCCCAAATTTATTGGAAGTGCTTTTAGAATTTTCGAAATCCCTTTTGATTATTGAAGTAAAGAGTAAATGTTTAGGATTCATTTTGGAACGATAAAAATCATAATTTTTAATGTTCAAAATTACCTCTATTTTAGAATAGTGAGGTTTGACAATGATAGATGGGTGATTTTGGATTATTCCTAGTCAACCATTTGGGAGGTGATTTCTAACTGTGAGAGAATTTGTTTTTAAGATGAATATTTCAATTTTTTTAAATAGAATCTGCTCAATCTTATTTCACTTTATTTTGTATGAAACATACTTTTTCCTTTCTAAAACTAAAATTTTGGTCATTCTCTCTATCTTTATTTATAGTTTTTTTTTTTCTCTCTAAGTTTTTATAATCTTTATTTCTAAATTTATTCTCTCTCGTAAATTTTTACTTTTTCTTTTAACCTTTATTTCTAAATTTATTCTCTCTTGTAAATTTTTACTTTTTCTTTTTCACTTTTGTTCTATCTCCAATATTTTTGGGAAAAAATCAATTTTGACCCCTGAACTTAGCAAGTTGTATCAATTTTAACCATTAACTTTCAATTTCATCAAATCGAACCCTGAACTTAACAAATTGTATCAATTTGAACCTCAAACTTCTATAAATGTTGCAATGTAGACCTTTGGTCAACTTTTCATTTAAATTACCATTAAAGCATGTAATTGACAATTTCCTTTTTTTTTCTTAAATTCACATTGTACATGAGGTGGTATTTTGTAAGAAATTTGTTGGAGGAACTCTTGAAAAAATCAAATATCCCAAACTATTCTTTTCATTGTTATCCAAAAACAAATCACAAAGTTATTGACAACAAAAAAAATCCAGCAAATATGAGAAATAAAAAACTTGAAATTTCTTTGTTTTCGCTTCCTACCTTTGTACATTCATCTAATTAGCAAAAAAAAAAAAAGTAAAAGAAGAAAAAAAAAAACTCACAGAGTTCTTAGCAACAAGAAAAACAAGCAAATATTTGAAGATAAAAAACCTCCCAAATTGCTTTGCTTTCAAAATCTTAGATAACGACAAAAAAAAAGTTTGGAAACACTTATGTAAGTTTGGGGTTAAAATTGATACAATCTGATATGTTTGGAGTTCAATTTGATGAAATTAAAAGTTTAGGGTTAAAATTGATATGACTTTAAGTTTAGGGTTCAATTTGATGAAATTGAAAGTTCAGGGTTAAAATTGATACAACCCCTAAGTTTAGGGTTAAAAATGATTTTTTCCCTATTTTTTAAATCCCTCTAACTTTTTTCTATCTAAAATTTTTTTCCTCTCTATTTTTTTCTCTGTCTTACAATTTTGTATATTTCTAAATTTTTCTCTCTAAAGTTTTACCCTTTATTTTTTCTAACTTTTTTATCTCGAATTTTTTTGCCCTGACTCTAATTTTTTTTTCTCTCTTTAGAGTTTTCCTCCCTTAAATTTTGTAAATCTCTCTAATTTTATTTTTCTTTATCTTTGAATATAATTTTTTTCTCTATTTTCTCTAACTTTTTTTTTCTTTTATCTCTCTAACTTTTCCTTAGCTCTCTATTTTTTCTCTGAATTTATTTCCTCTAATTATTTCCTCTGTTGTAACTTTTGTTTTGTTGGGAGAAAACGCGGAATACAAATAACAATAATATTATGACAACAATCAATAATATTATAACTATCTCCCCTTCCACAGGTTAAGCCAAAAATAATAGTCACGAAAAATAATAAGAGATAGAGAAAAAGAAAACGACACCGAAAATATACTTGTTCGCCCCAAGCTCTGGACGTAGTCCAGTCTTCTGCAACTGCAGGTTCTACTAGTATTTGGGAAATTACAGGAAGCCTTTAATAACGCCACAAACCAACCTTCAATAGCCCAACAAAAGCTATTGACTTCCAAGTATCACAACCCGATAGCTTGGGATAAACAAAGAAAACAAAAAACACCCTCAACCCAAGAGAATCAATCTCATTCTCTCCATAAACACTCACTGCCGTCACTCCAGTCTACACTCAGCCGCAAGACTCAAAAAGACCACTTTTCCGCCGCCCTTTTGCAAACCTCACACAAACACATATATATAAGCTTGCAAACCTAAGTTAAATGGGCCAGGCCCATTTGCTTTCTAACCCTCCTTTTCACGCACGACAATATGAGGCTGAAGGAGTTTTGTCTCCACACTCCAACATGTTTACTACGTGTATCCTCTATTTTTTTTGGGGACGGTGTGTGTGTTAAGGCTTAAGCTAATGTGGGTATTGTTTGAAATTTTAGGGTTCATCAATATCGATTGCGGATCATCTGAAGATACAAAAAACCAATGGGATGGGTTGGTTTATAAATCAGACAAACATATGATGACATCTGGAATCAGCAAACAAATATCTCCACAACATCGTCACCTTTGGGAACCAATATACTGGAGCTTAAGAAGCTTTCCAAATGGCACAAGGAATTGCTACCGTCTTAAACCAGAGGCACCCAAAATCACTAAATATAACATAAGAGCTTCCTTTGTGTATGGAAATTATGACGGCTTGAACTTCACCCCCATTTTTGACCTCTATCTCGGCGTCAACTTGTGGGAGACTGTGAATCTGGATAGCGTAAGTTTTGAGGTTATTACTCTCCCTGATCCTTCCACAGATTACATCGACATCTGTTTGGTTAATAGAAACACTGGAGTGCCTTACATTTCCACCTTGATATTACGGCCCCTGGACATCTCTCTTTATCAATTCGATCCTAGTGACAACGCCAAACTCTTGGTACCTTGGGTACGCTATGATATTGGAGGCAGCAAACAAATCACGTAATCGATCAACTCTAACCTTACTCATTAATTGAGTGTGCACGTTTTGTTTTAATTATGTATTAGGTTTAAATGCTATTTGGTTCATTTATTTATGGCAACATTTTAAGCAATTTAGCAACCATTTCTTTTTTATTTTTGGTTTTTGAAAATTAAGGCCAAACCGTTTGATAATCATTTGGTTTTTAAAAGTTATACTTGTTTTCTTCCAATTTTTATATCATGGTTTTCATTTTTGTTAAACACACACTTGAATTCTTAGCCAATTTTCAAAAACAAAAACAAGTTTTTGGAAACTACGAGCTCGTTTGATAACGTTCTCGTTTCCCGTTTCTCGTTTCTTGTTTCTTATTTTTTAAGAATTAAAAACAGAAACATGTTTGATAACTATTTCAGAGAAACAAGAAACAGAAACAAATATGTGTTTGACAACCGTTTCTCATTTCTTGATTTTTAGTTGAAATAAAATTTGGTACATAAAATATAAAAATTATATATAACATACATTAAAATTATAGTTAGAGGTTGCCGGTGGCGGCTTGTTTGTGGAGGTCGACAGCGGCCGGTAGTCGCAGGTCAAAGGTGGCAGCCGATCGATGAAGGCCGGTAGTCGAAGGTCGACGGTGGCGGCCGGTTAGCAAAGGTCGGCGGCACCCGATAGTCGGAGGTCGACGGTGGCACCCAGTAGTCAGAGATCGACAGTAGCGGTAAGTCAACGGAGGTCGGCGGCGACTGATAGTCAGAGGTCGTCGGTAGCGACCGGTCGGTGGAGGTCGATGACGGCCAGTAGTTTGAGGTAAATGCTGGCAATCGGTTGGTCAATGGAGGTCGACAGCGTCGGGTCGTCGGAGATCGACGGTAGTAGTCGGCCACGACTGGTAATCGGAGGTCGACGATGGCGACCGGTAGTCGGAGGTGAACAGTGGCAGTCGGTCAGCGGAGGTCGACGACGACCGGTAGTCAAACGTCTACGGTAGCGGTCGATCGACGGTAGCAGTCGGCCATTTCAGGTAGTTGTAGGTCGACGATAGAGGTCGGCCGCGATCGGTAGTCATAGGTCGACAAAGGTCGGCGATGACCGGTAGTCGGAGGTGGATGATGGTAACTAGTCGACGACCGGTAGTGCGACGGCGGCTGATCGTCAGAGGTCGACGGTAGCCGTCGGTCGCAGACGGTATTCGGGTGTTAATGATGGCGGCCTGTCGACGGCACCTGGTAGTCAGAGGTCGACGGTGGCACCTGGTAATTAGAGGTCAACAGTGGCGGTTGGTCAGCAGAGGTTTGCGACGACTGATAATCAGAGGTCGACGGTAGCGACCGGTCGGTGGTGGTTGGTGGTAGCCAGTAGGCGGTGGTGGTCGGTCGGCGGAGGCCGGTCAACGTAGGTTGACAGAGGCCGGTCATTGAAGGTAAACGGTAGCAGTCGACCGCGATCGGTAGTCGGAGGTCGACGATGGCAACTTGTCGACGGAGATCAGTGACGATCGGTAGTCAGAGGTGGACGGTGGTGGTCGGTCTGCGAAGGTCGACGACAGGCGGTAGTCGAAAGTCGACGGTGGCGGTTAGTTGGCACAGGCCGGTTAGCGGAGGTCGACAGTGGTTGGTCGTCGAAAGTTGACGATAGCAGTTGGTCGTGACCGGTAGTGAAAGGTCGACGATGGCGGTCGTTCGACGGAGGTTGGCGGCGATAGGTATCTGGAGGTGGACGGTAACGGTCGGTCGACGACAGCCGATTGTAGGAGGTCGACGGTGGTGGTCGGGTCGATGAAAGTCGGCGACGATCTATTGTCGGAGATTGACGATGGTGGCTGGTCGGCGGAGGTCGACGGCGACCGATAGTAGGAGTTCAACAATGGTGACCTGTCGGTGGAGGTCAGCGACGACCGGCAGTAAGAGATCGACGAAGGTGATAAAAGAAGAAAAAAAGGAAAGAAATAACAAAAATAATAAAAAAAATGAAAGAGAAAGAAATAACCGAAAAAAGAAAAAAAACTTTTAGAAGAAAGAAAACGAAATAACGGAAAAGATTAAAAAAAAAGCTAGGAAGTTGTTAAAAAAATAGAGGAAGATAAGAGATTGGTATAGGGAGGGGAGAGATGGATACATGCATGAAAGATAGAAAAGAAACAGAAACAGAAATGGGAGAGATGACCTATTTTTTAGAAACGTTTCTAGAAATTTAGAAATAAGAGACATGGATGAGTTATCAAACAAGTCTGTTTCTTAAAAAATGAGAAACGGGAACAAGAAATAGGAAACAAGAACGTTATCAAACGAGCCCTACTTTTCTTAGTTTCCAAAACTTGACTTAGTTTTTGGAAATATGTGATGTGCAAATTGCTTACCGCAAGTGTACGGGTCAAGTAATAATATAGTGTTTTCGTGTAAAACGAGTGTCGTCCTCTGGATTGGTTTTCTAGCAAATTAAGTACCGTGAATAATCTTGTCCAATTTTATTTAGGGAGCAAAACTTAATGATAAAAGATAAATCTAAAGACAAAAAAACATAAAATAAAAGTGGAGACTCAAATGGAAAGATTCTTAGGGAATTGATTTCATTGATTAAGAATGAGGATTGATTAATAGGAATGAATTGACCGTGCAATTATTCTACAAGCCAAGGAAACTTTATCACGATTACCTCTCCCGAGTATAATTGATTCTCATGCATATAAACCAACTTGATATCCCTATCTAAGTTCATTAACATGCAAGGCAGTATTCGGTTCGGTCCTTGTTATGCTTCTAAAGATATTCCAAATCCCGTCACAAACTTAGAATTTCTACTCTAGTCATGCAATTAAACAAGGTAAGTCTTAGGCCAAATCCTCTCTCCCGAGTTAGATTCAACACTTAAATCATTCAATTAGTGATCAAGTAATTGAAAGCATTAAACACAAAATTGCATGCATAGAATAAAAGCACATTCATACCAAAAATTAATCCAACAAACTTAAACAATTACATCAATCCCTAAGACAAACAACTAGCAATTCATAGTCTCTAAACCATAAACACTAATTGAAAGAAAAGCCATAAAAACGACAAGAGTTAAGGGAAAGAAAAGGGAAAACTCGAATCCGTCGAAACCGGCACGTCCCCGTCACGATCTCCACGTCTTCTCGCTTGATTCCCGCTCCTTGGCCTTGCCTTTAGCTCCCACAAAAGGTCTCTAGTCGAAATTAGGGCTAAAATCTAACCAATTGGCCTCCCCAAATCCGTAGCTGAAAAGAGGAATTTATAGAAAATCTGCGGGTAGCGTCGAGACGCTAAGGAGACAGCGTCTCGACGCTGTCTCTGTTGCCGCCCAATTCAGAAAAGGAAAGGCAGCGTCGAGACGCTCCAAGAGCAGCGTCCCGACGCTGGCCTACGGATGACTCTCTTTTGATTTCTTCTTGGTTGAATCTTTTTCGTTCTTTAGCCAATTTTCATGTCCCGAACACGTATTTAGCTCCAATTTCTCGATTTAACTCCGAAACATGATTCCTACAAAAAGAACATAAAAATGCATAATTTTGGCCAATTAAATATAAAAGACTAGCTTAATTAATTATGGAAACATAGCTAGCTATGCTCGCTATCAATATGTGAAAATGGTAGGTGAAAAAACAAGTAGACTTATGGATTGTAATAGTGTTTATAGATTTAATTTTCAAAAACCAAAAACCAAAAATCAAATGGTTATCAAATTTCCAATTTCCTTGCCATGATTTTCATATTTGTTAAAGACACATTTGAATAAACAAGTTTTTGAAAATTACTTTCCTTTTTTTTTTTAGTTTTCAAAACTTGGCTTGGATTTTGAAAACATGGTGGAAAACAAACAAATAAATTTAATTATAGGTAGGAGCAGACTTAATTTTTAAAAACCAAACGATTATCAAACGGGGTTTAGTGACTGAATTATAATCGAAAAAGTGTGAAAATAATAAATGGAATAGACTTTTTTTTTTTTTTTTTGAAAGGAAATGGAATAGACTTTGAAGCTATTATATGTGAAATATAATAATGCAGGTATCCGCAAGATGAGTATGATCGGCTTTGGAGAGGTTATGAATGTGATAGGATTGATTCTAACAATACGAGCTTAGTGTCCATAGATGCAGACATTATTACAGAGAGCAAGAACGATGATCCGTACAAGTTGCCGACGTCGATGTTTCAAACGACTTGTCGAGCCAACGATTCAAGTTCTCCATTGGAAATATTCTGGACCTCCTATAGAAGGGGTTCTCGATTTTACATTTGCTTTCATTTTATGGAGATTGAGAAGCATGAAGATGGGCAGTTTCGAGACATAAGGATTGTGTTGAACGATGTCCACACCGTCACACAATCCATTCTCCTCCAGTATCTCCAACCACACACACTTTGCTCAAAGAGTTTAGATGTCGTTAACGGCCAACAGAATAAAATTTCCATTTCTGCTACCTCTTCCTCTACCCTCCCTCCTATCCTCAATGGGCTTGAGTTTTTACGTATCATGGACACTCCAAATCCACTCACCTTCTTGCAAGATGGTATCTTCTCTTCCATCTTAATTATGTCAAACACCTTCTATTTTAAAATGCTTCTATAAAAATTATATATCATATCTTACAACAATAGAATCAAAGTACGTTTCTGTATATATATGTATATAGTGAATGCAATAAGTGACATCAAGCAACATTACAAGCTTACTAGAAATTGGGAAGGAGATCCATGTGAACCACTTGACTTCTCGTGGGAGGGTTTGAATTGCAGCAATGATCAAACTTGGGCCAGAATCATTTCACTGTAAAACTTCTAATCCAAAAACCTCTCCTGAACAATTCAGTACTAGCTAATTCCACTGTTTAATAATTTCCCAATCTATTTTTGCAGTAACTTAAGCAACAGCAACTTGACTGGAGATATCGCATCTTCAATCTCCATGCTCACTGCAATCAACTATATGTAATTGTATTTTCTTTCTATTTTCGTGCTCCAAAAATATTTATTTAATTTTTGAATTTAGTTCTTCTTGTTTCTCAGAGATCTATCCTACAATGAGTTGGAAGGGACAGTACCAGAATTATTCGTGCTATTGCCACACCTGAAACTTCTGTATAATATTTGATCTGATCCCCAAAAATCTCTCATCGTTTTATTCCAATAACATAATTTGTTAACTGTTACGTTATTAAGAATATCTTATATCTATCATCATATCCTTAAAATTAAATAATATAATATGTTTGACTTATGTTACTTCTCATCGCAGTAATTTAAGTGGGAATAAACTCACCGGGGTAGTACCTGACACCCTTCTTCAGAAGTCTAAAGATGGAACTTTAATCTTAAGGTCAGTTCGTCTTTTGAGAATTTAAGGTGTGTTTGGTTTAATTTTTTAAGTGCTTAATTTTGAAAAAATTTCTAGTGTTTGGCAACCACTAAAAATGACTTATTAAAAAATGAGATTGATAAATAAACGATTTTGAGAGAAACACTTGAAACCAACTTTTTAAAAAAGAGTGTTTAGTATACAATAACTTATGTATAAAAACACAGGAAATGCAACCAAACATATGAGTGTTTAAATTCAATACAACCACACACTTCTCTAGTTAGTTAATTTATTATTATTATTTTTTTTTCTATCTTGTGTTCATTTAGTATGGAAGGAAATCCAGGACTCTGTTGGTCATCTCCATGCAACCACAAAAAGGAGTTGGCAATTCCTATTCTCGGCTCTGTCACAGCGGCCCTTGTCGTCCTTTTGATGCTCTTGGGAGGCCTTATAATCTACTCAAGAAAATCCAAAGGCAGTTTGATTGAATCGAAAGAAAAAGAAGCACTAAAATTGAAGAGTCGACAGTATAGTTATCTAGAGATTGTGAGTATTACTGAAAACTTTGGGGTGGTTCTTGGAGAAGGAGGATTTGGGAAAGTTTATCTAGGTTCTCTGAAAGACGAAACTACAGTTGCAGTGAAGGTGCTTTCACCATTGTCCAAACAAGGACACAAAGAATTTCGAGCAGAGGTGCATATTAGATTACACGGAGTTTCATGTCAAAAATAATTGGCAATGAGTGGAGTAGCTCATGTATCTTGTGAGGTCAATCTCCACTCATCTTTTCAACGTGGGACCCTCAACAGTGCATGTCATGTCATTGCCAATAATTCATTTCATTTTTACCATATATATCTAATGCATTTGACAAAAATGCCCAAGTGATTAAAATGAAATGCAGGCACAACTTTTGACGGTTCTTCATCATCGCAACTTGGTTTCCCTTCTTGGATACTGCGATGAAGGCCAACACAAGGCACTCATTTATGAATACATGGCCAATGGCAGTTTACAACAACATTTAAGTACTGATATTATTGTTTATTTGAGATTCACTTGCTAAATTGCTCGAGCTTATTATATGTTATGCTTGCAGACGCAAATACAAATTCAAATGCCGATACTCTTAGTTGGATTGGAAGACTTCAAATTGCAGTAGATGCATCACAGGGTTAGTGAGCTAAATTAAACATATGTTATATCTTACTTAAAAATAGATAAATAAAAATAAACTCTCTTGTATGCATATTTTACAGGATTGGAGTATCTACACAATGGTTGCAAACCTCCAATTATCCACAGGGATTTAAAACCTGCAAATATATTATTAGACAAAACGATGCAAGCAAAAATAGCGGATTTTGGATTGTCTAGAACTTTTGCAACTGAAAATCAATCTCAACCTTTTACTCGTCTTGCTGGTACACCTGGATATCTTGATCATGGGTAAGTAAAATAAATAAGAGACTCATTCTATTTAACTTGTAAATTGATCACATTTTGAGTTCTTATTTGGTGAGACTTGAAATCTGTTTTAATTTTATGTGCTTCTTACACAGAACTCAAACATGTGGAAATGTAAATAAGCAGAGTGATGTCTACAGCTTTGGGATTATCTTGCTTGAGTTGATCACTGGACGACCTGCAATTATAAGATCTTCTCAAGGGGATTTTCACATATTAAACTGGGTGGAATCGATGATCAAAACAGGAGACATTCAACAAATTGTTGATTATAAGTTAGGAGGAGAATTCGACCAAAATTCAGCGTGGAAAATCATAGAAGTTGCCATGTCATGCACGCAACCAACTGTTGTTCAAAGGCCAGACATAAGCCATGTTTTGGGAGAGCTTAAGGAGTGCTTGGCATCCCATCCTCAAAACACTTCAACACAAACTTGTATAATGTCCCAAAGAATTCTCTCTGCATCGGAAATGTCTCCTTCTCCAAGGTAGCCCACAGCCACATGCCTTAGAAAAACCTATGGTCATTTCATATATATCATGAATAATGTTTTAGCTAGATATATATGTATGTGCAAATTTGACTTAGCTTATATAGCTTTTGCTTTCATGTCACTGTCCTGTATGACTAGACTAATGTGTATTGCCATGTCTATGGTGGCATTTTATGTAAGTTTAATAACATGCATGGTTTATCTGCGACATGATTTTCCTATACCCTAATCAAATTTGGGACTTGAATACTTCAAAGATAAGAGACCTTCATAAATCATTCAATCTTGTGTCTAATACGTCCTTACATATCCGACATTTTTAAAAAATAATTGATCTATTAGGTATAAAATTAAATTTTTTGTCTAATAGAACCCTAAAATTTCAATTTCATGTCTAGTCAAATTTTGAAAAAGGAGTTTTTTTTCTTTTTTTTTTTAATCTTAATCTTAATCTTAATCTTAGAATACAAAATGTAGTTGTCTAAAAAAAATGAAAAACCTATCAAAGGAAATGAAATGTGGATGCATTACTAAATAATTTTAGAGCAAAATACATTTTTAATTTGGGGGATATGTGTAAATTTGTAATTAGTCTTGTTGATGGTCGATTTTGGTCGGGAGGAACTCACCGAACCTTCACGTGCCACCAACGGTAAATTTTTCTGAGAAGGGGAAGACGTGGCCTGCAAGACAGAAAACCTGCACACCGGTGTGGTGCTTGCCACACCGCCTCCGATGCTTAAGTTAGAAACCAGAAGGTGGAGAGCAAGAGAGTAGAGAATAGATTTCGAGTCCCCTTCTTTAGTGGCGAAGAGGGGAATAAATATCTGTTCATGCTTCTAGGGCTTTTAGGAATTCGGAGGCGTTTTGGGACGAACCATGCGAAACCGGGGCGGTCAGAGGCATTAGGGACCGTTTGGCATTGGAGGAACTCGGCCCAGGGCCGAGGCCGAGCAGCCCGACCCCTTCGTTCTTGGCTCGGCCCATTGGCCCGTTTCGCTTCTGGGGCGGTCTCTTAGTCCTATTTCTGTCCGGATGTCCTTGTCAGTTCCTTGCATTAGAGTGGTCCAAAATTACCTACAACAAGTCTCAAATTTATCCATGTATATTTTTATCATCAATTTAAATTAATGACATGACAATTTGCAACCGGTTGAAATTTATAATTCATCAACCGACTTCCTTTTAAGTGACAACAGTGATTTTAACAACTTCAACCGTCTCCCTCTAAAAAAAAAACTACAATAATCTCAAATTATGTCTTACAATACCTGAATTTTTTTAATAACGAAAAAATAATATTATTAATAATATTAAAGTAAACTAATTTTAAAATTTATTAGTTTTAACTTTTAAGGCTTATTGAAAGGATGAAAATACTGATTAAGATATGCCTGAAAGAAGTAGTGGTTTTTATGGGGGAGGTGAGAGGCGGCGTTGCGCCATGTAAATTGACGTGGTCACGTTACCAACGGCAAAAGCGCCGCCTCGTCCGCCAAATTGCAAAGTCAAAGAGCACAAATTTCCATCGGGAGATGTTGCGAACATAAAACTAATTTTGAAGCCTCTGATGTTTAGGTCAAACCCAGATGGAATATGACTTCAGCCGGAAAATAAGGACAGCAGTCTGCTCTTCCCAATTTCAAGTAAGACACTCACGTGGACATAATCTACCATTACTTTCAAATTTAATATTTTCCACATCAATAATTTAGGACTCGTATGATATCGTTTCTGTTTTTATTTTTTTTTTATTATATTTATTTTTAAAATAAGACGTTACTATTTCTTCCAAGTGGATATAGGTTATGTCAACTTCAACCTAAGTTAAAGTATATATACTCGCAATAAAAAAGTCAATGATTCGAATCTCTCTATTCATATACCTTTGAACTAGAAAAAGTAGTGTAGGTTGTAGGAGTGGTTTTGAGTGTAGGTTCGTGAATTATTTGATGGGAGAGATTTTAATAAGTCAAGAGTCATTTTTAATTGAAAATAAGGATAACATTTATAGTATAAAATTTTAATTTAATTTTGTTTAGTTTTTAGTAAGCCATTACTATTGAACTTAAAAAAAAAAAAAAAAAAAAAAAAAGTAAGCCATATTACTGTTTATTTAAGTGGGTGTATGGGTTCTTTAGGTGGGGTTCATATTTATGTGACATGTGATTTAGTAATTTTGAAGGAAAGTTTTATGAAATGCATCAATAAAGCTCCGTAGTTCTTATCCTCATTAGATACGAAATTGAGATAAATGATAATCAAGAGCACCTGGTTTAGTTAAGAGAGCAAAGTACTTGTTTTGCGTTGCTTTGTCATGGGCGCTGCATCAAGCTCCGTTCATGTGCTCTCTCTCTGTCTTTTGGTCTTCAGCTTCCTCTTCAACTGCATCCACACCGACGAGGATCACGGTCACCGTCGTCTCGCCGCCGACATTCCAGGTAACAAAACTCTCTCTTCTCTTCTCTATATGTTTATCTCAACGACGAGATCAGAGAACAAAAAGCTCCACATCTCAAGAAACATGCGTTCCATGCAAAAAAAAATTCTATACGAAAGGAAGTTTGATTTTGAGCGCAAATTACACACTTTTGTTATTTTAAAACCGTTTGCTAACAGTAAATGCGATGTGACCTTGTTCAAGGGAATTTTCAAATGAGGGGAGTTCTTGTATATATGTATATGTATGTATGTATTTTAATGACTTTCTAATTTTTACTCTTTTCATTTCCTCTCCTTTCTACTCTTTCCTCTGCAATAGATGTTTAAACATAGATGTGTTAGTTCCTTTGTCAACGAGATATTACGAATATTGTTGTTCATAACTTTGTATAGATCTAGAATGATGCATTTCTTTTGATTTGAATACGAAAAAAAAAATACTTCCACTCTAAATCTTTGATTCAAATATATATAATAGTACAAATCAAGGGGAAATCATTTATAATCTAGAAGGAACGAAATTGTTTCGTTCTAAATCTATGAGGGAGACA
This sequence comes from Luffa aegyptiaca, assembly GCA_017139565.1. NCBI lineage: Eukaryota > Viridiplantae > Streptophyta > Magnoliopsida > Cucurbitales > Cucurbitaceae > Luffa > Luffa aegyptiaca. The sequence continues at coordinate 1,475,258 of CM029399.1, read as the reverse complement.
ATACACTTTTGGTCCCCTTAAATTTGGGTTGGATATCATTTTGGTCCTTAGTCAAACTCCATATTTTAGCCCCTAGGTTTGGATTTCATTTCATTTTAGACCATCCATCCATTTTTCTGTTAATAACTAACAACCAACGTTACATGCATTTTTTTTTATTAAAAAATATTTTTTTTTGAATTTTTAAAATAAAATAATATAATAAATATTTTTTATTTTATTTTTATTTTCCCTTCTTCTTCCTGCTGCTGCCGTCAGCCGTCACAGACAAATTTTTTCTCCTTCTTTTCTTCTCATTCCTTCTTTTCTTTTTTTTTTTTTTTTTAAAGAAGGGAAAGCCTCTTCATTTCAGATCTGGAATGAGCCCAGGTTTCAGACCAGAAGGGAAACCTTTGTTTCTAGCTGGATTCGAAGGGGGTTTCCCCCTTTGTTGTTTTTTTTTTAATAAAAAAAAATAGTGAAACTGTCGCGAGTTGCCAGAGAAGGGGAATAAGAGTTTGATTGCACAGTGAAAGGCTTGCTGGCATTCACGGCTCATGAAGGTTCTCTGCTTCACTGGAGATCAAAGAGCCGTCAAAGGTTTGCCGGCTGTGGGTCTCGTTGTAGGAGGAGATTTCGCCAGGGGTGGGCGATGCATGAAAGAGAGGGAGAAAAGAGTGGTGGGTTTTTTCATTCCAATTCTCTCTCTCTCTCTCTTTTAAACTAGTGGAAGAAAGGGAATGAAGGAAGAAGGAAGAAGAAGAAGAAAAAGGGGAGGTGAAGGCGAAGAAGAAGAAAAGAGAAGAAAGAAGGGAGAAAAAAGGGTCCGCCTCCGAAGCAACCATGGTGGCGGTCTGGTGACAGTGATCGCATCGACAACCGTTTGGCAGGAACTAGGAGGAAGGAAGAGAGAGAGAAATAATAAACAAAAATAATTTTTTATTTTAAAAATTAAAAAATATAATTTTAAATAAAAAATAGGTGTCACGTCAACCTTCCCTTAATATCTAATGAAAAAAATAAATGGAGTGACTAAAATGAAACAAAATCCAAACCTCAGGGACTAAATTTTCAAATTTGAAAATTTAAGGACCAAAATGAAACCTAACGACCCAAACCTCAGGGACCAAAAATATATTTTTCCCTATATATAATTAAGAAATAATTGCCACACATTAATCATGTTATATTTATCTTTGAGAATTTGCACTGGGTGACAAATAAGAATTATATAATTGCAAATATAGCACAATGTAAAAAAAATTACAAATATAGCAAAATCTATCGGAGTATATTACTGATAGACACTGGTTAGTTAGAATGTATCTGATAGACTTCGATTATCATAGTTTATCAGCGATAGACTCTGATTAATCAGAATCTATTAGTCTACTGATAGACTCCGATTATTCATGAGTCTATCAATGTCTATCACTGATAGACTCCAGTTAATCAAAATCTATCAGTGACTATCATTAATAGACTTTGATAATACAGCGATAGACACTGATAGACTTTGAATAATTAGAGTCTATCAGTGATAGACATGGATAGAATCTGACGACAACTTTTTGGTCTTGTACAATTAATTTTGCTATATATGTAATTAGTTTGCAACTATGCTATATTTGTTATTAATTTGGTCCAATTTGCCATCTATGCAACTACCCCTTCATCTTTTGCTAATAGTTTAAAATTCTTAGCAACCATTTGAACAACCTTTGAAACTTAATAAAAATCATTGTAATATATGCTTTCCTGATTTTCATATTTTGGAAACAAAAGATACTTGGAAAGTGTTTTTCATAAAAATGTTTTGAAATGGTTAGAGACCGCAGTTTTCATAAATTGAAAACTATAAACTTTTACTCAGTTTCTTCTTTTTGTCCAAATAAATAATTGATAAATTGACATGAAAAATCTTGGAAGTATGGTTTTGAACTGAAATCTAAAAAATATATATAAACTAATTTGGTATTTCCAAAGTGTTTCGCTTTCAAGTATTAATATAAACTCCTATTATGATCAGTGAGTAAACACAAGTACTCACCGTACCCAATGTCCAAGATGGGCAATGCTTGTCTTGAACTAAAATTAAAAATTTAATGTAAGGTTTCATCAACATTGACTGCGGTGCATATGAAGATACAGTAAGTCCAGCGTCTGGTTTGGTTTATAAATCAGACAAAGATATGATAGCATCAGGAATCAGCAAACAAATATTACCAGAACTTCGTGGAGATTTGGAACCACAATACTGGAGCTTAAGAAGCTTTCCCAACAGTACAAGGAATTGCTATCATCTTAAACCAGAAGCACCCAAAAGCTCTAAGTATCTAATCAGAGCTTCATTTGAGTATGGCAATTATGATGGATTGAACTCCATCCCCATTTTTGACATGCATTTGGGCGCAACTTTTGGGGAACAGTGAGGCTGGCTAGTACGTATTTGGAGGCATCACTTTCCTTGACACTTCCACAGATTACATCGACGTGTCTTTGGTTAAAACTACCAAAAATTCAGTGCCTTACATTTCCACATTGGTATTACGACCTTTGGACTTCTCCCTTTATGGAATAGATCCCAATGAGACTACTTGACTCTTGGTAAGTAGGAGACGGTACGAAATCATGTAATCAATAACTAAGACCCCGTTTGATAATCATTTGGTTTTTGGTTTTTGGTTTTTTGAAAATCAAGTTAATAAACACTAGTTATAAGTTTCTTTATTTTTTTTAATCTACTTTCTTCCCATATTTTCAAAAATCAAGTCAAATTTTGAAAACTAAAAAAAATAGGCCCGGGTTGATAATCATTTGGTTTTTTTTTTGTTTTTTTTTTTAAATTAAGTTTATAAACACAATTTCTACCAGTAAGTTTCTTTGTTATGTTATCTACCTTCTTTCCATGTTTTCAAAGACCAATCCAAGTGCTTTTGAAAACTAAAAGAAGTATTTTTCAAAGACTTGTTTTTGTTTTTGGAATTTGGCTAAGAATTCAAATGTATCCTTCACAAATATAAAAACCATTTATTGTAAGAAAATTTTGAGAAAAGCCAAACATAGTTTTCAAAAACCAAATTGTTATGTAGTTTTTGTTTCTGGAGTTTTGCTAAGAATTCGAATGACTCCTTAACAAAGATAAAAACCATTTTAAGAAAATTGGGAGAAAAAAAACATAATTTTTAAAAACCAAAAATCAAAAACCAAATGAAAATTAATAGTATTTAACAATTATTCGTGTTCTATGTTTTGACACCAACATACATTTCCATTTTCTTTTTTATATTTGCAATAATGCAGGTACCCACAAGATGTTTTTGATCGATATTGGAAAGGTTATGGATGTAACAATGGCTATGTATTCAGTAATAACACGAGCTTAGTGTCGACAGATGCGGCAATTATCAAGAGCAATGGCGACGATCCATACAAGTTGCCGCAGTTGGTGCTGCAAACGGCATGTCTAGCTACCAATTCGAGTTTTCCATTGCAATTGCATTGGATGCCTTACGAAAGGAGTTCTCGATTTTACTTTTGCTTTCATTTTGCAGAGATTGAGAAGCTTGAGGTCGGACAACGTCGGGAGATGAGCATAGTGTTGAACGATGTTCACAATATCACAAACTCCATCAAACTACTTCAATATCTCAAACCATACACCTTTTGTTCAAAAGGCTACGATGTTATTCCAAACCAATCCAATAAATTGGCCATTTTTGCAACCTCTTCCTCTACCCTCCCTCCTATCCTCAATGGCCTCGAGATCTTTTATACCATGGACACTTCAAATCCACTCACCTTCCCACAAGACGGTACGTTCTCTCTTCTTTTTCTTATATGCTCGGTACACTATTGATACCACTAAATTTGTCATAATCCACCAGCTTAAGGTGTTTTGGATTGATTGATGATTTAATATAACATCAAAGCAGAAAGTCTTGTGTTTGGACCCTTTGTAAAGTCATTTAAATTTCCTCGATCAATATTATTTTTTCACTTGTTGGGTCTAAAAACAAATTTTCAAACCCATATAAGTGAGAAGAGTATTAAGGTATTGATATAATTAAATTTATCATTATATATATCCGTCTAAGCTTAGGGGTTTTTGTGTTTGAACCCTGTAAAGTCTTTTTATTTTTCATCAATTAATATTGATTTCTACTTAGTTTGTTGGACCTAAAAACAAATTTGCAAGCTCACAAGTGAGGGAAGGTTTAAAGTATTGACATAATTAAACTTACCATAATCCATCAGCTTCATGTTTTGGATTGATTGATGGATTTAATATAATATCAAAGTAAAAAGTCTTGAGTTTGAACATCTGTAAAGTCATTTTTTCCTCAATCAATATTGTTTTTTCCACTTGTTGGGTCTAAAAACAATTTTGGGAAAAATACACTTTTGGTCCCTGAGGTTTGGGTTAAGTGACACTTTGGTCCCTGAGTTTTCAAACTCAACAAAAATACCCCTGAGGTTTGAGATAAGGAGCACTTTGGTCCCTGTCGTCAACTTTTCCATTAAATTTTAACGGTTGCTGACGTGGCACTATTATTTTAATAAAAAAAATGATTTTTAAAATTTTTTTAAATAAAAAATATTAAAATAATAAAATAATATTATTTTTTTATTTTTTTATTCTTTCTCCCTTTCTCTTTCTTCTTCTTCTCCATCTTCTCCATCTTCCTTCTTCTTCTTCCTATCTCCGGCGATGGCCGCCGTCGGTCGCCGGTCACCGGCCTGTTTTTTTTTTCCTCTCTTTTCTTCTTTTTCTTCTTCCTCCCCTCTTTCCACTGTTTTTTTTTAAAAAAAGAATGGAGCGGCCGGAAACGGAGCTCCCTCCTCCTCCGTTTCGCGTAGGAAACAGAAGAAAACCCTAAACCGATAAACAAACCCAAACCGAGAACAAACTGACGTGCTTAATCGATACCCACGCCGGCGAACAAACTGCCCCTGAAACCGAGACCCACTGCGTTTTCTACCAGACCCACGGCTTCTCAACGTCTCAAACCGAAACCCACAGCAGTGCCTAACCGGAAAAAACTCACTCCAACGCCTAACTGTCTTTGAACACTGAGACCCGCGCAATTTCGTGACCTGCGGCGGCGTTTTCTTCCTCTGTTTCAACGTTATTTAACCTTTCTCTCACTGTGTGTTTCAATTGTGAAGGAGCCCTAATCGAACAACAGCAGTGGATGAGGGTTATTTTTCCTCTGTTTCAGCGTTATTTCTCCCTCTATTTCAGCGTTTATTTTGCTCGTCGAAGGGGGAGGAGGAAGATGAGGGTGATTCATAGAGAGAGGGGAAAAAGAAGAAAAACCCTAAACCGATAAGAATCGAAGACTAAAGGAAAGGCAGAATCAATCGTGAATAGAGGGTTTTGAACGTTGAGGGTTTTAGGGTTTGTTTGTGATTTTGAGTCTGATTGGTTTGAAAAGTTGAAGGAGGGGGGAAATTTGAGTGAGTTGCAGAGAAATTAAATTAGGGTTTGCAAATTTTGCATACAAACACAAACAAAAAGAAGAAAGAACAGAGAAAAAATGAAAAAAAAAAAAAAGTAGCTGGTGGCCGACCGGCGGTGGCGAGCGGTGGAGACTTGAAGATGAAGAAGGAAGAGGTGGGAAGAGATGAAGAAGGGAGGAAGAAGAGGTGGAGAAGAAAGGGATTTTGAATAATAATTAAAATTAAAACATAATAATAATATTTTATTGTTTTTATTTATTTTTATTAAAAAATAAAAAAAAATCATTTTTTTATTAAAATAATAGTGCCACGTCAGCAACCGTTAGTATTTAACAGAAAAATAGACGGCAGGGACCAAAATGCTCCTTATCTCAAACCTCAGGGTATTTTTGTTGACTTTGAAAACCCAGGGACCAAAGTGTCACTTAACCCAAACCTCAGGGACCAAAAGTGTATTTTTCCAACAATTTTCAAACAAGTGAAGGGAGTGTTAGAGTACATCGATATAATTAAATTTGTCGTAACCTATCAATTTAAGTGTCTTTTAAGGTCTCATTGGAGATAGTTGTGCTCACTAATAATATAAATATACATATCTGTGTAGCAAATGCAATGAGGGGCATCAAGCAATATTACAAGGTGAGTAGAAATTGGGAAGGCGATCCTTGCGAACCATCTACATTCTCATGGCAGGGTTTGAATTGCAGCAATTCCCACCCTTGGGCTAGAATCATTTCACTGTTAAGCATCTCATCCACAAGTTGTCCTTAATTATATTCCACTGTATGATGAAATTAATTACTAATTTCAAAGTCCATTGTGGCAGAAACTTGAGTAATAGCAACTTGACTGGAGATGTCGCAACTTCCCTCTCCACTCTTACTGCAATCAACTACTTGTAAAGTACCTTCTATTCATTTCATGCTCCAAAATTCATTGTTTTCATTTTCTAAAATTGTGTTGTCTTTCAGAGATCTATCCTACAATGAGTTGGAAGGGGCAGTACCAGAATCCTTGGCGCTATTGCCACAGCTAAAACTTCTGTAAATTATAGTAAACTTAATTATCAAAAATAGATCTCTCATAAATATTTCAATAATAGAGCATATATATTATCAAATAATTAATATGTGAACCGTGTTTTGTTGGCAGTAATTTAAGTGGGAATAAGCTCTCTCTGGCGTAGTTCCTGATGCTCTTCCACAAGTACAAAAATGGAACTTTAGTTTTAAGGTCAGTTCATCTTTTGAAAGCTCAAATTGATCAATTCAACCAGGCTTCATATATTTATCATCTCTTCTTCTTGTTTTAGAGTGGAAGGAAATCCAAAACTTTGTTGGCCTTCTCCATGCAACCACAAAAGGAAGTTGCCAATTCCTATTCTCTGTTCTACCCTAGCTGTCCCTGTCCTTGTAATTCTCTTGGGAGTCGTTATAACCCATACGAGAAAATCCAAAGGTCCGTTTAGAATACTTTCTAGTTTAAACACTTTTCTAAAATATATTTTCAATAAAAACGTTATCCTACCATGCATCCATTTGTTTCAAAAATAATTTGAACAACAAATTTCTTTTTGGTTGCACCTTATTCCAAAGTGATTCTATTATTTATAAATTTGATTTTATCTTTTATCACACCTTTTGAAGATTTTTAGTTAATCACTATTCTAAAAGTCTTTTCTTTTTCTTAATGCTTCCTAAGAAAAAGGGTTTTTAAATTACTCCAAATTTTTTAAAGCACGTTTTATTTATTAAGATTTTTTCAAAAACCATTTTTGATCATCTAAAATCACTCAATAAGCTATGCTATATACACTTTAAATTACTAATTTTTTTCAAAGGTGCTCGTAGCTAGAAAAATTGATTTTGTTAAAAAAAACCATTTTTTTCGCAAGAAGTTCCAAACATACTATTAGTTCTTTTACAATAATTGTAGTTAGTTTGGTAAACAATGCCTTGAATTATTGCTATTAAATTTTGCCTACGTCCGCTGAAATTTGATTCTTATTTCCTTAGAGAATTTAATTGAATTGGAGCATAGAGGATCCCTGAAATTGAAGAACCGAAAGTACAGTTATTTGGAGGTTGTGAATATTACTAATAACTTTGGAGTGGTTCTATGAGAAGGAGGATTTGGGAAAGTTTATTTGGGGGCTTTGAAAGACCAAACCAAGGTTGCCGTGAAAGTGCTTTCAACATCATCGCAGCAAGGCCACAAAGAATTTCGGGTCGAGGTGCATATCATCTTAAGTTCGTTTCATTATTTTGAGAGTACACATGTCAATTACTGTTGAGCTTTGCTGATCAATTTAGTCATCGATATCATCTTAATCATTTATTCAAATGCCAAAATGAAAATGCAGGCACAACTTCTGATGGTTCTTCATCATCGCAACTTAGTTTCTCTTGTTGGATTCTGCGATGAAGGCGATCACAAGGCACTCATCTATGAATACATGGCTAATGGTAGTTTACAGCAACATTTATTAGGTACTATTTTTTTTTTTTACCTTTTCTACTTGGATTCACTTTACTATATTTTCCATATTGTTCCTAAACGTTTTATTTTTAGATTATATGTAAAAGTCTTTTTTCCAATGAAGAGATTGTCTTTGTTTTTTATAACAGACACAGATCCCTACGAGAGATTATATTCAAATTTTAAATAATTAAGTCCCGTTTCATAATTCTTTGGTTTTTGAAAAATACATTTTCTCCCAATTTCATTACAATGGTTTTCATCTTTGTTAAGGATACATTTGAATTCCTAATCCAATTTCAAAAACACAAAAGCTAGTTTTTTCAGTTTTCAAAACATGACTTGGTTTTTGAAAACGTGGAAAGAAGGTAGATTACCAAAACAAATAAACTTATAACGAAAGTAGTGTTTATAAGATTAATTTTCAAACACCAAAAGACAAATGATTATCAAACATGATTGAGAGCTTTTACGATTTGAATGTAGACACAAATACAAACACTCTTGGTTGGAAGGAAAGACTTCAAATTGCAGTGGACGCAGCACATGGTTGGTAAAAACAGCTAAACATTTGTTGTCTTCTAGATCTTTTTCCCATTTGTTGAAGTATAAAGACAAGATTAAGATTTTTTTTTTAAAAAAAAAAACTTCATGTTTATTCTACAGGATTGGAGTATCTACACAATGGTTGTAAACCCTCTATTATCCACAGAGATTTGAAACCCGCAAACATATTATTAGACGAGACAATGCAAACCAAAATAGCTGATTTTGGATTGTCTAGAATCTTAGAAACTGAAAATTGATCTCAACTTTTAACTCGACTAGCTGGTACAATTGGATATCTTGATCCTAGGTATGTACAAGCAAGAAACACAATTGCTATTCCAACTTTTATATGATCACATTGCATTATTCTAAATTTTTGTATTTTGATGACTTGAATAAAAATTTGTTTTATGAGTTTTAATTGTATGCAGAGCTCGAACATATGGAAACATAAATAAGCACAGTGACATCTATAGCTTTGGGATTATCTTACTTGAATTGGTCACTGGACATCCAGCTATTATAAGATCTTCTCAAGAGAATTTCCACATACTGAACTGGGTGGAACCAATGATCAGAACAGGAGATATCCAACAAATTGTTGATTTGAAATTACGAGGAGAGTTCAACCCAAACTTAGCTTGGAAAATCCTAGAACTTGCTATGTCTTGCACACAGCCAACTGCACTTCAGAGACCAAACATGAGTCATGTTTTGAGAGAACTTAAGGAGTGTTTGGCAATTCATGAAAGAGCTTCCACGCGAACTCCGATCATGTCTACAGTAATTCTTTCGGAATCTGATATAGCTCCTTCTCCCAGATAGTTTTTTTTTTTTTTTTTTTTTTTTTTTTACATCATACGAGATCCGGAGATTCAAACATCTAACCTCGAGACTGTGAATGGTGGATGATTATGAACCAAATTTCTACTATAAAATATTTTCTAAAAGATTTGTGTACCAGTATTTCAGTTATTTCTAAAGATTTTCTCTCTTAATTTCAGGTCTTGATTGATAATTGTTTTGTTTTATTTTTTCTTGAAAAATTAAATTTATATATACCATTTTCACCTATGAAAAAATGTTTTCAAAATTTAATCTAACTTTTTCAAGAATTTTCGCTTAGAATTCAAATGTGTTTTTAGAGAAGAAGATAAATCTTACCAAAGAAATTGGAAAAAAAATGAAAAACGAAAAAATTAGAATTAATTTAAGAGGTAACTACACAAATGGGCTAATAGTAGCCCATTTATTCTAAAAGTGACTATTTTGTTATGATTTTACAATCTTGTCGGTCCACAAAGGAGATTAAGATGAATTTGCGTTGACATGTGCTTAAAAAAACAAAAAAAAAATAAAAAGCAAAGAAAAGATATTTGATTTTTCCTCCATAACTGTGCAAATCAACGCGAAATTGGTCCTCTTCCCCGATTTTTCCTTTTTTTTTTCTCCATCTTTACTCTTACCCGTTTTTGGTTCATCTTCCATGTTTCTTTTTGTTTTTTTTTTTTGCTTCTGCATCTGGGTTATTTTTCCTTTTTCTGGGTTTTTATTTTGCTTCTGCAAAACTAGAAAAATATATATATTTTTTTACTTCTGCATTTTTTTGGGGCTCCTATGTAAAAACATAGCGTCTATCGTATGAGTTTTTTTTTTTTTTTTTTTGAAAATGGATACTATTTATTAAAAACCGTATGTAAGGAACATACGAAAAGAGGCTACAGGAAAGTCTTCGTTTGCATCGTCTATCGTATGAGTTTTTAATCTGCGTTTCTTTGTTAAATACCCAGTATTTATTCTACATAGGTGGTATTTATTATTCTACGTAGGTGAACTTCTCTATTTGTTTGATCTCACTAGTATATTTTTATTTAACTCACTGGCATAATTATTTCATATGGGGTATTTTTATTTAGCTCATTTGGCATAGTTATTTCATATGAGGTATTTTTATTTAGCTCACTGACATAGTTATTTTCCTATGGGGAGTTTTTATTTAGCTCACTGGCATAGTTAAGCTCCTTGATGCAACCTTAACTCTAAAACTTTGAATTCAACGTAATTGTTACTATCGTTCCATTTACCGTTGTGATGCATTCGAACGAAAATTAAGTTGGAACCTAAAAAATAATAAGAAATTTAATTTATATATTACCAAATGAAAACTAAATACTATTAACTAAACTTGGTTTATGGACTACTAAATAAATGAGACTTTGTTTCATTCTGATATGAACCCATAGAACAAGAAATAACAACATACGTACGAAAAATATGGATTACAAACCACGAAATGAAATTGAAAATATACAAAAAAAAAAAAAAAGAAAGAAAGAAAGAAAGAAATGGATGGTGCAACAAAAGTTTACCCAGGTAAGAGAAGTGAAGGTTGCCGAAAAATAATGGAGATAATGGAGGTTGCCGCAAAACAAAAAGGGAGGCTGTTGGTAAAGGGAATAATGGAGGTTGCGGCAAAAAGAGAATTAAATGGAAAAGGGGAGAGCTTGGATAAACATAAAAGAACAGTGGACAAAAATTGAAAAATAAAAATAAAAAAAGGAATGTTTTGGGGCAAGAAATCATTTAGTAATAAAATCACATAATAAATTACAAGTTACCAAGTATGGCTCATGGCTGCTTAATGGAAAAAAAATCAATAATTGATATAAAATCATAATTAAATAAGGTCATTTGGGGAAGAATAAAAATTGGATTAATGTTGTAAATCTGATTTAGACATATTTGAAATTAATAGGTTAGAGGAGTCCATCCACCACAATTTCTGTTAATTTAATTTGTAAAAGTAGGAAACTAAAAACCAAATTGTTGTAATTCCTAAGTCGAGGATTAGGAATTCGGAACCCAATAGTTGTAGTTTGTAAAAACATTTTTCCTTAAATTGAGAAAGCCCTTTGTAATCAATAAAAAGGTCCTACCGGGAGTCGAACCCAGGTCACTGGATTCAAAGTCCAAAGTGCTAACCACTACACCATAGAATCACATTTGAAAAAAAAAAATTCATCTTAGTTCAAAAGGAAAATTTTATTGAAAAAAGAAAACACAACTCAATCTCTCTAATGACAATGTTTGATAATCATTTTAATTTTAGTTTTTTATTTTTGAAATTTATGCTTGATTCTTTCCAATTTCTTTAGTATTTTTCACATTTTTTTTAAGAAAAAAGTTGAATTCTTAACTAAATTCTTTAAATATATATAAATATATATATATTTTTTTAAAAAAAAAAACTATTCTTTTTAGCTTTTTAAAATTTGTGTTGGATTTTGAAAATGTTATAGGCTATTTTGGACCACCCCGATATACAAGGAGATGACGAGAACAACCGAAGAAAAATCGGGCTGGGAGATGAACCCAAGAGGCGAAACCGGCAAGTGGGACGGGCCAAGACCGAAGGGGTCGGGCTTTTGGCCCGACCCCCTGCTCGGCCCGCGCGCGGGCCTAGCCCGTCCGGCTCCGTTTGATCCCTACCGCCTCTGGCCGCCCCGGTTCCGCCTGGTTTGTCCCGAAATGCCTCCGAATTCCTAAAAACCCTAGGAGCATGAGCAGGTATTTATACCCCTCTTCGCCACTGAAGAAGGGGACCCGAACTCTCGCTCTTCTCTACCTTCTCTCTTGCTCTCTAGCTCTTCCATCCGTTTTCTGACTTAAGCATCGGAGGCAGTGTGGTGAGCACTACACCGGTGTGCAGGTTTTCTCTTTTGCAGGCCACGTCTTCCCCCGCTCTCAAACAAATTTATCGTTGGTGGCACGTGAAGGTCAGGTGAGTTCCTCTAACCAAAATCGACCATCAACAGAAAACATTCTTAAAAAAAAGGTAATAACCAAACAATGTTGAATGTTGAGGTTGATGTGTGTGACTGTTATGAAAATTTTTCCACATTGCATCATGTGATGATAAAGAACAAATGTATATATATTTATGGGACCTCATGCATGTTTTTTTTTTTTTTTTTTTTGGGCTAAAAACCTCATGCATGCATGATTTGCACGACTACATAAAAGATGTTTTTAAAAGTGGCGATATATATGGTCACATTTAATATGGAGAGTGACCATTTGGTCACACATTTGACAATATATGACCAACACATTTCAATTGGATTAATGTTTTGTTATTTACATTATTTCTTTTTACTATGAGATTTGGATTTGTTATCTAAAATGGGATCCCATAAACCAACCATTTTTTAATATTTTATTTATAAAAGTTTGTAGCGTGCAAGTTATATCAATGCAGTTTGTAGCGTGGAAGTTATATCAATGCTTCTTCAAAAAAAAAAAAGTTATATAATGTTTTAACACTCCCCATTGACTAGTGAAAAGTTCAACAAAGACGATTTTTTTTTTTTTTGAAGAAATAGGATTCAATATGAATGGGGCGGAAATGACATTACAAGCATTCAAACAAAGGACTTCCTATTTTGATACCATGTTAAATACCAATCAACTTAAAAGCTTAAGCGATGAACTTTAAAAATTTAATTATATATATCAATACTTTAATGATATTTAACAGAATATACTTGGAAAAGAAAGTGACATATAGGGTCTAAATAAATGTCAAAATGCTATGTATCTAACTTCTTCACATCTTAATTAATGATATTGCATGACTTTAATAAATCTACTTTTTAGCTGGTTGATTTATAAAATGTCATATAGACATAGCTGACCCTTTACCCAGAAATAAGTTGGAGATTCAATAATTCTCAAAAGAAATTAGAAAAAAAAACGTTGCAGTGCTATTATTATATTTTATTATATAATACAATGTTTTTATGCCACTACCCATTTATGAACTTTTTTTAATAAAAAAAAAGTCACAAAATTGAAGTGTTGTGTATTTCTAACAAATATCTACCATAAAGTTTCAACAAGCTTGAATGGGCGACTTTGTTTTCGATAAATAAAAATACAAATAAAGTGATTGAAATATGTTAGATAAATGGAAATACCCAATTTAAGAAACGAATTAGTTTGATGAAATATAGAGAAATGAGATTATTTTTCTTAGGGGGTTGTTTTCAAATTTGTTTAATTAGATCCACGAATTGATTCCATTTCAAAATTGTAGTAAATAGTATCAAAAATAAAAATTTTCATTCTCATTCCTTAAAGCAAACGGAGACTTAAATTATACCTACCGCCCATACATATCTACCCAAGTTTCTTCACCTAAAACATTTCTTTTGCAAATTGATAATAATCAAAGTTGATATAGAAGTTTCTTTTCATCCACCAAAAGAGAAGGGAGAAAGAATAATTTTGTTAAAATAACATATTTTATTACATGATGCATTTAAATTTTACATAAAAATCCAGTTTAGTCCTTTTCGTTGAATATAATCAAAATTTGAGTGTCTTATTTCTCAGCATGTCGGTCTATAATATATATATATATATATAGCTGACCCTTGACCTATGAAAAAGTTGGAGTTTCAATAATCACTTCTACAGAGAACAAGAAAAAAAAAAAAGAAAGGAAAAATTGTAACAAGGTATTATTTTTATTATTATATAAGAAACAAAAATTATTTTTATTATTAGAAATACGTGCAGTACTCACAAAAAGTTAACCTTAAAGACCAAAAGTGTAAAAATTGAGGAGTAAAAGTGTAACATTTGATAATAAATGAAAAATTAAACTAATTGCAAAACTTAGAAGTAAAAGTATATATAACATTTTGAAAAATAAAAACTAGATAAAAGCTAAACTTAAAATTCAACGGTGAAAGTATAACACTTTGAAATAAGAAACTATATGAAACCTACATCAAATTATAAATTTAGTCTCTAAATATTTAAGATTGCAATTTATAGGTTTTTAACTAGTTTCTTTCATATATTTAAACGTTCAATTTTTTGTAGTTCAACCATAGTGGAAGTAGGAGATTTGAATAGTTTCTAACGTTCAATTTTTTTTGTTGGATGGATGCAGAATCTGTGGCTATATATGAGCCACGAATTCAAGTTGCATTAGGTGTTGAGGATCCCACATTGAAAAGATAAGTGAAGACCTTACAATTTATAAGATAGATGAGTCACTTCATTCATTATCAATTGGTGTTGAGATGGAAGCCTATGTTATCTAATATGGTATTAGAGGCCCAATTGGTTTTGAGATGAAAACTCATGTTATCTCATAATATTGAGTTTAGAAAAATGGCCAAACCGGTTTTTCCAACCTATTTTCGTGCGATACAAAATACCATTTTTACCCTTCAGCCATGCCCCACGTCTCTCCTATATATTTTTACAGCATCAATTATCTCTATTCATCATCTCTCCGAACAAGGTTGATCGAACACCGTTGGGGCAACCATAGGTATGTTTTGAATGAGTGTATTTGCTTTTTAAAAATCACACATTGATTTTTTTTGTTCGTTAATGTAATTTTTTATCTTTCTTTTGAAAACTAGTGTAAGCTTTCATCTCAGAATAATGGAAAAATTAACTGTCTTTCTTTGTACAACAATATTTCTGGTAAACCCTCCGTGCTTAGGCTTTGTGAGGATAGAGATGTTGCATGGCTCTTATTTTCCGTATCCAACAACACCACCAATGAATTTAGTATCCTAGTGGATTTTGTCCATTCTGAATCTGGAAATACAGCGTGTATGCAACAAAGTCCTGATTATACTTTAATCTGGAAATACAACACGTATCCAACAAAATCCTTGTCTTCTTTGAAATTGGAGTATCAGTTTATTCATTATTTTCAGATTATACTTTAATTCTGATTTGATGTTTTAGGTGTTCATCTTAAATTTTAGCTGAATCTCTATTTTGCAAGCAGCATGCGTGGATTGATTTTTTCTTCTTTGATTTGGTGCCTGAAATATACTTTAGATGAACGAAGTTGTTCTTCATTTTTATTGAATCTTAGTTGCAACTGGTAAGCTCTTTACTTTTTTCGAATATACAGTCTTTAAATTTAAGTCCTCCTATTTTTTTCTCTCTGATTTGAATTCAAATCTCTTGTTTTAAATTTTAGTTGCCAGATTTATATTCTATTTAGTTTGAATTTCTGTTATTGATTTGCTAATAGCTTTTGGCCATTTCTCAGATTGCAACGCCTTTTTTCAAAACAACTATTTTAAAATGGCCATTTATCTGGTTGCCCCTTTAATTTTCTAGCAAAACCCAGAAAATTTAAAAAAAAAAAAAAGAAGAAGAAGAAGCCGCGTCTTCGAGAAGTAGATTATGACGAGTCAACATGGAAATTATCATATCACT
Organism: Luffa aegyptiaca; assembly: GCA_017139565.1. Classification (NCBI taxonomy): domain Eukaryota; kingdom Viridiplantae; phylum Streptophyta; class Magnoliopsida; order Cucurbitales; family Cucurbitaceae; genus Luffa; species Luffa aegyptiaca. Next base: position 1,459,532 of record CM029399.1, on the reverse strand, counting down.
CTTAACCCGTCGTTACAACCTACAGATTTTAATAAGGACAAAAAATTCACTTTGCTTTCCCTCATTTTTTTTTTCTCTAAAACTCTCTCTTTTTCCCAAAATTTTTTAAATATATTTATTTATTTATTTTTTTTATTTATTTACCCTTAGGTACATAGAAGAAAAAGTCATGGTTATACTATAAACTTAACTAGTGATATATATATTTAATTTTGAAGAAAAGTTATATGAAATGGGTCAAATTGCCACCAACCATTGTGAATGGCTGGAAATTGAGAGTGTGGGAATTAAAGAAAGCTGCAAATTTGCTTATATAAAGAGATAACAATTGGGACCAAATACCAAAGTTTGGCCGTTGCTTTGCGGTTTCTTCAAAATGGTGATCATGGGCGTCGAATGGAGCTTGGTTTCTGTGCTCTCTCTGTGTCTTTTGGTTTTGGCTATGGGATTCCACTGCGGCTACGTTCATGCCGACGAGGTTTCAACAGGTAACTGAACTGAAAATTAAAGCTTAATTCCCTTGTTGATAGTTCGCGGTAAATTTAATTAGGATGTCACTCTATTTCTTGTTCTTGGACGACAGAAGATTTCATTAGCATTGACTGTGGCACACCTGTGGACTCGGTAGAGCCGAACAGTGGGTTCCCATACAAATCAGACAAGAATCTGATAAATTCAGGAGTGGTCGGTCAGATCTCCCCGGAACTTGCCGGAAGTTATGAGCTGCAATACAGAACCCTAAGAAGCTTTCCCGAGGGAGTGAAAAACTGCTACACTCTCAAACCAAAGGCCGGGAAAAACAACAATTACTTGTTCAAAGCCACTTTTGTTTATGGAAATTACGACGGCAAAAACTCAACCCCTGTGTTTCGCGTCTATCTCGGCGTTAATTTGTGGGATACGATCACCAGCGAAGATATCGTAATAGAGGCCATTTACATGGCTCCCACAGATTACATCGACGTATGCCTTGTCAATATTGGAACTGGAATCCCTCATATTTCTACATTGGAATTACGACTCTTTGATAACTCCATTTATCGCACTCTTCCCCAACTCTTCCTCGCTTTGTGGAATCGCTTTGATGTCGGTGGCGAAAATAGACTCAGGTAATCCATTTGGTTTCTTGTCTCTCAAATATAACTAATCATAATTTAGGCTGAGTTTCAGATTGCGTTAGCTTTTAAAATAATTGTTCTCCCTACTTTTAGAAAAATTAGCTATAATACGAAGTAAACTAGAGTTTGGTAAATTTTAAATTTAAACCACAACATGTAAGTTAGAGTGTTTGGTAAATTGATACTAAATTGTGGGTGATTTAGCTAAAATTACTAAAATAGATATATCATTTCCATTGTTTTAATATTAATTTTTCGTTTTTAAAATTGTTAGAAGACAATTATTTTAAAATTTTATATGATTTCAGTTATAAAAATTATATTCAAATTACACTAAACTATTCGATAAAATATTAGGGAAATTAATTTTTAGGGAAAAATACACTTTTGGGTTCCTGAGGTTTGAGTTAGGTTTCATTTTGGTTGCATGAGTTTTCAAACACAACAATTTCACCCCTGAGGTTTGGATTTCATTTCATTTTAGTCTCTCCATCCATTTTTTTGTTAGATATTAACGTTGTCGGAGAAGATGATCGGACATGGGGTTGATCGACAACGTAGAGAATGCAAGAGATCGAGAGAAAATGCGCTTTGGCCTCTGATTTTTAAAGGAAAAAAAGAAAATAGGGGATAAGGAAGAAAAGAGAAGAAGAAGATATAAAAAAAAAAAAAAAAAAAAAAAAAAAAAAAAAAAGAAAGGAAAAAAACAGTGGTCGCCGTTGCTGATGACCGCCTATCGGCGAGCGGCGGTCGACGACGCCAGATGGCTACCATCGACTAGGCTTAGGGTTATGTGTAGGGGTGTTCAAATGTAGACCAAAAAGCGATCCGACCGGTCGAAACCGACCGAACCGCAGTAGTCGGTTTTTTCCCACGTTGTTGGTCAGAGTCGGTTTTACCAAGTGGTAAAACTGTCGGTCGGTCGATCGGTTTGCTATTTATGCAATAAACCGACCAACCAGTCGACAATATAATAAATAAAAGAAAATATAATTTTTAATTAAATTATAAAGAAAAAGTATGTCCTTTACCCATTGTTTTTTTATAAACATTAATAACAAAAAAAATAATATTAAAAAAAAACATTAAATAATATTAAGAATATTTTAAAAAATAAAAAATATATATATTTACAGAAAACCAACCGACTGATCGGCCGGTCGGTTGCTACATGTAGTAAAACGTGGTCAATTTCCATTATTTTGGAAACCGACTGACCGATTCGACATTGGTTTTACCCCAAAACTGACACCGACCGACCGATAAACACCCTTAGGTTATGTGGTGGTGAAGGTGAAGAAGAAGAAGAATGGTTGTGGTGAAGGGGAAAAAGAAAAATATATTTTTTTATTATTTTAATATATTTATTTAAAAAAATTCTTCCATAATCACTTTCACTCCTAAAATCAACCCCAAACATACCCTTAGTGGATAAGACATCAATTATGGTTTAATTGTCGTACGAAAAAAACTATTTGATTACTAAACTTTGAATTTTAAAAAATTTGAAATTAGTTTGGGGACTAAATTTATAAGTTTGAAAATTTAGGGACTAAATAGACACAAACCTCAAAGTTCAAGGATCACTTTAAAAGTTTTCTAATAGACTTTTTTTTTGATAAGTTTCTAACAGACTTCTTGACTTAAAAAAAAAAATGTCTAAAAGTCTTTAAACTTAAAAACGTGTCTAATAAGTCTCTCAATCTTACTTGTTTCTCGTTTGAAGTTAATAATTATACCGTTTCTCCAATAGATATCCGCAGGATGTTTATGATCGAAGATGGATACCGTACGACGAGGAGAATTCAACGTCGTCGTTAAAGAAAATGCAAACAAATGCGAGCATCATACAGAGTAGTAGTATTGCAGATCCATACAAATTACCTGAAATAATGTTGAAAACTGCCTATGGAACCCAAGATTCCAGCATTCCTTTCGTTTATGGATGGACCCCTTACGGCTCCAGCTCTACATTCTATTTCTGCTTTCATTTCGCTGAGATTGAAAAGTTGGATTCTGCCAGAGAAATGAGTATCGTCTTGAATGACATCCACACCATTTCACAATCTGTGAGGCTCCAGTATCTCCAACCACAAACCATATGCTCCACTTCAGCTGGTCTACCCGTTAATCTCAATCAAGAGAATTCTTTACGGATTTCTGCAGCCTCCGGTTCAAATCTTCCTCCCATTATCAATGGGTTTGAGGTTTATTATCTAATGAATCTCTCTGATTCACCTACATTCTTACAAGACCGTATATCTCTTTCTTTCATCCTTCATTTTTTTTTTTTTTTTTGTTCATCACAATAACAATATCGTGTTCAAATTTTATTTTTTACTTCAAGAAATAGTGGATTTAAGGTAAGTTCGGTTTAACTTTTTTCAAACGTTTAATTTTGAAAAAAAAAATCTAATATTTGACAATCACTAAAAATGAGATTGATAAATAAATCATTTTGAGATCGATGAACCCAATTATTTTTTTTTTAAAAAAAGTTTTTAAGTATATAATAACTTAGTGTATAAAAACACGTATCATAAAATGTAACCAAACATATGAGTGTTTGAATTCTAAACAATTTTTATACAAAATGTTTAAAATAAAATACATTATTAAAAACACATTTAAACTAGCTGGTTTGTAACGTTTTTAATATAAACACTTTCATATATTTTCACTGATTATTTTTATCGAAAACGTTTTTAGTGACGTTTTAGATATTTCACCGCGTCATTGAATGTTTATATAGCAATGTTTACTTGACAATATATAGAAATAATGTTTTTATTTTTTGGTCGCAAAAAAAGCTTATTTGTTGTGTTTTGTAATTTGTTTTGCCTATATATATATATAGTTAATGTCGTAATGGATATCAAGAAGACGTTCAAGATATTGAACTGGCAAGGGGATCCATGTTTGCCTGAAATTTCTGTATGGAATGGTTTAAACTGCAGCCATAGTAATCCTCCAAGGATAATTTCATTGTGAGTGCATCATTTTAACTTAGCAAACTTGTCTTGTTCGTTGTCTCTTAATATTCATATGATTTCTTATGAAATTTTGAAAGCAGAAACTTGAGCAGGAGCAAGTTAACTGGAGAGATCCCATTTTCCATCTCCAATCTCACTCAATTGGAGACTCTGTAAGTACCTCTACCTCGTTATTGAACATTAGAGTGCACTTAAACAGAACCCAATATAGATAATTGTTCCTTTGATTTTAATCTTCTTCAACCTGCTTTATATCTTATACAGGGACTTATCCTACGATGACTTCAGTGGATCAATTCCAGAGTTTTTAGCGCAACTACCTCGTTTGAAATTCCTGTAAAACAATTTTTTTTTTTTTGGACCTTCCATTCTCAATTGCAAGTACAATTACCTTTGGCAGGAATGGTAAAATAATCGATTGGGTTGATGATTTCATGTTGATAATTGTTTTCAGCAATTTAGTTGGGAATAATCTTGGAGGCATAGTTCCTGAAGCACTTCTTGTGAAATCTAGAGATGGAGGCTTGGATTTGAGGTCTAACAAAAAAAAAAAAAGAACAATTCTTATTCTTCTCCTCACTTTCTTTTTATTTTAATTGTGATTTAACTTTCCACTCATCTTCTTCCTCTTGTTGCATGCAGTGTGGCTGATAATCCAGAACTCTGCTTGTCACCTCCTTGCAAGAAAAAGAAGCATTCTGTTGTTGTTCCTGTTATCATTTCTGTCTTGGCAGCCGCAGTCCTAATAATCTGCTTCGTCTTACTTATAATCCATAGAAGAAACAAGAAAAGTAAGTCTTCTCTTTTTTTTTTTACTGCTTTTATTTACGCTTTTGATTATAAGTATTTTGGTTTGAAGAGACTAAAATTTGGATATTTGAAAGTATAGAAACTAAAATGGAATGAATCCGGCCAGAACACATGAACCAAGATTGTATTTTATTTTTAATTTTTTATTGATTATTTATTGTAGAGAGTTCCAAAGAGAAGATTACACTGAAGCCAAAAAATCGGGAGTACAGTTACTCGGAAGTTGTGAGTATTACTGATAATTTCAAACACGTTATTGGAGAAGGAGGATTTGGGAAAGTATATAAAGGTGTATTGAAAGATAAAACTATGGTTGCTGTTAAGTTGCTGTCACCAAAATCAAAGCAGGGCGACAAGGAATTTCAAGCTGAGGTTATAAATGTTATGTTCTAATCAAATAGAGAGAACCCATTTTAGTTTTCTTTCCCAATTTTGATTGAATCCATTTGACAATGCTTTAGGCACAACTCTTAATGATCGTTCATCACCGAAACTTGGTTTCTCTTGTTGGATATTGCTACAAGGGCGACACCAAGGCACTCATTTATGAACACATGGTCAATGGAAATTTGCAGCAACACTTGTCTGGTAATCATATATATATTTTGTGTTGAAATTTCTAACATCAGAACTTATGATGACCAACTGTGTTACAATGTTTTATCTGAGCAATGACTTTGCTTCAGCTTTACCTCAAGTAGAATTTTTGTTTCTATAAAAGCTCGATGACCTGAAATCTTTATGACTTGCCACAAAACTCTCTAGTGTGAGTTTTTAAACTAAAACTAATACTTGTAGATTTATGTTTTGACTGCAGAAACAAACACAAATGTTCTGAGTTAGTAGATGCAGCACATGGTTACTATGTCATCAACCTCCTTTTAATATCTCATTTTTCTTCGTCTTTATTACTATATTTTATTATTGTTTTTTCCTTTTCCTTTTCCTCTTACATATGGATAATGCTTTAAGGGCTTGAGTATCTACACAATGGCTGCAAGCCACCAATAGTTCACAGAGACTTGAAATCTGCCAACATACTACTAGATGACATGATGCAAGCCAAAATAGCTGATTTTGGATTATCTAGAACTTCTCCAACTGAAAGTCAATCTCACATAATTACCACACAGTTAGCTGGAACACCTGGGTACCTTGATCCGGAGTAAGTACTTAAATTTAGTTTCATGCTCTACATGTATTAATTAATGATGTAATATACATGCTTTTTTCTTTTTTGGCTACAGAAGCCAAACACGTGGAAATTTGAATAAGAAAAGTGATGTTTATAGTTTTGGGATAGTCTTATTTGAGTTGATCACCGGGTGTCGTGCAATAACAAGGAGCTACAGTGGAAATTATAATCACATTCTAGGGACTGTTACTCCATTAATCAATAGTGGGAATATTGAAGCTCTGATTGATACGAGAATAAAAGGAAAAGTTAACCAAAATTCAGCCTGGAAAATGGCTGAGATAGCCATGTCATGCACCCAACCAACTGGTGACCAAAGGCCAGACATGAGTGCTGTTTTAGAGGAGCTTAAGGAGTGTTTGGCCATGGAGCGAACAACATCTCCACCAATCAATGAATTGTCTTCAATTAGTTTAGCTGAGTCAGATATGGCTCTTTGTCCAAGGTAAGATCCGTTGGAATACCTTTTAGTTTAAATGTTTTTTCAAGAATGCATTTTATTTTAAACATTTTTGTATAAAAATTGTTTACAATTTAAACGGTCATATGTTTGATTACATTTCCTATAAGTGTTTTTATACACAAGTTATGATATGCATAAAAATTCTTTTTAAAAAAACTTGCTTTCAAGTGTTTTCTCAAAATAGTTTTTTTCTTAATCTCATTTTTTAATAAGTCACTTTTAGTGGTTGTCAAACACTAGAATTTTTTTCAAAATGATTTTTTTTTTCAAAATTAAACACTTGAAAAGTTAAACCAAACATACCATTGCAAATTTTTATACCTTAAAAATAAGAATAAAATATATTCTCTGTTTTCTGACTTTGCTGTATATTTATTTATTTATTTATTATTATTATTATTATTATTGTAGGTAACTTCCATTGGGATTCAGGTTCTTGGTGTTTAAAGAGTATAGGGTGCATGAACCATATAAATTTCAAAATTTGGCAGAATTAAGAATGTATAATTTTGTAGAATTGTCATTTTCAGGCTTATAACTGGGGGCAATAATTGATGGTTTTGTCGAATTTCTCTCTCTTTATTTGAATGAAGACATTTGAATTTTTTTTTTTAAAAAAATTCTTTTTGACAATAATGATAAAATTTGCAAGTTTTAATTTAATATATAATAGTATGTTTTCATGGTTATATGTAGTTAACCTTATTATTGTTATTATGTATTAAAATATTTTTTTATTATTGAAATAATTATTTCTTGTAAAATTATAACAACATAATAAATGTTACACACTTTCTTTTTCATTTTCATTTTCATGAGTATCCAAACAAGAAAATTTAATTTCAAGGATTTCAAATCAATTTAGTTTCAAACACAAAAAGAAATCTAAAATTATCTTTTATCTTTTAAAATCATTTCCGACCAAATTTATACATCAACATTAAGTTTCAAGTTTTTAACGAGGGAAAACTTATGAAATAAATTTATTTAGAAAAAAAAACTTATGAAATAAATACACACTAAATATCTGTACGAAAATCCATGGCAAAACCAAATATTTTTTCCATCGAACAGTCAACTCCTCCTTCGTTGACTTGGTCGGCTTCAGAATTCTTAGAAAGCTACACTCTCACGTGTATATAATATAATAATATAATATATAACAGGACTGTAGACAAATGACCACTTGTAATAAAAAGGAAATTGATATTTGAGGATTCTTGTGTTATTCACCGAAAGTAAACGAAAAAATAGAATAATAAATTTATTTAAACAACATATTTATTCTCAACAATGCATTTAAACATTAAAAAAAAAAAAAAAAAAAATCCTTTTAGACATTTTGGATAAATTTGTTGGTAGTAATATACTTTTTTTTTGCAAAATAGACACATAGTATTTAACAAGGAAAAGAAAGTGACATATAGATATAGCCATATTGGGGCCTCTCTAAATAAATGCAAAATGCTGAGCTGAGCCTTTAGCCTAGGATCAAATTGGAGATTAAATCATTAATCATGCTGATTTTTTTTTTTTTTTTTTTTAAAGGAACAAAGTCAAAGCCTTATTATAAATGTAAGTTTGGATATATTAGAAAATTTGAAGTAAAGTTTAAGGAATGGGTCAAATGTCAATGATGGTTCCACTTCCAATTGCAATCAATCATTGAATGGGAAATTGAAGTTTGCTTATATATGTATAAAGAGAAAACAATATGGAACCTAAAAACCAAAGCTTTTGAAATGGGGATGGGTGTGGAGTGGAGCTTGGCCTATGTGGTTTCTCTGTGTCTTTTGACGATCGGCTTCCACTGTGTCTGTCTTTACGCCGACGAAGGTACAAAAGGTAACATAAATGCTTTAGAGCGTGAGATTCAATGAAAATAGAGTTGTATTTCATGTTTTCCAATGCGTTTGATAGTAGATTTGGAAATTGGATCACAATTTAAACAATTATTCCAAATGTGTTTGATAATATATTTATAAACTATAAATTAGTTGTAGTTATCAACTAAATATTAAACAATTTTTCATACTTAAACTCGTGTACTTAGGACATGTTTGAGAGTAATTTTGGAATGACCAGAATCACTTTTGGACACATGACTTTGGTCACTCCCAAACACATGTTTGAAAAATGGGAAGGATCAAAGTATTTTGATTTTAATTCAGTGAGAAAAACTTAAAAAAATGTCAAATTCTTATAGAGTCATTTGTCTGGGTAATAGGAATATGCCTCATGCTCCAACATTAGCCAAGTATTATCTCGTAGAAGAATTGAAAAAGGTTAAATTTGTGCCTATGGTTTAAAATTAGAATTTCGTCCCTAATTAAGGTCCGATAAAAATATCACCAAACGATCTCTATCATTAGAAGTCACACTAACGAATTGAGTGTGTGAGCATTAGAAGCAACTAACGGATTGATCAGTACGTGACAAGACGTGGACAAAATTCTAATAGATTGGGTACATGATAAAATATTTAATGAGATTTTATCAAACCATGGGAATAAAATTTTAATTTTAAAATTATAGAGACTAAATTCTAACTCTCTCCAAATCACATAGACTAAATTTATAATTTAACCATTGAAAAACCAAGATGTAAGGAAACACTAACAAATGAGGTACATGGGAGAGGCATGTGCCAAAGTTAGGGAAAGGGTGGGTGGGTGGGTGGGGTGGATAAGAGAGAGCGCTTTTTTAAAATATAAATATGAGGTTTGTTGTAATTACACCCTTAAACTTTTAGTTTGATCAATTAATTCCTTATACTTTGTTGAGTGTTGCAATCACACTCATGAATTTTTAATTTGATCAATTAGTCTTTTTTTTTTTTTGAAACATAAATACTTCATTAAGAATTAACTATCAACACAACCACTTCTGTCCTCTTCAATTAATGAGGACAGCCAACTCGGCAAAGATGATTTGCCCAAAAAAATATTCTCCCTCACCACAGAAGGCCGAGGGACCAAAAAATCAGAAGCCTCATGGCTGAAAGCACAAAAATCTCTCAAATGAGAATCAGCATTTCTCTCTAGACAAGCAGAGAAGGCTAACATGTGAGCTGCTCGATTGCACCCACGCCGGCACCAACTGAAGGAGATCTCTGCCGCATCACGCTCCAGCTCAACGATGCCGTCAACAAATTAGTCCTTGTTGTTTGTTAAGTGTCACAATCAATCCTTTGTACTTTTTTAAGTGTTGCAATAAATCTTTCGTTTATTTTTTAAAACATAAAACTAATAAAAGAGGTTGATTGCAACCTTTAATAAGTACATGCTAGGGGCTGATTGATCAAATTAAAAATTTTACGTGTGATTGCAACACTTGACAAAGTACAAGGGGTTGATTGATCAAATTAAAAGTTTAAGTGTGTGATTGTAACAAATCTCATAATTCAAATGGTCGTTTGTGTAGTTTTTGCTCATTTTCATTGTAAAAGTTGCCACATCATCCACTTTTATATTAAATATGCTACCTTATTTTTTCGGTTAAAATTGATTAACAAAAACTTAACATCAACAAGCCAAATAGAGTTTTTTTTTTTTCTTCTTCTTTTCTTTCTTTCTACTAGAATAAATAAGTGTAAAAATTATTAAAAAAAATAAGTGGAAAATTTTAAAACTTACCAAACTAACCTATTGTCAAACATCGACAAATTATTCATGGTAGCCGTGACAATATGACTGTTTCTTTAAAACCGTCGGATCCAAATCTTCAAAAAATTTTGTCCCTAATAACCGTTGGATAAAAGATCGAGATATTTATACAATTTCTATCTTACATCTAATGATGTAAAATTATCAGTCTCATGACCTCATTGAATAATTTCTCCCAAACCTCATGACCAAAAAATTATTTATTTATTTATTTTTACAACACCAAAAATTTACCTTCAACCCTTGAAATGTATTTTCATATACTTTTTTTTTTTTTTTTGAGGAAATGTATTTTCATAACTCTATTTTGAGAATATTTTTATTTTAATTACATTATTTAATAACTTTGCCGCTCTGGGTCTTCTTCTTGGGTTAAAGATTTCATTAGCATTGACTGTGGAGGAGCTGTTGACTCGGTAGACCTAGGAAGTGGGTTCCCATACAAATCAGACAAAAATCTGATAAATTCAGGAGTGATCGGTCAGATTTCCCCAGATATTGCCGACGATTATCGGTTGCAATACAAAAACCTAAGAAGCTTCCCGGAGGGAGTGAAGAACTGCTACACTCTCCGGCCAGAAGCCGGCAGAGACAACAATTACTTGGTCAGAGCCATCTTTGTCTATGGCAATTACGATGGCAAGAACTCCACCCCTGTATTTCAAATCTATCTCGGCGTTAATTTGTGGGATACGATCGTGTACAACGATACTAGAACGGAGGCCATTTACATGGCTCCCACAGATTACATAGACGTATGCCTTGTCAATATTGGAACCGGAGTCCCTTATATATCTACCTTGGAATTACGGCGCATGGACAACTCTGTTTATCGTACTGATGATCCCCAGCAGTTCATGGTCTTGTGGACTCGACGCGATGTCGGTGGTAGCGATAGACTCAGGTAATCAATTTGGTTTCCTTATGGTGTATTGTATGACTGATTTGCCTAATTAAACAATTTTTCCAATAGATATCCGCAAGACGTTGATGATCGAATCTGGATATCGTATGAGGGCGGTTTCAATTTAACGTCGTTGAAGAAGATGCAAACGAACGGAAGCATCATACAGAGCAGTAATGATCCGTACAAATTACCAGAATCAATGTTCAAAACTGCCTATGGAACTCTGAATTCCAGCATTCCTTTCGTTTATAGATGGTTCCCTTATGGCTCCAGCTCTGCGTTCTATTTCTGCTTTCATTTTGCTGAGATTGAGATGTTAGATTCTGTAAGAGAAATGAGTATTGTCTTGAATGGCATGTACACCATTGCGGAGTCTGTAAAGCTACAGTGTCTCAAACCACGAACCATATGCTCAACTTCAGTTGGTCTCCTCATTAATCTTAATGAAGGAAGTTATTTTCAAATTTCAGCAGCCTCCGGCTCGAATCTGCCTCCCATTATCAATGGGTTTGAGGTTTTTTATTTCATGAACCTCTCTGATTCACCTACATTCTTACAGGACGGTATATCTCTTCCTTTCATCCTTCAATTTTTGTTCATTGCAATTACATTATTGTGTTTAGATGTAATCTGTTATCACTGTTTTTGCCCATATGTATAGTTAATGCCGTAATGGATATAAAGAAGACGTTCAATCTATTGAATAGTGACTGGCAAGGGGATCCATGTTTGCCTGAATTTTCTATATGGAGTGGTTTAAACTGCAGCCGTAGTAATCCCCCAAGGATAATTTCATTGTGAGTGCATCATTATTTTAGCATAGCAAACTCATCCTTGTCTCTAAATATTCAAATAATTTCTGATGAAATTGTGAAAGCAGGAACTTGAGTAGGAGCAAGTTAACCGGAGAGATCCCATTTTCCATCTCAAATCTCACTCAATTGGAGACTCTGTACGTACCTCATTATTTAAGATTAGAGTGGAATTAAACCCCGACTGACAAAACCAAATACCAATAACTGTTCCTTTGATTTTAATCTTCAACCTGCTTTATATCTTACAGGGATTTATCCTACAATGACTTGAGTGGATCACTTCCAGAATTTTTAGCTCAACTACCTCTTTTGAAAATCCTGTAAAATAATTATTTTGACCTTCAATTCTCAATTGCAAGTGAAATCTTTCGCAAAGTTGGTAGAACTGGTTGGATGAGTGATTTCACGTTGACCATATTTTTGCAGCAACTTAACTGGGAATAATCTTGGTGGCATTGTTCCGGAAGCACTTCTTGTGAAATCTAGAAATGGAGCTTTGGATTTGAGGTCTAACTTTTACTCCCCAAAACCCAACACAAACTTCTTATTCTTTCTTGTCTCTTCTCTTCTATTCTGTGGTTTAGATTCCCACTTTTCTTTTTCCTCTTGTTGCATGCAGAGTGGCTGATAATCCAAAACTCTGTTTGTCACCTCCTTGCAAGAAAAAGAAAAAGAAGGCTTATGTTCTTCCTGTTATCATTGCTGTCGTAGGAACTGTCATCCTCGTGATCTGCTTGGTCTTACTTTTAATTTATAAGAGAATCAAGAAAAGTAAGTCATGACACTTTTTTATGCCACTTTTATGCTTCCGATGATAAGTATTGGGCCTTAAAGAGAACTTAGAAAGAGTAAAGATTTGCTTGTAAATTTTGAAATTAGTTTGATATATTAATATTTTTGTGGATTATTTACTGTAGAGAATTCGATGAAGTCAAAAGAGAAAATTTCACTGAAGCAAAAACATAGAGAGTACAGTTACTCTGAAGTTGTGAGTATTACTAATAATTTCAGAGACATCATTGGAGAAGGAGGATTTGGAAAAGTATATAAAGGTACTTTGAAAGATCAAACTATGGTTGCTGTAAAGCTGCTCTCATCAACATCAAAGCAGGGCTACAGGGCATTTCAAACTGAGGTTATAAATAATTAATATATGTTCTAATCAATTAGAGAACTACATACATACATGCATACATATATATATATATATTTGCTATTCCAATTTTGATTGAATTTATATGACAATGCTTCAGGCACAACTCCTAATGATTGTTCATCACCGAAACTTGGTTTCTCTTGTTGGATATTGCGATGAGGGAAACACCAAGGCACTCATTTATGAATACATGGCCAATGGAAATTTGCGACAACGTTTATCTGGTAATCATGTTTTATGATGAAATTTCACTCTCTAACATCAATTAGAGAGAACTCAAATAGGACAAACTAGAATAGTATTCAAATATAGAAGATAAAGCATCACGATATAACACCAAGTACTAGAGGTACTTGTGGATTCCCATCTTTACTCTTTAGTAATCCTACCCAAGCCAAAACCCATTAAACAATTACCTATTTTCATCCACTCTCACTATATCTGTTTATAACTAGTTCTTTTTGGTGGACTACTAAAACACCCCTATCCAAATTATATTCCTAACTTCTATCTTAATAAAGGGGTGAACAAACTAAACCGAAAAACTAACCAAACCAATCAAAACTGACTGAACCGATGTTGGTCGGTCGATTTAGAGGCTTGTTTGGTCTTCGGTTAGTTTTTTAGAGAAAAAAAACGACGGTCAGTCGGTCGGAGTGGCTAGAAACCACAATTCCAACCGATCGACCGACTTACTCCCATTTATTAATAAAAAATAATAATAACTACCAGAATGCAATCTGCTTTTGCAGGATGCCAGTCTACAAAATCACATTGATAAAACCATGGGAGCCTATGTATCGTTTTCTTGATGTAGTATCGTACTTTTAATGTGTGTATATATATATTATTTCTTTTCGTTCTCTCTCGTCCCTCGTTTCTTCTTCTTCTTCATCTTTTCTTTTCCCTTTTCCTCTCTCTTTTTTCTCATCTCTTTCTTCTTCCTTTTCTCTCCTCTCCTCTCCTCTTCCGTTTCTTCTATTCTCCTCTCTCTCATTATTTTTCCTTTTCTCTCTTCTCCTCTCCCCTTTCTTTCTTCTTTCCTTTCTCTCTTCTTCGTGGACTGATACCTCTAGACTAACGCCAACACCGGCTGATGTACACCCTCGACTGATACCTCTGAAGTCTGAACATGAAAGGCTAAAAGTCGATGCTGTTTTCCCTCCCCTCTTTTCTCTCTTCTCCCACAACTCTCCCTTAATCTTGCATCACCAACCGACTAAAACCAATCAATCGTCATTGTGGTTTGTCAGTCGGCATTACAAACCCTCTTAAAACCGATTACCACCGACCAACATAAACCAACATGTCGGTTTGAGCTCAAAACCGACGCTGATCGACCGATGTACACCCCTACTTAGTAGCATTTCTATCAAAATCCTAGGACCCTAAATTTGTTTAGTAAAGTTTTGAGACAAATATTCTCAAAGACGTGAATGGTATATCAAATATTTCTGCAGTGTGGGTTAATTAAAACTAAAACTAATAGATTTGTTTTGGCTGCAGATACAAACACAAAAACTCTGAGTTGGAATGAAAGACTTCAAATTGCAGTGGATGCAGCACATGGTTATCATATCATCAACCTCCTAATTTCTCACCTTTGTTCTTCTTTATTATTACTATCTTTTATTTTATTTTTTTCTCTTTCCTCTTCCATGGATGTTTTAGGGCTTGAGTATCTACACAATGGTTGCAAACCAACAATAGTTCACAGAGATTTGAAACCTGCCAACATACTATTAAATGATATGATGCAAGCCAAAATAGCTGATTTTGGATTACCTAGAACTTTTCAGATTGAAAATCAATCTCAAGCGTTAACTCAATTAGCTGGAACACCAGGGTACTTCGATCCTGAGTAAGTACTTTAATTTAGTTTCATCTTCTCTGCCTGTCTTAAGATCAATGTAATTTGCTTTTTTTTTTCTCCACAGAAGCCAAGCACTTGGAAATTTGAATAAGAAAAGTGATGTTTATAGCTTTGGAATAATATTATTTGAGTTGATCACTGGGTGCCATGCAATAACGAGGAGCTACAATGGAAGTAATATTCACCTTCTAGATTGGGTTGCCCCAATGATCAAGAAAGGGAAGATTGAAGATGTGGTTGATGTGAGAATAAAAGGAGAAGTTGACCAAACTTCAGCCTGGAAAATGGCTGAGATAGCCATGTCGTGCACCCAACCAACTGGCGGTCAAAGGCCAGACATTAGTGTTGTTTTGGAGGAGCTTAAGGAGTGTTTGGCAGCGGAGCTGGAGCGAAGAACACTTGCAGAAAGTTACGAATTGTCTTCAACAATGTTAGTTGAGTTAGATGCTGGTCCTCGTCTTAGGTGAATGAACTAAACAAGAATAAATGTGATAGGAACAGAGTGTATTATTTATGAACAAGAACTGATTACAGACCTGGGGGAAGAATTCGAGAGCTTCCCTAACCTCTCCACCTCAGCCACTCTTCTACTCAAGACTCAAAAGGTAACTATCCCTCCCCAGACTACCAACTATATAGCTATACATAACAGACTCACATAACCACCTCTAACAACCACAACTAACTCGTAACAGTCCTTCTCCCATTCTTCTTCCGTCTCCTGCTATACACATACTTTACTGGGGTCTATCAAAATGTATTTTCATTTTTTTTAGTTCAACCTCTGTGTGTGGCAAGAGAGATTCAAACTTCTTAACCACCTTAGACAGTTGAAATATGCTCAAATTGACATATATATGCTTAGTGTCGAATTTTTTGTACAGTCCTTTTTTATTCAGGTGACTTTTGTTATCATTTCGGTTTGTCGTATTTATAAGTATAACACACAGACGCATTTAGCGTCCCTTTTAACTGTTCAACATTTCTTTTAAAAAAAATGGTTGTGTTTTTAATCTGTCTATATTCCTGCACGTTTTTTTTTTCATATAAAATGTCGATTGCATAGCCTCGCGACTTATTTAGCCTAAAAAATTATAAATTAAAAGAAAAAAACATAAATTACATAGTCTCATAATTTCTCTCATTCCAATGTGGTGTCAATTCATTCATGTAGAATCTCAATTTGAGTGTGACATGCCCACTAACGAATTTCATCTTGATTTGTCCGAGAATCACATCATACTTAGAAATATTCTACCTTGACACTTTCTACCTTGACACTTTTTGTAATACTATTTGTAACGTTCCAGGCTTAGGATTCTCGAACTAGTATTTCAAATCTTAGACCAGAGGGGTTACAAAATGATTGAAAATTCATGCACCCAGTTAAAACATTCATGATATATGTAATGACCATAGTTTCTAATGCATGTGGAATATCTCAAAAAATGAACTATTTCAAATTAAGAGAATTCTTGTCGACATGATACCAAGTTTTGTGTTGAAGGGGTTTGATGGACTGCCAAACATTCCTTAAGCTCTCCCAAAACATGACTCCAGATTTGGCCTATGAAGTGCAGTTGGTTTGTGTGCATAACATTGCAAGTTTATATGATTTTCTATGCTGATTTTTGGTTAAATTGTCTTCTTTAACTTTAAACCAACAGTGTTGGATATCTCCTTTTCTAGTCACTAATTTCCACACAATTTACTTTTGGTTATATTGTATTGATCCTCCATGAGATATTGTCTCGGTGTATGTTGTAACCTTTGATGATAAAATGCAGTGGATAGCCTACGGTGGATGTAGTTCCAATTTAAGGAACCAACCACTATAAAACTGTGTCTTCTCCTTCTATTGCTCTCTGTTTTTTCTTCTTGTTTCCCTCATTCGAATTGCTTGTGGAATTTAGCTATGTACGTTATACTTTTGATTTGAATATTGGTTGGAATCATTTCAATCTCTATGTTGTTATCTGTTATTGATTAAGGAGGTTTTAGAATTACCATAGTTAACTAATTCTTCTTAGTTCATATTCTTTATATTTTTATTGGCTAATCAAATATTATGAAATTTAATATATGGTGTATGATATTGAATATGTTATAGATAAATGTAGAAAATAGGTCCTAGATTTGTATATTTTTGTGAAATTGCTGAAAAAAAAATTAAGATTGTTGAGTTAAAAGACCAGACTTCTATAGACTTGTATAGTTAAAATGAAGATAGCTCACTGGTAGTTGATATATATCATTGACTAAAAGGTCAAAAAGTTTAAATATTTTCACTCCAAAATGTTGTTCAACTCAAAAAAAAAAAAAAAAAAAAAAAATACAAATAGTATAGTAGTGCTTTCTAATAAGTAATATAGTAGGTTTCTCATGGACAATAATTGATCTTTTGTAACACATTCAAAATTTCTTTTACAGTCGGAAAAAGCCTTGTCTAAGGTAGTCCAAATAACAAGTGTTGTGGGTGATTCTGGACCACCCTAGAATCCAGGGACTAAGCAGGACAACGCAGCACAGTACGAAGGCTTGACCGGAAAGCGAACCCGGGAGGAGAGCGAGCCGAAGGGATTGGGCCATTTCAACCCAATCCCATGCTCGGCCTCGGCCCAAGGCCCAGGGCCGAGGCCGACCACTCGGCCCTTCAAGTGGGCCGAGTTCCTTCCGTCTATGTTCGGTCCCTGCTGCCCCGGTTCGCCCCAAGTTCCACTCGGTTTAGCCCAAGATCGCCTCCAAACGCCTAGAAAGCCCTAATTGAAGACACATGTGTAAATAGAGTCTTTCACACCCGGAAAAGGGTTCACGACTTTGGCTACCAAATACACTCTTTCGGTTTTATCTGACTTAGGCATCGGAGTGCAGATGGCCTACACCACACCGGTGTGCAGTGGTTTTGACTGGTTTCGCAGGTCACGTCTTCCCCGTCTTCAACAAATTCACTGCTGGTGTCACGTGAAGGTCAGGTGAGTTGCTTGGCCAGATTTTGACATCAACAACAAGGTTTTTATATAAAGCTTGTTGAGAAAAAAAAAAATTAAGTTTATACATCACTCTAACTATAACTATAAAATTCCTTTGTTTTGTTATTACCTTTTTTAAGAATGTTATCAAAATCCAACAGAATTTTTAAAAAGCTAAAAATAATAGTTCTTAAAAACTTTTTTTTTTTTTAGAATTTAGTTAAGAATTCTACTATTTCTTAAAAAAAAAGTGAAAACTAGTAAAGAAATTGGAAAGAAACAGACATAAAATTTCAAAAATAGAAAACTAAAATTAAAATGATTATCAAACATTGCCCTTAGAAATTGAGTTGTGTTTTTATTTTTTTTTCAATAATTTTTCCTTTTGAATTAAGATGATTTTCATTACCAAATGTGGTTCTATGGTGTAGTGGTTAGCACTCTGGACTTTGAATCCAGCGACCTGGGTTCAACTCCCGGTAGGACCTTTACATTGATGACAAAGGCTTGTCTCAAGGGAAAAATGTGTTATTACAAACCCAAAAATTGTTATTCAAATTTATAATTAATAGAATCATTTTGGAATAAAGTATTTAAACTAGAAGTTATTCCAAACAGGCCTTTGGATTTTCTCTAGAGGATTACAAGGACAGGAACAGCTAGGGTAGAGCAGAGAATAGGAATTGGCAACTTCCTTTTGTGGTTGCATGGAGAAGGCCAACAAAGTTTTGGATTTCTTTCCACTCTAAATCAAGAAGAAGAGATGATAAATATATGAAGCCTGGTTGAATTGAATATGAGCTTTCAAAAGATGAACTACTGACCTTAAAACTAAAGTTCCCCTTCATTTGTACTATTATATAGATTTGAATCAAAGCTAAGATTTAAAGTGAAGTATTTTTTTTTTTTCCGTATTCAAATCAAAAGAATAATGCATCGTTCCTGGTTTACTTTAAGAGAGCAAAGTACTTGTTTTGCGTTGCTTTGTCATGGCCCATGGGCGCTGCATCAAGCTCCGTTCATGTGCTCTCTCTTTGTCTTTTGGTCGTCAGCTTCCTCTTCAACTGCATCCACGCCGACGAGGAATAGGATCATGGTCACCGTCGTCTCTGTTGAGGATCCCACATTGAAAAGATAAGTGGATACCTCCCAATTTATAAGATGTATGGGTTACTCCACTCATTGCCAATTGGTTTTGAGATGGAACCTCATGTAATCTAATAGTCTCGCCGCCGACATACCAGGTAACAAAACTCTCTCATGCGATGTGACCTTGTTCAAGGTGGAATTTTCAAATGAGGGGAGTTCTATATATATGTATGTGTATGTATATGTATATATATATATTTTTTTTTTGAAATAGTATATGTATATATATTTTAATGACTTTCTAATTTTTACTCTTTCATTTCCTCTCCTTTCTCTTTCCTCTGCAATAGATGTTTAAACATAGATGTGTTAGTTCCTTTGTCAACGAGATATTACGAATATTGTTGTTCATGACTTTGTATAGATCTAGAATTCTTGATTGTCATTTGTCACTGATTCTAATGAGGATAAGAACTAAGGAGCTTTATTGATGCATTTCATAAAACTCTACTTCAAAATTACTATATCACATGTCAATGTGTTTAGTTTAGTGTGGTTAATTAGGCATTCTTCATCCGCCAATATTCTTAAATAAGAATAAATATATTAAATGAGACTTAATAAAATTGAGACTTTCAAAAGATTAAGGATTAAATTTTCATTTGTATAAAAACTAAATAAAAATTAACAAATGTCAAAGTGAGCATAGCTCAGCGGTAATTGACATGTACCCTCGACTAAGAGGTTAGAGGTTTTTTTTTTTTTTTTTTTTTTTTTTTAGTACATCAACATTTGGGGTGGGGGGATTCGAATCTCTGACCTCTTGGTCGAGGACACATGCCAATTACTGCTGAGCTAAGCTCGCTTTGGCACTAAGAGGTTAGAGGTTCGAATCCCTCCACCCCAAATGTTGATATACTAAAAAAAAATTAAATTAAATAAAAATTAACAAATAAAATTAAATAAAGAATCTACCTTCCTTAATAACATACTCACATAAATATGAACCCCACCTAAAGAACCCATATACCCACTTAAATAAACAGTAATGGCTTACTTTTTTTTTTTTTTTAATTTTGTTTTTTTAAGTTCAATAGTAATGACTTACTAAAACTAAACTAAATTAAATTAAAATTTTATACTTTAAATGTTATCCTTTATTTTCAATTAAAAATGACTCCCGACTTATTAAAATTATCCCATCAAATAACGAACCTACACACTCAAAACCACCCCTACAACCTATACACTCCTTTGCCAACAAGAGCTTAGCTCAACTGGCATCAAGTTATATTGATAACCACAAGGTCTGTGGTTCGAATCCCCCTCCCCACATATTGTAAAAAAAAAAACCTATACGCTCCTTTTTTTTAGTTCAACTGTATATGAAAATGGAGAGATTCAAATTTTTGACTTTTTGATCGAGAGTATATATACTTTAACTTAGGTTCAAGTTAACCTAACCTATATCCACTCGAAAGAAATAGTAATGTCTTATTTTCATCCTTTCAATAAGCCTTAAAAGTAATAAATTTTAAAATTAGTTTACTTTAATAATATTATTTTGTCGTTATTAAAAAAATTCAGTTATTGTAAGACTTAATTTGAGATTATTGTAGTTTTTTTTTTTTTTTGAGAGAGAGATTGTTGTAGTCGTTAAAATCACTGTTGTCACTTAAAAAGAAGTCAGTTGGATGAATTATAAATTTCAACCAGTTGCAAATTGTCACGTCATTAATTTAAATTGATGATAAAAATATACATTGATAAATTTGAGACTAATTACAAATTTACACGTATCCTCCCGAATTAAAAATGTATTTTGCTCTAAAATTAATTAGTAATGCATCCACATTTCATTTCCTTTGATAGGTTCCTTTTTCAAAATTTGACTAGACCTGAAATTGAAATTTTAGGGTTCTATTAGACATAAAATTTAATTTTATATCTAATAGATCAATTATTTTTTAAAAATGTCAGATATGTAAGGCCGTATTAGACAGAAGATTGAATGATTTATGAAGGTCTCTTATCTTTAACTATTCAAGTCCCAAATTTGATTAGGGTATGGGAAAAACATGTCGTCGCAGATAAACCATGCATGTTATTGAACTTACATAAAATGCCACCATAGACATGGCAGTACACACTAGTCTAGTCATAAAGGACAGTGACATGAAAGGGAAATCACAGCAAAGAAAGATGAAGAAAAGCTATATAAGCTAAGTCAAATTTGCACATACATATATATATCTAGCTAAAACATTATTCATGATTTATATGAAATGACAATAGTTTTTCTAAGGCATGTGGCTGTGGGCTACCTTGGAGAAGGAGACATTTCCGATGCAGAGAGAATTCTTTGGGACATTATACAAGTTTGTGTTGAAGTGTTTTGAGGATGGGATGCCAAGCACTCCTTAAGCTCTCCCAAAACATGGCTTATGTCTGGCCTTTGAACAACAGTTGGTTGCGTGCATGACATGGCAACTTCTATGATTTTCCACGCTGAATTTTGGTCGAATTCTCCTCCTAACTTATAATCAACAATTTGTTGAATGTCTCCTGTTTTGATCATCGATTCCACCCAGTTTAATATGTGAAAATCCCCTTGAGAAGATCTTATAATTGCAGGTCGTCCAGTGATCAACTCAAGCAAGATAATCCCAAAGCTGTAGACATCACTCTGCTTATTTACATTTCCACATGTTTGAGTTCTGTGTAAGAAGCACATAAAATTAAAACAGATTTCAAGTCTCACCAAATAAGAACTCAAAATGTGATCAATTTACAAGTTAAATAGAATGAGTCTCTTATTTATTTTACTTACCCATGATCAAGATATCCAGGTGTACCAGCAAGACGAGTAAAAGGTTGAGATTGATTTTCAGTTGCAAAAGTTCTAGACAATCCAAAATCCGCTATTTTTGCTTGCATCGTTTTGTCTAATAATATATTTGCAGGTTTTAAATCCCTGTGGATAATTGGAGGTTTGCAACCATTGTGTAGATACTCCAATCCTGTAAAATATGCATACAAGAGAGTTTATTTTTATTTATCTATTTTTAAGTAAGATATAACATATGTTTAATTTAGCTCACTAACCCTGTGATGCATCTACTGCAATTTGAAGTCTTCCAATCCAACTAAGAGTATCGGCATTTGAATTTGTATTTGCGTCTGCAAGCATAACATATAATAAGCTCGAGCAATTTAGCAAGTGAATCTCAAATAAACAATAATATCAGTACTTAAATGTTGTTGTAAACTGCCATTGGCCATGTATTCATAAATGAGTGCCTTGTGTTGGCCTTCATCGCAGTATCCAAGAAGGGAAACCAAGTTGCGATGATGAAGAACCGTCAAAAGTTGTGCCTGCATTTCATTTTAATCACTTGGGCATTTTTGTCAAATGCATTAGATATATATGGTAAAAATGAAATGAATTATTGGCAATGACATGACATGCACTGTTGAGGGTCCCACGTTGAAAAGATGAGTGGAGATTGACCTCACAAGATACATGAGCTACTCCACTCATTGCCAATTATTTTTGACATGAAACTCCGTGTAATCTAATATGCACCTCTGCTCGAAATTCTTTGTGTCCTTGTTTGGACAATGGTGAAAGCACCTTCACTGCAACTGTAGTTTCGTCTTTCAGAGAACCTAGATAAACTTTCCCAAATCCTCCTTCTCCAAGAACCACCCCAAAGTTTTCAGTAATACTCACAATCTCTAGATAACTATACTGTCGACTCTTCAATTTTAGTGCTTCTTTTTCTTTCGATTCAATCAAACTGCCTTTGGATTTTCTTGAGTAGATTATAAGGCCTCCCAAGAGCATCAAAAGGACGACAAGGGCCGCTGTGACAGAGCCGAGAATAGGAATTGCCAACTCCTTTTTGTGGTTGCATGGAGATGACCAACAGAGTCCTGGATTTCCTTCCATACTAAATGAACACAAGATAGAAAAAAAAAAAAAAAATTAACTAACTAGAGAAGTGTGTGGTTGTATTGAATTTAAATTCTCAAAAGAGGAACTGACCTTAAAATTAAAGTTCCATCTTTAGACTTCTGAAGAAGGGTGTCAGGTACTACGCCGGTGAGTTTATTCCCACTTAAATTACTGCGATGAGAAGTAACATAGTCAAACATATTATGTTATTTAATTTGAAGGATATGATGATAGATAAGATATTCTTAATAACAGTTTTTTTTTTTTTTTTGTTGAAAAGGAGAGAATGCATTAAAGAAAATAATCAAAGTCTGGCACAACCAACTCCTTTGCAATCAAGGAGGATAACCAAAAAGGAGGCTTAGAGGACCAAAAATAACTGCAACGTCCTTCCAACATGAAAGGAGTCCCCTGTGCGTCGACAGAAAAACACGGACCGAAATTACGAAATGCGCCTTTGCGAGTGATGGAGTGAGCCACCCCATTCTGAGATCTAGGGCAGTGCTGGGAGGAAAGTGTTAAATAAAACAACACTAACTATATATCTAGAATATTCTTGAACTATCTACATGGATGTAAATAATTAGTCCTCTCTAGATTTATCTTGAATATTGTAAATAGATATGTAAAAGAAAGTCTAGAATTATCTTACCTTTAGGCTCCAAGGAATTCTAGAATTCCTTTGGATAAGGATAAAGATAAGTAGAGAAATATCTAGGATATTTCTAGATCCAAGAAGAGCCTAGAAAAACCTATTTGCTTGGACTCCAAGGATCTTAGTCCTATAAATAGGGAGTGTATCCTCAATATGTAACACAACTTGGAGGAATAATCACAACTTGGAGAAAGCATCAACAAGTTTGAGGGAGCATCACAAGTGAGTGTGAGAAAGTGAGAGCTAGAGTCTTTCTTAAGAGTGTCCATCTTTATACTTTCCTAATAAAAGTTTCTTTCTTCCAAGTGTTTGTCTCTCCCCTTTTGTGCTAATTTCTTCAACAGAAAGCACTCCTAGCTTAGGAGTTAAATATTTGATGGCTTCTTGATAACAGTTAACAAATTATGTTATTGGAAAAACGATGAGAGATTTTTGGGGATCAGATATTATACAGAAGTTTCAGGTGTGGCAATAGCACGAACAATTCTGGTACTGTCCCTTCCAACTCATTGTAGGATAGATCTCTGAGAAACAAGAAGAACTAAATTAAAAAATTAAATAAATATTTTTGGTTCTGGAGCACGAAAATAGAAAGAAAATACAATTACATATAGTTGATTGCAATGAGCATGGAGATTGAAGATGCGATATCTCCAGTTAAGTTGCTGTTGCTTAAGTTACTGCAAAAATAGATTGGGAAATTAGTGGGAATTAGTAGACTGAATTGTTTAGGAGAGGGATAAGAAGTTTTACAGTGAAATGATTCTGGCCCAAGGGAGATCATTGCTGCAATTCAAACCCTCCCATGAGAATGCCGGTGGTTCACATGGATCTCCTTCCCAATTTCTAGTAAGCTTGTAATGTTGCTTGATGTCACTTATTGCATTCACTATATACATATATATACAGAAACGTACTTTGATTCTATTGTTGTAAGATATGATATATCATTTTTATAGAAGCATTTTAAAATAGAAGGTGTTTGACATAATTAAGATGGAAGAGAAGATACCATCTTGCAAGAAGGTGAGTGGATTTGGAGTGTCCATGATACGTAAAAACTCAAGCCCATTGAGGATCGGAGGGAGGGTTGAGGAAGAGGTAGCAGAAATGGAAATTTTATTCTGTTGGCCGATAATGACATCCAAACTCTTTGAGCAAAGTGTGTGTGGTTGGAGATACTGGAGTAGAATGGATTGTGTGACGGTGTGGACATCGTTCAACACAATCCTCATGTCTCGAAACTGCCCATCTTCATGCTTCTCAATCTCCATAAAATGAAAGCAAATGTAGAATCGAGAACCCCTTCTATTGGAGGTCCAGAATATTTCCAATGGAGAACTTGAATCGTTGGCTCGACAAGTCGTTTGTAACATCAACGTCGGCAACTTGTACGGATCATCGTTCTTGCTCTCTGTAATAATGTCTGCATCTATGGACACTAAGCTCGTATTATTAGAATCTATCCTATCGCATACATAACCGTCCCAAATCCGATCACACACATCTTGCGGATACCTGCATTATTATAGTTTACATATAATAGCTTCAAAGTCTATTCCATTTATTATTTTCACACTTTTTCTATTATAATTCAGTCACTAAACTCCGTTTGATAATCGTTTGGTTTTTAAAAATTAAGCGTATAGTCACTGCTTCTACCTATAATTAGGTTTATTTGTTTGTTTTCCACCACGTTTTCAAAATCCAAGCAAGTTTTGAAAACTAAAAAAAAGTAATTTTCAAAAACTTAGTTTTTTTTTTTTTTTGGAATTTGACTAAAAATTCAAATGTGTCTTTGACAAATATGAAAATTATGGCAAGGAAGTTGGAAAGCTTAGGCCCCGTTTGATAACCATTTGGTTTTTGGTTTTTTATTTTTTAAAATTAAGTCTATAAATACTATTACAACCCATAAATCTACTTGTTTTTTCATCTACCATCTTCACATATTTTAAAAAACTAAGTCGTTTTGGAAACTAAGAAAACTAAGGTTTCTTGTTTCCGTTTCTTTATTTTTAATAAAGAAAAATAGAATTTCATGACCCTAACACCTATACATTCAATAATAATAAACCTATATTCTTATTTATGTTTTGGAAAAAATTGGATGAAACATATATAGTTATTAAATGCTTAGATTTCTTAATAAAATTAGAAACAAGAAATAAGAAACGAGAACGTTACCAAACGGGTCCATAGTTTCCAAAAACTTGTTTTTGTTTTTGAAAATTGGCTAAGAATTCAAGTGTGTGTTTAACAAAAATGAAAATCATGATATAAAAATTGGAAGAAAACAAACCTAACTTTTAAAAACCAAAAACCAAATGATTATCTTAATTTTCAAAAACCAAAAATAAAAAAGAAATGGTTGCTAAATGGCTTAAAATGTTGCCATAAATAAATGAACCAAATAGCATTTAAACCTAATACATAATTAAAACAAAACGTGCACACTCAATTAATGAGTAAGGTTATTGTCAAAAAAAAAAAAAAAAAATTAATGAGTAAGGTTAGAGTTGATCGATTACGTGATTATTTTGCTGCCTCCAATATCATAGCGTATCCAAAGTACCAAGAGTTTGGCGTTGTCACTAGGATCGAATTGATAAAGAGAGATGTCCAGGGGCCGTAATATCAAGGTGGAAATGTAAGGCACTCCAGTGTTTGTATTAACCAAACAGACGTCGATGTAATCTGTGGAAGGATCAGGGACGAAAGTAATAACCTCCAAACTTACGCTATCCAGATTCACAGTCTCCCAGAAGTTGACGCCGAGATAGAGGTCAAAAATGGGGGTGGAGTTCAAGCCGTCATAATTTCCATACACAAAGGAAGCTCTTATGATATATTTAGTGATTTTGGGTGCCTCTGTTTTAAGACGGTAGCAATTCCTTGTGCCATTTGGAAAGCTTCTTAAGCTCCAGTATATTGATCGCCAAAGGTGACGATCTTGTGGTGATATTTGCTTGCTGATTCCAGATGTCATCATATGTTTGTCTGATTTATAAACCAACCCATCCCATGGGCTTTCTGTATCTTCAGATGATCCGCAATCGATATTGATGAACCCTAAAATTTCAAACAATACCCACATTAGCTTAAGCCTTAACACACACACCGTCCCCAAAAAAAAAAATAGAGGGTTCGTACTAAACAAAAGTTACAACAGAGGAAATAATTATAGGAAATAAATTAAGAGAAAAAATAGAGAGCTAAGGAAAAGTTAGAGAGATAAAAGGAAAAAAAAAAGTTAGAGAAAATAGAAAAAAAAATTATATTCAAAGATAAAGAAAAATAAAATTAGAGAGATATACAAAATTTAAGGGAGGAAAACTCTAAAGAGAGAACAAAAAAAAAATTAGTGTCGGGGCAAAAAATTCGAGATAAAAAAGTTAGAAAAAAAAAGAGGTAAAACTTTAGAGAGAAAAATTTAGAGATATACAAAATTGTAGACAGAGAAAAAAATAGAGAGGGAAAAAAAATTTTGGATAGAAAAAAGTTAGAGGGGGTTAAAAAATAGGGAAAAATCATTTTTAACCTTAAACTTGGGAGTTATATCAATTTTAACCTTTTTTTTTTTTTGAAAATGAAATCAATTTTAACTCTGAACTTTCAATTTCATCAAATTGAATCCTAAACTTAGCAAGTCATATCAATTTTAACCCTAAACTCTTAATTTCATCAAATTGAACTCCAAACTTATCAGATTGTATTGATTTTAACCTCAAACTTCCATAAATATTACAATGTATACCTTTGATTAACTTTTCGTTTGAACCACCGTACGTAATTGACTATTTCTTCCTTTTTTTTTTTTCTTATTTCACATCTCACCTGAATTGGTTTCTTTATAAATAAAATATTGGAGAAACTTTATTTTAGATAACATTTTCTTCTTGTTGAAAACTTTGTGAGGGTTTTTTTTTTGTTGTTATCTAAGATTACGAAAGCAAAGCAATTTGGGAGGTTTTTTATCTTCAAATATTTGCTGGTTTTTCTTGTTGCTAAGAACTTTGTGGGTTTTTTTTTTTCTTCTTTTACATTTTTTTTCTTGCTAATTAGACGAATGTACAAAGGTAGGAAGCGAAAACAAAGAAATTTTGAGTTTTTTATTTCTCATATTTGCTAAAATTTTCTTGTTGCCAATAACTTTGTGATTTGTTTTTGGATAACAATGAGAATAATAGTTTGGGATGTTTGATTTTTTCAAGAGTTCCTCCAACAAATTTCTTACATAATGCCACCTCATGTACAATGTGAATTTTTTTTCTTTTTTTTTTTTAAAAAAGGAAATTGTTGATTACATGCTTTAATGGTAATTTAAATGAAAAGTTGACCAAAGGTCTACGTTGCAACATTTATGGAAGTTTGAGGTTCAAATTGATACAATTTGTTAAGATCAGGGTTCAATTTGATGAAATTGAAAGTTCAGGGTTAAAATTGATACAACTTGCTAAGTGCATGTTAGTTCAGGGGTCAAAATTGATTTTTTTTCCCTAAAAAATATTGGAGATAGAAAAAAAGTGAAAAAGAAAAAGTAAAAATTTACGAGAGAGAATAAATTTAGAAATAAAGATTATAAAAACTTAGAGAGAAAAAAAAATACTATAAATAAAGATAGAGAATGGCCAAAATTTTAGTTTTAGAAAGGAAAAAGTATGTTTCACACAAAATAAAATGAAATAAGATTAAGCAGATTCTTTTTTAAAAAATTGAAATATTCATTTTAAAAACAAATTCTCTCACAGTTAGAAGTCACCTCCCAAATGGTTGACCAAGAATAATCCAAAATCACCCCTCTATCATTGTCAAACCTCACTATTCTAAAATAGAAGTAATTTTGAGCATTAAAAAATATGATTTTGATCAATCCAAAATGAATCCTAAACATTTAACTCTTTACTTCAATAATCAAAAGGGATTTCGAAAATTCTAAAATCACTCCCAGTAAATTTGGGAGTGATTTGCCAAATCACTTCTAGTAAGTTTGGCAAGGTGCAAAAGTGATTTTTCAAAAATGAAAAAATATTTTGAAGTGATTTTTGGTAGATGATTTTAGTCAAGGGTTTGACCAAACACCAAATATAAAAAAAATAACAATTATTCCTTTTCCTTTTTTAGTGTGTAAAATATCTTCGATCTTGGGAAAAGAACAGAGGTTTGATGTGGTGCAGAGTTGAACAGAAACAGTATAAGAAGCATTTGTTACCTTTTGGAAGTTGGTCGGCGTGGACGAAGAGGAAAAGGAAGAGGAAGCCCATCGCCAAAAGACTGAGAGAGGCTACAGAAGAAACCAGGCTCCATTCGACGACGCCCATCACCATTTCCAAGCAACGCAAACCAACCAAACTTTGTATTTGTGTACGCTACCTAATTGTTATCTCTTTATCTATATATATATATAAACAAAACAAACTGTGATGTTCTACTTTTCAAAAAAAAAAAAAAAAACTGTGATGTTCTTTGATTCAATTCTCCCTCTCAATGTCGCATTCAAATTTTGATATATTTGGAATTTTGAAGTTGAATTTTCTTGTAGATGGACACCTTCACTTTCTTGTAGGGACATGAGAAGAGAAGACCATAATTTACACTAAAGAACATCGACGTCAACTCAAAATATAAAATGAAAAGTCTCCATAGGAATTACTACAATTCTTCAAATTTTGATATGTTTGTAATTTTGTAGTTGATTTTTCTTCTATAGTCCATATAGTCCATATATTCTCCTTCACTTTCTTGTAGGAATGGGAGAAGAGAAGACCACAATTTACGAAAGAACATCAACGTCAACTCAAAATATAAAATGAAAAGTCTTCATAGGATCGGAATTACTAAAATTCTTCAATTTTTGATATATTTGAAATTTTGAAGTTTGAATTTTCTTCTATAGTCCATATAGTCTCCATCACTTTCTTGTAGGGATGGGAGAAGAGAAGACCATAGTTTAGGAAAGAACATCAACGTCAACTCAAAGTATAAAATGAAACGTCTTCATAGGAATTACTAAATTCTCAAATTTTGATATGTTTGTAATTTTGTAGTTGAATTTTCTTCTACAGTCCATATAGTCCATATAGTCTCCATCACTTTCTTGTAGGGATGGGAGAAGATAAGACGATAGTTTAGGAAAGAACATCAACGTCAACTCAAAATATATTTCGGGCAAACATGGATCCCCCTTGCCAGTCACGGTTCAATAGTTTGAACGTCTTCTTGATATCCCTTATGGCGTTAACTACAAATATATATTTACTTTAATTTGTTTTGAACAGCATTTGTGTATTTGTAATGAGAAAAAATTACCGTCCCATAAGAATGTAGGAGAATCAGAGAGAACTCCCGCAAATGAAAAACCTCGAGGCCATTGATAATGGGAGGAAGATTGGAACCAGAGGCTGCAGAAATCAGTAAATAATTATGTTGATTGAGATTAACGGGGAGACCAGCCGAAGATGAGCATATGGTTTGTGGGTTGAGATACTGGAGCTTCACAGATTGTGCAATGATCTGGTTGTCATTCAAGACAATACTCGTTTCTCTTACAGAATCCAACTCCTCAATCTCAGCAAAATGAAAGCAGAAATAGAATAGAGAGGTGACATCTTCAGGGCTCCAGTTGTAGACGAAAGGAATGCTGAAATTTAGGGTTCCATAGGCAGTTTTCAACATTGATTCTGGTAATTTGGAAGGATCTTCGCTACTGGTGATGCTTGCATTTGTCTGTATCTTCTTCAACGATGTTGTGATGAATCTAACAACAAAAATGCAGCAAAAATCAGAGTAGAGAGAAGAAGAGAGAAAAACACCAAAATTATAGTGGTTCAACCATCCATAGATGGTCTACATCCACTGTATCGAAGGGCAGTAGCTGATGATCTATTAGCGCCAAAAATGGGAGAACAAAAATGGAGATAAACTCCTTACACAGAAAGCCTCACAACCCTAATTTCCCAATCTCACTTTCTCTCATTCACACCCCATACGCTCTGCACAGTAAGGCCAACGAAAGATAGAATTTATAGCCTTATTTTTCTGTTACAGAGGGAATACATATGTGGGCCTAAATGAAAGAAAATTAATACAAGGAAGGAGGCCCAATAACAACTCAAAAATAGCCCTCAAACTAAGCTTCTGAATGGGCTTGAATATATGACATGACATTCTTCACAAATCTCCCTCTTGACATGTGCATATATGTAAACTCGAAATAGATCAATTCACCCACTGCCTTGGAGAACACAAAAACATCAGCAACTCATCAACCAACACCTACCTTCAGTAGGTTCATCAGATGCATCATCCTATTGGAGTTCAATGGCTTTGTAAGCATGTCTGCAGGATTATTAACTGAAGGTATTTTTTCCAGCTGCACTTCATTGTTGATGACCTTATCTCTAAGGTAATGGAACCTTATGTCAATATGTTTTGAACGGTCATGATACAATGGATTTTTAGAGAGAGCTATAGCGCTTTGGCTATCACAAAAAACCTTAAAACAATTATCATTACCAAGTAATTCAGAGATCAAACCTTTCAACCATATACCTTCTTTCACAGACTCTGCCAATGAAATGTATTCAGATTCGGTAGTTGAAAGTGCTGTCACAGATTGAAGATGAGATTTCCAACTAACAGTATTTGAAAACACAGTAAATACATACCCTGAAGTAGATCTCCTCTTATCTAAATCTGCAGCAAAGTCAGCATCAGCATATCCATTTAAACAATCATCTTTATGGCTCCCTCTCGAGTAAATTAAACCATAATCTAAGCTGCCTTTAATGTACCTAATGATCCATTTAACTGCCTCCCAATGAGGTTTACCCGGATCACTCATATAACGACTTACAACACTCATGGCATAGGCTAAATCAGGGCGAGTACACGTCATTCCATACATCAAACTGCCCACTGCATTAGAATATGGAATGTTCAACATTTCTTTCTTTTCTTCATCAGTTTTAGGTGATTGAGCCTTTGATAATCTAAAGTGTTGAGCTAAAGGTACATTCACAGATTTTGCATTGTCTAAATGGAATTTTCTCACAATTTTCTCAAGGTATTCAGGCTGTTTTATAACTAATGTTCCAGCTTTACGATCTCTCACAATGTTCATACCAAGAATTTTAGTTGCAGCACCTATATCCTTCATTTCAAATTCAGTCTTAAGTTGTGTTTTCAATTCCTCAATTTTATTAATATCTTGAGAGGCAATAAGCATGTCATCTACATAAAGAAGTAAATACACCACAGCAATTTCATTCTCTTTCTTTATGTACACACAACTATCATACATGCTTCTTACAAAACCACAACTATGCATAAAGCCATCAAACCTTTTATACCACTGACGGGGCGACTGTTTTAAACCATATAAGGACTTCAGCAGCCTACAAACTAGATGTTCTCTCCCTTTTTCCTCAAAACCAAGTGGCTGTGACATGTATATCTCTTCTTCTAATTCCCCATGTAAGAAAGCTGTTGTTACATCCATTTGTTCCAACTCTAAGTTAAAATGGACAACTAAAGACAGCAGCACACGGATTGAAGAATATCTTACAACTGGGGAAAAAATTTCAGTATAATCGATACCATATTGTTGTGTGTAACCCTTGGCTACAAGTCTCGCCTTGAATCTCAACTTATTTTCTCCTTTAAGGCTTGGTTTCAATTTGTACAACCACTTGCAATCAACAAGCTTCTGTCCTTCAGGTTTTTCTACTAGAACCCATGTATTATTCTTCTTTAGGGAGTTTATTTCTTCTAACATTGCACTTTTCCAATGTTGTTTTTCTTTAGATTTCATGGCTTGATCATAAGTCAGGGTTTCTAAGTTTTCATCAGCTTCATTACATATTAGGGCATAGGCTGCAGATTCTGGAATTTCAACATTACAATCAGCTTGTTCAAATCTTGAAGGTGGTCTTATTACTCGCCTTTGTCTATCTCGGGTCAACTGATAATCAACTAAATTTTCTTCTAATTGAGTAGCTTGAGAAGGTTGATTTAAAGTACCTTCATCTTGAGACTCATTTTGAGATTCAGTATTACTAACTTGTTGTTCTGTTTGTTCAAAGTTTGAGCTGGATGCTTGTTGTTCAAGGTTTGTTTCATCATTTTCTAACTGAATGTCAAATGAGTTTTCATCTTCTAACTTTCCCTTTTGATAATTGAAGCTACCCTCTTGTTCCCAAGGCAAATCATCTTCATTAAATTTTACATCTCTACTAATAATGCATCTTGTCTCTCCTTTAGTTAAAGGCCATAACTTGTATCCTTTTACTCCACTAGGATACCCCAAAAAAATGCATTTATGAGACCTTGGTTCTAATTTATCTTGCTTGATATGGGCATAAGCTGAACACCCGAATACCTTTAAGTGACTCAAATTTGGTGGTTTGCCTGTCCATTGTTCCTGAGGTGTTTTCATGTTTAATGCTAATGATGGGCTTCTGTTAATTAAATAAGTTGCGGTATTAACAGCTTCACCCCAAAAGACTTTTGGTAATTTAGCATTAGCTAGCATACACCTTACCCTTTCTAATATTGTTCTATTATATCTCTCGGCCAAACCATTTTGTTGAGGGGTATTGGGGACTGTCAAATGTCTTTTAATTCCTGATTTAACACACATATTCTTGAAGTTCTCATTCAGGTACTCAAGGCCATTATCTGTTCTCAACATCTTTATTTTCTTATTTGTCTGGTTCTCAACAAAAATAGCCCTCAAACTAAGCTTCTGAATGGGCTTGAATATATGACATGACATTCTTCACAAATCTCCCTCTTGACATGTGCATTTGACCCGAGATAGACAAAGTTTTACTGAACCAACCCCTTTAATTAAACATTGTTGGTTATTTCCCATTAAGACCTTTCCTCCATCTTGTTCCTTAAGATCTATAAAGTAGTGTTTATGAGGAGTCATGTGATATGAGCAACCGGAGTCTAAAATCCACTCTTCTGTAGGACTTAATTCTGAAATAGTTAATACTTCAGCTGAATCATAACTCTCGTGGACATTGGCTGAGTTCTGACCTTCCTTTTTATTTTGTTGCTTGTTTTTATATTGTAATTTTCTGCAGTCTTTAATAAGATGTCCCGGTTTGTGGCAATAAAAACATTCTCTTGTCTCTTTTCCTTTCGACTTAGATCTATGCTTGTTTTGATCCCTTTTATTAGTCTTGGGTTGGTTTGTTCTTGATTCAGTTCTACCCCTCACAGTTAAAGCTTCAGTTTCTTTCTTTTGAGTTCTAACTTCCATATCTTTAGATCTAAGGGCATCAAGGACCAACCTCAAGGTTAAGGAATCCCTCCCATACATTATTGCTGCTTTGATTTCTTTATAACTATCAGGCAGAGAGTTCAAGAGAATTATGGCTTGGTTTTCATCATCAATTTTCTCACCAATATTGGTTACATCTAGACAAATTTTAACAAATTCATCTAAGTTGTCATCTAGAGATTTTGAGGGATCCATTCTATACCCAAACAACCTTTCTTTCAAGAGGATTTTATTAGTTAAAGATTTGTTTAGGTACATATTCTCTAGTTTCTTCCACAATTCAACAGCAGAGGTAATTTCATCTACTTGACGCAAAACTGAATCAGACAAATATAGAATCATTGTACTAAAAGCAATTTCATCCATCTCACGTTTTATACTTCAGTAAGGGGTTCTAGTAAGTCTTCAGGTTTTTCTAGAATTTTTGAAACCTTCAGTTGTACTAACATTGCCTTAAGTTTTTTTCTCCATAGGCTAAAATCCCCCTTACCATCAAATTTTTCCAACTCGAATTTAGCAGACATAATGGTCGAACACAGAGAAAACAGAGATGGTGCAGTACAATAATTCAAACAGCCCACAGCAGACCACAGAACATTAACCTCTAACAGAAATCCTTCAGCAAACTACAATCGACTAATTTCTAGGGCAGAAATCCTTAACTGATTACGATTCAACTAACCTCAATGTCGGATTGAGAACAACGTTGATTAATACCCAATCGATTGATCCCTTGCTGTCACGACTCACGCTGCTAATACTTGGACTTCATCACCGAACGTCTGCTCTGATACCATTTGTGATGAATCTAACAACAAAAATGCAGCAAAAATCAGAGTAGAGAGAAGAAGAGAGAAAAACACCAAAATTATAGTGGTTCAACCATCCATAGATGGTCTACATCCACTGTATCGAAGGGCAGTAGCTGATGATCTATTAGCGCCAAAAATGGGAGAACAAAAATGGAGATAAACTCCTTACACAGAAAGCCTCACAACCCTAATTTCCCAATCTCACTTTCTCTCATTCACACCCCATACGCTCTGCACAGTAAGGCCAACGAAAGATAGAATTTATAGCCTTATTTTTCTATTACAGAGGGAATACATATGTGGGCCTAAATGAAAGAAAATTAATACAAGGAAGGAGGCCCAATAACAACTCAAAAATAACCCTCAAACTAAGCTTCTGAATGGGCTTGAATATATGACATGACATTCTTCACAGATGTCTCCACGTACGGTATCCATATTCGATCATCACTATCCTGTGGGTATCTGGAAACAAGAATCAAGGAGAATCAATATCGATGAAACAAAAAAAAATGACAAGAAATTGTCACTATTATGAATGATGATAAGTATTTTAACTCATTATTATTTAAAGGTTAAATTATCAAAAATATCCTTGAATTATGAAAAAAAAAAACGAGGACAAGAAAGTGTCTTTAAATAAAGCTTAAAATTCATCGGTTAGTTTACTGTTGACTTTTCTTTAAAAAAAAAAATCTTATTTAACCTCCCCTTTATAAATTTTGGAACTATATTCTTGTGAATTTTTTGGCATGAAAATTATCATTATTATTTAAACAATTTCGATATAGATTAACTTCAAACAAACCAAATAGAACAATTATATTTTAAGTTTTATTGAAAGCATAAGGACTAAATAATATTTTAACCTCAGAAACATCCATGGATATGAACAGTTGTTAGGGTTTTTGTACGGATGACCCTTCAAAACAAGACAGAAATGACAAATGTCCTACCTTTTCAATTTAACGATATGTGTCATTTTGCTTGCGTCAGCATCTTAGTAAATTTACCATTTTAATCTCTACTATAACCTCGCTCTCCCTTGCTACTCTTGCTCTCGCTCTAGCTCCAATTTCTCACTTCAACCTCTCACTTTCTGTCCAGATTCTTGCTCTAGCTTCTTGCTCTCCCTCCAATTTCTCTCTCCCAACCTCTCCCCTCTAGCTTCTCGCTCTCTCTCGCTCCAGTCTCTCACTCTAGCTTAGAGAAAAATGCTCGTTTTCATATGGAGAGAAGAATGGCAATTTTACTAGGATGATGACGTAAGCAAAAGGGCATATAACCCTAAATTGAAAAGGTAGGACATTTTTCATTTTAGCCTCTATAAATGGGTCATCTTGTTGAGGATCCCACATTGAAAAGATAAGTGGAGAACTCACAATTTATAAGATATTATGGGTTACTCAACTCATTGTCAATTGGTTTTGAGATGGAACCCATGTAATCTAATATATTTGCCTAAATATTCCATTTTGTTAACATTTTTTATTGACATTTACATATAATTGAAACCTCAAAATTTTCATCTGCATCAACATTTTAGTCCTTAGACTAGACAAGGAAGCAAATCGATTACCTGACATTATCGTCGGTTCCAACGTCGTAGCGATACCACAAGACTGGGAAGAGTTGGGGAAGAGTGCGATAAATGGAGTTGTCCAAACGTCGTAATTCCAAGGTAGAAATATAAGGGACTCCGGCTCCAATATTCACAACGCATACATCTATGTAATCCGTGGGAGCCATGTAAACGACCTCTTCTCTAGTATCGTTGGACGTGATCGTAGCCCACAAATTAACACCGAGATAGATTTAAAATACAGGGTTGGAGTTTTTTCCTTCGTAATTGCCATACACGAAGATGGCTCTGACCAAGTAATTGTTGTCGAGTGTAACAGTTCTTCACTCCCTCCGGGAAGCTTCTTAGATTTTTGTATTGCAATCGATAATCATCGGCAACACCTGGGGATATCCGACCGACCACTCCTGAATTTATTAGATTTTTGTCTGATTTGTAAGGTCTATCGAGTCTTCGAGTGCACCACAGTCGATGCTAATGAAATCTTCAAATTGAGAACAACAAGGGCGAATATGAGTTTTAACTAGCTAGCTATATATAAGGATTTGGTTGAGTGGTTAGAGTTTATCGATTACCAGGACGAGGAGTGTCGCCGACGAGGATCGGTGTGCTGATGATGAAAAGACAGAGGATAAATATAGCAACTTCGAAGCTCGTGGCCGCCATGGAAGACGTCGCTGGAAATGCAAGGGTGACTACTCAATGGAGCTAGCAACCTCTATACATAGCTATTTATTATCATTATCTGTTTTATTTGTCTCAGTCACCCAGTCTTCAGCCCACTTTGTTGGGAGAAAATGCGGAATACTAATAATAAAAATAATATTATGACGGCAATCAATAATATTATAACTCTCTCTCCTTCCACAGGTTAAGCCATCACGAGCCAAAAATAATAGTCACGAAAATAATAAAAGAGATAGGGAAGAAAACAACACCGAAAAATATACTGGTTCGCCCCAAGCTCGGGACTACGTCCAGTCTTCTGCAACGGCAGGTTCTACTAGAATTTGGGAAATTACAAGAAGCCTTCAATAATGCCACAAACTAACCCTCAATAGCCCAACAATAGCTATTGACTTCCAAGTATCACAACCCGATAGCTTGGGATAAACAAAGAAATAAAACCCTCAATCCCACGAGAGAATAAATCTTTTCTCTCAAGTTTCACTCACTGCCGCATAAGAGAGCTTCAGCCGAAAAATCACCCTCACGATCACTTCGTATTCTTCAGCCGCAACACATAAGCATATATATATATATATATATATGCATTAAAAACAACCTAATGTAAATGGGCCTTAAGGCCCAAAACCCTTCTTTTATTTTCACACGACAAGATGGGGAAGTGGTTTTGCCTCCACAACCTGACAATTTCCCACTTGGAGACAAAACAACGATCTCGTCTCCCACTGCAACAAAACTCTAAACATCTTTGCAAACTCCCAAGGATCTACTCCCACTACAACTGTTATCTCTGATCTTCTTGGTAAACTCCAAGGCTCAAAATACCTGAAAAACAACAAACTCACAAAAACAGGCAACTATCAGAATATAACTGTAGCTCATCTGTGCTTGCCCCGAGGTATGGGCTAGCTACGTGGACCTGTCTCCCAGACGAAAAAGACAGACACGTATTCCCACTTCAGCTAAGTGGTGTCACCTGTCATCTTCTTCCAGCCCAAACAACTGTTCCTGAAGAAGATACACCTTGAGAATGGCTTGAATCCTCTATTCAAACCTGTTACCAAGCTAGAGACCTGACCTTTGACCTTAGCAACTGCTCTGGCCTTCCACTTTGATGCCTCAACTCGCCTAAGCGACTTCTTCAATTCATTCGACCGTCTGACAACTGGGGATTCACGATAGCCATCAACTTTCTCTCCTGGACTTCCCAATTGTTTCTGAACTGAAGGATCTTGATCGGACTGATCGAAATTGGCTATCCTTGCTGCTGGCTCAACTGTACCTCTACAACTACCATCTGCAGCTTTAACCGGCATCCACTGTCTCTCTGAACCTTTGGCAACAATCAACTGACATCTGTACAGTGTAGATTTCCTGTGACCAACTGCCACTACCTGGGATCCGAACTTGAGTTTACACTGGCGACTACCAAACTCACACATGAAACCATCATCTGCCAACTTACCAATAGAAATAAGATTCATCTTGATATTAGGCACGTACCTTACATCTCGCAGTACCAATTTACCTCCACATTCTGTCTTCAGACTAACATCTCCAATCCCTCTAGTCTTGGAGGTTCTACCATTCCCCATCCTCACTAGGCCATGATGCCCTCCTGTGAATGATGTGAACAAACTCCTATCTGAAGCTATGTGAACAGAAGCTGCACTGTCTAATATCCAATCTGATGAGTGGTTACTATACTTTGTGTCACTCTCAACACAAGCTAAGACAACCTCCTCCACTATATTTGCCTCTGGTTTTCTTTTCTGATCCTCTTTAAATTTCCTACACTGATACTTCAAGTGACCTTTCTTATGGCAGTAATAACATTCTACCTCATTCCTACCTTTCCACTTTTTCCTACTGCTACTCGGTTCATTATCTTCATCGACCTTATCTTTACCTTTAGTCATAACCAAAGCTGACCCTACAGTAGACTCTTTATTACTACCCTGCCTACGAATTTCCTCAGCTATGACTAAATCACAAACTTCTGAAAATTTTAAAGTGTTATTTCCAGTCGAATTAGACACTGCTGTCTTCATCGTTTCCCAACTATCAGGTAAAGACGTTAACAACTGAATAGCATTCACCTCATCAGAAAATTCTATCTTAACAGATTTTAACTGATTAATCAAAGTGGCAACCTCATTAATATAGGAATTCACAGAAGCATCCTCAGACATTTGCATGTTGAAAAACTTCTTAACTAGGTAGACATTATTATTTGCAGAGGGTTTTTCATACCTGTTTGTAAGCGCTTCCATCAATTTGACTGCAGTTGTTTCATGGGCTACTAGACTTGCCACATCCATTGACAAACACATCCTTATGGTTGCAACTGCCTCTTCATCTAAAGCTTCCCAATCTTCGTCCGACATCTGTTTCGGTCTCTCCTTCAATGCCTTATGCACTTTCTTGCAAGTTAAATAATCCTTGACATGCATCTTCCAATATCCAAAATTTTTCCCATCGAACTTCATGACTCCATCGAAACTTTTTGGCTCTACAAAACCCATGACTCCTGAACCAAAAGCTCTGATACCAATTGTTGGGAGAAAATGCGGAATACTAATAATAAAAATAATATTATGACGGCAATCAATAATATTATAACTCTCTCTCCTTCCACAGGTTAAGCCAACACGAGCCAAAAATAATAGTCACGAAAATAATAAAAGAGATAGGGAAGAAAACAACACCGAAAAATATACTGGTTCGCCCCAAGCTCGGGACTACGTCCAGTCTTCGGCAACGGCAGGTTCTACTAGAATTTGGGAAATTACAGGAAGCCTTCAATAATGCCACAAACTAACCCTCAATAGCCCAACAATAGCTATTGACTTCCAAGTATCACAACCCGATAGCTTGGGATAAACAAAGAAATAAAACCCTCAATCCCACGAGAGAATAAATCCTTTCTCTCAAGTTTCACTCACTGCCGCATAAGAGAGCTTCAGCCGAAAAACCACCCTCACGATCACTTCGTATTCTTCAGCCGCAACACATAAGCATATATATATATATATATATATATATATATATATATATATATATATATATATATATATATATATATATATATATATATGCATTAAAAACAACCTAATGTAAATGGGCCTTAAGGCCCAAAACCCTTCTTTTATTTTCACACGACAAGATGGGGAAGTGGTTTTGCCTCCACAACCTGACACACTTGACATGAGAATAAATGTGGTGGTTAGGCTTATTCATTTATAAATGTGTGTATCAATTTTTAAATTTAACACAAAATTAAAACATGTAACTTCTACTAATGATTAAGAGGTTAGTGGTTTGAATCACCACTCCCACATATTATCAAAAAAAAAAAAAAACACAAAATTAAAAGATGGGTCAGAAAATTCAATATTGTATTAATAAGTACGAGAATTTTTTAAGAAGTCGTATAAGTCTAGAATCTATCCGATACAAAATTACAAGTTTATTAATTAGACATTTCTTTTTTTGAAGTTGAGAAAAGTATTAGACACATGAAAAAAAAACTTAAATACTAAATTTGTAATTATTATTATTAATTAAACATGGGAGGGAGATGAAGAAGAATGAGAATAAATAAAAATAATAAATAATAATAATATTTTTATTTTAAAAATTAAAAAAAAAAAAAACAATTTTTGTAATCATCAACAATTTGTGAGTAGTTAACGAAAAATTAGATGGAGGGACCAAAATGAAACAAAAACCAAACCTCAGAGCCTAAATTGTCGAGTTTGAAAGCTTAGGGGCCAAAATGAAACCTAACCTAAACCTCAAGGACTAAAAGTATATTTTTTCCTTGAATTTATGTTTTCAATGAATGTTTTTTTAAAAAAACCATAATATATAAAAATTTCATAAAGAATATTTAAACTAGTAAATAAACAATTTTTAATATTAACATGAGGTGATCCACACTAGTAAATATATTTTGTTAGATTTTATCAATTTTTCTATGATATAATGGAAATGTCAATTCATCTAATTTTATGTGTCGATGTTGAACCCATGAACACATGAAGATGTCGATGAAAATTTATAACCTTTTCAAAATTGCTATATAGGTTTAAAAGTTTTTTGTTTTGGTTTTTCTACAGAAATCAAGGTTGACAATGACAATTTTCTGTTATTCGCAAATATATAAGCTTTGAAATATTAATCTATTAAAAAAATATTTACCCATTGATCTTATTAGAACTTACAATTTTCAAAAGTAGGGATTTTCTAAAATAATTTCTCTTTAATGATCCCATATAAAAAGTACAATAATTACAATCTGAATCACTATAATTAATTATAGGGAGATCAATTTATAATATAATTACAATAAGGTGAAATATTCAAATTACCATTACAAAGCAACAATGATTAAATACAATACATACACACAATGATGAAAGTGAAGTAACTGACTTTTTATTATATCAATTCCAGCATATAGTTCGATGGATATAAGGCATCAATTACTACTAGATTGATGATTGTCAAGAACCTTTACTCTCGTACTTGTTGAACTAAAAAACTTTTTTATTTAGAAATTATACGATGGTTTATTTAGTTGGTTTAAAGGATTCATCTCGAGTTGGATTCATGTTGGAGATATGGAATTCATGGTGGCAACTGAGAATTGGAGCAACAACTGCAGCAAAGGCCTGGTGGTGGAGAAGTGCAACACATGCATTGAGGACACATTGGTGGATCTGCCATACCAAAACACACCAAATTAATTCAATCCAATTCAATATCCCCACAACATATAACATAGTTTGTTTGGAACCCTATTCTGGAAAACAATTTTTTTTTTCAATCAAGAGTTGTTATTGAATAGTTTTATTAGAAGTTTAAGTTGAATTACCTATTTCACTTATGTGTGGTTCAAAGTTTGTATGACTTTAGCTGTATAAAACAAATTTACTGTTATTTTTATTCTCTTACCTAAACATTTATATACCTTCTACATATATAGTTCTATATAGTTTCAGTAAATCTTAAATTTAGTTCCCATTATTGTTAGTTTGTGGTTAACTATTTTTCTTTTCCATCCGATTTGGACAAGCATCAATACTACCTCAAGTCAACCCAATTTGTTCACCTTAAATTTGAGCCAAACTAATACCTAACCTTGATCCCACATCATTTAACACACATCAACATCCTAACTCACTGCCAAAGCGAGCTTAGCTCAGCGATAATTGGCATGTACCCTCGACCATGAGGTCAGAGGTTCGAATCCCCCCACTCCCAAATGTTGATGTACTCAAATAAAAAAAAAAAAAATCTCAACTCACTAATAAGAAAGACGTCTAGTAAGCCTTAATCAAAATAACATTTGACTATTACGAAGCTTTTTTATTTTTTTTTTGAAATTACTATTACGAAGCTCTTAAAAGTAACTTTTAATCCCGAATACTAAAAAAAAGTAACTAACTAAACTTTGAAGTTATTGTACACTTGAAGTCATTCAGTGCTTATAACTCGATAAGCACTAACGACGTATTTTGTTTTTTCAAAACAACTCCCGAACATTCTCATTATATTAATTCATGATACTGATTTGCTCACCTTGTTTGGCCAAACGAGCTGCATGGGAGCTGGTTAGCATGAGAGGAGAAGAAACCACCATGAGAACTACGAAAAGGGCAACAAAAACAAGAGCACCAGACCTTTGCTGGGCCATTGTTCTAACACCAAACTAGATTGATCAACTCTGATAATAATCCTTCGTTTCTTATGTCTTTCCAATCACACCCCATTTCTCTATTACTTATATGCTGTTCGTTTGAATCAAAGCAGAGCCCTCTATTTGACTTTCAAAGCTTTTCTCAACTTCTATAATCATTTATTCTAATCGTAATCTTATCCTTACTTCATATTTTTATACAATATTCTTGCACATTATCTTGACTTTGAATTGGTTTCATATACAAAATTGAGATTGAGTGTCAAAAGAGTAAATTTGGGTTCACAATAAGACTAGGTACTAAATGTTTATTGACATCTCGATATTTCCATCAATATTTTCAAATATATGGGTTTGACATCCATATTAAGGAAAGTTGACAAATATACAACAACAATATTAACAGAGTGTTAATATTATGAGCATTATATATATTAATAAGGAAAATTTTAACTTATTTAAAAATGATAAAATGATTATTTGTTAATTTGAATATCTTTTATGAATTTTTAGTTTTATTGATATTTTCATAAGATTGAGATCACCCGTCGGACAATTTGTTTTCGTGCTTATTTTTTAGCTGAATTGCTGCATGCATATTATAAACTTAGCAAATTAAAATCTATAATATAATCAAACTATATAAATGTTCAATCGAGAACGAACTCAGCCACATAAATTTTTAACTTAGCTGAGAAATCAATTGAACTTAACTAAAATCCATTTGGTCTCAAGGAAATATTTTCAATTTAATTCAACCAATAGAAACTGCGTCCATTGATAGAGAGTGTATTAGTTTTATCATTTATTTAACTTCAGTATTCAAGTCTAAATAATTGAGGTAAGAAATACGAAATTAATTAAGTTAGACTTATTCAAGTTAATTATTTTTTAAAAAATTCATTTGAAAGCAACTTATATATTTCTTGTCGATCTTTGACATTTTCTTCTTTGACTGTAACAAAGGTGGCAATGCTGCAATGGTCGGACAGTTTTTTTTTCTTTCATTTAATATTCTTTTTGTCGACCAATCATTTTTTTCTTTCATAATATAATTTTAAAAAGGTTGTCTACAATATTAGTAAAAAGTTTAAATTTCTAAAATGGTATTCAAAATTATATTTTATTATTTTTTATACTTTAAATCGGGTTAATATTTTAAAATCGCACATCGCTAAGAAGACTGAAATGAATTAAATAAACATCAAATTTTTATATTTGTGATTCCGATTAATAAACTAAATATTGGTAGTTTTTCAAAAAAAAAAAACTAA
This sequence comes from Luffa aegyptiaca, assembly GCA_017139565.1. Classification (NCBI taxonomy): domain Eukaryota; kingdom Viridiplantae; phylum Streptophyta; class Magnoliopsida; order Cucurbitales; family Cucurbitaceae; genus Luffa; species Luffa aegyptiaca. The sequence continues at coordinate 1,415,516 of CM029399.1, read as the reverse complement.
ATATTGGTAGTTGTATATGAGTGAGACAACATGACTTTGTAGAAATAAAAACTAGTATAAATATTGAGCCTTTAAAACCTATTTTGATAACCATTTTATTTTTAGTATTTTGACTTTGAAAATTAATCTTCTAAATACTACTTCTATCTAAGCAATAAGTTTCGTTTATTTGTTATCTACTTTTGATAAAATGCTCTCTTCTCTCTCTCATCTCTCTACTATGGCCAGTGGCAAACTAGAACTTCGCTGTCTCTCAATCTTTGATGACCAAAACTCAACACCGACGGTCATTCATGATCAAAAGTCAACGATCAAACGTGGAGGTGAGGGAGAGGTCAGATAGATGAGAGGGAGATGAGTGAAAAAAAGAGGAAGAGAGGAGTTTTTTTTATTTATTACTTTAATTATAATTACTAATTTTTTAATTTTTTTAATATTCCACATTAGAATAATAAAAAAATTATTCTGTTACACACCTATTTTCTTGATAACTCATGGACTAAAAAGGTATTTTTTTCAAAATTAAATAAAGCTTGCAACATGATGACACGTGAAACAAAGGGAGTATAGTACTAGAAATTTTCCTGCATAAATAGTCGAGCTTGCAGCAGAGTTTTCCTCAAGATTTTTTCGGGCAACAATTTGTGGTCTTGTGGGGTGGAGGATTCAAACCTCCGAGCACCGAAGATACATATTTATAGGTTTTTTCCTAGAACAACTTTTTTTTTTCCTTTTTTCAAATCTCATATATAAAAAGGACAATAATTGCCATCACCAACCAGAATCACTAGAGCTTAAGTTAGAGAGATCCAATATTCATAAACTACCATTACAAAAGCAACAGTAATTAAATAAAATATGTATACACACAATGAAGGCCAAGTAATTAACTACAGCGCTGTAGCTTTTTATTAAGAGATAATCATATAGAGATAGTTTAATTTGGTTGAGAGGATTCATCTTGAGTTTGGATTATTGATGAAGAGATATGTGAAGAACATGTGGTATATGGAATCATGGCGGCGGCAACTGAGAATTATTGATGGAGCAACAATTGCAGCAAAGGCAACACAACGGTTGATCTGCGTCTGCCATGCCAATAACAAATCCAAACAATCCCCACAACATAATAATAATATAGTTTATAAAAGTAAAGAATTATTAATGAAACATTTAAAAGTAAAAAGACCAAATTGACACGAAACATTATTTTAGTGTAACTAATAAAACTTTGAAGTTACTACACACTTGAAATCATTCGGTTATAACTCAAACGACGTATAGTTTTCCAAAACAGTTCGTCCCGAACACTTTCGTTAATATTAAAGATAATACTGATTTGCTTACCTTGTTTGGCCAAACGAGCTGCATAGGAGCTGGTTAGCTGATTGATCAGCTCTGATAATAATCCTTCTTCTCTTATGTCTTCCAATTACACCCCATTTCACTATTATTACTTATAAGCTGTTTGTTTAAATCAAAAGCAGAGCCCTCTATTTGAATTTCCAATTAAGTTTTTCTCAACTTTTATATAATCACTTATTCTAATCATACAAACCTGTCCTTACTTCATATTTTATATCATCTTGCATCATCTTGGCTATGATGGGGTTTCATATAAGAGTGAGTTTGTGTTCACATTAGGATTGGGTATTAAATATTTTTAATCGACATTTTCACCATCATTATTTTCAAATGTGTGTCTGTGTTCGGCATTAACAAGTCTTATGAAATATAACAAAAGTATCAACCATATATCACTAAATGAGAAAATTTATTTGGTGAAAGGATTATTTATTGGTTTAAATATTTTTTTATGAATTTTTCAAAAATATCCATCAAGTTCAAAATTTTATCGGTGTTTTCATTAATATTTTCATAAAATTATTGAGACTTCAATCAACACATTTCCGTCAACATTCATATTTGAAACCTCGATTTTATTTATTTATTTGTTCAGACGGTCTCTTGCCTGTTGAATCACAAATTATTGATCTTGTCTCTAACTAATAAAATAGTATTCATAAACCAAAAAATAAAAACATCTATTATAAAGCTATAGAAATGTTCAATCAAACCCAACAGTGAAATAATTCAAACTTAGCTAAAATTCAATTGAACCTTTTTTTTATTAATATCCATATCTACTCACAAGGAAATTTGCAAATAATAGAAACTGATCAATATATTGATATAGAGAGTATTGATTTTGATTTATTGCATGGAAATTATTATTATAATTTAACCAAATTCGATAGAAAAATTAACATCATCGAAGGACTAATTTTAAGATTTTTTAAAAGTACAAAAATATTAAAATTTAGACATTTGAACGTATAGAGACTAAAATGAAATGAACCTCAAATATATATATGGAATAAAATAGTATTTCGCCAATAAGAGTATAGCTCAACTGACATAAAGTTGTACTGATAACCACGAGGTCTGTGGTTCAAATGTAAAAAAAAAATAGTATTTCAACCTTAATGGTATCATTTATTTAAGTTTAATATTCAATTTTATCGGTCTAAATAACTGAGGTACGGATATTAATAATACGAAATTAATTAATTATTCATGATCTGAGATCCAAAATTTGACTTTATTATTTTTTTTTTTTTTTTTGGAGAACGGAAACTTTTATTGAAACCTTATGTAAGCAACATACGAAAAGAGCTACAAGAAGGAATTTGACTCGAAAATCTTCATTTTTTTTTAAATGCTTGCTCTAAAGAATCTCTGAATAAACTGATTGTAATTTCGTGTCTTTCTCTGTACAATAGTGACTGATTTATATCAGTCTAAAATAGGGTTACACGAAAGACAAAAAAGGAAAGACAATATGGGCCAAACGGCTATGACCTTACATGAATACACTTTCCTAAAGAGAAATACATATATATGGAAATAAGTTTGCGGTGTAAGGAAAATACATAAGGTAAAAGGCCACAGCAGTTAATGAAAAATTGATAGCCTGTCATGAGAGTAATATGTGCTGTCAAGATGTGGTGATTGGTGTCTGTGCAAATGTTACCTCAGTAACAATGAAGAATTATTAACCTTGCTGTATAGTTTCAACATTCTTCCTCAAGCTAGGTGGTATTTCATATACTCCTAGCTTGCTTCGTAAGTGTTTGAAACTATCTTTTGGTAATGGTTTAGTAAATATGTCCGCTACTTGTTCTGAGGATGAAACAAATTTAGGAATGAGGTGACCAAGACTGACCTTTTCCCTTACGAAGTGGTAATCAATCTCTATGTGTTTTGTGTTCTGTCATGAAAAACAGGATTTTTAGCCATATGAAGGGCACTCATGTTGTCACATAGAAGTTGAGGTGGTTTAGTCATGCTAATTCCAATGTCTCTGAGTAAGAACATAATCCATGTGAGGTCTGCTGTTGTTGTAGCCATTGATCTATATTCTGCCTCAGTGCTTGACCTTGCTACTGTTGTTTGCTTCTTTGAGCTCCACGATATACAATTTGATCCTAGGTAGATACATGATCCCGAGGTGCTTCTTCTTGTGTCTCGACATCCTGCCCAATCTGCATCACAAAAAGCATATAGGTTTAGAGTACTATTTTTATGAAAAATTAAACCATACCTGAGGGTCCCTTTGATGTATCTTAGGATTCTTTTGACTGCTTTTAAGTCCTTAAGCTTGGGCTCATGAAGATGTTGACACACTTTATTTACAGCATATGTGATGTCAGGTCTTGTGAGAGTCAAGTATTGAAGTGACCCTACTATGCTTCTATACTCTGTGGTGTCAATTGTATCATTGTCATTGGTTGTTTCGATAGTTGAGGTTGCCATAGGTGTGCTGAAGTGTGCCGTTTCTGTCATTTTTGCCTTATTTAGTATGTCCTTGGCATACTTTTCTTGGGATAGTGTGATTCCCATGGGTGAATGAATCACTTCTATTCCAAGGAAGTAGTGTAATTTTCCAAGGTCCTTTAGAGAGAATTCTGAGCTCAGTTTGTCGATAAGTGACTCCATATAACTTTCATTTGTACCTGTCATGATTATATCATCAACATAGACAAGCATGAGTATAAGATTAGTAGCATCTTTAAAAATAAATAGAGAGGGATCAGAGTATGGAGATATAAATCCAATGTGAAGAAGGAATTGAGAGAGTCTTTCAAACCAAGCTCTTGGAGCTTGTTTTAACCCATATAAGGATCGATTTAGCTTGCAAACAAGGTGAGCTTTGGTTGGATGGATGAATCCCGGAGGTTGAGCCATGTAGACTTCTTCTTTTAGTGATCCATGGAGAAACGCATTTTTGACATCAAGTTGCCTTAGGTTCCACCCAAAGCTAGTTGCTAAAGCTATGATAACACGAATTGTTGTAGGTTTCACTACTGGGCTAAATGTTTCTTCATAGTCTATTCCTTCAATTTGTGAGTATCCTTGGGCAACTAGACGAGCTTTGTGTCTCTCTATTGTCCCATCTTCTTTTAATTTGGTCTTGAAAATCCACTTTGATCCCACTATATTGGTGTTTGGAGGGGCTTCCACCAAGTCCCATGTATGGTTGTTCTTGAGAGCTTCCATCTCTTCATCCATAGCAATCTTCCAACAAGGTATTTTTAATGCCATTTTAAAGTTCTTAGGCTCTGCCATCATAGCCAGATGAGATTGCTTATCCTTTATTTTATTGATTTCTTCATGCAGGCAAGCATTCAACGAGGGGTTGTCATGTAGTTTCTTTCTTGTGATCATGGAATGTGAGTTGCCTTTACAATTATGATTGGAATTTGTCCTTTCCATTGAGGTAGTGCCTACCATGTCAGTACCTGCAAAGGGAGAAAAGATATCAATCACTAATTGCTTACTAATATCTGGAAGATTACTTACTTGGTCATGATTTAGTGGAATTAATTTCCCACTGCATTGTGTGTTGTCAGATTGATTTGCTTGAATGTTGAGTGCTCCTCCACTATGATTATTTTGATTTTGGTTCAAGTCCAGGGTGTCCTGTGTAGTGATAATCTGAATGGTTTCTTCCTGACGTTGTGGGCTTTCCATGGTTGTTTGGATGTTTGAATCTTCAATAATTTCTTCATGAAGTTGTAAACTACTATTTTCTGAAAGCACAGGTTCTTCCTGAGGTTGTGAGCCACTGGTGTCAAGGCGAATTTGTTCTTCCTCAATCTGTACACTTTCTCTCTCTGTTTCTGCTTCATTTTGAAACTTACTTGATGCTTCACTTCTTGAGTTCGTACTCATGTCTGAAATTTCATGAATTATTCTCCCTTTGTCCATATCACTATTATTGTAAATTGTGTTTGCTTTTCCATTCTGCTTTCCTTCTGAGTTGATGTTGTTTCTTGGATTGTACCATTCTTCAAAGCCTGCAAATTCAGTAGCTACAAGATCTTTGTTGCTGTTAGTTGAGATGGATTTGTTTCTCTCAAAAGGAAAAATGGTTTCATCAAAGACTACGTGTCTAGAGATATACACTCTATTGGTTAGGGGATCTAGACATCTATAACCTTTATGAATAGGACTATATCCAATGAAAACGCAAGGATATGTTCTTTTTGAGAGTTTGTTCTTACTATAATCTCTTAGGTAAGGAAAACATCTACATCCAAAAACTTTTAGGGTATTATAATTTGGATTTCTCCCAAAGAGTTTGGTAAAGGGTGTTTTCATATCAATAGGTTTACTGGGCATTCGATTGATGAGGTAGACAGCAGTAGAGACAGCGTCAAACCAATACTTTTGGGGAACTCGAGAGTGAAATAGAAGAGTTAGAGCAGTCTCTATGATATGTCTATGTTTCCTTTCTACAACTCCATTTCGTTGTGGGGTGTGAGGACATGAAAATTGGTGGGAGATTCCTTGTTGTTCAAAGAGTTGTTTTAGAGTTGAAGATGTAAATTCTCCTCCTCCATCACTTTGAAAAATTTTGATCTTTCTCTCAAAATAGTTTTCTACTAGCTTTTGAAACTTGGTAAAGCAAGACGTGAAATCACTTTTCTTTTTGAGAGGGTAAATCCAACAAAATCTAGAAAAATCATCAACAAAGCTAACATAATATTTAAAGTTTTGACATGAAGAAATTGGGGAAGGTCCCCACAAGTCACAATGAATCTTATGCAATGGATAAGGAGAAACATTATTATTTAATTTGAAAGGAAGTCTACAACTTTTGCTCATTTGACAGGAAGCACAAACAGAATTTCCATCTTTCCAACTAGAAATATGAAGTAAATTAGAGTTGCTCAAATGTTTTAAAGCAAACTGAAATTTGGATTCCCCATTCTCATATGCCATAGTGTGTATGGAGCTTTATTTGAGTTTGTAACAGCCGTAAAAGTTTTAAAGGCTTCTTGATTCTCTTCAATCAAAGCATATAGACCTTCCCGTTTAATTCCCTTGCCCAAGATCTGTCCCTGCTTGTTCTTAATAACAAAATTATCAGCATTAAACACAATAGAACAATCATTATCTAAAGTTAATTTACTGATAGACAAAAGATTCTTCTTGATTTCAGGAACTACTAAAACATTGTTTAGTTTTATTTGATTTTCTTTGTTTTTCAGCAATCCATTTCCTATATGAGAGATATCAAGACCTTTTCCATCTCCTACATAAAGTTTTTCTTTACCATAATAAGGTTTAGTTTGAGAAAGTTTACCAGTGTTGTTTACTACATGTGCAGATGCTCCAGAGTCAGCAAATAAGGTGGAGTCTGTGTTATTCATTTCACTAAATGACAGACCTGCAAAAGCCTTTGGAATCTCTTCAGCTTGGTATGTATGATCAAACCTTTTCCAGCATTGAAGAGCTGTATGGTTGTGTTTTCCACATATTTGGCATTGGATATTTCCCTCCTTGAAGTTAGAGTTGCTATTCTGTTGCAAGCAGTTGATGTGGAATTTTCCTAACCGCAAGCGCACGGGTCAAGTAATAATAAAGTGTTCGTATAAACGAGTGTCGTCCTCTGGATTGGATGTTTAAGCAAATCAAGTATTGTGAATTATCTTGCCCAATTTTATTTAGGGATCAAAAAGTGATGAATGAATGATAAGAAAACCAAATCAAAGCAAGTAAAAAGTGTGGAATTTCAATTGGGAAAACTGCTTAGGGAATTGATTTCGCCGATTTAGTTTAGGATTGATTTTAAGGAATAAGTTATTATGCACAATGAAATTATGAGCCAAAGACCCTTTAATCACAACTACCTCTCCCGAGTATAATTGATTCTCATGCAAATTAACCAACTTGATATCCCTATCTAAGTTTATTAATCATGCAAGGCAATTAGATCTTTTAACCAATTCTAAAGTTAATCTAAAACCGTCACGAATTAGAAACTAAACTTTAGTCATGCAATCTTGAGTAAGTCTAAATCAAATCCCCTCTCCCGAGCTAGATTCGAAACTTAAATCATCCAACTAATGGCCAATTAATTGAAAGCATTAAATCAAGATTACAAACATAATAACATTGCACAACTTAAACCATAAATCAATCCATAAACACAATCAACTACATCAATCCCTAAGCTTACAAGTTTAGCTACTCATGATCAAAATTACAAGCTCAACTAAACATGTAAAAGCCATCAAAATCTAACTAAAGTGAGGGAAAGAAGAATTAAACTCGTTGTAGGCCGAGACCGAACGTCCCCGTCACGATCCCCACGAACAATGGGTTGATTTCCGAATTTTCCCCTTTGCTTCAGCCTTCAATTCCTCTGTTTTGCCTCTGTTTACGGCTCTAAGAAGTCCCAAAATTGGCTCTCCCAAAAACCTAGCCGAAAATAACTATAAATACTGATTTTTCGTCGTAGCGTCGAGACGCTATCCAGACAGCGTCTCGACGCTGCCTCTAAAACATGCGCGTCTGGAATGGAAATAACGGTAGCGTCGAGACGCTATTGTCACAGCGTCTCGACGCTGTGACACTGCCGCCTCTTCTAATTAAGGAAAACCAGCGTCGAGACCCTCCAAGAGTGGCGTCTCGACGCTGATGGGCAGAATGCCCTCTCTTGGCTCCTTGTTGCTTGAACTTTCCGGTTCTTTGGCATATTTTCACGTCCCGAACACCCGATTAACTCCAATATTGCGCTATAGCTCCAATCAACCATTTCCTACAAAATAAACAATAAAGCACAATAAAATGGCCCAAAAATCATAAAAGACTAGCTAAATTAAATAAGTAAAAGTAGCTAGCTATGCTCGCTATCAGCAGTCAGTGCTCATGTTCTTTTGAGGAGTTGAGTCGAAGGAAGGATTGTGTTGTTGTTGGGATTTCTTCCTTGAAATATACCCCTACCTCTTGTGTTGTAACTTCTTCCTCTCCCCCTGGATCTTCCTCTTTGAACATAAAATGCCTGATTTGGATCAAGACGGCTGGAGCTATCTTCCTCCTCTTTTTCTGCCATAAGTTGTAGTTCATGGTTTCTCAATGCTACAATAAATTGATTGTAAGAAGGATAAGGTGCCTTAGAGAGCATTGCAACTCTGAAATCTTTGTAGTTGTTGCCTAAACCTCTTGCTAAGTGAAACACTTTGGTTGTTTCATCTAGAGGTTTCTTCATTGCTGCCAATTTATCACAAAGAGCTTTGAACCTTTTTAAGAACTCCTCTAAGCCAAGATTTCCTTTTCTAAGGCTCACTAGGGCTTCATTAAGATGAAGTTCATTCTCTTTTGTTAGAGTAAGAAGTTGTTCTTCTAAAGATTTCCATACCTGACAGGAAGTTTCTGAATTTTCCAACATGCTAAGTATACCTCTTCAGTGATAGTTCCAAGTAGCCAAGCAGTGAGTAGTCCATCATTTTCTACCCAAGTTTTGTACTCTGGATTTGGAGTTGACTCTCCTTTGCTGTCCATGACTTTCTCTTCAGGTTTCTGGTTCTCTTCGAGGTGTTGCTCCACTCCCATTGTTCGGATTAAGGGCAAGATCTGAGACCTCCATAAGAGATAGTTGCTGGAATTCAGCTTAATGGAGATTAAGCTTGAGCATTGATGACATACTTGAATGGTGAGTTTATTTTCTGCTTTGGCCATGGGAATTAAGTGAAGGGACTGTTGAAAATTGCAAAAAATTTTCGTGTAACCTACTGCTCTGATACCATAAAGAATCTCTGAATAAACTGATTGTAATTTCGTGTCTTTCTCTGTACAATAGTGACTGATTTATATCAGTCTAAAATAGGGTTACACGAAAGACAAAAAAGGAAAGACAATATGGGCCAAACGGCTATGACCTTACATGAATACACTTTCCTAAAGAGAAATACATATATATGGAAATAAGTTTGCGGTGTAAGGAAAATACATAAGGTAAAAGGCCACAGCAGTTAATGAAAAATTGATAGCCTGTCATGAGAGTAATATGTGCTGTCAAGATGTGGTGATTGGTGTCTGTGCAAATGTTACCTCAGTAACAATGAAGAATTATTAACCTTGCTGTATAGTTTCAACATGCTCTTTTATTAAATTTTTAAGGCCCTTTCTTTTAGTTTTCTGAGTTATAGTTATATGGAGAGGAATTTAAATCTCTGACCTCTTGATCGAAGGTATATGTGTCTTAGTCGATTAAGTTATCATCAATTTGGCCTAAAATTAAACTACCATGTTAGTTTAGTTAAAAAGATTGCTCTTTTAAAATATTATTATTATTATATCACAAATATCTCCAAGAACCAAATTTATGATTAGTATAAACTTTATACTAGTTGAATTTGAACCTTACATTAACCAACAACTAAAACAAAGCTGTATGTATTTTGCATGGAGAGAGCCTCCTTATTCTTCAAATCATGATCTGCAAATCTCATTTTTACTTTCATGAGCTAACAGGTTTTCATGGCGACCCATTCTGAGACGAAGTTTCAATCGGAGAAGCGCAACATCGGCAGCAGGAGCCCGCCGGTGGTGGCTCGCAGCACACACAGGCCGGGCATATTGGCCTATTAACTGCATCACCAAATCCAAAAGCTTAAATTTAAAAACTCAATCGTCATTTTCTTAAAAGAAGAGAAAAAAAAAGGCACTCTCTCAATTGTCGCAAAAGTTAATGACAATAAGTACAATATGTATTAGTTTACCAAATAATTTCACAAAGACTCTCGTTTCTTTACCAACAAGAGTATAGCTCAACTGACATGTACTGAGATGACCACAAGGTCTGTGGTTCGAATCCCCCCACCTCACATATTGTCAAAAAAAAAAAAAAGACTCGTTTCTTTAATGATTTTTTAAGAACTATCTTAGAGTAGTACAATTGTTTATAAATATAAATTTTTGAGTGTAGGAGTGATTTAATAAATTTCTACCTTGTAGAAGCTCACGAGTAGCATCAACAGGGGAGATCGTCATGGGAGACAGAACTAAGGCGAACACGAGAACCGTCACCAAAACGGAACTCAAAGAGAATTTAGCTGCAGCCATTGAAGGAAGTTGAAGAGAAATGGTCGTTCGTTGTTGTGTGGATTGATGAAGGTTGAAGCTGAATGGTATTGTATTTATAATGAAGCTCATGGGTTTGAATGTGAAGTGATGCTTTGAATATTTGTACAATGTTGACTTACGTTGCATAATCCAATTTTTCAACCATGTTACAACTCCCAATATGCTACGCAAAATTAATCAAACTTGATGGGTGAGAAACGAAACTGGATTATTTGATCCTCCTAGGACCAAATAACATCTCTAGATCATGTATATTCATTACAATGGATAGAACCAAGAAGATCAAGGTCAAAGAATTTTTTTTTTTTGGATAACATGTGGGGTGGGAGAATTCAAACCTCTGACTTCTTGGTAGGATATAAACTTATGGGAGTTGAGCTATGTCCACGTTTTCATCGAGCTCAAGGATTTGACTATTCCCCTGTCAGTAACCATATCAAACAACTGTAAACGAGCTTAAATTATTTGAGGAGATCGTTAGTAATTTAGCTGACAGTTTTATTCTGTTAGATGTATGAGTGGAGATTCAAATCTCTAACTTTTTGATTGAGAATATATGTTTTAACTTGATTGGCACTACGAATTAAATTAATCAAATTTATATCATCTTAATTATTTAGAATATTTGCATGTCTTTGATTGTCATGGTGTGATTTAAATTTATAACCCCTAACAAGATAATAGAAGCTAAAAAGAAAAAATTTAAAAGTGTAGAAACAAAAAACTAAAAATATAATTTAACAAAGATTTTTAGTAGCCATAACCAACAACCTAAATAAATATCTTACCTAACTTTCAATTAATGTAACCTATTAGTCCTTAACATCATTAATTCAGAATCTATCCATTTACCTTGTAATGGATAGATTTTGAATTAATGATGTTAAGAAATAATAGGTCATTAATTAGGTAATGGATAGATTTTGAATTAATGATGTTAAGGACTAATAGGTTACATTAATTGAAAGTTAGGTAAGATATTTATTTGGGAAATTGTAATGGGTAGCAAAAAATATTAGGACATTTGCAAATTTAGCTATGTTTTTTGAGATTTGCAAATATAGCAAAAATTTTAAAATCCGATTTTCGCTTTTTTTATTATTCCAGTTTTACCCTTATTGGTATATCAACTGATATATTAGTAGTATATCAGACGATATACTTTATATTTATTGATATACCAAATATAAAGTATATCAGTTAACTGATATGCCAAATTTGATATACTCGAATGAATACAATTATATATCTAATATATACTTGATTTGATAAATGTAACCTATGATATACCTGAGTATTGATATAAGAATGATATACCTGATATATGAAATGTTACTTTTTTTTACTTATATTTTATATGTTTCATTTTTTCTTTATTGAATTGCGTTGTGTTATTTACGTATTTTAAACGGAATGTTTGTTTTTATAACATAAAATGTTTGTCTTATATACTTGTTATGAACATTGATATACCATCGATATACCTCTTTTGTTATACTACTCAAATAATTAATAACATTGATATACTTGATTATGACTGAATATATATCAATGATACCTTTATTTTGTAAAAAAAAAAAATCATTAATATATTTTTAATTATTAGTGACATACTTTATTTTAAGTATATTTCTTATATTGAATATGAACTGCTGATATACTGTTGATATATAATTCATACTAGGAATAACATTTCACTAATATATATCAGAGTATATTAGTAGTATATGTAGTATAAAATAACGATATACTATTAATATACTTCATATTAGGAATATCATTCCACTAATATACCATAGTAGAGTATATCAGTTGTATATCAGATATAATTCATTTTAAGTATATCAGTAGTATATCTGATGTATTTCATTTTAGGTATATCAGTAGTATATCAACAGTATATTTGATCTACCACTGATATACTTCATAACAGTAAAACACGGGAAAATTTTGGAAAGGGTATTTTTGACTTTTTCTATTCACGTTTTGGGCTGGGCTGAATTTTTTTGCCATAATTGCAAACCTCAAAAAGTGAAGCCACGCTTGCAAATAGAAATTCCCCTTTTGTTATTGTTGCAACGACCCCTATTTATTTAGGCTGAAAAGTTTGAGAATGTAACTAACCGCCACACACTATTTCAAAAAAAAAAAAAACCGCCACACACTTTACAATAAAAGATTAGGAAAAAAAAACAAAGAATCTCACGGCAAAGAACATTTTTAATTACTTTGTACGTAATACTTACTAGGGGTGTATATCGGTTCCGTTTTCTCAATTTTAGACCGAATCGAGAACCGAACTGACATGTTCGGTTTTTTCAAATCCTAAATCGAACCAATGTCCAATTTTACGGCCTAAAACCGATTGGTTCGTACTTACTCCTTAGTCCTATTTGATTCTTTTCCATTCTTTTTAGTTCACAAAATCTATTCGAAAAATTATAATTTCATTTTTACAAATAATTAAATAATTTTTAAATAATATTAAACTTTACATCATTCTTAAAAAGTACGTAAAACTATCCGCACAAAAGATCAAAAGAATTTCACAAGGACTCAGAACTATATAGTTTCTTCCTTTTATTCTTGACTTTGAATATCAAACTGACTTAATTACACATCATAACAACATTTGATCAAACATTAACCAAATTAAAACAAAGCTTTTTTTTTTTTTTTGCATGGAGAAGCTCCTCCTTATTCCAAAAGCATCTTCAAATCATTTAATTTACTCGCATGCAGCGGCAGGTTTTCATGGCGACCCATTCTGAGATGAAGTTTGAATCGGAGAAGCACAGCAGCGGCAGCAGGATCCCGCGGGCGCTGGCTCGCAGCACACACAGGCCGGGCATATCGGGGGCCTATTAACTGCATCACCAAAATCACAAAAGTTTAAATGTAAAAACTCAACCAAAATCAATAAAATACATAATAAATAATAATAAGAAATTGTCAGAGTGATCATAACTAAGTGGTAATTAGTATGTATCATTAATTATTAGAAAATCGAAATACTTTTACAATTTCTCTTTTTGACATCAAACGATGCAAAACTACCAGTCTCATTGAATAATGGTCTAATAGTGTTTTAACAACAAATTCTTACTTTGTTGAAGCACACGAGTAGCGTTGGTAGTGGAGATCGTCATGGGAGAGAGAACCATGGCGAACACGAGAACCGTCACCAAAACGGAGCTCAGAGAGAATTTAGCTGCAGCCATTGCTGAAATTTGAAGAGAAATGATGGATGATCAAGCAGGGTGTATTGGTAGACTTAGTGTTGGATATTGATGAAAGTTGAAGCTGTATGGTATTGGTATTTATAATGAAGCCATGGGGTTTGAATCTGCAGTGATATTTTGAATGTTTGTACAATATTGACTTTTTGACGTTGCATAATCCAAATTTTCAACCATGTTCCAATATCCTACGTAAATGGATAATTAACTTTGATCGGTGGGAGACGAAAATGGATTTGATCTCAAGACCCATAAAATCTCTACATCATGTATATAAATGTCATGGTACTTTTTAGAAACGAGGGATGTTAAGAATACGATCGAAGTCCCACATCAACGAGAGATGGAGAAAAGATTATGGATACGATATGTTTATTGAAATATATATTATTTTTTCACAAAATGGAAATAATTTAAAATTAACCACCTAAGTTTGAAAGTATTTCACTCTCAAAATTTTATTATTATTTTTTTGCCCCATCTATTATTTATATTTTTTTATAGATATGTGTTTATTTATTATGCTTAACAGCTATTTGACATAAGGATTGGACGACCTGTACATTTAGTTTGTTTGGCTAGTGCCCAATATATGTTTATTGTGATAACAAAGTATTGGAGGTGAACAAGTATATATCAGATCGTTCGACATAGATATATATATTACCTAAAGTGAAGTGTCCTTGCTTCATAGTTTATGCACCCTACTTGGTTTGACGACCAATGATAGACTTAATAAAATGCATAACATGTTGGGAATTCGATGATAATTTTGATCTTGAGTTTCTATAACCTCAATTAGATCAATGGATGGATAACTACAAGATATTTGTTTTAATATAAATTTCATGGGTTTGTAATTTAGGTCCTGTTTGATAACTATTTGGTTTTTTAAAATTAGATTTTTCTTCTCACAATTTCTTTACAATTGTTTTCATCTTTTCTTTAAGAAAATGTTTGAATTCTTAGTCAAATTCCAAAACTAAAAAAAAAAATATTTTTAATTTTTTTTTTTATATTTCAAAACTTGACTTGGATTTTGAAAACATTTGAAAAAATTAAATAACAAACACAAAGAAATGTATAGGTAGAAGTAGAGTTTATAAATTAATTTTCAAGAAAAAAAAGACTAAAATTATCAAAATATTAAAATGTTAAAAAGTGTCTCCAAATATGAGTGTTTAACGTCAAGTATTTATTGAAAAAGCATTTCACTAAGAAAAAAAATACAATCATAGAAAGTTATCTCAAATAGGCTAAATAATTTTTTAAAATTTTTTGATTTCATAATAAATAGTGATCGAAACTAGATGTCGCAAATTCAAATTTCAATATGGCCCAGCTAAATTGCATACCTTTGAAATGTTGCAACTTGCAAGATAGCAACAAAAATAACACTTCTTTCTTTTTTTTTTTTTTTTTTTTGACAATAAATAACACTTCTTTCTTTTTTTTTTTTTTTTTTTTTGACAATAAATAACAGTTCTTTCTATTTTCTAATGAATAAAGACATTATTGTTTTGGAAAAGGGAAAGAAGTTTTGGTGATGGTGTGATATTAATTTAAAGGGAAAAAATACACTTTCTAGATGTTTGAGTTAAGTTTTATTTTGGTTTTCAAATTCGATAATTTAGTCCTTCAGGTTTGGATTTCGTTTCATTTTGGTTCCTTGTCTAATTTTTCGTTAATAACTAACGGATTGACATGACATTAAATTTTTATTAAAAAAAAATTATTATTTTTTTAAATTTTTTAAAATAAAAATATTATTATTATTTAATATTTTATTTTCTCTCTTCTTCTTTTTCTTTACCACCATCATCCAACCTGCCACTGGCGACCGCCGTTCGTTGGCGGCAACAAATTTATTTTTATTTTTCTTTTCTTCTCCTTTCTCTCCCTTTTGTTTAGATGTTGATAGATTTAGGTGATGATTGATGTGAACGAAACATGAGATTTTTTTTTTTTTTTTTATTTAGATGCATGCTTCACCACATAGGTATTTCTAAAATAATTTTTTCTTGTTAACAAAAAAAAGAAAGGTAGTTTTCTGCTGATTAGGACGGATATGTTAGGAGATAATTTGACAATTTATACAGGCATTATAAAAACATGTATTCTTATGACATTGTTGAATAATCTACAAGACAACTATAAGCAAAAATAGGAACTCAAGAAAAAAAAAACTATAGGCAAAAATATAAAAATTAAAAGTTGAAAAGATCAAAGTCAACAGGATAATCTACCTGATTATCAAATAATTAAAAACAATGCTTCATTAATTCCTTCAATTGTCTCTCTCTATAATTTTACTATTTGACTTCTTTGTTTCTCCCATTGATGTTTGGGTAAATTGTAATCAAAATATTAAACCAGTAATAGATATTTTAAATTCATAAGGCCAAATAAAACGATAAAATTAGAAAATAATGACTAAGTTTATAATTTTAACTTCTAAAAATTGAAAATGATGTCTATATGAATATAGTTTAATTGGTTAAGATATTATAAGATGAAATATTTGGGTTTCCAAATCTCACCTCGTTAAACAAAAAAAAAAAAAAAATCCTTAAGAAAACTAAAAAGAGGATATTGGCTATGGCTACTAAATAAATTTATTTTTGTAAAACTGTAAATAGTTGGCAACACTTTTTTTTCCTTAAAAAAGAAATACATAAAAATCTTAATAGTATCACACTTGGTTAATGATATTATTGTAAATTCATCTTCAACTACAAAAGAATATTGGGCCGGTTGCAAAAGTAGCAAACCGGCCCAAAATAATTGCAAAATTAGCAACCGTTGAAACTATTTGCAAAAATGGCAAAATATTGTCATTTGAAAGGTAAAATTACTAAAATGCCCTTTCTATCAGCTTCCATTTCTTCTCTACTTTTCCGGTCATCTCCATCGGTCTTCTTCTCCATCTCTCGTCTTCTTCATTCTTCCGTCTTCTCCAAATTTCTCCACTTGTTCGCAGTGGCTTGGAGAAAACGGTAAGTGGAATCGTATATTTTGGGCAGTTCTGTACTTTGATGTAAATTTGGTTGCTTTTCTGTAAATAGTTTTTGATGTAAAGTCTACTGTTTCGATTTTTCACTACGATTTCATCTCCATTTCTATCAGCGTTTTATTTCCCTCACGATTTCAGCTTCAATTTCAACCTTCATTTTGATTTCTATCATTTCGTCGTCAAGTCGTTCTTCGATTTGATTTCCCCTATTCTCGTACAATCCGAGTCGTAGAACTCTCCGGCGCAAATCCTCCGCCAGTTCACCCGGATCCACTGCCTCGAGATCGAGTTTCCGACGGGCAATCCCAAGGTCGACAGAGTCGGGGGCGTTAAATGGAGAGCGGAGTTTGGGATTAGCTGCGAGATATTGCTTTTTCGAGGGATTAGGGATTTGGATGATCGGGCAGCGATGGCGGAGGATTTCGATTTCATCGAAGGGATGCAATTTTGAGCCCACCCAAATTTCTATTAGTGATAGAAATTTTCTATCACTGATAGAAATTTTCTATCACTGATAGAAAACTTTTCTATCACTGATAGAAACTTTCTATCATAATTCTATCATGATAGAAAGTTTTCTATCAGTGATAGAAGATTTCTATCACTGATAGAAATTTTTTAATCTATCAGTGATAGAAAAAGTTTCTATCTGTGATAGATAAAAAGTTAATTCTATCACTGATAGAATCTATCAGTGATAGAAAGTTAATTCCATCAGATTTCTATCACTAATAGAAAGTTTCTATCAGTGATAGAATAATATTCTATCATGATAGAAAGTTTTCTATCAATGATAGAAAATTTCTATCACTGATAGATTCTATCAGTGATAGAAACTTAATTCTATCAATGATAGAAAATTTCTATCACTGATAGATTCTATCAGTGATAGAAACTTAATTCTATCAATGATAGAAGATTTCTATCACTGATAGAAAGTTAATTCTATCACTAATAGAAAGTTTCTATCAGTGATAGAATAATATTCTATCATGATAGAAAGTTTTCTATCAATGATAGAAGATTTCTATTAGTGATAGAAAGTTAATTCTATTAGTGATAGAAGATTTCTATCACTGATAGAATAATATTCTATCATAATAGAAAGTTTTCTATCAATGATAAAAGATTCCTATCACTGATAGAAAGTTAATTCTATCAGTGATAGAAAACTTCTATCACTGATAGAAACCTACCAAATCAAAAAAGAAGAGAGTGAAATCCACGATCCAGACTTGTCAAATCGGAAAGAAGAAAACTGTGCGCGCGCAATTCAGGGGCAAAACGGGGATATAAAAAATTAATTAAAAAATTTTGCCATATTTGCAAATATTTTAAAAAATTGCTAAATTTGCCATTATTTACCCTAAGCCACCCATTACAATTATCCAAGAATATTAGTACATCAGCATCATACGTATACTAAAACTTAGCTAATTTAATTTGACCTGGTCCAATTGTATCCATGAGCTGTCACACCATTTAAAAAAGTCAATGAAGTTAAGCCTTTGTTTATTAAAACAAATTTTAGTTAAGTCCATTATTACTTGATGCAAAACAAGTATTTCAATCATTAATGAAAACTCCATACTTGTTGCCCATCATCAACTATCCATGTAAAAACTCCATGAAAATCAGATTAAGGTGGTAAGCATGGATGTTTCAACATATTTACTTTTTGCTTTTCTGGGTGGCTTAGTTCTTGTCAATCTTGTGTTCAAGCTCAAGGTCAATTAGGTATGTAATATTATTTATCTTAAACTCAGTCTAATTACTTATTATGTCTTCATATGATCAATCAAATGAAGTTTCATTTGCTTTCATTAGCTTAGATTGTGGGTTGCCAGCAAATACAGACTACATCGAACCAACATTCACGCTTAAATTTACTTCTGATGCTGCTCATATAAACAGAGGTGTAAGCAAAAGCTTATCCTCTAATTATCAAGAATTTCTACCAAAACAATATCATCATGTTAGAAGCTTTCCCCAAGGACGCAGGAATTGCTACAACATAAGCATAAAAAAGAATACTAAATATTTGATGCGAGCAAGTTTCTTGTATGGGAATTACGATGGGCTTAACCAACTTCCGAAATTCAATCTCTACTTTGGAGATAGCTTATGGAAGACAGTGAATTTCATTGATGAAAACACAGATACCACAACAGATTCCATACATGTGACCTCAACCAATCAAGTACAAATTTGTCTTGTCAACACAAACGAGGGAACTCCATTCATCTCTTCATTGGAATTCAGACCTTTACCCAATGAGACTTATAAGTTCTTGACAAGGTCATTGTTGCTTTACAATCGATTAGATATGGGTTCAACAACGAATAAAACATACAGGTTTGTTGCAAAGAAACAATATTTTGTATTTGTCATTTTTAAAACACTCATAATTCTCTGCCAACTTCTCTTCAGGTTTCCTGATGATATATATGATCGATTTTGGGTGCCTTTCAATTGGTACGAGTGGACAAGCATAAGTACCACACTTACAATAGATTCAAACGATAATAATTATTACGAGCCAGGGTCCGCTGTCATGGGAACTGCAGCTATTCGAATAGATACAAAAAAAGGCAATGGAAATCTGGTGGGAGCCTGAAGATGTAAACACTCAGTATTATGTATACATGCACTTTGCTGAAGTTGAAAATCTTCAAGCCAATCAAACCAGAGGATTCAATGTCACTTATAATGGGAGTTTTTGGTATGGTCCTCTCATTCCCAGCTACTTGTCCACCATAACTCTTTATAGTAGAGCACCTTTACCAATTCCAACTAAAAAGCATCTGTTCTCACTCATTCCAATTGAAAATTCAACACACCCTCCAATCATGAATGCTATGGAAATTTACTCTGTAGTAGATCTCTCAGAACTAACGTCAGATCAAGGAGATGGTATATATTTTCTAAATCTCATTCTTTTTCTTGGAATTTTTCTTTCTCAAGTGACATATTTTTAATTAAGCTAATTCTAATTTATTGAATGGCATATGAATAATTAGTGGATGCCATACAAAACATCAAGTCAACTTATGGAATAGTCAAGAGATTGGGAAGGAGATCCATGTGTTCCAAGAGCATACCCTTGGGAGGGTATAGATTGCACCAAAACCAATGAAACCACTCCTAGAATTGTCTCTTTGTAAGTACCCTTAGCTCGTATATATGTTTTATAATATGTGGGACGAAGGATTCGAATCTCTAATCTCTTGGTCGATGGTACATGTTTTAGTGTCAGTTGTGTTGGTAGCCAAATATGCCATTTAACTTTCCTAGCTAATAAAATGCACTTTTTTATATATTCAGGAATTTGTCATCAAGTGGATTGTCAGGGGAGATTTCTCCAAATATATCCTATCTAGAAATGTTACAGATCTTGTAAGTAAATGCTCAGAAAAATTCAACCCTTTCCCCGATTGGAACTACTAATTTACAGAACAACGACCACTTTCGATATTTGCAGGGATTTGTCAAACAATGACTTGACAGGAAATATCCCGGATTTTTGGTCTAAATTATCAAACCTTAAAGTCTTGTAAGTGATCACAAGCATAACCCAACTTGAGTTATACACAATATCAAAAAATTGTTGATCTTTTTTTTCTTTTTTGATTTTTACAGAAAGTTGGATAACAACAAGCTCACAGGCTCAGTTCCACCTGAACTCGTCAAGAGATTCAACAATGGTTCATTATCCTTAAGGTTTATGTCCAAAACAAAAACTTTTGCTTCATGTTAACATAATTATCTCTCTTATAATCTTCTTCTTCTCATATTTTTATTGCACTTTATTGACATAGCGTTGAAGGAAATCCAGATCTAGATTGTATATCAGATTCATGCAAGAGTAAGAAGAACAATAGTGTTGTTATTCCAATTGTAGCATCAATTGGTGGATTGATAGCGATGGTTGTGATTTCAATCGTCATCCTTTGGATTGTTAAATCATCAAGGAAGAAACAAGAAAATGGAACTGTTGGTTCAAAGATGGTAGTGGATCCGTTAGCGGCCAATAAGAATAACAACCAAATAATAAGTGATCAGTTTTTTGGAGACAAGGAGGCGGCAGTTCACATATTTAGAAGTGATGAAGATGACAAAGAATTTTGAGAGAATTCTGGGCAAAGGAGGTTTGGGGATGGTTTACTATGGAGTCATAGATGACATTCAAGTGGCTGTGAAGATGCTTTCTCAAGCTTCAGGTCAAGGTTATCAACAGTTTCAAGCAGAGGCATGTGCATAAATATATATGTCACTGAAGTTGATCTTTTAAGTAGTTTTAGCTTCGTCCTTAATATGATAATACACTAAAATATAATATTGTGTTTTCAATATTGCAGGTTACTCTTCTTTTGAGAGTTCACCATAAAAACTTGACCAGTCTTGTGGGGTATTTGAATGAAGGAGAACACTTTGGCCTCATTTATGAATTCATGGCCAATGGAAACTTAGCCGAGCATCTTTTAGGTGATCGATCTATTTGCAATTGACCGAGACTCTGCTCGATAATCATTTGATTTTTAAGGTCCCGTTTGATAACCATTTGATTTTTGGTTTTTAGTTTTTGAAAATTAAGCTTAAAAACGCTACTTCAACCATTAAGTTTCTTAGTTTTGTTATACACCTTCTTCCATGTTTTCAAAAACCAAGCTACGTTTTGAAAACTAAAAAAAATAGTTTTCAAAAATTTGTTTTTGTTTTTTGAATTTGGCTAGGAATTCAAATGTGTCATTAACAAGGATGAAAACCATGGTAAGGAAATTGAAGGAAAACAAGCTTAATTTTCAAAAACCAAAAACAAAAAATCAAATGATTACCAAACGGGGTCTTAGTTTTTGATTTTGAAACCAAGTCCTAAGTTTTGAAAACTAAAAAAAAAGCACGAAGTTTTCCAAAACCTTTTTTCTTTTTTTAATTTGGTTAAGAACTCAAATATTTCCTTAATAAAGATAAAAGTAAACATAATTTTCAAAAATGTCAAAAACAATCAAATGGTTATCAAACGAGACTACCATCTTTAAAAACTTGTATTCGTTTTTGGAATTTGACTAAGAATTCTAATGTTTCTTTAAGAAAACTGAAAATTATAATAAAGAAATGGTAAGCAATGCACCCAATTTTCAAAAAAAAAAAACAAAAATCGAAATTATTATCAAACCAGAACTAAAAAATTTCATTTTCCAGCTGATTAATTAGACTTTGTAAACCAACCCCCAAAAGTTGACTTTCCTTTTTTTTTTTCCTTCTTTCTCTCTCTCAACTTGTCTTATTTAAACAGAGAAGAGTTCACATGTCTTAAGTTGGCAAGATAGACTCGGAATAGCCATGGATGCAGCACAAGGTAATTTGATTGTTTACTCGATCGCATTCTTACAAAAACCTTATCCACATAATAATAAAAGTTTTAACTTAAAAACCAAAACAGGATTGGAATATCTTCATGATGGTTGCAAGCCACCCATAATCCACAGAGATGTGAAAACAACAAACATCTTACTGACAGAGGATTTCCAAGCCAAACTTGCAGATTTTGGTTTGTCCAAAAGCTTCCCTGTAGATACCAACAAAAGCAACAACTACATGTCCACCATTGTTGCTGGCACTCCTGGTTACCTTGATCCAGAGTAAGTAAGAACAAAATTTAACAAACACCCATTAAATTATAAAATTTAGTTTCTTAACTTTCAAATTCGTTTCTAAAAGATGTCTGAACTTTAAAAAGTTTTGAATAAGTCATTGAGCATCCATTTTTGTGTCTAATAGGTACATAAATTTAAAAAGTATCTAATAAGTCTTTGAACTTTCAATTTTGTGTCTAATAGGCCCTAATATATTTGAATTTTTCAAAATTAAATGGTCTATTAGATAAAATTAAAATTAAATATTATATCTAATAGGAACTCTCTAATTAAAATTTCAATTTTGTGTCTAGTAGCTAGATTCGTGAATTTAAAAAAAATACCAAATGGGTTAAGGACCTATTAAACATGAAAATTGAAGATTCAAAGAGTATATAGGACACAAAATTGAAAGTCTATGAATTTATTAGACACTTTTTAAATTCAGGAACCTATTGACAATACAAAATTGAAAGACCTATTATATACTTTTTAAAACTAGTCTTTTAAGTTTTAGCACGTGCCTTGCAGTTACCCACGTGGTATTCCAAAAAGTTTAGGAACAAAACTTGTAATTTAACCTTACATTAAGGGTCCGTTTGGAATACATTTTAATTTAAATGTTTTTAAAGAATGCATTTTTTAAAAAACATTTTGTATAAAAATTGTTTAGAATTTAAACACTCATATGTTTGGTTACATTTGGTCATAAGTGTTTTTATACACAAGTTATTGTATACTTAAAACCTTTTTTTAAAAAAGTTGGTTTCAAGTGTTTCTCTCAAAATGGTTTATTTCTCAATCTCATTTTCTAATAAGTCATTTTTAGTGGTTGCCAAACACTATAAATTTTTTCAAAATGATTTATTTTCAAAATTAAACACTTGAAAAGGTAAACCAAACACACCCTAAAATAATAAGAATTAAACACTTAAATTTGGAGTAATCAATAAAACATCTGAGCAGGAGGTCCTGTTTTCAAAACCCTAACCTAACTTACTATTGGGTTACCTTATGGCTCGTCTTTTCAGTTACTACATCTCGAACAGGCTGACGGAGAAGAGCGATGTATACAGCTTTGGAGTTACGTTGTTGGAGATAATCAGCTGCAGACCTGTGATATCAAGATCAAGTGAAGAAAATGTTGATATTGGCAAATGGGTAAACTCGAAAGTGGGTCAAGGGGACATAAATGGAATAGTCGACGAAAGACTGAGAGGAAAATATGATGTGAACTCAGTTTGGAAGGCAGTGGAAATAGCAGTGAATTGTGTATCTGCGAACTCTGCAAAACGGCCGACGATGAACCAAGTGGTGGCGGAGCTGAAGAGTTGCTTGGCCATGGAACTGGAACGGACGCCGGAGAATAATCCAGGTTTCGATTCCACCAATTCTGTCAACATGATGTCCATCGTCATGGATTACAGTGGAGCCGTTCCAATGGCGAGGTGAAAATGAGTTTGCAGGATTGTTTTCCTTTTCTTTTATCTTGAATTCTAAAATGGAATTAATGGCATTTACTTTGAGTTGAATTGGGAATTTATATTCAAAGCTGAAATCGTTAACATACCTTCAAGATAGTTTTCATTACATATTAGTATTTAAAATACACAAGATAAATAACCAATATTAAGAAAGAAGGGTCAAAGTGATCATAACTCAGCGGTAATACTGACCAATTGTTGTTGAACTCCAAAAAGAAAAAAAAAATCCGAAAGAAGGAAAGTTTGAAAAGATATCAAAATGTATTATTGCTTACGAGTGCTAACGTATCGATATAATTAAATTTACCATAATCCATAAATTTAAACTTTTGGGTTCATTGGAAGTTTAAAATGGTATTAGGGCACGAGCTCCTTATGTTTCAAACCCATGTAATGTTATTTCCTCTCCAATAACATTAGGGTAGTATTTGGTAAATTCATACATGTAATGGTATTAAGGTTAAGTTTTAAGTTTAAAGAGGAAAAAACAAGTTAAGGTATTTAGTAAATTCATACTAAATTGTTGCAGCTTAGGTAATAACCAAAATATTAATAATATATATTTCAAGAATTTTATAATGTTCGGTTGTTATTTAATTTCAAAGTTTTTATAAGAGAGTTAATTTAAATTTCATATGATTTAAATTACAATATTGTGTTAGATATTTCTTTATTTTGATAAGAAAAACAAGGGAAAAAATTTATTTGAATGAGAAAAAATTAAATTCGATGGAACTTAAATAAGATAATTGAAACAACAAATTAAATTTAAAATAAAAAAATGAGGATTAATGATGAATCATATCTCAACAACTCCGACGTATGAAATAAGATATCTACAAATTGATTTGTATAATTAAACTTATTTACAATTTTTTTAACTTCAAAAAATTTGAAACAAATTTAAATTACATTTTTAAAAATGCTATTTGAAAATTTTAATTCAAATATAGTACAATTTAAATAATTAATGGAATACTTAAAGTTCATATATTTTCCATGAAAATTCTTTCTTAACTCTTACTTAGAAGAGAGACGTGGGGTCAATTTAAGATCCAATTAAAGTTTTCTTTTGTTGGTCATCTCTGAATTGATAGTACATGTTAATTATTATTGAGTTAAAATTCTTTTGTTTTTATGTGTGAGGTGGGTATCAGAAAACTATATGTCCCATCACAAAAATAAATAAATAAATCCTACCCTTTCTTTCCATTGACATTTTCTCTGCATCTAAGTGAGATTATTTTTAAGAGGATAAAATAATATGGTGACAGTTTTATATGCCCATTCAACTAAACAAGAAACTTGTTGAACTAAAAAATAATAATAATAATAATAAAATAAAATAAAATTTTGATATATACTACTAACATGACTTTATCAAATTTTAAACGACTAATTTTATTATATGTTTTTTAGAGGGCTCTATGGTTGACCCAGGGATAAGTTGGAGATTTGATATATAACATGGCTAAATTATAAAAAATACCCCTGAACTATGGAGTTTGTTTCAAAAATGCCCCTGAACTTTCAAAAGTTTCAAAAATACCTCTGAACTTTGAAAAATGTTTCAAAAATACCCTTGCCGTTAATTTTGGATGGAAATCGTTAAAGTTTGAGTTTCAAAAATACCCTTGAACTTTCAAAAAAAATTCAAAAATACCCTTATTGAAAAATGCTTCTTTTTTTTTTCCTTCTCCCACCGTAAATTAACTCTTCTTCCAAAAATTAATGAGAAACTTTACTTATTTGTCATGTATTCATAATCTAGGAGCTTTCTTTCTCTTTCAACACATCCAAAGCACTTGGCTAGATTTTCGTATCGAATCTTCAAGATGACTTTTGTTTTGTTCTTGAAATTCTACATGTGTTGGTAGTCTTTTCAATATTATTTCCTAGCTTTCTTTATATTCCTATTACGAAAAATAAATGAAACTATTGTTGTATAAGGATTCTAACAATTCTTAAATATCAATAAGAACAAAATCATATATAAAACTTTTGATTGATTAATCTTATAAATTGGACCAAACTCACCGTCTTATAAACATTTCTTCGTTTTATCATTAAGATACACAAACAAAGAGAGAGCAAAAAATGAAATAATATATATACATATATATGTTGTTTTCTCACACTTATCTTCTTTACGCTTTTTAAAAGAGAAAACTTGATTTCAAAGTCTTTTTTTATTTGGTATTGAGTTGCACACAACCTTTATAAGCAAAGTTTTGCATTAATTTTCATGGAGAAAAAATTTACGGTGAGAGAGGAGGAAAAAAGAAGAAACATTTTTCAATAAGGGTATTTTTGAAAATTTTTTGAAAGTTCAAGGGTATTTTTGAAACTCAAACTTTAACGGTTTCCATCCAAAATTAACAGCAAGGGTATTTTTGAAACATTCTTCAAAGTTCAGGGGTATTTTTGAAACTTTTGAAAGTTCAGGGGCATTTTTGAAACAAACCCCATAGTTCAGGGGCATTTTTTATAATTTAGCCTAAATATATCTATTAGAAATTTTCGTGAGTTTACCAGGTACGCAAGTGGGCCGAGTGGTCAGTCTCGACCTCGGGCCGAGGGGGACCATATGGGTTGGGCCAAGTCCCGGTCCCTCTGACCTTGGCCCGACCTTTTGGTTTGTTTCGTCTTCGGAGTCTATTTTCCAGTCCTATTTCTGGGTTCGTGTCGGGTTGTCCTCGTCAGCTCCTTGTACATCGGAGTGGTCCAAAATTACCTATAATAAGTAATTTTGCGTTTTATGCTTTCTTTTAAAAAAAAAAATATTGCTATGCACCAATTAATATATAGGGGAATTGCAATGGGTAGCAAAAAATATTAGGATATTTGCAAACTTAGCTATGATTTTTTAGATTTGCAAACATAGCAAAATTTTAAAAATCTGATTTCCGTTTTTTTTATTATTCCAATTTTACCCTTATTGGTATATAAATAGATATATTAGTAGTATATCTGATATACTTTATATTTACTAATATACGAAATATAAAGTATACTAAATTTGATATACTCGAATGAATACAATGATATACCTAATATACTAATGATATACCTAATATATACTTGATTTGATAAGCATAACATTTGATATACCAATGATATACTTTATATGTTTTACTTTCTTTACTTATATTTGTTATATTTTCTTTTATCTTTATTGAATTATGTTGTGTTATTTACATATTTTAAATGAAATATTTGTCTTCTATACCTGTTATGAATGTTGATACACCATTGATATACCTCATTTGTTTTTTTTCTTTTTTTTAACTTACCTCATTTTTTATACTATTCAAATAATTAATAACATTAATATACCTGATTATGAGTAGCTAAATACATCAATGATAGACTTGTTATTAAAAAAATCACTGATATATACACATTCAATTAGAGGTTTAAATCCTCTACCACACATATTGTCCCAAAATAAAGTTAATATATCTAATTCTTTATTGATGAAGTATATCAAATATATCTAAACTAATGAAAGCTCATGTGTATACTTCATAAATGTTATTTCAAAAAAAAAAAAAAATACTTCATAAATGAAGTATATTATATTCATGAAATATACATGATATATTATATATTTAGTATATCAGTTGATTGATATACCAAATATCTAATATATTTTTAGGGTTTGATATACTAGATATTTGGTATATCAGTGGACGACGAGCTGAGGTTATTTTAGTCTTTTTACATTATTGTCT
The DNA here is from genome assembly GCA_017139565.1 of Luffa aegyptiaca. Taxonomy (NCBI): domain Eukaryota; kingdom Viridiplantae; phylum Streptophyta; class Magnoliopsida; order Cucurbitales; family Cucurbitaceae; genus Luffa; species Luffa aegyptiaca. The sequence continues at coordinate 1,387,973 of CM029399.1, read as the reverse complement.
GGGTCGGGCCAAACTGTTTTTGCTATATCTGCAAACCCAATAAATGGAAGACACGCTTTCAATTACCAATCTTTTTTTTTGCTAAACGCCCTGTACCAATGTGAAAATGGTTTAGTCCAAATGAACAACTTTCTAAAGAAAGACTTAATCTTATGAGTATGACGTTACATTATTTAAATTTTGGACGACAGAAAGAATCGACATAGTTTTTAAAATAAAAATATGAAAAGATCAAAGGGTTATTCAATAATAATTTCAGTCAGGGTTTGTAGAAAATGAAAGTTCAATGCATGGATTTGGTCTTTTAGTTTTCTTTACAAGTTTTGTTTTTTCTCTCATTGGAGGGAAGTTTGAAAATTGAGAAGATTTTTTTCTTTTTTTAACAAAAAAAAAAAAACAAAAACAAAAATCGTTTTCATGTCGGAAGATTATTTTATTTTGGTTGACTCTTGGCATGTCTATTTTAATTTTTCAACATTTAAGTTTATTTCATTTTACTTCATAAACTTTTTAAATGTCGATTTTAGTTTTCGAACTTTTTAGTTTATTTTATTTTGTTATTGAAACTTTAAAAAAAAAAAACCTATTTCCATACTTTGATACTTATTTATTTATTTTATTTTTTTTGGTAAGGAGATTCATTAATATAGGAAAAGCAGTTAGGAATACAAAACATCTTCCTCTAAGCAAATTGATCCTTGCTTTTTTTCAAATGGATAACATGTTTTTTGGGATTTAAACCTCTGACCTCATGGTTGAGAACATAAACTTTATGTCGGTTGAGCTCTACTCTGATTGACTAGATAAGATGATTTTAATTGTGTAGAAATGTTTGTATGTATTAGAGTTACATAGATTGATTTAGACAAATATTTATTATTATTATTATTGGTTCAATAACATGTGTGGACGAGAGATTTGAACTTCTAAGATTTTGTTAGAGGATATAATGTTTTGATTAGTTGAGTTATATTCAAGGTGGCAACTTAGGCTAACATAGGATTGAGCAAGTACTAAACCAAAAAATATTGGATATGATTAAAATGGTTGTTTTTTCTTTCTTCTAATTTTTATTAAATAAAAATATAATTTTATAAAAAAAATATACTCGTGAACCAAAATATAATAAAACACAGAAAGTTCATGGATTAAAATGAAATTTAAATATTTTTTTCTTAAATATAATATGCATATTTAGCTAAGTAAGTCAACAAGATTACTAAGCCTCGGTTTGATAACCATTTGGATTTTGGTTTTTTGTTTTTGAAAATTAAGCTTGTTTTCTATGAATTTCCTTACCATATGGTTTTCATCTTTGTTGAGGGCACATTTGAAATCCTAACCACATTTCAAAAACAAAAACAAGTTTTTGAAAACTATTTTTTTTTTAGTTTTCAAAACTTGACTTGGTTTTTGAAAACATGGAAACAAAGTATATGACAAGAACAAGGAACTTAATGGTGGGAATAGTATTTTTAAGCTTAATTTTCAAAAACTACAAACCAAAAACCAAATGGTTATCAAACGGAGCCTGAGCATTCTCAATCAAAATAACATTTCAAAATCAGATTAAAATCCATGTTTTCAATCAAAATTATTCTTAAATTTCCATGTTATTAAAATAAATAACTTGTCATGATAGATTTCTAAGTTTTTATCAGAACACACCAATACGATAATTATCTAGTTCATAGGTTTAAACAATGAAAATGACTACATTAAATTTGTTTATTTTTTAAACAGAAAAGATAGACGGCAAAGCAAATATCGGCATCACCCTTGGTCAATGATATTATTATAAATTCACCTACTACTACAAAAATAATAATAACAACCCAAGTGCATTCACATGCATTTTTTTCAACGATATGAGGGATTTGAACTCTGATCTTTTGATCGAAAACACACGTCAATCACCATCGAACTATGCTCACTTTAAGACATGCACATGCATCTTACATAGTCAAGCTTTAGTTATTTAGTTATTTGAATTTGACCTGGTCTAATTGTATCCACCATACTTTAAAAAATCAATCAAATAAATCTTGTTTATTATACTAGACTTAATTAAATCATTTACTTGATCAAAAGAAAGCATAACCATCATGAATATAAAAACTATGTACCTATTACTTGCTATCGCTTATCGATATTAAACTCAATGGAGATAAGATTAAGAAGGTGATCATGGATGTTATGAAACATTTGCTCCTTGCTTTTATGGGTGGCTTAGCTCTTGTCATTCTTGTTCAAGCTCAAGATCAATTAGGTATGTATATTAATCTTAGGGTGTGTTTGATTTAACTTTTCAAGTGCTTAATTTTGAAAATAAATCACTTTGAAAAAATTTATAGTGTTTGGCAACCACTAAAAATGACTTATTAGAAAATGAGATTGATAAATAAATCATTTTGAGAGAAACACTTGAAACTAACTTTTTAAAAAAGACTTCTTAAGTAAACAATAACTTGTGTAGAAAAACATTTGTGAGGAAATGCAACCAAACATATGAGTGTTTAAATTCTAAATAATTTTTATACAAAATGTTTTTTTAAAAATGCATTCTTAAAAAACATTTAAATTAAAATGTATTCCAAACGGACCCTTAAACTCTACTAAAATGTTTCTTCATACAATCGATCGATTCTAAGTTTCATTTGTTTGTTGTTAGGTTTCATCAGCTTAGATTGTGGACTACCAAGGAATGCAAGTTATATTGAACCAACAACAACACTTCGCTTTACTTCGGATGGTGACTACATAAACAGCGGTGTAAGCAAAAGCTTATCTTCTAATTATCAACCTTTATTTCAACAACAATATCATCATGTTAGAAGCTTTCCCCAAGGACGGAGGAATTGTTACAATATAGACATTAAAAGAGACACCAAGTATTTGATGCGAGCAAGTTTCTTATATGGAAATTATGATGGGCTTGGTAAACTGCCAGAATTTGATCTCTACTTTGGAGATAGCTTATGGGCAACAGTGAAATTCACTGATGAAAGCATTGATACCACGATAGACATCATATATGTGACTTCAAACAATCAAATACAAATTTGTCTTGTAAATACAAATGGTGGAACTCCATTCATCTCTTCATTGGAATTCAGACCTTTGTCCAATGAGACTTATAAGGTCTTGACAAGATCACTGTCGCTTTATAATCGAATAGATTTGGGTACAACAACAAATAGAACATACAGGTATGTAGCAAATTAAAGAGAATATTCTTTGATACACATTTTAATCCAGAGATTCAGAATTCTCCTAAACATTGTCAACTTTTCTTTAGGTTTCCTGATGATATCTATGATCGTTTTTGGGTGCCTTTCAACTTTGACAAGTGGACAAGCATAAGTACTACACTTAAGATAGGTTCTGATGATCATAATTATTACCAGCTAGGATCTGCTGTCGTGGGAACTGCAGCTGTTCAAATAAATAGAAACGAGTCATTGCAGATACAATGGGAGTCAGAAGATGAAAACACCGAGTATTATGTATATATGCACTTTGCTGAACTAGAAAATCTCCAGCCCAATCAAACAAGAGGATTCAACATCACCTATAATGGCGATTATATGTATGGACCTTTTAATCCCCATCCCTTGAACACAACAACAATTTATACTACCAGACCAATACCACTGGAGCCAACCAAAACGCATGTATTCTCACTTGTTCCAATTGAAAACTCAACACTTCCTCCGATCCTAAATGCTATGGAAACTTATTCCGTAATAGATCTCTTAGAACTAGCATCAGATCAAGGAGATGGTATATATATGCTTATCTTATTCTTTTTCTTTGAAATTTTCTTTCCTTCAAGTAATAGTTTTAGCTGCTTCTAATTCTTGTATAATATATGGATAATTAGTGGAGGCAATAAAAAACATCAAGTCAACCTATGGAATAGTCAAAGATTGGGAAGGAGATCCATGCGTTCCAAGAGCATACCCTTGGGAGGGTATAGATTGTACCAAAACCAATGAAACTACTCCTAGAATCGTGTCTTTGTAAGCAACTCATGACCAAATATTCCTTTTTAACTTTCTAAAATGTTTACATGGAATAAGTAACTTTCTACATTCAGGAATTTGTCATCAAGTGGATTGACAGGGAAAATGTCTTCAGATATATCCAATCTAGAAATGATACAAACTCTGTAAGTAAATTGTTAGATAAATTCAACCCCAACCCCAACCCCAATTGGAAACTATTTTAGTCATTGACTGCATATGTTATTTGCAGGGACTTGTCCAACAATAACCTGACAGGAAATATTCCTGCTTTTCTTTCTCAATTGCCAAAGCTCAAAGTCCTGTAAGTGATGGGTATAACTCAACTTGAGTACTTGTAGGAATTAGGATACACAGTATTAATACATCAATCTCTCTATTTGCAGAAAGTTAGACAACAACAAGTTCACAGGAGTTGTTCCATCTGAACTCGTTAGGAAATTCGATGATGGTTCATTATTGTTAAGGTTTATTTTCTGATGAAAACTTACGCTTCTCTTTCCATAATTATCTTCCTTTACATATTTGATGCCTTCTTAAATAAACTTTTCATCAAAACGAGGCAATAAATTCACGACACAAGTCTAACCAATTTAATTGTACCTTATTGACATAGTGTTGAAGGGAATCCAAGTCTAGATGCATGTCTAACAGATTCATGTGCAAAGAAGAGTAAGAAAAATAATGTCGTCATCCCAATAGTAGCAACGATTGGTGGATTGGTAGCCATAGCTACAACTGCAACTATCATCTTTTGGATTGTTAAATCAAAGAAGAAACGAGAAAATGAAACTATTGCTTCACTAATAGATCATTCAGCAACCAAACACCAAAATAGTGACTTATTGGAAACAAAAAGACGACAATTTACATACTCAGAAGTATTGAAGATGACAAATAATTTTGAGAGAATTTTGGGCAAAGGAGGCTTTGGGATGGTTTACCATGGTATAGTAGACAATGTTCAAGTCGCTGTAAAGTTACTTTCTCAAGCATCAGGGCAGGGTTATCAACAATTTCAAGCAGAGGTACGTACACTTCACCAAAATTTATTTCTAAGTTAGCTTTACCTATATAATACACTACGATGTTGTTCTTGACATTGCAGGTTACACTTCTTATGAGAGTTCACCATAAAAACTTGACAAGTCTTGTGGGATATTTGAAGGAAGGAGACAAACTTGGCCTCATTTATGAGTTCATGGCCAATGGAAACTTAGCAGAGCATCTTTCAGGTGATCAACTTTCAATTAGTTAAACAATTTCAAATGACTGATTCAAACCAATTTCGTTTCCAGCTTATTCTTTGTAAACCAACCCAACCCAAAAGTTTATGCTAAGTTTTCCTCAACTTGTCAAATTCAAACAGAGACGAGTTCACGTATCTTAAGTTGGCAAGATAGACTCCAGATAGCCATGGATGCAGCACAAGGTAAACTGATCATTTCAAATGAGCATTTTTACAAACACCTTATCGACATAAGTAAAGTTCTAACTATTCAGAACAGGATTGGAGTACCTGCACGATGGTTGCAAACCGCCCATAATCCACAGAGATGTGAAAACGACAAACATCTTATTGACAGAGAATTTCCAAGGCAAGCTTGCAGACTTTGGTTTGTCCAAAAGTTTCCCAATAGAGGGCAACAACACCTACATGTCCACCATTGTTGCCGGCACTATTGGTTATCTTGATCCAGAGTAAGAGAAAAATTTAACAAATTACCTTTCAAATTAAAGATTCTTGATCAATTCAGATGAATATAAATTCCACTTCTCGTCTCTCAGGTACTATAAATCAAACAGGTTGACTGAGAAAAGTGATGTGTATAGCTTCGGAGTTACCCTATTGGAGATAATCAGCTGCAAACCTGTAATACCACGAACTGACAATGATGTTCATATCATTAAATGGGTAAATTCCCTGGCTGCTCAAGGGGATATTAATGGCATAATCGACCGAAGATTGGATAGAATCTATGATGTGAACTCAGTTTGGAAGGCAGTGGAAATAGCAATGGATTGTGTATCTGAGAGCCCTGCAAGAAGACCGACAATGAACAAAGTGGTGGCGGAACTGAAGAATTGCTTAGCCCTAGAATTGGAACGAACGCCAGAGAATCGAGCTTTCGATTCGACGAGTTCCATCAACACGATGTCCATTGCTATGGATTACAGTGTATCCAGGCCAATGGCAAGATGAAATTTGTTGAATTTCAAATGGGTATTGTAGGTTCATGCTCCTTCATCTCACTTCGAGCTCGGATGCTCATATCGAACTCAAATGTGATAGAACTCAAACAAAATTTGTATCTGCATCTTCTTGTAAATTTCAATTGATGTTACTTGACTTCCTGTTTCATAGTATGGTTTGGATGTCAACCTTGGCCTATCCAAGGTGGCTTCCTTTAACAATTGTTAAATTTATATTCAAAATTTATCAGCTCCTTAGCAATCATAGTTTGATTCAAAGCTTGAAATATATTGGCTTTATGATACTTTTTGGTTTTATCAAAAAAAAAAAAAATGATACTTTTTGGTTATTGATGTTTATCCGAGTATCTATTTGGTCTATAAATTTTTTAGAATTAGAAAATAAGTCTAAATGGTCTATGACTTCATAATTTGACTAACAAAAATATAACTTTTAAATCTCCATACCACTAAAACGGTTACCCTTTGTTTGGGAGCTGAAAATTTTAAGAAATGATTTTAAATCTTGTGATTTGAAATTTGAAAAATGATTTAAAATATTTTGTCTTGTTTGGAACAAGAAAGATTTAGAATGAATGTATTTAAAATTTTGTGTTTGGATGGTAATTGGAGAAAAAAAGAAAGTAAAGGAATTTACTGATATAGGTTTTTAATTTAAGTTATTAATAGAAAATTAAAATATGATAAGGATAAATAAGTAATTTAACTCTCATCTCCCTGAAATCCTGCAAAATCCAATAGTTTAGTTGGTAAAATTTTTAACGTAAAAACACGATTTCAAATCATTTTAGATTTCAAATCATTCTCTTTCTTGAGATACCAAACAACAGAATTCATTTCAAATCTATTCTGATTTGAAATCCTTCAAAATCAAGAGGTTTCAAACACAACATTAGTTTTTTTTTATTACTCTTCAATAATGATAAACATTGAGTACAATTTTCATCAAAACATTCAAGTTGCAATTATGTAGCTTATATGTTTCAAAATGGGAATGACTACAACAAAAAATTATTTTATTCAAATATAAAAGATAGACGGCAAAATATATATAAATGTCATCCTTCGTCAATTATATTATTATATATTCACCAACAACTATAAAAAAATTAATAATAATAATAACCTATCTTCATGCAGAGATGTCTTACATACTCAAGCTTGATTATTTGAATTTGACATGGTCTAATTGTACGCATAAGTTGTCACACCATACTTAAAAAGTCAATTAAAACAATTTTTTTTTTATTACAACTAGCCTTAATTAAATTATTTACTCAATCAAAACAAATGTAATTGTCATGGCGTAATAAAATAGTCAATTAAATCAAGTTTTGTTTATTGAAACTAACCTTAATTAAATCATTTACTTGATGTCTTCTCAAAAAAAATAAATAAATCATTTACTTGATGAAAACAGAGCTAACAATCTTGAATATAAGAACTACATACTTGTTACTTGCCATTGCTTATTGATGTAAAACTCGACAAAGGTGAGATTATGAAGGTGATCGTGGATGTTATGAAACATTCGCTCCTTGCTTTTCTGGGTGGCTTAGCTCTTGTCATTCTTGTTCAAGCTCAAGATCAATCAGGTATGTATGTTAATCTTATAATTTGCTACACTGTTTCTTCATGTAAATCAATCGTTTCTAAAATTTTATTTGTTTGTTGTTAGGCTTCATTAGCTTAGATTGTGGATTGCCAACCGATACAAGTTACATTGAACCAACAACAAAACTTCGTTTTACTTCTGATGTTGACTATATTAACAGTGGTGTAAGCAAAAGCTTATCTTCTAATTATCAAAAAGTGTTTTTTCAACAATATCATCATGTTAGAAGCTTTCCCCAAGGACGCAGGAATTGTTACAATATAAGCATTAAAAAAGATACCAAATATTTGATGCGAGCAAGTTTCTTGTACGGAAATTATGATGGACTCAGTAAACTGCCAACATTTGATCTTTACTTTGGAGATAGCTTGTGGAGGACAATGAATTTCACTGATGACAGCATTGATTCCACAATAGACACCATACATGTAACCACCAACAATCATATACAAATTTGTCTTGTAAACACAAACAATGGAACTCCATTCATCTCTTCGTTGGAATTCAGACCTTTGCCTAATGAGACTTATGAAGTCCTGTCAAGATCATTATTGCTTCAAAGTCGACTCGATTATGGTACAACAACAAATAAAACATACAGGTTGTAGCAAATTAGAAGGAAAAAAAATAAATGAATAAACATTTCTTTGATACATGTGACATATTCTAATAAGGACAGTCATTATTCTCCTTAGAATGAATTATGTGTCAATTTCTCTCCAGGTTTCCAGATGATATGTATGATCGAATTTGGTTGCCTTACAACTGGCCCGAGTGGACAAGCATAAGTACCACACTTGCCATAGATGTTAATAGTAATAACTTTTACCAGCCAGGATCTACTATCATGGGAACCGCAGCCATTCGAATAAATACAAGCAAGCCCTTGGAGTTGTGGTGGGAGCCGGAAGATATAAACACCAAGTTTCATGTATTCATGCACTTTGCTGAAGTTGTAGATCTACAAGCCAATCAAACAAGAGGATTCAACATCACCTACAATGGGGATCATTGGTACGGACCTCTTATTCCCAACCACTTGTTCACAACAACGATCTTTAGTCGAAGACCATTACCGGTGCCAACTAAAAAGCATCTATTCGCACTGGTTCAAATCGAAAATTCAACACTCCCTCCGATCATAAATGCCATAGAAGTTTACTCTGTGGTTGATCTTTTAGAACTAACATCATATGAAAGAGATGGTATATGCTAATCTTATTCTCTTTCTTTGAATACTCTTGTTTCAAGTAACGACTTTAGCGGATTCTAATTCTTGTATGATACATGGATAATTTAGTGGATGCAATCAAAAACATCAAATCAACTTATGGAATACTCAAAGATTGGGAAGGAGATCCATGCATTCCAAGAGCATACCCTTGGGAGGGAATAAATTGTACCAATGAAACTACTAGGATCGCGTCTTTGTAAGCAACTCATGACTAAATATGCATGTCTTTTAACCTTCTAAAACGTTTACATGAAATAAGTAACTTTGTGTATTCAGGAATTTGTCATCAAGTGGATTGGCAGGGGAGATCTCATCGTATATGTCCAATCTAGAAATGATAGAAACTTTGTAAGTAAATAGTTGGATTAATGTGACCCCCGCCCCAATTGGAACTACTTTAGTCATTGACCACAACTGATATTTGCAGGGACTTGTCGAACAATAACTTGACAGGAAATATTCCTGACTTTCTAACTAAATTATCAAACCTAAAAGTCTTGTAAGTGATGAACATAACCCAACTTGAGTTGTAGGAATTACGATACACAATATTATAACAGTCATCCCTCATTTTGCAGAAAGTTAGAGAACAACAAGCTCACAGGGTCTATTCCATCTGAACTCATTAAGAAATCCGATGATGGTTTACTATTGTTGAGGTTTATTTCCTGACAAAGGCTTATATTGTGTTAACATAACTGTCTTTGTTTACAATTTTGATGGCTTCATACATTTATAAACTCTTTATCAAAACATGATGATCAATTCATGATATAAATCTAACTTGTTTCTGATAGTGTTGGAGGGAACCCAAATCTTGAAGCATGTCTGTCAGATTCATGTGCAAAGAGTAAGAACAATAATGTGGTTATTCCGATAGTAGCATCAATTGGTGGATTGGTAGCTATCGTTGCAATTGCAACTATCATCTTTTGGATTGTTAAATCAAAGAAGAAACAACAAAAAGAAACTATTGTTTCACTAGTAGATCATTCAGAAACCAAACAGCAAAATAGTGACTTATTGGACACAAAAAGACGACAATTTACATTTTCAGAAGTAGTGAAGATGACAAATAATTTTGAGAGAATTTTGGGCAAAGGAGGTTTTGGGATGGTTTACTATGGTCTTGTAGACAACGTTCAAGTGGCTGTAAAGTTACTTTCTCAAGCATCAAAGCAAGGTTATCAACAGTTTCAAGCAGAGGTACTACGTACATATTACTGAACTTTATTTGTTATAAGTTAGCATCACCCATATGATACACTACAATGTCTTTCTTTACATGGCAGGTTATACTTCTTTTGAGAGTTCACCATAAAAACTTGACAAGTCTTGTGGGGTATTTGAATGAAGGAGACCACCTCGGCCTTATATATGAGTTCATGGCCAATGGAAACCTAGCAGAGCATCTTTCAGGTGAATCAACTTGCAATTAGATAGACATTTTCAACTAATCAATTCACAAACAGTTTCATTTCTAACTCAAGATTTATAAACCAACCCAATTCAAAAGTTGACGCTAAATTTTTCTCAACTTGTCAATTTCATGCAGAGAAGAGTTCACGTGTCTTAAGTTGGCAAGATAGACTCAGAATAGCCATGGATGCAGCACAAGGTAAATTGATTATTTCACATGAGCATTTTTACAAACACCTTATCAACATGAGAAAAGTTCTAACTATTCAGTATAGGATTGGAGTACCTGCACGATGGTTGCAAACCGCCCATAATCCACAGAGATGTGAAAACGACAAACATCTTATTGACAGAGAATTTCCAAGGCAAACTTGCAGATTTTGGTTTGTCCAAAAGCTTCCCAACAGAGGGCAACAACACCCACGTGTCCACCATTGTTGCTGGCACCATTGGTTACCTTGATCCAGAGTAAGAACCAAATCAAACTAATTAAGGATTTTTGAGCAGATTCAAATGAATATAAATTCAACTGCTCGTCTCTCAGGTACTATGAATCAAACAGGTTGACTGAGAAAAGCGATGTGTATAGCTTCGGAGTTACCCTATTGGAGATAATCAGCTGCAAACCTGTAATACCACGAACTGACAATGATGTTCATATCATCAAATGGGTAAACTCCCAAGCTGCTCAAGGGGATATTAATGGCATAATTGATCCAAGATTGGATAGAAATTATGATGTGAACTCAGCTTGGAAGGCAGTGGAAATAGCATTGGATTGTGTATCTGAGAGCCCTGCAAGAAGACCGACAATGAGCCAAGTGGTGGCGGAACTGAAGATTTGCTTAGCCATAGAATTGGAAGGAACGCCGGAGAATCGAGCTTTGAATTCGCCGAATTCCATCAATACGATGTCCATTGTTTGGGATCACGGTGTATCTGGGCCAATGGCAAGATGAAATTTGATGAATTTCAAATGGGTATTGTAGGTTCATGCTCCTTTTATCTCACTTTGAGCTTTGATTGAAATTTTATCTTGAAAACAGAAATCCCTATAATTGTATTAAATTTCAATAGATGTTATTTCCTGTTTCAAAATACAGTTTGGATGTGAACTTTGATGTATGATGCCCATAAGGTGCCTACTTTCTAATAATAATAGATTTATGTTCAAAATTTGTTGGTTTATTGTTTGGATACAAAGTTTGAAATATATCATTTTAAATTTCTTACATTTATAGTTGATATCTATTTAGTCTATGAGATTTCAAAGTGACATTTAATTCCTAAGAGTTGGAAAGTAGTTTTAAATGGTCATTGAGTCCATTTGTCTATTTATTTGACTAATAGGAAGATGCCATGACAATTACTTGGTGATGGAACTAGTCTTGGTTGGACCATGTGAATTGGCTACTTCCTCCTTCTTTGCATTCAACATGTAGAGATATGAATTGAACTTCTAACCTTTTGATGGAGAATGTATGTCTCGACCAGTTGAGTCATGCTTAAGTTGACAACTCCTTCCTTTTTCTTCTGCTTTCTTTCTTTCATCCTTACTTCTCCTTTTCTGACAAATTTTGCAACATCATTTCTTCATTTGTTAAACTAACACTCAAATGAACTCAATGACCATTTGATATCATGTTCAAAATCTTAGAGACCAAATATGTATTTCGTCCCACATCCCTCCTAAAACGCCTTAGAGATGGGATGAGCACGAGGAATGTTTAATCTCTACCATCTTAATTAAACAGGAAAATCATCAAAGGGAAAACTCATTATTCATCATCTTGACAATCAAGAGAAAAAATATTTTGTAAGGAGCAAAAGAAAATAAACATAAATTAGTAGGTAAGTAAACGATTTAAATTAAACAAATTCATAAATAAAATCCAATAAAACCATCATTACAAGTCATAAGAATCTTGTATTTAAATAACATTATCGCCCACGTATTTAAAACTCCGAACTCTTGGTCTTACAACTCTTACCCAACAGCAAAGAGAATCAAGAAAATAAAGAGAACATAGAGATTTACATATTAAAAAAATATAGAGAAAATAGTACAGGTGTTTTGGAGAGGAATTTACCATGATAAAAGAATTCGTAAAAAAACAATTCAAAAATATAATATATGAATCAAAAAGAATTCAAGGACTTCAATTTTATTCACACCAATCACTCAGTGGAATGACGGTTGATAATTTGATTTTCCACCCTGCAATTGTTGTATGTATGTATATATTTATATACACGCTCGAAGGTTTTTTTTTTTTTAATACATCAACATTTGGGGGTGGAGGATTCGAACCTCTGACCTCTTGGTTGAGAGTACATGTCAATTACCGCTGAGCTATGCTCGCTTTGGCATATACACGCTTGAAGTTTATTAACTTCAAAATCTGCGTAAAAATTTAGTTCACATTCATTATGATCCAACCAAGAATGAATAATTGACAGCCAATACATTAAAGTCCAAATCCTTTTATTCCACACGTCTATGAGAAGGAAAACCATATGCGGCCATTGACTCCACAAAGTCTACGGTTTCTCATGTGCAAAAGTCTTTCTAGTTTCAAGTGAACTTGGGCTGCTCAGACAAAAACTTATTCAAAAGGAATGGCGTAGCACTCTTCTGCAATCAGGTCTACCTTCAATTACTATACCAATCCAGTTGCCTCCAATGGCAGCACGCCATTCATTGGATACAATCATATGAAAAAAGGATCAAATCAATGAGATACTCTTCTGTTGATCCGACAATAGGAATTTTCTGCGATCCACCACTAACTTTTGACAAACGAATACCCCGAAAGCTCGAATACCCCGAAGGCTAATTCGTTTGGATTCATATTATTCTCCGCCATAAAACTAGACTCAAATTTCAGCATTGCTAGGCGTAAAATATTGGACTTGGTCTGAGTCTTTTTCCTTGAGATTTCCGACGAAAACAAATATGTCAACATCCATGGAAATGGAGGCCCTCCCTAATCATCATTAGTTAGCAGCTCGTAATGAAGCAATTAAGCAATGGCAAACTAGGTTTACAAACAACCCAAAACTTATTGATAAACAAAAGAGTTCTAGTTTCAAAGTTAAAATCCCGTTTGATAATTAATTGGGTTTTGGTTTTTGAAAATTAAGTAACAAACACTACTTCCACCAATGAATTTCTTTTTATCTACTTCCTACCAAGGTTTTAAAAAACCAAACCAAGTTTTGGAAACTAAAACAAGTAGTTTTAAAAAAATTGTTTTTGTTTTCGGAATTTGACTAATGATTCAAAAGTTTTTCTTAAGAAATGTGAAAAACTATGATAAAGAAATTGTAAGAAAACAAGCATAAATTTTAAAGACAAAAAATTAAATAATTATCAAACAAAGCCTAAATTAATTAATTTCAACTTGTAACTCAAATAATTGTAAGTTTGTTTTAGTCTCAGTCAACTTGCCTATGTAACGTGTTCTTACATGTCATGTCACAAAGACCAGCTGTGAATATTGACCAATCTGTGTTAAGAGAATCCCTATAGCATTGACTTTCTATTATCATCACACATGTAAAATAAATCCCTCAAGGTGCTCATAGAGTTGGCTAGTTTCTGTTAGGTATCTAAGTAGTTGGAGAGCCACACCCCAAAAGCCAGGCGATTGGGGAGGGAGAACCAACCACTTATATACCCCATTAGAAGCCCATATCTTTCCAATGTGGGACAAAGGCATCTCATACTGCCTTAGTCCCTAACAATTACCCCTCCCCGGAAAGCCGACGTCTCGGCGGCTGTGCACGGCGACGCTTCACTCGACTGGTTCCGGTCAGCCCCTCCGCCGCCACTCCTCTTCGGAGCCGTCAACCACCGTCTCTGATACCAATTGTTAGGTATCTAAGTAGTTGGAGAGCCACACCCCAAAAGCCAGGCGATTGGGGAGGAAGAACCAACCACTTATATACCCCATTAGAAGCCCATATCTTTCCAATGTGGGACAAAGGCATCCCATACTGCCTTAGTCCCTAACAGTTTCTCAATTCTCATATAACCAATGCACAGAAAGTAAACCCGAGAAGATGAAGATAATGGGACTATCAAGGCTCCATTCCCTCTCTGGTCTTCTGCTATGTGGTCTAACTCTTCTACTTCTTGTTCAAGCCCAGGAGCAGTCAGGTAAGAAAGATATATCCATTGTTAATCAATCTATCCTTCTTCCAATCATCTTTATATACAGAGAGTTATATAAAGAGTTGGGGTTTAAATTGTTTTTCTATATGTTTCTCAGGCTTCATTAGTTTAGATTGTGGAACACCAGAGGATACGAGTTACACCGAAACAACGACTAATATTAACTATGTTTCTGATGCACCCTACATAAACAGTGGTGTAAGTGGAAGTGTGGCTTCAATTTATGGAGACACCTACCAAAGGCAAATGAGAAAACTTAGAAGCTTCCCTCAAGGAATCAGAAACTGTTACAATGTAAGCGTTAAAAAGGGTACCAAATACTTGATTCGAGGGAGTTTCTTATATGGGAATTATGATGGCCTGAATTCGCTACCGAAGTTCGATCTCTATATTGGGAATAGCTTATGGGAGACAGTAAACTTCACTAAAGTTGGCATTGACATTTTCAAAGATCTCATACATACTACCTCCTCAAATAAAGTTCACATCTGTCTGATCAATACAGGAAACGGTGTGCCCTTTATTTCAGCATTAGAATTTAGACCTTTACTCAACATCACTTATCAAACAGCATCAGGGTCCTTAGCACTGAATTTTCGATTGGACATCGGTTCAACAGACAATCGAACATACAGGTATTTACGACTGATTTTGCAAACAAATTTACTACTAATAAACAACAGAATGTTTTAACAAGTGAGATGCTAAGATAATATTGTGTTTGTGTTTGCTCTCTCTCAAGATTCCCTTCCGATGTTTATGATCGCATCTGGTCACCATTTAACTTCAATGAGTGGACACAAGTGAGCACCAATCAAACTGTGGATGCTACTGAACACAACAATCACCAACCGCCATCCGTTGTCATGAAAACTGCTTCCACCCCAATAAATGCAAGCAAGCCACTGGATATTTGGTGGGATACAGTCGATTCATCTCAATATTATGTATTTATCCACTTTGCTGAAGTTGTACAGCTTCAAGCCAACCAGAGTAGAGGATTCAATATCATGCACAATGGGAAGCTTTTTTATGGACCTGTAATTCCAACTTATTTGTCCACACTGACCATTTTTAGTCGAGAACCATTGGATGCAGCAGATAGACATTCATTTTCTTTAATTCCAATAGAGAATGCAACACTTCCTCCAACCGTTAATGCATTCGAGATATATACAGTGAAAGATGTATCAGAGTTAGAAGCAGATAAAGGAGATGGTAGGTATCCTTCTTCATATGCACTTTGTGAGTTTACTTTGTCAGAAGTTAAAATTTTTTAATTTGGTTACTTTTTTGGATAAATAGTGGATGCAATTACCAAGATCAAGTCAACCTATGGGGTAAAGAGGGATTGGGAAGGAGATCCATGTGTGCCAATGGGATATCCCTGGAGTGGATTAAATTGTAGCAATGAAGTTGCACCAAGAATTATATCCTTGTAAGTGCAAGCCTTTTATGAAGTTTGAATTTGTCTTAAAATGGATGAATCACATGAATTCATGAGAAAGGTGAATTTTCCGAACAGGAACCTATCTGGAAGTGGACTGAACGGAGAAATATCTTCTTACATATTCAGTCTAAAAATGTTGCAAAATTTGTAAGTGTCTCTCCTTTGATGATCAGATATGTAGATTAAATAAGACAAATTTATTTGGAAAATAAATACTAATCTACTGAATTTGTTTCTTTCAGGGACTTTTCAAACAATAATTTGACAGGGAAAGTGCCCGATTTCCTGTCTAATCTGTCACACCTCAAAGTCCTGTAAGTATTTGGAAAAAAGAATATGAAGCTCAACTTAAGCCAGAACAGAATTGAGTTATTGCTGTCCCTCTTTGCAGGAACCTAGGTAACAACAAGCTCTCGGGTCCAATTCCCGCTGATCTTTTGAAAAGATCCAATGATGGCTCACTATCATTAAGGTCAATTTGATAGAGAAAAATAATGGAATTATAATTTTCTGTCTTCGAGTTCTTATGATTATATAGTATAGCATTTTTCCTGGAAAACTGAAAATTTTCCAAAGTAACTTATCTAACCATGGATGGTACGAATGACAGTGTGGGAGGTAACCAAAATCTCGATGGATGTGCATCAGATCCATGTCCAAAGAATGAAGAGAAGAACAGCATCATCATTCCAGTTGCAGCATCAATTGGTGGATTCCTAGTTCTCCTCACAATTGCTGCAATAACCTTTTGGATCATCAAATCTCGAAAGGAACAACAAAAAGGTAAAAATGTTGTCTCAGTGGTGAACAAGTCAGAAACCAACAGTCAGTTTGGCAATTCATTGGAGATGAGAAGACAATTTACATACTCTGAGGTGGTGAAAATGACCAACAATTTCAAAAAAGTTCTGGGTAAAGGAGGTTTTGGGGAGGTCTATTATGGTGTCATTGATGACATTCAAGTGGCTGTGAAGATGTTGTCTTTATCATCATCTCAAGGATATCGGCAATTTCAAGCAGAGGCATGCTAACCTAAATCCATAATTTCAGTTCTGAGCTTACTAATTAGCTTACAACTTTATATCATACTTAAACGGGTAACTTAAAAAATGCAGGTTACCCTTCTTATGAGAGTTCACCATAGAAACTTGACAAGCCTAGTTGGATATTTGAATGAAGGAAACCACATCGGCCTCATTTACGAGTACATGGCCAATGGAGATTTGGCAGAACACCTTTCAGGTAAATCCAATTGCAATGAGCTTCACAAAACTACTTAGAAAACTAATCTAAAATCTAACCCTTTTGTAAAGAACAGGGAGTTTTAACTTTCTTTTGTTGTTGTTCCACTTGTAAGCAGAGAGGAGCGTACGTATCTTAAGTTGGGAAGATAGACTTCGAATAGCAATGGACGCAGCACAAGGTGAAACTCAGACCAATTAGATCATTCATTAGATCATTTCTACAAACAAGTTAAAGGCATTATTTCTCTCCCCAAACCAAGTAAAAGCTAACAATTAGACACTGAAAATTACAGGACTGGAGTACCTGCACTACGGTTGTAAGCCACCCATAGTCCACAGAGATGTGAAAACAACAAACATCTTGTTGACAGAGAATTTCCAAGGCAAACTTTCAGATTTTGGTCTTTCCAAAAGCTTCCCCACTGATGGCAAAACCCACATGTCCACGGTCGTTGCTGGCACTCCTGGTTACCTTGATCCAGAGTAAGCACTAGTTTCAACCAGCCATCAACTTGATTGCTTTTTTTTCCTCTCCTTCTCATAAAAAAATGAAGTATAAAAGGGTATGTTAAAAAAAAAAAAAAAAAAAAAAAGGAGTCCAAATAACCACAAGAAAGGAGAACGAAGCCAAGCTGATAACTACAAAAAGTCTTAGCCACTAAGCCCCCAACGAAGCATTAAAACTAAAAACCTCACAACTCCTCCTCAGACCTCTCAGCTCCTTTGAAAAGCCTATAATTCATCTCAAGCCATATCCCCAAAAAAATGACAAAAAGAACCAAGCCTGCCAAAAGAATTATGCCCTTCTCCCTAAAAGGAGGATTCAGCAAAACCTCCTCCATCATAACCTTCTTCTTATGCAATTAAAAGAAACCTCAATCAATTGTCACAAAAACTAAATTGAACGATTGGGTCTTCTCTCAGGTACTACATATCAAACAGGCTGACAGAGAAAAGCGATGTGTACAGCTTTGGGATTGCTCTATTGGAGATAATCAGTTGCAAACCAGTAATATTAAAAACCGGAGACACACCTCATATAGTTAAAAGGGTTACCGCTATGGTGGCGCAAGGAGATATTGAGAGTATAGTCGATCCAAGATTACAAGGGCAATATGAAACTAACTCTGTTTGGAAGACGGTGGAAGTGGCAATGGCTTGTGTAGCGGCGAATTCCAGCAGAAGGCCGACGATGAGCGACGTTGTGGCGGAACTCAAAGATTGCTTAGCCACGGAATTGAGTCGAAAGCAAGCGAATCGCTCGCTTGATTCAAGAAATTCCTTTGAAATGAACTCCATCACTGTTGGGATTAGTGCTTCTGATTCTAGTCCCATGGCGAGGTGAACATTTCTCTGGGTAAATCTTCGCCTTCTTCGTCTTCTTCTTTTGGGATTGAAGTAATTTGGCATTGAATGATTTCTCGAAGAAGATTTGTATTGAATTTGTTATCAAATCATCTTTTATCATTTTATTTGACAGTCACACAACAAAACTGCTGAGTGTTATTTTGTTGGGTAAAGTATCATTTTGATTCTCTTTTTTGTATTTTTGGTACATTCAAGTGTTCGATTTTAGTCAATACAGTTTAAAATTGGTTTAATTTAAAGTTAATAATGTTCATTTTGATTCCAGCTAACGTTGCTAACAGCAGAGCATTGATGGTGATAGTGCAGTTGACATTCTTTCAGTCAACTGTTTGACCAGCAAAAGATGAGCAAATCAAACTTATTCCACTTTTTTTTTTAATCTAAAACTTCAATTTTAGTACTAATCAAATCATCATTAATTCCTACCAATCATTTTTAAGTGACACAACCCTTTTGATATGCTTTTTTTTTAATAAATAATTTTCAACAAAACTCCAATTTTCCTAAAAACAAAACAAAACTCTATTTGAAAACGACATTGCAACAAGTTATCTACGGTGAGAAGGAATAAACAATAGAATAGATTAAATTCTCTCTAAATATATATATATTTTGAGATACTCTAAATATATCAATTTAATTGGATAGAAAAGAGAGACGGAACATGATAAAACTACATTGTCCTAGCAAGCTAACGAACAATTTGCAAGCTCAGTTCACCTATCCAATCTTCAAGAGCAAAGTTGGGAGATTCCCATGGAAATTGCAATATCAAGGTTGTTCTTATTTAGTTTTTTTACCCTCCTTGTTCAAGCTCAAGATCAATCAGGTAAGTTTCTCAACTTCCACCCCCATATATATATATGAACATTTTCTTTAAATCATATATTGCCTAACAAGTAATGATATTCTAGGCTTTCTGGCTTACCAGCAAATTCATCCAGTTACACCGAACCTGGAACAAAAATTAAGTACATATCAGATGCAGGCTATATAAACACCGGCGAAACAAAGAGCATATCATCGAAATACTTATCTATGTATCAACGACAATTATGGTATCTTAGAAGTTTTCCTCAAGAAATCAGGAATTGTTACAATATAAGCGCCATCAGAGACACTAAATATTTGATTCGAGCAACTTTCATATACGGAAATTATGATGGGCTCAATAGTACTCCCCAATTCGATCTATATTTGGGCAATACTCGATGGACAACAGTGGATGGTAGCTTCTACACAGAGATGATGCATGTGCCTTCAACAGACAAATTGCAGATTTGTCTTATCAACATTGGCTACGGAACACCATTCATCTCAGCATTAGAGTTTAGACAACTTCCTAATCTCACTTACCCAACTTTATCAAGATCCTTGTACCCTTATTATCGATTGGATATGGGGTCAATAACAAATGAACAATACAGGTTGGTTCATACAACAACTTTTTTTTTTCTTGATCTTGATTGTAAGAGTATCTTTGAAAGTGATTTGAAATGGTGTTCAAAATTACTCTCAAACATGCTTTAATCATGTTTAAGAGTGTAAAACCAAACATTATAGTTCCGTTTGATAACCATTTAGTTTTTTAAAATTGTGTTAGTTTTCTTGCAATTTCTTTACTATGTCTTTCATCTTTTTCAATGAAACATCAGCATTTTGGTTAGTTTTCAAAACCCAGTTTGGTTTTTGAAAACATTTGTAAAAAGTAGATAACAAAACACGAACAAAAACCAAATGGTTATCAAATAGGACCTAAAACGATTATATGAAAATCATTCTAATAAAACACTTATAAACAAATCGTTTTTACTGAAATCACTTTCAAACAGACTCTAAATGAAAAACACTCAACACTCATGTATACTATAAATACTCTGTGTTTCTTTAGGTTCCCTGATGATGTTTATGATCGAATTTGGGAAGGGTACAATCGTGATGACTATGCACAACTAAATACATTTGATACTGTAGATGCTGATGGTTCTAATATTTACCATCCAGCGGCCATAGTCATGGAGACTGCTGCAACTCCAAAAAATGGGACGAAGTACCTTAATTTCTCATGGAACTCAATTAACGAAAGTGATGAATTTTACGTATATATGCACTTTGCTGAACTTGAAAAGCTTCAGAGCAACCAATTCAGAGGATTTAATATCACACATAATGGGAACTATTGGGATGGACCTATAATTCCTGATTATTTAAGCACAACAACAACTTATTCTATCCAGCCATCTGTACCACCATCATCAAAACATCAATTTTCATTCTTCCCAGTAGAAAATTCAACACTTCCTCCAATCATCAATGGTTTAGAAATTTATCTTGTGGTGGAGATCTCAGAATTAGAATCAAACAAGGGTGATGGTATGCAATTTTCAGTCTTTTGTTCGAAGTTTTTTTCTTCTTTTGGTTTACTTATAATTGTAGATTTATGGATGTATTGGAAAATCAGTGGATGCAATCAGTAATGTTCGGTCAACTTACGGAGTAATAAAAAATTGGGAAGGAGATCCATGTGTGCCAAGTGGATATCCATGGAGAGGTTTGAATTGCAGTTCTGATCCAGTCCCAAGAATCATATCACTGTAAGTTTACATCTTGAGTTACAAAGTAACAAATGAAGTTCAATTATATCCTACTCTATGAGAGAATTGAACTTTACTGCTGCTAAGAATCTTCTGTAAGAGAGAATTGGATTTTGTTACCAGGAACTTGTCTTCAAGCGGATTGAAGGGTGCGATCTCTCCATACATAATCGATCTACAAATGTTACAAAAATTGTAAGAGTTTCTCTATTAATATTTAGATCAGTATGCTTAAACCTATGCTAATAAAATGTACTTATATTTCAGGGATTTATCAAACAACTACTTGACTGGAGAAGTACCTGATTTTCTGTCCCAGTTGTCACACCTCCAAATCCTGTAAGTTAACCCAGAAGAAAGCACAAATTAACTTTAAGACATAAATTAAACTATTATCTTTTCTCTTTCCAGGAACTTAGAGAATAACAATCTCACAGGCTCTCTTCCACCTGAGCTTATCAAAAGAAAGAAGAACGGTTCACTTACACTAAGGTCCATTATAGAGAGGGAAACATGAAATTTTGCATTTTTGTTTTTTATATATAACATTTATGTCCATAATTTCAAGTTAGTTTTCTACTAACAAAGCATATTTGATGACAGCATACAAGGCAATCCAAATTTAGATCAATGTATTTTAGAGACATGCACCAAGGAAACACCAGAAAAGAAGAAAAGCAGCAACAATATCATTATTCCAGTAGTAGCATCAGTGGGTGGATTGCTAGCCATCCTCATAATTGTGGGGATTATCTATTGGATTTCAAATAAGAAACAAGAAGGTAAAGATTTTACTTTGACAGAGAATCAAGTAGAGACAAACACCCATTTAGGCAGTTCCTTGGAGAAAAGGAGACAAAAGTTTACTTATGCAGAAGTCGTGGGGATGACCAACAATTTTGAGAGGGTTCTCGGTAAGGGAGGTTTTGGGATTGTTTACTATGGAGTTCTAGATGACACTCAAGTGGCTGTGAAGATGATATCTTCATCGGCAGGACAAGGCTACCATCAGTTTCAGGCAGAGGCATGCGCTTAAAATATAGCATTTCATGAGATGTTAGCTCATACTTCTTTGTTAGACTAAAAAAAATTCCACTTTCTCTCAGGTTACAATCCTTATGAGAGTTCACCACAGAAACTTAACAAACCTTGTAGGGTATATGAATGATGGAGGACACCTTGGCCTCATTTATGAGTACATGGCAAAGGGAAATCTTGCAGAGCATCTTTCTGGTAAATCTTCTAGTTCTACCTATAATTTACATCACATGCTTCACAACTCAACTTAATGAATTGAAAATATCACATTCAATTCAATTTTAGAGAACAAAATTTGAAGCTTAACCACCTTTTGCTCGTTTGTACATAGCAGAGAAAAGCTCAAGTATCTTAACTTGGGAAGACAGACTTCGAATTGCAATAGATGCAGCTCAAGGTGTGATAAGATTATAATTTCTTTGAACTTCCTACAAACACATTATCTGCATTCTAGAAAAAGAAAAACTTACAGTGTGGAACATGGAAAAACAAATGCAGAACTGGAGTATCTGCATCATGGCTGTAAGCCACCAATAGTCCACAGAGATGTGAAAACAACAAACATCTTATTGACAGAAAAATTCAATGCTAAACTTTCTGATTTTGGTCTTTCCAAGACCTACCCAACAGATGACAAGTCCTACATGACCACAGTTATTGTTGGCACCCCAGGTTACCTTGATCCAGAGTAAGTACTAAATTCCCAACATTTGTCTATCCATTGCTTCTCAAAAAACTGAAGGAAACAAACTCTGTGGTTTGTCTCTCAGGTACTATACATCAAACAGGTTAACTGAGAAAAGCGATGTGTATGGTTTTGGAGTTTCCCTGATGGAAATAATTAGTTGCAGACCAGTAATTTCAAACACCCAAGACCGAGATACAAATTACATAGCCAAATGGGTTCGCACCATGGTTGCCCATGGAGATATCAAGAATATAGTTGATCCACGATTAAAAGGAGTATATGAAACTAACTCTATTTGGAAAGCTGTGGAAGTAGCCTTGGCTTGCGTATCAGTAGACTCCAGTGAAAGGCCAACGATGAATCAAGTAGTGATAGAGCTGAAAAATTCTTTGGCCATGGAGTTGAATCAGAGATCAGAAAGCCGTCCACTGGATTCGAAAGACTCCATTGAAATGATGTCCATAACTATGGTTATGAATGCCCCTCACTCCAGTCCCATGCCAAGGTGAAAAAATTCTACGAAGTGGCTTCGGCCTTTTTCTTTCTCTCTGGTTTCAGCTTTCATTTCCCCTATGAACTATTTGAATCGGTTGTATCCAATCAATACTTCATCAAATAAATCGTTGAAGATAATGAAATATAGTACAAAATAGGTTGGATAAGATTTATCATTTATGTAGTATCATTGAAGTTGACTAGTTGAGCTTGCAATCGAGTATAGAGTGTGCAATGAAGTTAATGTGTTTTGTTCTACTATATTTCAACAATATAAGAATAAGAGCAGTTGGTTTCACTTGCAATTTTGGTACTAACACCTCAATTGTGTGATTTTGGAACGAAGAATCACACTTTACAACTATTGAACAATAAGGGCAAGTTTGAGAGTGATTTTAAAATTGCCAAAATCTTTTTTGTCATGGCCTTTTTAGTTATTTTGAGCATCAATTACTCAAATATAAGAGATTTGATTTGATTGCAAATTACTCAACTAATAGAGAGTACTTTAGTATTTTCATATATACTTTCCTAATGTGTAAATTTTCCCACCTAGAGCCAATCTGAGTATAGATTAATTAGCAAAGGCATAACTTACCTTCCTAACACGGAAGTTCAAATCTTCCCCCCTTGTTTGTTGAACTTAGAAGAGAGAGAAAGAAGAAGAAGGAAAAGAAAAGGAAAAAAAAAAAAGAGTCATATATGAAGAATCCGTCCCATCTCTCTATTTTAAAATTAAAAAATGATTGTTGTATATAAAAATTACATATAGATATTGATAGATAGTTATATATTAATTGAGTTCTTTATATAAGAAAATAAATGCATGCTTACTATCTTAACCAAATTCAATTTCTTACCTTTACATTCATTGTTTCAAATGAATTTTGTGAATCACGATTTAAGGATTTATTTCTTTTGAATTATGTAACTTAAAAAGTGAAAAGTGTTTAGTGTTTTTAGATTTGCTACTAAACATATGTACCCTGAGTTTTTTTTTAGAATATTACATTGCATATAGAGATAGGAATTTGGAATTTGAAGCAACAAAGCAGAAATAACAAGATGTCTAACTAATTGAGTCATGTATGTTCAACTTGTTTAAAGAAAAATTAAAGAAAAAAGGTTAGAGACATACTTTCGAACTTCATAATTGTATAATTGAGTGAAGTATGGGTTGATCTAAATAATCATTTGTTTCCTTGTATAGATCCACTAATGTACACCTCAACTAATCTTAAAGGTATCCAATTGACCCTACAATATTTCATTGTAAAGAGACTCGTAGGATTTTATAATTGAACTAGGTGGTCACCCAAGAATTTGAATTTATCCTTCCGTATTTCTTTCTTAACTTTTTTCCACATGGCTCAATGCCACTAGTCCAATCCATGATCGTAATCTATTATCAATCAAACCATTGGTGTTTGGTGAGTTTCTCGCTAGTTGCATTCTTCTTATTATTCAATTGAATACTAGGCCATAAAATAGAGAAGTTTAAACAATACCTCTGGTTCGGTCAGCACGATGCTGATGGTTGGGTTGAAATTTTCTTGTCAACTGTTTGTAACAAAAATGATGGCCAAGTCCAAGTCAACTGTCAAACATAAGCCAAAATACCCCAAATTATAACTGCCAAAATTTTTTATAAAAAATAAAAACCGACATTCTTTATCGGTTGTACGGGTGAAACGTTAGGGAAAACTTTATGTAGACGCTAAGAAACTATGATCTAAACTTATAAACTGCAGAACATTTTAGATTTAGCAATCTGAACCTTCCTTTGAAGACTAAAATCTCCATGCTAGATCTTCAATATCTGTTCGTTTGCCAAATTTGATGAGAATAACAAATTTTAAGTATTATTAAAGCATTGTTCAAAAGTTATCCATACATCTAAAATGAGATTATTCAAGCTAATCAATGCATCTATCATAGAAAGATAATGACTTTTAATTAAGTAAATCAATTTCTTCTAATCTTGAATAGGTCATCAATATTTTTATGAAGCCTCATCCTCAATATGTATATAAAAAACATCATACATCAAAATCATATAGTTGAAATTCCATTGCCAACTAGGATAAACAATCTATGCAATATCAAGACATAAGAACTTTAATTGGTTGGAGAAGGCCTGATAAGCTGATAGTTCTTATTTGCAACAACAGTACTCTGCTTCAAGTTGATGATCAACAAAGAAAAGAAAAGCAACTTGAGTCTTCTATCTGCAGCCAACAAGAAAGAGATTCCAAAGGGTGCTGATGAATACAAGAACAAGAAGTTTTCTAATTTGTTTAGCTCTTGTACATGCTATTCAAGCTCAAGATCAATCAGGTAAATATTGTAAGGATGAGATGTATTTTCTCAGTAAACAATCTCAATCATATTTGGCTAAAAAAGATGATCTCTCAGGTTTTATAAGCTTGGATTGTGGACTAGCAGCAAATTCTAGCTACACAACAAATATCACCTACATTTCAGATGCAGCATACATAAACAGCGGTGAAAGCAAAAGTATAGACTTAAACCAAAATAGCTATGAACGACAACTATGGTCCCTTAGAAGCTTTCCTGAAGGCATCAGGAACTGCTACAACATAAGCGATATTACTAGTGGCACTAAATATTTAATTCGAGCCAGTTTCTTGTATGGTAATTATGATGGGTTAAGATCTTTCCCAATCTTTGACCTTTACTTTGGAGATAGCTTATGGGATACAGTGAATATTACGTTAGTAGCAGTTACATTCAATTACGAAATTATTCATACTCCAACAGCAAACAAAGTACAAATCTGCCTGATCAATATAGGATTCGGAACACCTTTCATCTCTGCTTTGGAATTTAGACCTTTGCCAAACGACATTTACCCTATTGAATCTGGGTCCCTCTCACTTACTCTTTGATGGGATATCGGTTCGACATCAAACATCTCATATAGGTGAGTTATTATTGATTTATCAATTTAGAGTGAAATTATTTTATATCATAACATGTATGTTTATTGAAATGGAAAGGCTTATTTCTTTTCTCTGTGAGTGTCTTTGTTTCAGGTTTCCTTATGATGTTTTCGATCGGATTTGGGTTCCTGCTAATAATGATAAATATTTCAATCGATTAACTACCTCCCTAACTGTAGATGTCAATCACACAGAGAACCAACCACCAGCTGTTATTATGGAAACTACTATAATACCAAAAAATGCGAGCAATACTTTTTCTCTTACGTGGGAGTCAGCTGATGAAAATACCCAGTATTATGCATATCTTTACTTTGCTGAGCTGGTAAAGCTTCAACGCAACCAATTTAGAGGCTTCAACATCAGTCATAATGGGAAATATTGGAAGGGACCTGTTATTCCTGTTTACTTGAACACGAGCAGCATTTATGACATCAAACCATTGGAATTCCCAGAAAAGCAGCACAACTTAACTTTTACTCGAATTGAAAATTCAACTCTTCCTCCAATCTTCAATGCTGCGGAAATTTATTCCAATATTGAGATCTCAGAATTAGAATCAGATAAAGGAGATGGTATGCTGATTTAATTTCCCATTATTAGCCTCCTAGTTTTGGCTCTTATATTCTGATCACACAAAATTTTAAACTTGACCGATAATTTCCACAAATGTATTGTATGGAAAATTAGTGGATGCAATCAAAAAAATAAAGTCAACTTACGGAGTGATCAAAGATTGGGAAGGAGATCCATGCATCCCAAGAGCATATCCTTGGAGTGGTATAGGTTGCAGCAATGAGTCAACCCCAAGAATCATATCACTGTAAGTACATGCACACTTTGCTTAGGAAATAATAACCTTATTATCTAAATTTGCCAGCCAACAGCAGAAGTTGAGATAAGTGAACTAATAAAAATCTTACAGGAATTTGTCATCAAGTGGTCTGACAGGTGATATATCTCCTGATATATCCGATCTAACAGCCTTACAAAATTTGTAAGTATTCTCTCATTTAAATGATAAGTAAATAGGATCAACAAGATGCAATTTCATCTTTACACCCATTACAATTAATTTTTATTTCAGGGACTTGTCAAACAATAGCTTAACAGGAAAACTACCCGATTCTTTATCCAAATTGTCAAACCTCAAAGTCATGTAAGTTACTTACAATGAAGAAGTCAAGGACCACGCAGTTTGTAAGATGATTGAAAATTAATTTACACTATTTACAGAAATTTGGAGAACAACAATCTATCATGTCCAATTCCACTTGAACTCTTAAGAAGATCCAATGATAGTTCGCTATCATTAAGGTATCTTTCTTGGAATACATGAACTTGTAAATAATATTTCAACTGCAAACTATGAGTCTAACAAGCATGCTAAGAAAATCTATTGATGACAGTGTGAAAGGTAATCCAAATCTGGAATGCACCGACGAGAAAGTGGTAGTGAAGGAGAAGGAGAATGAGAAGAACAAAGTTGTGATTCCTGTAGTAGCATCAATCGGCAGCCTGCTTGTCATTGCCATAATTGCAGGGATTGTTTTCTGGATTGCCAAAAAGGAAACAACAAGGTAAAAATGTCTTGGAGATGAACCATCCAGAAACCAACATTAACGTTGGTGGCAGTTCTTTGGAAACTAGAAAACGGCAGTTTACTTATTCAGAAATTGTGAGAGTGACCAACAATTTTGTGAGGATTCTTGGTAGAGATACCTTTGGAGCAGTTTACCATGGAATGATTGATGATATTCAAGTGGCTGTGAAGATGCTAGCTCCGTCAGCAATACAAGGCCATGATCAATTTAAAGCAGAGGAATGTACTTATATATAGAGTATTTCATATTTTGATATTCTCATTAAAAAAAATTAGCTCACACTTGCTTATCAGACTAAAAAGATGCTATTTTCATTCAGGTTACAGTTCTTCTTCATGTTCACCACAGAAACTTGACAAATCTTGTAGGGTATTTGAGCGAAGGAACTCACCTTGGCCTCATTTATGAGTACATGGCCAACGGAAGTTTAGCACAACGCCTTTCTGGTAATCTAGCAATGATTTGAAATACATGCATTATGTTCCCGGTTATATTGAAAAATTTAAACTCATTTCAACAACAAAAATGAAAATTGAGACCTCCCCCATTCTTTTCATTGAATACGCAGATATAAGTTCAAGTGTCATAAGTTGGGAAGATAGACTCCGAATAGCAATGGATGCAGCTCAAGGTGTGATAAGTTTTTCATTCAAACATCTGCACAAACACATTACGTTCTTTTGTTTTAGTCCTTTACACAATGAAAACCTTATGTGGTATCGAGCTTACAAAATGCAGGACTAGAGTATCTGCATGATGGTTGTAAGCCACCAATAGTCCATGCAGATGTGAAACCAGCAAACGTCTTGTTGACTGAAAATTTCCAAGCTAAACTTTCTGACTTCGGCCTTTCCAAAAGCTGCCCAACAAATGATAGGACGGGTTACCTTGACCCAGAGTAAGTACTAATTTCAAACACTTCTCAAGCCATTGCTTCTCCATTTGATGTCTTTAATTCTTCCTCAGAAGAACAAAAAAGAAAAATCGAAAGAGACAATCTGAAGAAACTTCATGGCTTGTCTCTCAGGTACAAAACATCAAATAGGCTGAGTCCAAAAAGTGATGTGTATAGCTTCGGCCTTACTCTGTTGGAGGTAGTGAGTTGCAAACCAGTGATATCAAAATCCCAAGGCCAAGATTCGATGCATGTAATCAAATGGGTTGGCTCCATGGTTGCTCAAGGTGATATTAGAAATATAGCAGACCCAAGATTAAAAGGAGAATATAACATACACTCTGTCCGCAGAGCAGTGGAAGTAGCAATGGCTTGTGTGTCAATGAATTCAGAGAGAAGGCCAACAATGAGTCAAGTGGTGGCAGAACTGAAAAGTTGCTTGGCCACAGAATTGAGTCGAATGCCGGACAGTCAGCCTCCTAATTCAACAGAGTCCATTGAAATGACATCCATCTACATGGTTTTACCTCCTCAATCGGGTCCCATGGCGAGGTGAAATTCGTTGGAAGTTCATCTCCTTCTTCCCCGATTGTTTGACGGGGTTTTACGTTCCAGAATTTATCCAAGTCATTGGATTTGATCATTTGGCCGTCGAAACTTAAAGTACAAACTTCACCTTGAACAAAACTTTTGGCTATATAACTTTGAATAGGGATCTCTAATAGGTTATAATAAGCCTCTTTATTATAACTTATTCAGTGTTTGGGCATCAACAAAAATAAAATGGTAAGGTGGGTTATTTTTACCCCGATTATTTTATCCATTCTCTACAGTAACTATCATTCAACCCACTCGATTATTCTATCCATTTTCTACAGTAACTCTCTCCTCTCTTCTTCCATGCGACTCCTTGACTTTTCCGACGACCGCCGACCGCCGTTGGCCGACGAAGTTTCCAGCGACTTTTCCGACGGCCACTGACAACTTTTCCGACGATCGCCGACGATTTTTCCAGCCACCGATTTTTTTTTTTCATATTTCTTCTTATTTTCATTTTGAAAAATATAAAAAATCAAAATAAAGAAAAAAAAAATCAAAACCATCGAAGGTTGCCGGAAAAGTCGTTGACAACATTGAAGGTTAACTAACTTAAAAAAAAAACTAATATGATTTTTGAGCTAAACATTTACAATTTTTATTTTGGCAATACTAAAAGTTAACTAATATGATTTTTCTATACCAAATCCTAAACTTTTTTGTTTTGTAAAAAAAAATATATATATAACCCTAAATCAGAGTGAATCGTATATCATAAAAAAAAAAAAAAAAAAAAAAAAAAAAAAAAACTAGAAAAAGAAAACAGTCAGTTTGAACCTTTGATTCAGAACCTCATGTTAAAACAGATCAGCACTCCAAACACAGACTATTTTATCCCAGACTAAAATAATCTGCATCCCAAACACAGATTATTTTATCCCAGACTAAAATAATCTGCACCCCAAACACTGATTATTTTATCCCAGACTATAATAATCTACACCCCAAACACAGATTATTATAACCCCAGACTATTATAACCCCCAAATTATTATAACCAACAGATATTATAACCAATTCAGCGCCCCAAACAGCCCCTAAGAGAACAGAAAATAGAAAAAGAGAAATTTTCAATCTATTTTAATGATGATGTACAAAGAGATATCTACACACCGATGTGTAACTATGAATTGTCTTGGTAGAATACATGTTAGAAACCGTGTCCTAATTGCTTTCCAAAATTGATAACATCGTTCAACGGTAATTGGCATCAAGAGATAGAGGCTCGAATCCCTCTACTCCAAATGTTGTTGAACTAAAAAAAAAGAGAATCTCTCCACATCAAATGTTGTTGAACTAAAAAAAAGGGATAGTTGACACAGTAATCACATATAAAACCTTGTGTTTTATCATATGCTTTAGAGCCTAAATTGAACATTTCAAGCTTTGCCCAAAAAAAAGTGTTGGTTTTTAGCTGAAATGAGATGAACAATAAAATAACAAATCAATCTTCACTTTTTGTAAATAGCTCTAAATGGTCCCTGAGTTAGTGAATCACTAATGTATATATAAATATATATATAAATATATATATATATATTAGAATACTGGCTAATGATCCATAGCATTTTATAATCAGCTCAAAATCACTTAAGTAAAATTATTCTTCTTTCAAAGATCTACAAAGTAGCAAGAAAAATTATCACGTAACTCTTTCTATAAGTGGAGAAAAATAAAGGAAGACAATAAGATGAAAAATTGTTCATGTTAATGAAAAAACTACTACTATCTATTTGATTCCAACCGTTCTTGGTAATTTACGTTAATCCCTACATTTAAGGAAATTTTAATCTTATACACATGTGAAAGTTATGCATTAACGATTTTAAAACAAAATTCAAACAGATGGTCTAAATTGATTCACTTATGAAAGTTTAAGATTTTAATTGATGCAATTACCAATTTGGTGTTTAAAGTGATATAACCTCCAAAGTTTACGGATACAAATTGATTTTTTCCCTAATTCAATGTCACTAGTCCAATCCATAAACGTCATCAATTATCAATCGAATAATTGGTGTTTGGTGAGTTCCTTGCTAGTTGCATTATTCTTATTGTTCAATAGAAAAACTAAGCCATAAAATAGAGGGCTTTGAAGTTTAAACAATAACAATGCTTAGGACAGCATGATGCTGATGGCTAGGTTGAAATTCTCTATGTCAACATTTTTGTATTGTAATATGGCCAAGTCCAAAGTCAACTGTCAAACATAAGCAAAAATACCCCCAAATTATAACTGTATAAAATCTTAATTAAGAAAAATTAACATTCTTCATTGGTTGAATGGGTGAAAAGTTAATGATCAAAAGAAAAAAAGGGGGGAGAAAAGTTAGAAGATGTATTTTGTAGATGCTATGAATCTACGGCCTAAATTTATAACCTGCAGAACATTTTGATTTAGCATTCTTTGGTGTCTAAAAATCTCCATGCTAGATTTCCAATATATGTTCTTGTGCCAGATTTGATGAGAATCTCATTCAAAGTATTACTAATGCATTGGTCAAAATCTGTATACATAAAAAATCATAGGTTCCAATACTATTTTGGTCCTTGTATTTTGAGATTCATAACATTTTAGTTCATGTATTTTCAAATGTTTAAACTTGGTTCATTTTAGTTTACGTACTTTCAAGACCCAAAGTACAAGAACCAAAATGATATTTTAATCAAAATTATATTACTCAAGCTAATCAGTTGAATTATCATATGAAGATAGTGTCTTTTTGAAAAAAATAAATGAATTTCTAATCTTAAATGTCACCCATATTTCTATGCAGATGAGATGAAGATGATGTCTTTTTAAAAGAAGTAAATGAACTTCTAATCTCAAATGTCATCAATATATCAATATTTGTATGAAATCTCATCCTCAAAATATATATTAAAAGG
Source organism: Luffa aegyptiaca (assembly GCA_017139565.1). Taxonomy (NCBI): domain Eukaryota; kingdom Viridiplantae; phylum Streptophyta; class Magnoliopsida; order Cucurbitales; family Cucurbitaceae; genus Luffa; species Luffa aegyptiaca. Next base: position 1,355,464 of record CM029399.1, on the reverse strand, counting down.
CCATACATCAAAATCATATGGTCGAAGTTCCATAGTCAACGAGGAGAATGTCAAGACAAGATATGAATATGAAGTATACATTACTTTAGTTGGAAGGTCTATCAAGCCAACAGTTCTTTGCAACAACACAACTCTGGTTCAAGCTGATGATCAATCTTCAGATTTTCATTCAAAGAAAACTGACTTGAATTCTTGCCTGCAGCAAATCAGAGAGAAATTCATAAAGGTGACGATGAACGCAAGAATAAGGTGTTTTGTGGTTGGTCTAGCTTTTTTACTTGCTGTTCAAGCTCAAGATCAACCAGATCAATCAGGTAAATATTGTTATGCATATTTATATTTCTATCCAAACATTCTTTAAATCGTATTTGGCTAAAATAATCTCTCAGGTTTTATAAGCTTGGATTGTGGCTTACCTGCAAATTCAAGATACACAGAATCAACAACAAACATTGACTACATTTCAGATGCAGCATATATAAACAGTGGCGAAAGCAAAAGCATAAATTTAACATTCAAAAGCTTGTATGAAAGACAACTGCAGTCCCTTAGAAGCTTCCCTCAAGGCATAAGAAACTGTTACAACATAAGCAATATTATCAGTGAAAAGAAATACCTCGTTCGAGCAAGCTTCTTGTATGGAAATTATGATGGGTTAAGTAATAACCCCATCTTTGATCTCTACTTTGGAGATAGCTTGTGGGATAAAGTGGAGATTAGGTTCCAAATAGTTGAGATCCACAAAGAAATCATACATATTCCATCAGCAAATAGAGTACAGATCTGTCTGATTAATACAGGAACTGGAACACCTTTCATCTCTGCATTGGAATTTAGACCTTTGCCAGATAATACATACCCAATTCAATCTGGATCCTTCTCAAATTTCGTTCGATTGGATATGGGGTCAATATCAAACCTAACATATAGGTCAGTTATTATTGATTCGTGCTAGCAATCATTTTATATCACAATATGAAATTTCTAATAGAGTAAAAATGAATATTTCTTTTGTGTGTGTGCGCCTTCGTTTCAGGTACCCTTACGATGTTTTCGATCGAATTTGGTATCCTTACAATGAATATGCCTTTTACAGACAATTAAATACCTCTCTTACTGTAGATGCTAATGGCCATAACAATCACCATCCAGCAGCCATTGTCATGGAAACTGCTATAACCCCAAAAAACGCAAGTCAATCTATTGATCTTTGGTGGGAATCAGATGATGAAAATACCCAGTATTATATATATTTTCACTTTGCTGAGTTGGAAAAGCTTCAGCGTAAACAATTCCGAGGCTTCAACATCAGTCATAATGGGCAATATTGGGATGGGCCTATTATTCCTGATTACTTGTACACAAGCACCATTTACAGCAACTCACCATTGAAATTCCCACAAAGGCAACACAACTTTTCATTTTTCCAAACTGAAAATTCGACGCTTCCTCCGATCATCAATGCTTTAGAAATCTATTTCAAAATTCAAGTCTCAGAACTAGAATCAGATCCTCGAGATGGTATGATGATTTAACTTTCCTCCGTTAGATTCTCATTTTTCCTTTTACATTCTAATGGCACAAAATTTAAACTTGAGTGATGATTTCATGAATGCATCGTATTGAAAATTAGTGGATGCAATGAGAAAAATAAAGTCAACTTATGGAATAATCAAAGATTGGCAAGGAGATCCATGCATCCCGAAAGCATATCCTTGGAGTGGTGTAGGTTGTAACAATGAGTCAATCCCAAGAATCATATCACTGTAAGTATATGCATACTTTTCTTAGAAACAACCTTAACGTCTAAGTTTGCTAGCCAACAGAACAAGTTTAGATGATTAAACTAATAAAAACCTTACAGGGACTTGTCGTCAAGTGGTCTGACAGGTGAGATATCTCCAGACATATCCAATCTAGCAGCCTTAGAAACTCTGTACGTATCTCTCATTTAAATGATAACTATACTAGGATCTCCAAGATTCAATTTCATCTTAAAACCAATTATAATAAATTGAGTTTTAATTTCAGGGACTTGTCAAACAATAGCTTAACAGGAAAACTGCCTGATTATCTGTCCAAATTGTCAAACCTCAAAGTCCTGTAAGTTACTTGCAATGAAAAAACGCTGACCACACAGTTTGTAGGATGATTGGAAATTTACTTTCTCGATTTACAGAAACTTGGAGAACAACAATCTCTCGTGTCCAATTCCATCAGAACTCTTAAAAAGATTCAATGATAGTTCACTATCATTAAGGTCTCTTTCTTGGAATAGATGAACTTGTAAATAACATTTCAATTTCAAACTGTAAGTCGAATAAGCCTGCTTATGGAAATCTAATGATGACAGAGTGAAAGGTAATCCAAATCTAGAAGCACGTCCTTTAGTTGAATGCACTGGGGAGCAGAAAGGGGAGAAGCAGAAGAACAAGATTGTGATTCCAGTAGTAGCATCACTCGGTGGCCTGCTTGCCACTGCTATAATTGCAGGGATTGTCTTTTGTTTAGCTAGATCAAAAAGAAAACAACGAAGTAAAGATGTCTTGAAGGTAGATCGTCCAGAAACCAACAATGATATTGGTGGCAGTTCATTGGAAACTAGAAGTCGGCAGTTTACTTATTCTGAAGTTCTGAGAATGACCAACAATTTTGAGAGAATTCTGGGTAGAGGTAGTCTGGGAGCAGTTTACCATGGGTTGGTTGATGATATTCAAGTGGCTGTGAAGATGCTAGCTCCATCAGCAATACAAGGCCCCGATCAATTTAAAGCAGAGGAATGTACTCGTATATAATATCTCATATTTGGATGTTCTCATGAAAATATTTAGCTCACACTTGCTTATCAGGCTAAAAAATGCTACTTTCATACAGGTTACCGTTCTTCTTAAAGTCCACCACAGAAACTTGACAAGTCTTGTAGGGTATTTGAACGAAGGAACTCACCTTGGCCTCATTTATGAGTACATGGCCAACGGAAGTTTAGCACAGCACCTTTCTGGTAATCTTCTAGCATCTAGCAAAGATTTGAAACACATGCATCACATTCCAAGTTATAATGAAAATTTTTAATCCATTTCAATTTTTTTTTAAAAAAAAAAAAAAAAAAAAAAAATTGAAAATTTGAGGCTTTCCCTATTTTTTTCGTTGAATATGGCAGAGAAAAGTTCAAGTGTAATAAGTTGGGAAGATAGACTCCGAATAGCAATGGATGCAGCTCAAGGTGTGATAAGTTTTTCATTCAAACACCCTCCCAAACACATTATGCTCTTTTGTTTTTGTCCTTTCCTTTACAAAATGAAAACCTTGTGTGCCTGTGTGGTATCGATCTTACAAAATGCAGGACTAGAGTATCTGCATGATGGTTGTAAGCCACCAATAGTCCATGGAGATGTGAAACCATCGAACATCTTGTTGACTGAAAAACTCCAAGCTAAACTATCTGACTTTAGTCTTTCCAAGACCTACCCAACAAATGATAAGACCGGTTACCTTGACCCAGAGTAAGTAGTAATTTCAAACATTTCTCAAGCCATTGCTTCTCCATTTGATGTCTTTTAGTTTTTCCTCAAAAGAAACAAAAAATGAAAGAGACAAATTTGAACAAAATTCATGGCTTGTCTCTCAGGTACAAAACATCAAACAGGCTGAGTCCGAAAAGTGATGTGTATAGCTTCGGCCTAACTCTGTTGGAGATAGTGAGTTGCAAACCAGTGATATCAAAATCCCAAGGCCAAGATTCGGTTCATATAGTTAAACGGGTTGGTTCCATGGTTGCTCAAGGTGATATTAGAAATATAGCAGACCCAAGATTAAAAGGAGAATATAACATACACTCTGTCCACAGAGCAGTGGAAGTAGCAATGGCTTGTGTGTCGGTGAATTCTGAGAGAAGGCCAACAATGAGTCAAGTGGTGGCAGAACTGAAAAGTTGCTTGGCCACAGAATTGAGTCGAACGCCGGACAGTCAGCCTCCTTATTCAACAGAGTCCATTGAAATGACATCCATCTATATGGTTTTGCCCCCTCAATCGGGCCCCATGGCAAGGTGAAGTTGGTTGAAAGATCATCTTCCTCTTCCTCGTCTTTTTAACTTAGGTTTTCGATTCCATAATTTATCCAACTCGTTGGACTTGATCATTTGGCCGTTAAAACTTGAAACGTACAAACTTCGCCTTCATCCTCAACAGAAATGTTCTTGTTGGTACAATACATGTAAAAAACTGTGTCTTAATTGTTCCACCTTTTGGTTGTGTTGAAGAAGACTTTCTTATGTTATGCGCAAAGAAAATAAATTGACTCCCCAATCGATTTCATTCCTAAATCTGTTTAATAAACTTTATAACCAAAAAAAAAACTGCTTAATAAATTGGGAGAAAAATCTTTTTTTTTTTTTTTTAGTTCAACAACATTAAGGGTGGAAAAACTTATCATAGATATCTCTGATAATTGATGGAACCATTGAGTTGATCTCTTGTGCAAATGTTGTTTCTTTCTCCAAGAGCTCTAGAAAGGAGAATCAGGTGGCTCACGGATCTGGTGCGCGCTACCGTGGCAAACGGTGATTTTTTCTGTTTTTTGGGCACTCCTTGTACCTTGCTTTGGCCGAGAGTTTTTTTTTTTGAGGGATGACCCTCTGTGGTTTTCTTCGGTGGTGGTATTCAAAGAGTTAGGTGTAACTAATCTTTCTTCTATTTAATGCAAAGTCTTGTATTTTCTTTTTTTTTTTTTTTACAAGAGATATCTTTTTTTTTTTTATAAGAAACATCAAAGGATATGTATTAATCACAAAAAGGAAGAACAACCTAAGGGCCGGGGAGGAGATCGCCCCGCCCAAGAACTATCTCAAAAGGGCTTGCCAATCTTTAATAATCAAAAGCAAGCTCTAATTACAAAAAATCTTTTTGTGTGAGGAAATCCACCAAGAGGCAGTGTTCTTTACAGTATTTGCAAAAAACTCAAAAGAGGACGATTTATCGTCGAAGGTTCTAGTGTTTCTCTCCTTCCACAAAAGCCACATGGTAGCTCTAAACGCGCATCCACCAATCACTTTAGCCTTTTTCTTTAAGTTCCACGCAATCACACCCTCAGCCAGCCAAGCATCTATACTTTTACAAGAGATATCAAAGAAATACATTAATCACAAAAGGGGCGAACAGCCTAAGGGCCATGGGTGGAGGAAACCCATGCCCAACAACTAATTTAACAAAGTCTTCCAATCGCTAATAATCATTAGCAGGCTATAGTTACAAAAAGAATTCTTGTATAAGGATATCCACCAAGACGCCGTGTCTTGTATTTTCAAAAAAGAAACAACAAACAAACCTTCCGACACAACCGAAATAATAATAATAATCTTGTTCGACCACAAAAGTGTCTACAATTAACTACAAATCTCCAAAAGATAACAATTCAACAAACAGAAACATTAGTTTCATCAAGAGTACAAAAACTCCTATTGTTTAAAGATCAAACAAAATACAAATAATCATCTGAGGACTGTTTAAACTCTCTCCAAATGACATTTGAGAGGAGATTATTATTTTGCCCTCTTAAACATTTCACGCCTCTCTAAGTATGTTTAAATTTAGTCAAAAATTTAGAACATTTATGCAATGAAAATAATATATATATATATATACATCTCTCCTCATATTTGACATAGTTTAAAACACTAATTTTAGACAGTTGACACAGTAATCACATATAAATCCTTGTGTTTTTCATTTCCTAAACTGAATGTTCCAGGGTTTGCCCAAAAATAAAAAGGTGTTTCTTGGCTGAAATGAATAAAGAAATCATTGGGGGAATATTACATCATAATTCCAAATAATACAAATAATTAGATCAGAGAAGTTCTAAAATGCCTTAAATTATCAGCAAGTCAAACATCATAAATAAAGAAATCATTGGGGGAATATTTAGACTCCTTCAACTTCAACATATAACATAAACATCAATTCTCTTATTCAATCATCATTGAGCAACAGCACCGTCAATGCTGGACAGCCATCTTTCCAAAGAAAAAAAAAACAATTAGATTTTTGTATTTGAAATTGCTTTCTGTATTGAATAATTTATCTGATGCAGACAGTTGAATTGAAAATCCAGTTAGCTAGTTGAACAGTGTATTAAAGAAAAGTAGATAAATAAAATAAAACTAAGTCTCGGTTGTTGTCAAGTAAAGGAATACATAACTCTCCCTCCACTTCCTCAGCTTGCTTTCTGTTGTACGCCTGTTTTTAGAAACAGATATTAAGCAACATCCCACCCTGTATTTTGGCTCTCATTTTCTGGTTCTGGCTAAAGTTTAACTGTGTTGTCTTTCCTTGCCTTAATCTTTCAAATAACATCCAATGTCCAATAGCGAAAAGAGTTGAAGAGGATGATTATGGAAATATATAAATACTGGTGAAAGTCAAGATATACCCTCCCAATACAGAGATATATATCAACGACAGATGTGGAAGGTTCGATACTTTTCGAATGGAACCAGAAACTGCTACAACGTAAACATTAATAGAGGTACCAAATATTTTATTCGAGCAAGTTTCTTGTAAGGGAATTATGATGGTCTCAATAGGCTTCCTATATTCAATCTCTACGTTGGACAAAGTTTGTGGGACTCAGTGGAGTTTACCGAGGTAGACATTGATGTGTGGAAAGAAATCATACACATCCCTTTAACAGATAATATATATATTTGTCTCATTAACACAAACCAAGGAACACCATTCATCTCTGCATTGGAGTTCAGGCCTTTGCCTAACTCTACTGATATAACTACAGCTGGATCATTATCACTTGTTTCTCGCGCTAATTTTGGTACAGATCGAACATACAGGTTAGACAATCTGGGTATTATTATCTAATTATTAAATGTTGTCTATATTCATTTTAGGAACTCAGCCTAAAATTCAACAATTTTGAAGTTTACTTTCTTCAATTATGAAGGTTTGGATATGATGTTTTTGATCGCATATGGACACCTTTTACCTACCATGAATGGATAAATATAAGTACCTCAAACACAGTAGGTCTCACAAACCATGATATATATGAAGTACCATCTATTGTGATGAGAACCGCAGCAACTCCAACAAATTCTAGCAGTTCCTTGGAGTTCAAGTGGAATCCAGATGAAGTAACTTCCCAATACTTCGCTTACATGTACTCTGCTGAAATTGTAAAGCTTCAAGCCAACCAGACCAGAGTCTTTAATGTCAATCTAAATGGGCAGCACTTGTTTGGACCTTTATCTCCTATATACTTGTCCACCAGAACTTTTTATTCTGAAACAGCTCTGTATGACCCTGATGGCAAATATGTAGTCTCATTAGCATCAACTGAGAATTCGACTCTACCTCCTCTTATCAATGCATTTGAGGTTTATAAAGTGATATACCTCTCAGATTTATGAACAGACCCAGCAGATGGTTTGCACTCTCTCTCCCCCTCTCTCTATCTCTCTCTGTCTCAAATACAAAATTAACTTGTTTGTCCATCTTGAAAATCAGTAAATGCCATTATGAGTATTAGGCTGACATATGGGGTGGTCAAAGATTGGCAAGCAGACCCATGTCTTCCCAAGGCATATCCGTGGAGTGGCTTAATTTTTAACAATGACACCGCTCCGAGAATCATATCGTTGTAGGTGCATTCATCCCTATAAATTGTGGTCACATATTTGAAGTCTATTAGAATTTTTCAGTATAAAATGAAACGATTTTGATTTTGTCATTAGAGACTTGTCATCAAGTGGACTGACGGGTGAGATATCTCCTGATATATTCAATCTATCCATGTTACAAGCTTTGTAAGTATCTCATCCCAAATGTTAGATCAATTGATTCCCCTATACAAATTCATCTTCTACTCAATGCTAATGATCTAAATGAATTTTTTCAGAGACTTGTCAAATAGTAATTTATCAGGAAAAGTACCTGATTTCTTGGCCAATATGTCAGGCCTCAAAATCATGTAAGTTACTCTCGGATTGGAGAAAAAATTCTAGGGGAAATCGGATAGAATGCAGAAATTTGATATTCTTCTGACCCTTTGCAGAAAATTAGACAAAAACAACCTCACAGGTCCACTTCCACCTGAGCTCCTAAAAAGAGTGAACAACGATTCGCTAACATTAAGGTCTGTTGACTCTGTTCTTGCTGGAAATAAACTACAAAACTTTTCTATGCCAAAAATGTTGGACCCCCAGTTAAGCATGGGTATGAGAGAAGGCACGTGAGGAAGGGGAGTGGGGAATAGAGGCTGTTAGAAATTAGTTAGAGGAGGGGGCCTGGGCTGTAAATGGAGTGATATATGTAGCGAGAGAATAAACTGGGGTTAGGTATGTTTTTTTTATATAATCGATCTGAGAGAGACATGTACTTGGGAGAGAGGGGAAGTTCTCTAATTCTTCCCTGTACCTTCATTGATAAATAAACCCTAGTTCATATCAGAAAATTATAAAATACTTCAAAAGAACATTGAAGATTATCTTGAACAAGAAAAATTCTAACTAGCCGTCTCATGAACTGTTTTTATGACGTAGTGTGGAAGATAACCCAAATCTTAATGGTGCATGAGCCTCAAATTCGTGCTCGGAGGAGAAGAAGAAAAGTTTTGTTGTACCTGTAGTAGCATCAATTGGTGGATTGCTTGTCATCCTCACAGTGGCCGCAGTCATCTTTTGGATCATTATATCATGGAACAAACCACATGGTCAAACTACAGTCCCAGTTCCAAGGGTGAAGGATACCGAATGTAGCAATGACTCATTAGAGGTAAGAAGAAGACAATTTACATATTCTGAGGTAGTGAAAATGACAGATAATTTTGCAAGGCCACTGGGAGAAGGAGGTTCGGGAACAGTTTACCTCGGTCACACAGATAATGTTCAAGTAGCTGTAAAGATGCTATCTCCATTATCAGCCAATAGTTATCAGCAATTTCAAACAGAGGCAAGTGTAACTTAAGCATAAAATTCCAATTTCTGATCTACATAAATCGTACGTACCAGTATATCACACTAAATCTATCTGTGCAGGTGAAACTTCTCATGAGAGTTTACCATGGAAACTTGACAAGCCTTGTTGGGTATTTGAATGAAAAAAATCACTTTGGACTTATTTATGAGTATATGACCAAGGGTAACTTAGCACAGGTTCTTTCAGGTAATTTTGGGGAACTAGTTTAAACTATATACCATATATGTGCTACATGTGTCCAGCTAATTAGTTAGAAGACTTTTCTCACATGTGCCTTCAATGAGACCATTTTCATCAATTATGTATGCACACAGAAAATGCAGTCCTCTTAACTTGGGAAAAAAGACTCCAGATAGCAATAGACGCAGCACAAGGTGAGTAAAGTCAAGAAAATTATAGAGTTCATTTGGTCCTTTCAACAAATAGATTATTAAAAATATTCTTTATGCAGCGTAAAATTGAAATACTCAGTCAAATCTTGAAAAATACAGGATTGGAGTACCTGCATCATGGTTGTAAGCCACCTATAGTCCACAGAGATGTCAAAACAACAAACATCTTGCTGACAGACAACTTCCAAGCCAAACTTGCTGATTTCGGACTCTCCAAGAGTTTCCCAAAGGATGATAGCAAGACTCACATGTCCACAATGGTGGCTGGCACTCCTGGTTACTTCGACCCAGGGTAAGTATCACTATCAAGTTTCAAGCATTTACATACCAATTTCCTATTGAATCAAAGAACTTTCTGTAAATTCTAAAAACTCCAAAAGAGAAACAGATACATATTAAATGCAATTCAAAGCTTACCTTACCTCGCACTCGCAGATACTACGCCTCGAATAGACTAACTGAGAAAAGTGATGTTTATAGCTTCGGAGTAGTATTGTTGGAGATAATTACTTGCAGACCAGTGATCTCTAGAGCTCAGGAGAACGTTCACATAATTCAATGGGTGACCGCCATGATTGCGCAAGGGGACATCAGGAACGTGATAGACCCGAGATTAAAAGGGGAATTCGACTCCAACTCTGCTTGGAAATCGGTGGAAACAGCAATGGCTTGTGTGTCTTCAAATTCGAGCAGTAGGCCGACGATGAACCAGGTGGTAACAGAACTGAAAAATTGCCTGGCCATGGGAACGAGTCGGAAGACAGAGAATCGCTCTCTTGATTCAAGGGATTCCATTGAGACGTTCTCCATCTCCATTACTTTGCCAACATCCAGTCCGGAGGCAAGATGAAAGGCGCCATCACCGTGTTCTTCGTTCTTTCTAGTTAACTTCCGAGTGAAGTAATTGAATTGGTTGCACCAAATCGATACTTCATCTAAATCGTTAGAGATGATCAGATTCAAAACCAAAACAGATCATAATATTCAGGTGGCTAAGTTTAATTCATTGGCTAAACTATGTTTTAGACTTGGTTATTAACAATATTCAGGTGTTTTTTCAATTTAGTGAAGAAGTTTCATTTTTTCTAATGGGTTAATAAGTTTCCTTTTTTTTTTTCAACATGTGAAGGTGAAGATAGAGAGATTTCAATCTCTAATCTTAGTCTAGTTGTTGAAATTATATATCTTAACCAGTTCAACCATGTTTAATTTTGAAATCTATTAAAACTTGAGACTAAGATAGAATAAAAGACAAATCTTGATTCCAAACGCACTTTAACTCTTTAAAAACGACTCTACATGGCCAAAGCGAACATAACTCAGTGATAATTGGCATGTGACCTCGATCAAGAGGTTAGAGGTTCAAATACTCTCACTCCAAATTTTGTTTGATTCTCAGTCGAAGACTACCTAATTACAAAGTCCAACCAATTTAATGTCTAACTATAGTTTAAATTGTTATAATAAAAATTGGGAGAGAGAGAGAAAATTACTTTACCTATCCTCCAATGTCCACATCTCTATACGTATGTATGTGCATATGTATTTTTTAAAAAACTCCATACATAATACATGAATACATCTAAAAATATACATCACATGACATATTATAAGGTACCTTGGGCTGCATATGTAATATAATATGCATAGACCAGTACAGTTTTTAATATGACAAGTCAAAACATAAATAAAGAAGTGGTCAATTGCATTGACTTGGACTGCTTCAGACTCAGAAGAATCAATGGCTACAAAGTTTCATTTTCTGCAACTTTCTCTTAGGAATTGGCTCTCTCAATTCTATCCTTTCCATCAAAGGCATTCTTGATATCGACAAATGACAGAGTTTTGTTTTTGCTGATGGAAATTTTGCAGAACTTGCAGTTGAATAGTAGTGGCTTGACCTGCTAAGATGACCAATTCTTTACCTTGTGGCTACTTTCTTTGGCCCCCATTAATTAATTTGGTAGTTCTATGAGGTCACCTGCAGAAAAATATCTAATTTATTCCAAAACTTGTTTGAACCAGCAACCTCAAAGGTGGGTTTTCCTTTTCTTTTTTGTTCCAGTGGCCTGAATTTTGTTCTTTCTTTGAGAAATTCTGTTGTCTATGATGCTGGACTGTTCATCTTGAAGGCCTGCATCCATTGAGAGAGGACTTTGCTGATTCTTTGAAGTATCACCAAAAGGTTGGTCTGAAATGGCTGCTAGACTTTTCCTGTTCTCTGCATTTTTGGCCCTCCTTGCTCTGGTCCGTGCTGATGATCAACAAGGTTCGATCTGTTTCTTTCGAGATTTTCGTATTTTGAGCTCTTGAAACAAAGAGTGATGCTTTTCTTTCCCTTTACTTCTCAGGTTTCATCAGCATAGACTGCGGGATACAAGAAAACTCCAATTATACGGATGATATAACAGGGCTCAAGTATGTTTCTGATGCCGGGTTCATCGATACCGGTGAAATCAAGGCTGTACCTGTATTGTCCGAGCACACAAACAAAACATTAGAGAAGCAATTCAGGAATCTAAGAAGTTTTCCTGAAGGAAACAGAAGCTGTTACACCATAAGACCATCAGGGGGTGGGGGACAAAGGTACTTGATCCGAGCGAGATTCATGTATGGCAACTATGATAACAAAAAAAAACCGCCAAAATTTGATTTATTTCTTGGAGTTGATCGTTGGGATTCAGTTGATCTGCATAATGCTTCCGAGATAGTAACAAAAGAACTAATACATGTCCCACCATTAGATTATATGCAAATCTGTCTGATAAACACCAGAAAAGGAGTGCCTTTCATATCAGCCATAGAGATAAGGCCTCTAGATAATGACACTTATGTAGCAAGCTCTGGATCCTTGAAGCTCCATCAGCGACTAGATTATGGTGCAGAACGTAACCGATCTGTGAGGTGAGGTTCATTCTCCTCGTTATTCAAAACCAAGAGTATTTGGTGAACTTACTTTGATTCCTGTAGCTCTCTTCTCCTCAGGTATCCTAATGATACTTATGATCGAATATGGTCACCCCCAACCTTATCTGGCTCGGAAAACATATTATCATCTCCTAACCACTCGATCGAGCTAAATATATTTGCAATTCCAACGATTGTCTTGGAAACTGCAATTACGCCAACAAATCCCCACCAACCCCTGAATTTTTCATGGAATACTGGTAACAAAATGGATCAGTTCTATATTTACATGCACTTTGCAGACCTCCCTGACATTGGAAGAGAGAACTTTAGAGCCTTTAACGTCGACGTCAATGGATTCCATTGGTTTGAGTCTCTGACTCCTCAATACTTGTCAACTACCACACTATATAGCATAAGCGGAATCAATGCTGTAAACGGAAGCAACCTCACGGTCTCCATCTATAAAAATGAAAGTTCGAGTCGTCCACCCCTAATCAATGCCATTGAAATTTTCGTAGAAAAGCAGTTTCCACAGTTGCAAACGAACCAAATGGAAAGTATGTTCTCTCACAACCTTTGCATCTCTAGTTTTAGCTTATCAACAATCACGATCTTCTCGCATCATATATTTCCCATTTGTGTTCATAACAAGTTAATCATCGTCATTCCCATTCATTTCAATACCAGTTGATGCACTGCGGAAAATAAAATTAACATACAATCTGAAGAAAAACTGGCAAGGAGATCCATGTTACCCTCCAGAATACTCGTGGGCCGGTCTTCATTGCAGCTACAATGGCGACAGCAGACTACCAAATATCACATCCTTGTAAGTTCTCATCCAAATTCAAGACTGAAAAACTTGTTAATCTTACCCGACATTTTCTTTTAAGTAGTGGTATGAAATCAGGAACTTGTCGTCGAGTGGATTGGCTGGGGGAATTTCTTCTCATATATCAAATCTTACAATGTTACAAAACCTGTAAGCATCTCAACTATCACTTCATTCTGATGGGCACAAGAAAAACATCATCTTCAGCATTCACAATAGCATTTAACAAAGCAATTGAATTGCCTTATCCAGGGATTTGTCCAACAATCATTTAAATGGCACAGTTCCAGATTTTCTAGCTAAACTGCCATTCTTGAGGGTTCTGTAAGTTACTTGCATCTTGGACTTAGGCTAAGATGGAATCTAGGTCTTCTGGTAATGAATTTGTAATGTCACCATATTTCATGTGCATTTGTAGAAACCTGGAAAACAATAATCTCTCAGGGATAATTCCGACAGCACTGGCCGAAAGATCAAGAAATGAAGGCTTATCGTTGAGGTAACTAGTAACAACAACCCAACACAATTCAAACCATTAGAAATTATGTTGCAACAATATTCTGACGCATCTTACTTCCTGTTATTCATTGCAAAGTGTCGAAGGCAATCAACATCTTTGCCTATCAGAATCCTGCAATGAAAGTGGGAAGAAAACGGGGAAGAGAGAGTATGTAATTCCATTGGCAGCTTCACTTGGTGGAGGTACATTAGCATTGTTAATTGGAGGCACAATCTTTTGGAGCCTAAGAAGACGAAAGAAGCAAGGTATAGCAAACATAATGATCTTGATTTTCATGGTTAGATGCTTCTATTTTCATAAAACATGCAGTAATTCTTAAAATCCAACTCATTAAAACCACGCTTTCTTTTAACTGAGGTAGTACTAGTACCTTTTGCAGAAAAACAGATCTCTGGGAGTAGCAAGCAAGGCGAGACATTAATAGTGCCAGAGAATAAACAGTTTACCTACTCAGAAATTTTAAGTATCACAAACAACTTTGAGAGGGTAATAGGGAAGGGAGGTTTTGGAACAGTATATCATGGTTACTTGCATAGCATCCAAGTTTCTGTGAAAATGCTGTCCCCTGCGTCAGTTCAAGGTTACAAGCAATTTCAGGAAGAGGTAAGCAACAACATTCTGATTGAGTCTTCAGTAAGATGTTAGCAATTTCATTATATGATCGTCAAACAAGTGAACAATTGTATAGAATCTTGCAATTTTCACAAACTAAACATATCAGATAAACAATTCTCCTAACAGCAGGTGAAGGTCTCAAAGTTCAGCAGTAGTTTTTTATGTACAGCCTCTTCTATGTTGAAGTAGTTGGTAAGACATTGAATTAAATTATGCTAATTTAAGGTCTTACAATATTACAGGCACAATTGCTTACTACAGTTCACCATGGAAACTTAACTTCCGTACTTGGATATTGTGATGAAGACACTCACCTAGGACTGGTTTATGAACACGTGGAAAATGGAAACTTAGCAGATCATCTGTCGGGTACAAATAATGATTAAATACAAAAATGAAAGAAAAACTAAATGCTTATGTTTATAAACGTGTTTCTTTGTTTTGTTATGTACATTTTAAAAACATTTTCAAAATCTAGCCCAAAATTTGAATATTGTAAAGAGTAAGTTTTTAAAAACTTATTTTTGTTTTTGACATGGCTAAGAATTCAAATGTGTTTTAAAAAAATGTGAAAAAGTTACCAAATGAATTGGGAGGAAAAACACATAAAACTAAAAACAAAATCCTAATCAAACCAAGCCTTAAGAACTTGCATTATGTGCCTTAGTTTCAGTTACATTAGATGATTCAGTGGAGAAGCTCAATGAGTTTTTTTTTTTTCTATCTGAACTAGAAAAAAGCAACCATATCTTGAATTGGAGAGAGAGACTGAGAATAGCCCTGGATGCAGCACAAGGTTGGAAATGCAGATAATTGCTCAACTCAAATCCCATTCCTCCATGGTCATTTAACTACTGGTTCTAAATTGCAATATCATCTTCTACAGGGTTGGAATACCTTCATTTTGGCTGTAAGCCACCAATTATTCACAGAGACCTTAAGTCTACAAACATCTTACTAGATAAGAACTTCCATGCCAAATTAGCTGATTTCGGCATATCAAAAGCCTTCCAGTTAGGAGATGGAGCTCAAGCATCTGCAGTTGTTGGCACCCCAGGATACCTTGACCCTGAGTAAGTGTTTCAATCTTCACTAGGCTACTCATCTCTCTGATAGGTTCATTGCTCGTTTTATTTGTTCTTTTCTTTTCATGGATTTTTTGTCAGCGACTCAGCACTCACATTGATTAGAGCTATGATAACTTATTACTTCTCACATTTTAACACATCCCCTTCATTTTATTAAATTCCCCAACCATTCTGTGTTTTGTTATAGGTTTTCCTGATGTATATTTCCCTACAGGTACTTTGTGACAAACAGGTTAAGTGAGCAGAGTGACGTTTATAGCTTTGGGGTGATTTTGCTTGAAATTGTCACTGGTCAGCCAGCAATGACAAAAAGTCAAGACAAAACCCATCTCATCCAATGGGTTATTTCAGTGCTTAAAGAAGGGGAAATCAAGAATATAGTCGACCCAAAATTAGGATTGGACATTCATAATAATTCTATGTGGAAATTTATCGAATTGGCAATGACCTGTGTGTCTTCATCTTCAACTGAGAGGCCAACCATGACCCAGGTAGTGATGGAACTGAAGCAATGTTTGGCTGTCTTGGAGAATTCTCAGGAAAACAATGGTGAATTCAGTTCGAGTCGTGAATTGTTCTCTCTGCCTTCATCAATTACAAATTTCCAAGAAAGGTAATAGAACTTGCATGGTAACAATGCTTGTTATTAGCTGTTCTAGTCTGGACCTCCTGTACTTCAATACCAATCTTTGTTATTCTGAAGAAAGAAAATAAAAGGCAGTGTTTTGGCTAGAAATTTGTTGTTAATCTTAAATGGTTGCCACTGAACCACTTTTATTTGCATCTTAGATGTCTATATGGATAAAATCTAACAACTGATCATCCAACCACAATCTTCCATTCTCATGTACATTCTTCTGGTTCCTAGCATTGTACAACCATGACAAAATCCTCCATTCTAATCTACTTTACTGGTTCTCAAGTTCTCACTCAATCCTTCATATTTAGATATCTAACTTGACTGTGAAAACTCCTTAGCCCAACACCACATCAGTGGTTTTTACTCGCAGTCTTTTTTCTCTTTTTCAGCAAATATTGGAATCAATAATTGAGTCATCTAGCTACTACAATATCAAAACAGCATAGCATGCTTTTCAATGTTCCACCAGCTAAAGCACTCTCTTTTAGTTTTTGGATATTCAAGAAAGAAATGAAGCCAGACTATAACTTGACCTATTTATCTCTAATCAAGGGTTGGAGGATACATGTTAGAAACATTTATGTAATTGAATGGCTCAGTTCCAAAATAGAAAAAAGGAGACATTAAAAGAGTAATAGATCCGAGATTACCAAGAGAGTTTGACACAAATTCTCTACGTAAAACAATAGAAGTGGCAATGGATTGCATATCCCCAACTCCAA
This sequence comes from Luffa aegyptiaca, assembly GCA_017139565.1. Taxonomy (NCBI): domain Eukaryota; kingdom Viridiplantae; phylum Streptophyta; class Magnoliopsida; order Cucurbitales; family Cucurbitaceae; genus Luffa; species Luffa aegyptiaca. The sequence goes on along the minus strand of CM029399.1, from coordinate 1,338,758 downwards.
CCATGAGGCCAAGTCTGGGGTTTAAGTGCGTTGAAGTATTGATATAAGATTAAATTTATTGCAAGTCGCAACCTATCGGCTTAAGCTAAAGCTTATAGGTTGAGTGATAATTTTGGTCTTGTGTTCAAATCCTTGTAATGTCATTTTTTTCGATCATAATTTTAGCATGACACTTCACTTACTAAATTTCTTGAAATGGAGTTATAAATTTGTATTGAAGGCTTTCTATTGTGTTTAAAATTTACGCTTAAATTTTGCAAATATAGACTAAATTGTTCCTTTCTTTAAAAGTATAGAGACCAAAATAAACTTTTTGAAAATACCAGGATAAAAATGAATCAAAGTTCAAAATACAGGGACCAGAATGGATGTTTTGAAAGTAAGTCAAACAAGCTGAGGGTTTAAGAAGTTGGGTTTAGGAAATGTGTTTAGATGTGAATTTAGAAAGTTTGGGTTTAAGAAAACTACGTGAGAATGTGGGTTTGGAGCATCGAAATCCATGAGGTGAGTTTGTAAAATAGAGTCTAGACACAAACTCATGAACAAACATCGATTCAACATCTTAAGCTAAATCTAACTAAATCAAATAGGCAAGAATCTACATCATCCAACGTCATTGAACAATCGACATAAACTTCACTCGTCAAGACATTACTTATCTTCCAGTTGAACTAAAAAAAGGCTTTGTCAAAGAAACAAAAAACCCAATGCCAATGAACTTCTTCCAACGATTACAACAATCTAGAATAAATTCACTCCCCAGGTATCAAAAATGATGCAGAAGCTAAAAGATTTGATAGGTTTGCAAGAACCCACTCAGAAAATTCAGTAAACCATCACATTTCGACTCAAATTACTCGTTTCTTAACGATTCGTTTGTTGTTTCTTTTTCTTTTTTAGTTGGTGAAAGCCACTCGACCCCACCCCCCACAAAAATCTACAGTGGATCACTGTAAAATCACTAAAAAGCAGAGAAGTCTTCGTTCAGAGAATGAGAGAAAAAAGAGATCACAACTAAAATTTCAAACGATTGAAGAATCGGTTACCTTGCTATTAAGGTGAATCGTCCCTTCGAAGCACCATTAGTTACAACGTCCATTAATGGTCAGCACGTTCTTTGTTGCTTGAAATAAATTGGGTAATTGTCAAAAATAGGACAAAATATATGGCATAAAAGAGAAATAGGATTGATTTTAAATTGAAAGAGTAATGGGATTCTTAAGGTAGTGAAATTACAAAATTATCCTTAGTAAAAATCCCAAATTCAGTTTCTTCTTCTGCTCTTCTCTCACCCTTTCTTTCCACGATTTTCTCTCCTTCTTCACGCGTAGATTCCACGATTTTCTCTCCTTCTCCACGCACGTAGATTTCCACGATTTTCTCCCTTCTTCACGCACGCAGACAAGTGAGCAAGCAACCAAGGCACGACGAGGAGGAGGCGACAACGACGACTGACGGCGACCAGCAGCCCAAATTCCTTAGAATACGAAGCTCTGCGAACTCGAACAACCAAGGTCATTCCCTCAATCACCCTCGAGCTTGTTGATTTCACACTGCCCATTTTAGAGGTAAAGCTCTAAGTTATTTGTATTTCTTCCAATTTCGTAGCCATTTTTCGTTTCTTTTTGTACAATTTGAATGTATTTAGAGCTTCGGTTGTTGCTCAGCTCTTTGTTTATCTATGATTTGTAATCCCTGTGTTAGTTAGTTGTGAAAGGTGTTGTTTGATAAAGTTGGAAATGGAAGGTTTATAAGATGATCATCCATTTAACTTTTGGTACTTATTTCATTGCTTGCTGTTTTTTTTCTCGCAATCTCACGTTGCGAGAATTTTTTTTCTCGCAATCTCGCAGGGAGAAATTTTTTTTCTCGCAATCCCGTTGGGAGAAATTTTTTTCTCACAATCTCGCTGGGAGAAATTTTTTTCTCGCAATCTCGCTGGGAGAAATTTTTTTTCTCGCAATCTCGCTGGGAGAATTTTTTTTCTCGCAATCTCGCTGGGATAATTTTTTTTCTCGCAATCTCACTAGAATTTTTTTTCTCGCAATCTCGCTGGGAGAATTTTTTTTCTCGCCATTTAAACAATAACAATTATTTAAGTTTCACAAACATCTCGACATTTAGGAATAATCCCCTATAATTTTATTCCTCATCACTAATCCCGGTAGAGTAAGCATCGCCACAAACATCTCGACACTTAATATAACATATATATATATATATATTTGCACGTTATTTGGAGTTCGGTAGCTCAAATTATTTCTAAAAAAAAGCACGACTTAAAATGATTTGTTGCCTTGTTTCTCGCAATTACACGTTGCAAGAAAAAAAGATGTGATCCCCTGATTCCTCATCTCAAATCTCTATAGAGTATGCATCGCCACAAACATCTGGACATTTAATATAACATATATTTACTTGAATTACAATATAGTTTCTTAATACATCGGGGTATTGGTCCATAGATCATTGTTCGTAGTCTTGTCATAAATCCATCGCCTAAGCCTAACCAATTCAGTCTTGGCCCTTCCGTCATTCCTAATTTGAATGAAATTCATATTGGCTAAAAAAAAAAATCAGTCAAATTCTTGGCCCTTTTTTTCCTCGTCATTTCTTATATCAGTGACTTAAAATTATTTCTCAAAAAGTGCAACAGCTTAAAATGAAGTAGAAAAGAAACAGTATAATCTTGAAATGAGATCACCAACATTTCTACAAGGATATGATATTGATCCGAGTTCATGATATATCACCAACATTTCTACAAGGATATGATATTGATCTGCTGGGAAATATTTAGTTTAAAACCCACTGCAGCAACTCTACGAAGCACATTTCCAAACCAGAGATAAAGCAAAAAGAAAAACTTGTATATATACCACACACACAGACCAAAAACCAAAAAGAAAAGGGAAGAAATTCAAATAGAATGTAATAAATTCTTTAAATGAATTTACATATACCTCCACTAAGATTACAAAACAAATGTCATTACACCATAAATTACAAACCAAGATAAGAAACAATGAAAGAATTTGTGTTTCTAGGAGACTTCAACTGAATCAGAAACTATGATAACTATGAGCTTAAACATGAACACTACTTCAGAAGACAAGAGGATGAAGGTGAAAGCAGAAACTAACTAAAATGGAAGTCCCTGCAATTTCATCTTGTCCCCAAATTTAAGATGGATAGAAGAACCCTGTATTGAGAAGGAATGCATAATAACAACAGAAATGGACAATCCTCTTTTAATACTTCTTAGGGAGCAAGCTACAACTGTACCATGAAAGAAGAAAAGAAACCTGTTGAACAAAACAAGAGCATTTGAGTGCACAAAGTGAATGCACGTGAAAAATAAATTGTTACAGTGAATGCAGTTCAGTGCACAAAGTGTAATTTCTTATGTTGTTGATAAGCTTAAAGCATTTGAGCAGTTGTAATAACATATTATCTGTGACTGTTTCTAAACTGTCAAAGATTATCTGTGACTGTCTCCACGTGAAAAATAAATAATAATAATAAGAAATGAAAAGAACACAATGAACCATTCCAACATGGACAAAAAATTTAGAAAAAAATGTGGTATGAAAACAAGTAACATGCTTACAAGGTAGGAGAATTCAGGCTGAGGATATGGCTCCATTGGAAAGCTAAAGCAAATCAGTTGCAGAACCAACTCCTAATCCGAATGAAATTCTCATCTTCGCTAAAAAAATATTCAGTCAAATCTCTAAAAAAAAAAAAAAGAAAACAAACACCAAACAATCCATATTTTGTTTCTCAAGTAACAACATAAGGAAAAAAAACTATTTTAGTAACAAAAAAAAAAGTACAAAAGAAAGTTTCTTAAACCTATCCAATGAGTCTATCAATATAATAATATGTGCTCCATTGGAAAGAAAATGTAATTATCTGTATCATATATATTCATCAGCACATCCAGCTATCTATGCAAAGATAAACTACCTAAATATAATAGAAAATTTTTTCCGACCAAATCAGTGGTCAATCTGAACCAATAACTTGCTCCTTTACCTCATCAATCTTGGCAGCGAATTCGTCTCTACTTTCATGAAAGGTCGCAACAAAAGAAATAGTTCATTATCACGTATTTGGAGTAAGGAAATACAGAATTCAAATCAAACCACTTTAAGCAATTACCTTGAATAACAAAAAGCGAGCTGTGAACCACACTGAGTAACCAAGCCCCACAATTTCCAACAACTTGGGAACCTAGATTACAAGAATGAATGGTAATAAGTTTGTCTCAAAAACTTTACAAATTAACTCCCTAAAATTTACTTTTGCAGTTCTAAGGGCATACAAACTCTTACAGAGATGATGTAAGAACTGCCCTGAATGTGCTACTTGGAATGGTTGTCGTCAATCGTGAATGGCCGCCATCAGTGGTCGTTCTAGTCGTCGTTCCAGCCATGGTTCCAGCCGTGAGTCGTCGTTCCAGTCGTGAATGTTCCAACCGTCAGTCGTCGTTGCCGTAGCTTGGTCACTTGATCGCTGTCGCCGTCGCCTTGGTCGCCGTCTCCTTCGGTTTCTTGTGTGCGTGCGTGAAGGGAGAAGATCGTGGAAAGAAGGAAACGATGAGAGTAAAAGTGAATTAGGTTTAAAGTTAAAGATTTGGGGATTCTACTAAGGGTAATTTTGTAACTTCACTGCCCTAAAAATCCTATTACTCTTTCAATTTAAAATCAGTCCTATTTTTCTTTAATACCATCTTTTTTGTCCTATTTTTGACAATTACCCAAATAAATTCTATTTTTCTTTTTTTTTTCCCGTCTTTTAAATAATTGTTGAAGGGTTAAATTACAAATTTTATTTCTTTAAATTTGATATTTATGACCAATAAGAAAGCATTATTCCTCTCACATAAAATATTATCATCTTCCGATTCTACATCACATAAATTTGAAACCAAAATTTATATTTAATAGATAGAATAATTTTGAAATTTTTAAATTTAAATAAACAAAAACATAAAAGTTGAAGGACTAAACTTATAATTTAACCTTTTTGAAAATCAAGTATTTTTTTTTTTAACTTTTGAAAATCAAGTATTATTTTCTTTTTAGAAATATAAATAGTATAGTCGCACCAATTACCATCCTATAAATTAATGGTTCAATAGCACTGTTTTTCTTTTATGGCATGAACTCCTATATTCATTAATCATAGAAAACAACTACTCAATTGAAAATATAAGAAATATTTGAATCTACCCATTTTGACTAGAACCATAACAAACCAACACGAGTTGAGTGTGAGACCGTTTTTGTATTGCCTAATAAAAAAGTAGTACTTCATATATATATATATATAGACACACACACAACATATAGGGTGAGAGATTTGAACCTCTAACATTTTCGTCGGGAGTACAAACTTTATCGCAGTCAACCTATGCTCTTGTTGGCATACTTCATATACATAATTGCATCCTACATAGTTGTTTCTTTCGATTTTCTGCATAACTCTTATTATATACTTATTATAATATAAGTATGGTTCAAAAAACATAAAATAAACAACAAAATATTCTAAATAAGTCAGCAGTTTAAAAATAAACACTTACTAAAATCCAACTAAAACAATATCGTTACAATTGAATGGTATAAACAACGAACTTGAAAGTATATCAATCGGTTAGGACATTACATCATCGACCAAAAAGTCGGAAAATTTGAATATCCATCTCTAAACATCGTTGAACTAAAAAAAGTTATAAACCAATTTCTTCAAATATCAAAGTTACCGTACAAAAACCGTTCAACTTACAAATATGTCAATTTGAGTATAGTCGAGTAGACAACTCCGTTACAAACTAGAATCGACTCACTACAATCATATATCTTTCTAGAGAGAAAAATATGTTGGATTTGAAAAAACAAAATGAGAGAATGAAAAAGAAGATTTGGTAATTGGTATATACGTATACATCCATGATCCATACAGCTATACGGTTAAGAGAATGACCTTCAAATCTCTTTTTTCCAAGAGAACAAAACAAAATATAAGATATGACCGAACTACCCCGTATTGGCCACCGCAAGACAGACCAATAAGGAATCAACACGTGTCCTTTGACCATTTATTTTAGACTCTTTCTTCAACAACACCCTATGTGATGTCTCCATTGGTTGGACAAAGTCAACTGTCGGAAAGCCTACAAAATAAGAGTCCAATTGAATTACCAAAATAAATAATTAATTAATTAAAAAATATCTTTTTCTTTTTCCTCCCCTCAAGTTTGTTACTTTGGGATGGGACCCACATCATCACCTTCTTCTCCATTTATCACAAACCAAACCAATGGAGACTTAAATGGCCAACCCCACAAATTCAGCTCTTTGCAACTGAAAATGCCTAAATTTGGCAAATTCAAAATTTTCTACTATAAGATATCAATATCATCACATCATCAACATCAATTTGCATCCATCCTAAGCACATAAACCCCAAATGCCTCCCTTTTTTTGGTCTCTTTCTTTGTTGTTTGGTTGGTAGCATTAATGATATATACAAATTGCGAGATAATGACGATCATTTATGAAAATTTGAAAGAAAATGTATATATACACTATATTGTAACGGAATCCAACCGAAAGTGGATCAATAGATGAGCATTTGAAGGGAAGCTTTAGGTTGCTTTGTTCGAGGCGAGGATATTGTTGGGAGTGTAACTAAAGTCTCAATCAGTTAGTCAAGAGAAATGATCGTGAATATATAAGAGAGACAATATATACATTCATTAGTACGACATCTTTTGGTTAAAACCAAAAACAAAGTTGAAGAACTTACATCGAAAGCAGACAAATATCATACAATTATGAAAATATGGAAGGTTTCTTATCCTAAAATATTACATGACATTAATCTAATGGAATAATGACTGAATACCAGTGATATTATTGAAGATTTTCTCTAGATAAACCCTACCAAGTCCTCCTCAACCCTAAACAAAATGTAGTTTAATGGGTTAGATATCCCACCACAACTTCTCTAATAGGATCCTAAAGGATCCAAGTTGTACATGTATAAGAAATCATGCACTATATTGCTTATTGCACATGCATTCACATTTTGATCATAGGATAAGTTAATATGAAGTAGAATAATGGTGATGGGGATTTGAAAGAACTGATATATAGTAATTTAATCAAACCTAAATGGTGTTTGAAAAAAAAAATAAAAAACCTGATTCTCTTTCAATATTAAACAAAGTTAGAGAACAGAAGATATAACTAAACAAAAATCTTAGTGCCAAGAGAGAGAGAGAGAGAGGGATTTAATACCGAGCCAAAAAAGAAGCATAAAGCATGTGCTTAGCAATAAATTTTGGAGTGATTCCCAAGAGCACGCTTTGGATTGAATCAAGGAGACAGGACCACTGGCTTTGGCTCACATTTCCAAAGAGAATGTTTCAAAAGCATTACTAATTACACTAAAAAGAATTTTAAAAAGAAATGAAAAGAGATTAGATTTGTTAATTAGATCAAAAGCTTCATTCTTTTCAATTACAAAGACCAAAGTTTGAAAAGTAACATTCACTTTATAACTCCCCTTTCATCTTAATCATACTGCTATTATTACTAAGCTTTTTCTTCTGCTACACACAAAAAGTTAAGGCTCATCAATCAACTAACCATCATTATAAAAGAGCCCCCATTGTGATTCCAAGAACAAAAACCCTTTCACTTCCATGTGGTCATTTTCATGTCATTTTACGTATGGTTCATATGATAAAACTGATTTGATATGTTTCAAACTTTGAATTAGCTTCCTAAATTGTATATGAAAATGGGATTTTGACGTTGTAAAGTGATTTTGATTAGGACAGGTTATCAATCTATTTTTAGAATACGTTTGGTAGTAATTTTAATAAAAATGATTTGTTCATAAGTGATTTTTATATAACCATTTCAATGTTTGGTTTTACGGCACACTTTTGAACGTGATTTTCGTGCCACCAATAGGTTAAGTTATTATATCCTCGACAAAGAAGTAAAGAAGTCGGAGATTTGAATTCTCACTCTTTCGTGATGTTGAACTAAAAAAATGATATTGAACTTGATAACAGTGATTTTAATCATTTTAAGATCACTCAACAGCATTTCATTAGTTTGGATCATTCTAACTAAGTGATTTATAATGATGGGTTAATGAGAGGAACAAATACATTCAAGATTGAAACATGAACCAATAAATTTGAGCTACATCACTTTAGTTTTGGGGATATTGGTTAATAAGATGGTTGTGGGATGATGAAGATGTTTGTATGGGAAAAGATGGGTTGAAAGAGAAAGCTATGCTAGTTGAAGGGCAATTCAAAGATTCAAGCTTTTGCCCAAGATTCTCCAAAGCTTTGATCTGAGACTTCAAGAACTTGAGATAATTTGCAGCTTCATCAAGCATTGATGCTGTATCCATTTTGCTCCCACCAGGAACAAGCCTTTGCAAAACCCTAATTCTTTCACTGATTCTCTCTCTCCTTTGCCTTGCTGCTACAGTTTGTGGGTCTGTTGAGATCCTCACATTCTTCCTTTTGGGCTTTTCTATCACTTCTAGCCCCAAATTCACAGGCCTGAAAGCTGCTGCTCTGTAGATCATTTCCTTCATTTGTGCAATGGCTTCTGGATCAGGCTCTTGATCAATACAAGATGATCCTGATGAACATGATTGTTGAAAGTTGATGTTTGATGAACTTGGTGGCTTTTCTGATCTGGGTTTCTTCTGTTTTGGCAGATTTTGATCTGTTATGATCCTAAATCCTCCACTGTCTGAAGTGGAATCAGAGAGATTTATGATGGTGTTGGAAAAAACAGAGTAATCTGCTGGTTTGAAATGAGTTTGATCATGGCTTCTCTTTGTGGAATTTGAGAGATTCTTGTCAGATTCTTTTGAAGTTGCTGCATTGCCTCCAAAGTTCCATAAATTGGTGTAATCTGTTAAGATCATTGACACTGATCCATCATCTTCAACTGATGTGTCTGTGTTGCTATTTGTAGCTGAAAGCAAGCAGTCCAATGACTCGAGAGAGCACGTCGCGACCGTCGTCGATTTGTCGCCGTTGAAGCCGGTGAGGAGCTGTGATTCATAGCCAGCAACATCCATGTCTTTGGATGTTGCAAAGCTTGTCAATGGAGGGCTCATAACCAGAGGCTCCCCTGTTTTTGAAACGAGATCAGTTGAAGAAGTTGCAGCTTCTTTAATTGGGAGGTCTTGAAATGAGTTGAAGAAGTGGGAATTTGAGTTGGATATCATGAACCTTTCCTCAATCCCTTGTTGATAATTGCTCCAAAACGACAACGACGACGACGTCGCGTTCGTCGCAACTCTCGATCCGTATCCATCCCAGTTCAAATGATCCATTGTCAGTTCAAATCCCTGAAACATAAACCCCAAACAAAACTTCAATACAATCAGGTGTTTCTCGTTTCTCGTTTCTTATTTCGATGAAGCTAATGATGAGAATTCACGAAACTTACCGAATGGATGACGAAGGACGACAAAGACCGATCTGTTTCGAGCTCTTACAATAAGGGAATAAAAGATGTAAACTTTCCTTCAGCTAATTAAACTCCTTTTGTACATTCTGGCACGACACTAACCAACTCTTTCCTAATTTGGAAACTGATGAAGAAACTGAGACAAGAGGAAGAAAACAACCATTGCTTATGTCAGTTTTTGGCGACTAATATTTGTCAACAACTCCAAAAAAAAGAAAGTTCAAACATTCATGCAAAGAGGAAACTTATGAAACAAGAAAAACAAGTGAAAATCAAAGAGAACAAGAACAAGAACAAGAAAAAGAACAGAGAAAAGAACATGTTCTTGTACCTTGAAATGGCAATGGAGAAATAGAATCAGTGTTTTGTTTGTTTGTTTTTTTTTTTTTTTTGGGTTCTCTGAAAGAAAGAAGAAAGGTTTGGTTTTTATAGATGGGAATGAAAAGAAAACTGTCCAAAGGCAAAGGCTATATAATGCAACAAAATATTGGTAATTGTACTTTGAAGATGTAAACAATGTGCAAAAGGGAAGAAGGAAAAACAATAAAATATAACCAAACAGTTGACAGAAATATAATGCGTTTGAAAAAGATAAGCTTTTCTTTTGTCAGTTTGGTGGGGGGATTTCTTTTTTCTTTTAAAATTAACACTATATATTTCTGCAAATGGGGAAGAAGAATGTGATTTCAGTGATGCATTTTTTGAATCAAAACTATGTTGGAAAATGAAAATTTTCCCCTTTTTTTTCTTTTTGGTTAAATCTCGTTATATTTTAGTCATTGTACTTTCAATAAATCTTAAAATTAATCATCAATATAAATTGAACAAAACTCGGGCGCATACTGCTCCTCACATACTCCATTAAAATCTTGACAACTAAGAAAGAGGAAGGGAGAAAATGAGAAAAAAAAATTGTCTCTCCTAGTTGTCAAGATTTTAATGGTGGTATGCAGGAAGATCCCTACATACGGGTATGCAGCCAAGTTTTTTCCATATAAATTTGAAGAAACAATAATAATAATTTTCATTTAAGAAAAGACTTAGTAAATATACTCAAATTTTCCGAAAGAAAGACAAGCAAATACCTTTTTTTTTTCTTATAGCTAAGAATAAACTAGTAGGAACGACTAATTTTAAAATGTATCAAATTAAGACATTTGAATGTATAGGGACTAAAATAGAATAAGTCTCGACATATAGGGACTAAAATGATATTTTAATCAACTATATGTATATATTATTTATTTGTAGTTTATTGAAGTGGGGAGAGCTCATCTAGTTCTGACCTGACCCTCCTTTTTGGTTGCTTATATATGTGCCATACCAATACCATGCGCACTAAAAAGGCTTAACTTTCTGTAAAAACTGCAATTTTGACAGACTAAAATAAAGCATCTTTCTGCAATAAAAACTTTTCTATTAATCATAGTTTTAATCATAGCTTTAATCATAGCCTTACCTTTTCTCTCCTTTGCAAAATTTTACACTAATGATTCCTTGATTATTGAAGACACAACAGCTGAGAAATTTTAGACATTATCAAAAGAAAACATCAAAAAGAATTATGTTTAAATTCCCAAAATTGAGACTAAAAATTCATACATAAGTTCAAAAAAAAAAAAAGGAAAGGGATCCTTATCTATTTATCCATACCTTATCTTGTTTATCTCTGAAATAGAAACAAATTAGATGAATCTAGAATTGACCCAAAAAAAGGATGTCTATAGTGATTCCTAATGTATATTGTTTTTTTTTTTTTTAATACTTCCTTTTCTTTTGGAAATGTCAATAGCATCATAATGGGCTTGGCCTCAGCTTTATAAATGTTGATGTACCAAAACATCTAACTGTGTAATGATGAAGGAGTTCAAATTTTTGAAACATTGTATCTATATAGCAAAAACAGAAGAATGAGAGTGTTTAATCATTTTTTTTCATAATGATTATGATGATGATTTCGGTTTGATCAGTAAAGTTAAATTACAAGTTTAGTCTTTTAACTTTTAAATGTGTGTGTTTTCAAGTCTCGAAACTTTAAAAAGTGTTCAATAGATCCCTAAACTTTAAATGTATCTAAGAAGCCTTCAAACTTTCAATTTTATGTCTAATAGTTTTATGTCTAATAGGTCCATAACATATTGAAATTTTTCAAAATTAATTGATCTAAACTTTAAATTTTGTGTCTAATAGACCTATAAATTTTAGAAAGTATCAAATAGACATGAAATTTAAATTTCGGGATCTATTAGATATAAATTTGAAAGTTTAAGGATCTCTCTATAAGACACCTTTTAAAGTGTATGGACATCCTATTAGACACGGTTTAAAGTTCAAGATTGGACTAAATAGATGCAAATCTACAAGTTCATAGACTAAACTTGAAATTTAACTGATTAATTATGAGCATGAGATGAATGGACATCTAAGAAAATGAAAAATGAGATCTCCAAGATACAAGGTATGGTGTGGTAGCTAGGAAGAATTAGATTTGAGAACAAATAATTAGTGGTGGGGGCTTGAAGAACATGAGAGTTGTTGTGTTGTTGGCAAATTAAGCAAAGGGGAAGTCAGAAATAGAAGAAGATAACACAAACAAGTTGCTTATTATTATATATATTAAAAAATTTCTTCTTCATCTTCCTGGTTTTATTGCTGCTTACATAATAGAGAGAAAAGAAATTGGTTTCTGACTTGTGAGCTGAGCACCCACATGCTCCCCATAATCAGTGAGCTCATTAAATAGGCTATGTTTTGGTGAAACATCTCTCTTTGTTATTTTGTCAACTCTCTCATGTTTTTCTTCACATACAACCCAATTTTCTTGCAGCAGATGATGCTGAGAGAGAGATGAAAATGAACATCAGAAAACACATTCAAACATGATTGGTTCATGCTTTCAATTTGTTTGAAGTTGAAAACTTAATTTGAATTTGAGTAAATGGTTTATGAGTTATATGAGTTCGTCAAGTTTAGGGTCGATTTCTTAACTCTATTATATCGAATCGAACCCGTTGAGAGCTAGATATCCTTAGAAAAGAAAAAATGTGCAACCCAATATGCATTTTCTATACCTTACTCAAGTTCGAGTTTGAGTGAGAGGTTTATGTGTTCGTCAAAATACAAAGTCAAACTTTTTAACCCAAGTTAGACTAAATTTAATTGAACAATACTTGGCTGCATAACGGTGTGTAAGAATTTCTCTACATACATTCCATTAGAATCTTGATAACTAAGAGAAAGAAAGGTAGAAAATAAGAAGCTTTTTTCTTTCTCCTAATTGTCAATGTTTTAATAATAGTGTGTATGAGGTACCCATCCATCAAGTATACAGCCAAGTATTGTCCAGTTTTTTAAAAACCTATAACCCATTTGCATTTCTAATTGTTACTCAAATTTGAAATTGAGCAAGTGGTTTATGACTTTATCAAATATAGGTCCGACTCCGATTTTCAATCTTATGTATCGTAAATCCGAGAAAAGAAGAAAGAAGAAGAAGAAATAAACCCAAATGTGCATTTTGTAACTTGGGTTAAAACTTTAGAACTCAATGATAGATAGTACATAATGGCTGAGAGAATATGAAACTGTCAATCAGAGTATTCTATTTGTTTTTCCCTTACAAAGTGGACAAATATTATCTCCTCTAAGTAACACATCATGTACTGTCTCATCTCTAACATTTTTCCTCTGCAACTTGTCTCAAACTTCGGATCATGACTCACCCATTTTTTAATATTTAAACAAAATTTTCTCTTTCTTTTCATAGAAATTTATAAATTAAAAAAAAAAAAAAAATCCTTTCATCTGTGGATATGTATTGAATTTCCATTATTTTATGGTGAATTTTGAAATTTCATGTGTGCCCATTGTTAACTAATGGTGTAGCAAAGTAAATGAACAATCTACGCATTAAATGTTGGTTTTCTATTATTATGGTTATTTTACGTCTATATAAAATTTTTGTCTTGTTTTTCATTAATGTATGAGGATGACATCTATTAAATTTTATGTGTGGATTCTTCCCCTCGAACTGGAAAATGAAATCTATGATACACAAACCGTGTCCACTATGAATAGGTGTATGGAGATCTTAATTTTACAGGTAAGAATTGTTCTATATAATTTATTATAATAGGCAAGTTATAAAAGATTTCAATACTATGGTGGTGTTTTAACAATCTCTTATGAATTTAAAGAATAATATTATTTCTTGACATTGAAGATTGAGATAGAAAAGAAAATTGAGGAATTTTATACTTTGATGAGCTAAGTTTAAAGAGGAAGGAATTAATTCCTACAACTAGAAGTATGCTACATTGCCACTTGTAATAAATTATTGTTTTGAGATTGTGTTTAAAATAGAATGTGAAGGCATATTTGCATGACTCAAATGCCCCTAGAAGTTTAGTTTATTATTATTTGGCTAAATTATAAAAAGATGTCTCTCAACTTATATGGGATTTGTTTCAAAAATACCCTTGAACTTTGAAAAGTTTCAAAAATACCCATGAACTTTGAAAAATGTTTCAAAAATACCCTTGCGGTTAATTTTTGGATGGAAACCGTTAAAGTTTCAGTTTCAAAAATACCCTTGAATTTAAAAAAAAAAAAAAAAAATACCCTTATTGAAAAATGCTTCTTCTTTTTTCCTCCTCTCACCATAAATTCTAACGGTTTCCATCTAAAAATTAACGGCAAGGGTATTTTTGAAACATTTTTCAAAGTTCAGGAGTATTTTTTAAACTTTTCAAAGTTCAGAGGCATTTTTGAAACAAACCTCATAGTTAAGGGGTATTTTTTATAATTTATCCTTATTATTTTTAAAACAATAATTTCCTTTTTTTTTTTTTTTTTTTGCAAAGGTATAACTTCCATCTTTACAAACTGTCAAATCACATCTCTATAAAACAATATACTTAAAAGCTATGGTAGAATTTGTTGAAGTAAAAAAAAGGTTATGGTAGAATTTATTAGAAAACAAAAGAAGCTTCTAAATTGGTGCCTTTTCTTTGTCTTTATAAAAAAAAAAAGTTTGTCACATCTTTGCCCAAGCAGGTAACATGACAAAGTTTAAATATAAAATGATTCATTCTCTTGTAAAGGTAAATTTTTCAAAATAAGAAATTCACAAATACATGAAAATTTCTTCCATTCAGCTCCAAAAACTTAAGAGTGAGTTCTATGTGTTTCTTGACAGAGTGAGAGCATTTCTGAAAATTTATTCTAAAAATTTCTAAGGTATTTGATTATATATTGAAAAGTGTTTTCAGAAAATTCTAAAAACACTTTTGGAAAGGAAAAAAGAAAACTTAATTTATGTTTAATTTATTCGAAAATAAAAACATTTCATTTAAAAAAAAAACATTGCTGTCAAAATAATCTCAAACTCAATTATGTCTATAAAATTAAAATTATACTTATCTTTAATCTTTGTCGGAATTGATGAGACACAAATGGACACTTTGTATGTTAAAACTTGGAAAAGGTAGCAAATAGGTCAAGGTAATTTAAGCAATTACGTACTCAGATAGTCTTATAATATGTCCAATTGATTACTAAATCATGTAATTTTGTTCAAATATCAAGAAATGAATGTCAAATTTACATTCTAACAACTAATACTAACTCAGAAGTTTAGAAACTTAATCAAAACTTTTCAAGACTAAGAACAGTGTTAAAAGGTCAGTATGAATGTAACTTAGTGAATAAGACATTAGTTAACCTTCTTTGAGGTTGAAAGTTCGATCTCATACCTTTACAATTGTTGAACTAAAAAAGAGTTAAATTACAAGTTGAGTCCTTGAAATTTCAAAATTATATCCATTAATTCCTAAACCATAAAATGTGTCTAATATACTCCTAAACTTTAAAAGTATCTAATAGATCCTAAAACTTTCCATTTAATATCTAATCCATACTTTTTTTTTTTTTTTTGACAATATGTGGGGGTGAGGATTCGAACCACATATCTCATAGTCATCAGTACAACTTTATGCCAGTTTAGTTAAGCTCTTGTTGATTTGAAAGTCGATACTTGTTAGATACTTTTAAACTCTTTAATTTAATAATCTATTAGAGATAAAATCGAAGTTCAGAACCCTATTCCACACACTTTAAAAGTTCAAATGTCTCATTTTAATAAGTAAGAGAAAGGTACGCCAAAGCGAGTTTAACTGAGAGGTAATTGACATCTACCCTCGACCATGAGGTCAAAGAGAAATGTACATAATGTTGAAAGTACAATATTTATAAATATAGTGGGGTCAAGTCAAATGCAATTGTTTCTTTTGTAATATGAATTTTGGGTCCATTTTATCTCCTCATCCATCATGCAAATCTGACCGTTGATGCCTCAATTATGATGGAAAAAGGGCAAATCAAGGCCCTTAAATCAGTTACATTGCACTTTGCCTTCTCTTTTTCTCTTTCTTCATTCTTTTTTTTTTTTCATTTTTCTTTATTTGCCAATTGGTCCCCACACATATCCTTGTCAATTCCATTATTACGGCTCACACGTGAACGCAACCATCCTTTCACACGTGGCCCGTCCTTATTGGTCTGTCTCCTGATAATCTTGTCTCACGTGGAAAATCGTAACAGCGATGCCTTGCCTTTGCCCTCTCTGGGCCCCACTCCCCTCTTATTTCAAAAATTCCAATCTGTCTTTTAAATTAACATTATCTTTTTTTTTCGTCGTTTTCTTTATTGTCCTCTTTCGTGGAAAAGTTGTACTCCTTCCCAAAACGACACCGTCCCATGTACTTCACATTTATGTAATAACAAAAATATTAAAAGAAATATATATCTCTGTCTTATATATATATATTTTTTATTGAAGTAATGATTTAGTTTCTAAAATTTTAATACGTAAAATTTAGTTTTTTAGTTTGAGATTTGTAAAGATTTTATATCCTAAAAAAAAAAAATTGTAAAGATTTAATCGTTGAGCTTTAATATATAATGTTCTGATTTTCATAATTTTAAATTTTGTGACGATTTAGTATTGTCTTAGTAAATTTTATTAAGATGTAATAGGATTTTGATGTGATTGGATCTCACTTGTACAGAACATATAGTGTGTTTAGAAAATGAGTGACAAGTTGGTAGAATCCATGTCACACCTTTTTTTTTTTAGTACATCAACATTTGGGGGTGAGGAGATTTGACCTCATGGTCGAAGGTACATGTCAATTACTGCTGAACTAAGCTCGCTTTGTCTAATCGATGTCACACCTTAACATAATTATTCTTGATTTTTTAATGGTCATGGAAGTACTTGATTTATTCTCCCTAGTTTGGACTTCAATTGAGTTTGGTCTTCATGGGTTTAAAACAGTAAATTTATCCACTATGATTTGGACTTAGTTTCAATTTAACTTTGATGGTTCGAAGAGTTTTGAGTTCGTCTTATTCGTTCAAAATTTACAAATCTTTGATGTTATCGTAACTAGCATACTACTGGTAAAATTGTGAGACACTTTATATTTATATGGTAATGAGATTACATTATTTGTTTGAATTGTATTAAAGTTTAGAGTTGGCAATCAAATTAAAACTTTTAAAGCCACGACACAACCACTCATGTGAAATTTAACCTCCTTTTTTTAAAAGAAAAAAAATCAATAATTTGCTTTTACAAGTGATGTCAAAATCAAAAATTTCAAGTCTCCACTATGAATGAATGTACTCGCTTCATGATATTTCAAGTCTCCTCTATGGGACGTAAACGTAGGCCCAAACAGTTTCTCTCGACGGCCCAAATCCTAAAGTCACAGAACCCAATTGGCCTGTTAGGCCTCAATAGATGGGCCGACTGAAATCAAAAGCAGGCCCAAGTTCGTTAAAATCCTTAAGCATGGGACGACATGTCGTACAGGCTGATGGCGCATCACCCGACAGCTTGCACGTGTCGGACGGATTGAGTTACGGAAAAAGAAACCGGCTTTAAGAATTTTATTTTTTGTTTAAAAAAAAAGAACTTTTTAAATGGCTTTGGTTTGCCCACATAATAAAATCGGATCACGTGTGATTATAATATTGATTTACACAGAAATCAACGAGAAAAAAAGGAGATCTTTTTGTTTTTGTTTTTTAATTTTAAAGGAGAGATCTTTGTGGTCAAATTAAAGAATTGAGACCGTACAAAATCCACAACCCCAATTTGTCTCTCTGTTGAATCAATACAACCGGAAAAAGAAAAGAGAAAAATTTGACTCCAAGCTTTTGAGAGAGTTTTTGAAGACGATCTTTAACGGATTTTTCGTTAAAAGATTGGCCATTTGGAACCAAAAACATGAGGTTCCAAGATGAACACCGTAGCCAAAATACTCCTCCATGTGCTAGACTCAGTCACTACCCCACAATCCCCAATTTCAAAACCCTTTTTTCCCTTTCAATTTTGGGTCTCCAATCCAATTGATTCTTGACAACTAAGCCGTCTTGTGGGGCAGCCATGGCTATGGAGATATGAGAAACTTCAAACCCTTCTGGGATTAGGCCCTTTTGCCAAAAAGTAGTTCTCATTCTATCCCATTTCCCATTTCCCCCACCTGGTTCCCACATTGCTCCAAAAACTTTGAGTTTCTTTTGTTTTTATTCCTTCTTCTTTTTACTTTTCATCTTTCTTCTTGTGGGTTGATGGGATCCTCTGTAGTGCAAATCCAAGGTAACCCTATTCTTTCACAGAATCCTTCTTTCCCAATATATATTCTTTATCCAATAGGTCTTTTCTTTCTCTTCTTTCCCCTTTTCTCCCTTGTGTTTAACTGCTGACTTTTTTTTTTTTTTACCTTCTCTCTTATGTTTCCTTCTATGTTTGGTCTTTGACTCTCTTGTTTTGTTGTTGCTTCTCTCTTACCTTCAGCTCTTCTTTGTGATTTTTTCTTTTTTCCTTCATCTTCTTCAGCTACTTTGATTTCTTAGTTGCCAAATTCTGTACTTTTCTCCTTTGAGTGTTTGATTTTGTGGTTGTTGTCTGCATTTTTGTTGTCAACTCGAATCTTCAGGCTTTTTTTTTTTCTTCTACTGTTTGGATTTTTGGGTGCTGCCACTGAATATTTGGTCTCTTTCCTCTTGTTTTTTCATGTGTTCTTCCTGTTTTTTCATGAATTTCAGCCAGAAGATTTGTTCATTTGAGGTGGGCTGATGATGGGTATCTGCCAATTGTGAATCCTTCACCAAAATTAATGTTTTTTCTTTCTGGGTTTGCAGAATTTTGTGATTTGATGGTTGGTTTTAGATGAATTATCCAAAAATGAAGGAAGGGCTTTCTGAAATCAAGTTGAATTTTTAACGTTTTTCCCTCAAAAGGTTGCGATTGTGGTACTTGTAAAAGTATTTAATACCTTGCAAACTGGTGAAGGAAATTTTATGGGGATTCTGTTTTTGAAATGAAAATCCTTCGTTTTAACACAGAAAATCATGGAATTGGGTTCTTCAGGTGAATTTTGAATTTAGTAAATTTGTTTCATTTGGAACTTTGGTGAGAGGATGAGAGGGGGAAAGGATGAAGAAAAATTGGTAAGCCCCATGTTCCCTAGGCTTCATGTCAATGACACGGAGAAAGGAGGCCCAAGAGCCCCTCCAAGGAATAAAATGGCTCTCTATGAGCAGCTCACCATTCCTACCCAAAGGTTTTCTTCTGGATCAGCTTCAGCCGCTCCTCTTCCGAGCAGCACTCCGGCTCCCACGACATCCTCGAGCCATGTAAGCTTCATGAGTTCTGCAATTATTCTCAACTTGCATGTTTATCGATGCCTTAGTGCTTGAATTTTCGGTCTTTTAATATCAACCTCAATGTGTTCTTTTCCGAAAAGCTGCATTTGATTGAACTGAAAACCATATATTCATATAATTTGCTCGATGAAAACACTCTGAGAATCAATAGTAGAAAATGAAGTGCAGTTTGATCCGTATAAGCCATTTGGAACAGACTGCCTTCCTAAGAGGAAAACACAGCTTAAAGTTAGCCAATAGCTTCACTGCTTTGTACTAACTACGAACTTAAGTGGCTGAAAAGGTGTTTATCTCGTCCTATGCACAAGTTCTCAATTCATTTTCTGCTACTAATTGGACGAACTTACTTGTTCTGCAGTATGCTGGCCAAAAAAGGGGCATCTTCTCGTCCTCGTCCAAGTGCTCTGTACAATCTCATCAAGCTGAAAAGCTTCATTCCTTTTCTTCTAGAGGTGTTGTGCAGAATAATGAGGCAAAGTTGCTAAAGACGAGTCTGGTAGCAACAGGATCATTGTCATCAAATCCTCAATGCAATTCAGTCGCAAAGAATAAAATCTCAAACCCCAAGAACATTTCTTTGAAGGATGCTAGAGAAAAGGATGATGGCTTCTGTATTCCTGCCTCTGACCAGCCTAAAAATGATGTGCACGACCACGATAGGGAAAGGATGTCAAGCAGCAGCATGAGCTCTACAGCACAACTTGGAATTGCCCGGGAACCACAGGCCAATATAGCTGGCACAGATCTTACTTCTAGAAAATATGTGGGGAATGAAGGTGAGGAGAATCCAAATTTAAACAAGGCTACTCAGGATCCTGTGGAGAGGCCTATATTTATCCCTTCAGCCACAGATAAGCCTTTGTTGAAGGCAAATACTTGCTCTTCAACAAAGTATAAGGACTCAGAAAAGGCAAAGCCGCCCCATCCATCTCTAGCTAAAGAAACTTGGACTTCGGTCAGCAATTCAAGTAGACTGTTCGGTGCAAACATGAGAGCATATCAGGAAGGTTTGGCTGAGCAGAGCTCTGAAGCTCTCCAAGATAAGGTGGGGTGCACCCAAGTTCCTGGTTTGGAAAATTCATCCTTGATGATTAGGGAATCATGTTCAGCGCTGTCACCTAGAGATGGTGATAGAAATTTAGATAACCTTGATAACCGCAGCAGGCCTAATAAGTTCGAGAAGTTCTCTACTGTGCGTTTGAGAGAAGTAGAACAAAAGGACAATGTTTCTGATGCTTCCTTTGTAGATTCGACTACAGCTCCAAATATCTCCCCTGATGTTGTTGTAGGGTTGATTGGCGAAAAACAATTCTGGAGAGCTCGAAAAGCGATTGTTCAGTGAGTACTCTTTTTTCCCTAAACCTTGTTGACACATTGCAGATATCGTTCTGCTAAGTAAGATTCTGTGTCAAACTTGATAGTGGAAACTAGAAATGCCTTCAAGTAGTCATCCCTTACGTCTGTGCATCATATCATGTGCATCCAATCTACTATTTCTTAAGTTGACTCTGTAAATTCAGTTTGCAATCAATTCATCTTGAAGACAGTTTCAAAATGAGTAACTTCAGCAGTCGTGATGTTTTCTGATTGATGTATATGCCATTATGACCGCTTATACGATCTGATATGGACTGTCAATTCTTTGATGCTCTTCTTTAGAGCTCATTTACCAAGTAATACGCTCTTTGCAATTTGCATGTATTACCATTAAATGATCCTTTAATTGGTCGGACCACTTATCTCCTTTGTGATTACAATTCCTTTTATACTTGGCTTATTCTTCTCAATTCGAGTGTTACCTTTTGGATTGGATTTCCGTTGCAATACTTTTTGTCTACTTTGAGATTTCTATAGATATTGTCTGATCCCTTATTGCATCTTTTTCCTACTGTTTTCAGTCAGCAGAGGATTTTTGCAGTACAAGTCTTTGAGTTGCATAGACTCATAGAGGTACACCATCATTTGGCTCTAGTGATTACTTGAACATTTTGGCGTCGTATTTATATCCCATTCTCCTTTTGTTTAAATGGTTTTCTGTTTCAATTTAACATAGGTTCAAAGACTCATTGCTGGATCACCACACATCTTACTTGAAGACTATCTAGACAAACCACCATTGATTCTATCTGCTGTTAAGAACAAGCCAACTGAGTGTGCTCAACAACCAGTTCCAAGCGCCATGGTGAAAGACAATCATCAAGAGCCCAATCTTGTTTTCAACAGCAAATGTGCAGATAAGAATCCTCTTGCCAAGCTTCCTTTACCTTCTTTCAACAAGGACAACAGTAAACTTGCCCTTACACAACAAACAAGCTACGAGCTTCAAATAAAAGACGCGCCACAAACTCCCACGGCTGCTGCTCCCAAATCAGATCCCTGGTGCATGAACCATCCTACACCAGGCAATCAATGGTTGGTTCCTGTTATGTCTCCTTCTGAAGGGCTTATTTACAAACCATATACAGGGCCATGCCCTCCAAGTGCAGGATTCATGACACCAATGTACAGTAACTACGGAACAATGAGCCTAAATACTGGCATTGGAGCTAGAGACTTCTACACCCCAGCTTATGCTGTTCCTCCTCCTCACCACCAAGGGTTTGGATATTTCCCCGGCACAATTCCATTGAACCAGACCTACTTTCCACCTTATGGTGTACCGGTAACTAATCAATCCATGTCAGGGTCAGCTCCAGATCAAATGAGTCTTTTTGCTAAAGTCAAGTCAAAAGAACAGGAACACCAGATATCAACTGGGGATATCAACTACTTGACGCATCAAGAAAACTCATGTGAATTGCCGAGCCAAACAAGCCATTCAATGCCATTTCATGTTCGGAAAAATCATGGATCAAAGGGAAGTGAGTTGCTGGGAAGTACAGCTAGTAGCCCATCTGAGAGAGGTAATGGTGATGTGCTTCCTCTCTTTCCTACGGAACCACCGACAGTTGAGGAGTCCAGTCCAAATGCAGAAATCAGTGAGCACAAGTCAAGGGCAATCAAGGTTGTACCTCACCATCCTAAATCTGCAACGGAATCAGCAGCTAGAATATTTCAGTTAATACAAGAAGAAAGAAACCAACTGTGATGTATTTTAAAATTATATTTGTAGAAATCAACTTTTACTCCCTCCCTTTTGCTTGACAACAGAGGACTTCAGCTCCTCAGTGTTGATGAAGTTCATCTGGGAAGTGACATCCACAGAGTTGTCAATATTCTTATTGAAATGTAAGAAAATTTTGTCTGTAATCACGTTTTTCTAGTTAACGAAAATGTGAATAGATTTCTGAAAGATACAAAACAACTCTTTTTCTTTGTTGGGACGATTGCCTATATTATGCATTATGAAAAATAGTCGAGATGTTCTTAAATTGATGACATGATTGACCATCGTAATCTTGATATCTTCTTCGCATTCTCTCCCTACTATTCGATCATCGTGGATTAATTAAAACCATTTCTCTATAAATATGCCACAAGTTTTTGTGATAGCTTCTCTTGGAGATGGGAGTTTTGACTCCCGTTCTTAGGTTGTCCTCTGTGACCTTAACGTGCTCCTTGAAAGTTTCATATAAGAAAAAAAACTATACACGTGTTTATAAAACTGACATGTGGAACAGCCTTTTGATCACTGACATGAAAAATGATGAATTTAATTGCCTTCAGTTATTCAACTTCTAAGATAAAGAATACAAGAAGATATACAGATTGCTTAAACTAATGACTTATTTGTTATACATTCTATAGCAACTACAAACTCATAAAACCACCTCAGTCTCTTCTGGCATGAGAATTGATTAAAAAATACCGAGTACATATTTCTAGAATTCCCTCTCTTCATTAATTGGGAATAGATAAGAAGAGAAGGCTTGAATATGAGTAAAAATCATGATCCCATCTGGGAATCAGGTGTGAGTTCCAGTAGGCAGACACATTCAATATGAGGAGTGTGGGGAAACATGTCTACTGGCTGTAAGCTCTTCAGTTTGTAACAACCTTTTATGCCTTGCTCCACCTGCGCAGAAGATTTCAACAGCTCAAATGGCTGATTATGAAGGGAATATTAAAGCTGGTAGGAATGAGCTCTGACATACCACGCCATGACAGAGATAATCAAGATCGCGAGCACAAGTTGCTGGATTACATGATACATAAACTATGCGAGGTGCCTTGACCTTGAGAAGAAATTTAATCAATTTCATGTGCATACCTGGACGGTTCGGATCTGCATCATTTGTAGACTTGTAGTTTAGAAAATGATGAAAGACCAAATACAGAGCGTCTACTCATAGAACATAGATATTAAAAGTTTAAATCTTCCTCCCTGAATCCTCAAAACTATATGAGCAAGAATTTCTTATCGGGTCCATAGCCAAAGACCTCTAGAGGATAGAAGAGTAATAATTATAACTAGTTAAGGAGCATGAAGCGTCTGACCTGAAATGATGATATCGGGCTTGGGAAAATTGTTGCCAAAATTTTCGTCAATTTTATTCAGATCCCCCTGAACAAATGTGGCATTACAAATACTGTTTAGTTTGGCATTCAAACAAGCATCTTTGATAGCCTGAGCAACCACTTCATAGCCATACACATGTTTAGCCCTGAAACCAAGAGATGCAAAGCATGCTATTGTTACACACACGGGTCCTCACAACAAAAAATCAATCAAAACAAAATTACCTTTTAGCAAGTGTAAGACCAATAGTACCAGTCCCACAAAACAAGTCGAGAACAATTTCTGAACCATCTCCTTTAAGACCAGCACATTCTTCAATCAGCCTATACAAAACCTCTGCCTAAACAAATTTTTCGTCAGTGTCTTGGATAGGATCATCAGAATCAAGATGAGCTAGCCCATGGGATAAATTTCTGTATACCTGACGAGTGTTTGTTTGGAAGAAAGAATTTGCTGATATTTGGAATGTTAGACCTCGTAGGATCTCTCTGATGGTGGATTTCCCATACAAAACATGTTCCTCCTCTCCAACGGAAGTGTTACCAACAGAGGAATTTACATTATTCACAATGCTAACCTACAGTCATTACGGGATTTAAGAAGTTAATAAGTGAACCACCATTGCATAAATTGGTAATTTAATTCTATGTATATGATGCTGGCAACAGGTGAGAAAGAGTGAAGCTAAGCAAGTGCGTAAGAAATAAAATTTTCCAACAATTCAAAAGGGTAGTTGAGTGCCAAAATTTCATGAGTAGGAAATTTACTGAAGCTATGCAGCTTCTAAAAACATCAGTTAACAACAATCGAAATTTTTGCTATAATTTATTATGCAACCAATTCCGGCTTATGAAAGAAGATAGTGGTAGCAAAGATAGAAGCACAAGAATTCACCACATAAGTGAAGATAACAAGGCCAGTGGAAAGTAAATTACCCATAGAAGCAACCTAACAAGATTATGTATGTTAGGCCAACCTATAGGGAAATATCATAAAAAAAATCTAAAGATGCTTTTGGAAAGTCGAACTATGCCAACACAATAAAACAGAATGGATGAGTCACACTAGCTTCTGAAGAGGAATATCACAAGGTCACGTCTGAGAAGAATTGTAGTAAAGTATTTCCAGACTAACCACTTCGGGAATATCTGAAATTTTCTCAACTAGGGGCATCAGCAGCTCAGGCTTGTAGGATGAGGTCACAAAGTTAACCATAAGTTCAGGCAAACCAGTCTTTACATCCCTGGCAGACAATTTGCTTAAGCGATTAAATTTAAGAGTTCGTATATAGAAATTCATTAATTTTCTCCAGCAGAAAATGGTTAAGGTATCGTAGGATTCAAGAATTGGCTAGGACAAAAACAACAGTGTTCAATACAGGTATGATAAAAGATACAAAAGCGTCAACCTAAAGGCTATTTGTAACCTATCAAGTGATTCGTTCTTTGACTTTTTTTTTTCTTAATGAAAGAATTAGCTCTAATGAGAAAAAGATTGAATGTAAAAGGACAATAATTCAACCAGAAAACAAGAACAAAAACTAACAACAAATGTGCTATCAGGCAAACATTCTACCAGTACTCATACAGCTTCTACTTCCTTTTCTGCTAATTGAATTCTTCAACTAAAGTCTATAGGGTTAGATATTCGGTGACATTCTCGCTGTGAGTCAAAGCAAGATGAACTTTTCTCATGTTTTATATACTACAAGTGCAAACATGAATGAGAACTAACTAGCCTAGATGCAAGAACTAAAATACATAGTAAGTTACATATTTTTCTTATATAAGTCTCAATACCTTCCAGTCCGCAGCATTAAATGCTTTAAGAATCCTTTGTGAGAATGCACATCATAAGGAGATAAACCTAGTTGTGGATTCCTCCAACATTCTTGTACGGATGCAAGAACCTATTTCAAAAAAGCAAGTCCATGAGGAAGCAGTAGAGTAATTTCCATTTTCCACGTGCCAATCTAATGTGAAGCCACAATTTGCAGCAGTTTCATACAAACCAAAAAGAAAAAGTTCAAAATTGTTCAGAAATACAAAGGAAGTGAATTTGATGGTGCAGAATTTTAAGCTAATTTAGCTAAAGAACTTTGCATCAAAACAGTCTGAGACATTACACTTTATCTGCTTCTTAATTTAAGGATCACTTGAATAATCTGCATTTTGATATTAAGCAATGGTGGGACATGTTGAAGATCATCCTAGCAGGTTCGGGTCTCTCCATCAACAAGGCTAAGACTGCTATGATTGGGATCAATTCCCAAGGGGATGAAGTGAAAAGGTGGGCTGACAATGCTGGTTGTTGTGAAGAGTTCCTCCCTATGAATTACTTGGGCTTCCCTCTTGGTGGTAAGTATAAGCAAAAAGCCTTTTGGGATCCTTTAATTGATAAATTCAGATTGAAGCTGGATAACTGGAGGAAGTTTCCCATATCCAAGGGAGGGAGAATGACCTTAATTCAAGCGGTCCTAAATAGCATCCCCCAATACTTCTTCTCCCTTCTAAAAGCTCCCAAATCAGTGACCAAGTCCATGGAGAAGATCAGCAGGGACTTTTTCTGGAATGGGGGAAACTATAAACCGGGCTGCAATTTAGTGAAGTGGGAATGGGCTGCCCTCCCGATCAGGCATGGGGGGATAGGTGTGGGATCTTTACACCAAAGAAATGAGGCTTTAATTACTAAATGGCTCTGGAGGTTTACTCAAGAGAAGGACTCTTTTTGGAGAAAAGTGATTATTAGCAATCATGGGGAGGACCCTTATGGTTGGAAATCTGGCAACATCTCGGCTGGAACTAGAAGTAGCCCCTGGACCGAACTTGCTAAACAATATAATGCCTTCAATCAATTTGTTCGGTTCTCCCTCAATTGTGGGAAAAATATTAGATTTTGGGAAGATAAATGGTGTGATAATGTCCCCCTCCAAGCAGCTTTTCCAGACCTCTACGTTCTGTCTGGGAAAAAAGGTGCCTCTATTTTCGATTGTTGGGATCATGGTCATCAAACGTGGGATCTAGCTCTCCGTAGAGGTTTGTTCGACAGGGAGCTTGATAGCTGGATGCTGCTTTTGGTTGAGAAAATCAGCAATGTCCAGCTGAATTCCCTTCCGGATACTATTTGGTGGCAGCTCGATAAAAGTGGGAAATACACCACCAAGTCTCTTTTTCACAACTCAATTAAAAGCAAGGCCCGAATTAGCCAAAGTTTGATTAACCTCATTTGGAAACACAATAGCCCTAAAAAAGTTAAGGTCTTTTTGTGGTCGGTTGCTTTTCGCAACATAAACACGGATGAGAAGATCCAAAAGAAATTCCAACATTGGGCTCTTTCTCCTTCTGGATGCAGAATGTGCTTAAAAGAAAGGGAGGACTTAGACCATTTGTTTCTCTGTGAGTTTGCTGGAAAAGTTTGGAATTTCATTGTGAGTCAGTTGGAGATTTCTTTTTGCTTGCCTAAGAAGGTGGATGAGTGGCTGGAAGAAGGCCTCAGTGCTTGGAACTTACCTCAGAAAGCTAGATTAGTGGGCAGTTGTGCTTTTAGAGCTGCTATTTGGGGCATTTGGAAGGAAAGAAACTCTAGATCATTCGAAGATAAGGCCTCTAGTTTCGATTCTTTTTGTAATTTTGTACAAAATACGGCCTCTTGGTGGATTTCTCTCAACAAATTTTTTTGTAATTATAGCTTATTGATGATAACCAACGATTGGAAGGCCCTCATGAGATAGAGTTTGGGCAGGGGCTTCCTCATCCCCTGGCCCTTAGGCTGTATTATTTTTTGTCAGCTATATGATATCTATCTCTTGATGTTTCTTATCAAAAAAAATGATGTATTGCAAAAAAAATATTCACCTAAAACTAAAAGATTGATCATATGTCCAATGCATTTTACTTGCCTCCATTCATAATGTTGATAAAGTTGTGGAGAGAAGAAAGCCAGCAGCTCTTGCTTCTGGCCTTCGCTCAGTAAGGAAGCACAATCAGCTAATCAACTGTTTTCTGCTACTTAATAGTGTTGTAAAATTAAAATCCTAGAGATTGTTTGACCAGGCAAATAAATTCTATTAGCACATGCTTGGTAGAGAGTATAAAATCTTTCACAGCCTTGCAAGAAGCATGAGGATATCAAAACCATTATAGGAATTACTTAATTGCTTGCATCCATAAAGTGAAATATTCTTTAAACAAGAATTTCTCAGTTATTTGTAAACAGGTATTATGCACCACGAAAACGCTGAAATCAAATAGTAGCAACTTACAGATAGAGAATCCATGTATCCATTCTTTTTTCCTTTTTTTTTTTGGTAATAAGTCCAATTACTTCTCATTTCCTATATTCATTCATTGCATATGTGAGATGTGTTTACGAATAAATCTCATAACCAATGTATAGATTGTCCCGTGTACTTGATGTTGAATACCTGATTGGCAGGTTCACTTTGCAACAAACATTTATCAACGTTTAGAACCTTATCAAAGAAGCCAGGAGCATGCAATCCAAGAGCATTGATCTTATCCCCATCCTCTTTTTCTATCAATGCATCCTTTGGTTGCCATCTTTTAGAACCAAATGAGAATTCCATCTGCATGATTTTGGAAGTAAATTATAAGTTACTTTTTTTTTTTTTGCTGGCCATTAAAATGCAGGACTAAACAGAACAAGTAGATCGATGTGGAGCACTGAACTTCAGGAAGAATATATATAATATAAATCATTAGAACTTGTATAAAAGACAATAAAATGTAGCTTGGTTAGGTATGCCCTTGTTTCACCTAGTACGGCACCGAGGTAAAGATTTAAATAGCTAAAGTTGCTCATATTAGGCTACTAATAATATTTAGTACCATATTCCGTGACAAATTGCACATATCTAGACTTCTGATATTGATGGACATGGCAGAATCTGAACATAAGACTATAAAGTTCTCAAAAGATTGAGAAGCGATCTAATCTCCATTCAAACAGGCTCCACATGGAATATATACACAAGTAAATAATAAGATTCCCTCAAATACAATTATAATGAATGTGCAACCAAATTAACCACAGCTTGCTTACTAACCTTATTCCTATAGTGAAACTGGATTTCACAAGGAACAATATGCTTCAGGACATTCTGGGATTCAAGTTCTTTCTGAGAAAATTTTCCTACATGAGTCAACAACTCGTGAACTTGTTGTTCCTTCGATCTAACCTGAGCTTCATAAGATAGATTTTGTGTTTTACATCCTCCACAGTAAGAAGCATACTCACAAGGGGCATCAACCAAGTCCCGATGAGGAGACAATGTCTCTAGTTTAGTCACCTGCAAATACAACAACAAATGAGAAAATAATACTGATATAGGCATCTAAAAGCTAATGCATTACTCTTCTGTAACCTCCAATCTTCATAATGGAACAACAGAGTCTACAAAAGATAGACCCAATTTTGGTGATCTTCTTTCCCCTATTCTATTACCACTATTACTATTAGTCGATTATCGATCTTGTTAGATGAAACGCAATTTCACTCTTTTCCCCAGAGAGAAATAGCAGAATTTAAACAGGGAACAATAAACTTGGACAGCTACTGGTGAACCATATAACTATACCAAAAACTCGCATTGAGCAATCCAGAGAATGTATGAGACATCAATCCAAGTTCAAGATGACTATGGCACCAGCATGGACTTCATCTTTTGGACCTAAACAAAGTTTAAGACAGATGCTAATCCAGCATTTGATCAATGGTGCACCAGAATTACGTAATCCTTACCACCACGAAAACGAATCTACAATCTATATATTCATCTTCAGGGGGTCGATTTTCATAAACTTGCTATCACAATTTAAATCCAACCAGAGAAATAAGAAGTCAGTACTCAAATTAATCTTTCATTTCCTTCTACCCAAAAGAAAGAACATTAAACTAACCTCAGCATAGTTCCCTTTCCTTCTCGTAACTCGCCCAACAAATCGCTCGCCAGGAAGAGCTCGGTCACACATAACAACGAACCCAGTATCAGCAACCTTACACAGACCCTTTCCCTTAAATGCCAACGATTCGCAAACCAACTCCACGGTTTGGCCTCGTTTGGGAAAATACGACTGGGATTTTGAGCTGAGACCATTGGGACTCGAGGGGTCGAGCTGCTCGGCTCGTTCAGAATCTCCTTGTGGAATAGTGGGCGAAAGAGACGTAGCAAGAGAAGTTGAGCTGCGGAGCTTGTGAAAGTGGAACTGAAACGAGCACCTTGTGGTTGGGAGGTGTCTGAGTCCATGGCTCGGAATGGACGCCATTCCGGCAGCCGGAGTTGGCCTCGAGCTCTACGGTGCCGTCGGCGAGCTTCAAAGCTGCCGATGGAGGTTTTAGCGTTCGTGTATCTGTATATCCTTTTCTCGCTACAGCCTTCAAGCAATGAAGCTAATACGCATTTCATTTCTCTAGTGTAATTGTATTTATTATTATTATTATTATTATTTTTAGTGTAATTGTAGTAAAAAAAAAAAAAAAAATAGTGGAGTTGTATTTTTTTTTTTTTTTTTTGAAAATATGTGGAGGTGGGAGATTCGAACCACAGACCTTGTAGATATCAATACAACTTTATGTCAGTTGAGTCATGCTCGTAATTGTAATTCTTTGAAGCAATTGATGTATTTACAATTTTACATATGATCATTTATCTTCTATTACTCTTAATATATATAATTACTCTAATTAGGTTTAGATTTTTTTTTTTTTTTTGTCCTCTATCGATCTCTTTCATTTTAGTCCATCTACATTTAAAATAATTATTTTAATCTCAATGTTTTTTATTTTTGTTCATTTTAGTCATTGTACTTTTAAATCATGTATTTCAAAAATGGATAGTTTTAGTCCCTGTTTGAATCTTCTAACACAAATTCTAATGACAATATTTCAAAATTCTATTGAATGGGCATTGTATCCAAATTGGAATTGGAGAAAATATTGAGATAGAAAATAAGCTTAAGTGTCCTAAATCTTTTATACTCACATAGTGTTTGTTTTGTTCTCCCTTGACTTTAAAACTGACTATTTTTTTTTTTGTTTTTTTGGAGGTGTAAAACTGACTATTTATTGTTTGCAACATTCTAACATGAATTTTATACTCAAACAAACAATTTTTAATATAAAATTAGTACAATGAATATATGTCTTTCTAGATTTGTGTCTAATTGATCTTTGAACTTTAAAAAAAATCTAATAAGTCCTTAAATTTTCACTTTACGTGTCCAACCGGTATCTAACATATTTTTTAAAAAGTAAAATTAATTGTTCTATTATATATACATCTCAATATTATGTTTTGTAGGCCCGTGATGTTTAAGATATTGGATAGGTAAAAATTCCATTAGACGCAAAATTGAAAATTGAAGAACATATATGACATAAATTTGAAAGTTTAAGTATTTATTAAACACATCTTAAAGTTTAGGGTCCAAATAGACACGAGACTGAAAATCTAGAGGACCTATTAGACACTTTTTAAAGTTTATAGATTATAAACTAGACACAAACTTTTTTTTTAGTTCAATGACATCTAGGGGTAGGGAGATTCAAATTTCTGACCTCGTACATGTCAATTACCGTTGAACTATATTTACTTTGATCTAAATAGACACAAAGTTATAATTTAACCATTAATTAAATCGAGATCAACGTCAACTACAACAATTATAACGATAATTTAACATATTAAGCATTGTACTATAGGATTCTCAAAAAAAAAAAAAAAACATTGTACTGTAGGTTTTATAATTTTCTAATGTTCTACATTTATTCACCCCAACACTGATTAATGCGATTAAACATCCCCACTCTTGAAATTATATTTTTATTTATTCATTAAACATTTTCAAACATCATCGTGTTAGCAAATATCTCTTTCTGATCATAAAATTAACAATATTATATAAACTACAATATGTTGGGATTTTTCATTAAAATAATACTTCCAAACGAATCTTTAGACTCAATGACTTTCTAAGCGGAAAAAGAAACAATTATACGAGCTATCATCAAAGTGATTATTAAAAACTATAATCATAATACGAAACCATCAAGTAATTTTATAAAATATGATTTTCAATGTTAGGGTTTATTTATTTTATAATCAAAGCATACAGTAAAAGAAAATACACAAATGAAATTAAAAACTAGTCCAAGGGGCCAGAGACTTTTACACGTGTAAGAATAAGAACAGTATTTAATTAAAACGCTCAATTCCAAAAAACAGACAAAAATTCACCTGGCTGCAATTTCTTTATTTACAAATTAATAATTCATCAAATCAAATCAAAACTTTACTTTGAAGTTTCGAGCGCCTCTCCTCTCACTCTCGGCTCCCGTACGGCCATCTTATTTCTTCATTTTGCGTTAAAGCTTTCAACAACCGCCTGTACTGTGAAAGGCTGATCAATCAAACTCTTGATTGCAGTCTGGTTTGAATAATACTTGAATGAACCGATCTGGGCTATTTCTCCATTGCTTTGAGCTTTAATTGGTGGAAGGTTAGAGCCCATTCGCCACCGACCCACATGGTAATTCAATTTCCTTCCCTTTCTTTTGCCTAAATACCATAGCGATTTCATGTTATATGTTGTTCCTATTTGCTGCAAGAAGATTTAAGGGATGTGGGGTCTGGCATTTTGATTCAATGGGGAAGGTTTTCAGTTTCAGGAAAAGAATGTGTTGTTTAGGAAATACCCACTTGGTAAATTGCTATATTTGTTTGGATTTTGTGGAGATCTTGTTGATTTGTTTTTGAGTTGTTGCATAATGTTGGCAAATCCCTTTTTGAGAACACTCCATTTGAACTGTTACAAGGGCTCTGTTTTTGAGATGGGGTTTTGATTGTTAAATATTTGCTTGTAGATTTCATCTCCTTGGATGTGAAATATCTGGAAGTGAATTGGGTTGGAAATTTGGGCAAAGATGCAGACAAGAGTGGTGGGGATTGAGGAAGGCAAGGCCTCTGCCACTGCCACTAGCACTAGAACAAACAACCCAATTAAGGCCTTTCCTTTCAGGTTTCTTCAGCTCTTCTTTCTGTTTCTGCTTGTTGTCCTTGGCGTATCACTTGCTAGTTTGCACACTGTTAAGTATTTTGGAGGTCCAAATGTGGCACCTGTAGCACAGTCCATAATTCGACCTTGTGTTGAAGAGCCAGCCAGTATAGAGAGATGGATCAAACCTCCATCAAGTCTTCTGCACACCATGAACGACGCCGAGCTTCTCTGGAGGGCGTCATTTGTTCCCCGTATGAAGAAGTATCCATTCAAGAGAATTCGCAAAATTGCTTTCATGTTCCTGACCAAGGGACCACTGCCCTTGGCTCCTTTTTGGGAGCGGTTCTTCAAGGGGCACGAGGAACTTTATTCTATATATATCCACCCTATGCCATATTATGTTGCTGATTTTCCACACTCGTCAGTATTTTACGGACGACAGATCCCCAGTAAGGTAATACGTGTTCTTGCTACTCATTACTGATACTCTTCGTTATGTTTTTGGTGAGGTAAATGAAATGCTCTCAATAGCCCTTCTGATTTACTCATAAAAACTGCATAGTTTTGTATTGCTTTTCTTTTGCAAGCATTCATTCTGCACATCTTTAATTAACCAAGAAAAAAAAAAAAAACTTTACATGCTATTCATTGTCTAAAATATATCATCACTTTGTAGACTGGTAGATTTATGACTTATAATCCAACTTCAGCTTAATAAAAACCTGTGGAAGCAAGTGAACATTTGTATATTTGAGACTGATGATGCTTCTTGGAAGTTTTCCTCTACCATCCATGCCTACTCTCTTGAACCTATTGAGATCTGCCTTGGCTAGTAAGTCTTTGGATTTTTGGAGAACACCTCACATACCAGTCTATCACCATTAAGTATCAATGGCGGTGAATTGTCTACCTCCATGTACTTGATTTCTATTAATATTTCCATCTCAATTTGTTGCGTACTCTCCAATTGCCTTGTCAATGGCTGCAGCACTCTGGAGCTTCTGCATCGTTTTATGTTTCTTGTTGTATGACTGAGGTTGATTGTTTCTAAAGTTTGCAAAATGGAAATGACATATCCAGCTGCAATGATCTGTTTTCAATGTGGAAGTACAATTATCTTTCAAACTCCTATGCATAGAAGATGACTATTCATTTATTTGGATTTTTACTGTGTAGATCGCAGAGTGGGGAATGATGAGTATGTGTGATGCCGAAAGGAGACTGCTTGCCAATGCACTTCTTGATATTGCAAATGAATGGTTCATTCTTCTTTCCGAGTCTTGCATTCCTCTCCACAGCTTCAGCATCATTTATCACTACATATCCCGATCCCATTACAGTTTCGTGAGTTCGTTTGACGAACCAGGACCCATTGGTAGGGGACGCTACAACGAAAGTTTGGCACCCGAGGTTAACCTCACCAATTGGCGGAAGGGGTCTCAGTGGTTTGAAGTCAATAGAGAACTTGCAGTGAAGATAGTTGAAGACACAGTTTACTACCCTAAATTTAAAGAGTTCTGCAAGCCACCATGTTATGTTGATGAACATTACTTTCAGACAATGTTGAGCATCAAAACACCTCATCTCATTGCAAACAGGAGTTTTACTTTTGTCGACTGGTCGAGGGGCGGTGCTCATCCTGCAATGTTCGGAGAGGCAGATATCGAGAGCGAATTCTTCAGGAAACTTTTAGAAAGTAGGACGTGTCTTTACAATAACCAGCCATCAACACTCTGTTTCCTTTTTGCTAGGAAGTTTGCTCCAAATACCTTGGGTCGTCTGTTAAATATATCGTCCGAAGTTATGGGATTTTGATACAAGCTCAGTAGCAACTGCTAATGATATCGGCTTAGTAGATACAATCTGCTTTATTTTTCACTAGCTTTTACAGAGTTTTGAGACATTAGAGTTACACTTGTAGATGTATAGAAAAATATATACATTTCTCAAACTTTAGGCTCCAGGAGGATAGATGTTTTTTATTCTCTAGTCAAACAGCTCGGGGTAATGTTTCTCCAAAGACGAATTTGTTTTGTTAGAATAAAATTGTAGTTCCTGCTACTATTGATGTTATTAGCAATTATTCTTGTTTGTTCTCTAAATTCTGATTCCTTATCTCAAACTTGCATCATGTGGGATTGGAGAGTTCTTTACTCTGTAGAATTTCAGAGATCCCATTGAAATTTGAAGTTCGAGGATTTTTAAGAGCACCAGATGTTGGTATCTCAAATGTACATTTTAGAAGTTGAATACAAAATAACAGATTGTACAATAAACAATTAAAATCAAAATTATTACCAAATGACACTTGAGATCTAAAAAAAAAATAGCTGCTAAACAATGTTAAAGGATGTCATATGATATTTGTTGGGTTCTTACCACTTTAGTGACTCTAACAGCATTTGTCGATTGCTAATAAAGCAGGGGTCTAAAAGATTTAGTGTGTATTTGGTTTAACTTTTCGAGGGTTTAATTTTGTAAAAATTCTAATGTTTGACAACCACTAAAAATGATTTATTAAAAAATTAGATTGAGAAATAAACCATTTTGAGAGAAACACATAAAAACAAAATTTTTAAAAAGAATTTTCAAGTATATAATAACTTGTGTATAAAAACACTTAAGGAGGAAATGTAACCAAACATATGAGTGTTTAAATTCTAAATAATTTTTATGCAAAGTGTTTTAAAAAAAAAGAACATTCTTGAAAAACACTTAAACTAAAAGGTATTCAAAACGAGCTCTTCAACTGAGATCCACCAAATTAACAAAGATATCAAAAAGTACAGTGGCAACATATGTTTGTTTGTTTGTTTTGTTTTTTAAACACTCTTTATGTATTAACTCTTAAGCCACAACTCACTATAAATCAAGCAAAAAAAAAAAAAAACAGCTCAATAAATATGTCAGTTGATCGCTTGCTCGGTAAGGTACGAGCTTAAAAGAGAACCGTAGACAACCTTCTGACTTGATTAGGTAACAACATTATCATTTTGATTGCTTGTGGATCTCTCAGCTTTCTGTTTCTGTTTGTATCCAACAAGAGATATCCATGGAAGTTGTAGCATTTCTTAACCATGTATCTAATGTAGCCAAAGTAAAGGAAAATCATTCTCCATTACCTCTGCCCCTTAACAGCACTTTTTGAGAATTGGCATCAAATTTGATGGCGAAGGTCCTTTGATCAACTCCGTTGATCACTGTACTACGTTTTGTCTAATGCTCTTGAAATAATATATAGCAAAAGCTTTGTTGATGGAAGGTATTGGATCTATCAATACTAACTGACCTGTAACTCAAGCAAGGAAGTCATGGAAACCCATTAGAAGTCATTGCCAGAATCAGAAAACAAACAGCAACCATGGGTTGTTTGAGTGGTGGAGGATGTGATACAGATTGGAAGCATCTTCCATGGCAGAAATATTCAACAGACAGTGTAGAAGATGAACTCATCTGCAATTGCATAGGAGCCTCCAGGGGCGATGCCATGAGCATTGCAATTTATATAACCTTGAGCGATTGGAAGGAGATCAAAAAGAGGTGTGCAAGTGTAAGCATACTGCTCTGATACCACATTTAATCATTGGAAGTTCTGGACAGATGAATTCTCTGTTCACTTCACATATATGCATAGAAGCTGTGTGCTTGAATAAGATTGAGTAGAAGTACAACGAAGCAGAAAAGAAACTGCACAAAACACCTAACTAGAACTAACTAATCACAACTAGTTAAGCATTTGTAAGAAAAACAATTACTCAGTTACAACTATGAAATCCTAGAAAATCTCAATATATACATAACAAATGAACACATTAAGTCATATATTTTCAAATTCGTCTATTTCTAGTTTAATTAATGTGGAAACAGTATTGAGTACGAGGGAGAAAGCTGCAACACGAACAAGGACTCACTCAACAAGCGCAAGCAAATAAACATCAAAACAAACATGTTGCGTCATATGACTCGTGTTTCATTCACTTACAACATCTGCAGGTTAGCCAATGCACTCGCTCAGAGCAACAATTTTCTTAATGCTGGCAGAAAAATAGATACGATCATGGAATCCCACGGTTACAGATGGGGAATATGTGCAATCACCATCACTGGCATTGGCTTCCGAGGACATTTCGATTTAACCCCATACGACCAAGTTCTTAACAGACATACAGCAAATGCACAGACAACAAATTACCATTGAAAGCGAATTGACTGGAATATAGACATAAAAGTAACATCGTTCGAAGATTCATAGCAAGCCCAATAACTCAGAATTTCTAAATGCGTAAATTTCATATACATCACACAGTAATAAGATGTTATACTCATGCCATTCTGTTAACCTCTGGCCTTAAGCTCTGCAAGGCGCCTCGATAAGTCGTCCTCGTCAACTTTCTCGGTCTCCTTGGTCGGCACTGCATGCGACGCCGGCTGCGGTAGCCCGACGGAGACTTCCAGACCGTAATCATCCGCAACCTGCTGCATCAAGCTGTTGACTTCTCCCTCCGGAGTCGAGAGCGACGTCGATCCGGCCATTGCATTTTCCATGAACTCAGCCTGAACCTCCATATTCACAAACTGCTTCTCAAACTGGTCCATAGTCTCAGACATCTTCTGCAAATTCCCAGTCGCCAAAGAAGATTCCAATGACTTCACGATCGACGCCATGGACTTGTTGATCGTGGTCATCTTAGCCTGTGTATCGAGCCGAGCCACGACAGCATCAAGCCTCGAAGAAAGGCGGAGATAGTTCATCTGTTCCGTTCGTTTACGGATCGCGTTCTCAGCGTAGATTCGGGCTCCGTCAACGTTTCCCTTCTCCATGGCCTTCTTGATCTTGAGCTTCTCGGCTTTCTCCTCCTTCTCGCACTTCCTGGCTTGGCGCTGCAACGACTTCGAAGTGAACTTCAATTCCATGATTTGATTCAACAATTTCTCGGTATTCCCCATGATCGGAAGATGCCCTGAATGCGGTGGAATTTGATTAGGGAAATTGATGAAACGCTAGGGCTTGAGAAGAACTGATTTTGGGAATTTGAAATCTTTCAAAGGAACGATGAAATTTCTATTAACTTGGTTAAAGGAGAATCGTTAGACTTGGTGGCGAAGGAATTGGACGACGCTGATTTGTTCATCAATAAATCAAAACGTGGGGTCCATCACCCTACACTTTATTATTATTATTAATCTACAAATACAAATGCAGGAGTGGGGTCGGGCAATGTTGTATCTATGGATTGTGTTCAAATTGATTCAATGTGCGAATTTTCGCTTGATCTCAACGAATAATTAGGAGAAGAATATCGGCAAAATAAGTCTATACATCAATGTGTTAAATACTATTTTTTTTTAGACATCAACATCTGGAGGTGGAGGATTCAAACATGTCGTTGGTACATGCCAATTATTGCTGAACTAGTATTGTTTTGACTGTGTCAAATACCATTTGATGCCTAAGTTATATTAAAGTTTTTGTGTTAGCATAGTAAGAATTGATTTTTTTTTTTTAGCACATCCCTTGTGTGAGTCTCTTCTTTCTATTTACACTAATTTGGTCATTGGGAAAGTAATATTTTAAAGACAAAATAATATATAATCACTACCCCAGAAGCATAGGGGTTGCAAATCTTATAACTTTTTTTCCTAAGTGATTTGAACCTCAAAAACTCTTGATTGACGATGCATGACAATTAATTGAACAATGCTCACTTTGACACTGACCCTGTAACTTACTACAATAGGATTTAATTGCAACAAATTTGTAATTAAATTGCTTAAATTAGAAGTTCAAAATTGAAATTATAATCAAAACCCTAACTTTATTATACTATTGAATAAGGAAAATAAGAGTCATGAGCATAACTAAACTGACATAAAGCTTGTACTAATGGTACTAAAAATAAATAAATAAATAAAGCTTGTGGTTCGAATCTCCCATCTTCACATGTCGTAAAATAAAAAAATCAAAAAAGGAAAATAAGAAACAATTGCCCATTATGGTAATTTGAGTAATTAATACTAAATTTGAACTTTTTTTTTTTTTTTTTGAGAAAAATACTAAATTTGAACTTATGACCTATTTTATTTCTTAACAGCTTTAATAGCAAATATTACATTGTTCCGGTGTGCAATTCTAAAACCACAATTGTCAAAAAAAAAAAAAAAAAAAAATTCTAAAACCACACTAATTCAAAGTGACACTTGCAATTTCTCTTTCAAATGTAAATAAATAAACTAAAAGATTAAAACTAACCCAAACTTTATTAATCAAAATTAGATATCAATCGGTATCTAGTTTATTGGATAAAATTACCTGTTACAGTTTTCGAGATTGAATGATTCATCCTCACTCATATGTTTATTAAACCTGAAAAAGGAAAAAAAAAAATCAAAAGTAGTTACTCCAAATTAATAAATATTGATTACTCAATAAATTCTAAAGTGGGTAATTGTTTCTTATTTTTCTTCTTCCTAGCACAATAGAGGGGCAACTGTTTCAATCATAGGTTTAATGAATTAAATATGTCAAATCATTCTAAACATGAGGTAAATACAGTTAATATTAATTATGAATATTAATCTTATTTGATTATGCCAATAAGAATATAGCTCAACTGACATAAAGTTGTACTAATGACCATAAGATATGTGGTACCACTCTATATATTATATTAAAAAAAAATCTTATTTGATTATACTTTCATACACAATTTTAAAGTTCGATTAAGATGAATACGAGCCGCTTAGCTCGAATCCCTCACCCCTAAATGTTGATGTACTAAAAAAAATTAATACAAGCCTAGTTTTTTTTTTTTTTTTTTTTATATTTATTTATTTAATATACGAGCATAGAGTTTAGGAAAATTGCAGTGGTGGCAAATTGGACCAAATTAATAGCAAATATAGCACCATGTAAAAAAAATTGCAAATATAGCAAAATCTATTCGAATCTATCTGACAGACTTCAATTATGAGAGTTTATCAGGGATAGACTCTGATTAATCAGAATCTATCAGTCTACTGATAGACTCCGATTATTCAGAGTCTATCAGTGTCTATCGCTGATAAACAAGTTAATCAAAATCTATCAGTGACTATCACTGATAGGCTCTGATTAATCAAAGTATATCAGTGATAGTCACCGATAGATTTTGATTAATCGAAGTCTATTAGTGATAGACACGGATATAATCTGACAACAGCTTTTTGGTCTTGTACAATTAAGTTTGCTATATATGCAATTAGTTTGCAACTGTGCTATATTTGCTATTAATTTAGTCCAATTTGCCATCTATGCAACTGCCCCTAGAGTTTAAGGATATATTAAATACTTTTAAAATTGGAAAATAACACAAAATTAAGATTCGAAATTTATTAAATTTTTTTTTAAAGTTTTGGTGAAAAATGTAGAGGTTAAACTTGTAATTCAATAAAAAGAATTAATTAATTCAAAAAGTGGAAGTATAAAATGTATAGTATATATAAACTCTCAAACTCCAATTGTGTTGGCGGAAAAAATAATCTCTCCTTGTAACAATATTAGAAGCTTAACTTCCATCGAAGGGGAAAGAAACGAAGAAGCAGAGGGCGAAGAAGAAGGATTGAAGATTGGAAAATTTGCATCTAATCATGGAAAGAAATGTCCATGATCCATGATTGGAATGTAGGGAAAAGAAATAGAAATGTAGAATAGCAGAGGGAGCAAAATCTGCGGAAATTTCTGAAACTGACAGTTGTTTGTTCGTCGTCGGTTGGGGATTGCGGTCGCCATTTCGAGCTAGCTGAAATCCAGACTGCAAAAACACCGCGATAAACGTTTGCAAGAAAACGAGCCCTTCGGTCTTTCTGGTACGCTCGTTCACTGTGAAATTTCACCACCCAAATGCGTAAAAAGGTCTGTGGGATGAAGGATGATCACAATTGGCCTTCGAATCCCCAAAAGCGTTCTCTCTTTTCGTTTTAAGGCGATGGAAAGAGAGAGAGAGAAAGAGTAATTGTTTGTGTATTCGCCGAGTTTTAGTACGTGTCTGTTTCCTTCTATGTTCGCCCATGTGTCTCTCAATCGCAATGCTATGTGCTTAGACACCTGGTTGGTCCTCACTTCGTCTATTCTCCTCTCTCTTGTTTAGATTTGTTTTGTTTCTTCCATGTGCATCTCTTCTACCAGTTTTGTGAAAATATTTCGTTGAATTGGTTTCCGTAGCGTCGTTTGAGCAAATCGAGCCAAAGAATGTTCCCGTTTGTGCAAAGCTATAGCGCTTTTTTGGGTATTTGATCAATTTGAGAGAACTATTTCCTTTTTCCCATATCCGTCTTGTCCCAAAAGGTCTTCAGACCCATTTGGCTGCTGGGTTCTTCTAACTGAGCTTTTGTCTTCTTGATCGATCCTACCTTTCCCCAGTTTTGTATTCTTAATCTTTTGGTGTTCTTGGGTGTAGACTGTGAGTGAGCGTGGAAATGAAAGTTCATCCGAAGGAACAGACTGTATTTGAGGTATGCCTGGTGGTTCCAAAAAGGAAAACGAATGAAGCAGACGCCACTTATGACTGTGTGGAGGTGCTCGAAAATGCGTTTCGGAAGGTGGGTTTTATCGTTGAAAGAATTGATGGCGTCAATGATGAGTTCATGAAGGTTTGGCTCTTCTACCTGTTCTATTTTCCACGAGTTTATTTCAGCAACATCATTTCTATT
The DNA here is from genome assembly GCA_017139565.1 of Luffa aegyptiaca. NCBI lineage: Eukaryota > Viridiplantae > Streptophyta > Magnoliopsida > Cucurbitales > Cucurbitaceae > Luffa > Luffa aegyptiaca. The sequence continues at coordinate 1,297,338 of CM029399.1, read as the reverse complement.
GATGTTAATGTAAATAATGGTTGTTAGTTAGTAGCGTGATTTATAAGGATGGTTTCTCCTCCAATTTTGATTGGCATGTGTTTGCTTAACATCTACGTGCATTTTAGATGCTGTTCTTATGTTTAAAACGTATTAGCAGATCATACCAACCCTTTTATTTCATTCATCAATGAAATATGTTTCTATTTCGAAAAAAAAAGGAAAAAATAAAACGTATTAGCAGAAGTGTCCGTATGGGCTAATAACCTAACGAGTTTTTACTTTGTGCAGCTGTACTTAGCTGCCAGTGTAGGATTCTTGCGTTTAACTCACTTGTCTTCCGCTTGCTAGGCAAAGTTATTTATTGTTTTGGACTCTTTTGATACAAACACATATATTTATTGATTCTTAAGCTTTTAGTTGGATGAGTTAGTTTATATTAGGCTTTCATCTTTCCACCTTGCTTATCTGCAATCTCCATTTATTGCGATTTGATGAGCTCCTGCTTCTAAAATCTAGTTGGCAGCTCCTCTGGAGATATTAGGAAAGGCTGCTGTACGCCTAGGAATGAGAAAGAGGACTCATATTGGTTAGCTCGACTATCTTTAGCAAAACCCTTATTTGATTCTTGTCTTCCTTTCTTTGTTGGCCTTCTCTATAACGTGTTTTTAAAAGGTTTTGTTTTTGTTTCTCTGCATTGGTTGTGATGCCATCCGGATACAAGGTATGGATTTGCTTTTTGAACTGGACGAGGTTAATGCTTTTGTGAGACAGCCTGATGGTTCACTATTCAGTTGGTGTGAGCGATTTCGTTGCTATCATCACTTGATATATGGGATTGTAAGTGACTTCTCATATGGCACAATGTTTTTTCCCCCCATCCACGTATTCCATTAACCACACTATAATCTCAATATTTTTCTTGGAGCAATTTATTCTTGTAAGTTTTGGCATTTTGAGTAACTTCTCATATGGAAGAAGTTGCTTTGATGGTTTAATAATTTCATTTGATTTGTCTACCCTTTGCCTACATGTGCAAATAATTTGGATTTGAATGACAAGTATCGATTTTTTATTTTAATGTATGTATTAAAAAATGTGAATGTGAAAACAAGCCAGTAGGTTTTTTGAATTTTTTCCCATGATTAGGTATCTGATTATTGATTATATCCTTCCCATAGATGTTAGTCATTTCCTAGCATATGCTGTACCTCTACATTGCCAGATATAAGCTCTTGCATTTTACAGGTAAATGAGAATCAGTCCGCTGTAACTCTTAAATGTGATGAAGAAGAATTTCAGTGGAAGGTTGGGGAGAGTTTAATCCGTACATTGGAATCCAAGAATATTGTTAAACAAATATTTCCTCTACATGGTATAGTTTCCTTGACTTTCCTAAAATTTTGCAGCTCTGTGTTGTATAATCCGAAGGAAATAAGATAGCTATTTTATAGATGAAATAAGGAGGAAGAAGCTCCTTGGAAATTGGGCACTTAACTGGTGGGACTTCACTGGCCAACCTATTGATGAGGTTTATTCATATTTTGGTGCAAAGGTACTTCGACTATAATTTTATTTTACAGCAGCTAATCATTCTGATGTGCATTTTGACTGACATGTTAGAGAATTAACTGTTTGAAGATTGCACTCTACTTTGCATTCCTTGGAATGTATGCACGATGGATGCTATTTCCAGCTGCACTTGGGCTTATACTGCAGTTAGTTGAATTCGGGTGAGCCACTTGATCATTTGGCTGCTTATCCACAAAAAAGAAAAAAAACCTCTATCATTTAGCTGTAGGGCCAGAAATTCTTTTCAACTTTTACAGGCATTCTGAAATTACATATAAGTAAATAGCATGTTGCTCATCTTGTCTACAGGTCCTCGCGGTTACTGGTCCTCCCTATTTTCTTTGTAAGCATTATTTTATGGGCTACCATGTTTTCCCAGTTCTGGAGGCGGAAAAACTCTGCCCTTCTTGCCAGGTACCTTGGTCTAAGCTAGCATATGCTATTATGGTCGCTTCCTTTTTTGTCTATCTTTTGGCATTGATTATCACTCACTCATTTCTCTCAACTCTTGCTGCAAAGATGGCAGATCAATTATACATTTGGAGGTGATTCAAGTTGTAGACTTTCAGGCATGGAATGTAACTCCTTACAAATACCTGTCGAGCTCATAAAAAACCCAGAAATGGATAAAACAAAAGAGAAAGAAGCGTTTCAAAGAATTGAGTGGTTTGGCCACCTTAGGCGATTCAGAAATGATGCAATTGTCATCTTGAGCATTATATGCCTCCAGTTGCCATTTGAGTTAGCATATGCTCATTGTTATGAGGTTATTCGGTCGGATGTTATCAAGTAAGAACAGAAGATATCTTCGAATATTGCATGCACTTGAACTCAGAATTCACATACCAAACATTTTAGATCATTCTATATTGAGCATTTTTGCATCAGTATGCTTGGAGTAAAACGTCCAATTGGTCATTTTATCAATAATCATTTAGCAGTTCAAACAAAGTACAAACAGTGTTTTACATCAGTCTTAGACTCTTAAGACAGTTTCTATGTACAGAGCATAAGAAAACTGTCTTAACTATTTCATAATATTTTTGTTTGCATTTTATTGTCTATTTTTTGGTGGCAATAATTTAGTACTGAATGTACTCTCTCTCTCGGTAACTGTATGAAGTCTTTTGGGAATATACCTCCCAGTATTTATATCTATAATTTGGTTTCAGGTTTGGGCTGACTGTCTTGTACCTTTTTGCCATTCAATATTTCACACGGTTGGGAGCTAAGATATCCATGAAGCTCATTAACTGTGAAAATTATGAAAACAATGAAAAAAGGGCTGATAGTTTGGTCTACAAGGTAAATGGGCCCATTTTATTCTTTGCTTTAATGGCTTTGGTTTCACTTAAATGAGTTTTCTTGCAGATTTTTGGACTTTATTTTATGCAATCCTATATTGGAGTCTTCTACCATGCCCTTTTGCACCGTAACTTTACAACTCTTCGCCAAGTTTTAATACAGCGCCTCCTTATATCTGAGGTGAAAGAACGATTAACTTTTCAAATCTTCACCAAGTATTGAGCTTTGTTCTTCAATATTTCTGACCATAACATGCTTTGAATTGGAAATATTTATTCAGGTGTTGGAGAACTTGTTGGAAAATTCTATACCCTATCTCAAGTACAGCTATAGAAAATACAAAGTCCGGTATGCACTCCCGTTTTTTCCAATAATTTCTGAACTTGTTACATTGTGGGCATGCTCAGGCTTACTTTTTCGTGTAACTGGGCTTGACCTACTCTTCCTTCTGGTGTGAAGGAGCAAGAAAAGACGTGAAAAAGGATCATCTAAAGGGAAGATCCAGTTCACTTCTCGGGCAGAGAAAGAATACCTGAAACCTTCTTATTCTGCAAGCATTGGTGTTGAGCTGGAAGATGGGCTCTTTGATGGTAATAAGCTAAATATAAATCTTTGAAACAAGTAGAATTATTATGTCATTTCCTAATCACATCCATTATGTTTTCAGTTTCTTTAAAGTTTGAAACTTTTGAGTTTTATATTTTCATGTAAATAGGGGCAAGAAAGCTGATAGCTCTACGGAAAAAAGATGGTTAAATTCAATGTTGTCCAACGGGGAGTTACAATACAGGTCTAGGCTAAGTAAATCAATCAATGGTCTTGGTCCTATTGAAAGTGAAGGATCATTTATAAATAATAAGAATAACAACATTCCTAGTCATAGTGGTTGGCCCTAATGGTCAATAAGGGCCATAGAAAAAATAAAGAGCTTAGAGGGAATGGGTTCAAACCATGGTGGCCACCTAGGATATTTAATATCCTACGAGTTTCCTTGGCAACCAAATGTAGTAGGGTCAGGCGGTTGTCCCGTGAGATTAGTCGAGGTGCGCGTAAGCTGGCCCGGACACTCACGGATATCAAAAAAAAAAAAAGAAAGTGATAGTGACAATTCTAGTTTCGGTATTGTTGATGATTTAGTCAGAGTTCCTTCTTCGAACCCTTCCTTGACTTGAAAAAATTTATATTCTGGTAGTTCTTGTTCCTGCTTTTGGGATTTCTTGGTGTTTTTCTTGTTGCACTTGAGATTTTCTGCTTGGTTTTGACTGGTTTTCCGCTTGTGACTAAGCAAAAATAATCTGTTCTAATGCCATTGGAGATTTTTGTTGAAAATTTCTGTTAAAAGAATGAGAAAACTTATATTGGAGTATAGAGAGGTCAAAGAGATATCAGATTTGGCTTTTTTAAATCTAATGACAACTCCAACACTGATTGCAGATTGTTTGGAGTTAGCATTGCAGTTCGGAATGATAATGATGTTTGCTTGTGCATTCCCTCTTGCATTTGCATTTGCTGCATTGGTAAATTCTTTTGCTTTCGTTGTATTTGGTTTGGTTTACCAATACCGTTTTATTTCCTATTTACATAGGATGATCTTCTGATTTCTATATGCAGAACAACATCACAGAAATAAGAACAGATGCTCTGAAACTGCTAGCTATGTACAAAAGACCAATACCTCGTGCCGCGACAACAATTGGTGCTTGGCTCAACATTTTTCAGGTACTCCCATTTTGGATTTAACAATTAATGGACATCTTTAAATTAAGACTTTTTCATTTTTAACTTTTAAAATTAAGTTTCTTAAAGAACAAAAACACCACATTTGCTGAATTTTTCTCAACTATATGGTAGAACCCTTGAAGTTATTTTAGTTTCAACTTTATTTAACATGGTAATGATTGATCTAATTCAGACATAGAACAAGCAGCCTACTATTTGGAGACGGTGGGTCATAAGTATAACATCCCTAAAGAGGAAAAACTGGTTAATGGCATTAAAAGTCTCTCTGTATCCATCCGTTGCCTTATCCTATAGATAAAATTGGCTCTTTCTTTTTATTAATTTATTTTTATTTTTTAATTTTTTTCCCTCCCATGGTGGAGGGCTTAGATTTAATATTATATCTATGTCTAACAAAGTGGCAAACCACTTAAAATCTCAGTTTCTGATAGTGATGTCCATATGCACCAACTGCGCACTTCTAGTATGGTTATATGATCAGGAAGGGAAATGGAAGATTGAACCTGGACTTGCAGCCATCCTAGTCATGGAACATGTTCTTCTGTTGGTCAAGTTCGGCTTCTCTCGTTTAGTACCTGAGGTAAAATTCAACTCTCCCACTTGTATCCTTTTCGAGCCTTTTCTATGAAAAAAGAGAGAGAACCAAACTTTCGTTAATCCCAGCTAATTTAGGACTTCAACTCTTCTACCATACATTCCCTAAGACTAAAAGGTGCTATAGATGACGAAACTTTGTTTTCATTGGCAGGAACCTGCATGGGTAAAAGCCAATCGCGTGAAGAAAGCTACGCAGGTGCAAGACATCTGTGCAAAACAATTGTTAAGAACCATGTCAGGTGGAGAAAAAGCTCTAAAATATGTAAAGAAAACTGAGTAGAAAGAGGAAGGTATTGAAAAAGCACATTTTCCCACTTCCATCCTCTGCTATAGAGCATATAGAATTATAGATAAATATCATAGAAGTCTCTGATTTTACACGAGGTGTTCATTTTTTTTTGTTATAGATGTGTTTTCTTCCCACCTCTTTTGTGTTTCTTTACTATTTTTTTTTGGGTGGTTTTCTTGTTTGGAACATTCACACGGACTCTAAACCCATTTTACCATTTCCTCCAATGGATGAAGGGAGTGAGTGAAAGAGTGATAGAGATGATTCGTTACACACAGGAAATCACTTTAATACTGTTACGTTTCCGTGATCATTCATTTCTCAAAGAGAATCTCACTTTATTCCTCGTGGAAAAGCTGAAGGGTCATTTTATTTCAGACGAAGAAGGAAAAAGGAAAGTAGATAGATTATGTACATTGTTTTTGATCTTGGCTTTCATGACACAATACAAACTAGTTCCATTCTGATCCATGTTCTTCATGAAAGCCAAGCCATAAGCCCCCAACCAATCACTCCAAAAAACGTGAACCCATCACCATTGAAACTAATTTGCTTTCAAAGGTCTTCTCACACAAAAACAAACCCCATGTTGAAGAGAGAATTTGAGTCATTCTAATGTGGATGGTCAAATTCATCAAATTCCATGACAGCATCATCTGGTGCAATTAGCGACGCCAGCTTCCGAAGCGATCGCTTACCTGGCGAGCATAAGCCACCACGGCTTTAGCCCATTTCCTGATTCCAGTCTTCAACTTCTCTGAATCCATCTCTTTCAAAGACTTCCCACGTTCTAATGGTAGTTCTGGGGATGAAAAACAGAGATCGAAGGATCTGCGCTTTCTGGCAGAATCATGCCTTCTGGGGCGCTTGGCCTCCTCGGCCTTTGTTAGAGAGAGAGACTTCTTCACAGACATGGTCTTTTTTCCTGGCTGCTCGTCTAGCAGCCAAGGATTTGGTACAACCGTAGAGACACACAATCTGGTTGTTGTCATATTTATATGGCAGAGATGGCAACTAGGACAAGCAACAGATGCTTCACGAATGCGTGTTGTAAATTCACTTCCATTGACTTTGAACATTCAAAATATGCTGTTTCTTTTTGGAGAAGTTTCGGGTTTGCAAAGCTTGTTGGTATGTTCTGATCTCATTTCTGTTTCATTGTCTATAAATTCACCATGGTTTAGTAAAAATGATACGAGAAGTTACTGTTATGGTACCAGTATTACCATTATTATGGCACTAATCTTTCTGGCAGCGACCAGGTGAACTTTGGAAGCTTGGAAAGGTTGGAAATTCAACTCTGACCATTTCTATAAGAAAGAAGATTAATTAAATTAATCAAGGTTTGAGATTAGTTGTCCAAATTTAAATAAGCGAAAGTCATTCTTCATTACAGAGCCATTGGTGAACCTCTGGGGCCAATGCAAAACATCCCTTTTCAAAGGGCTAGAAGGAAAGGTTGGACAGGAGATGAAGCGAGTGTGGTAGTTTGTGGGGAAATGGAGCTGGTGACAGTGACAGCTAAAGGGGATCTTCAAAAGAGAAAAAAAAAAAGTTGAAGTTAAAATATAGTTTGTCATGGAATTTACTGGTTACTAAAGTTTAAGAAGTCATATTTTAATTTCTTGAATCATACTGATTATTAGATTAGAAAGTGAAATGACCTTTTTTTCCTGAAAAAATATTTATAAATGTTAACAAAATTTCAACAAGATTTTAGGGTGGTGAAATCATGGACATGTGAGATTCAAATTTCGTGTTAAGGAGGGTAGAGGTTCGGATCTTAGTTAAGGGTATAATGTTGAGAATTTGATTCCATAGATGTCCACCTGCAACCTAGCAAATGAATTACATTATGTAATTTGTTTTGAGAATTGACTATTTACCCATTCAATGGCTTTAATATCATACATTCAAAAAATTGGTACTATTTAGAATTTAGGATCAAGTGGATTCAATAATAGTCGAAAGGACCTCGTTCCAAAAATTGACATGCTCAAAAGAGAATTCAGTATTTCTTTGGTTATGAATATCTAAATCGAATACATCGTCCCACGATTTGCAATATTTCGATGTTGTGCCTGTTTCTTTGATTATTGAATACGTCTTAATTCTAACTCTTCTCAATTTGAATAATTGGGTCCCTACCACGTTTGATGACAACGAAAATAAACATTGTATTCTTAATGTTTAGAATCATTTTCAAATCATTTTATTTAACGGCAAAGATTAGATTAACAACTTGTTAAAACTAAGTACTGGAGTAATTAATTTATTTTTCAAAACTTCGAATGATCTTATAAGAAACAAACGGAAACTTCAAGGAATAACCTTAACAAGCTCACAATTTAATTCCCCATTGAACTTACAACTAATATTGACCTTTCTATTATTCAAAAAAAAAAAAAAATATTGACCTATTCTTTTTTAGGATATTTCCTATAACTGTTCTGACACACAATCCGTCACCATTTGATCTTTTTCCAAATGTCAAAAAATATACTTAAAAAATATGAGATCAAAATATGGTACTGAAGTGTAAGAAACTTGAGATCATGTTCATTGATTATCATATTTGCACAAAAGAGAATCCAAACACAACAATATTTACCATACTGTGGCAGCTCTCTGGTAATTCAAAACAATGAGATTCATGCAAATCAGGGATAGAAATTTTGAATGCAGATAACATTTACTCCAAGAGCTGATGAGTCCATACACTTAATAGCAGCATCAGAAAATTGCAAGCTAAAGAACAAATTTAGAAGTTTACTGAGAATAAATTAGTGACAATGTTGTTTACAAGCATTACAATGGGAATGGAAGTTATTGACTCTTGGACTAAGAAAAACTAACTAAATGTGGTCAACAATAATACCAAATACCAGATGATTCCAATCACCATCTTTACAACTCTGCTGCTAGTTTTACATATATACAGAACTAACAGAAACCAGGCTTCCTACTCCTGTCCTACCACTTCCTCTCTACAATATCAAAATGTCAAAGAACTTGTACAGTTGATCCTATCAATCTAACTTAAATGTTGAATGCTGCTGTATGCATACCACAAGTCTAAATCAGCAGAGGCTAGGTTGTGCAACTTGTATAATTCAAGCAAGCTACCAAAGAACAAACCTAATTCATGGGATGGCTGGCTTATGTTAGGGCATGGTGTGATGGTCGGGCTAAACCACTCACTGCTTCGTTTATCCGACTGAACACTACTTTAAGGGGGATGCAAGTGATGACATGATCATTGGACTTTTGTACCAATCGTTTTGGCTGATTTTGGTGTCGATTACCAGTCAGCGAAGATAGTTTGCGGATCTTTTTAGATAAGTGCCCGGATTTTTTCATTCTTGGTGATTTGCTAGGTGAGAAACAAGGTTGGGATGGTGACTGTTTGGCTTGAGTTCTTGTAGGTGCGGTGTGCTTGACTGCAGAACGGTTTTCATCACCTTCCGGTTCAGTATCTGCTCTGCTCAACAAGGAATCGCAGTGCCCATCATCCACAATTTCAACTGTGAGAGGATGACCAACTATGGCTTTACCATTCAATTTGCTCATCAGAGAAACCAATGGAACATGCTGCGGCCTATAGCTGGCTTTTACCTCAAGCTCAACATCATATAATAGCGAATTAGCTCCATAACTTCTAACATAAAATTCTGGCATCTGATATCGAGAATGGATGGTAAAGCGGGACTGGCGATAAGGAAGCAATTTTTGAGGTACCAGAGAGTCATCAAGTAATTGTTTCACTTCAGTTTTCAGTTCACTTGCATGAGGTTTCCTGTAAGATATTTGTTTACTCCAATCACAGAGTCCATCCACCTGACTTTCAGCAAATTTTTTGGACTTAGCTAGTAGGTCACAATCATTTGCAGATGGGGATCTACCAACGCTGTTGCAATCTACTTTACCTGCCAAGCAAGCATCAGATGCATCATCCACATCCAAGGAATTTTTTGAATCTTGTTTTCTGTAGTTACTTAAATGCCTTGACTTCCTCTTTCCTTTTAGCTGCCACCTTGAAGTACCTCTCTCAATCTTTTGGCTAGTATTATCATTACGAGTGACGGCTGAAGTCATAGAACTGGGTTCCTTCGTTGCATCATTTTCCAAAGATCTGGCTGGAGTACTTCGACTGGACTGCTTTCCTAGAGCACCAACCGTAGACCTACCAGATGAAGAAGAGGGATTCATAGGAGACAAACCTGACAGTTGAGGAACAAAAATCAGTAAAATATCATCCGAAGGCAAATTAAAAGATTTCCAATATATGCCACTGCAGAATAGCATGACCGGAAGCAATTCGAAAATGAACAAGGAATCTCCAGACCTATTATCAGGACCAACAATAACAGGGTCAAATGAACCAAAAAGTTAACTCTAAAAAGATATATGAAGGAAAAGAATTTTGTATTAACGATGCCAAAGTCACAGATAAACCAATTGGGATATACAGGAAGCATGAACCGGGAGGCAAGAATCTGATCAACTAAAATCAAGGTGGAGTAGAATTGTAGAAATGCACATCAGCTAAAGACACTTATTTCATCAGTTAAACAACATAAAAGCAAAACCTACACATGCTAGAGAGAATATATGTCTTAAAAATTCATAATTGTTCACTTCAAGCATACCAGCAGCGTTCTTCTCCTCTCCAACAAATGGCACGTCAAATAGCTTGTCAGAAGTGTTATTCTCAGGGAGCTCAGATATACTGGAGACTTCATTTTCCTTTGCCTTGGAATTAATCCGAGACACTTCAGAAGCACTTAAAGAGGCTTCATTATCACAAGAAACTGCAGCGCCATTGCCATCTGAACTATTGACAGTCGCCAAAGAATTGCTTCTCTTTTTCTCAGTATCTAATTCGGGAAGTCTACCATCAGATGTTCCCCATACGGGTGAACTGCATGTACTAGGAAGCTGATCGCAAACCACTGGAACAGATACCATTGCCGTGCTCTCCAAAACCTTTGTCAACGGCCGACGGCGGTTTTTCCTTTTCAAGAATTCCTGTACAGTTGGCACGGGAGATCTCTTTCTTCTCAATGATGATGAATACATATGAATAATCTTTGGGGGATTTCCATTAGTCACACATTTCCCAGCATTCACATCACAATGAGAAGCATCATCTTGTTGAACTACTTCAGGTTGCTCTCCAGCATGGGCTTTCCCATTTGCCAATGAACCCATACCCAAATCTTCAAGTCCTCTCATACGCTGAACACCCTCTGTTCCATCATCCTCTGAATCATTCGGTGTTCTCCTCCTATTCTGTTCAGATAGCACCTTCGAGGAACTGGCATGATTAGTCTCTTCCAAAGGAATATCTGAATGGGACATTTCAGGGGCTGAATCGGAACTCACTTCAGAATTACTTTTTTTTGGGCAAGTGTCTTCAGAATTACTCTTTTTTGGACAAGCGTCTTCAGAATTACTAACATCATCAGACATGATGGCTTCTTCTTCTTCCTCCTCTTTTTCTTCCTCTTCCTCTTCTTTTTCTTCCTCTTCCTCTTCTTTTTCTTCTTCTTCCTCTTCTTCTCCTTCTTCACAAGAATCAGACACAGGAGGAGATTCACTGGCTACAACGCCATGCTCACCATCCAAAGCATTTTTCTGAGTCCTATAGCTAAAGTCCAACTGATCCTTACCTAGAAGGGCACTCTCAAGCTCAAGCGCATGTAGAATCGCATCTTCCCTCCGGGCATATTTCACAGCCTTCTTACAAGAGTTCGCTGCAGAAGTCTTTGCCTTCTCAATGCATTCATCATATTCCCCACACCGGAATGCCTTCACCCTCTTAGATTTCTCAAGATTGTACCAGTCACTAAACCAACAAGAGTAAGAATATTGTCATAAAGGAAAGAAAAACCTCATACAGAAAATAAAACAAGGCGCCAAACATTCAAAACATAGACAACAGGGGAAAATCAGGATAAATACAAAGAGGTAGGTGCAACTGCAAGGAAAAAAATCATGCTTTCCAGAGGCCAAATCAATAGCTATAAGCCACTATGCAATCATCGTTAAGCAAACAACAAACAACAAACAGCCACAAATGTCAACGTTTTGCCTCAAAGAACAGCCAAGTGAGAAACACAGATTTCAAACATAATACACAAAACCTTGCAGAACGAGAAGGGTTAACCAGTAAAAGCAAAAGAATAGCAAATGGCAACAGAGACACAGAAACAAGGAGATAATACAATCCACATAAATCAAATCAGTGAAGTGCAGAACTTAAAATGAACCAATAACAAGAAGCAATTACATGCTTGCGTCTTCGCGACCTAGAAGTTTCACCGGCGTACCGGATCTCGGAGAAACCAAACAACTCTCCGACAATTCATCGAGGCCCAAAATCTTGCCCGGCCACCACGACCCATTTCGGCGGCGGACCCAAACTAACCCTCCAACCGATGAATCGATAGCCTTGGCCTCACCAGAACTCCCCATCTCCAAAACCCCCAGAACCCAAAGAGCAGGGGAAAATTCCTCGAATGAACCCTCAGCTGTTCATTTTGAAGCACAATCCAGAGTCATAAAAACCGTCAAAAACCTCGCTATCACCGACAAATGCATACAGCACTAACAAAAAGGAAGCCCTGGGAATAACGAGATTAAAAAGAAATGCATTACTTGCATGCGGCAGAGAGAAACAATCCAAAATTTAAGCTTCAAAGGGAAAGGAAAAGCGGTTGAAAGCGGCAGTGGAAGACCAGGATGAAAGGGTTTAAGGGAAAAACAGAGATCTACAACAAGCTCCAAGATTTAAGAGTTTTTCTCAACATTACTGCGAAATATTTCGGTGGTTTTTGATATGATTTTTCTGTTGACATCCATTTTATGTTTATGGGGTTTTCTTTGAAGAAGCTTGTATGTGGTGTAAAGGGTGTCCAAGCCAGGTGTGAGAGAGATGTGAGTTTGGATCAAAAACGAACCTTTTGGTGGGGGAAGAGAGAGGGTTTCTGTGAACTGTGAAGAGCGATAAAGGGTATCCAGTAAATAAAATTTTATGGAAAAAGAAAACTTCTCGGCAAGAGAGAGAGAGTGAGAGAAAAAAAAAGGGTTAAACAAAAACAAGGGCAACAAGGGTCTTTATAGTTTATATCCTCTGTTTTAACTTTCCTTTTTCTTCCGGCCCTTTTCCCCCTGAAACTCGAAAAGATTCCCACAAATTTTTCTCTCAATCCGTTGTTTGATTTTCTTAACTGAATCCCACCGGGAAAGAGTTGAGAAACTTCCTTATGCTTCTGTGTTTGAGTAGGAATTTATAGGTCTCCATTAGCACAGTGACTGTGATTGCATCTCAGCGACGCCAGGAAGAGGAGTAAAGCCGAATCCAATTATAGCAACCATGACTGGTACGTAATTTCCCTTATCTACTTACTTTCTGATTCACCTTAATGTTAAGGAAATTTGAAATGGTTTTATACAGCCCGGCTTAATCGGACTACAGATTCTTTCTTCTCATCGGTGCTGAAGTTCTGACTTCTGATAGTAATTTTAACCTGATCATATAAATATGTCAATGGGTTTTTGCTATATTTACTCATCTTTGTACGGTTACCGGCTACTGTTAGTGTTATGCTTTGTAGGTTAAGTTAACGATTCCGACCATCTGCAGATTGCAAGTTTTTCAAATCATGAACGTTTTGTGATGTGGGCTTCATGAAAGAAGTGTTTTTGCTTTTTTTTTTTTTTTTTAAATTTTCTTTCATGGTCGATAGACTTGATGGAATTTTCTTTCATGGGGATTTCGATTGGAGAAAGCAGAAGTGTAGAAAGTCACTATGATGATCACCAGCATATTTTGCTTTGATAAAGTTATTCCTCTTCTTGGATGAATACAATATAGAAGATAAAATCTGAATAAACTTGTTAATGTACTCCAACTAATGCAAGATTGTATGACTTGAATAATGTGGGTTTGATTGGAAAACATACAATTCTAGACTTCAATATCTACTGAATTGTATTTATATACATATATGTGGGTAGTGGGATGATATTTTGTCGGCATTTTTCATTGTCCCCCATTAATTTTAACTATTTGCCTTCTATTCTGCTTGTAGACTACGCACAGGAGCAGGAGATGGAAATTGAAGCATTGGAAGCTATTCTTATGGACGAGTTCAAAGGTTTGTGGCACATTTGTCTTTAAAAATTCAAAGTGCTTCGCTGCCTTTTGTCCCCTCTAAGATATCAGGTGCTGTTTCCTGTTTGTATTCAATGTCAGAAATTCACTCAAGTGAGAGTGGCCTAAACACTTCTGGTAGATGCTTTCAGATAACACTGTCTCCACAGGTACGCCGTCTCTGTTTTCCACCAGTTATACTTTTGGTGCATGGTAAGCATCCTACTTAGTACTTATGATAAGTGATATACTGGATTGTGAAATGAAAAGAATCTGATAAGTGTGCCAACTCTTTTTTCCTCTCCAAAGAAGGGAGGAAGAGATGGGGAGCAAACTGGTTGGGAATGGTTAGATATATTTACTTATTGGGTTGATCTGAACTTGAACAACTAAATATTAGTATGGGTACAAATAAATTGAGTTCATTTGTTTCTTGGTTATTTTACCCTTTGGGATTCAATTCAAGCTTTAATTCAAACTAGAACCTTTAAAATGAGCATTTCAAATTCCTTGAAGCATTTCTTTGTTGACTATATGTGAGGGGTGATTGGTTGTACTTGTACCTGCTTTATGCTATTTGAGCTAGCTCATGTTGGCTCCAAGAAGCATTTCTTAAACCAAAATTTCAAATAGTAAGGTGAATGTTTTGTAGTGGCCATTGGTGAGAATTCAGTTAACGTGTGACTCACTACATTATTCTTACCCTTGCAGCTTATATATATGGGAAAATGCTTTGAACTTTAATTATTAGATATAATAGTTATCATTTTCCTTTGTGGTTTTGGAGATATTTTCATTATGAAAGATTACTACTATTATATTTTAAAGTTTTTTTGCTTGTTTCCATGATTGTCAGCAAAGAACATAGACCTACTTAATTTTATTTATTTCCTTTGTCATTTTCAACAGGATGATGAGGCAGATGAATCAACACCTATGCCAGGTTATTCTTACTTAAGTTACCTTGCTTATAGATACACCTAGAGGTTTAATTATTTTCTTACTGTCCTAGTATAGGATCTGAAATATATGTGGTAGTAAGCTCTTGCCCCAAACTTCTGTGCAGTTCAGCTGGGTTTGATTTTCTCGCATACAGAGAAATATCCTGATGAACCTCCTCTTTTGAATGTGAAAAGGTTGTACATTTATACTGTGCATGTGAATACATAGATGAATCCCGGGTCTCCTTACTTCAATATTTTTTAAAAGAAACAGATATATTTCATCTAAGTTGGCTGGTTAGCTCGCATTCCATAATAATAAGTTAGTTTGGTACAAAAATATTCTCTTCCTCAATATAGTGTATATTAATTTCTGGCTTTGTTGCTCAGTTTAAGAGGAATCCCTGGAGAAGATCTGAAGATTTTGAGAGAGAAGCTTCAGCAAGAGGTATCTTCTTTAATACTAGTACTCATCACACTTGTTTTAATTGATGCTTGGTGTATAATCGACGTTATAACAGACTTTTAAGAATCGGTTCTAACTCATTATTTGGTTAAATGTGTTATGTGGGAATTCTACTAAAACAATTTCCAGATTTCTCCGATATTGAACTCACAGTAAACATATATAACAGTTGCAATCTATCCCTGCTATGAAACTAATCAAAAGAAAAAAAAAATGAGGGAAAGAAAGAGGCCCATCTTATCTCTGTTTTAGTTCTAACCTTGGTTAATGAAAAAAATATTATATGCATGAATGGTACAAACTAAAAATATAAAAGTTACAATAATATTTTATTGTGGAAGTCCAGATCAGCTCATTACGATGATATATGACAAATATATACGGAGAAATCATGACATTGACACGTTTGAGAAAACTGGTTGGCATTCCATCAAAATGTGTATTGCTTACCCTATGTTCTTATTATTTTATATTCCTTTGATGGGCTGGTCTGCAATTTCACTCAACATTTCTTTCTCTCTTTTTTTTTTTTTTTTTTTGAAGAGAATCAAAATTTCATTGATGTCACTCAACCTTTCTTTCCCCTTCATCTAGTTAGGAAACTAACAGAAAATGAATGGTGGCAGTGAGAAACTCACTGGTCATGCATTTATATGAAGTAAAACGTGTCCTCTAAATTGGGCTTAGAACTTAGAAGTAAGATGGCATGTGAAATTTTCTGGCAGTATAGGATAAAACAAGAAGTTCCTAGTTGCCCCTTTTTTGTACCAAATTTGTGTTCCTGATGATTAATAAGCTAATATACTGTGAGGATTAGAAACTTGATAAGCTAATATACTGTGAGGATCAGAAACTTGTTGTTACCTGACTACCTGTATATGTTTATTTGATAATGTGGTATACCTGACATTTACATCTAGTATACTTGGACAGGCATCTGAAAATCTTGGTATGGCTATGGTCTACACACTTGTTACATCATCTAAAGAGTGGCTATCTGAGCGATTTGGCCAAGAAAGTAGTCTTGAGATTGCTGAAGCAGAAGAGAGGGCAAAAGAAGATGTATGAATCTCTATTTGCTTTCTCTTATATTTTTTCAAATAAAAGGTTCTCTATTTGCTTTCAATTCCTATTGTGATTGATAGCTAATTCTATTTTTGGATTGTAAATGTAGTGTCTATCTCTAGAATTATTTAGGGACTATTATGTGTGAGGCCATAATATTACTTGCATGTTGTAATTTTTTTCTACATGAAATCTTTCTATTAGCAGCTGCTCAAGAACAGATGAGGAAGACGAGCAATCTTGAAAAACGTCAAAGAGCTTTTAAAAAAGTGCTTACATGACAGAAATCACAAAAGGATTATTAGGACCAATTTCCTTGGACAAACTACACCAAGTAAAAGCAAAAAAGTAGGAATGTTATTTGGATAGTAAGAGTATATTATTGATTAGATAGGGAAGTTGTTATGGGGATTTGTTATTAATAGAGTGAGTGGGAAAAGATGTAGGTAGGCATTGATTTAGTTGGTTCAGAATGGACCCATCTCAAGAGAGGGAGGGTGATTGTTATCTTTATGTATTCTCTTCATTGGTTCTTTTCATTTTCCTCAAAGATTCTTCTGTTTCTATCTAAATTTCCCAAAGAATTGCTTCCACTGCCTCGGTCTATAAGACTTTAGCCTTATTTCTGAACAAATGACTACCCAAAAGCTGAATGATATTCTGAGTATAATCAATATGAATAACCGACACCAACATTCAGAACTGAAAGGGCAGGACCAGAAAACAAATTGATCTGATCCTCACGACTCCTTTTACACAGGGCACAGTAGCTTGAAGAAAAAGATCCCTGATTTTTTTTATTTTTTTTTTATTTTATTTTTCTAATTGTCCATTGTGTTCAAAGCTCCAAAGAAGAACTTTTTTGGGGTTAGTAATTGCATCATGTAATATTAAATTTGAGTTTTGATGTGTATCATCTACACCTATCTCTAGACTCTATTGTGACATAGCCCTTCTCTGGGAAATTGTTTCTATACCCTTCTATATAACATTATTTTTTATGTTATATAACATAAAAAATGGATGCTGTTTTTACAACTTTTTCTTTTAAAATTTTTCTAGTTGAATATATATTCTTCTGATCAATTGTATTACGTGTGGAGAAATTCTCCATCAGATACCGGTGAATCCCTAATGTTATGGATCAGCTCATAATTATCAATATGATGCCCTGTTGCTTGATGATCTATGTTTTATACAATCATTTAGTAATCAACTTAAACTAAATTCAAATCGACTGAGTTCTCAATATGTTGTGTTTAAGGCTGGTGTTCTATTGTCTCCTTGTTGCAGGATGGTAACATTTCTTGTTAATTAAGTTTATAGCATATTTACCAACAAAAGACTTCATACTAGCTCACCTCACATGTTTAATTTTTTTATGGTGTCGTTTAATATATATACATGATAAGTACTTTTAATTTATTTATTCATGTTACATCGAGGACTTGGTGGCATCTGTGATTCTATCCTTTAAAATATTTGGCCGTTGAATTAGAATATCACTTCAATGAATTCATTTACATTCTACTTCCCATTGAACTCACAGATAATTGTACCACATGGAGAACCTGTCACCCTTGACACATTTTTAGCTTGGAGAGAAAGATTCGAAGCAGAGATGGCATTAGAACGAGCCAAGTAATTTATTTATTTATCTTTTGCTGTGGTTTCTTTTCCCTATTTTTGCTATAGTTGTCCTTGCGAAGAATAGGGTACACTGAGGTGTAATTTTGCTATTACTATTAGTATCCAAAAACATGTGCTGTTTTTTTTTTTGAGAAGAGAAACAAATTTCATTGATGAATGAAATGTGGAGAAAAAAAACTCCAAACACCTAAAGGTGGATTACAAAAAAACTTTCCAGTTCGAGATCAAATAAGACAAACTATAATTAGTGAAAGGGTGTTTACATTTACACCAATACAAAGCATGAAACAGAATTAAGTCCATGAAAGAATCAAAGGAAGAGAAAGAGTCCCTGAAAATTCTGCCATTCCTTTCGCCCCATAAATACCAAAGAAAGACTCTGTTCAAAGCAAGCCACAAAATCTTCTTTTCTCCATGAAAAGGATGACCCACAAAAATGAGAGCAAGCGAGTCCTGAATATAATTTGGTATTGCTGTGGACCATCCAAAGGCATCAAGAATCAAAGTCCAATATCTAGATGCAAAAGTGCAATGGAAAAAAAGATGTCCAGGGTGTTCAGAACTTGCAGCACACAAAAACATGTGCTGTTAACTATCCAAAATGCTTAAAGTTATATGCCATACCTTCTTGGGGTAGAGGGTGGGACTGCACATACTACTAATCAAAAACCCTTATCTTTGGATATTAATCTTACTCAATGTAGTTTAGCTAGATTTCAGGCGGCTTTCTTTCTATAAAATAATATAATACACAAACATACACAAAAATGCTCATTTATAAAGGTTGAAGTTCTTGCAACCACACTGGACGTCACTGTCTAAAGTCTAGTGATAATTGGATTTGCATATAACCACACTTTGGATAGGTAATGAGGCTCCCTCTTCTAAATTTTCAAGAATCTATGCAAGTTTGCAGTCGTAGATGGCAAAAACCCTCCTTTTTGTCATTTTTGGAAGACTGACTCTTCCTTGTGGGACCTGGCTTATCGAAGAAACTCATATAGCTAAGTGACTGAAGATTGGATTTCTCACATGGATCTCATCAACAATAAATGACTTTTGTGTAAAGATCTCAGAGTTTTTTTTTTTTTCTTTTTCTTTTTTTTTTTTTTTCTTTTTTTTTCTGATAAGAAACAATTCGTCAATGTATGAAATATACAACAAGGATGAAAAATCTATGGAGGATTCAAAAAAAGCTTTTCCAATTGATTAAAAGGGAAGCATAAAAATAGGAAGCAAAGAGATTAGACATTTTACACCAAGATATAGCATGATAGATAACAAGATCCAAGAACTTTTCAGACGCATGTTCTTTATCCATAAAAACTCTTTGGTTTCTTTCTTTCCCAAGAACCCAAAAGAAGGCTCTTGTGTTGTGCTTCCATAGTAAGGCCTTAGCATCCTAGAAAGGGTGCTCCATCAAAACAAAGTTGAGAAGGTCCCTCACATCTCTAGGAAAAGTCAAATTCCAACTGAAAGAATCAAAATCCTAAACTGCCAGGAATATGTGATTTTGTGTTTCATCATCTGTCTTACGTAATTGACACCAACCAAGGGAGATAGCCAAAAAAGCCATACGTCTTTGAAGGACATCTTTAGTACTGATGGCTCTATGAGATATTTTCCGTAGGAAAAATTTGATCTTCTTTAGATAGTTATCCTTCCATATACCTCTAGTCAATGATGACTCCAATAGGCACTTGGAGTCACCCATATCATATAATAGAGATTTAGTAGAGAACTAACCGCTAGGATTGAGAAGCCATCTCCGTGTGTCTTCCTCTTGTGAGAGGACAATTGGGGCAAGGTCAAGGCTAAAGGTCGGCCTACTCCAAGGTCTCTTCATCCTTCAAATTCCTCAGAGGCATATTTTGTTGCGAATCTCTTTTAAATTATTACCTTTCCAAGTGGGTTTGGAAGGACTGTCATCCAAAGAATGGTGAGAACTTTAGTGGGGGTTCTGTTGGGAAGCATTTACTCATACGATAAAATTGAAAGAAATAATCCAGCATTTTTTTGTCCCTTGATCACCTCTTCATCTTCTGCCAAGATTTCTCAGTTCTGATAATCTTTTTTAAACTCCTTCAGCCGGACCAATTCTATTACCAGTAATACCACTAGCCTTCTTATCACTTGCTCAGAGGCCACCCCTTCAAACCATAAGCTAAGTTACTTTGGTGGTGGGTAATGGTGAAAATCAGTTTTTAAGAAGACGTTTAGATAGGTGATGAGGCTCTTTCTTCTACATTTTCAAGAGTCTATGCGGAGTTTGCAGTTGTAGATGGCAAAAACCTTCCTATTAGACGTATGCCTTTGGGACTGCGTTCAGAAGAAACTTGAGTGGCTGAGAGACCAACAGGATTCTTTTGGGAGAAGAAAGATTGTTTTCATTTATGGAGCTTATTGTTTTTTTCCAGATACCTTTGGGAAGATTGGAAGCAAAAGAACATGCAATGAGATTGTCAGAGAAAATATATGGTCTTTCCAGGCTTTTTTATATGTGTTATCGGTGGAGCATCTATAGAGGACTTGGACCGCCTTTTATTCACATGGTTTTTGACAATCTTTGGGAAGATTTTCGCCTTTGATTTTTTTGGTTGCCTCTCCAAAAATGCCTTAGAGACTTTTGGTTTCTAATGGCTGTCAGTGTCAGTCTAAACACTAAGGTGCAAAGGCCCAAATTTTGTGGATCATCTCTACCCTTTGCACTTTGTGGGAATGGGATATTGTTAAGAACGGATGTACATTACTGTAACAAGTATAATACAAAGGTTTAATTGAAACTAAGCTTTACAGATAAAAATATGTCACATATGAAAAATAGGAAGAACGAGAAAGTCCAAAACAGGAAGGAGTCTGTATGCATGAAACTATCTACAAAAAGATCACGCACTCGTTCAGGAAAATCCATTATACATAGTGAAATAGAGATAAATAAGTCAAAATGTTCTTCATGACCTTATTGATTCAAGCTGGAAACATTAGCTAATGACTAATATATACTTGTAATTCTTTAGGGAATTTGGGGGCTAGTTAGGACTTGGGAGATAATGGAGCTTTATGTCTGTCTCTAGGTGGCTGATACCAAAGACTTTAAACATCCTCCTCTTCTTTTGATTTTGTCTAATCACAGAGCTTTTTTGTAATTAGCCTAGTCTTGAATTTGGATGGACCCTAGTTTTCCCCTTCTGTTTTGTACATATCATTTGATAATATAGTTGTATCTTACTAGTTTCAAAGAAGTTGATATTTTGTGTTCAACTTCTTTACTTTGTTATTAAATAAATCTGAACCATTTTCAGGATAATGCCCGAATCAGCCCTTACTGCTCCTAAGGAAAAGAAACTTTCTGGTAGACAGTGGTTTGAGAGTGGAAGAGCTTCTGGGGTAATTTTTCTTTTTCCTTCTTTCTGACTTGTATTCTTATTAAGCACTGGTGTCATCTTATATTTACGTCCGCCATGCTAGGACAGGAATATCAAACTGTTTTTCCAGGCTACTACGCCGTTGATTAAATGTTGAATCTCTGGTTAACTGGAGGTTCTGCAGTGCTTAACATAATATAAATGGAAAGTTTTCTGCAACTGAATATATTGCTCAACTTTTTCTGCAGAAAGGTGCAGCCCCAGTTGCTGAAGGATCTGACGAAGAAGACGAGGAAGATATTGACTTTGATGAGGATGATTTTGAAGGTGCTCTCTTCCCCTCTCTCGGTCACTCTCTCATTCAACTAATCAACATGTCATGCTGTAGTATCGATTATTAATAATACTAAATCATTCAGTTTTTAGCATTATCCCATACCGAATAATCACCCCTCTGCATTGCTTGAATGGCAGATGACGAGGACGACATGCTTGAGCACTACCTAGCTGAGAAATCAGATTCATCCTCACACTCGTCCAGAAGGCCTTAGTTAAAAATCATTTCATTTGCTTCTCTACAAGAATGGATATCAAACGACTTTACTTGAACAGGATCTGTTCTACAGGTTGTACGACTGTGTCCTCGAGTGCTAAGAATGGATATCAAATTTTGGCTTGTAATCTTAGTTGAAACCAGGATGACATTTTCCCCATTTATGCAACTTCTTGTTCTATCAAGTTATGATAAAATGAGAGCACTGATGATCTTAGGAGTCTCCATTTTCTTGTTTTGGTTAAAAAGAAAGCTAGTGGAGACTGCCAATTAGTGTATGTGACATTTTGTTTCCATATTTTCTCTTTTTACAATGAAAGATTCTTATGAAAAAAAACATATCAAAAGCCAAACGTATCACTACTTTGCAAATCCTTTCTGATGAAGGAATCTCTTTCTTCACATCAAGGTAGTCTCTTTATCCAACTGAAAGAAAAGCAATGAGAAAACTACATTTTCAAAATAAGACAAATGAGAAGTGATCTAAAAAGGCAAGGGTCATATTCAATAGTGTGACTTTATATAAAGTAAAATTTCACCTTTTCCACCCCACTTTTAAATTGTTATAAAATATTAGAAACTTATTTTAAAATAAAATTTTAGAGTGCTTGTAGTAGAACTACTTTAGAAAACCAATCAAAGATTGTTGTACGATTACTATTTGTAGATGTATGTATAATGTTTGGAAATTGATTAATCGTAAAATAAATTTAAGAAAATTATATTTTTTAAAATTGTTATTTTTTCTTATAAATAGACTAATTATTTTGGGCTTATATAATTTAGAATTTAGTTGAAAATTCCAATTAGAGGCATATACTCTCTAATAACTCAATTGATAAGGCATATATTTTATACTAAGAGGTTCAGAGGTTTGAATCCTCATACTTTCACACGTACCTTTGGGATCGACAATGGGGCGAGGCGGAGTCGAGGATGCACTTCCCATCTCCGTCCCCATGGGGATTTTATCATCCCGTCCCCGCCCCATACCCCATTCGGGGATCGATTCCCCACAAGAAAAAAAAATCTGTTTTCTTTTTTAAAAAAAAAAAATTAGTTTTTTTTATAAAAAAATTAATTAAAAATTAAGAAATATATTAAAATTATATATACTTTTATATTAAAGTTAGTACTGTAAATATTTATTTATTTAAATAATTAATTTTTAAAATATTAAACACTTTTTATTATAAATTTAAACACCTATAATTAAATAAAATAAAGAAAGAAAAAGAAAAATATAAACTAAACAATAAACCAAAACTTAAAATTGAAAAAAAAACTTTATAAAATGTGGTTAATAATATAAGAATAATAGTATTATTGTAAATAATTATAAGATGTATAATATATATATTTTTTTGAAAAATAAAAAATTATTCTGGGCAGGTTCGGAGTCGGGGATACCATCCTTGTCCTCGCCACTATCCCCAATTGAGGACCCAAAAAGGATCCCTGATTTGACCCCATACACTGTCAAACTAGGGATTCTCCGCCCCGTTCAGGCGAGACCTCGCGGGAACTCAACCCCACAGGTATTTTTGTCATCCATACGTATCTTCTAGTCAGTCGGCTACCATTTAAAAATTGATAGCTATTTATTATTTTTTTTAAAAGAAAAATATCTTTCCTCCTCTCATTTTTTACATTTCTCTTCTAGTTATTAAAAACATAGGTGGTCAGTGTAAGATACCTACTAACCCTAATTGATCAGACATTCAGAATATGAGTATTATGAGTATTATCCGATACTGTCTCACACTTGTTGAATTACAAGAAAAAAAAAAGAAGTTAGCATACAATAATGAATATAACCTAAAGTTTTCTTTATATCTATTGAGATATACTCATCATTTTGAAAAATAAAAAAAAAAAAAAAAAAAAAACCTATTAAAAAAAAAACTTGTTATCTTATTATTATTATTTTTAAAATATCTAAATTGGACCCGTTTGATAAGAAAAACATGTGAACCCATCTATATAAGAAATCGGAGTTGGAAGGCAAATTGTAATGCTTGTTGAATCAGCAAGAAATCCAGAGGTCCGCTTTACCGCTTCTCCAAGACAACTCTTCTTCAACCTCTTCGCCCATTCTTCTCGCTCTGTCGGAACCCTGTAATCATGATTAAAGGTTCGAACACACCTTCTCTGTTTCACTTCTCTTTTACTCGCTTTTCTTCGCTCTGTTTAAACGTCGCAGATTTGCCGATTTTCTCGCGGACAATGATCTGGGACAATTTTCATTTCCATCTTGCCTTCCTAGCATCAGGGGCCTTGTCAATTGTTTTGCCCATTGTTTTCTTTGCTGGGGCGATTGCCATTGTCTCATTTTTTTCTCTTGATGTTGCTTCTCATTCGAGATCACCCATTTTTGCATCGCCATTTATGAAATGCCGAGATTGTCGTTCTTGGTGCACGTTTTTTAACTGGGCCTCTGGATGTTGCACGTGGTTATGGTTAAAGGAAATGATATGCTTTTGCTAGTGCCCATCTCTGACAAGCTTCGTTTCTTGCCTTATCATGTCATGGAAGGCAATTGTAATTTTGAACTATTTGAAGTGGGGAAGATCAAATAGTAACTTAACTTTGGCTGCAAGAGCCGACTAGAAGTTGTAGAATTTTATGTTAACTTAATCTTAATCTTACCCTTGTGCCGGAATTCCTTTTTCTGACAAATGGATATTGATATTTTATAGTGAGTATAAAGTGGCAAAAGGAGCTCTTCCGAAATGTTGAAATTGACACCACCATGCCCCCATATGTTTTCAAGGGCCAGTTGTTTGAACTCACAGGGGTGCCTCCTGAAAGGCAGAAGATCATGGTTAAGGGTGGTATACTTAAGGTTAGTTGACATATCTTTATGTTTCTGTCGAGGACAATGAATATGTTGTTGAACTATTATTTCTTCATTCCCGTTCGTTGCCAACAATAACGATGTCATCTCTCTTATTTCTGACCAAACTCATGAGATTTTCTAGAGTGGTTGGTAATAACTGATCCTTACACTTTTTTTTACTGAGCAGGACGATGCAGATTGGTCAACGGTAGGAGTAAAAGAGGTAGCCTCGTGTTATATAACTTTCTGATAGATTTTTGTGGTTCCAAGTTTACTTCTTGCATTTACATTCTTTTCCTTTTGTAGGGTCAAAAATTAATGATGATGGGCACTGCAGATGAGATTGTCAAGGCACCAGAGAAGGGTCCTGTCTTTATAGAAGATCTTCCTGAAGATGAACAAGTTCTTGCCGTGGTAAGGTTTTTATTATGTTTTGCTTAAGTGTCAGGAATTAATTTTCAGAAAATACATCCATGTCTCCATCTGATAGTGATATAATTAGGTTGATAGTTTCCTTTAGTTGTTCCGTACAGCATCATTGTAGAGGATATATTATTTAATGTAAGTTTGTTTCCAGATGGACTATTAACGTTGTGTAGTCAGGATACCACCTTTTACCTTTGATGCTGACGTCATTTTTACCTAAGGTCATGTTTGTCTTATGCCATGCAGTCAGCATTTTTTTTTTTTTTTCGTTATAACTGAATTATTTGACATCTTTTTGGTCCATTCTTATAATTCATATCTTTTTTTGAAATAGAAACATATTTCATTGATGAATGAAATAAGGGTTGGTATGAAAAACCAACATCTAAGAGAAATTACATAAATAAAAAATCATATTGGAGAGATTATAGTTGTTGAAAGGGTGTGAATTTTTACACCAATACAAAGCATGGAAAAGAATTAAATAAAAAAAGTCATCAGAGGTTGAGGAGATATCCCATTCTTATAATTCATATCTACCATTAAGGGCCTGACCTGTTGCCTCTGATTATCATTTTACTTATGTTTTGTCCATCACAATGGGATCAGGAGGTTTTTCTTTTATATGCTAATGTAAAACTTTTGTTTAAATAGATGCAAGTACAAAGGAACTAAGAGCTCGTGGAAAAAGGAACTCAATAAATCACTCGAAAGAATAGAACAAAACTCTAAAAGTAAAGCCCCCTATTATAACAATAAATAATGAGAATATTATGAATTTTGGCAGACTAAGAAACCTATAATGAAACATTCCACTGCACAGAACTCTTGATTTATCCAGCATGGTAAGTTAAAGGATGGAAAATGGGAGATGTTAAGGGAGGCAATTGAAACAAATCGTGTAGGTAAGATTTTGTAAACGAGGAAAACAATTACTATTATGACTTGAGCATCGTGGGTAAGGAGGTTTTATACTTCCCCTTAAGTCACGGTTCAAGTCCTTGTTGCATCTTCGAGCATAAACAAGGAAAACAAATCGAGAAAATATAGTCCCAAGTTCTAACAGCATTTATCTTCCCAGCTTCAAATGACAACGAAAAAAACTAAAAGCAAAATAAAAGTGAGACCAGTGGCTTTCAAGACATAGGGTGCTGCTCACAACCACATTAGAGTGTTCATCCAAATGATACCCAAAGCTATCCACGAAAAGCTTGTGCGATGATCTCTCTTAGATAAAAATCTCCTCAACCAAATTTGAGCCAAGGTTCCCTCTACCCCATACCACAACTCCCAAGCCAAGCCTTAGGCGTAACATGTCACTTGTGAAAAAAATATTTCTAATTTTGTCATCTTTTCATTCTGATTTTTCCATATATCTTCCTCTTGTTTCCTCATATTCTTCTGAACCAATTTTCTCTTTATATAGAATAGCTCTTTGTTTAATTGGACATTTTGACGCTGAACTATTTCTTATGATTCATGATTTTCATCCAAAACTTTGTTGTTTCAGGGTCACAGTGCTGGTTTGTTTAATTTGGGAAACACATGTTACATGAATTCAACTTTACAGTGTCTGCACTCTGTTCCTGAGCTCAAGTCAGCTTTGATTAAGTGAGTTCTTCTACTGCATTCTTCATGATTGCTCCTGCAGCAACGAATAAAATTGTTGGCTTGGATCAGGTACTCTAATGCTGGGCGTAATGATGTGGATCAAACATCACACATGTTAACTATTGCAACCCGGGATTTATTCAGCGAGCTTGATAGAAGTGTCAAGGCAGTGGCACCTATGCAGTTCTGGATGGTTAGTGACTTTCATAAAACTTTTTGAAATTCATCTGTTCAATCAATTGTTCCTTTCATATGTTGGGGTGAAAAGTAGTATTCCTGTTTTATTCAATGGCCATTTCTCTGTAATTATCTTCTTTTAGAAAAATATATGTAAGAAATGAACTAGAAGGACCAAAACAACCTAAAGGCCGTAGGGACAAAGCGCCCCCATGCCACAAACGAAGAGTTATTACAAAAAGCTTTTTGTGACTTACTCCAATTTGATAGGAATTCAACTTATCTTTGAAGAGCCTATCATTTTTTTTTCCTCCAAAGGAGCAACAAAAGTGCTCTGGAAGTGTGATTCCAGATTATTCTTGCTTTGTCTTTCATACACCACCCTGAAAGGATCTTGCTTGGGGAGCCATTTCTCTGTTTATCTTTATCTATATATACTCATTGCACGACACTTCTTCAGAAGCCACGTACTAGGCCAATCTGGCAATCTTCTCAAGGATGATGTATACCAGATACTAACATTGAAATTCATTTCTCGTTGGATGTAGATATTCACGTGAAAAATTTGACGTTACAAAATCAATTTGTAACTCTTCCATTGCATTTCTTTATATATAATCAGAATATATTGGAGTTTAGTTGTAATTAATTTAGAATAAGATTTCTTAATAACTTATTTTTGGATTTTTTTTTATCATCACGGTTAGTTATGCATGGGATTAGGAACTAACTTGTTTATTATCCCATGTGTCCCAGGTGCTGCGGAAAAAATATCCTCAATTTGGCCAGCTGCAGAATAGTACATTCATGCAACAAGTATCTGATATTTTGAACACTTTCATTGCATTCTACTAAGTCTTTAAACTTAATATATTAATTGAAGGTTAATTTTTAACAGGATGCTGAAGAATGTTGGACACAACTTCTATACACTCTATCTCAGTCCCTTAGGTCAGCAGGTTCCAGGTAATTGCATCTTGTTTTTCAGCGATTTTCTATAATTTTAGTTGGCTACTCAAAATGTATGCATAAAACGAGAGTATTTGTCTATCCACACCTCCAAACTCCTCTTGAACTCAGTAGTTCTTGAACCATGGTTATATTAGTTTATATGCTATATTCAGGCCGTGTGTCTAAGAGATCTCAATGTGTTTGCTACCCTGACTTTTTCTTTTTCTTTTTTTTTTGTTTTTTGGTAAAGGAAACAAGACCTATCCTATTTCTGTTTTTGAATTCTTTTCTTTTTGTTTAAGCTTTCATGGAAGAAATATGTAGTTTAATATGAAAATTTTGTCATCTTCACTTGCAGTGAAAACCCTGATGCTGTAAAGGACCTATTTGGCATTGATCTTGTTAGCAGGTAAGGCATCTGCTAGCTATATTTTAATTCTTCGGAAATAAATTCCTTAAAGTGGTGGTTTTAGAATTCATATTTATCAGTATTTAACTTCCTTTCCTATTCTCCTCTGCACCTATTCAATGACCTCAATAATATTCACGAACTTATGTTTGCATAACCACAAGTGGAAATGTGCTGATATGCCCCTCTGCATGCAGTTAGTATATTATTGATAAGCAGCACCATGTTATTTAGTGGCTTGCCTTGTAGCAAAAAACCATGCTTCATGCCAACCTCCTCACCGGACACACACTCAGCATTGCCATTGAAGTTTATGGTGGTCCTTGTTTGATGCAATCTGTATCGTGATTACGATTTCTATTCATTAACTTGCAGAATGATCAATTTCATGCATGCGATTCTGTTGTATTGACTCACATGTAATGGTTTTTTGATTGGTCGTGCTTGGAAGAAGATTCTTTTTAACTACTCTATTTCTTCTATTGTTGCTAATTGGAGAGCCTTTGTATTATCTCCAAGACCATGAGCTTAGGTTCGCTCATATCCACTTTCTGTCTGTATTTCTCTGATTGATATAAATTTCCTGTTTCTTTTCAAAAAACAAAAAAATCAGACGTATTATTCTTGAAATTCTGTCTTGTTTATGTGTTGCTGATGGTGATTTATGGTGCTAGAGTACATTGTCAAGAAAGTGGAGAGGAAAGCTCGGAAGCAGAATCAGTTTATTCACTTAAATGTCATATATCACACGAAGTGAACCATTTGGGTGAAGGATTAAAGCATGTAAGTCTATTAATTTGGACATTGTTTCTTTGCTCGTAGTTGAGTGCAAATATTTTTTTGAGTAGCGGCTTCATAACCTGAGGTACTTTCATTAATGGGTTGTTCTGTACTTGGCTGCTTTTGGGGGCAACTTTTTTGTTTAAAAACTGAATGCTCCTTTTCCCTCCCAGATAAAAGTAATCAAACAAATGATGAAACTATGGGAAAAATAGGGATAATTTTTTTTTTTCTTAAACAAGATTTGAACTTTAGCAAGGATACAAACTCAAAACACGAGTGTAAAGAGAACAGGGAAAATGTTTATAATATACTCGAAAGTAATAGACTTTGAATAGTTTTCATTAGTTTTGATGGACAAACGTGAGAAGTTTCTACGTTCAGGTAACAAGATTTATATAAGGTATGAGTTCATTAAAAAAGAAAAAAACAGAAAAAAAAATAAAGAAAGAAAGAAGGTTTGAGTTTTTTCCCACTTAATGGTTGTGGTTTTATTTATAATACCAATGCTTTAATGAGTTTTGCATTTTCATTGCCGTTGTCAATTGTCATGGTGATTGATATCTAAGTTACGTATCTTCAGCATTACCACAATTTTGGATTTGGCATTTCATAGGGAACTCCATTCGTAAATTTATCATGTACTTTAAAATTGTCATTATGCTTGATTTAACCGAAGCCTCTTACATGGTTGCCCATTCAATTACAATAGTTAAATATGTATTTTTTGGAAGTACATTCAAGTTTCGTGTCCGAAGTTCATAATTTACATTTTTTCTTTTTCCTTTTTTTAAAAAAACAAGAACCACTTCGTTCCAAAACCAACTGTACAACCTAACTGGGGAGGGATAACAAAACAAAAGAATTTACAAGAAAACCTTTCAATCTAAGTTGAAGTTCATAATTTACTGGGTAGGTAGGTCCATTCTCTTTGGAAATCAAGCTAGTGGTTCTGTATTAACCAGTCTTCATCGTTCAACCTGATTTTCTCTGCCTACAGTAATTCTTTCTTTTCTCATTAAAGGTAATGCTTTTCATTAGTATATGAAAAGTTACTATAATAAATACAATAGTTGCTATCAAAAGAATCCACCATGGAATTCTGCCATCTCCTCTGCTCTTCATTCTAAACTACTTTGTGCTGTACCTGATTGGATTTTCTTGGGAATCTCCACAACCATTTTCCAATTAAGGCTTGAAGCTTGAACTTGTAGCCTTAGGTTTCCAATTCCCAGCCAACCATCATGTCCTGGGGCAAAGGGACCACCTTCCAATTCACTAGATAGCTAGGCTTCTCATCATCTAGAGAACCATCTCGCAAAAAGTTTCTCATCTCCCTCTCCAACAAAGCGCTAGAACCACTTGACACGGAGTCAATCTACCAAAATTTTCTCCATTTATCAAACTTGCATTAAAATTTTTAGGTAGTCTGTGCTGTGCATTGATAGCTTGCTTCAAGACGTATTAGTTGAGTAGACTCACACTCTTTGCTTGCTTCTGTTATGATTGGTCACGCCTTCAAGGAGGCGGTCCTTTGGATCAACTTTATTTGAGCCTTCTTATGGTTCATTTGGAATGAGCGTAATCTTTGAATCTTCGAGGATAAAGAAATGAACTTTGACAGTTTTTTCAATTACTTTCTTTTTTGGCCCATTCTCCTTAGAGAGAGAGGGAGAGAAAAAAAAGCCTATTAAGTTGAGCAGTTGGTGTCGACTTTGGAATCTGGTATTGCAGTGTTTTGCTCTGTGTGCAGTCGCACATGATTGAAGTTCTCACTTGTCTCCTTTTATATTTTTCTAGCTAATTCTATTTTGTAGAAAATGTGTATTTCCTGTTTCATTCTCTTTTATTAAAGTACTTTGTTCACTTTCAGAAACCTTCTTGACAATTTTTCTTTTGCTTCGAGATTCTGTAGGGTTTAAAATCAGAAATTGATAAAGTGTCTTCTTCACTGGGGCGCAGTGCAATCTTCTTGAAGGAATCTCGTATTAATAGTCTGCCAAGGTAATGATGATCTTTTTACGTTTGAAGTTCTATGTAGTTCTGCAGTACCTACTAAGCTAAAACATCTTTTCACTGGGAAATCTACTTGGTCGATTTTAAATTTGCATTGAATTTTGCACCCAATGTAAGTTATATAACAATTATTTATGGTTTAATTTTAAGGTACTTGACAATTCAATTTGTCCGCTTTTTTTGGAAGAGAGAATCAAACCAAAAGGCCAAAATTTTGAGGGTAATGCCACTAAATTTTTTATGTCGCGATTGTACATTGTAAATACTATCCTACCTCATTTTAATTTAAAATTCCTTAAAGCATTCCATAACCTTTTATCTTTCCTTTCATCTAGAAAGTGGATTATCCTTTGGAGTTAGATGTGTTTGATTTGTGTTCAGATGATCTTCGCAAGCAATTGGAAGCTCCTCGACTGGTATAATTTCTCACCTATTATAGTCTTTGAAAAAGAAGCATATTGATAGTTTAGTTGTTGAAGTTTTGAATTTTCTTTGTTGGGTTTTTTTTTTTTTTTTTTTTTGTCTTTGTATATTTTTTCATGTCTATCAATGAAAGCTTGGTTTCTTATCAAAAGATGATCTTTCGGATTTTGTTCATTGAAATATAGCTTTTGAGGAATGAGGAAGGCAAAAAACTTGGTCTGAAACCTAACGAGAAGACTTCAGATTCTGCAGACAAGGATGTGAAGATGTCTGATGCAGAAGTGAGTCAAGTCTCCACTTGCAACTTCGATAATTATTTGGACTTTCTTTTGACTTCCAATTCCTGAAATATGCAGGGTACATCTACTGGGAATGAGGCACAATCAAGTGTGACACCTCAAGAAGGTACCATTTTCTAAAGTGGAAATTGCACTTTGTTTTTGATCGGTTCTTACTTCTTACTTTCTTAGGCTCACCTTTTGATGACTATCTATCTCAGATGCCCCTTCTTCTGACAAGGAAACACAAATGACTGGAATTTATGATTTGGTTGCTGTGTTGACCCACAAAGGAAGGAGTGCAGATTCAGGACATTATGTTGCCTGGGTCAAGCAAGAAAGTGGTTGGTCTTTTAGAATGAATAGTCATTTCATTAATTACTATGTGATAGCTCGCTTCAAATACAAACGATCATAAATGGTTTTCAATTGGCTACAGGGAAGTGGATTGAATATGATGATGATAACCCCATTGCACAGAGAGAAGAAGACATCTTAAAGCTGTCTGGTGGAGGTAAAGCTCACATGGGAATTAATTCCTGGACTGTTTTATAAACCTGAATTTTCATTCTCCAAACAGCAATCGATTAGAAATATGGTTTCACCACTGACCGCAGGGTAATGTTTCGTTCTGATTTCTCGTTTATTTCAGGTGACTGGCATATGGCATACATATGTATGTACAAGGCTCGTGTTGTCCCTAAGTGATCTTGATTACCTTCAAGTTTGATGTGAGGGCTTCCATGGTTGGCTAAAGACTTAATCGACTGAGTTGGCTTACCAGAAAGTTTCCTATGTACACCAGGTGTTTGCAGTGGTTTGTTCTGTAGCAGCTTGGCAAATTTAAAGCAAAGCTGGTCTGGTTAGATATTTTTTAGAACCAAATATGTCATGTTTAAATGTGTGGATCGTTGGCACTGTTTGATTTTACTACCTCAAATGTTATAGCTCACTTTCTATTTCTGTTTGGGACAATTTTACAATTAGCTTTTCCACCTGCATTTATGAACAAGGAAACCAAGTAGTTTTGCTCAGCCATGGGGTGTTTTTCTTTTTTGAAAGCTTGCAGTGCACGTAGAACTAAACCAAATAAAACTGGTTCTCAAGATTCTTGGTTTGATTCGGTTTGCATAAATAACAAACTAACCATCACAGGGTAGTTTTCTATCTGGTAAAAATTGGAACTGTGAACATGTCCTGAACTTTTGCTAAATTATTTGGACAATATGATATTGATTTGAGATTTTAACAATCCCCACAATGTAATGTTGTTTATTCAACTCGCATTACTAAGAATGATCAAGAGTGATCATGATTGTTAACTTGAGTATAATTCAACTGGTTGAAGTTATCTAAGAACTTTGAATTTTCAATTCTACATATTGTTATAACCAATGATTGATGAGGAATATAAATAAATGACAATAATAGAATAATTGCAAATAAATTTTACATTTATGTTTGGAATTGTGTTCTAAAAAAAAAAAAAAAAAATCTTGTTCCACTGATCTACTATATCATTCTCTTTAACATCTGACCAAGGGAAACAAAAGGTAAAGGCTACATAAATATTTTAAGATCATTCAACCCTTGTTAATTGTGCAATTCAATCAACACATGTTACATGAGATGTTTATTAATTCAGATTAGGAAAAGATATAACCACATTAGAGATCTAAATACTGTATTTACGATGATGTTTTGTTTGGCAGTTATAGCACATTAATATCTAATCCAAAACTCTCCTCTACATATCAAATGGCTTCAGAAGTCATTGCCATTGAGAGAACAGAGCATCTGGGTGATGTTCCATTGCAGGCATAGAACAAATCGGTTCCTTTCTCTAATTTTCAATCTGTAAGTTTGATTCTTCTATCAACCAGTTTGCAGTTTCGAGGAAAGGTTTTTACATTCATGATTTCTTTTCTAAGAAATAGCATTAGAAGTCATTTAGTATTTGGGGAACTATCATCTCATAAGATGTTACACAAATAAAATGGGAGAAGTTAGTCCAAAACTAACCATAGCCAAACATTTCGAAGAGAATAAATCTAACACATTTGAGGGAACCCATAAATAGTTTTGACAGCAAATGAAGAAATGGCACACAATCTCACATCACCTGGTTAACCATCCAGCTGCTTCCTAATGTATGGGTCAAATAAAAACTGAAACAACATACAAGATACAGTAAATTCTGATAAATATGGGTCAAATAAATTACCACTCAGTGACACAAAAGAATCAATGAAAAAATGATGCTGTGTAAGTTTATCAAAAGTTTCATCCCAACCAAGATTATGAATAAAAACTACACTTTCTTTTTCTTGGTAATCTTAAACCTAGTTGCGGTTGCAAATATTGAACATTCGTTTATAGTATTTGTTGTAGGAGAGCTACAATCACATTCTTTTTTTCCTTCATGGCTCCAACCCAAAACAATCTGAAACATAACTGCATCTTCTCTTTCAGAAGAAGATACAGGGAAATGGAAAGAGTGAAAAAGAAGAAACTAAATAGTTGGGGTTGAGGAAGAGGGAGGAGGAAAATGAGATGCAGCCACTGCAGAGAAATCAACATAAACCTTATGGAGGATTGTGTGGCAGCCACCTCTGCATCTGGGATACCAAAAGCACGTTCAAGAAGTCTTTGGGAGGGTACGTCATTTGATGTCTTGAGTACTTGCAAAGCTTCCGAATCAATGGCTGGAAGGAAATGGGAAAATAACTTTCTCCAAGAGAAACTCGAGAAAGTCGACCAAGCAATTACGTTTTCTTGCTAAACCATGTTTACGCATAGTACATGTACAAGCTGTTAGCAGCAGCGCAAGCAATCGAGTTCTCAGTTGGGTGCCAAGCTAAATGCAGCAACTTTGTTGTGAAATCAAAGGAATTTCCATTTGCATCAATCCCAGGGCTCTCTCCTCCTGCTATGGGATGCCAAATAGGGAGAATGTAATATAAACAGTATGGCACACAAAATCTGAATCAATAATTTGGGTTATTAGTACGTGAATTTGAAAGAAGGAAAACACAGACCTCGTCTTACGACACGTGTTAAACTACTGCTCAGAGATCTGGCAGGCCTTGAAGGGGTCTGAACTTGACGCCTGTAGGCACAATCGAACCTTGCATAAGCATCACATAAATCAGATGGAGTCATACTCACAAAAATTACCTCATTGGATTTTTGCTGGCTTCTAAAGTTGTAGACTCTGAACTTCCCGATACACAGCCAAACACGCGGAATAAATTACTGAAAACACAAATGTACGTAATATAAGGTTTATGTGACCGAAAGGAAAAGGAATATAGAGTTTTCTGCAGTGGAACACTTACCTGTAAGAGCCTGTAGCTACTCGCAATCCATCTCCACTCAAACAACACTCAAACTTATCAAAGATTGAATCATTTTCATACAGGTCACAGAGCTATATGAATATTCAAAGAAAAACGTTACCAACAAAAACCAAAGATAGCAGCATATTAAATATTCAAATTTGAGTTTAGAGGCAGATAGTTCAACCTTGGGTCTTAAATATTCATGAACTTGAAATGCTGCAACTGGACCAGAATCCATATTAATGTCCCACAACTGCAAACAAGTAAACAACTTAATTCATAAGAAGATAACTAATAGAACACGCCACCAATGACGACTCTCAAAAATAAGTCCATAAGGCCGACCCATTTAAAAAGCTAACTATACTCATTTAGAAAGATCAAGCAGCCCAAGAGATTAATCAAGAAAAACTTCACAACCTTCTTGTGACATTACCAAGTCGGAAAGTTAACATAAAACTACAAGTAGCTTCCGTTGGAAAAAGACTAGACTAACTATCAGTAAGGTGCCAGGAAGCCTTGTACCAAATAAGTTTTCTTATTGATATCAGGAAATCTAGTAGACCCATAATCAAAGTAGACTAAAAAGTAAAGATGAGAGTGGGAAATCGCCAACTTCCTCAAATACAGAAACTCCTTAATAAAGCGGGGATTTAGAAAAAAAAAAAAAATAAATAAAGAAGAAGGTCGCAGAGATGGTAGCACTTGCAGTTGCAGCGGCCAGGCAAATTTAGTTGCAAGAAAACATCTTCCATAAAATAGTATCTCCAAATTTCCAATTATATGCTTTCTTGACACTCCCTACTATAACTGTTGCAGATCTAGTCTATGGAAATTTTCTAAATGCACATGAAATAAGAGATTTATGCAATATAATCTAACCCGACCATTACATTCATAAGCTAAAGGCTAGCTGTCCCTTTTTTTTTTTTTTTGGTGGGGTGTAGGGGGTTGCACTTGATGAGGAACCCTGAAGGCTGAATATGATCAATCTAAATGATAAAATTGCTACGTAGCTGCCACATATCACGTCAGTAAAATCATGTCAAGAAGAAAATGGAAACCTTGAGAGTCATGTAATCACGACTAAGAATGTATCTTCCATCCTTTCCAAACTTAATATCAGAGATTGAAGCAATAATCTCAGTAAAAAAAGATCTAGATCCAGGTGCTTCCTGCTCCTCAAATCTGCACCCAAATGGAATTTCTCGTGAGTTCTCAGGTCCACGGGGTATTTTAGTATGCAGGATATACGAAGAAAAACTCATTTTTTTAAAACCAGTGCACTTACAACTTGGCGTGAGAATCACATAATGCTGACTGCCGCAAATCAATTAGGCGGATGGATCCTTTTGAACTGCTATATGCTAACATATTGCAATGAGTTGGATGAAACTCTGCAGATGTTATCACCTCTGCAGAAGCACAAGGGAAATTTGGAATCCAAAGTTTACAGAGGTAAAATAAATATAAATTAATTGATTTTTTTTAAAAGAAAAATAACATATCAATAGGAAGAAGAAAGAAAGAAGGGACGGAAAAAAAATGATGAGAACGAATGAATGATTACACAAATTACACTTTGCAGAAGCCCAAAGTTGGGAAAAAGAACATATCAATAAGAGTACACAAAAGTTGTATGTTGGCTGGCTTAAATAAATTTCACAAGGGCATGACCCTTACTTTTCCTTCTCCCTTTCTTTTCCCTTTTTCACCATGAGAAATATAAACACCTGTCATAAGAAGCCAGGACTCCTGGCCTCTTTCTGATGATAAGTGTGCTAAATCTTCTCTATTAACCCACGAACTTTGTACATATTTTATATTTAGTGGTAGTCAGGTAGGGAATAAGATGAAGATATTTAAAAGAAAAGACCTGATTCTTGAGGATGTTAGTAAATAATCATACAGAGTTAGCTTGTGAGAATCTCAAGGACCCTTCCCTTTTCCATTACATTTTTTAATAGATAAAAATACTAACTTAATATCTTCAATTCTGATCAGAGTTTCGACACCTTACCAGTCAGATCCTCCATGTTAGCAGGCTTGACATCAACAATATTGAAACTTTGATTGCTAATTTCCAAGTTCCAAAGGTTTATCCGCAGATCGTCAGCTGATATAAAAGTTTCTCCATCACTATAAACACAAGGCAAGATAACATGATTGGTTACTAAAACCATGCTAAAAACAAGCAAGACACTGTAAATGGAAAGCACATTTCTGCAAATAAATCATAAAGCTGTCTTCTGATTCTCTCTATTTCTTTAACGAATCTAGTTTGCAGTAGTAAGACTCCATCACTAAAAACAATAAAACAATAAACACATACATACATGTGTCATGTATCATGTGAGTGAGCATAAAGATACCAGATTTCATGACTACATGGATAATGCATGCGCATGCATACACAAATATATATATATATATATGAACAATTGAAGATATGAAGAAAATTTTGACAAAAAACCAGCTTACATTAAACCAACTCTTTAATGAACAGTTTGAACTAATGAGAGTTGGGGAAATGTAATGTGGTATCAAAATAAGAAATTCCAACTTCAAGTCTCTGCATTATGACTACTTTTTTCTTCTCTGTTGTGATAAAAGAATCTATGTCTTGAACCTCTTTGATCACAACAGTATTCAAACACACACAATTAGTAGTTTAGAAAGTAGAAATTGTATTAGTTCAACAAAATTTCAATAAAAATTTATTTAATTTAGCAAAATTTTTAATAAAGGAAACAGAGATATAGAGATAATTAGCAAACTTATTGGGTTGCTGACCTCTGATTGTAATAGTCGTAGCTAAAAGTCCTCGGCATTTTATTGCCAAGTAGAAAAACTAGATAGTTCATTGTAGGTAATAGTTTAGTAGGTCTACAACTAGGATGATTAACCTAGCAATTCCCATAGTTGCCTATCATTGCCAAGACTTTATGTTGTAGTTGAAAGCAATGGAATAAATATCCAGGACTACTGGGTGGTAGATCTAGAAGGAAACATGCTCAATTTTAGATGGAATTTTAATCATAGGAAGGTGGATGAATGCCTTTCAATGCCCAAAATTCAGAATCCGGTGACTAGACAAACTTGGGCAGCATCCTTGCCAATCTCAGTTTGATAATTTGCCACGAAGAATGAGTTTGTCCTCTTTCATAAATGCAATAGGTGGTGGAAGGCCGAAGGGCCAAAGAAGGTAGAGGCTTTCTCAGACTCCCCATTTAGGGGTCTTAGTACCCCTACCCATGATATGATTCAGAAAAGAAACTGTTCCTGAGCTCTCTTCCCGAGCTGGTGTTAGTTTTTGTAGAGCAAAATGTTGAGCATGCTGATGGATTATTTTCTTCCACTGGAAATTTGCAGCTCTCATTCCCTAGAAGAATTGAAGATTTTTTTCCTTCATACATTGTGTAGCCATCTGTACGTTTTACAAAATTTTATGAAACAACATATCAAGGCTACTTTGCTTCATTGAAAATGCCACTAGGAGGGATTTGGAGATTTCAAGTGAGATATTTTTGGGGCCTATGGGATACTATTAGATCTCTATCCTGTAACTGGTGGCGTGTTGCAAATAACTGTTCAATGCAACTGTACCCCTTCAATATGATGAAATACGCATATACTTAATTAATACAAGGCACAAATAAAATCAAATAGCAAAATGCTGATACAAGTTTAGCATGTATTGTCTCAAGGGACATAAGGTTACCAAATACAAAATGTTCTATCAAGGATTCAAGAAGTTCCACAGAATATACTTGTAAGAAAAACTTTGGATTCCAGTTAAAGACACCAAACCTGTTATTGGAGATGGAGTTGATATGGTAATCATGAGCATGGGCATACACTCTTCGACATCTAGCAACCAGGTTGGTCTCATGGGTAGTTACCTGTAAAACTAGTGGCATAAAAACTCAAGCAAAAAAAAATTGAATAAGGCCTTTTGTTTTCTATTTCTTTTTCTAAAGTTCATGTTTAATGTAAACCTAGCCAAATTTTAACAACTGAAAATAATAGTTACCAAAGATCTACTCTTGTTATCAAATTTTGGCAGTGTCAAAAGTGCTTCTAAAAAGTGAAAAAGTAACAAGTTATCAGTAAACAAGCTTCACTTTTTAAGAGAGAGAAATAAAAATGGCATCAAACAAGACCTTAATTAAAAAAATAATCAATAATGAATAAATGTACACCCAAACTAATGATACGAACAGCACTGTCATGAATGGCATGAAACCAAAAGTAATTTGTAAGATCATTAATACAATTGGGTGAGGGCCTACCACTGGTAAGCGTAGTGACTGTATGCCCCTGACTGGAAATGAGAGGTCATTACTGGGATAACGGTCTGGGGATCCTCCATTTGCAAGATACGGACCAGAGCTACTTGAATTGCTTGAACTAGCATTGCTGCCATTTCCCACAGGTTTCGAAGGATCCACATTCATAGTAGAAACCTTTTTTACCTTCTTTTCTTGCACCTGATCAACGCTCGAAACAGAAGAAATAAGTAATGGTGCAGAACAAAAACCAGTAAAAAGGCTACAAGAGGACAAATATAAGTGAAAATGCTTGATTTTTCATGTGTGTGTGCGTGGTGGTGGTGGTGGGGGGGATGGGCAGGGAGAGAGAAAAAGGGCTTCTGATTAGTTTCAAAATGCTCTCTATATTAGTTATAGATGAACTCAAAGAGAGCATCTCCATGCACTAGAATCAAAGTTTAGAATAATTTGTTTTTTTTTTTTTTTTTTGATAAGAGACGAAAGTTTAGAATAATTTGTTTTATGCATTAGCAATTAATAAATTTTGAAATGGGCTGGACATGATAATCTAAAAACCTCTGCTGCTGGTATCTACAATAATCTACCAGACTATAATAATTAAAGCTTTAAATTTCATCCCTTAAAAATTTATGCAACCTTACAGAATAAGTAATCTTAGGATTACACTGAATAACCTCCAGAAATATGCAACCAAGATACTCGATATAAGTGATAAACCATTTAACCAACTATCTAATCCAGTGTTCACCACAAGTATAATAACGAGAGAAAAAGCAGTAGCCTACCTTCCAGTACTTGATTGTTTTATCATTGGTAGATAACAGAAATAGGGCACCATTAGCTGGCTGGCACCATCTGATTTTGTTAATTTTTTCTTCAATTTCCAAACTCTTCAGATAGTCAAACTGATAAAAGCAACGCAAAAAAACATAAATAAG